>OX451736.1:680938082-682326832 GCA_948472305.1 Vicia faba
TCCGCATCCGTGCTCAGAGGTTAGGTATGCCGTACGAAGCTGTTAGACCTCTCATCCTTGAATCTCCTGATGAAGATGGGATTCCTCCAACTGTCCTCCCTCCTCAGATACCCACTGATTTTGACACGATGAAGAGATCTTGGGCACAGCTAAAGGAAGAACGAGATTTCTATCGGGAGAAGTTCAACTAGCAGGAACGGAAGATCCAGAGGCTGACTAAGCAATTGGAGGAAGAGCGGGTCCTGAACAACTACATCAGCACTGAGAAGAGGAGGCCATGGGAGCATTAATGAGCTTTGGATATTTCTTTTTATAGTTTTATTTCCTTTCCAGTATTTTTCATTCCTGTAATGCCTAAGGGCAAGTTGTTGAACAATTGAAAATTTTAATCTAATGAAGTGTGTTTCCTTTTTTGTCTACAAAGTTGAATCTTGTTTGTCTTTGAAAACATAAAACATACGCATTCCATTGCACCATATGCATAGCAGGTACCCTATTTCACAGGTTGCTTAATCTCCTTCGCTGTTTATTTTGAACAGTCATCATGAATCCAGACTCCTCCAGTGAGCAAGCAATCAAGGCCCTACAGGCCCAAAGTGCCCAGTTTCAAGAGATGGTCCTAAGCCTAGCCCAAGGTCAGCAAGAGTTGAAGACTCTACTCCTGAAGAAGAAGAAGAAAAAGAGGACTGCGTTGTTCAACGCCAGACGCAGATTTGGGAACACACTCCATAATGAAGCTGAACCAACTACTTCTTCTGCTGAGAAAAACAGTCCCCAAGGGGGAGGAGCTCCTAGTCCCGCAGTCTCCGACAACGAGACGGACTATAATGACAAACAATACCCACCTGCTGCTGACAGATACAAGCAATTGGAGGACCGCTTGAGCGCCATGGAAATTCAGAATATGCCGGGACTGGATTTCGGAGATCTGGGGTTATCTTCTGGAGTAGTAATCCCACACAAGTTTAAGGCGCCTGCCTTCGCCAAGTATGATGGGGTCTCCTGCCCAAAGCTACATCTGAGGTCGTACGTAAGGAAGATCCAACCTTACACGGCGGATAAGAACCTCTGGATTCACTTCTTCCAAGATAGCCTCTCGGGGTCACAGCTTGAATGGTTATACCAATTAGATGGAACTAGTATCCGACACTGGGAAGATTTGGCAACCGCATTCTACAGACAATACCAATACAATTCTGATCTCGCTCCTACGCGTACCCAACTTCAGGGTATGTCTCTAGGAACGGGTGAAGGGTTCAAAGAGTACGCACAAAAATGGAGAGATTTGGCTGGCAGGGTGCAACCTCCATTGACTGATCGTGAGCTGGTTGATATGTTCCTAGGGACTTTATCTGGTCCATTTTTCAATCATTTGGTTGGTAACTCCTCCGCTGGGTTTACGGATTTGATTCTGACAGGAGAAAGAATTGAAACTGGCATCAGGTCGGGCAAGATACAAAAGGCTGCCTCCACCAGTACTGAGAAGAGGCCGTTTAAGAAAGAAGCAAGTGCCGTCTATGGTCCTAGAAGACAAGTCAAGCCCGAAAATCGCCAAGCCGTCAACGCTTTGGTCATCTCAAAACCTGTCGCTGTTCCTCAACAGTACAATCAACAAAGAAGTGAAAGGCCCAAGAGACAGTATACTCGGCTGAGTATGACCTTATCTCAAATTTTACCCCAACTATTATCAACCAACTTGGTGACCCTCAAAGAAGCTCCTAAGGTCGTCAACACTGCATCTCCTAAGTATAACCCAAATGCCCGGTGTGCTTATCATTCTGATAGTCCCGGGCACGCTACTGATGATTGCTGGGCCTTGAGAAACAAAGTGCAAGATCTTATCGACGCAAAGGAAATTCAGTTTGAAGCGCCTGAGAGACCGAATGTTGTAACTGCTCCTATGCCCCAGCATAGAGTAAATGCCATTGAGGAAGAGTTGTACGCTGTTTCTGTGGATGATCTAGCTACCCCTCTGAAGATTGTCAAGAAGAACCTACTGCTGGCCGGTTTATTTCCGGGTTGCAGTGAAGGTTGCCTGTTCTGTGCTGTTTCCCTATCTGGTTGTCCCTTGCTGAAGTTAGGCATCCAAAGCCTAATGGATAGCAAGGAGATTCTGTTTAAGAAGTCTGCTGTTCAGTTGATTCCGGTAAAAGAAGTTTTTGTGGTTACCATCTTCAATAATCCAGTCAAGGCTCTCCCGAAGAAGCCTGTTCAAATCATGACTGTTGCACCTGTGGTTATTACTGTTCCGGGGCCTCTCCCCTACGTGTCTGATAAAGCTGTCCCCTGGCATTACGGGGCAGACGTATATGTGAATGGAATCAAACAAGAATTCAACACTGGCGCCAGTATCTGCGATATCACTGGTCCAGCCAAGGTCACCCGCAGTGGCAGGCTCTTCTCGCCTGACATTGCACCGCCCGCTACTCGAAGACCCCTCCTTATAACACCTACAAGTGTACCTGTTCCTGTTGCTGATCAAGTTGTTTCCCCTGTTGCCGAGTCATCTAATGCTCGGGGCAAAGGGATTGAAGAGGAGCCTGCCCGGATGGAGGCACCAATATCTATAAATGCTGAGGCCTCCCAACAAGAAATGGAGGAAATCCTGAAAATAATAAAGAAGAGTGATTTCAATGTTGTCGAGCAGCTGGGGCATACGCCCTCCAAGATCTCCATGCTCTCCTTATTGCTATGCTCCGAGGCCCATGCTAAGGCCTTGATCTCATTTCTCAAAACGTCCCATGTGCCACAGGAGACATCTGCAGTCCAGTTCACTGATTGCGTAGCAAATCTGACAGCAGACAATGGCTTGGGTTTCTCAGATGCTGACCTGACTGCGAAAGGAAGAGATCACAATGATGCCCTGCATGTCTCTATCGAATGCAGGGGCACTACTCTGGCGCATGTATTGGTGGATACTGGTTCTTCTTTGAATGTTCTACCAAAAAAGGCTTTAGACCGTTTAGATTGTGAAGGCCTGGAAGTGAAGCCCAGCAATATCATCGTCAGGGCCTTTGACGGTTCAAAAAGGATGGTTCATGGAGAGGTTGATATTCCTATTCGTGTGGGCTCTCAGGTGTTTGACTCTACTTTTTATGTGATGGATATACGTCCATCGTACTCTTGTCTACTGGGTCGACCTTGGATCCATAAAGCTGGGGCAGTGACCTCTACCTTGCACCAGAAGCTGAAGTACCCTGTCAGAGGGAAGATCGTCACTGTGCAAGGAGAAGAGGAGTATATGGTGAGCCATTTGAATTCCTTCAGATACATTGAGATGGACGGGGAGTTTATCGAAACCCCCTTTCAGCATTTCGAGGAGGTGCATCCAATATCAGCAGCAGCAGAAACAACAGTCGAAGAGAATGTTCCTTTGAAGATGGCTTCCCTAAAGGATGCCCGGGCTGTGGTTCAGAGAGGTGAATGTACTAACTGGGGCAGGCTTCCTGACTTTACACAGAAAACTGACAAATTTGGACTGGGCTTTACTGCGGAGGCTCAGAGGGCTGTGCGCAAGGACAAGATCAGAAAGGCTCCAGTGTTTATCTCCAATCCAAGGGTGAACGCTATTGAGGAGGATGTAGAGGAAGCAAAGTTTGACAGTTGGATCTACCCGACTACCAGCAACGGACCAAGCAACTGGACGGCAAAGGATTTTACACCTATCACATTTGTCACGCAGTAATTAATTCTTTTGATTTCCAATTTGTAACAAACAATATGTTAAAACTTTGTTGGCTCGGTGTCCTACCCGGGGCATCGTAGCTCCATTTGTGAGGGCTTTTTGTATGACATTTCCATATATCATCAATCAAAACATTGGACGTTTGTTGCATTTCAAATCTTGTGCTCTTTTTTCTTTCTGTGTTATATATATTGCAAAACAGCTATATTTACACACACTCACTTATACAGGTTTCAATCCACTCTGGATCTCACTGGTAACAGCTCTGCTGCCGCCAGTTATGACTTCGAGAATCCGATCAACTTGGCCGAAGACGAAGGTGAAGATGATTGTGAAGTGCCTGGTGAACTTGCAAGACTGCTACTCCAGGAAGAGAGGGCTATTCAACCACATGAAGAGCCAGTGGAAACAATTAACCTGGGTACTGAGACAGATATGAAAGAGGTCAGGATTGGTGCCAATCTAGAGCTCAGCGTGAAGCAACGGTTGATCCATATGCTACAAGATTACATGGAGATATTTGCTTGGTCCTATGAAGATATGCCTGGTTTGGATGCCGACATTGTGGTTCATCACCTGCCAACCAAGGAAGACTGCCCTCCGGTAAAGCAAAAAGTCCGACGTATGCGCCCAGAGATGTCTGAAAAGATCAAAGCCGAAGTTATGAAGCAATTCGATGCCGGGTTTCTTGCAGTGACTTCTTACCCGCAGTGGGTTGCCAATGTGGTGCCAGTGCCAAAGAAGGACGGTAAAGTCAGAATGTGTGTCGACTATAGGGATTTGAACAGGGCAAGCCCCAAGGATGACTTCCCCTTACCTCACATCGACGTTCTTGTTGACAATACCGCTCAACACAAGGTTTTCTCCTTCATGGATGGTTTTTCAGGGTATAATCAGATCAAGATGGCTCCAGAGCATATGGAGAAGACTACCTTTGTGACTCAGTGGGGCACCTTCTGTTATAAGGTCATGCCATTCGGATTGAAAAATGCTGGGGCAACCTATCAACGTGCCATGGTTGCTTTATTTCATGATATGATCCATCATGAGATTGAGGTATACGTTGATGACATGATTGCAAGGTCTCAAACTGAGGAAGAGCACCTTGACCATCTGAGGAAGTTGTTTGACCGACTCAAATTATACAAGCTGAGGTTGAATCCCAACAAATGCACCTTTGGGGTAAGATCTGGAAAATTGCTAGGTTTCATTGTAAGTGATAAAGGTATTCAAGTGGACCCTGCCAAGGTTAAAGCCATTCAAGAGATGCCGACTCCGAAGACAGAGAAAGAAGTCAGAGGCTTCCTAGGACGATTGAATTACATTGCCCGATTCATCTCACATCTGACTGCTACTTGTGAGCCAATCTTCAAATTACTGAAGAAAGATCAAGTAGTACGCTGGAACGATGAATGTCAGGCTGCCTTTGAAAAGATAAAGGAATATCTCCAAGAGCCACCCATTCTTATGCCACCAGTGGAAGGAAGACCTCTGATACTATACTTGACAGTGCTTGATAATTCAATGGGGTGTGTGCTGGGGCAGCATGACGAGTCTGGCCGAAAAGAGCACTCTATTTATTACTTGAGCAAAAAGTTTACCGACTGTGAGTCTCGTTACTCACTGCTTGAGAAAACTTGCTGCGCTCTTGTATGGGCTGCTCGCCGGCTGAGACAGTATATGCTGACTCACACTACCTTGTTGATTTCAAAGATGGATCCCATCAAGTACATATTTGAAAAGCCTGCTCTGTCTGGGAGAATAACGAGATGGCAAATGATCTTGACAGAGTATGATATCCAGTATACAACTCAGAAAGCAATCAAAGGAAGTGTATTGGCAGATCATTTGGCACACCAACCTGTGGACGATTACCAATCATTGAACTTTGATTTTCCGGACGAAGACATCATGGTGGTAACTGACTGTGAAGTACCTGGACCGGATGAAGGACCTGAGGAAGGATCCCGATGGTCTATGCATTTTGACGGAGCCTCTAATGCTTTGGGTAACGGCGTCGGCGCTGTAATCATATCCCCCAAAGGAACTCATACTCCACTCACCGCCCGATTATGTTTCAACTGCACCAACAACATGGCGGAGTATGAGGCATGTATCATGGGTCTTCAAGCTGCAATTGACTTAAGGATCAAGTTTCTGAGTGTCTTCGGAGATTCCGCTCTCGTGATCAATCAGATCAAAGGCGAGTGGGATACGAAACACCCAAATCTCATTCCTTACAAGGAGTATGTGTTGACCTTGCTTCCACACTTTGAAGAAATAACTTTTGAGCACTTCCCGAGAGAGGAGAATCAGCTAGCGGACGCACTAGCTACGATGTCTTCAATGTTCAAAGTTAAATGGGACAATGAGGCTCCCCGAATCATTATCTGGAAGTTGGATGAACCAGCATACTGCTGCGATCTCGAGGCCGAGAAGGTGACTGAAAAACCCTGGTATCATGAGGTGAAGAGGTACTTGGAAGCTCAGGAATACCCTGAAGGTGCCTCTGTCAATGACAAGAAATTCATGAGGAGGTTTGCGGCAAAATTCTTCCTCAGCAACGGCATTCTCTACAAACGGAATCATGATTCAACTCTACTACGTTGTGTGGATAAGGCTGAAGCAGAGAAGATCATGATAGAATTGCATGAAGGCACATTTGGAACACATTCCAGTGGACACACCATGGCTAAGAAAATCCTTCGGGCAGGATATTTCTGGTCCACAATGGAAGCTGATTGTTACCAACACTCCCGAACTTGTCATAAATGCCAGATCTATGCTGACAAGGTGCATATCCCTCCGGTTCCTCTGAACGTCCTGACGGCACCCTGGCCTTTTGCAATGTGGGGCATTGATATGATCGGTGAGATCCGACCAACGGCAACCAACGGGCATCGCTTCATCTTGGTGGCGATCGTTTACTTCACGAAGTGGGTTGAGGCAGCTTCCTATGCCACAGTAACCAAGAGCGTCGTGGCACGTTTCATCCGGCATAATCTGATCTGTCGGTACGGTGTCCCGGAAAGAATCATTACGGACAATGGTACCAATCTCAATAACAAGATGATCACTGAACTCTGTGAACAATTCAAGATACAGCACCACAATTCTTCTCCCTACCGACCGAAGATGAATGGGGCTGTAGAGGCAGCTAATAAAAATATCAAGAAAATTGTGCAGAAGATGACAGTGACTTATAAAGATTGGCACGAGATGTTGCCGTTTGCTCTTCATGGGTACCGCACCTCAGCAAGGACGTCAACCGGGGCAACTCCTTTCTCCTTGGTCTATGGCATGGAGGCAGTCTTGCCAATCGAAGTCCAGATACCCTCTCTCCGGATAATGAAGGATGCAGACTTGAGTGAAGATGACTGGATACAGACTCGGCTTGATCAATTAAACCTGATTGACGAAAAAAGGCTCACCGCTATCTGTCATGGTCAGACGTATCAAAAACGGATGATCAGGGCATTTAACAAGAAAGTCAGACCGCAAGAGTATCAAGTTGGGGACCTGGTAATCAAACGCATCATCCTTCCTCAAAGTGATCCCCGGGGCAAATGGACCCCTACGTACGAAGGGCCATTTGTGGTTAAACATGTGTTCTCAGGAGGAGCCATGATCCTAACCACCATGGATGGTGACGACCTTCCTCACCCCGCCAATGCAGACATAGTGAAAAAATACTACGCATAAATAAAAGACCCGCTAGGTTGACATACCTAGGCAAAAATAAGGGCTTCCCGACGAACCAAAAGGGTTCGGGCAAAATGAGGGATGAAATGAAAAAAAATCTGTACACCCGGCAAGTCGAAAACCTGAAAAGGCGACTTGGGCAAAAATGGGTATCCCGGTGGACTGAAAACCCGAAAGGGCGGTCCAGGCAAAAGTTAGGGATAAAGCGTAACACTATGTCTCATTGGATCACTTCGCATCCGGAATTCGGCATCAACTATCTGGCTCAGACTTTGGCATCGACCAATCAGCTTCATCTTCAACTAAGCAGCAAAGCGATGAGACGCTCAGAGACATAAAGGCGATAGCAGAGTTGGAACCCGGTGGGATTGTTCACATAGCTGTTTTGTTTCCTTTTCAAAATCGTAAATTCTATGGTATCCGGCGGCATTCTCTTACTAGGATGTCAGTCTCTTGTACAAAAACGCCTATTCACAGGCAAAATTCAAATCAATACAAATTCACTTGTCTATACAAATTGCCATTGTTTTTTTTTTTTTTTTTTTTTTTTTTCTGTTTTGTTTTGCGAAGAACGTCCAATGTTCATTTTTGATATATGCATTTGACATTAAAATTGCTGATTCATAAATATTCGCACATGAAACGAAAGATTAATTACAGGTGACATCAGAAACAGGGGCAATATGAAGTTGTCTGATGCAGTCTGGTTGCTTTGTCCGCCAAGGTACCCAGGTAGATTCGACCGAAGAATGTGACCAAATCATCTCAACTCCCCGCAGAGTAAGACAAGATTCAGCAATACTTTCCCCAAGCGGAGTTGATTCCCTGTCAATCCTGAAAAGGCACAACATTCCCCGGCAGGTCTTAAAGCTCATCCCCGGTAGATTCTGGAAGCTTGTTCCCTACAGGATACGGACGTCTCTCCCGAGTTTTATTCAGAGTTATTTCCTTACAAGGACTTATAACTGGGTTATCCTCAGCTAATTGCCACGGAAGATTGCTCTCGGCAAAGTTCTTTCTATCCCCAGCGGAATTTATCTTTGGTATCCCCAGCGGAGTTTATCATCATTATCCCCAGCGGAATCCATCATTAAAGTCCTCAGCAGGCCTCTCATCAAAACTTCGGCAAAGTATCTCTTCCACAGAGCAATTCCCCGGCCGATCGTCAAGGATTTATTTTCCTAAGACGAAATTACATTCATAAACGTTCCACATTTTCATACATCTTACTTACATACATGATAAAGTGCATACAACACAATCTCATGTCATACATCATGACATTGCATACAACTTATGTTTTTGCCTTTTCAGGGAAAAAGACAATCCCAAAGACAACTACCTTCAACTGTCACATTTCCAGACTCGATTCCTGTATCTAGCCAGGGCACGTCTGAAGAGTTTGAAGATTCGATTCCTGTATCCGGCCAGGGCATATCTAACAACTATCACAATTCCGGATTCGACTCCTGTATCCAGCCAGGGCATATCTGTTGACCACATTTCCAGACTCGATTCCTGTATCTAGCCAGGGCACGTCTGAAGAGTTTGAAGATTCGATTCCTGTATCCGGCCAGGGCATATCTAACAACTATCACATTTTCAGACTCGACTCCTGTATCCAGCCAGGGCATATCTGTTGACCACATTTCCAGACTCGATTCCTGTATCTAGCCAGGGCACGTCTGAAGAGTTTGAAGATTCGATTCCTGCATCCGGCCAGGGCATATCTAACAACTATCACATTTTCAGACTCGACTCCTGTATCCAGCCAGGGCATATCTGTTGACCACATTTCCAGACCTGATTCCTGTATCCAGCCAGGGCACATCTGTGAGCGACCAATTGTAGATTCGACACCTGTATCTAGCCAGGGCATATCTGCATGAGGAGATTGAAGATCAAACACCTGTAACAAGCCAGGAAAACATCTGTCTTTCTCAAATACACAAGTTCTCGCTAAGGAATCTCTTGTGCGATCAACACTTCCAAATGGCATCTATAAGCCCATTCCCGACATCACATTTACTGATGCTTCAACATGCGAGTGCAAATTTCCGGGCACTCTAGTGTCCAATCTCCTTTTACCCTCGAGTCACGAAAGGCAAACTTGCCAATCTAACTCTTTAGGTCCAAGAAGATTGAACAGGGGCAACTATTGTACCCCAAAATTTGCCCTCCCATTTCCTCAACATTTTCTCATCACAAGACCTTTGAAGATCAAGATCCAATTAGGGTTTCCTCTGCTCAAGACTTCTCCTTGCACTGTGGACTCAAATTAGGGTTTGTGTTTGAACAAAGATGTTTTGACCTAAAATGCCTAAGATGACTTTCATGCTTCATATTGGACTCCCAAGTTTACCCATACCAAGTTTCAAGTCTTGATCCCAAGTTTTGCCCAGTCAATTGGACAGATGACCTAGAAATCAGCTGTATTGAGGAAAAAGTCAACTGTGGTCAATTGACAGTCAAATCTCATGAAAATTGACCCACATCAACATTATGAACTCATATGGACCATTTGATCAAGTTTGGATCACAATTCCACAAGAAATTTGATCAGATCACCAAAAGGGCAAAATGGTCATTTTTAGGGTTTTGACTGCACAAAGACAATTTTTGACTGTTTGACCTAGATAATGGCAAACCAAGCTCACATATGGACTCAAGGACTCAATGAAATGGTCTTGACACATTCATCAAGCTCAAAAGATCCCAAGTACACAAGATTGACAGTTGAATTTCCCAGTCAATTGATCAATTTTGACTGTATACTAAAAAGTCAAACTTTGACTTTTTGGTCAAAATCAAGAGTCAAGATTCATTTTTCATCAAAACATGCCAAATCATGAAACTTGTTCACCAAGAAATCACAAAATGCAAATTAGGGTTTGAAATGGAATTTTTCATAACTTAGAATTTTTCTAAGTTATGGAAAACCCTAATTTTTTCCCAACTTTGCCCCACTTTTTCACCAAGATTCATTTGGATTCAAACAAAAGTCAAAACATGAAAGTTGTAGCTTGTTGCATAATCTACAACTTTGATTCACAAAGTTTTCTCATTTGAAGCTTGTATCTCAAGTTACAATTTTTTGAATAAGGGCACTAAACCATTCTTAACTTAGTGAAAATTTGACCTATTTTGGACAAGTTTTTCACCCCACTTCAAGGCCATTTCACATACACTTCCACTTGGAATTTCAATTTTCATTTCAAAGATGGGTTGTAGTACACATTCCAAGCTTTCCAAAATGTCCAAGAACTCATCAAACAACCTCATGGTTAGGGAGAATCGAATTTCACAATATAGCAAAAACTCACTTTTGATTTGGCCATTTTTCATGTTCATAAGTTATGCAAACTTCTCAAAACCAGCATGCCCTTGATTACAGGTCCTTAAACCAAGTTACACTCATAAATTTAATGCATATTCTTTGTGCCAAGACCAAGTTCTTTGAGTTCAAGCATTGTCTAAAGGATTAATCCCAATTTGGAAAAAGTAAACTATCCATTTTTGCAAAAGTTCACTTTATGTCAAATTGAAAATCCAACAAGTACATTGCAAATCTGATTGGCACAAGATTATGAACAAATTACTCTGATCAAGAGAAGCTTTGCAGCAGGATTAGGGGTCCTCTAGATGCCTAGAAACACAAATTGGCTTTTGTTGCTTAAGAAAGAAGAAAAGTGTCATAACTTGCACCAACTCAGAAACCAGCTTACAAACACAAGAACAAAGTTATCAAACACATTACACACATCATAACCAAGCTATTGCACGAGCCATTTGCCTCCCAAACATCATCAAACCAAAAAAACACCATCAAACTGCAAAAACAGAGTTGCCTCTGCAGTTTGAGTGCCAACTTCTTTTTCTCTCAAGCATTCTTGCCAAAACCAGTTCACACACCTTCCATACCATCTATGCAAGCTAACCAAAAGCAAAAGCACAACCTGTAATCACTCTAACCACTTCCACCATTTTTACATTTCTGACTTGCAGGTGAAGTTCTCTAGCTTGATCCAGAAGCTTTCAAGACAAAGTAAATATTGGAATAGCATCCCTGGACCTCAAGGAAGCTTCTCCAATCATCACCTTGCACTGAAAGTTCCTACATCTCCAGATAGAACTTCAACTGAACAGGTAAGTTTTTGAATTCGTATCTCTCTTATTAGGCATCATTAGCTTTAAGTTTGTGAAGAAACAAGGTTCTACTCATGCCACTGAACATGAACATGTTTTTACTTTTCATTTCTTTTGCTTGAGTTGTGAGAATTTGGAGTTTGAAAATGGCAGAAAAACTAGGTTAGAATTTGGGGGAGGAGAAATTCTCCCTCATCTTAGAGAGTTAGATCAAGTTATGCATATGGTTAGAATCGTCTCTTCATGCTGAGCATTTTTTATGTTATGAGTTTTTGCTAAAAAGCCAGGAATCAAGAGTTGGAAGATGAGGAACAGGGCGCGCGCATTTTCAAACGTTGTAGGCTGGAGGTTGAAGACCGTGGTCTTTTGGGCTGGGCCTGTGTATTTTTCTTATTCACACCATGCTAATTGCTTTTACACCCCCAAGGCCCATTTGCTTATTTCTTTGACTTTTTGACTTTTTCTTTTTTTGATTGACTTTGTTTATTTTTTCTCATGACATAAAAAATATAAAAATATTTTTTCTCACCATTTTTAATTTATTAGGCATTTATATGATTTTCTTTTGATTAATACTTAGATGAATAAATATATACATTTCATTAAAATATTAAGAAATAGGTAAAAATACTTCTATTTTCATTTTTATTTTATTATACCCTCTGAAAATATTTTACATAAAAATACCCTTTTTTTTTATACATATTAAAAATTATTATTATTTATTATATAATACATATTTATAACTTAATATATATATATTTAGGTTAGAATACAAAAATATCTATATTTTTCATTTTTATTAATATTTGATATAAAAAATACTTTTTATAATATACTTCATTTTATTTTTATTTTTGTACATAATAATTAAATACTTGTATTAAATCAAATAATAATACCTTTTATTTAATAGAATTAGGATTTTTTAACCCTAAATGTAAAAAAACCCCAAAAAATAATACCTTTTATTTTCCTTTTATTCTCACATAAATAATTCCTTTTTCATACATACAAAAACCATTTTTGCATTTTGCATATTTATTCTTATTTTATTTAATTTATGCAATTAATCATCTTGTAAAATATTTCAATATTGATGTAATAGTTTTAGGTTTACATTACTTGTCAAAATCCCCATTTGAACATTTGTACACCCTTTCCCATATTTGGTTTTGTAATAGCTTAGTAAATTTATTTTTGCACTTTATTGCTTTCTAATTATGCCATGTTAGAATTAGGGTTTGTATGCGAAAAAACGACAAAATAGTTATGACCTAATCTCAAGACAAACAAGCATGAAAATGGACACACAAACCACACTTGCACCCCCATAGGGTATTCCACTTGTTGCCTTTCAAATTGGGCCATATTGCATGTTAGGTCTCTTTGGGCAAAACAAACAAATTGAATGATCATAGTCCCTCGATAACATTTTTCAAAACAAACAAAAACAATGATCAAGTCCCTTAAAGAAAATGCCCAAAGATACTTGGCACCATTGCAATTATGGTCTAAACGATGACCCGCGCCCGTCCCTTTCACATCCTAAACATAAGATTGTCCACCAAATACAATGGTGGAACAAACTTATTGAAAGGGTTAAGACATAGCAATAAACTTTGAGAAATTTAGGAGTAGATAACCTCTTAGTTACTTGAATCAATCTTGCAAACTAAAACACTTGCCTATTTCTAAAACCACACCTCACAACACTTTCAAAACAACTTTCAAAAACAAATGAAAACCTTTTCAAAAGACATACATCTTTGTATACATCCCCACATGGATCATTACAAAGGTTGCCACCACATTGGCTTCTTTTCAAAACATTTTCAAACCCACACACACACAAGCACCATTTAAAACAATTGAAAACAAAAGGCAAGTGATCTAAGCAAGTAACTAAGAGCCCATGGATAACCATGGATAGAAAGGGTGCTAATACCTTCCCTTTCTATAATCTACTCCCCGAACCCAAGAAAAATCTCAAAGGTTTTTGCTGTGCTTTTTAAACCTTTCCTTAGGATAAAATAAAAAGTCGGTGGCGACTCTTGCTCAACCGAAACATTTGCAAAAACAAACGCAAAACCTCAAGTCAGTTCTCCCACCGTATCACATAGAGAAACTGCAGGTCTAGGTATCATCACAACACTTACTGTCTGACGTTGTTCAGCCTTATTCTGACCCCTCGGGCTATAGACGGCACTGGCTTCCTTCTTACCAGCAAAAGGCTTTTTGACTGAACTTGAAGAGGCATCCTTATGTATTTTGCCGCTTCGAATCCCAGCTTCTACTCTTTCCCTAATTAGGATTAACTCAGTGAATCCAGCTGATGAACTGCCGATTAAATGATTGAAAAATGGACCAGATAGCGTCCCTAGAAACATATCAACCAACTCCCTATCAGACAAAGGGGGTTGAACTCTCCCAGCCAAATCTCTCCATTTTTGCGCGTAATCTTTAAAACCTTCACCTGCACCCATGGACATACTCTGAAGTTGAGTATGAGTGGGAGCAAGGTCGGCATTATACTGATAGTGCTTGTAGAAAACAGCAGCTAGATCTTCCCAGTTTCGAATACTTGCTCCCTCTAACTGGTAGAACCATTCAAGTTGAGTCCCTGACAGACTATCTTGAAAGAAGTGAACCCACAGATTTCTATCAGCTGTGTGGGGCTGAATCTTCCTGACATACGAGCGGAGATGGAGTTTTGAGCAGGACACCCCATCATACTTGGAAAAAACTGGAGCTTTGAACTTTTGTGGGATGACCACTCCCGATACCAAACCCAATTCTTCAAAATCCAACCTAAGTATCCTCTGAACTTCCATGGCACTCAGACGATCCTCTAACTGTTTGTATCTATCCTCAGCAGGAGGATATTGCTCATCGTTATAATCAGTATCATTGTCAGAGACTGCGGGACTAAGGTCCTTTTCCCCTTCTTGGTTCTCCCCTTCCTTGGATGAAGAGGTCAGATCAGTTTGTTGCTTCAACCTTTCTCGAAACCTTCTGCCCATATTCAGAATACCGACAACCTTCTTCTTCTTCTTCTTCTTCTTCTTCTTCTTCTTCTTCTTCTTCTTCTCTTTCAGAATGAGGGCTTTCAGATCCTCTTGCCCTTTTGCCATACTGATGAACATTTGTTGGAACTGGGCGTTCTATGCTTGAAGGTCCATGATGCTCTGTTCGGAAGACATTTCTGCTGAAATAAACAGCGAAGAAGATGAGAAACCTGTAATGGTACCTGTAATGATGTGCTATGGATGGGATACAAATGCAATGATTTCAAAGACTTCGAGAAATTTAAATTTGCAAACCACAATAAACAAAACTTTATTAGCTGAATTTGAAGTTCAAATTCCTTTTAGGCGTTACAATTTAAAAAAATAAATCTAAAATTATAAAAGACATTAAAATTCCTATGGATGCTTCCTCTTTGTGCCGGGATAGTCATCGAGTCCTCTTTCTTCATGCAACTTCTTTGTGAGCTCCAAGAATTTCCTCTCCTGAGCATGGAGTTGATCCTTGTAAGTATCCCGCTCCTCCATCAACTGAATCCAAGACCTCTGTAATTCTCCAAGATCAGTGGGCATATAAGGATAGAGAACAGTGTAAGGAATACCCTCCTCCGTAGTGGGTTCCACAATAACTGGCAAAACAACCACATAGGGAATCATAAGCTGCTAGGCACGAGCTCGTACCTATTGTAGGTAGGGTTCCATAGGAATGGAAGTCTTTGGTCCCAAAGCCTTTGCACCAAATCTGTTTACCATGCCCCAGGCTCGTATGAATCTCCGACGATACTCCTTGACATCATCTTCATAGTTGAATATAATACCCTCGATAAGTAACTCATGGGGACCATCCCTTCGAGCATAACCAAATTGTCGCAGGGCTAGACAAGGGTTGTAGGTTATACCCCCTTTGATGCCAAGTAGCGGGACATTAGGGTACTCTCCGCAGCGATCAATAATAGAAGTATTTTCCATAGCTCGAGAACACCAGAGAATATCTGCATGAGCGAGCGACATTATCCTTTGCGATAAACCCAAGCCTTCTTCATTCTAGTACCAACTTAGGAAGGTGATAAATAAACCACCTCGACAGTAGTGGCATACAACACATAAGAATCCCTCTTCTCTTCATGGTACGAGTGTGGAGAGTGTGCAAAATATCTCCGAGCAAAGTAGGCACCGGGTTGCGAGAGAGAAAGATCTTGATAGCATTTACGTCTACGAATGAGCCCGGATTAGGGAATAGGACTAACCCGTAGATTAAAAGAGCCAAGACCTCATCGAAAGCCTGAAAATCCACATCATCCTAAAACAGCTGGGCTTTATTTACCAGAAACTTAGCTAAAAAACCCTTGACTCCACTTCTTGTTTCCCAATTGGATACCACGTCGGCCCGTTTCAGGTGCAGAGCTGAGGCAATGACTTCCGACTTAGGAGTTTCTTCTAAACCTGTGAAAGGTAACTGCTCAAGAATGAGTATATCCAACAGTTGAGAGAATTATTCCAAGGTAGGTACCAACTGATAGTCTGGAAAGGTGAAGTAGTGGTGCTTAGGATCAAAGAACTGAAAAAGCACACTCATCATCTTTTCATCAAAGTTTGAAGTAACCAGGTCGAGAAGTCGACCATGTCTCTTGGTGAACGCAGAAGTTTCAGAAACCCTTGATACTAGCTCTTTGAGTTGGGAAGGTATCTTCATAAAGCTGGTTCGGATAGTGTTTATACGGACAGAAGCCATGATCTGTAAAACAGGGCAAAGATAAATTCGCTTGGTCTTTGAAATGGTTAGTGAAATAAGAATGGATGTTATGTTATGATGCATGATGTCATGATAAAACATAGGTATAGCAAACACATGTATAACAAGCACAGTCAAATCACACAACGCCCTTAATTTAAAGGCTTTTATGGGGTCAAAGGTAATACCCTCTTAAAGTTAGTTGGTTTCAACCTGTCTTAGAAATAGTAACCGGGTTCTAGAGGATCTCAATATCACTGGCCATCCTTTATCAGCATTGTCTCAACTCACGCAATCTTTTCTTGCGGCTGAAATATCCCGAAAGTCAGATCTCAATGAATGTAGCATCGAGTATCAACCAGTTCTCAGCTCTACACCGAGGCCGGCTATCTCACTACTTTCTAATGGCCAAGTTGGGAAATTAAAGGTTCTAAGGTTAGTTGATGCTTCACGACACCACGCGGCAGCCCCGTACTCTCCCTGATTGACTCAAGGGTTACCGGTACCAACCAAAGTGCCACATCAATGTAACTACTTCTTCAACCGTGCCGGTATACCCCAACATAGTTCTCTCACAATTTATTTCTACTTACCTAAAAGGTGTTTCCCGATCCGGGTGTAGGATCAAATAACCCAAACAATTCCCATAAGTATAAAGCAAACAAGACAACCAAGAGAAAGCAATTAAATATGACCTAGATCCTAAGGTTTACCCCACTTTATATTTCCCCAGCAGAGTCGCCAGTTCTGTGATACGGTGGCAAAACCGACTGTTTAATACTGGTTTGCGTTTTGTGTTTTTTGTTTGCAAAATGTCGCGGTAAGCAAGAGTCGCCACCGACTTTTATTTCATCCAATCATGGAAAAGGAAAAAGAACAGAAAAAACCTTTTTTCGAGATATTCTGAGTACGGGGGGTAGATTATATAAAGGGAAGGTGTTAGCACCCTTTATATTCGTAGTTATCTACGGGCTCTTAGGTACTTTCTCATTTTTTAAATTGCTTGTGTGTGTTTGTCTTGAAAATGTTTTACTTCGTGATAACCCTTGTATCAGTCTTCAAGGATGTGACGAAGTTTATTTTGAAAATTGTTTTGAAAAGTGTTGGTGTGAAAAGTTTTAATTGAGAAAGTACTTAAGATTCTACCTACTCGAAAAAAGGATTGTTCGTTCTATTTACTTTAGACATCGCTATCCCACTATTAAGGAGTAGGTAACACCGTCGTTGGAGTTGTAAGAGACATTCGAAAGGGACAAGTACAAACACTAAAGCAATAGTTAGAAACCTTTAGTAGCAACCCTAGAGTCTTAAGATCTTTCTGAGGCAACATTTCCGAGGCAACATTCGAATGTGACACTTTGATCTCTTTAGACTGGAGGGCAACCACTAAAATATCCTATGCTTAATGATTGTTTACCGAAGGCAACCGAAGTGAGGTAAACCCTAGGAGTGAATATGTGCATATGATTTGTTTCAGTTATTTAATCTTTGCACATTAGGTGATCTACCGTTTTAATTTTCCAGACATTCTTGCCATACAATCCCATTAGCCATGCATCTAGACAGTTAAAGATTGCGAAAATTAAAAGTGCGAGGAAGTAAAAACTAGCTATTACAAGGCTTTTACAGTTACATAATTTCCTTGACGGGAAATAAAAGTGCGGAATTTAAAACCCTAATTAAAACTATTACAACCTTGAAACAGTTACAATAATAATAAGAAAGAAAATTAAAAACGCGTGGTAAATTAAATGCGAGAGAAATTAGGGTTTTGACCCTTGACTAAATCTAATTGCAATTGATTAAAGAAAAATCATTTTTTGTCATTTTTTGTTATTTAAGAAAATAAGGAAAAATTGAATTAAAAAAGAACCTAATTACTAATTAACTTTAATTAAGAAAAATAATTAAGTTACCCTATTTTTTGTGTTTTTGTTTGAAAAAAAAGAAAATAATTAAATCAAGAATTTAAACCTAGTTTTTCTAATTGATTTTAATTGTAAAAATAATTTAAAGTTACCCTA
This sequence comes from Vicia faba, assembly GCA_948472305.1. NCBI lineage: Eukaryota > Viridiplantae > Streptophyta > Magnoliopsida > Fabales > Fabaceae > Vicia > Vicia faba. Next base: position 680,956,398 of record OX451736.1, read on the forward strand.
AATTAAATTAAGCTAATTAATTAAATTAAATTTGATTAAAAAAACTAATTCTAATTTTTATGACTTTTTGATTTTTATGATTTTATAAAAAACTGATTTTAAAAATAAAATAAATAAATAAATTGAAAACAATAAAGAAAACAAAATAATAAAAAAGGAGAAAGATTGAGAATTGGGCCTGTGTTGAATAGCAAATCTGGGGGTGTATGTTGAACTTCTGAAACCCAGAAGGATGGCCCAGAGTCTGGCGCCTGATCCAATGAGACCATCTTCTGGGGACTCATGGTGGACCTACGTATGCTCGCGTTGGATCTGGCTGGAGATGGATCCAGAGGATGAGATCATAGGTCGCGTGATGACCCTGAGAAGGTGAGGTGTGCTGGATCTGGATGGAGATGGGTCCAGAGGATGAGATCAGAGGGCACGTGATGATCCTCAGAAGGTGAGGTATGCTTGATCTAGCTGGAGATGGATCCAGAGGGTGAGATCAGAGGGTGCATGATGATCTTCAGAAGGTGAGGTGCGATAGATCTAGCTGGAGATGGGTCCAGAGGATGATATCAGAGGACGCGTGATGATCCTCAAAAGGTGAGGTGTGCTGGATCTGGAGAAAATAATGGAGAAAATGCCAAAAGCTCACGCCTGGAATCGAACCCAGGACATGAGCTTCATACTTCCTTCCTCTGACCAACTGCGCTACACTAGTTAATTGTTAACATAATAAAAACAATAAATTAAAATCCAAATTAATTGCCATGCTCAGAACATGCGCGAATTTTCAAATGTCCCAATGGTTGCTTGACACGCCAGCGTCTTCTTCCTTGGTCCGTTGCTTTAGGTAAAATACTTTTACCTACGGACGTTTGTTTGTAGCTACAACCTTGTCCATCTCTAAAATCATGTACATGTAATATAAATCAATTGTAATGGTACCAATCAACTCGTCTTGGTCTAATTTTCCCTATATAAAAAAATCCCAAATCGAGCTCTTAAACCCTAACAATGGTGAATCTGGATTCCTGCACCGTTAGTACAATTAAACTATATAGAAAGCTTGCAATCATGATTATGAACAAGAATATATGGATAACATGCGTTTAGGATGCGTAAAACATTGAAATCGAGTTTGAATTTTTGTGCAAACCGTGATGTTGTAACATGATGATTCTGGATGCTTCAAGGCTGGAAAATGATGCTATTAGCTTTCTGAGATGTCCAGGAATGGTTTAGGAGCCTTGGAATGGTTCGAATTGGCCTGTGGAAGAAGATAGGTCTCACACTTTTCTTTGAATTTTTGCAGTTTTGTTCTGCCTCCTCCCACGATTCTAACCCTTGTTCTTGCCTTGGATGTGTTCCCTATATATCATAGAGTGAATTAGGGTTGCAAAAACAAATCACATCTTTGAAAGTTTTGAAGATTTGATTTGATTTTCATGGCATATGTAAACTTGCTATATTGATCCAAATTATGCCTTTCTTGTATCAATTATGCTTGATTCGTTTTGGCCTTGATAATTCATCATATTTTGATTGCCAACCTGTCCAAAAACCAAATCAAATCATATCTTTGCTATTATTCATCAATTATTTGATTTAATTCACTTTTTAATTAACAAAAAATCAAAATAAATTGAAAAATGAAGAAAATAATGTGTGGGTGAATGTTCGAGTCGTGGACCACATTATAAGTGAGGTGCAAGCATAAAAAGTTAGGCCCATTTAGCAAAAAATGCATTTTTGAGCACATTTGACTTTTGGCAATTTTGCAAAAAAGGTCAACTTTGCTAAGGCATATCTCCTCCAATTTTAACCCTAGAGAGGTGCTCTTGGACTTTTTAGAAATCTTAGGGTGTCCCCTAAGCAACCCTTTTGGTCTCATCTCAATTGAGTCTTCCATGTTCATGTATGAAACTTTGACCCAAAAGGTGTTTTTGTTGACTTTTCAAAAGGACCTCTAATGTCAAAAATTCATATCTTTTTATGAGTGCATATTTTGAACTTGTGAGCTGAAGATGAATTGTAGGGAATTCATCCTCTTAAAAATGAGCTTTGGATGGAGAATTTCTGATAAAGCATGAAGAAGTTATGCTTGGTCAAAGTTGGGTTGACTTTTCCTACAAAACCCTAATTTAGCAACTTTTGGGTTTTGATGATTTTGGAGTATTCCTTGGGGAATCATGATCAACCTTTGATCAAATGATGTATGTTACTTCAAAATGTTGATGTTGACTAAAAATATTGAAGTTTGACTGCATGTGGACCACATTTGACTTTTGACCTAACACAATTGATTTTCAGGCATTTGAGCAATTGGCTGGGCAAACTTCTTGTGCAAGGCATGAAACTTGACATGTAGGGTCTTGAGAACATATTAAGACCATGGAGATCATAGGATACCTTTTTGGTCCTCTCATCTTGATGAAAAATGAAACCCTAATTTGAGGTATACTGCCTTAGGAGAGAGTTGGTCTAGCCAACTCTTAGACTTCTTTGAGCAACTTGGGGACCTCAATTGACATGTATTGAGTAAAATGAGAGGGAAAATTTTGGGGTACAACACAGACATTCTTGCCATACAATCCTATTATCCATGCATCTAGACAGTTAAAGATTACGGAAATTAAAAGTGCGAGGAAGTAAAACCTAGCTATTACAAGGCTTCGGGGAGGGGGATTAATTACATAACCAAAAACCGGGGATTTAAAGCAAGAAATAAAACCCTAATTTAACTATTAAAAACCCTAAACAGTTACAAAATAATGAAAAAAATAATTAACAGGCGCGCGGCAAATTAAATACGAGGACAGTAATTAATAACTTAAAACCCTAATTGAGAGAAAGAAATTTTTGTGGATTTTTATTTGAGAAAACAATTAAATCACAAATTAATTAAACCTAATTTCTAATTGTTTTTAATTATGAAAGAAGTTAATTAACCTAATTCACTAATTAAACTAAAAAAGTATTTTATGAGAAAAATAATTTTTGTGTTTTTTTTTGAGAAAGATTAATTAAATTATGTATAAATGAAATCCTAAGTCTAATTATTTTTAAATTATGAAAGAAATTAAAGTTGCCTTAAATTAATTAAACTAATTAATTTTAAAAAAAATATTCATTAAGAAAATAAATATTTTTGTGATTTTTGATTTGTTAATTTAATAAAATAATTTTTGTATTGATTAAAAAAACAAAATAATTAAAGAAACAAAATTAAAGAAAAATAGTAAAAATAACCAAATGGGCATGCTGTTGGCAATTCTGGGGGGTGTGAAATTGAAATTCTTTGGCCCATTAAGCTCCAAGCCCGGTCAACTTTTGGATCTGGTGTAGCATTGCCTTGCATGTGTACCATGGACCTTCATGGATGGAGTGTTGGATCTGATGGCATGCTTGATCAAACAACTAGACGTTGAAGACGTATAGTGGACACTTGGCTGGGAGACATGCTGGATCTGTAAAGGAACTAGAAGAAAAATACAAAAGTACACGCCTGGGATCGAACCTAGGATGTGTACCTCATAGGCCCCTCATCCTACCAACTGCGATGCATTAGTTAACTGTTAATATAATAAAAACAATAAATCAAAAACAAAATCAATTGCCATGCCCAGAACACGCACGAAATTTGAATTGGCCACCCATGCTTTGACACGCATCATCTTTTTCCTTGAATCGTTGTTTTAGGTAAAATACTTTTACCTACGGACGTCTTGCCATGGCTATAACCCTGTCTCATTCAAAAATCATGTACACGCAATATAAATTCATATGGGGACCATGAATCAACTGGGTTTGAAGCCCTGATCATCATGGTACCTATTATCAGACCTAATTTTGCCTAGGTTAAGAAACCCCAAAATGAAGCTCGAAACCCTAGCTATGGCATATTATGATTCTTGCGCTGTAAATGCAATTAAATGGTACCAATAGCTTGCAAAAAAGATGATGAACAAGAATGTATAATTAAAATATGCTTATGATTCCAAAATCAAGGAAATCAGAATCAAATTTTTGTACAAACCGTGGTTGATGATGGGCGCGATTTTGAACGCTTCAGGCCTTGCAAATGAATGGAGAAGCTTCCTGAGATATCCAGGAACATATTTCTAACCTTGAAACTCCTTGAGGATGGCTCTAAGATGGATTTTGATCTCACACTTTTGTCCAAATTTTTGAGTTTCTTTCTTGCTGTTTCACGCCTCTAATCCTTGTGTTCTTGATTTGGAATTATTATGCACTTATAGTAGACTGAATTAGGTCAACAAAATTGGCATGAATCATGAGAAATAATGGAGATTTGATTTGATTTGATTCATGTATGATTTCTTTCCAAAACTTGCTTCAATCCAATCTTTTTCAACCCTAATGAGCCTTGCACGAATTGGCTGGCATGTTAGCTATATATGGACTCAAAATGTGCACAAAAATCCCAAGATTTGATTTGTTTTCATTATTTTACCGTTTAATTTGATTTATTTTGATTTAAATGAATAAAAAATCAAAATAAATGATAAAAGTAATAAAATAATAGGTGGAAAAGCTCAGGGGTCGTGGGTCCCATTATAAACATGTTTCAAGCAAGAAAACATGGGCCCTTTTGGAAAAAATGCAAATTTGATCAATGTTGACTTTTGACAATTTTCCAAAAATTGCCAACTTTGACAATGCACAACTCTCTCAATTTTGACCCTAGGAGGGTGTTCTTGGAATTTTTAGAAAGCCTAGGATGTCCCCTAAACAAAACTTTTGGTTTCATCTCAATTGGATCTTCCATGTTCATGTATGAAGCTTTGATCCAAAAGGTGTTTTTGTTGACTTTTCAAATGGACCTATAATGTCAAAATTCATTATGAGTGTATATTTTGAACTTTTGAGCTGAAGATGGATTGTAGGGAATTTTATCCTCTTCAAAATGAGCTTTGGATAGAAAATTTCTGATAAAGTATGAAAAAGTTATGCTTGGTCAAAGTTGGGTTGACTTTTCCTACAAAACCTTAATTTAGCAACTTTTGGGTTTTGATGAATTTGGAGCATCCCTTGAGGAATCATGATAAACCCTTGATCAAATGATGGAAGTTACTTCAAAATGTTGATGTTGACCAAAAATCTTGAGGTTTGACTATATGTGGGCCACAATTGACTTTTGACCTAGTACAGTCGATTCTCAAGCATCTGAGCAGTTGGCTAAGCAAACTTCTTATGCAAGGCTTGACACTTGGCATGGATGATCTTGGGAACATATTAATACCATGAAGAGCATAGGAGACCTTTGTGGTCCTCTCATCTTGATGAAAATAGAAACCCTAATTTTGGGTATACTGCCTTAGGAGAGAGTTTGTCTGGTCAACTCTTGGACTTCCTTGAGCAACTTGAGGACCTCACTTGACATTTGTTGAGTAAAATAGGAGGGAAAAATTTGGGGTACAACAGTGTTGTAGTTGTGTTAGTAGATCAACTTACTACTAACTGTGTTTTGGTTTTATGCTGCTAACCTTGCCTATGTTTTTTTCCTGTTGTTGTAACTTTGATATGTATGTTTGATTTTTTTTCAAGCATACTTTACTATGTGTGATACGGTGGGAGAACTGACTATGGTTTTGCGTTTGTTTTTGCAAATGTTTCGGTTGAGCAAGAGTCGCCACCGACTTTTTATTTTATCCTAAGGAAAGGTTTAAAAAGCACAACAAAAACCTTTGAGATATTTTCTTGGGTTCGGGGAGTAGATTATAGAAAGGGAAGGTATTAGCACCCTTTCTATCCATGGTTATCCATGGGCTCTTAGGTACTTGCTTATATCAACTTGCCTTGGTTTTCAATTGTTTGAAATGGTGCTTTGTGCGTGGCTTTGAAAATGTTTTGAAAAAGATGCCTTGTCTAGGCTACCCTTGTAACAATTCTTTACTCGAATGTTTTACAAAAGGTGTTTATCTTTTTGAAAAGATGTTTCAAGGTTTTTTTTGAAAGTTTGTTTTGAAAGTGTTTGTGAGATGTGGTTTGAAAAGAGGCAAGTGTTTTCTTTTACAAGTTGACAAGTACTTAAGAGCTATCTACCCTAAAGTTCTCAAAGATTTTTGCTATGTTTTAACCCTTTTAACAATTTTGTTCCACCATTGTATTTGGTGGACAATCTTGTGTTAGGATGTGAAAGGGACGGGCACGGGTCATCGTTTAGACCATAATTGCAATGATGCCAAGTATCTTTGGGCAATTGTTCTTTTTAAGGGACTTGATCATTTTTTAGGCAACTTTCGAAAGCGTCATCGAGGGACTATGATCATTTGAATTGTTTGCTTTGCCCAAAGAGACCTAACATGCAATATGGCCTAACTTTGAAAGGCAATAAGTGGGTGTAACCCTAGGGGTGTTAGTGTGCAAGTGTGTTTTATTTCATACAAGAGTTTTTTCTTTGAATTAGGTTTCTCTATTTAATTGATTTTATCTTGCCATACACGTCCTAATTACTAGCAATAAGAAGCGGAAATATGAAATCCTACGCTATTACAACAATTAGGGGAGGGGGATACACATTTGTACATGGGGGTTCAACGAGAAAAATAGACAAAAAAGAAAATAGCAAAAAACAAGATATATATAGAGAGAGAGAGGGAGCCCGCGCGCTGCTGAGAGGTCATCAGAAGTTCTGACTCAAATCCGCTGCCAGATGATCAACCTCTTGGTTAAACTGTATGAGTCAGAACTTCTGACTCTGGCACCTGCAAAACAGAACCCTGTTAGTGGGGAAATCAGAAGTTCTGACTCCCCTGCGCTGCAAGACAGAAGTTTGTTAGTGGAGAAACCAGAAGTTCTGATTCTGCTGAAAAGGCAATAAATCTCAGAGGTTCTGATATCATTGACAGCAAAACAGGCTTCAGATGTGCTAACGTCAAAGTCAGCACTTGGCTTTTCCCTGTACTAACCAGAACATCTGCAATTCTGTTGTTATTCCACAAAACAGGAAACATATTTGGAACAGATCCAGCAAATGTAAAAATGTTTCAGAGGTCAAAACCAACAAGGTCACAGGCAAGTCCTATACTGGCTCAGAACGTTCTGAGGTATGAAAATCCTCAGAATATAAACAGCAACAACATGATATTTACATTATGTTTATTTGAGTATGCACAGCTGATGATGCTTAGCAGCGTGATGAAGGTCAGCAGGTGCTTACCTGGCTGTTGGAAAAGTTTGTGGGTGAAAGCTAGCTTTTGGCTCTGGTGGTGTTCTGGACAGATTTTCTTTGAAAAGGGTAGGTAAAGGTGTATACGTACGTAGGGTCAGAAGTTTGGAAAGGGTGTCTTTTGGTTCACAAAGAAAACTGGGTATTTGAAGGTGAGAAACTCAAAGTTATGAAACAAACTGGAGATTTTGGCAGAGTTTCAGAACGCTATGTTGCTAAGAGTTTCTGTTTCTCTCTTAGCAATTTTTCTGTTTCTTTTTTGAACGCCCTTTGCAGTGGACAATGACTCTCTATTTATAGGCAAAGTTCTTGTGGGTGCCTTGAACATTAAAGCGCCAACAGAGTTTGAATTGCTCTTTGACAGAAATTCCTGGGAAGTTGTGATAACAGATAGCCTTCAACCTAGGCTGCAACAGCAGGCGTAGATTGGGGAGAAGTGACTTCTGAAGTGGGCGGTGGCGCGTAGACCTATGCCAGAATCTGCACAAAAGCGTTTTCCAAGCCACACGTGAATGTTCAGGAGTGGTTGGAAGCATTAATGGGCATTAAATGGTGATAAGACCTATCAACATCAATATTCTGGTAATGGAAACCAACGTTGAATCAGCAGCGTAAACCATGCTCTGGCCTTGGCTTCCTGTTGTCTTAGTAAGCTCTGGAGATTCTCCTGATTTTCTGATACGTTCCTTGGATTTACTTCTGGACCTCCTGGGCTTAGAGATTCTGTATCAGTGTAACACCCACTCTTCTGACCTTTTCATCTTCTGAATTCAGCATGTTCTGCAGGAGCCTTCAGACTTCCCTGCTTCTCTTGCATTCCTTTAGCAAATTCTGACTGAGCTTGTATAACTGCTGAAAGGGGCATGTTCTGTCCGAGGCTTTCATACTGAACCACGTTTACAACTTCTGATTGAGCTGATGTAGCTGTTGAAAAAGCCAACTTCTGACTACGCTGAGCCAAGCTTGCAACTTCTGACCGTTTTTATCTGGAATTGGTCCAGAAGTTCTGAAGCGCTGATTTTTTCTTAAACACTCATTTTTTAGAGAAACGTTCCAAGTACTTAGAATTTGATTTTTTCTCAAGATAAAAGCGTTGTTTTTGGAGCTCGTGAGATCATGCTCTTGTAAGTGGCTTGCTTGGGCAAAAAAGGATAACTCAGGACTTGGATTTGTTTCAGAGGGACCTTGAAAATCCAAGATGGTTTCCTGAAGAAAGAGAGGGCAAATTTTGGGGTACAACAGTTGCCCCTGTTCAATCTTCTTGAACCTGAAGAGTTAGATTGACAATCTTGCCTTTCGCGACTCGAAGGTAAAAGGAGATTGGACACTAGAGTGCCCTTAAATTTGCACTCGTCAAAGCAATGGATGCGGGAATGGGCTTAGAGATGCCATTTGGAGATGGGCTTAATGATGCCATCGGGAGGAGTGACAGAAACTTGTCGGGGATGGGCTTAAAGATGCCATCTGGAATGAGTATCAGGAAGGTGTCCACGCTTGGGACCATCTCTGAACTGGGGGTCTGAATAAGCAATAGATTGACATCCGTTGTTGGGAGGAATCCGTAAACTGTTTTCGAAAGTTGCATCTGAACAAGCGATAGATTAACATCCGTTGTTAGGAAGAATCCATAAACTGTTTTCAGAAGTCTGGAGAAGAATCTGAACAAGCGATAGGTTAACATCCGTTACTTGGAGAACCCGTGAACTGTTTTCAGAAATCTTGAAGCTGAATAAGCAATAGAGCAGCATCCGTTGTTGGGAAGCGTCCGTAAACTGTTTTCAAAAATTGAGAAGAGTCTGAACAAGCGATAGATTAACATCCGTTGTTGGGAGGAATCCGTAAACTGTTTTCAGAAATCTTGAAGTTGAATAAGCAATAGAGCAGCATCCGTTGTTGGGAAGCGTCCGTAAACTGTTTTCAGAAGTTGCATCTGAACAAGTTGGTAGATTAACATCCGTTGTTGGGAAGAATCCATAAACTGTTTTCAGAAGTCTTGAGGTTGAATAAGCAATAGAGCAGCATCCGTTGTTGGGAAGCATCCGTAAACTGTTTTCAAAAATTGAGAAGAGTCTGAACAAGCGATAGATTAACATCCGTTGTCGGGAGGAATCCGTAAACTGTTTTCAGAAATCTTGAAGTTAAATAAGCAATAGAGCAGCATCCGTTGTTGGGAAGCGTCCGTAAACTGTTTTCAGAAGTCTTGAATTTGGAGGAAGAACCGGTGTAGGGTTCCCTGACGATGAGCTTATGTAAAACTGCATCTGGATAAATCTGGAATAAGCATTAGAATGTTGCCGTGTCTGGGTCATATCTGAACTATTCCTGGAAAGAATCTTGGGAGATAATGATTTTAGTCTGTCGACTGGTATTACCTGAAAAGGTAAAGAGTTAGTTGTATGCAATGTCATGATGCATGATGCAACATATGTTATATGATATGAATGTAAATGAATGCGCATGTAAGCTGATGAGCTATCTTGCAAAGGATAGATGAATCCGAGATGGCTGCAGATAAAAGTATCTTGACTGCTGCTGGGAAGAATAATTCCTGGTTGTTGCTGGAGAATAAAGAGCTTGGGTTGCATACCAATCTTCTGGGGAATTCCTGATGACTTCTACTGGGGAGTTCCAACCTAATAGACTCATGCTGGGGATGTAAGACTGAGAATCTTCAGTTGGTGGGAAGTATCTCTGGCGACTTCACTGGGGAACTCAAGATTTGCCCTCCTAAAACTCTGGGGAGAAGGTTCATTAGTCTGGCTCCGCTGGGGATTAATAATTTGAAGCTTTAGCTCGGCTGGGATACTGAAACTTGAACTCTGAGGGGAAATGAGTTCTGGAGGATTCTCTGGCTGGGGATAACAAAGATAGGTTCCTCTGGGGGATTGTATTGATAAGTTATACTGGGGAACTCTGATGAACTCCACTGGAGGTAGGAAGAATTTTGGCGAGTGCGATCTTCCGTGGCAATAAGCTGAGGATAACCCAGTTATAAGCCCTTATGAGGAATAACTTTGAATAAAACTCGGGAGAGACGTCCGTACTCTGCAGGGGAGAAGCTTCCAAAATCTACCGGGGATAAGCTTCAAGACTTGCTGGGGGATATGGATTCCAAATCTCCTGGGGGTTTTCTTTGAAAGGGTATCAAGATATCCAACTGTATCTTCAACCTATCAGTAATCCTCTTTCTTGATTCATAAGGAAATGATTATGTTCAAATGCATATGCCTATTTAACAAAACATTGGACGTTTCTCGAAATAAAACAATTAGTGCAAGAGAAAAAGGAAATGACACAAATTTCTGGGAAGAGTATTTGCATTAAGTTTCTCTGAGTATATTTGTACAAAGGAGACAATCATCCTAGTAAGAGGATCTTGTCGTAAATATTGAAAGATTTATACAAAATAAAGATGGCTATGTGAAATAATTCCATGGGATTCCATTCCGCTATAGCCTTCACAACTCTGGATATCTGTCCCTTCAATGCTTCGTCTGCCGATGACTGGATTGATCAGAAGCCTGGAACAGGTTGATGAAGAGATTGTCTTTGAAGTGACCCGACGAGACATAGTCATACGCTTTAATTCCCTAACTTTTTCCTGAATCGCCCTTTCGGGTTTTCGATCCACCGAGAAACCCCTTTTTGCCCAAGCCGCCCTTTCGGGTTTTCAACTTGCCGGGTGTACAAATTTTTTTATTTTTATCCCTAATTTTTGCCTGAAACGCCCTTTCGGGTTTTCGGTTCACCGGGATGCCCATTTTTTGCCTAAGCCGCCCTTTCGGGTTTTCAACTTGTCGGGTTATTTTATGCGTAGTATCTTTTGACTATGTCTGCGTTCGCAGGGTGCGGCAAATCGTCGCCGTCCATGGTGGTCAGAATCATCGCACCACCAGAAAATATGCTCTTGATCACAAATGGTCCTTCATATGTAGGAGTCCATTTGCCCCTGGGATCACTTTGCGGCAAGATAATCCGCTTGATTACTAGATCTCCGACTTGATACACTTGGCGTTTGACTTTCTTATTGAAGGCCTTGATCATCCGTTTTTGATACGTCTGACCATGGCATATAGCAGCGAGTCGCTTTTCGTTGATTAGGTTGAGTTAATCAAGTCGGGTCTGCATCCAATCATCTTCATTCAACCCTGTGTCCTTCATAATCCTCAGAGAAGGAATCTGCACCTCCATAGGCAGGACAACTTCCATGCCATATACCAAAGAAAATGGGGTTGCCCCGGTTGAAGTACGTGCCGTCGTACGGTATCCATGTAGAGCAAACGGTAACATCTCATGCCAGTCTTTGTAAGTGACTGTCATTTTCTGAATGATCTTCTTAATGTTTTTATTCGCAGCTTCAACAGCACAGTTCATCTTCGGCCGATAGGGAGATGAATTATGATGATAAATCTTGAACTGTTCGCACAATGCGGTGATCATCGTGTTATTCAGATTTGTACCGTTGTCTGTGATGATCCTGTCTGGAACACCATACCGGCAGATGAGATTTTGCTTGATAAAGTGGGCAACCACATTTTTAGTAACAGAGGCGAAGGAAGCTGCTTCGACCCATTTGGTGAAATAGTCAATGGCAACCAGGATGAAGCGATGTCCGTTGGAAGACGTGGGCTTGATTTCTCCAATCATGTCAATGCCCCACATTGCAAATGGCCAAGGAGCAGTCAGAACATTGAGAGGAACCGGAGGGATGTGAACCTTGTCAGCATAGACTTGACATTTGTGGCAAGTACGGGAATGTTGATGGCAGTCAGCTTCCATGGTAGACCAGTAATAGCCTGCCCTTAGGATCTTCTTAGCCATTGTATGCCCGCTCAAGTGAGTGCTAAATGTGCCGCTGTGTATCTCAGTCATGATCAATTCTGCTTCAGCTTTGTCTACACACCGGAGTAATACACAATCATGGCTTCGTTTGTAAAGGATGTTGTTGCTCAGGAAGAATTTGGCCGCAAATTTCCTTAAGAACTTCTTGTCATTTACGGACGCTCCTTCGGGATAATCTCTAGTCTCGAGATACCTTTTGATTTCATGGAACCAAGGTTGTTCCACTGCTTCTTCGGTATTAATCTCGTGACAATGTGCCGGTTCATCCATTCGCTCGATGGTGATTTGGGGAGCCTCGTTATCCCAGTTGAGTTTAAACATGGAGGGCATTGTAGCTAGAGCATCTGCTAGCTGATTCTCTTCTCGCGGGAAATGCTCGAAGGTAATTTGCTCGAAATGAGGCAACAATGTCAGGACATGTTCTTTGTATGGAATAAGATTAGGATGCTTGGTATCCCACTCTCCTTTGATTTGACTGATAATCAAAGCCGAGTCCCCAAATACGATCAAAGATTTGATCCCCAAGTCTATAGCAGCCTTGAGACCAAAGATGCAAGCTTCATACTCAGCCATGTTGTTTGTGCAGCTGAAGCAAAGTCGGGCCGTGAAAGGGGTGTGACAACCTTCCGGGGAAATAAGTACTGCACCGATACCGTTTCCAAGTGCATTTGAAGCACCATCAAAGTACAGGGTCCATCGGGATCCCTTTTCGGGTCCATCATACGGTCCGTTACCTTCAATGTTGTCCAAATTCATGATGTCCTCGTCTGGGAAGTCAAATCTCATGGGTTGATAATCTTCGATAGCTTGATGAGCCAGATGGTCAGCTAGTACACTCCCTTTTATAGCTTTTCGGGTGGTGTACTGGATGTCATACTCAGTTAGGATCATTTGCCATCTAGCTATCCGTCCAGATAAGGCAGGCTTTTCGAAGATATACTTGATAGGATCCATTTTGGAAATCAACAAGGTAGTATGAGTCAACATATACTGTCTTAGTCGGCGAGCAACCCATACCAAAGTGCAGCAAGTTTTCTCGAGCAGTGAGTAGCGAGTCTCACAGTCGGTAAACTTTTTGCTAAGGTAATAAATAGCATGCTCTTTTCGACCAGACTCGTCATGTTGGCCCAAAACACACCCCATTGAGTTATCCAAGACGGTCAGATACATGATCAATGGTCTTCCTTCGACAGGTGGCATCAGAATAGGAGGTTCTAGCAAATACTCCTTGATCTTATCGAAAGCAGCTTGGCAATCGTCGTTCTATTCAACTACCTGATCTTTCTTCAAGAGTTTGAAAATTGGCTCACAGGTAGAAGTCAGATGGGAGATGAATCTGGCAATATAATTCAAGCGCCCCAAGAACCCTCTAACCTCCTTTTCAGTACGGGGAGCAGGCATCTCTTGTATTGCTTTTACTTTTGCTGGATCGACTTCAATGCCTTTGTTGCTTACAATAAATCCCAGAATTTTACCAGACCTAACTCCAAAAGTGCACTTACTTGGATTCAGCCTGAGTTTGTATTCTTTCAATCTGGAAAACAACTTTTCTAGATGTTCAAGGTGCTCCTCCTCTGTTTGTGACCGAGCTATCATATCGTCTACGTAAACTTCAATCTCATGATGTATCATATCATGAAACAAAGCTACCATGGCGCGTTGATAAGTTGCCCCTGCGTTCTTCAGCCCGAACGACATCACCTTGTAACAGAAAGTGCCCCATTGTGTGACAAAAGTTGTTTTCTCCATATCCTCGGGGGCCATTTTGATTTGATTGTAGCCTGAGAATCCATCCATGAAGGAAAACACTTTGTACTGAGCTGTATTGTCGATCAAAATGTCAATGTGTGGAAGTGGAAAATCATCTTTGGGGCTGGCCCTATTCAAATCCCGGTAGTCCACACACATCCTGACTTTGCCATCTTTCTTAGGTACTGGCACGATGTTAGCGACCCATTGAGGATAGGACGTAATAGCCAGAAAGCCAGCGTCGAATTGCTTCATTACTTCTGCTTTGATCTTTTCAGACATGCCAGACCTTACTCGGCGGACTTTTTGCTTGATCGGTGGACAATCCTCTCTTGTGGGGAGATGGTGAACCACGATGTCTGTGTCTAAACCCGACATGTCTTCATAAGACCAAGCGAAGATTTCAACATACTCATTCAACAACTGTATCAGGCGTTCCTTGACACTTGGTTCCAGATTGGCACCCACTTGTACCTCCTTCCGGTCTTCCTCGGTTCCCAAATTGATAGTTTCCAATGACTCTTCGTGAGGTAAGATGGCCCTTTCCTCTTGCTGTAGAAGTCTGGCTAGTTCCCCTGGTACTTCACAACCTTCGTCATCTTCATACTCGGCTTGATTGACCAGATCTCCAGAGTTATTGAAGGATATAGCAGAATAGTCACCCATGGAATCCGGAGTGGATGGGTACCTGCATTTGTGAGTGTGGGTGTGTGTAAGGGATAGCCATCCTTAAACAAAAATGCAAAAGGAAAGAAAATGAACACAACAGTTTATCAAATGAAAAACGTCCAATGAATCATTAAACATGGCATATGGATATGAAAGTAATCAAAACCCTTACAAATGGACCTACATGCCCCGGGCAAGGCATGAGGTAAAAAGATAGTGTACGGATTGTTTGAAGATAAATATTACAGACCAAATGGGAAATGTTTGAAAGATAAATTACTGATGAATAAAAGTGATGGGGACAAGATCTTTTGCCTCCCAGTTGCACAATCCTCCTTTGACAGTTGGATAAATCCACTCTTCGATGTTGCTCTCTTTGTCTTCATCCTCCAAAGCGTTGATTCCGTAGGGAGAAATCTTGACTGGCGCTTTTTCAATCTTCGAATGGCGTATAGCTTTCTGGCCTGCGGTAGTGAACCCTAATCCAAATTTGTCTGTCTTATGTGGAATATCAGGAAACTGCCCCCATGCTGAATTCTTCCCCTCTTTTATTGCGGCCCTTGCGTCCTCCAGAGATGCCATCCTGGCCATCTGCCTCGGTGTCTCCGCTGCCAACTCTGCTACTGTTATTTCAGGAAGGACTTCTTCGAAATGCTGAAAAGGCGTCTCAATGAACTCCCCTTCTACCTCCACGTACCGGAAAGAGTTCAAGTGGCTAATCATGTACTCCTTTTCGCCATGGACAGTAATGATCTTTCCCTTGACAGGATACTTCAACATCTGATGTAAGGAGGAGGTGACTTCCCCAACATGATGTATCCAAGGCCTACCCAGCAAGCAAGAGTATGACGGACGGATGTCCATCACATAGAAAGTAGATTTAAACACCTCAGTGCCTATCTTGATGGGAATATCAACCTCCCCATGGACCATTCTCTTCGAACCATCGAAAGCTCTGACAACAATATCACTCGGCTTCAACTCCAACCCTTCACAATCTAGTCGGTCCAAGGCCTTCTTAGGCAGTACATTCAGCGACGAACCAATGTCGACCAAGACATGTGCGAGAGTAGTTCCTCGGCACTCGACTGAAATGTGCAAAGCATCATTGTGGTTTCTACCTTTAGGAGTTAGGTCGACATCAGAGAAACCTAATCCATTGTCCGTAGTGAGGCTAGCCACGCAATTTTGAAATTGATCCGCAGAGGTTTCCTGGGGCACATGGGCTGCCTTCAGGAATTTTATCAGAGCTTTAGCGTGCGCTTCCGAGCAAAGTAGTAGTGCCAGCATGGAGATCTTTGAGGGGGTTTGCCCCAGCTGTTCTACCACATCGTAGTCACTCCTTTTGATTATCTTCAAGATCTCATCCATTTATTTCTTGGAGGTTTCCGGGATGACCAAGGGTTGAGCCCTCGTCCTGACGAGCTCATCCTGGATTCCCTTACCTTTATCAGCAGTGGTAGGAGAGACAGTACTAGGAACAACAACATCTTCAATCAAAGGGGGTCTAGCAGAGAGTTTTACTGGTGCAGGGATGACCTTGTCGGCAGATGAGGGTCCAAAGATTGCTCTTGGAGGGGCAATCTCTAGAGAAAATATTCTCCCGCTCCGGGTGATTTTGCTCGTGCCTGCAATGTTACCAATGCTGGCTTCTTCATCATCCGAACTTTCTTCAGTCATTTCAATTTGTTTAATACCATGGTAGTAGACGTCACCGCCATAGTTCCATGGTATTGACTTCTCAGAAACATAAGGGACACGCCCTGACATTGTTATCTTCAAAGGAACAGATTTTGTAACTGGTGTAATCTTAACAGGCTTTTTGACGGCCTTGGAAAGATTGGCGTGAATGGTTATGATTGAGACATCTTCAGTATGGGTTGGAACAACAGAAACTTTTTCAAACAAAATTTGTCGACTAACCATAAGGCCTTGGATGCCTTTTTTCAGTAACGGACAATCAAACGGCAGAGAGTAACAACAATAACAGTCTTCTTCACATCCCGGGAAGATCCCGGCCTTTAATAGATTCAACTTGATGGTTAGCAATGGAGTTATCAAATCATTAACATCAGCAACATACAAATCTTCTTCAATGGCATTGACATTTCGGCCGTGCTTCGGCATGGGAGCAGATATCACATTAGGCTTCTCCGGAGCGTCAAACTCCACTTCTTTCGCCTCTATCAGGTCTTGGATTTTATGCTTGAGTGCCCAACAATCATTGGTGTCGTGCCCGACACTGTCAGAATGGTAGGCGCATTTAGCATTAGGATGATAATGCGGAGAGGACGTATTCACATTCTTTGGTGCCTCTTTGATGGTGGCGAGGTTCAACTTTAACAGATGGGGAAGCACTTGCGCTGGAGTCATATTAATGCGGGTGAACTGCCGTTGTGGCCGTTCTACCCGTTTTTGATTCGGTCTGGACTGGTTATAGCGAGGTTGCTCACTTGAAGAGTTTTGAATCATTACGGCCCCCACAGTTGGCCGACGCTCCGTCTTCCCTGCTCTTCTCTGAGAATATACCACAGCCGTTTCCTTCTTGAAAGGTTTCTTCTCAATACTTGCAGCAACACCCTTCTGAATTTTTCCTGACTTGATGCCAACTTCTATTCTTTTGCCTGTTAAGATCAAGTCGGTAAACCCCGCGGAAGCGTTACCAATCAAATGATTGAAAAATGGCCCAGATAGGGTCCCTAGAAACATATCGACAAGCTCACGGTCGGTTAAAGGAGGCTGCACTCTGCCAGCCAAATCCCTCCATTTTTGTGCATATTCTTTGAATCCCTCGCCTGTTCCTAGCGACATACCCTGAAGTTGGGTACGAGTAAGAGCAAGGTCAGAATTGTACTGGTATTGTTTGTAAAAGGCGGTGGCCAAGTCTTCCCAATTTCGGACGCTGGTTCCTTCTAGCTGATAAAACCACTCCAACTGAGCTCCAGAAAGGCTGTCTTGAAAGAAATGTATCCAAAGGTTTTTATCTGCCGTATAGGGTTGGATCTTTCTCACGTAGGACCTGAGATGCATTTTTGGACAGGACAGCCCATCATACCTCACAAACACCGGCACTTTGAATTTTGGGGGAATCACAATCCCGACAACCAAACCCAAGTCTTCAAAGTCCAAACCCGGTACTCTTTGTAGCTCCATGGCAGCCAACCTGTCCTCTAAACCCTTGTATTTATCATCGGCTGGAGGGTATTGTTGATCAGAATAATCTTCATCCTCTTCATCCTCCTCTTCTCCCACATCGGACTCGGAAGGTACAGCCACTCCACCTCCTTTACTGGTTCCTTCATCAGAAATAGGAGGAAACTCAAGCACTCTCCTGGCCTCTCCTTCAAATCTTCTCCCTAAAGTAGCCACCCCAAGTCTCTTTTTCTTCTTTTTCACTGGGTCTTGGTTCCCTATTTGGGTCTTGAGATCCTCCTGACCCTTAGCCAAGGTCATCAGGAGTTGCTGGAACTGTGCATTTTGAGCTTGTAGGTCTTTGACTGTTTGCTCGAGATCCATCCTGCTGAAATAAATAGCAGACAGATAAGGAAACCTGGCGTGAGACCTGCTTATGCACATGATGAATGGTATGCTTATGTATGCAATGCATTCAAGGATTTAGAACATTCAAAATTGTTGCAGACAAAGAAGAACGCACGTCATCTTAATAAGAAGAAATTTGTTAGTACATAAATGCCCCATGGGCCAAATATTACAAAAATAACTTCTCAAGGTAAAAAGACATTGCGCATCCTCTTTGGTGCGATGTAGGTGTTGAGGGCCTCTTGCTCATGGAGTCGGCGGGTAAGCTCTAGAACTTTCTTCTCACTAGCGTAGAAGCTGGCTTCAAAAGTGTTCCGTTCCTCCTTGAGCTGAATCCAACTTTTCTGCATTTCCTCCCACGATGTAGGCATGTCAGGATATAGGATGGTGTAGGGAACCTCTCCTTCCTTGACGGGCTCTTTAATCACAGGGAGAACATGAGGATAAGGCATCATTAGACTCTGGGCTCGTACCCACTTGAGATAAGGCTCAAGAGGGATGGAGTTCTTGTGTCCCAGAGTCTTGCTATCAACCTTGTTGGGCCTTCCCCAAGCTCTGATGAATCTTTGGCGAAGTCCTTGCGCATCGTTGTCGAAGTCAAAAACTAGGTCAGAAATCAACATGTCATGAGGGCCATCCCTCCGTGCATATCCAAATTGCCTCAAAGCTAGGCAAGGGTTGTAGGTGATACCTCCCCTGATTCCAAGTAAAGGAACATTAGGAAACTCTCCACAACGATCGACGATGATGACATTTTCTCTGGACTGAGAACACCAATGTACATCAGAGTGAGTAAGAGTCATCAACCGTTGGGACCACCTCGAGCCTTGGTCATTCTTTAGGACAAATTGTGGAAGGTGCGAAATAAACCACCTTGCAAGGAGAGGAGTACAGCACATGAGAACACCCCTCTGTCTCATTGTTCGTGTGTAAAATGAGTGAAGGATGTCCCCAAGCAATGTTGGTATTGGATTTCTGGACAAGAAGATTTTGACGGCGTTGACATCTATCAATTGGTCAGCATTTGGGAACAAGACCAACCCATAGATAAGGAGTGCCACAATTTCCTCAAAGGCTTGAGAGAAAGAAATTTTTGTGGATTTTTATTTGAGAAAACAATTAAATCACAAATTAATTAAACCTAATTTCTAATTGTTTTTAATTATGAAAGAAGTTAATTAACCTAATTCACTAATTAAACTAAAAAAGTATTTTATGAGAAAAATAATTTTTGTGTATTTTTTTGAGAAAGATTAATTAAATTATGTATAAATGAAATCCTAAGTCTAATTATTTTTAAATTATGAAAGAAATTAAAGTTGCCTTAAATTAATTAAACTAATTAATTTAAAAAAAATATTCATTAAGAAAATAAATATTTTTGTGATTTTTGATTTGTTAATTTAATAAAATAATTTTTGTATTGATTAAAAAAACAAAATAATTAAAGAAACAAAATTAAAGAAAAATAGTAAAAATAACCAAATGGGCATGCTGTTAGCAATTCTGGGGGGTGTGGAATTGAAATTCTTTGGCCCATTAAGCTCCAAGCCCGGTCAACTTTTGGATCTGGTGTAGCATTGCCTTGTATGTGTACCATGGACCTTCATGGATGGAGTGTTGGATCTGATGGCATGCTTGATCAAACGACTAGACGTTGAAGACGTATAGTGGACACTTGGCTGGGAGACACGCTGGATCTGTAAAGGAACTAGAAGAAAAATACAAAAGTACACGCCTGGGATCGAACCTAGGATGTGTACCTCATAGGCCCCTCATCCTACCAACTGCGATGCATTAGTTAACTGTTAATATAATAAAAACAATAAATCAAAAACAAAATCAATTGCCATGCCCAGAACACGCACGAAATTTGAATTGGCCACCCATGCTTTGACACGCATCATCTTTTTCCTTGAATCGTTGTTTTAGGTAAAATAATTTTACCTACGGACGTCTTGCCATGGCTATAACCCTGTCTCATTCAAAAATCATGTACATGCAATATAAATTCATCTGGGGACCATGAATCAACTGGGTTTGAAGCCCTGATCATCATGGTACCTATTATCAGACCTAATTTTGCCTAGGTTAAGAAACCCCAAAATGAAGCTCGAAACCCTAGCTATGGCATATTGTGATTCTTGCGCTGTAAATGCAATTAAATGGTACCAAATAGCTTGCAAAAAAGATGATGAACAAGAATGTATAATTAAAATATGCTTATGATTCCAAAATCAAGGAAATCAGAATCAAATTTTTGTATAAACCGTGGTTGATGATGGGCGCGATTTTGGACGCTTCAGGCCTTGCAAATGAATGGAGAAGCTTCCTGAGATATCCAGGAACGTATTGCTAACCTTGAAACTCCTTGAGGATGGCTCTAAGATGGATTTTGATCTCACACTTTTGTCCAAATTTTTGAGTTTCTTTCTTGCTGTTTCACGCCTCCAATCCTTGTGTTCTTGATTTGGAATTATTATGCACTTATAGTAGACTGAATTAGGTCAACAAAATTGGCATGAATCATGAGAAATAATGGAGATTTGATTTGATTTGCTTCATGTATGATTTCTTTCTAAAACTTGCTTCAATCCAATCTTTTTCAACACTAATGAGCCTTGCACGAATTGGCTGGCATGTTAGCTATATATGGACTCAAAATGTGCACAAAAATCCCAAGATTTGATTTGTTTTCATTATTTTACCGTTTAATTTGATTTATTTTGATTTAAATGAATAAAAATCAAAATAAATGATAAAAGTAATAAAATAATAGGTGGAAAAGCTCAGGGGTCGTGGGTCCCATTATAAACATGTTTCAAGCAAGAAAACATGGGCCCTTTTGGAAAAAATACAAATTTGATCAATGTTGACTTTTGACAATTTTCCAAAAATTGCCAACTTTGACAATGCACAACTCTCTCAATTTTGACCCTAGGAGGGTGTTCTTGGACTTTTTAGAAAGCCTAGGATGTCCCCTAAACAAAACTTTTGGTTTCATCTCAATTGGATCTTCCATGTTCATGTATGAAGCTTTGATCCAAAAGGTGTTTTTGTTGACTTTTCAAATGGACCTATAATGTCAAAATTCATTATGAGTGTATATTTTGAACTTTTGAGCTGAAGATGGATTGTAGGGAATTTTATCCTCTTCAAAATGAGCTTTGGATAGAAAATTTCTGATAAAGTATGAAAAAGTTATGCTTGGTCAAAGTTGGGTTGACTTTTCCTACAAAACCTTAATTTAGCAACTTTTGGGTTTTGATGAATTTGGAGCATCCCTTGAGGAATCATGATAAGCCCTTGATCAAATGATGGAAGTTACTTCAAAATGTTGATGTTGACCAAAAATCTTGAGGTTTGACTATATGTGGGCCACAATTGACTTTTGACCTAGTACAGTCGATTCTCAAGCATCTGAGCAGTTGGCTAAGCAAACTTCTTATGCAAGGCTTGACACTTGGCATGGATGATCTTGGGAACATATTAATACCATGAAGAGCATAGGAGACCTTTGTGGTCCTCTCATCTTGATGAAAATAGAAACCTTAATTTTGGGTATACTGCCTTAGGAGAGAGTTTGTCTGGTCAACTCTTGGACTTCCTTGAGCAACTTGAGGACCTCACTTGACATTTGTTGAGTAAAATGGGAGGGAAAAATTTGGGGTACAACAGTGTTGTAGTTGTGTTAGTAGATCAACTTACTACTAACTGTGTTTTGGTTTTATGCTGCTAACCTTGCCTATGTTTTTTTCCCGTTGTTGTAACTTTGATATGTATGTTTGATTTTATTCAAGCATATTTTACTATGTGTGATACGGTGGGAGAACTGACTATGGTTTTGCGTTTGTTTTCGCAAATGTTTCGGTTGAGCAAGAGTCGCCACCGACTTTTTATTTTATCCTAAGGAAAGGTTTAAAAAGCACAGCAAAAACCTTTGAGATATTTTCTTGGGTTTGGGGAGTAGATTATAGAAAGGGAAGGTATTAGCACCCTTTCTATCCATGGTTATCCATGGGCTCTTAGGTACTTGCTTAGATCAACTTGCCTTGGTTTTCAAATGTTTGAAATGGTGCTTTGTGCGTGGCTTTGAAAATGTTTTGAAAAAGATGCCTTGTCTAGGCTACCCTTGTAACAATTCTTTACTCGAATGTTTTACAAAAGGTGTTTATCTTTTTGAAAAGATGTTTCAAGGTTTTTTTTGAAAGTTTGTTTTGAAAGTGTTTGTGAGATATGGTTTGAAAAGAGGCAAGTGTTTTCTTTTGCAAGTTGACAAGTACTTAAGAGCTATCTACCCTAAAGTTCTCAAAGATTTTTGCTATGTTTTAACCCTTTTAACAATTTTGTTCCACCATTGTATTTGGTGGACAATCTTGTGTTAGGATGTGAAAGGGACGGGCGCGGGTCATCGTTTAGACCATAATTGCAATGATGCCAAGTATCTTTGGGCAATTGTTCTTTTTAAGCGACTTGATCATTTTTTAGGCAACTTTCGAAAGCGTCATCGAGGGACTATGATCATTTGAATTGTTTGCTTTGCCCAAAGAGACCTAACATGCAATATGGCCTAATTTTTAAAGGCAACAAGTGGGTGTAACCCTAGGGGTGTTAGTGTGCAAGTGTGTTTTATTGCATACAAGAGTTTTTTCTTTGAATTAGGTTTTTCTATTTCATTGATTTTATCTTGCCATACACGTCCTAATTACTAGCAATAAGAAGCGGAAATATGAAATCCTACGCTATTACAACAATTAGGGGAGGGGGATACACATTTGTACATGGGGGGTTCAACGAGAAAAATAGACAAAAAAGAAAATAGCAAAAAATAAGATATAGAGAGAGAGAGAGAGAGGGAGCCCGCGCGCTGCTGAGAGGTCATCAGAAGTTCTGACTCAGATCTGCTGCTAGATGATCAACCTCTTGGTTAAACTGTATGAGTCAGAACTTCTGACTCTGGCACCTGCAAAACAGAACCCTGTTAGTGGGGAAATCAGAAGTTCTGACTCCCCTGCGCTGCAAGACAGAAGTTTGTTAGTGGAGAAACCAGAAGTTCTGATTCTGCTGAAAAGGCAATAAATCTCAGAGGTTCTGATATCATTGACAGTAAAACAGGCTTCAGATGTGCTAACGTCAAAGTCAGCACTTGGCTTTTCCATGTACTAACCAAAACATCTGCAATTCTGTTGTTATTCCACAAAACAGGAAACATATTTGGAACAGATCCAACAAATGTAAAAATGTTTCAGAGGTTAAAACCAACAAGGTTACAGGCAAGTCCTATATTGGCTCAGAACGTTCTGAGGTATGAAAATCCTCAGAATATAAACAGCAACAACATGATATTTACATTATGTTTATTTGAGTATGCACAGCTGATGATGCTTAGCAGCGTGATGAAGGTCAGCAGGTGCTTACCTGGCTGTTGGAAAAGTTTGTGGGTGAAAGCTAGCTTTTGGCTCTGGTGGTGTTCTGGACAGATTTTCTTTGAAAAGGGTAGGTAAAGGTGTATACGTACGTAGGGTCAGAAGTTTGGAAAGGGTGTCTTTTGGTTCACAAAGAAAACTGGGTATTTGATGAAGTTTGAAGGTGAGAAACTCAAAGTTATGAAACAAACTGGAGATTTTGGCAGAGTTTCAGAATGCTATGTTGCTAAGAGTTTCTGTTTCTCTCTTAGCAATTTTTCTGTTTCTTTTTTGAACGCCCTTTGCAGTGGACAATGACTCTCTATTTATAGGCAAAGTTCTTGTGGGTGCCTTGAACATTAAAGCGCCAACAGAGTTTGAATTGCTCTTTGACAGAAATTCCTGGGAAGTTGTGATAACAGATAGCCTTCAGCCTAGGCTGTAGCAGCAGGCGTAGATTGGGGAGAAGTGACCTCTGAAGTGGGCGGTGGCGCGTAGACCTATGCCAGAATCTGCACAAAAGCGTTTTCCAAGCCACACGTGAATGTTCAGGAGTGGTTGGAAGCATTAATGGGCATTAAATGGTGATAAGACCTATCAACATCAATATTCTGGTAATGGAAACCAACGTTGAATCAGCAGCGTAAACCATGCTCTGGCCTTGGCTTCCTGTTGTCTTAGTAAGCTCTGGAGATTCTCCTGATTTTCTGATACGTTCCTTGGATTTACTTCTGGACCTCCTGGGCTTAGAGATTCTGTACCAGTGTAACACCCACTCTTCTGACCTTTTCATCTTCTGAATTCAGCATGTTCTGCAGGAGCCTTCAGACTTCCCTGCTTCTCTTGCATTCCTTTAGCAAATTCTGACTGAGCTTGTATAACTGCTGAAAGGGGCATGTTCTGTCTGAGGCTTTCATACTGAACCACGTTTACAACTTCTGATTGAGCTGATGTAGCTGCTGAAAAAGCCAACTTCTGACTACGCTGAGCCAAGCTTGCAACTTCTGACCGTTTTTATCTAGAATTGGTCCAGAAGTTCTGAAGCGCTGATTTTTTCTTAAACACTCATTTTTTAGAGAAACGTTCCAAGTACTTAGAATTTGATTTTTTTCTCAAGATAAAAGCGTTGTTTTTGGAGCTCGTGAGATCATCTTGCTCTTGTAAGTGGCTTGCTTGGGCAAAAAAGGACAACTCAGGACTTGGATTTGTTTCAGAGGGACCTTGAAAATCCAAGATGGTTTCCTGAAGAAAGAGAGGGCAAATTTTGGGGTACAACATTATGCAAGGGTTGTTTGGGTGTTTTAGCCAAAATGTGCCAAAGAGGGAGATTGTTATCTCTCTAAAGTTATGATTGACATATGTTGTACCCCAAAATTTTACCTCTCTCTTCTCAATATATTTCTTACAAAGATCTTCAATGATTCAAGCTTGCACGAGTATTGACTAGGTCAAGCCATCTCCTCAACACTAATGCGCCAAATTAGGGTTTGAGTTTGCACAAGGACAATTGGATTTCTAATGTTTCAAATGACTTTCATGGATCATTATGGACCCTCAAGATTTAAGTCTTGGATAAGAAAATTGCTCAGTCAATTGATCAGATGACCTAAAATTAGTTGTATTAAAAAAAAAGTCGATTATGGGCAACCTACAGTCAAACTTCAAGATTTTGGATAAATATCAACATTTTGAAGTCATATATATAGTTTTATCAAGATTAGATCACAATTCTTCAAGAAAATTGTTCAAATCATCAAAAGGGCAAAATAGTTAAAATTAGGGTTTTGATTGAGAATGACCAATCTTTGACTTTTGACCTAGTACATGACTTATTGCTTTGAAATATGATCTCAAGGATTCAAGTACATCATTTTGACCTAATCGAATATTTCAATTCATCTCCCGAGATCAGTGGATTGATAGATGAAATTTGGTCAACTAGTAAAAAAGTCAATTGTACACTAAAAAGTAAAACTTTGACTTTTTGGTCAAATTTGAATTTCCAAGATCACATTTCATCAAGACATTCAAAATATGAAATTTGATCATCAAAAACCAAGAAAGTCAAAAAAATCAAACTTTGCAAGACTTAGAATTTTTTCTAAGTATTTTCTATACATGTTAATTTCATTACCTCATGACATTTTTCTTCACCACAATTCAAGATAATTCAAATTTTCAAGTAAACAATAAAGCTGCATTTTTAAGTTAAAATTACAAATCCTAAGCTTTGTCTTGTTTGAACTTTTTCCATTTGACTCAATCTTCAAACTTTGCCACTATGGTGTCCATAAATATGCCTTGTCTTTGTTACAAGCTGCATAAATCTGTCCATAAAACCAGACTTGTATCATGCTATAAATGTTGCTGTCCAGAAAAGTCTCAAAATCAGCTATGCTGCCAAGTCCAAGCATGTTGCCTCTAGCCCAAAACCATGTTAAAAAATAGTCTGATTTCTTGAACAAAGCTAGCTCTGCAGCAAGCTGCCACTCCATTCCAAAACTGCTACAAAAAAATCACGTTATGCTACCTCTAACCCTGTCCAAACCTGCACTATATCAGTCCCATATTTGCATCAAATTAGCATATAAGAGTTGCATCTAAAAAGAAATGAACCAATATACCTAAACAGTTCAAAAAAAGACTTATCTATTTTCCCTCCCAAATTGAAGTAAACTTCATCTACAAATAAGTTGTTTCACAACACAGAAAAGGGGGGATTTTTGAGAGAAAAAAGGGAAGAGAAAAAACAGAATTCTTTGTAAAATCTGCTCATTCAAAAAAAACTCTGCTATATTTTCATTCACAAAACAGAAAAACAAAACCTCCACCCACGGTTCCACCTTGTAAGCTTTCCCATAAACCAACTATCCAAACACTTCACATCACATAGAGATTGTTCAAACACAAGAACAGTTTATGTAGTGCCATTATCATCACCTTCCAAACACAAACAAAAAAACAGTATTGTACAAATTGACTGGGTTGGAGTGATTCAGCAATTTTCAATACAAAGGAAGGATTAAAGCAACTTCTTGGAGGTTCACTGAAGCCATCACTGCATCTTAAAAGGTGTTCAGACTCAAAACACAAATTGCAGTCTCAAGGTAAGTCTTCTTGACTTTGAGCTCTTCATTTCAAGCATCATTAGTGATTCACTTGTGAAGATAAAATGTAGTAATCATTGCCCTTGAAGCTAACCATTTTCTTGATTTTCATTTTTGTCAATCATATGTTGAGAACTGAACTGTACACACAATAAGACAATGCTAGAGGCAAAAAAATGTTGCATGAGTCGATGCATACTCACATGAGTTGACTCATGTTAGTTGCAGAATAGGGTATGAGTCGACACAAGACCTTATGCATTGATGCATACTGTTATCCAGACACAATACAATGAGACAAAAGGTGCATGAGTCAACAAAAAACATGAATGTGTCAACACAAACAAGAAACGAGTCGACACATACCATTATGTATCGACTCATACTGAGTTAATTTTGATTTTTCAGAAACATGAAGTGGCATGTGTCAATGCATAAGGCTATGTGTCAATACATAAAGTTTGTTTTTCTTTCTTTGTACACTATTTTCCTTTTTATGTTTTTATTGCTATTCACTTATTCAATATGGTCGTAATAATTTAATTAGGCTTGCACTTAATCCCAATTTGTAAATTGTACCCCCATCCCCCACAAGTGACGTAATAACATAGGATTTTACATTTCCGCAATTTACCGCTTTAATATAATTGTTATTAATTAGGGTGTGTATGGAAAGATAAAATCAACCGTTAGAAAACCCTAATGTCAAAGACAAAAATGCATGCAATCGAAACACAATTCACACAAGCACCTCCAGGGTAACCTCACTTATTGCCTCGAAAAATAGTCATGTTCCTCGAATGTAGGACGCTTTAGCAAAAGCCCTCGATAAAAAAAGATCGTAGTCCCTCGATGACCCTTTAATGTTGCCTTCGGTAAAATGATCTTAGTCCCTTATGAAAATTTCTAAAGTGTATCATAGGTTTCCTTCTATGACTATACGACGATCCACACTTATCCCTTCACATCCAATGATGGGGCTTCTTACCAATCAATGGTAAGATAGCAACATCTAAAGGAGGAGGAAAAGAACAAAGACCTTTATGAGTAGGTAAAATGTTCATAGTTTCTTGCTCACAACACTTTCAAAACAACATCTTTTAAAATAAACTCATATTTTCAAGACATCTTCAAAAACAAACATCTCTTTGAACTATTTTCAAAACCAACACTTTGTATACATTCTTATAGAGACGAGAATCATTATAAAGTTTTCTGAAACAAAGGCTTTTTCAAAATATTTTCAAACTTAAACCCATCACAAACACATTTCAAACAAAGCATTTCAAAGTCATCAGGCAACTAAGAGCCCGTAGATAACTACAGATGAAAAGGGTGCTAACACCTTCCCTTTTCATAACCTACCCCCCGAACTCAAGAAAATATCTCAAAAGGTATTTCCTGTTATTTTCACCCTTTCCCGTATTGGATAAAAGAAAAGTCGGTGGCGACTCTTGCCATCCGCAATAATTACGATAAAACGCAAAACACCCAAGTCATTTCTCCCACCGTATTACAGAACTGATGACTTTGTTGGGTACAAAATATTAAAAGTGGGGTTACCTTAGAGCTAGATCACCTTTAAATGCTTTCATTGTTTTTGTTTTCTTTACATTTATGGGTCCTTGTTTGGGTTTGTATTGACCCTCTACCCGGATCTAGGAACATCATTAGGTAAATAGCAAAAATTGTGGAGACTGTACGACATAGACTGATATGGTTGATACAATAGCTATGTTTGTGTTACAAATTTGTGGGTACGAGTATCCCTTATGGAAAATTAAGGAGAATACGGGGACGTTGTGTGGTGTCATGAAGAACTAATGAACCTTAGAACCTTTAATTGAACAACTTGGCCATTAGGAAGTAGTGAGGTAGCCGGCTTTAGTGCAGTCCGAAGTCGGTCACCAATAAAGAGGCTTGCGCTAAAACAATTCCCAATAAAGAAAGATAAATGATATTGAGATCCCCTAGAACCCGATTACTTTCTAGGACTGGTTGAACCAACTAAACTTCAAGAGGGTACTTACCTATGAACCTCATGCAAGCCTAAACCTAAGGACTTGTTTACTTGTACATAACATCATGACATCATACCATGGCATTTTGCACTAACCATTTCAAGGACTTTGGGATTTATCTTTGTGCTGTTTTGTAGGACATGGCTTCCATGCAAAGAAATACCATCTGAATCAACCTTATAAAAGTGCCTCCTCAACTTAAGGAATTAGTGTTGTACCCCAAAATTTGCCCTCTTGTTTTTCCACAAGAAGTCACAGCTTCGGGTTTGCCCTGACTTTTCAGAATGGCGTAAGAATCAGTCAAACAGACTTTTTCTTATCAGTCTATCCAAATTAGGGTTTCCATTAATTTCTGAAGCAGTTCAAGCAGATTGCTAGGTTTTGTTTGAGTTTGGGCTCATGGTTTGATCAAGCAGGCGCTTATGTGAAAATTTAATCAAGAATCAGGGTTTTGTGCACGCATTCTCAGAAAGAATTAATTCTACAGTTCTGTTCAAGTTATTCTGGGATATGAGCTGAGGCATTTGGATTGAGAGTTTGCAGTGTTTGATTTAATCAGTAAAAGGAAAAAAACATGTGGATGTTTGTTTGATTTGACTGTGCAATGCTTTGATTATTCGGAACGCCAGTTGTTTATTGATTATTTATTTATTCTAAATTAGAATAGTTGGGATAAATTCCAGTTATTATAATTTAAGAAATATGAATAATTAAATAAATAATTGAAGAAGAATTAAAAGGAATATCAATAAAAAGACTTTTATTCATTTTTAATTATTTATACAATTGTTATTTAAATACAGTAATTATTTACAAGTATTTATAATAATAATGGTTACAATGATTAAAATTGAAATAAAATTGAATCCTAAGTTTTCTAAATCTTCATCCTCTGATGCCCCTTTGCTCAATTGATTTTATCTGCAAAAACAAGAAACGAAAGAAAAGTCAAATGCAGATAAAATTCAAAGCAGACAGTTAATCACAAAGTTCATCATTAAAAGTAACTGGCCGGAATCAGTTTGCCCTCTCTGAAAATCACAAGATTGCTCTTGGTTCACAAAGAGGGATAGAAATATGCTTGCAAATAAAGTATGAAATGCACAAAGTTACAATTGCACAAATTCAAATTGTCAAACATACTGCATAAATCCAAAAATTGTCAACCAAGTACAAAGGCAAACTAAACTGACCAGAATTGCCAAACAAACTACAAAGTCACAATTTCAAACTAAGCCAAAGCTGTCAAAAGCTGTCCAAGAGATATAGAAAGATATCAGGCTATCCACAAGTACAAAAAAACTGTCAGCAATGTGCAGGAAATATGAAAAGTATGCAGAGGAAAACAACTAATGCAAGCAATGTTCAGGATACATCACTTTCCAGCCAAGTTACTTTTTCAGAATAGTACATCTAAAGCAATAAACAAATGCTTTAATACTGGAGAGAGAGAAGAGAGAAGAGAAAAAGGCTTACAGGCTTAGGCTTGAGAAAAAGATATAAACAAAGTTATCAGAACATAGAAAAGGGGGTAGAACGTCATAAAAGATATAGCTCACCACAATACTGTGAGACATAACAGAAGCAAACAAACAAAACTGCCTCCAAACTGTGTCAAACCTTTCAACAAGTCAAGCCTAAAAAAGAAGCCTCTCCAAAAACCTGTGTCCAAGCCTAAAGCTTCAAACCAGCCCAAGCCTTAACCTGCCTTAAACATCCACACAAGCTCTCAACCTGTGACCTCAAACAGAAGCCTGCTTGAAGCCTTTCAAAAAACCTGCATAAAGCCTTGACCTGTTTCAAACAAACAAATATCCTGTAACCTGTTTCAAAACAAACCCCAAGCTTCAAGCCTATTACCTGTATCCAAAATATACAAACCAGCAAGCCTGAAGCCTAACTGCCTTCAAACTGAAACCTGCATAAGCCTTTATCCGAACCAAGTCCAACCAAACCCTAAACCCTCAGAGCAACCTCATCATAGGGTTGTAAACAACATCTCAAGCATCTCAGAGACAACTCAAAATCAGAATAACATTCAAAATCACAAAGCCCTCAGAGCTGGGCTCATCATAGGGGTAGGGCAACAATATTCAGAATCAATTTCAACAGCATATCAAGCATCTCAGCAAGCCAATAGTGGAAGAGGAAAAGAAGTGAACAATAAGCCAGGCAACTCAGCGTATCAAGCATATCAGAGGGGCAAGCATACAAGCATACAGAAGCGAGGAAAAGAAGTGTTCAGAAGCAAATAGGCAAAGCGTTTTCAGAAGAAGGCTCATCATAAAACACGAAATCAAGATACTAGACAAACCAGGGCAGATTTCCAAGCTAGCTCAACATCACGTGTTTCCCTCCGCCTGGCCGCCCAAAGCGCCTCCAAGTCCACCGTCCTCCTCCGTCTCCAACAAAGGTAGTATAATTTCTCTTCCATTTCACGCGCCTCAAACAGAAAACAAATAACAACATAAAAAAAATCAGAACACGAAACTAAAACATGCACGAGCAAGACAAAATACGAAACCGTAAGACACAGTAGAAGGGGAAGTTGTTACCTTTTCGTCACTGTTATGCTCGACCATGGAAGGAGAAGGAACTGACGGCGGCGCCTGGTGGCCATGGACGGAGAGGACGTCAGTGGCTGGCTCAAGAAGATGAAGACGAAGTGAAGAAGATAACGGCGCCGCTCAACTATAACCCTAATCCAGAAAGTGAGACAAACATTGAAACCCTTACAAAACAATTGTCAAGGCGCAATGGGCCTTGCCCCATTCAGAATACCTAAGCCCAATGATCTTGGCGCCAGACCCCCTATCCAATGCGCGTACCCCCCCCCCCCCCCCCCCCTTCTCAGGTTGTGTTTGGGCCTGCCTCTAACTAATAGAAGCCCATTCCCTTTTTTTGTTTTGTACATAAACTAACTTTTTTTTACTTATCATTTTATTTTCCTTTTATAATTTAAACTAACATAATTTAATTTTATATGTAGATAAAAAATAATACATTAAATCTTTTATACAAAATTTTCTTTTTTCGATTTGGTTGTAAATATATTTGGACACTACTCTCCTAATAAGTCTCATCCCCATTTGTAAATATTTGTACCCCCATCCCCGGATACTTATTTGTAATAGCGTAGACTTTAAATTCCTGCAATTTATCGCTTTCAAATATACCATGGTTAGACCTAGGGTTTGTATGTAAATAAAATCAACCGCTAGATAACCTAAATACAAGACAAATGCATGACAATCAATACACAATTCACACTTGCACCCCTAGGGTAATCCCGCTTGTTGCCTTCCAAAATAGGCCATGCTTGCACGTTGAGTTTCTTTGGCAAAACAAAACAATTTAAATGATCATAGTCCCTCGATGACGCTTTCGAAAGTTGCCTAAAAATGATCAAGTCCCTTCAAGCAAATTGCCAAAGACACTTGGCACCATTGCATTCATGGTCTATACGATGACCCGCACCTGTCCCGTTAACATCCTAACACAAGATTGTCCACCAAATACAATGGTGGAACAATACTGTTAAAATGGTTAAAACATGAGAAAAACCTTTGAGTAAATTTAGGGGTAGACGACTCTTAGTTACATGATCAAAACTTGAAAAACACACTTGCCTACTTTTCAAAATCCACTCCACAACATACTTTCAAAACAAACTTTCAAAAACATTTGAAACATCTTTTCGAAAAGACACACACCTTTGTAAAACATTCGAGTAAAGAATTGTTACAACGGTTGCCGAGACAAAGGCATCTTTTTCAAAACATTTTCAAAAACACACACACACCACCATTTCAAGCAATTGAAAATCAAAGGCAAGTGATCTAAACAAGTAACTAAGAGCCCATGGATAACCATGGATGAAAAGGGTGCTAATACCTTCCCTTTTCATAATCTACCCCCCGAACCCACGAAACATCTCAGAAGGTTTTTCCTGTGCTTTTTAACCTTTCCTTTAGGATAAAATAAAAAGTAGGTGGCGACTCTTGCTAAACCGAACAAGTGCGAATACAAATGCAAAACCCAAGTCAGTTCTCCCACCGTATCACAATTAGCATCAAGGGTTCCCAATGATTATCCGTTCACCAAGAAGTACGGTCGTCTCATCAAATTGGTTACCACAAACTTTGAAGAGGATATGTATTGTACCCCAAAATTTTCCCTCCCATTTATCAAATATTTTCTCACAAAGATCTCTCTCGGTTCAAGACTGCACTAGGGTTGATCAGCTCAAGACACCTCCTCAAGCACTGATGACCAAAATTAGGGTTTGAGATTGCACAAGGATAATTGAAATTTCAATGCTTCATATGACTTTTATGGATCATTATGGACCCCCAAGATTACTCATGTTAAGTTTCAAGCCTTGGATCACACTTTTGCTCAGTCAATTGAGCAGTTGACCTAAAAATCAACTGTATTGGGGAAAAAGTCAACTATTGCCAATTTATAGTCAAAATTCATAATTTTTGATCCACATCAACATTATAAACTCACATGTATCATTTGATCAAGTTTGGGCCATAACTCCTCAATAATTTTGATCAAATCATCAAAAGGGCAAAATGGTAAAAATTGGGGTTTTGATTGAGAAAGGGTAATTTCTGATTTTGACCTAGCAAATGATAAATTGGTTTGAATCATGATATCAAGAGTTCAATTGCATCATTTTTACCTAATGACATGACCTAAAACATTGTTCAAAATCAATTGGATTGACAATAAATTTTCAGTCAACTGATCAAAAGTCAATTGTATATTGAAAAGTCAAACTTTGACTTTTTGGTCAAAATTCAATGTCAAAGATCACAATTCATCAAAACATGTCAAAATATGAAACTTATTCATCAAGAAATCAAAAAGTCAAGATTTCATTTTGAAAAGTCAAAGTTTTCTAACTTAGAAATTTTTCTAAGTGTTTAAAACTTAATGTTTTTTCATAACTTTAAGCCAACTTTTCACCATGATACAAGAGGATTCAGAAGAAACCTTCAACATGAAAGTTGTAGATATCTATGATATCTACAACATTTCTTTACATAAATTATCCTAAAAATGCTTGGATCTCCAGGTATTAATTCCTAAAGTCACGGTCTTGAAATTGAACACTTAGTGAAATTTTGCCCTAGTTTTGGTCAGGATTTTGACCTAACTTCATGGCACTTTTTCATATAGTTCCAAAGGGAATTTTCAGAAGTGATTCAAAGAGGGGTTATAGATCATATTACAAACTTTAAAAAATTTCACAGAACTCCTTGAGATCATTCTTGAGCAGGGAGAATCAAAGAGATGAAGTTAGGGTTTTCACACTTGAAATACAAGTCATTTTGTGATGAACAAGATTCAAATTTCAAACCTATGCTGCATAATCTCTAATTTACAGGCCTCAAACTTGTTAGTCACTCCATAATTAATTTCTTGCACAACTGTTAGAGGTCTCAATTCAAGCTTTCAATGCAAAGCCATGCTTTATATCCATTTTAGGAAGAAAGTGCACAATGCCATTTTGATAAAGTAGCTTTTTACACAAAACTTGTTCTTGAGCCTTGCAATTGTTTTCTTATGATCACACATGTCCTATAACTCAAGAGAATTTTGTCTAAACACTTACAATCACTCATCCCATGCTTGTAATTCCTCTTGGAACCATACTTCCCACTTTTCTTCAAAATCAAGTAACATGGCAATCAGTCTAGAACTTGTACTTCTGACCCTCTCAAGCACTCAAGCCTTTTGCTTATACATACACAAGTAATTTGTCACAAAACACACGCATGCTTGAGCCCTGAAAATAACAAGAACTCAGATTTGCATCACACACCTCCATTGTTGCATATTCTGGCCAGAAATCCCAAAACCAAAAACTACTCGTGCATTTCTTGGCTTCTTGCTTCCAAAAGCTTCCAAGCACCATACACAAACAATCCCATACCCTGTTACAGTTTTGTAACACCATGTTCCTCCATTTCCAAGTTCAAAAACAGAGCACTGCAAGTGGACTTCTCTAGACCATTTCAGTCATTCTCCAACCAAGCTAATCATTGCATTAGCTTCCTGGGACCTTAGTGGAGCTATTATGATCATCACAACACCTTGAGGAGTGCTCAAACTCAGAATACGATTTCCAATTTTGAGGTAAGTTTCCTTAACTTTGAACTTTTCATACAAGCATCATTAATGGTTTATTTATGAATGAAAAATATAGATATCATTGCCCTAAAGCTAACCATGTCCATATTTTTCTTTTATGTTGCTTGAGCTTAGAGAATTTTAAGATTGAAGTTTATGAAATTTTTAGGGTTCATATTAGGGCCATTAAAATTCATGCTGGTCTTTGATCTATAATTTTATTGCTTTACATTTCTGAAATCGTGAGGAAATTTGCCACAAGATTCATGTTTACACTTTTGCAAATGGATGAGAAATGAACAAGATGCAGGTACTCTGGTTGGGCGTGAGGTTGAAGATGAAGTTCAGGCCATGGACTTGATTTCTAATATATATATTTATTGTTTTGTTTATATGAACGAATGTATAGCCACCCCAGTGGTAAAGCGCGCGCCTGTTAACCTTTGGGACCTGGGTTCGAGCCCCAGTGGTACCCTTTTGCTTATTTTCTCATTTTTTTCTGACATTTTTTTTACGTTTGTTTGCAGCGCTGGGCCCCCTGTGTTGGGCCTAGTATTTTTTTTCTCATTTCATACTCCCTGCTCACTATTCACACCCCTGGCCCATTTTATCTTCTATTTTCTTATTTATTTATTTATTTGTTTTCTTTAATATTTTATTTAATATTAGAAAAATCAGAAAAAATACAAAAAAATTAGATTTATATTTTGATATAGTATATTTATTTTTACAATAAAAATTATTTTTATTTAATCATACTTTATCTATTTTACTAATTAATTTGTAAATTTAATTAGAAACTAGGTGTTGTACCCCAAAATTTGCCCTCTTTTCATACACGCATATTATTGGTTTTATGGTTATGGAATAAAGGTATATTTATCAAGCTTCTTCAGGTTACAAGTGATGTTTATTTCGTCAATGGATATTCTCAGAGTATTTTCCGTGCTGAAGATCGGTTCGCCGTTTTGCAACGATTCGGGGTTCAAAGATTCACAAGTCCAACGCGGCGCGTCATATTTAGGTGTTCTTTCGCCAAGATATCTCTGATAACATATTCTCGAATTCAGGTTCGGCTCAAGAGTCAATTCTTTAAAGAAGGTCTTCAAATGTGTGAGTTTTCTTGAAGAAATATGGTGAAAAAGTATGCTGAAAGTGCAGTTTTTACGCGCTAAAAAATTCATAACTTGAAGATCGTGGCTCGTTTTGAACCCGTTCCAGTGGCCAAAATTCCATATTGATGTCATTTATGTTTTCATCTTTCACGGCTGAAAGTAAATTTCGATCAGAAGGTCTTCAAAAATGCGGATTTATCAAGTATTTTCGTACAAAAAATTTGTGACAGAAGTTTATTTCCGTCATGTTCAGAAAATCATAACTTGGTCGATTTTCATCGTATCGAGCTGGTTCCGGCGCCAAAATTTCACAAATTAAGCTAGCGTAGTTTTCACAGGAGGTATTGAGTTCGAACGTGTTGTACCCCAAAATTTGCCCTCCCATTTTTCATAGAAGACACAATCCTAGGGTTTCTCAAATATTCAAGTTGGCTCAGGAATCAATCAGACAAATTTTCTACTTTGGCAGTAAGCCAGCAATTAGGGTTTTCTTTTGCAATTCTCAAAAGAAATGAATTCTCAAAGATCCAGTTGGCTTTCACAATGTTTTCATGCTTTCTCAAGATTACTAAAAACAATGTTTGTTTTCAAGGTTAACCAGATAATTTGTGCCTTTTAAAACATTTGCTTGTTTATGGAAAAAACATTTGCTTGTTTATGGAATAGACAGTACGTGTTTTGATTAGAATGCAGTGGCAAAATTACTTGATTATTGGAATTTA
Organism: Vicia faba; assembly: GCA_948472305.1. Taxonomy (NCBI): domain Eukaryota; kingdom Viridiplantae; phylum Streptophyta; class Magnoliopsida; order Fabales; family Fabaceae; genus Vicia; species Vicia faba. The sequence goes on from OX451736.1 coordinate 680,992,892, forward strand.
AGTTATCTTGATTGGAATTATTGGAATGCGGTTTCAATTATGTTGATCGAGAATCTTTAAGAATCAGTGAAGATGCAAAGAGAAAATTGTGAGTTATTGACAGTAAAGGATTTTAATGGACATCAGAATATCTCATAAGACTTTCTCCATTTATTTCAAAAGTTGTTACAAAACAATTTATTACTTAAATACTTTAGGTTTTACAACTTATCGTATTTGAAAAATAAATTAGTACAATTGATTGAATGTTTCTCTCTAAATTACAAAGAAAATGAATCTATGCCTAAGGTTGACTGAGCTTCCGTTGCTTCCCATGCTTTGCCACCATCCAGTTGTGCTCACATGAAAACAAAAGACAGAAGAAATAGTTAATACAAAAACTATTTGGACATAAGTAAGAATTTTCAAAAGAAAAAATGGTGTTCATCATTAAAGTTTACAATTTGGAATCAGAAGGCTATTTTTAATTCATCATGTTTTTATTTTTCTATTTGCAAATCACAAGAAGATTATTCTTCTTGGTTCACAAAAAGAAAAATGAGAAATGCAAGCAAATTGTCCAAATGCAACAAGGTTGTCCAAACAAGAAATGCAACAAAGCTATCCAAACAAGAAATGCAAACAGCAACCAAACATATTCCAAACTGGATGCAAGCAAGCTGCACAAGCTAGGCAACAAACAACAAAGCTGTTCAAACAACATAAACTAGACAGCAGCGCATCACCAAACAAACAATGCATCAAAATTGGACAAAATACAAACAGCAGCATAACAGCATAAGCAGGCAGCAAAGAAAGTATAGCAGTATAATAACTAAGTCAACAAGCAAGAGCCTTGTTCAATAAGCCATAATCATCATTTTCCAAGTTATTTGCAAACTTTTCAGAAAAAAGGTGAAAGAGAAATTGGCTCTTAGGGTCATTGAGAGAGAGAGAGAAGAAAGAAGTCACCTAGGGATGCTGCCCTGCTGTCACAATTGCACAAGAATTGCAAGAAAATAAAAACTGCAAGAAAAAGAGCATGAGAACAATATGCCAAATATTCAAAATTCGGTGGTTTTCCCACCATTTTGAATAATCTGTCAAACCAAAGCAACTAATATAACAGTAGACAGGGCTCAAGCAAAAGAGAGAAAACATTTTATCAAACTCAAGAAAAAAACTGAAACACAAATCTCAAGTATCAAAAACTGTCAAAACATAACCAAGAGCAAAAACTCCCAGCATCTTCCATCAAACATAACAAAAACCTGTTAACCAATATCCCAAACCAAACCTGCAAACTGTAACAAGTTCAAACCACAAAAAACCTCCAAACTGCCAAAAAACAACAACAAAAATCATTCAAGCTTAACAAAGACAGAACTTAACCTTTTTCAAGAAACAAAGCCATTAGGGATTGGTTAGGCAGTGAGAGAGAGAGAGATCTCCGGCAACAGAACTTTGGGGAGAAGATCAGAATAAGCTAATCGAGCATCTTAGGCATAAATCAGAACATAGGGTTTCGAGAAGAACGCAAATCAGAATGAGTTAGAGAGGCCAAGAATGACTTCATTTGCAAAGAGGGATATGGACGTTTAATGAGAAGAAGAGGGACGTTTAGTGAGAAAGATGAAAAAGAGAGAAGCGATGGAGACGATCAGAGCGGCGCCGCTGTGAGCAACAAAACCATAAACCCTAATTTATGTTTCCCCTAATCAAATGTTAAACAGAATTAATACATTTTGGGCCCATATTTTGCAAACTTCTCAGGCCCACACGCGTTTTGCTAGTAACCCACCCCCATTTGATTTGTTTTTGTTTACAGCAAACACCATTCCTCTTTGGACCTAACACCCCAAATCTCCCTAAGCCCATTGTTACTTCCCTTTTTTTAATTTAATTTATTTCTTTTTTTTTTGTTAACAATATACTAATAAAAACCTAAAACATTTTATTAAATTAATTTAGTTTTTAGTGATTAGTTTTTTTTACCACTTTCTCTTTTTAAAAAACTCATTTTTATTATTATTATTTTTACATTTAATAAAACACCAAAAAAAGAATTAACTTAGCTTATTTTCTTTCTTTAAGTTTGTTTACATAATTAATAAAATACATAATAATAAAGATTTTTTTTATTTAAATCAATTTCTTTTTATAATAGGTTTTATTTTTCTCTTTTCAAGTAAATACATACTTTTCATACTTTGTTGACTTTATTTCATAAACTGTCATAGCTTTATATTAAATCGCACAACAATTCGATTTGGTTGTATTGCTTGATATTTGGACATTGCTATTTCACTTGATTCATCCCCATTTGTAATAATTGTACCCCCATTCCTGAATATTATGTAATAGCGTAGAATTGCAATTCCTGCAATCTACTATTTTTCTATATACTGTATAGTAATTAGGCATGTATGGCATGATTCAAAAAATCAATCGCTAGATGACGTAATCCAAGAATAAAATAACTTGAAACCAACACACTTTCTCACACGCGCACCTGTAGGGTAACCTTGCTCGTTGCCTCGGAAATACAATCATGTCCCTCGAATATGAGACACTCTAGCAAATGACCCTTCGATAAACAAAGATCGTAGACCCTCGATGACCCTCGATGTTGCCTTCGATAAAACGATATCGTCCCTTACAAAAATTGCTAGTGCATTTCACAAGTTACCTTCAATGATTGTAAAATTGACCCGCGCCTGTCCCTTTCACATCCAATGGTGGGGCTTCTTACCAAATCAATGGTAAGATAGAACCATTAAAAGTAAGAAGAAAAGAACAATTTAAGACCTTTCGAGTAGATAGATTCGCTCTTAGTTACTCGCTTGCTCAAGACAAAACTTTTACACCTACACCCCCATTTCAAAACATTTTTAAAAAGACAAAACATTTTGTATACGTTCTTATAGAGACGAGAACCATTGCAAAACCTCTTTTCAAAACACGATTCACAAACACATCTTTGAACCATTTTTTCGAAACAAAACTTTGTATACGTTCTTATAGAGACGAGAACCATTACAAAGAGATTTTTCAAAATACTTTCAAAACCCACACCACAAGCACACAATCAAACAAAAGCAAGTAATCTAAAACGAGTAACTAAGAGCCCATGGAAAACCATGGATGAAAAGAGTGCTAATACCTTCCCTTTTCATAATCTACCCCCCGAACCCGAGAAAATTCTCGAAAGGTCTTTCCTGTGATTTTTTACCTTTACTTTTAGATAAAAGAAAAGTCGGCGGCGACTCTTGCTAACCGCACAAGTGCGAACAAAACGCAAAACACCTAGTCAATTCTCCCACTGTATCATAGAACTGGCGACTCTGCTGGGGAGTTTAAAACTAAAAGTGGGGTTACCTTATGGTTAGATCACCTTTACTCGCTTTCATTGTTTGATTTACATTTTGGTTCCTTGTTTGGGTTTGTTTTAAATCCTACACCCGGATTTGGGGACACCTTTTAGGTAAGTAGCAATAGACTCTGAGGGAACTGTGCGGGGTATACCGACATGGTTGAAGCAGTAGCTATGTTGATGTGGAACTTTGGTTGGTACCGGTAACCCTTGAGTCGAATCAAGGAGAGTACGGGGCCGCCGCGTGGTGTCGTGAAGCATCAACTGACCTCATAACCTTACTTGACCAACTTGGCCATTAGGACATAGTGAGATGACCGGTTTTGGTGTAGAGCTGAAAATTGGTTGATACTCGATGCTACACTCATTGAGACTTGACCCTTGAGTTTTGTTCGGTTGCGAGTCAATTGCTTATTGAATGAAGCTTGTGGGAAAGGTCAATGATATTGAGCTCCTTTAGAACCCGGTTACTATTTCTAGGACAGGTTGAGCCAACTAAACTTCAAGAGGGTACTTACCTATGAAACCTCATGCAAGCCTAAAAAACTAAGGACTTGTCTGATTTGTATGAATATAATTATTTGTACATACACTTGCTTACTTTTGCATACTTGTACATAACATCATAACATCATATCATAGCATTTTCAATAACCATTTCAAGGATCTCGAGGGTCTTTGATGCAGGGTCGCGTTGAACCATACGTCTACCAAAAGGCAAGAGGATTCATTTTTCTCTAAACAAACGCCGTCAAAGATCAAGTACAACAAACTTGAGTCAAGGGCTATGACCCACTTGATATGGTGAGCTTAATTCTCGTGGAAAGACATCCACTGATACAAAGCTCTCCAATCAAAGATGTTGATTGAAATTCAACTTCTAACATTTTCTTGTGTTTACCCCGCGAGATCCTTGAAAACATGCATCCACATATCATGCATCATATCACAACAGGCTTCTTCCTTTCAGGTCTCCTTATCTTCCTACTGTTTATTTCAGTAAAGATGGCTCTAGAGAAGACTATCAAGGACATCCAAGCTCAAAACGCCCAACTTCAAGAGATGTTCTTGAACCTATCCAAGGGGAAGCAAGAAGTGAAATCTCTCCTCACTAGGGGCATGATCATGGGGAATCCTGAGGGCAACAAAGATGATCAGTTGGAGCTGCTGCGAACTGAGATAGCCATAATGAAAATCCAAATGATGGGACAACTGGTGGGACATATGGCTCTCATCCAAAACTTGGCACAAGGACAAGAAGAACTAAGGGTCCTCATCAACAAACTGCATCAGGATGGATGTAACCAAATGGGGCAAACAATTAGGGTTGTGGATCAAGTCATCATTCAGCCCCCCTTGAGACAAGAAGCCGAGAGAAAACCTCCCCAGTTGGCTTCAGGATCACGAGCCCAACAACAACCTCGCCAATGTCAACAGGGTAAACATCGTAGGCGAAATACATCTGAAAAGCGCTTCACTGAGATTAACATGTCATTATCTCAAGTGCTGCAACGCTTGTTGGAAGTCAAGCTGATTGTATTAAGGGACCCTCCTCGGAATCCCAACACAGCCTCTCCAGGGTAAAATCCAAATGCAAGATGTGCGTATCACTCCAACAGTCCTGGACATGACACCGATAGTTGTTGGGCCTTGAGAAACAAAATTCAAGATCTGATTAAAGAAACAACACTGGAGTTCACACAAGATGGCCAGATGAAAATCTTCCGCTGAGGGCTCTCCACCTAAAATGACAAGTTCGAACAAAGAGGCATCTGTTCATTTTGAATTTCCAATTGTAAATTCTTTTGTTATTCAAACAACTATCTATTAATGTCAAACTCTGTTTCATTAATGCATTGCATATGTTTGTCTTGAATTCATCTTTTCGTTTTCACTATATTTAAACTATGCTTTTTATTCTTCTTATGACACAAACCTTTAGAGGGAGGATGACGAAAACAATGCCTTAATCTCATACAATATGCTTTTGGACAGACCTTGCTGACGATGTACAAGCGTTTCTTTCAAATCCTAAACACTGGAGTTATAAGGAATGTAAGTGATTGGTTGTTGGCATGTTTTTTTTGGTTAAACCAGTTGTGTGAATGTCATGACTGATGTCATAACATTCTGGGATACAAGGTACATTCTGCAGAAAAAGAATGTCATACAGGAGCTGCTCAATATGAGTGTTTAGTTGATCATTATGCAATGATCATATTTATTGCATTCTACCAAAATCAGTAAACAGGATTCTTGTTGTCATAACCAATGTTAAGACATCTTGTACTGAACTAACATTTGTGCAGATTTATTATTTCTGAGAATTTTTCAGGAATCTGGTTTATTCAGTCCAGATCAGATTCTCACGTGGACTTAGGTTAACTTTGCTTAACCCTAATCTGGTTGTTAAAGTACTATGACCAAGTCTTGAGGTTAACCCTAATTAACCCTAGCTATTTTCGTGGAAGCCCTAATTGAAGAATAGCTGCCTATATTAAGACTGTTGGTAAAAGACACTTTTGACAGAAGATCAACAAGGGACTGTATAGTTGTAACTACTGTAATCCAAGCAATTATCATTGTGATAAGTGACTTGGAGTAGGATTTGATTGTAAGGGTTGTGTATCACTCAAAGCTTTGAAGCACGAGTGTTTGTGTCACTTGATTAAAGCTTTGAAGCAAAGTCAAGTTAGGGTTGTGTATCACTCAAAGCTTTGAAGCACGAGTGTTTGTGTTACTTGATTAAAAGCTGTGAAGCAAAATCAAGTGTATGTTCTGAAGAGTGTCTTCATAATTTCATTAGTCAATTGTTTAGTATCACTGCTGTGATTGAGGGGGAATGAGTAGGAACTCAAGTTTAAGGCGAACTTAGATTGAAGTTGCATTGGGTAGGTCTTAAGTGAAGGAGATAAACTGGTTGGTTTATTCCTGAATTAATATCTCTTATAGTGAATTTCCTCCCTGGCTTGGTAGCCCCTAGAGTAGGTGTTGTTATACACTGAACTGGGTAAACAATTGACTGTGTTCTTTATTGCTTTTAGATTTACTGTCTTGAAGAGTGTCAGATACGGTGTCATAACATTCACTGTGACATTAAGTATCTGCTGCCAGAATTTCAATTGGCATCAGAGCAGGCACCCTGCCTGTCTTACTGGGTGAGATCTAGGGATATTATTTTCTGGCGCTATGGACAAAGAAGGAGGATTTGGAAACAGACCACCCATTCTGGATGGATCAAATTATGACTGCTGGAAACCTCGTATGATTGCCTTCTTAAAATCACTGGACAAAAGGCTTGGAGAGCTGCTGACAAAGGATGGAACCATCCCACCATAACTGGGAAAGATGGGACGACCAATCTGAAATCTGAGGAAGAATGGAGCAAAGAAGAAGATGAGTTAGCCCTGGGTAACTCCAAAGCATTAAATGCCTTGTTCAATGGAATTGATAGAAACATATTCAGACTAGTACATCAATGTGAACTGGCCAAGGAGGTTTGGGACACTCTCAAAACTACCCATGAGGGCACATCCAAAGTAAAAATGTCAAGGCTTCAGATGCTGACTACCGAATTTGAGAACCTAAGGATGATGGAAGATGAGACCATTCATGAGTTTCACATGAACATCTTGGAAATTGCCAACACCTCAGGAGCATTGGGAGAAAAGATGTCAAAAGAAAAGATGGTGAGAAAGATTCTCAGATCCTTTCCTAAAAGATTTGCAATGAAGGTGACTGCTATAGAGGAAGCTCAGGATATCTGCAACTTGAAGGTGGATGAACTCATTGGGTCACTTCATACCTTTGAGATGGGGATCAGTGACAATGTCGACAAGAAAAACAAGATCATTGAACTTGTATCTAATACTGAAGATGAAAACAAAGAGGATGAAGAAGAAAATATTTCAGAAGCTATAGCCATGCTTGGAAGACAGTTCAACAAACTCATCAAGAGAATGGACCCAAAGTCAAGGTAAAATGTTAAGAACATTCCTTCTGACATTAACAGATCCTATGACTCCAGCAGAAGACCAAAGTCTGAAGAGAAGGGAAATCAAAGCAAAGGAATTCAATGCCATGGATGTGAAGGATATGGGCACATTCGAGCTGAATGTCCTACCTTTCTTAAGAAACAAAAGAAAGGAATGTTTGTTACTTGGTCTGACTGTGACTCAGAAAGTAATTCTGAAGAAGAATCTGCCAAACTAGTTACTGCGCTAACTGGTATTTGTAACTCTTATAGTGACTCTAGTGATGAGGAAGTGACATTTGAAGAACTGGCTGACTCCTACAAGAAGTTATGTATCAGAAGTGCTGAAGTTTGTCAGCAAAATGAGAGACAAACAAAACTCATAGTAAAGTTTGAGGCTGAGAAGAAGGCAGGCATTGATACTATAAGTCATCTAGAAAGGGAAGTTCAAATGCTAAACTCAAAACTTGACCAGATGACCAAATTTGTCAAGATGCTGACAAATGGAACTGAGAAATTAGAAGAAATCCTTCAGGTTGGACAAAATGTGGGAAACAAGTCTGGTCTAGGATTTGTGGCAACAAAGAAATCTATTGTAGACAAGAAGAAGATCAGGCCTGATAAACAAATGTCAAAGCAGATGTCACAACATAGCACTCAACATCGAGAACAGAGAAATATGAAGAAAAAGTATCAAAGATGGAGATGTCATCATTGTGGGAGGTTTGGTCACATAAAGCCATTCTGCTTTAGATTATATGGATATCCTAATCAGACCCCAGTTGTCAAACCTAAGTCTAACAAGGCACCATATACTCAACAGTGGAAGAAAAAGGCTACTGCCCTGATAGCTCACACCTCCCTTAGAGTCTCTGCAAAGGAAGACTGGTACTTTGACAGTGGATGCTCTAAACACATGACTGGAATCAAGAATCTTCTCAATAATGTTAAACCTCACACTACTAGTTATGTGACTTTTGGAGATGGTGCTAGAGGAGAAATCAAAGGAGTTGGAAACATGGACTGCCCTGGAGTTCCCAACCTAAATGAAGTATTGCTGGTAAAAGGCTTGACTGCTAATCTCATAAGTATCAGTCAATTATGTGATCTAGGATTCAAGGTCAACTTCACCAAGTCTGAATGTCTTGTAACTAATGAGAAACAAGAAGTTGTAATGAGAGGAGTCAGATCTAAAGACAACTGCTACTTGTGGGAGTCTGAGAACACTAATTATTCTTCTGTGTGCTCTATTGCCAAAGAAGAAAAATAAGTGAAACTGTGGCACCAAAAACTTGGTCATTTACATCTAAGAGGAATGAAAAGGATTATATCCATGGAAGCAGTCAGAGGGATTCCAAGGCTGAAAATTGATGAAGGGAGAGTCTGTGGTGAATGTCAGGTTGGAAAGCAGACTAGAATGTCACATCCAAAGTCAAGACATCTGACCACCTCTAAGGTGTTAGAACTTCTACATATGGATCTGATGGGACCAATGCAGGTAAAAAGTCTTGGTGGAAAAAGATATGCCTATGTTGTTGTGGATGATTTTTCCAGATTCACCTGGATTAACTTCATTAGAGAAAAGTCTGATGTATTTGAAGTATTTAAGGAACTGTGCAAAAGAATTCAAAGAGAAAAAGAAGGATGCATTGTCTGAATCAGAAGTGATCATGGCAAGGAATTTGAAAACAGTAAGTTTGATGAGTTCTGCTCCTCAGAAGGAATTAATCATGAATTCTCTTCACCCATAACTCCTCAACAAAATGGAGTTGTGGAAAGGAAAAACATGACTATACAGGAATCTGCCAGAGCAATGATACATGCCAAAAGACTTCCTATTCATTTTTTGGCTAAAGCTATGAATACAGCCTGTTATGTCCATAACAGGGTCACCTTGAGAAAGGGAACATCATCCACCATTTATGAACTTTGGAAAGGAAGAAAGCCTACAGTGAAGTAATTCCATGTATTTGGAAGCAAATGCTATATTCTGACAGATCGTGAACAAAGGAGAAAGATGGACCCTAAAAGTGATGAAGGAATATTCCTATGATACTCTACCAACAGCAGAGCTTATAGGGTATTCAATTCCAGGACCAAAGTTATGATGGAATCTATAAATGTCATAGTTGATGATTACCATGAGGAAACAAATGTCCCATATGATGTTGATACATTCTTTGAGACTTCAACTAAAAAGGATGATATTCCTAAAACTACTTCATCAGAATCTGAATCAAAGGAAGCTAACAAATACCCTTCCATCAGAATTCAGAAAGATCATCCTAAGGAACTCATCATAGGAGATCCTAACAGTGGAATCATTACAAGATCTAGAGAAATCATCTCAAACTCTTGCTTTGTATCTAAGATTGAACCAAGAAATGTTAAGGAGGCTTTAACTGATGAATACTGGATTGGAGAAATGCAAGATGAATTGAACCAATTCAAGCAACATGAAGTATGGGAGTTAGTTCCTAGACCAGGAGGAACAAACATCATTGGCACAAAATGGATCTACAAGAACAAATCAGATGCTGAAGGAGTTGTCACCAGGAATAAGGCAAGACTTGTTGCTCAAGGATACACTCAAGTTGAATGGGTTGATTTTGATGAGACTTTTGCTCCTGTAGCCAGACTGGAATCAATCAGACTCCTATTGGGAATTGCTTGTCTCCTTAAGTTCAAGTTATTTCAGATGGATGTAAAGAGTGCCTTCCTAAATGGGTACTTAAATGAGGAAGTTTATGTGGAACAACCTAAAGGATTTGTGGATCCAAACTGCCCTGATCATGTCTACAAATTGAGGAAAGCTTTATATGGCCTGAAACAAGCTCCTAGAGCATGGTATGACAGGTTGACAAAATTCCTCTCTGACAAAGGATACAGGAAAGGAGGCTTGGATAAAACTCTTTTTGTCAAAAATGAAGGAGGAAAGATAATGGTAGCTCAAATCTATGTTGATGACATAATGTTTGGGGGAATGTCGGATAAAATGGTTAAACATTTTGCTGACCAGATGCAAGCTGAATTTGAAATGAGCCTCATGGGAGAATTGACCTACTTTCTTGGACTGCAAGTCACACAGATGGAAGACTCAATTTTTCTGTCTCAAAGCAAGTATGCAAATAACATTGTCAAGAAGTTTGGGATGGAGAATGCTAGTCACAAAAGGACTCCTGCACCTACTCACTTAAAGCTGTCCAAAGATTCAAGTGGGGTTAAGGTGGACCAAAGCTTGTACAGAAGCATGATAGGAAGTCTGCTATACTTAACAGCCAGCAGACCTGACATTGCTTTTGCAGTTGGAGTATGTGCAAGATACCAGGCTGAACCCAAAGTAAGTCATATCAACCAAGTGAAGAGAATTCTGAAGTATGTGAGTGGAACCTACAACTATGGCTTGTTGTACTCTCATGGATGTGAACCAACTCTAACTGGTTACTGTGATGCTGATTGGGCTGGAAGTGCAGATGATAGAAAGAGCACCTCTGGAGGATGTTTCTTCTTAGGAAATAATCTTGTCTCCTGGTTCAACAAGAAATAGAACTGTGTGTCTCTATCTACTGCTGAAGCTGAATACATAGCAGCTGGTAGTAGCTGTTCTCAAATGATCTGGATGAAACAGATGCTTACTGAGTATAATGTCACACAAGATGTTATAACATTGTACTGTGACAATCTGAGCACTATCAACATTTCCAAGAATCCTATTCAGCATAGCAGGACCAAGCATATTGACATTAGACATCACTTCATCAGAGATCTTGTAGAGGAGAAGACGATTAAACTGGAACATGTTGCCACTGAACTACAACTGGCTGACATTTTTACCAAGGCACTTGATGCAAATCAATTTGAAAATTTGAGGGGAAAGCTGGGTATTTGCCAACATGAAGAAATGTAGCAATTAATTTTGCTTAAAACAAGGGATGAGAGAGATATTTTAGTTAAGTCTACTCTGATTAGGCTAATCATCTACTTCTCTATTTCTTTCCAAAATTTTAAGAAGTTGAATAGACATTCATATATCTCCCTCCTCTCGCGTTTCTGCAACAATCTTCAATCTCTCAAACGAAGACTTCACTATTACCGTTACCTGTTTTCTAAAACACTCAAAATGTCTCAACTATCCATGTCATCATCCTCTTCAAAGGAGACTGCTTCTTCCGTATCCTCTGATCGAGAACCTAGGGCAATCACAAACTGCATGGATTCTGATGTTCTGGAGATAACTCCTCTTCGTGAACTGGCAGCTGACCCCACTAAGGTCAAGAAGCTACGAACCAGACATGCAAGAAGGTCACAAGCTTCTTCATCTGGTAAACCCTCTCAACCATCATCTTCTGTTCCTCCAGAAATAGCAAATAGGGAAGGCTCAGTTTATGTTCATCAAGCTATAGCTAGACTTGTCACTAGGATTCTAAATGAGAATCACTCTGTACCTGGCATTTTTGTACCTTTGAATCAAGAATCTGCTAGTCCAAATGTTGAAATGAATCCAGATGTCACTCAGAATGTTGAGACACCGGATGATAACATTAGGAAATCTCCTGAAAATCGTGATGATCACCAGAACCCTACTGAGAAGGATGTTGAACCCCCGGTTATTGATGTTGATGAAGAATACTCTGACAATGACTTAATTGCCAATATCAATCCTAGAAAAGCTAGAAGGATGATGAACAGAAAAGGAAAGCAGGATACTGCCAAAAGCCTCTCCAAAGAGAAGACTGTTGATATTGTTCATAAGAAAACCAGGTCTGAGAACAAGACTGGAGTAGAAACTGTGAAGGATGGAGTGTCAAAAGAAAAAGGGAAGGTGAAAACTCGAGTACCTGCTGGTAGTCTCTCAAAACCTTTGAGACAACCAATAGCAAAGAAAAGGAAGGAGCCTGAACCCTCTGAATCTGATGAGGAATCAGAATTTGAATTTGATGTTGAAGACATTCCTCTCAAAAGGAAACTCTCTTCAAGCAAAATGCCTAAAGTCCCTGAAGTCTCCACTGACAACATCTCCTTTCACCATCCTGAGAATGCAAACAGGTGGAAGTATGTATGTTTGAAAAGGATCGCCTTAGAAAGAGAACTGAACAACAGTGCCATGGAATGTAAGGAGATCATGGATCTAATCAAAACTGCTGGTCTAATAAATACCATGGTAAAGTTTACCAACTGCTATGAAGTTCTTGTCAAAGAATTCATAGTGAATTTATCTGATGGGTGTGCTGATGGAAAGTCAGCTGATTTTAATTGTGTATATGTGAGAGGAAGGAAGGTGAATTTCTCTCCCTCTGAAATAAACAAATTCCTAGGAAGACCTGATGATGCTTGCCCTGAGCTAGAGGTTACTGACAACCAAGTGTGCCAAACCATTAATGCAAATCAAGTATATCTTTGATCAAACATTAAAACATGCTGGAAGCTGTGCTATTAAAGGCCCTATTGCCTTTCCCTCTCTCCTATGTGGTATAGTCCTTGCTCAGTGTCCTAACATTCTAGTTGAAAAAGATACTGTATGCAAAAGAGCCCCTGCTCTTGGGTTGCACTATAAGCTGTTTCAGGGAACACATGTTCCTGACATTGTCATGATATCAGCTGAGACATCAACTGTCAAGTCTCATTCTAAGAAAACTGATGTTATAGCTGTGCTGAAGGAAACCTACAAAGAGCTTGATACAAGGAAAATGACTCTTGAGGACCTGATTGCTAGACTAGAACAGGAGGAGATTGAAGGACAAAAAAGGGAAGAGGATGCTGCTGAAGACCAGCTTAATGCTGAAGATAGTGCCTCCTCTGAAGATGACAGTGCTTGAAGATCAGTGCAGTTGAAAAGTTTGCTGCTGGTACCTGATGCTGCAAATGACTTTTGATCTTTTTTCTCTGTGTTATTATTATTCCTTTTGGATGACTGTATAACCTAAAAGTACAATTATCCTTGGCCTATTTATGGCTAAAGAGGGGGAGAAGATTTTGTGATAATTTTGGTAGATATTATTAATTCTGCTGCTTTCTAATCTCTGATTGTTTAGGGGTTTTAGCCAAAAATTTGCCAAAGGGGGAGTTTGTAAGTGTTTGGTTGTTGGCATGTTTTTTTGGTAAAACCAGTTGTGTGAATGTCATGACTGATGTCATAACATTCTGGGATACAAGGTACATTCTGCAGAAAAAGAATGTCATATAGGAGCTGCTCAATATGAGTGTTTAGCTGATCATTATGCAATGATCATATTTATTGCATTCTACCAAAATCAGTAAACAGGATTCTTGTTGTCATAACCAATGTAAAGACATCCTGTACTGAACTAACATTTGTGCAGATTTATTATTTCTGAGAATTTTCAGGAATCTGGTTTATTCAGTCCAGATCAGATTCTCACGTGGACTTAGGTTAACTTTGCTTAACCCTAATCTGGTTGTTAAAGTCCTATGACCAAGTCTTGAGGTTAACCCTAATTAACCCTAGCTATTTTCGTGGAAGCCCTAACTGAAGAATAACTGCCTATATATTCCTCATGAAGACTGTTGGTAAAAGACACTTTTGACAGAAGATCAACAAGGGACTGTATAGTTGTAACTACTGTAATCCAAGCAATTATCATTGTGATAAGTAACTTGGAGTAGGATTTGATTTTAAGGGTTGTGTATCACTCAAAGCTTTGAAGCACGAGTGTTTGTGTCACTTGATTAAAGCTTTGAAGCAAAGTCAAGTTAGGGTTGTGTATCACTCAAAGCTTTGAAGCACGAGTGTTTGCCTTACTTGATTAAAAGCTATGAAGCAAAATCAAGTGTATGTTCTGAAGAGTGTCTTCATAATTTCATTAGTCAATTGTTTAGTATCACTGCTGTGATTGAGGGGGAGTGAGTAGGAACTCAGGTTTAAGGTGAACTTAGATTGAAGTTGCATTAGGTAGGTCTTAAGTGAAGGAGATAAACTGGTTGGTTTATTCCTGAATTAATATCTCTTATAGTGAATTTCCTCCCTGGCTTGGTAGCCCCCAGAGTAGGTGTTGTTACACACTGAACTGGGTAAAGAATTGACTGTGTTCTTTACTGCTTTTAGATTTACTGTCTTGAAGAGTGTCAGATACAGTGTCATAACATTCACTGTGACATTAAGTATCTGCTGCCAGAATTTCAAGGAAGATAATCCCTAGTCAACCCCTTCGAGCCAAAGAAGTAGAAATTTTCTGTTATAACACAAATTGAAACCTTTAATTAAAACCTGGGGCAGGGTAGTCTCTCAGTTAATTCAAATGCGCGTTTAGTCGCAAACTCTCATCTCGTAATACAACAAATAACATCGAAAACATCCTTTGGAATCAAAAGATGGTTCCCTATCACATAGGCAGTCATTATCTCTAAAAAAAATCCCACTAAGTCGAAACCTACGAAGCAGGCTTAAGAAAACTGGGGCATCCCGCTGACTGTAATCTCAGAAACAGGAACAGTCAGGCAAAAATTAGGGATAACAAATCAAAAGAAAGAGGTCACTACAAATCCTCAACAACATGAAAAAATGTTGCAAAAAATGACTGACTTCCAACAAACTTAACTTGTTTGAACCATCACCAAAATGTCATTTCAAACTCAGTTGGGATTCAAGCGCGCAATTAACTGAGTTTAGGACTGAAGAACATCACAAAGAGCGGGTGGGTACAAATATACTTTGAACCTTTATCCTTTGTTTCTTAAACCGTGAACCAAGCCACATTACAACCCTTCAAAAGTCCTAATTGAAGCATGGGTTAGTTCGAAAGCATATTGTTACAAAAGGTATCCTGACTCCTGTAAGGCTTTGCTCTAAATCCTGAGTTGAATTTTTCTTACAAAAGTTTTCTGCTAAAAAACGCATTTTTTAAATTTTCAAGACAAGCATAAACTTTGCATTATTTGAATATCGTTGTTTGCATATGGCTATTTGTTTGGCAGCGGAGAAATTCACACAATGAATATCCAATGAACGAAAGGCTCTCTTAGTGAACAAAGTCACTTCAAGCGGGATGACACTTCCATTGCAAAAATCTCCTATCAACAAGGGGACATGACATGTCATTGTCTAATAACCTGGGGAAGTCCAGTCAAGATTTCAAGAAATCTCTCAAAGTGCAGAGTAACCAGGGGCAAGTCTCTGTCCCCGTCACTTGGGACATTGAACGTCAATCCCCATAAAGGGTTGCATACAATCAAACGTTTCCTGGCAAAAGCCATAAACACTCGCTACTAGGGGCAGTGACAAATCTCCCCAAAATCCTTCTCATAAGAGGATTCCTCAGTAGAATAACGGACGACCGAAGTTCCCAAAATTCAACAGAGATGGTACCTCAGTAGAATAACGGACAACTGAAGTTCCCAAAATTCAATAGAGATGATACCTCAGTAGAATAACGGACGACCGAAGTTCCCAAAATTCAACAGAGATGGTACCTCAGTAGAATAACAGACGATCGAAGTTCCCAAAATTCAACAGAGATGATTCTTCAGAAGAATAACGGATGACCGAAGTTCCCAAAATTCAATAGAGATGGTACCTCAGTAGAATAACAGACGACCGAAGTTCCCAAAATTCAACAGAGATGGTACCTCAATAGAATAACAGACGACCAAAGTTCCCAAAATTCAACAAAGATGATTCCTCAGAAGAATAATGGATGACCGAAGTTCCCAAAATTCAATAGAGATGGTACCTCAGTAGAATAACGGACGACCGAAGTTCCCAAAATTCAACAGAGATGGTACCTCAGTAGAATAACAGACGACTGAAGTTCCCAAAATTCAACGGAGATGATTCCTCAGAAGAATAACAGACGACCAAAGTTCCCAAAATTCAACAAAGATGATTCCTCAGAAGAATAACGGACGACCGAAGTTCCTAAAATTCGGCAGAGATGGTACCCCAGTAGAATAACATACAACTGAAGCTCCTAAAATTCTATTTTCTCCCAAGACAAAGATCAACTTTTCCCAGTGGAGTCCTCCTCAAACAACGACACAGGAATCCCCAGTGGAAACATTCTAAGCAAAGTTTAAAGACACACATACTCTTCAAAAGCAGTCTAGGATTTAACGGTTCCCCGACATCTGTTGAAGATTTTCCAAGACTTTCTTCTGGTTCAGTTAAATCGATTCTAAGATTTTTCTGATTCTTATCCAGTCAAAGTTAATTTAAGACTTTCGTCTGGTTCAGTTAGATCGACACTAAGATCTCCTTGATTCTTATTCTAGTTAAAGATATTCCAGATTTTTATTGTTTCAGATAAATCTCTCAATGATTTATTCTGATTCGTTTCTAGCTTTTTACTGTTTCAGATAAATCTCTCAACAATTTATTCTGATTCATTTTCCGGACTTTTGCTATTACAGATAAATCTCCCAATGGTTTATTCTGATTCATTCTCTGTTCAGATCCAGTTCAAACTTTCCGTCAACAATCACCTTTGGGTGGAATCTTTAAGCCCATTTCCATGGGCAATCTCTACATCATGTCATTAAGATCCCCAGCGGAGATGAGACTACCAACTACCAATCCCCAGCGGAGCTGAAACTTTCAACCCACAGCGGAACTCATCCAGTTTCTCCAGGTTTCCCCAGCAGGTTGTCTTGAAGCCTGAAAATCAACCAGTTAACAGTTAACTTCTGTTTCTCCCCAACCCAGGGTAACTCCCCAGTAAAGTGGTAGACAACCCAAACTCCTGAACTCCCCAGCAGAATAAGCCTTTCCCCAGAGTTTTCGCTACAGGATAAACTTTTCCCCACAGAGTTTTTATTGCTTCTCGACAGAACAAAGACTCCCGTCAGTAATCCCCAATAAAAGTCATTAAAATTATCTGGATTCCCCAAGCAGATTCCTCAAGAAGTATATGGCATTACTCTCACAATGGAATCCTCAGCAGTCAAGGATTTATTTTTCCCCGGCAGCAATCAAGGATTTATTTTCCTCAGCAATACAACAAATCAGCTTACATGCGCATACATTACATTCACATATCATAAACATGAATAAAACACATTTATTGCATCATACATTTCATGCAACAAAACATTGTGTTTCAGCTAACATTTTACCCTTTTCAGGATAAGATTAACAGTTATCTTTAACAAATATCCAAAAATTACTGATACAGTCCAGATACGCTCCAGACACGGAAGCCATTCTGTCGCTCATTCAAACTTAATTTCAAGATACAGTCCAGATACGCTCCAGACACGGAAGCCATTCTGTCGCTCATTCAGACTTAATTTCAAGATACAATCCAGATACACTCCAGACACGGAAGTCATTCTGTCACTCATTCAGATTCCAAGTACTGATACAGTTCAGATACATTCCAAATACGGATACCATTCTGATGCTTATTCTGTCGATTTACAACCAAACATTCTTGGATGGCATCTGCAAGCCCATCTCCAACAAGATTCTAATATCTCTCCGAATGGCATCTTTAAGCCCATTCCCTCAATTACACTTTTGTCGAACGCAAATTTATGGGCACTCTAGTGTCCAATCATCTTTTACCTTCGAGTCACGAACGGCAAAACTCGTCGATCTAACTCTTCAGGTTCAAGAAGATTAAACAGGGGCAGCTGTTGTACCCTAAAATTTTCCCTCCCAGATTTCATAGAAGACACAACCCTAGGGTTTCTCAAATATTCAAGTTGGCTCAGGAATCGATCAGACAAATTTTCTCCTTTGGCAATAAACCAACAATTAGGGTTTTCTTTTGCAATTTTCAAAAGAAATGATTCTCAAAGGTCCAATTGGCTTTCACAATGTTTTCATGCTTTCTCAAGATTACTAAAAATAGTGTTTGTTTTCAAGGTTAACCAGATAATTTGCGTCTTTTAAAACATTTGCTTGTTTATGGAATAAACATTTGCTTGTTTATAGAATAGACAGTACGTGTTTTGATTGGAATGCAGTGGCAAGATTACTTGATTATTGGAATTTAAGTTATCTTGATTGGAATTATTGGAATGCAGTTTCAATTATCTTGATAGGGAATCTTTAAGAATCAGTGAAGATGCAAAGAGAAAATTGCGAGTTATTGGAAGTAAAGGATTTTAATGGACATCAGAATATCTCATAAGACTTTCTCCATTTATTTCAAAAGTTGTTACAAAATAATTTATTACTTAAATACTTTAGGTTTTACAACTTATCGTATTTGAAAAATAAATTAGTACAATTGATTAAATGTTTCTCTCTAAATTACAAA
Source organism: Vicia faba (assembly GCA_948472305.1). Classification (NCBI taxonomy): domain Eukaryota; kingdom Viridiplantae; phylum Streptophyta; class Magnoliopsida; order Fabales; family Fabaceae; genus Vicia; species Vicia faba. Next base: position 681,011,433 of record OX451736.1, read on the forward strand.
GAAAATGAATCTATGCCTAAGGTTGACTGAGCTTCCATTGCTTCCCCTGCTTTACCACCATCCAGTTGTGCTCACATGAAAACAAAAGACAGAAGAAATAGTTAGTACAAAAACTATTTGGGCATAAGCAAGAATTTTAAAAGAAAAAATGGTGTTCATCATTAAAGTTTGCAATTTGGAATCAGAAGGCTATTTTTAATTCATCACGTTTTTATTTTTCTATTTGCAAATCACAAGAAGATTATTCTTCTTGGTTCACAAAAAGAAAAATGAGAAATGCAAGCAAATTGTCCAAATGCAACAAGGTTGTCCAAACAAGAAATGCAACAAAGCTATCCAAACAAGAAATGCAAACAGCAGCCAAACATATTCCAAACTGGATACAAGCAAGCTGCACAAGCTAGGGAACAAACAACAAAGCTGTCCAAATAGCATAAACTAGACAACAGCGCATCGCTAATCAAACAATGCAGCAAAATTGGACAAAATACAAACAACAGCATAACAGCATAAGCAGGCAGCAAAGAAAGTATAGCAGTATAATAACTAAGTCAACAAGCAAGAGGCTTGTTTAATAAGCCATAATCATCATTTTCCAAGTTATTTGCAGTCTTTTCAGAAAAAAGGTGAAAGAGAAATTGGCTCTTAGGGTCATTGAGAGAGAGAGAGAGAGGAAAGAAGTCACCTAGGGATGCTGCCCTGCTGTCACAATTGCACAAGAATTGCTAGAAAACAAAAACTGCAAGAAAAAGAGTATGAGAATAATATGCCAAATATTCAAAATTTGGTGGTTTTTCCACCAGTTTGAATAAGCTGTCAAACCAAAGCAACTAATATAACAGTAGACAGGGCTCAAGCAAAAGAGAGAGAACATTTTATCAAACTAAAAAAAAAACTGAAACACAAATCTCAAGTATCAAAAACTGTCAAAACATAACCAAGAGCAAAAACTCCCAGCATCTTCCATCATACATAACCAAAACCTGTTAACCAATGTCCCAAACCAAACCTGCAAACTGTAACAAGTTCAAACCACAAAAACCCTCCAAACTGCCAAAAACAACAACAAAAATCGTTCAAGCTTAACAAAGATAGAACTTAACCTTTTTCAAGAAACAAAGCCATTAGGGCTTGGTTAGGCAGTGAGAGAGAGAGAGCTCCGGCAACAGAACTTTGGGGAGAAGATCAAAATAAGATAATCGAGCATCTTAGGCATAAATTAGAACCTAGGGTTTCCAGAAGAACGCAAATCAGAATGAGTTAGAAAGGCCAAGAATGACTTCATTTGCAAAGAGGGATAGGGACGTTTAATGATAAGAAGAGGGACGTTTAGTGAGAAAGATGAACAAGAGAGAAGCGATGGAGGCGATCGGAGCGGCGCCGCTGTGAGCAACAAAACCATAAACCCTAATTCATGTTTCCCCTAATCAAATGTTAAACAAAATTAATACATTTTGGGCCCATCTTTTGCAAACTTCTCAGGCCCACACACGTTTTGCTAGTAACCCACCCCCATCTGATTTGTTTTTGTTTACAGCAAACACCATTCCTCTTTGGACCTAACACCCCAAATCTCCCTAAGCCCATTGTTACTTCCCTTTTTTTAATTTAATTTATTTCTTTTTTTTTTGTTAACAATATACTAATAAAAACCTAAAACATTTTATTAAATTAATTTAGTTTTTAGTGATTAGTTTTTTTTTACCACTTTCTCTTTTTAAAAAACTCATTTTTATTATTATTTTTTTACATTTAATAAAACACCAAAAAAAGAATTAACTTAGCTTATTTTCTTTCTTTAAGTTTGTTTACATAATTAATAAAATACATCATAATAAAGATTTTTTTTATTTAAATCAATTTCTTTTTAGAATAGGTTTTATTTTTCTCTTTTCAAGTAAATACATACTTTTCATACTTTGTTGACTTTATTTCATAAACTGTCATAGCTTTATATTAAATCGCACAACAATTCGATTTGGTTGTATTGCTTGATATTTGGACATTGTTATTTCACTTGATTCATCCCCATTTGTAATAATTGTACCCCCATTCCCGAACATTCTGTAATAGCGTAGAATTTCAATTCCCGCAATCTACAATTTTTCTATATACTGTATAGTAATTAGGCATGTATGGCAAGATTTAAAAAATCAATCGCTAGATGACCTAATCCAAGAATAAAATAACTTGAAACCAACACACTTTCTCACACGCGCACCTCTATGGTAACCTTGCTCGTTGCCTCGGAAATACAATCATGTCCCTCGAATATAAGACACTCTAGCAAATGACACTTCGATAAACAAAGATTGTAGAACCTCAATGACCCTCGATGTTGCCTTCGATAAAACGATCTCGTCCCTTACAAAAATTACTAGTGCGCTTCACAAGTTGCCTTCAATGATTGTAAAATTGACCCGCGCCTGTCCCTTTCACATCCAATGGTGGGGCTTCTTACCAAATCAATGGTAAGATAACACCATTAAAAGGAATAAGAAAAGAAAAATTTAAGACCTTTCGAGTAGATAGATTCGCTCTTAGTTACTCGCTTGCTCATGACAAAACTTTTACACCTGCACCCCCATTTCAAAACAGTTTTCAAAAGACAAAACGTTTTGTATACGTTTTTATAGACACGAGAACCATTGCAAAACCTCTTTTCAAAACACGATTTGGCTGGAACACAACTTGAATGGTTTTATCAGTTAGATAGTTCTCGTATCAATACTTAGGAGGATTTAGCTACCGCTTTTTACCATCAGTATCAGTACAACACCGACTTGGCGCCAACGAGGGTTCAGTTGCAAGATATGACCATGGGGAAGAATGAAGGGTTTAAGGAATATGCACAGAAGTGGAGAGACCTTGATAGTAGGGTTTAACCTCCCTTGACTGATAGGGAGCACATCGACATGTTCATGGGCACTTTATCTTGTCCTTTCTTTAATATGTTGGTTGGCTTCTCTTCTTCTGGTTTTACCGAATTAATCTTAACCAGTGAAAGAGTTGAAAGTGGCATCAAGAGTGGGAAGATATTTGTGGCATCTACATCCACTCCTAATCCTATCAAGAAACCTTTTGTTGCAAAGAAGGAAGTCAATGTTGTGTATAGGGAAAGGGCCCATACCAATAAGAATGATCACCCGTCTGTCAATGATGTCCGAATCTCCAATCCAACTCCTACTCCAAGACCATCTGCAAATCATCAACATTTTGAAACTCCAAGAAGACAATTTACAAGGTTAAGCATGTCACTGTCTCAAGCCCTTCAACATTTTCTCAAGGATAATTTAGTGACATTGCGCGATCCTCCCGCCAACCCTGACACCTCATCACCAAAGTATAATCTGAACGCTAAGTGCGCTTACCATTCAAACAGCCCCGGGCACGAGACTGACCAGTGCTGGGCCTTGAAGAACAAAATCCAGGATTTTATTGACAACAAGACTATTGAGTTTGATCCTCCTCCAACTCTGAATGTAATCACTGCTCCAATGCTGAAGCATGACAAAGGTGTTAATGTTGTCGAAGATACAATTTTTGTTGCCTTTGTTGAAGAATTGACTACTTCGTTGAATGTAATTAAGAACAACCTGTTGAAAGCTGGGATCTTCCCTGGTTGTGAAAAAGACTGTGTGTGCTGTACAAGACAACTCAATGGATGTGAAGGGCTGAAAAAAGGCATACAATGCCTGATGGATAGCCACAAAATTTTGTTTGAAAAGACTCCACTTTCCAAGAGTTTGATTAACAAATGTGAAGACCTCTCCATTATTACCATCTCAAATAAACCTCTTAGGATCACCTCAAAAGGTCCTATTAGGATTTCAAATGAACCCACTATTTCTCCACTAATCATTACCAATCCCGGGCTGATTCCTTACTCTTCAAATAAAGCGATACCATGGAATTACGGTGTTAAAGTGTTATATCATGGGATTAAACAAGATGGCTGGATCAGAGAAGAAAAAGATGGCAATGTTGGCAACATAGCTGGCTCAAGCAAAGTAACTAGAACTGGAAGAATATTTTCACCAAATATCTCACCACCAGTTGTTACAAGGACGCCCATCCGTATTACTACTGCCAAGCTAAGTACCGATATCATAGGGAAGGAAAAGGTTGTTGAGCTGGTTGTGATTGAAGTACCCTCCAAAGACGTAGCTGATGAAGAACCCTCCACCCGTGAAATGGATGAGATTTTGAATATCATAAAGAGAAGCGACTTCAAAATTGTAGAACAGTTGGGGAAAACCCCTTCTAAAATTTCAATGTTGTCATTGCTGCCTTGCTCTGATGCCCATGCTCGAACATTAATCAAGTTCCTGAAAAAAGCTCATGTCCCCTATGAGACAACAACAGGTCAATTCGAGAATTGCGTGGCTAGCCTGACAACTGATAATGACTTGGGATTTTCAGATGCTGACTTGACACCTCTCGGGAAAAATCACAATAAAGCTTTACATGTGTCAATCGAGTGCAAAGGGACTACCTTAGCACATGTGCTAGTCGACACTGGTTCTTCTCTGAATGTGTTACCCAAGGGCGCGTTAGACTGCCTTGACTGTGAAGATTTAATCTCGAAGCCAAGCGACATCATTATAAGAGCATTTGACGAATCAAATAGGACTGTTCATGGGGAAGTGGATCTTCCAATCAAAGTGGGCTCCCAAATATTCAACTCCACCTTCTATATTATGGATATTCTCCCGACCTATTCTTGTCTGTTAGGTCGCCCGTGGATCCATAAAGCTGGGGTAGTAACCTCAACCCTCCACCAGAAACTCAAATATCCAGTCAAGGGAAGAATAGTCACCTTAACTCTTTCAAGTAAGTAGAGATGGATGGGGAATTCATTGAAACCCCATGTCAAGCCTTTGAGGTCGTACCACCGATGGTTGCTGCTACTAAATGTTCTTCCGATGAGTCTAAAGCTGTTAAGGCCACGCCAAAGATGGTTTTAATCAAGGATGCCCGCGCGACAATTGAAGAAGGGAACTGTGATACTTGGGGGCAACTCCTCAATATCCCATTTAAAGCGGACAAGTTTGGTCTGGGCTTCACCGTCAAAGCTCAGAAGGAAGTAAGGCATGCTCGTGCTGGAAGGCCACCTCTCCGCATTGGAAATTGTGAAGTCAACACCGTGGGTGATTCGGATGAAGAAGTTGCATTTGAAGAGTGGGTGTATGCAACTACAACAAAGCTGAAGAATTGGCATGCGAAGGACTTTGTGCCCATATCCTTCATTTAGTAGTAATCTACTTGTTATTTCTTTTCTTTCAATTTAAGAACTTGTTGTCTGTAATATTTTAACAATGATTTTTCAGCCATGTGCCTGGCCCGAGGCACTTTGGTCCATTTGTCAAGGGTTTTATGTATATTCATCTAATCATATGATCATTCAGTACATTGGACTCTTTTGCATTCAAATATTTGTGTTCACTGTCTTTCCTTTCTTTCAAATACATTTTTTTTAAAAATAGCCATGTATCTTACATGCACATACACACACTCTTGCAGGTCCACATCCACTCTGGATCCTATTGCCAATGACTCTACCATTGCCTACTATGACTTTGAATATCCTATCAACCAAGCCGAAGACGAAGGCGAGGAAGATTGTGACATACCGGGAGAACTAGCCAGACTTCTATTACAAGAGGAAAAAGCTATTCAACCGCATGAAGAGTCAGTTGAAGTTATCAACCTGGGTACTGAGTCAGATAAGAAGGAAATCAGGATCGGCGCTAATTTCGAAAGTAGTGTCAAGAGCAGGTTGGTTCATATATTGCGAGACTATGTGGAAGTATTTTCTTGGTCTTATGAATATATGCCTGGGTTGGATACCGAAATTATAGTTCATCGTCTGCCAACAAGAGAAGACTGCCCTCCTGTTAAATAAAAGGTTCGTCGCATGAGGCCTGATATGTCTGAAAAGATTAAAGCTGAAGTGATAAAACAATTTGATGCGGGGTTCCTAGATGTGACATCCTATCCTCAATGGGTTGCTAATCTGGTTCCAATGCCAAGGAAAGACGGGAGAGTTCACATGTGCGTAGACTATAGGGATCTAAATAGGGTAAGCCCCAAGGATGACTTCCCTCTACCATACATTGACGTCTTAGTTGATAATACTGCTCAGCATAAAGTCTTCTCATTCATGGATGGCTTCTTAGGCTATAATCAAATAAGGATGGCTCCCTAAGATAGGGAAAAGACTACTTTTGTTACACAATGGGGCACCTTCTGCTACAAAGTCATGCCATTCAGATTAAAGAATGCAGGGGCGACATATCAAAGGGCTATGGTAGCTTTATTTCATGACATGATTCATCATGAGATAGAGGTATATATGGATGATATGATTGCCAGATCACAAACCGAAGAAGAACATCTCTATCACCTGCACAAATTATTCGAGAGGCTGAAGAAGTACAAGCTGGGGTTAAACCCTAACAAGTGCACGTTTGGAGTATGATCTGGAAAGCTTCTAGGTTTTGTCGTCAGCAACAAAGGTATTGAAGTTGATCCTGCCAAGGAAAAGGCAATCCAATAAATGCCAGTCCCTCATTCTGAAAAAGAAGTCAGAGGATTCTTGGGTCGTCTCAATTACATTGACCGTTTCATATCTCACTTGACTGCTACTTGTGAGCCACTATTCAAACTCTTGAAGAAAGATCAGGTAGTCAGATGGAACAATGAGTGCCAGATTGCTTTTGACAAAATCAAAGAATACATACAAGAACCTCCTATTCTCATGCCTCCAGTTGAAGGAATACCCTTGATCATGTACTTGACGGTATTAGAGAACTCTATGGGGTGTGTTTTGGGTCAACGTGACGAGTCTGGCCGAAAAGAGCATGCTATTTATTACCTGAGCAAAAAGTTTATCGACTGTGAAACCATATATTCACTTCTCGAGAAAACTTGTTGCGCTCTAGCATGGGCTGCTCGCCGGCTAAGACAATATATGTTGACTCATACCACTCTGTTGATTTCTAAGATGGACCCAATCAAGTACATCTTCAAGAAACCTGCCCTTTCCGGACGGATAACCAAATGGCAAATGATCTTGACTGAGTACGGCATTCAATACACGGCTCAAAAGGCCATCAAAGGAAGTGTACTAGCAGATCATTTGGCCCATCAAGATGTGGATGATTATTAGTCAATGAACTTCGACTTCCCTGATGTGAACATCATGCTGGTAATCGACTGTGCAAAACCTGGACCATATGATGGACCTGAACAAGGATCCCGATGGACTATGGTATTCGATGGGGCTTCCAACGCCTTAGGTAAGGGAATTGGTGCTGTGATCATATCTCTTGAAGGTTGCCACACTCCTTTCACTGCCAGACTATGCTTCGATTGCACAAACAATATGGCCGAGTATGAAGCATGCATCTTAGATATAAAAGCTGCTATCGACTTAAGGATCAAGCATTTGGATGTGTTTGGGGATTCCGCCCTAGTGATCTGTCAAGTAAAAGGAGATTGGGACACTAAACACCCTAATCTTATCCCTTACGAAGAACTTGTGCTATCCCTAATTCCTCACTTCAAAGAGATCACTTTTGAGCACTTCCCTAGGGAAGAAAACCAGTTGGCTGACGCTTTGGAAACCATGTCTTCAATGTTCAAGGTCAAATGGGACAACGAAGCCCCTATGATTACAATTGAAAAATTCGATGAACCTGCACATTGCTATAAGCTTGACACTGATACAGAAAAGCCATGGTACTATGAGTTGATGAGATACCTTAGAGCACAAGAGTATCCAGAGGGGGCATCTATCAATGACAGAAAGTTCTTGCGAAGATTTGCAGCCAAATTCTTCCTAAGTAACGAGATATTGTACAAGTGCAACCATGATTCAACTCTACTCCGATGTGTGGACAAGAAGGAGGCAGAGGAAATTATGGAAGACATGCACGATGGACTCTTTAGTACTCATTCAAGTGGACATACGATGGCTAAGAAAATCTTAAGAGCCGGTTACTATTGGTCAACGATGGAGACTGATTGCCATCAACATTCAAGAACTTGTCATAAATGCCAAATCTACACTGACAAGGTCCATGTGCCTCCTATTCCTCTAATTGTCATGACCGCTTCGTGGTCATTCGCAATGTAGGGTATTGACACGATTGGAGAGATCAAGCCCACAGCTTCCAACGGACATCACTTCATTCTTGTTGCTATTGACTATTTTACCAAATGGGTCAAAGCCGCCTCATTTGCCTCAGTCACCAAGAATGTGGTAGCCAGATTCATCAAACACAACCTCATCTGCCGTTATGGAATCCCCAAAAGGATCATCACCGACAATGGGACTAACCTCAACAATGCTATGATCACTGAGCTTTGCACTCAGTTTAAGATCAAGCATCACAATTCTTTTCCGTATAGACCGAAAATGAATAGCGCAGTAGAAACGGCCAACAAAAATATCAAGAAGATTATGCAGAAAATGGTAGTAATCTATAAGGATTGGCATGAGATATTGCCATTTTCTCTACATGGCTACCGTACTTCAGCTATAACATCAACTGGGGCAACTCCCTGTTCTCTAGTCTATGGAATGGAAGCTGTTTTTCCAGTGGAAGTTCAGATTCCCTCGCTGAGAATTATGAATGAGGCAGGCCTAGGCAAAGACGAGTGGATTCAAACTAGATTGGATCAACTGAACTTGATTGACGAAAAACGATTAGCTGCTGTTTGCCATGGTCAAACGTACCAAAAACGGATGATCAATGCTTTCAACAAAAAGGTCAAGCCTCGAGTATATCAAGTTAGTGACTTGGTGATAAAGCGCATCATTTTACCACAAGGCGACCCCAGAGGCAAATAGACTCCAACCTATGAAGGGCCATTTGTTGTCAAGAGAGTTTTCTCTGGCGGTGCCATGATGCTGACTACCATGGATGGTGAAGATTTCCCACATCCTATAAATGCATACATAGTTAAAAAATACTACGCATAAGAGACCCGTTAGGTTGACACACCTAAGCAAAATAAGGGTATCCCGGCAAACCAAGGGTTTGGGAAAAAAATAGGGATATATGAAAAAGATTGTACACCCGTCAAGTTAAAAACTCGAAAGGGCGACTTTGGCAAAAAAGGGTATCCTGGTGGGCTGAAAACCCGAAAGGGCAGTCCAGGCAAAAGTTAAGGATTAAAAGCGTATGACTATGTCCCGTGGAATCAACACAATTAATTTTATCACCAAGGTCCAAGTTCAAACGGTCCAAGATCAATCCAATCAACTTCTATCAAACGGCAAGGGACATTCGAAAACATCGGGGCAATAGTGGAGTTGGAAGGCAATAAGATCATTTCACATGGCTATTTGTTTGCATTCTCAATTTTTTTTTTCCTTTCGACGATTTCCTCTTACTAGGATCTCCGTCTCTCTGTACAAAAAATGCTTATTCATGGGCAAAATATCAATACAAATATACTTTGAAGTGCAAAATTGAATGAAGATATGCATATGAACATAATTAAAACTATTTGGCACATGTGTCCTGCTAAGCAGCAACAAGCATCTCTTTAATGTATATGAAATATCCCCACAGAGTTATCTCATTATCATTATCCCCACGAGGACGACTACAATAAACCTTTCCGCAACATGTTTTATTTCCCAAAACAATAATCGAGGAACCACAAAACTCCCCTGCTGAGTTCAAATTTCCACAACATACAACAATTAAGACACCGCGAAGTTCCCCAGTTGAACCTGTCTTCCCCAGCTGAGTATATCTTCCCAGCCAAGGCTATCATCCCCAAGCGGAGTCTATTCTCCCCAGTTGAGTGTGTCCTCCCCAAGCTGAGTTTTTCGTACCCAACTGAGTCCACACTTTCCAGTTTGAATTTTCCTTTCAGATTATTACAAATCATAGGGCCACAACCCCTGACCCCCAATAAAGCCGTCAACAAAGCCTTTACTTTTTCCAAAAAAAGATACTATGAAGCCTGGATCCGACCATATATTAGTACAATTTTCAAGTTATTACTAAAGCCTGGACCCGACCAGATATTAGTTTGACTTCTTCAATCACTAAAACCTGGACCCGACCAGATGACAATTTGAGTATCTGAAACCTGGACCTGACCAGATAACAGTTGATCTAAATTTCAAGATGCTATGAAACCTAGACCCGACCAGATAATAGTCTAACTCTTCAAAGATATAGAAGAACCTGGACTCAATCCGACCAAGGTTTAACCTCTTTCCCCAGTAGAGTTTGCCTCTGCCCCAACAAATTACTGTGAAACCTGGATCCGACCAGATATCAGTTTTTAATTTCATCTTTTCAAGCAAAGTTATTGTGAAGCCTGGTGGGATCGGTGGGAATAGAACTGACTGTTTTGGAATGCTGGTTCGCGTTTGTGTTTGTTTTCGCAAAATGTCACGGTAAGCAAGAGTCGCCACCGTCTTTTATTTTATCCAACAAGGAAAGGACAAAAGCACAGAAAAATTCCTTTTCGAGATGTTTCTCGGGTTCGGGAGGTAGATTATAGAAAGGGAAGGTGTTAGCACCCTTTCTATCCGTGGTTATCCACGGGCTCTTAGGTACTTGCTCACTATGTTTTCAAAAGTTTGCTTTTCTTTGTGTTTGTGGGTTTTGAAAAGAGTTTTGTTTTTGGAGAGAGTGTAAGTGCGAAAAGTTTTGTTTTGTTTTTTAAAGGAGCAAGTACTTAAGAACCTCTACCTACTCAAAAAGGAATTAAATTGTGCAAATGTCCTTTAGACAGTGCTATCCCACTATTGAGGAGTAGGTAGCACCGTCGTTGGAGTTTTTCGGGTCAATTTGATTTTAGGGACGTGTGGTCACTAAAGCAACGTTAGGATGTTTTAGTGGTAATCCTAATGTCTTAGATCATTTTTATCGAGGCAACCATTTCAAGGCAACTTATGATCTTGGGACAAAAGGACGACCTATAAAACATCCTATACTTAATGACCACGCTCGAGGCAACCAAGTGAGGTGTACCCTAGGAGTACATGTGCGAGTGTGTCAATTTTCAGTTTATATTATCTTTGTACATGTTATGGTGAGCTACGGTTGATTTAAAGGTTCATCTTGTCATGCAATCCTAGTTAGCATACATCTAAACAGTTAATATATGTACAAGAATTTAAAGTGCGGGAATTGTAAATCCTACGCTATTACAAGGCTTCGGGGAGGGGGATTATTTACATGTCCAAAAATTGGGGGGAATAAAGCAGTAAAGTAAAAGTCTTAGTTAAGCTATTACAAACCAATAAGCAGTCACAATAAAATAAACGCGCGTGAATCTGAAAATAAACTCTAAAAATCCTAAGAATAAAATCTTTTTGTTGTTTTATTTTATTTTGGGAAAATGATCTAAATCTATTTAATTTTTAGTTTTGAGAAAATGTTAAGATAATTAAGAGATTAATTAACAAAGTTAATTTTAATAGAAAAAACTAGCCTAATGTTTTTTGTGGTTTTTTGATTTTAATGTTAATTAAAAAAGATAAAAGACGTCAATGAAAACAAAAATAAAATACAAGGGGGATCCTTCGATCCAGGGAAAAAAAGGAGTTTCGACCCAGGGAGGGACTGGAAGCTTCGATCCAGAGAGGGTCATGGTCCTTTCGATTGGGCCAGACAGTAAGGCGTGAGTAGCCTTCGATCCAGGGAAGAGGATTGTCTTTTGATCATGGAGGTCATGGCTTTCGATCCAGGAATGAGATGCCTCCTTCTATCCAGCATACTAATGGGTTCGATCCAGAGAAGGTGTCTCCTTCAATCTGGGATGTTATACCTGCAAAAGTATGTTAGCGTAATAAAATGTAGGGCCTGGGTATTGAACCCCAGGCCCTTCGATCCTGCGCTTGCTGGGTCTCTTCAGGCTATGTCTGCAGCAGATATTAGCAAACGATGGACATAGCCTGGGTGCCAAACCCAAGCCTCTTGATCCTGTCTAGGATAGAAAATCGAAGGTAACAACCAGTATGGATGTATTATGCAAATATGAGGTTGGATAGTTTAACCTTTTCTTACCAGCAGATTGGACTTTTAATTTGGGCGCTTCCTGGATGTAGGCACCTTCGATCTGGGCACTTCCTGGATGTAGGCACTTTTGATCTGAGGGCTTCTGGGTGTGGGCACCTTTGATCTGAAGGACTGCTTTGGCTTGGAAAATTCTGACAACCTTTGAAGGATTGTATGGACAGCGCCTCTCCAATGTTTTTTGTTCTCCTGTTGTGTATTTTTTCGTGTGTATATTCGTTGTTATTGTTCCCCCTTTGCACTGTATGCTGGCCCTGTATTTATAGGAGTGTGGGGGTCTAGTAACGGCAAGAGACAACATTTAAACAGGCCATTAAAGCCATGAGACAAGAATCAAACACATTAAATGATTTCCTTTTTTGAAATATTTATGTCTCTTGAATGAACCTGGACACTTTTGAATTTCGAATGCCTTCAGGCCCTGCTCTTTGATTGGTTCTGATTTTCCTCCTTCGAATGGGCTTCTTATGTACCCTTCGAATGGGCCTTCTGAATGCTTCTTCGAATGGTCTTGAGTTGCAACGAAACACTCTGGTCGAATCAGCTCTTTAGGAACAGAAAAGGCAAGAATCTGGCCTTTAACTCAGGAATTAAATCCACAAACAACATTTAATTATTTCTATATTTGCAAGGGAAACATGCCATTTTCTCATGTTCAGTGTACCTGGACATGTTTGAGTGCCCTCTTAATGGCTTTGTTAACAGGCCAATCGAAAGGTGATGTTCATACCAATCGAAGGACATGGTTCACATGTCTGTCGAAGCTGCCTGGACACAATGCTAAATCGAAGGTTCCATTGGCATGCCAATTGAAGTGCTCGTCCATAATGCCAATCGAAATGCTCCTTCAGAATGTCAATCAAAGGGTCTTTTAGAATGACAATCGAAGTGCTCCTTCAGAATACCAATCAAAGTACTTGTCCATAATGCCAATCGAAGTGCTTGTCCATAATGCCAATCGAAATGCTTGTCCATAATGCCAATCAAAATGCTACTTCAGAATGCCAATCGAAGGGCCTTTCAGAATGCCAATCGAAGGGCCTTTCAGAATGCCAATCGAAAGGTACTTAAAGCACCACTCAAAAAATTTTCTTTTTCCTTAGGCAAGGGTTTTTGGGTAACCATGCAGGGGGAAGACTTTGGAAAACATGAGAGAGCAAATTTTGGGGTACAACAGTTGCCCCTGTTCAATTTTCTTATACCTGAGGATATAGATTGGCTTTCGAGCCTTTCGTGATCCGAAGGTGGAAGATAATTGAACACTAGAGTGCCCAGAAATTTGTACTCGCATGGTGTAGTATCAACATTGTGATGTCGAGAATGGGCTTACAGATGCCATTTGGAGATTATTGGTAGGAGGATGGGCTTATAGATGCCATCTGCAGGAGTGTCGATCGCATAAGAGATTCCTTAGCGAGAACTTGCATACCTGTTGCTGGGGAAGTCTAACCTTGTTGAGATTTAGGAACCTGCCTGTACTTCAACTGAGAGAATGCTTCAGCTGAGTTTTAAGAACCTGTTCATAATTCAACTAGGGGGAAGCATCTTCATCAAGATCTAGGAATCGTCTCGTGCTCAATGGAGTATACCGTTGAGGTTATAGAACTTGTCCACACTATGACAGAGGAGAACATCAAGATCTAGGAACTGACTCGTGCTCAAAGGAGTATACCGTTGAGGTTATAGTACTCGTCCACACTATGACATAGGGAAGTGTGATGTTTTAGCTGGGAAAATAAATCCCGGAGCTGCTGGAGAATAGAGTTGAGTCTGGATGATTGTCAGAATTGCGTCTGCATCTAGAGCGTATCTGAAATGTATTCGAATGAGTGACAAAATGACATCCGAATCTGGATTGTATCTGGACTGTGTTTTGAATGAATCTGGAATAAGTATCAGAATGTCAGCCATATCTGGGTCGCATCTGAACCGTCTCTAAAAGGAATCTGGAATAAGTATCAGAATGTCAGTCATATCTAGATCGCATATGAACTGTTATTTGAAGGTCTCTGATTGCCTGTCATTAACTGGAAGAAATAAATCTAACCAGAGGAGGTCTTTTTTGATAATGATGTGTGATGAAGGAATCTGGGACGATTGCTACTCCAAACAGATGATGAAGGAATCTTGGACGATTACTACCTCAGCAGGATGATGAAGGAATCTTGGACGATTTCTACCTCAGCAGGATGATGAAGGAATCTTGGATGACTTCTACCTCAGCAGGATGATGAAGGAATCTTGGACGATTACTACCTCAGCAGGATGGTGAAGGAATCTGGGATGACTTCTACCTCAGCAGGATGATGAAGGAATCTTGGATGACTTCTACCTCAGCAGGATGATGAAGGAATCTTGGACGATTACTACCTCAGCAGAATGGTGAAGGAATCTGGGATAACTTCTACCTCAGCAGGATGATGAAGGAATCTTGGATGACTTCTACTTCAGCAGGATGATGAAGGAATCTTGGACGATTACTACCTCAGCAGGATGGTGAAGGAATCTTGGACGATTACTACCTCAGCAGGATGATGAAGGAATCTTGGATGACTTCTACCTCAGCAGGATGATGAAGGAATCTTGGATGATTACTACCTCAGCAGGATGATGAAGGAATCTTGGACGATTACTACCTCAGCAGGATGATGAAGGAATCTTGGATAACTTCTACCTCAGTAGGATGATGAAGGAATCTTGGATGACTTCTACCTCAGCAGGATGATGAAGGAATCTTGGATGATTACTACCTCAGCAGGATGATGAAGGAATCTTGGACGATTACTACCTCAGCAGGATGATGAAGGAATCTTGGATGACTTCTACCTCAGCAGGATGATGAAGGAATCTTGGATGACTACTACCTCAGCTGGATGATGAAGGAATCTTGGACGATTACTACCTCAGCAGGATGATGAAGGAATCTTGGACGATTACTACCTCATCAGGATGATGAAGGAATCTTGGACGATTACTACCTCAACAGGATGATGAAGGAATCTTGGATGACTTCTACCTCAGCAGGATGGTGAAGGAATCTTGGACGATTACTACCTCAGCAGGATGATGAAGGAATCTTGGACGATTACTACCTCAACGGGATGATGAAGGAATCTTGGACAATTACTACCTCAATGGGATGATGAAGGAATCTTGGACGATTACTACCTCAACGGGATGATGAAGGAATCTTGGATGATTACTACCTCAGCAGGATGGTGAAGGAATCTTGGACGATTACTACCTCAGCAGGATGATGAAGGAATCTTGGACGATTACTACCTCAACGGGATGATGAAGGAATCTTTGACGACTGCTACTCCAAAAGGTAATGACTTTTATCTGTTGATCGATCTTTCCTGAAAAGGTAAAGAGTTAGTTGTATGCAATGTCATGATGTATGCATTGTGTAATGATGTTCTCAAAATAAATGAGATTCATGTTATATGTATTTTGTATGCATATGCTATGAATGTAATTTTGTCTTGGACTTTGCCCAAAATGTTTCCACCGGGGATCCCTGCTTTGTTGTTTGAGGAGAACTCCGTTGGGGAAAGGTTTTCAGAGATTAAACCCTTGCTGGGAGTCATCCTATGAGAAGGATTTTGGGGAGATTTGTCATTGCCCCTAGTAGCAAGTGTTTGTGACATTGCCAGAAAATGTTTAATTGCACGTAACCCTTCATTGAGATTGATGTTCAATGCCCCAAGTGACGGAGATGGAGACTTGCCCCTGGTTACTCTGCACTTCTTCAGAGATTTCCTGGAATCTTGACTGGACTGCCCCAGGTGTGCTGGATAGTGACATGTCAAGTCCCCTTGTTGATAGGAGATTTGTCAATGGAAGTGTCATCCTTTTTGAAGTGATTTTGTTCACTGAGAGGGCTTTCGTTCATCGGATATTCGTTGTGTGAATTTCTCTGTTGTCAAACAAATAGCCAAATGTAAACAGTGATATTCAAATAATGCAAAGTTTATGCTTGTCTCGCAGTTTTTTTTTTGAAAAATGCATTTTTTAGCAGAAAACTTTTTTTTAAGACAAATTCAACACAAGATTTAGGGCAAAGCCTTACAGGAGTCAGTATACCTTTTGTAACAGTATGCTCTTGAACTAACCCATGCTTCAGTTAGGACTTTTGAAGGGTTGTAACGTGGCTTGGTTCACGGCTTAAGAAACAAAGGATAAAGGCTCAAAGTATATTTGTACCCACCCGCTCTTCGTGATGTCCTTCAATCCTAAACTCAGTTAATTGTGCGTCGAACTCTATTCGAATTTGGAACGACGTTTTGGTGATGGTTCACACAAGTTGGATTTTTGAAGGCAGTCATTTTTGCAACATTTTTCATGTTGTTGAGGATTTTTAGCGACCTCGTTCTTTTGATTTGTTATCCCTAACTTTTGCCTGACTGTTCCTGTTTTCGAGATTACAGTCAGCGGGATGCCCCAACTTTCTTAAGCCTCCTTTATAGGTTTTGGCTCAGTGGGCTTTTTTCTTTTGAGAGATTGACTGCCTATGAGATAAGGAACCACCACTGTCTTTTGATTCCAGAGGAATGCTTTTGATGTCGTTCGTTGTATTATGAACTGAGAGTTTTGCGCATCTTTTGAATTAACTGAGAGACTAACCTGCCCCAGGTTTAAATTAAAGGTTTCAATTTGTGTTTAAAACAGAAAACTCCTACTTCTTTGGCTCGAAGGGGTTTACTAGGGATTATCTTCCTTATAACTCCAGTGTTTAGGATTTTAAAGAAATGCCTGTACATCGTCAACAAGGTCTGTCCAAAAGCATACTGTATGAGATTATGGCATTGTTTCGTCATCCTCCCTCTAAAGGCTTGTAACTTTTAGCAAGAGTTGAATGAGTAAAAAGCATAGTTTAAATGTATTAAAAGGATGAATTCAAGACAAATATATGCAATGCATTAATGAAATAGAGTTTGACATTAATAAATAATTGTTTGAATAACAAAGAGACTACAACTTGAAAATTCAAATGAAACAAAGACATTCTCAATGATTTGGCGTAGGATCAGTGATCAAACATGATCTCCTTGGCATCAATCAAGTCTTGGATCTTGTTCTTCAAAGTCCAGCAGTCGTCGGTGTCATGTCCAGGACTGTCAGAATGGTAGGCACATCTCACACTCGGATTATACTTAGAAGAGGAAGTATCAGGATTTTGAGGAGGATCCTTTAGCGTGATTAGCTTCAACTTCAGTAAATGTTGTAACGCTTGAGACAAAGGCATGTTGATGTTAGTATAATGCCTTTCTTGATATCTTACCCTACGCCTATTGCTCTGTCTTTGTTGAACAGGCGTGGTATCGGAGATCAGGGTTGCCCCTACATGTTGATCATGACGACTCTTTTGACCATACACAACATTGGACTCTTTCTTCCCATTGTAGGGCTTTTTCTGAGCATCAGAAGGTGTTTCTTCTTGAATCTTCCCACTTTTGATGCCAGCTTCGACCCTTTCGCCGGTCAATATTAGCTCGGTGAATCCGGCTGAAGAGCTTCCAATCAAGTGTTTGAAATAGGGACCAGACAAAGTCCCAAGAAACATATCCACCAACTCCCTATCAGACTGAGGGGGTTGGACTCTTCCGGCAAGATCTCTCCACTTCTGAGCGTAGTCCTTAAAGCCTTCGCCTGTACCCATAGACATACCCTGAAGCTGAGTACGCGTGGGAGCAAGGTCGGTATTATACTGGTATTGCTTGTAAAAAGCAGCAGCAAGGTCCTCCCAGTTGCGGATGTTAGCTCCTTCCAGTTGACAGAACCATTCAAGTTGAGTCCCTGACAGACTATCTTGAAAGAAATGAACCCAGAGATTTCTATCAGCAGTATAGGGTTGAATCTTCCTCACGTATGACAGGAGGTGTAGCTTTGGACAGGAAGCTCCGTCGTACTTGGCAAAGGCAGGTGCCTTGAATTTATGGGGAATCACCACCCCAAAGGATAGACCTAGATCTCCGAAGTCCAGACCGGGCACCTTCTGTATTTCCATAGCGCTCAAACGGTCTTCCAGCTGTTTGTACTTATCCTCAGTAGGAGGATACTGTTCTTCATCATAGTCCGTCTCGTTGTCGGAGACCATAGGGCTAGGAGCCCTCCTTTCTTGTGGACTATCCTTCCTGCCAGATGAGGTGGTCAGATCAACTTCATTCTGCAGCCCGTTTCTAAACCTGCGTCCAGTGTTGAACAGGACGATCCTCTTTTTCTTCTTCTTCCTCTCTTTCAGAATTAGGGTGTTCAGGTCCTGCTGACCCTTAGCTAGGATCATGACCAACTCCTGAAATTAGGTATTCTGGGCCTGGAGGGCCTGGATAGCTTGCTCAGTGGAAGGTTCAGTAGACATGATGATTGCTGAAATAAACAGCGAAGAAGATAAGCGATCTGTACTGGGAGACCTGTTATGCAATGATATGTATGATATATGTATGCAATGTTTTCAAGGATCTCGCGGGGTAAACAAGAAACTGTTAGAATCTGAATCTGGTAGCTTGATTAAAGGAACTTCATGTCGCTGAGAGTCCTTCTTCAAGAGTCAAGCTCACCATATCGAGTGGGTCATAGCCCCTGACTCAAGTTATCGTGCTTGGATTTCTAGACAACTTTGGCTAGAAGAAAATAAATCCCCTTTGCCCCTTGCTAGACATTTGATTTACCATAACCTGCATCACAGACCCTTGAGATCCTTGAAATGGTTAAGGTATGATGTTATGATGTGTATGCTATGCGTTTAAGCAAAAGTGTGAGGTGATGTAAGTAAGCCCTGCAATAAATCCAGATTATTGGATAAGGACTGTAAACAAAACCTGCAAGGAACTCATGTTGTCAGACAACAAGAATGTGCAAGTAGTTCAGATTTGAAAGCACACAAGTCACACAAATAGCCTTAAGTTTAGGCTGGCATAGAGTTTCATAGGTAAGTACCCTCTTGAGTTTAGTTGGCTTAAAACCTGTCCTAAATAGTAGCCGGGTTCTAAGGAGCTCAATATCATTGGATTGTTTTCTATGTTCATTGTTTTGGTTTAGCCACTTAACTAGCGACCAAAGTATTCCAAGAAAACAACCCTCAATGAGTGTAGTATCGAGTATCTACCAACTTCAGACTGTACCAAAGCCGGTCATCTCACTACCCCTAATAAAGGCCAAGATGGTCAAGTAAGGTTCTAGGTCATTAGTGCTTAGTGACATCACTCAGCGGCCCCGTACTCTCCTTGACTTAACTCAAGGGTTACCGGTACTCACAAATATGTTGCACTAATATAGCTATTGCTTCAACCATGTCGGTATACCCCACACAGTTTCCACAATGTATTGCTATCTATGAATGTTTCCCAAATCTGGGTGGAGGATTTATAGAACTCCGATACAAGCCCACAAAATTAAAAGCATACAAAGCAATACAATTGAAAACACAAGTGATCTAGTCCTAAGGTACACCTCACTTATAGATAATCCCTAGCAGAGTCTCCAGTTCTGTGATCGGTGGGAATAGAACTGACTGTTTTGGAATGCTGGTTCGCGTTTGTGTTTGTTTTCGCAAAATGTCACAGTAAGCAAGAGTCGCCACCGTCTTTTATTTTATCCAACAAGGAAAGGACAAAAGCACAGAAAAATTCCTTTTCGAGATATTTCTCGGGTTCGGGAGGTAGATTATAGAAAGGGAAGGTGTTAGCACCCTTTCTATCTGTGGTTATCCACGAGCTCTTAGGTACTTGCTCACTATGTTTTCAAAAGTTTGCTTTTCTTTGTGTTTGTGGGTTTTGAAAAGAGTTTTGTTTTTGGAGAGAGTGTAAGTGCGAAAAGTTTTGTTTTGTTTTTTAAAGGAGCAAGTACTTAAGAACCTCTACCTACTCAAAAAGGAATTAAATTGTGCAAATGTCCTTTAGACAGTGCTATCCCACTATTGAGGAGTAGGTAGCACCGTCGTTGGAGTTTTTCGGGTCAATTCGATTTTAGGGACGTGTGGTCACTAAAGCAACGTTAGGACGTTTTAGTGGTAATCCTAATGTCTTAGATCATTTTTATCGAGGCAACCATTTCGAGGCAACTAATGATCTTGGGACAAAAGGACGACCTCTAAAACATCCTATACTTAATGACCACGCTCGAGGCAACCAAGTGAGGTGTACCCTAGGAGTGACATGTGCGAGTGTGTCAATTTTCAGTTTATATTATCTTTGTACATGTTATGGTGAGCTACGGTTGATTTAAAGGTTCATCTTGTCATGCAATCCTAGTTAGCATACATCTAAAAAATTAATATATGTAAAAGAATTTAAAGTGCGGGAATTGTAAATCCTACGCTATTACAAGGCTTCGGGGAGGGGGATTATTTACATGTCCAAAAATTGGGGGGAATAAAGCAGTAAAGTAAAAGTCTTAGTTAAGCTATTACAAACCAATAAGCAGTCACAATAAAATAAACGCGCGTGAATCTGAAAATAAACTCTAAAAATCCTAAGAATAAAATCTTTTTGTTGTTTTATTTTATTTTGGGAAAATGATCTAAATCTATTTAATTTTAGTTTTGAGAAAATGTTAAGATAATTAAGAGATTAATTAACAAAGTTAATTTTAATAGAAAAAACTAGCCTAATGTTTTTTGTGGTTTTTTGATTTTAATGTTAATTAAAAAAGATAAAAGACGTCAATGAAAACAAAAATAAAATACAAGGGGGATCCTTCGATCCAGGGAAAAAAAGGAGTTTCGACCCAGGGAGGGACTGGAAGCTTCGATCCAGAGAGGGTCATGGTCCTTTCGATTGGGCCAGACAGTAAAGCGTGAGTAGCCTTCGATCCAGGGAAGAGGATTGTCTTTTGATCATGGAGGTCATGGCTTTCGATCCAGGAATGAGATGCCTCCTTCTATCCAGCATACTAATGGGTTCGATCAAGAGAAGGTGTCTCCTTCAATCTGGGATGTTATACCTGCAAAAGTATGTTAGCGTAATAAAATGTAGGGCCTGGGTATTGAACCCCAGGCCCTTCGATCCTGCGCTTGCTGGGTCTCTTCAGGCTATGTCTGCAGCAGATATTAGCAAACGATGGACATAGCCTGGGTGCCAAACCCAAGCCTCTTGATCCTGTCTAGGATAGAAAATCGAAGGTAACAACCAGTATGGATGTATTATGCAAATATGAGGTTGGATAGTTTAACCTTTTCTTACCAGCAGATTGGACTTTTAATTTAGGCGCTTCCTGGATGTAGGCACCTTCGATCTGGGCACTTCCTGGATGTAGGCACTTTTGATCTGAGGGCTTCTGGGCGTGGGCACCTTTGATCTGAAGGACTGCTTTGGCTTGGAAAATTATGACAACCTTTGAAGGATTGTATGGACAGCGCCTCTCCAATGTTTTTTGTTCTCCTATTGTGTATTTTTTCGTGTGTATATTCGTTGTTGTTGTTCCCCCTTTGCACTGTATGCTGGCCCTGTATTTATAGGAGTGTGGGGGTCTAGTAACGACAAGAGACAACATTTAAACAGGCCATTAAAGCCATGAGACAAGAATCAAACACATTAAATAATTTCTTTTTTTGAAATATTCATGTCTCTTGAATGAACCTGGACACTTTTGAATTTCGAATGCCTTCAGGCCCTGCTCTTCGATTGGTCCTGATTTGCCTCCTTCGAATGAGCTTCTTATGTACCCTTCGAATGGGCCTTCTGAATGCTTCTTCGAATGGTCTTGAGTTGCAACGAAACACTCTGGTCGAATCAGCTCTTTAGGAACAGAAAAGGCAAGAATCTGGCCTTTAACTCAGGAATTAAATCCACAAACAACATTTAATTATTTCTATATTTGCAAGGGAAACATGCCATTTTCTCATGTTCAGTGTACCTGGATATGTTTGAGTGCCCTCTTGATGGCTTTGTTAACAGTCCAATCGAAAGGTGTTGTTCATACCAATCGAAGGACATGGTTCACATGTCTGTCGAAGCTGCCTGGACACAATGCTGAATCGAAGGTTCCCTTGGCATGCCAATTGAAGTGCTCGTCCATAATGCCAATCGAAATGCTCCTTCAGAATGCCAATCGAAGGGTCTTTCAGAATGACAATCGAAGTGCTCCTTCAGAATACCAATCGAAGTACTTGTCCATAATGCCAATCGAAGTGCTTGTCCATAATGCCAATCGAAATGCTTGTCCATAATGCCAATCGAAATGCTCCTTCAGAATGCCAATCGAAGGGCCTTTCAGAATGCCAATCGAAAGGTACTTAAAGCACCACTCAAAAAATTTTCTTTTTCCTTAGGC
This sequence comes from Vicia faba, assembly GCA_948472305.1. NCBI lineage: Eukaryota > Viridiplantae > Streptophyta > Magnoliopsida > Fabales > Fabaceae > Vicia > Vicia faba. The sequence continues at coordinate 681,033,758 of OX451736.1, forward strand.
AAGGGTTTCTGGGCAACCATGCAGGGGGAAGACTTTGGAAAACATGAGAGGGCAAATTTTGGGGTATAACACCTGGATCTGACCAGATAACAATCACCCTCGGAGATTCGTTGAAATATGGACCCGACCAGATAGCAATTGACATTTCAACCTCCAAAATCTGCAAAGCCTGGACCCGACCAGATAACAGCTTTTCAAATAGTTCATTGTGAAGCCTGGAGCCCAACCAGTTAACAATTAACTATGATCCCTAGAGACACTATGAAGCCTGGACTCGACTAGATAATAATACAACTTTCCAAAAACCCATGAAACCTGGACCCGACCAGATAATAGTTATCACTTCAAGTTACTGCGAAGCCTGGACCCGACCAGATAATAGTTAACTTCCGTATCCCCAACAAGTTGTTGTGAAGCCTGGATCCGACCAGATAACTATTCAATTTCAAGAAATTTTCTGCAAAACCTGGAATCCGACAAATAACAGTTAATTTGTCTCTTCCTCCAGTAAGTTGTCGTGAAGCCTAGATCCGACCAGATAATAGTCGACTACTTCATCCTCAGCAATTGTGAAGCTTGGATCCGACCAGATAACATCTGACATTCAAGCGATATTCCCCAGTGAAAGCATCCTTTCAACAAGTTTAAAGATATGCATATTCTTCATCCCCAACGAAAATCAGGGATTCAATCTCCCATAACTCCCTCAGCAGCAGTAAGGGATTTATTTTCCCGGACAAAAACATACATCTCACATTCATACATCATAGCATGTACATACCATATGCATTTAACATAATACCACATCTGGTGAACATCATGCAGGCATCTGCATTTTACTAACTCTTTTCCTCACAGGTAAAATATCAAGTTTTGGTATAAATAAACAAGATATTTGTGATGATGCCTCTTCCAGTGTTTACCAACATCCCTCCAAATGGCATCTATAAGCCCATTCACATCCATCTTCAAGTGCAATTTTCTGGGCACTCTAGTGTTCAATCATCTTTCACCTTCAAGTCACGAATGGCGGATCCGCCAATCTAACTCTCTAGGTTTAAGAAGATTGAACAGGGGAAGATGTTGTACCCCAAAACTTTCCCTCTCATTTATCAAATATTTTCTCACAAAGATCTCTCTTGGTTCAAGACTGCACTAGGGTTGATCAACTTAAGACACCTCCTTAAGCACTGATGACCAAAATTAGGGTTTGAGATTGCACAAGGATAATTGAACTTTCAATGCTTCATATGACTTTTATGGATCATTATGGACCCCCAAGATTACTCATGTCAAGTTTCAAGCCTTGGATCACACTTTTGCTCAGTAAATTGAGCAGTTGACCTAAAAATCAGCTATATTAGGGAAAAAGTCAACTATGGCCAATTTACAGTCAAACTTAATAATTTTTGATCCACATCAACATTATAAACTCATATGTATCACTTGATCAAGTTTGGATCATAATTCCTCAAGAATTTTGATTAAAAGGGCAAAATGGTCAAACTTTGACTTTTTGGTCAAAATTCAATGTCAAAGATCACAATTCATCAAAACATGTCAAAATATGAAACTTATTCATAAAGAAATCAAAAAGTCAAGATTTCATTTTGAAAAGTCAAAGTTTTCTAACTTAGAAATTTTTCTAAGTGTTTAAAACTTCATGTTTTTTCATAACTTTAAGCCAACTTTTCACCATGATGCAAGAGGATTCAGAAGAAACCTTCAACATGAAAGTTGTAGATCTCCATGATATATACAACATTTATTTACACAACTTATCCTAAAAATTCTTGGATATTAAGTTATTAATTCCTAAAGTCATGGTCTTGAAATTGAACACTTAGTGAAATTTTGCCCTAGTTTTGGTCAGGATTTTGACCTAACTTCATGGCACTTTTTAATATAGTTCCAAGGGGAATTTTAAAAAGTGATTCAAAGAGGGGTTGTAGAGAACATTACAAGATTTACAAAATGTACAAGAACTCCTTGAGATCATTCTTGAACAAGGAGAATCAAAGAGATGAAGTTAGGGTTTTCACACTTGAAATACAAGTCATTTTGTGATGAACAAGATTCAAATTTCAAACCTATGCTGCATAATCTCTACTTTATAGGCCTCAAACTTGTTAGGCACTCCATAATTAATTACTTTCATAGCTGTTAGAAGTCTTAATTCAAGCATTCAATGCAAAGCCATGCTTTATATCCATTTTAGGAAGAAAGTGCACAATGCCATTTTGATAAAGTAGCTTTTTGCACAAAACTTGTTCTTGAGCCTTGCAATTGTTTTCTTATGATCATACATGTCCTATAACTCAAGAGAAGTTTATATAAACACTTACAATCACTCAGCCCATTCTTGTACTTCCTCTTGGAACCATACTTCCCACTTTTCTTCAAAATCAAGTAACATGGAAATCAGTCTAGAACTTGTACTTCTGACCCTCTCAAGCACTCAAGCCTTTTGCTTATACATACACAAGTAATTTGCCACAAAACAAATGCATGCTCGAGCCCTGAAAAGAGCAAGAACTCAGATTTGCATCACACACCTCCATTGTTGCATATTCTGGCCAGAAATCCCAAAACCAAAAACTACTTGTGCGTTTCTTGGCTTCTTGCTTCCAAAATCTTCCAAGAATCATACACAAACAATCTCATACCATGTTACAGTTCTGTAACACCATCTTCCTCCATTTCCAAGTTCAAAAATATTGCACTGCAAGTGGACTTCTCCAGATCATTTCAGCTATTCTCCAACCAAGCTAATCATTGCATTAGCTTCTTGAGACCTCAATGGAGCTATTCTGATCATCACAACACCTTGAGGAGTGCTCAAACTCAGAATACGATTTCCAGTTTTGAGGTAAGTTTCCTTAACTTTGAACTTTTCATACAAGCATCATTAATGATTTATTTATGAATGAAAAATGTAGATATTATTGCCCTAAAGCTAACCATGTCCATAGTTTTCATTTATGTTGCTTGAGCTTAGAGAATTTTAAGATTGGAGTTTCTGAAATTTTTAGGGTTTATATTAGGGCCATTAAAATGAATGCTTGTCTTTTATCTATAATTTTATTTCTTTACATTTCTGAAATCGTGAGGAAATTTGCCACAAGATTCATGTTTACACTTTTACAAATGGATGAGAAATGAACAAGATGCAGGTACTCTGGCTAGGCGTGAGGTTGAAGATGAAGTTCAGGCCATGAACTTGATTTCTAATATATATTTATTTTTTTGTTTATATGAACGGATATATAGCCACCCCAGTGGTAAAACGCGCGCTTGTTAACCTTTAGGACCTGGGTTCGAGCCCTAGTGGTACTCTTTTGCTTATTTTCTCATTTTTTCTGACATTTTTTTATGTTTGTTTGCAGCACTGGGCCCCCTGTGTTGGGCCTAGTGTTTTTTGCTCATTTCATACTCCTTGCTCACTATTCACACCCCTGGCCCATTTTATTTTCTATTTTATTTTTTTATTTATTTGTTTTCCTTAATATTTTATTTAATATTAGAAAAATCAGAAAAAATATAAAAACATTAGATTTATATTTTGATATAGTTTATTTATTTTTACAATAAAAATTATTTTTATTTAATCATACTTTATCTATTTTACTAATTAATTTGTAAATTTAATTAGAAACTAGGATTTTAATTATTTCTTTTACAATTAAAAAAATATTATTTTAAAACCAAAAAGACCAAAAATATTTTACCATATATTATTTTCAAGACAAAAAGACATTAAAAATATTTTTTTACAAACTTAATTTCTTTTTCTTTCTTAATCAATTAATATTTAGATTAGGGTTTTATTTGATTTTCTTTTCATAATTAATTTAGGTTTACTTTTACTAATTTAGCTAATTATTTGCTTTTAGTTAATTAGGTTAAAACCAAACCTTTTCCTAAAAAATCCAAACAAAAATCCATTTTTTCTTTCCATTTATATTCTTGTATATTTATTCACTTTTGTACATTATTTATTCAAATTCAATATGGTTGTAATAGATAATTAGGTTTATTTTCTTGCAATCCCCATTTGTAATTTTTACACCCCTCCCACGAGTATTGTAATAACATAGTAATTTTAAATTCCGCAATTTATTGCTTTATATACAAATGCTAGTAATTAGGGTTTGTATGACAAGAATAAAATCAACAAGTAGCAAACCTTAATCAAGACAAATCAAGCATGTAAATCAATACACTTGCACACTTACACTCTTAGGGTAAACCCACTTTGTTGCCTTACAAAAATGGCCATATTATGCATGTGAGGTATGTTAGAAAAAACAAACAAAATACTAGATCGTAGTCCCTCGATGACGCTATCAAAAGTTGCCTTTCAAAATGATCTTAGTCCCTAAAGAAAGATGCTAATATACCTTGCAACATAGCTAATCATGGTTATACGATGACCCATGCCCGTCCCGTTTATATTCAAAGATAGGGTTACTTACCAAATCAATGGTAAGATAATAATGTCAAAGGAAAAAGGAAAATGAACATGAAAGACTTTTGAGTAGGTAGAATGTTCCTAGTTACTTGCTCACTTTCAAAACAAAACAACCTTGCTATTTTTCAAAACAAACACCAAACACTTTCAAAACATCTTTCAAAACTTGAAAACATTTTCAAAAGATCAACACTTTGTATACATTCTTACGAACGAGAATCATTTCAAAGTTTGCCTAAACGATGACGCCTTTTCAAAATACTTTCAAAAACCACACAAAGCATATTTTCAAACAAAAGAAAGTTATCTAGCAAGTAACTAAGAGCCCATGAAAAACAATGGATGAAAAGGGTTCTAATACTTCCCTTTTCATAATCTACACCTCCGAACTCAAGAAACAATCTCAAAGGTCTTTCCTGTGCTTTTTCACCTTTCCTTTTGGATAAAAGAAAAGTCGGTGGCGACTCTTGCTAACCGCAACATTTGCGATAAAATGCAAAACATCCTAAGTCAGTTCTCCCACCGTATCATAATATGGTACGTGTGCTTTCCCAATTCTTTGATCCTAAGAACCATTGCTTTACATTTCCTGATTACCAACTAGTGCCTACCATGGAAGAATTTTCTAAACTCTTGTGAGTGCCTATCCTTGATCAGTTACCCTTCACCGGTATTGAGAGAGAACCAAGACCTGAGGAGATTGCTCGAGCTTTACATTTGCAACGGTCCGACGTTGTGGTAAATTTGGAAACAAGAAGTGGTGTTAAAGGGTTTCTAGCAAGTTTCTGTTTGAGAAGGCTCAACAATTTTGGGAGGCTCAAGATTTTCAAGCTTTTGAAGAAGCGGTGGATCTTCTAATCTATGGGATAGTACTGTTTCCTAACTCGGACCAACTCATAGATGTGAATACAATCAAAGTTTTTCTATCTCTTAACCCGGTGCCTACCTTACTTGGAGATATCTTGCATTATCTTCACACTCGCACCGTGAAGAGAAGAGGAATTATTATGTGTTGCACTCCTTTGTTGGCTAGGTGGTTTATTTTGCACCTACCTTGATCTGTTTTGAAGAATGAGAAATGCATGATATGGTCTATTAGGTTGATGTCACTCACGCATTCAGATATTCATTGGTGTTCTCGATCTTTGGAGGATGTTATCATCATTGATCGTTGTGGGGAATTCCTTAATGTCCTTATCCTTGGCATTAGGGGAGGAATCACCTATAATCATTGTTTGGCTTTGTGACAGTTTGGGTATGCTAGGAGGGATGGTCCTCATGATGCACATGTCCAAGGAATTGCATTTGACTATGAGAACAATGTCCAAGGTTATCGTCAGAGGTTCATACGAGTTTAAGGCATGGTAAATAAAGCTGATAGCAATATATTAGGGCATAAGAACTCCATTTCTTTGGAGCCTTATCTCAAGTGGGTGCTAGCTTGCTCTCAAAACCTCATGATGCCTTATGAGGCCATTCTACCTATCATCATGGAGCCTATTGCCGAAGGAGATGTTCCTTACACTATTATTCATCCTGACATGCCGACTACTCTCGAGGAGTTGCAAAGATCTTGGATTCAACTCAAAGAGGAGCGAGACACCTTTGAAACCCAGTTCTACGCAAGCAAGAAGAAAGCTTTGGAGCTCACGAGGAAAATTCATGAAGAATGAAGTTTAAATGCCTACATTGCACCGAAGAGGATGCGCTCCTGGGAAGCTTGAGTCCCTTTTTGTTTTAGGAGTTTATTTTGTATTATCTTTGCTTCTTCCACTGTAAGTCCAAGAGACATCTTGTAACCGTTTGAACTTATCAATGCAATTAATGTTTGTTCCCTCTTTGTCTAAACAAATTTAAATCTTAAAAGTCCTTAAAATTATTTGCATTCGCATATCATGCATCATAACATAAGCAGGTTTTATGACACAAGTTTCCTCATCTTTCTACTGTTTATTTCAGTAAGATGGATATCAAGCAGACCATGAAAGACTTGCAAAAACAAAATTCTCAATTTCAAGAAACTTTGCTCACCTTGGCCAAAGGACAACAAGAGCTAATGTCACTTCTGGTGGCTAAAAAGAAGACCAAGAAGAAGGCCTGATCAACATGGGGAAAAGGTTTAAAGGCCCCATCTGTCAAGTGCAAGTAGTTGAAGAGTCATCAAAGGAGGACAAAAATCAGAATGAAGATGCAAGGAGCACCCGTGCTAGGGGTGGAAACAATCAAGCTTATGGGGATGAAGAATAATTTGATGAACAGTACCCACCGGCTGAGGATAAGTACAAGCAATTAGAAGATAGGTTGAAAGTTGTGGAAATTCAAGCTGTACCTAGCTTAGATTTTAGTTATTTGGGCTTAGTTCCCGAGGTTGTTATCCCCCTGTTGGCTCCTAAATTCGACACCTTTGTTTTGATTGATGACAGCCATTAAAAGCTGAAAAATGCTTTCGACTGGCTAAGTCTGTCGAAGTGCCCGTCGAAAGATGGCCAGATACTTAGAAGATTTCTTCCAAGGAAGAAGGCTGATTGCCTTCGATGTCGAAGGAGTTTTTGTCGAAGACGTCTCTTGACGAACGTGTTCGATGGTCCAGAGTGGAGCAGTTTGAAATTCAAAGCTTTGGAGGGAAAACGGTTTCCAGCAGTTACTACGTGCAAACGTGCAAGGATCTGGAGCGTCGAGCATGGAGAACGTGACAAGTGGCTTGATCTCGAAGCAGTGTAACTGCCCGACGGTTACTTGGAATGTTTTGTATAAATAGGAGTAGACGTGTAGTTTCTCGCGTGTGTTCACAATAGATACATAGTCACTCATTTAATCTTGTCAAAAGCTACTTGGTAGTCGTCATTCCATCTGATTGCTTGATCTTTCTTCAATAGCTTGAGGAGTGGCTCACAAGTAGAAGTTAAGTGAGATATGAATTGGGCGATGTAGTTAATTCGACCCAAGAAATCTCTGACCTCCTTCTCAGTACAGGGAGCTGGCATTTCTTGTATGGCTTTAACCTTCGCAGGATCAACTTCAATGCCTTTGCTACTGACGACAAAACCTAAGATTTTTCCAGATCTTACTCTGAAAGTGCATTTGTTAGGATTTAGCTTCAATTTGTACTTTTTCAGCCTTTCAAATAACTTGTGTAAGTGACCAAAGTGTTCTTCTTTAGTCTGCGAACTTGCAATCATATCATCCACATAGACCTCTATTTCACGATGGATCGTATCATGAAATAAGGCTACCATAGCTCATTGATCGTTCTTCAGAAAATAACCACCAACTCGAGTCGAAATAATGGGAGACTCAGAGTTAGTCATCAAGCAAGTCACAAAGGAGTATAAATGCATAAGAGAAAATCTCATTATGTACTTTGTGATAGCAAATCGTTTATTGAAACAATTTGAAAGTGTCAATATTCGACACATACCCAGAGTCGAAAATCAAATAGCCAATGACTTGGCACAGATTGCATCTGGGTATAAAATTTCAAAAGCGAGATTACAAAGAGCAATCGAAGTTCGAGAGAAGATAAGAGCAACTTGTCTATCACCAACAGACTTGGAATCAACAAGGTTAGGATATGCTGATCACTCAAACTTCGAGATTTCGTTCATTGATAATTTGTCAGACCAGGATTGGAGGAAACCCATTGTGGACTATCTTCAAAATCCAGGAGCTCCGACAGAACGAAAGACAAAATACAGGGCGTTGAGTTTTGTACTCATGGGTAATGAGTTATTCAAGAAGACGCCTGAAGGGGTGTTGCTGAAATGTTTAAGTGAAACTGAAGCATACATAGCCCTTTCGACTACGCATGCTGGGGCATGTGGGGCTCACCAAGCAGGCCATAAGATGAAATGGTTGTTGTTTCGACAAGGACTGTATTGGCCCACCATGCTGAAAGATTGTGTTGAGTTCGCCAAAGGTTGCCAAGAGTGTCAAGTTCATACAGGCATCCAACATGTACCAGCAAGCGAACTTCACTCGATAGTGAAGCCTTGGCCCTTTCGAGGATGGGCGTTGGATCTCATTGGAGAGATTCGACCAGCATCATCAAAGAGTCAGAAATACATATTGGTAGGCATTGATTATTTTACTAAGTGGATCGAAGCTGTCCCTTTAGTCAATGTAGACCAAGAAAATGTCATTGAATTTATTCAAAAGAACATTATATTTAGGTATGGAATCCCTGAGACAATAACAACTGATCAAGGTTCAGTTTTCACTGGTCGAAAGATGCAGGAATTTGCTCAGGAAACAGGTTTCAAACTCCTAACATCCACGCCTTACTATGCACAGGCGAATGGTCAAGTCGAAGCAGCTAACAAAGTGGTAATTGGCTTGATAAAGAAACATGTTGGGAAGAAACCAAAGAATTGGCATAAGACGTTAGACCAGATTTTATGGGCTTGTCGAACGTCCCCAAAAGAAGCCACTGGTACAACACCATATAGGCTAACTTTTGGCCATGATGCAGTGTTGCCAGCAGAAATTTGTCTTCAATCTGCAAGAGTTCAGAGGCATTATGATATTCCTTCTGAGGTTTATTGGAACATGATGTTAGATGAATTGGTGGATTTAGACGAAGAGAGATTACACGCTCTCGACTTACTCAGGCTTCAGAAGAAAAGAGTCGAAGACTCTTATAATAGAAAGGTAAAACCTAAGGTATTTTTGCCTGAAGATTTAGTTTGGAAGGTAATTCTTCCCATGGATCGACGCGATCGAAGCATGGGGAAATGGTCACCCAAATGGGAAGGACCCTTCAGAATTATCCAAACTTTTTCTGGTGGAGCCTATGAGGTCGAAGAGATAAGTGGTGATAAAAGACTCTTGAGAGTAAATGGTAAATATTTGAAAAAATATAAGCCTATACTTCAAGAGATAAAAATAAAGTAATAAAAGAACAAACTAAAATAACCATAAAAAATGCCAAAATGGAAATTTTTATTAATTTCTGCCAAAATGGCAATTGTTGTCGAAAGCGATTACAGAAGATGGTTACAAAAGAGAATCAAAAAGAAAGAGAATTCTTAAGTCGAAGATACTTAGCATGCTGCAAATCCAACCTCTTCTTGCACCAAGATTTTTCTTGCTCCAGTTTGGCAATTTGAGCGTCGATGCTTTGGGCCCTCTCAGCGAACTCCAGGCCTTGCTTGATCTCAGTCTGGCTCTCAGCGTCTGGGATGGTCGAAAGAATTTCCTCCTGGAGCACAGTGTTGGCGTTTATCTTCGCCTCTATCTCTGCAATTTGTGCTCGGAAGGAGACATTCTCTCGCTCAATAGCATCGAACCTTTCCTGTGCAGACGCTTTCTGTTTCGACAACTCGGCAATTCGAGAAGTCGAACTTGAGACAGCAGTCCACGCAGATAAGCTCTTGCCATGCAGCGTTTCGAGCTGACTGTTAAAAGTTCGTTGGCGCCGGTAATCCGCTGAGACTTGGTCAATCATAGAATGTAATTCCATGATTAAGTCTGAGATTTCTGGGGCTACAGCATCGAAATCAACAGCATTCAAAACCTCTTTTAAGCAAGATGGAGCAGTGGGGTCCCCCTCTAAAGCCTTCATTAAATCTCTCTTGAAGAACTGGGCCTTGACCTTCGCCAACGCATCATCAAGAGGAGAAGTCTCAGTAGATTTCCCCGACAGAGTAGGAATTTCCTGACTGGTGTCGGAAGAACTCTTACTCTCGACGATTGCATTAAGGTAGCTGACGGGGTCAGTCTGTTTCAAGATCTCCAAGTCCTCTTTCGACCTGTGCTTTGAGGAGGTGACCTTTGCCACAGTATTATCTTGGGCTGGAGGCTGTTGAATGCTGAGTGCCTCGTTTGGTTGCTCTTCGACTTGAACTGAGGCGGTACTAGCATCGACTCGTGGTTCTTCGTTAACCTCACCTTGGGGTCCTTCGCCAGCGTCATTTTGTGGCTCTTCGCTAGCGTCCCCCTGGTGGTCTTCGCCAGTACCACCTTGATGTTCTTCGTCAACAGCATCTTGATTCTCTTCGCCATGGCCTTGGTCTCTTCCTTCAGGATTCTCTTCTGACGACAAGTCCACCACAGGAACCGTTTCTGGCTGTGTTTCCTCCGCCATAGGTTCTTCATTCGTCTTCTCCACTGTTTCAGCATTGGCCTCAATCTCAGTGTGGGCTTCGTCATGACCCAAATCTTGCACCTGAGGCCTGCTGAGTTCAGCAGATTCTAGAGTTTCTGAAGTCCTTGGTGGGGAACTTCCAGTGGTGTCCTGAAAAGGAGAAAGAAGACAAATCTTCAGATGTCGAAAGAGACATAATCAAATACTGGTATCTATGCCTAAATTATAAGAAGGGTCCAATAGATTACCTGTGGATTGGCTTCAGCCCCAGGGCTGGAATTATCACTTTCGACAGGCTTGGTAACTAGAGCGTTCAGTTCCTCCTCAGTTGGTTCTTCGATGACCACTGCAGGTGGCCTAGGCTTTCTTACACCAACCTTTATTCTGACGGTTCGACCTTCAGGTGCTGGAGTAGGAACAGAAGCGTCCTTCGTTAACTTTCGCCTCTTTAAGGGAGAAGGAGGGGAGTCACTTTCGTCGTCACTCCCCGATTCGGTCACAAATGCTGCCCTTTTCTTGGGCGAAGGGGCATGGAAAACCAATAGGAATTCGATTGAATAATTACGTCGAAAATAAATAATCGAAAGCCAGAATGAAAATAAAGAAAATCTGGTTACCGATGCAGGAGGCCTCCTCGAAGAGCCTTCCCCCTGTTGGTTACCCGTTGTCTTCGCCGACGCTATAGTCTTCGCCGGCGGTGGAGGTTTTGTCGAAGGGACCCTTCCTTGTGGGCCTTCTGTAGCCTTCTTGGCTAGGGGTTTTCGAACAACTGAAAGCGACAAGGAAAAGTTAACAGGCTAACAGTCGGAGAGAAAGATAAAAAGTAATGTGAGAGTATGAACTTACATTTCTTTACTTTGTCAAATACAAGGACAAAAGACTTCTGCAACTCTGCTATGAAGTCCTTCTCGTCGAAGAAGTACTCAGCATAATAACTTCTCCACCATTCTTCAAAAGATGGCGAACAAAGGAAGTTGAGCTGGTAGTTGAACAGCGAGAGGATGGTTCGACCAGCATATCTTCCGATATGCCTGGTGGCAGCTTCTTCTGTATAATCGTTGCAGAAGTACAACATTGACTTCTCTCTTGGGAAAATGGGAGAAGGCAGGGTTTGGATGATACCAAACTGGCGAGATACCAGATTTGGTTGATAGGCAAGCAGACTCAGATGAGTCTTAGAACTCTTAAATCGAAGAGGCATAATCCTTGGGGTAAGGAATGCCTCCCAAAGTACAGAGTGCTCATCGACATTTGGACCACTCGACTCCTTGGGATGCGGCCTTGTAAACCATGCTGGCCCCACCTTTCGTTGTGCAAATGGAGCCATAGTCGAAACAAATTCCTTCCTTCGAGCGAACATCAGGACGAAGTTAGTGAAGGTTTGTTGGAACTCTAGCCCATCTTCCACAGGTGTCAGTAGAGCCAGCCTAATCCCTTCGATACGTCTATTAGCTATCGCTGGGGCTTGTTCGTTTATCTGACTCTTCTTGGGTAAGAAGGATTCGAAAGTGGCGTTGAGCCACAGTTGAAGTAGCCAGAAAGGCCCAGCGAGTAACAAACTGTTCCTATCCTCGATATGCTTCAAAAGAGTAACCCCATTGCTGATGGAGTCATAAAGACTGGCCAGGATTAGTTCTGCCAAACAGATGTTCTGGCGGTGATGCAGTTGGGTGGCCAGAGTGACCATCTTTTTGGTCACTTGCAGAGACTTCGAACAGAACACGAAGCGAGTTAGCCATAAGGCTAGAAACGCTATGTGTTCAACGTCTGACACTGCGTCTGTCGACTGGTCATGAAAATGGTTGATAAAGGTGGTGAATGTTGGCTTCGTCTCAGAAAAGCCAATTTGGTCCTCCGACATCTCTTCCGGGTCGAAGTAATCTCCGGTTGGTCGAAGGCCAGTGATGGCTGCTACGTCGAAGAGTGTGGGGGTTAACATCCCACATGGAAGGTGAAAGGTGAAGTGAGAGTTATCCCAGAACAGCATCGAAGCTATAAGCATCTCTGGGGAGTAGTTTAAACCTGTCTTCGACAACATTATTAGGTCAAAGATGCCCATTTCCTTCCAGACTGGAGTTTGATGTTTTTCCAGCTTTGTCAGCCAAGCGACATAGTCCTGAGTGAGATTAGGGCAGGACCTGAAGACTCTAACGCTTCTGTTGAAGAAACGAAGGTCGATCTTCTCGTGTGTGGGGTCTTCGTTGTCTTCTGCATCCTTCTTAGCACAGGCTACTGGTTTGAGCTTTTCGACGATGGGGAAGTAGCTCTTGATCTTTAGAGCTTCAGAAATGCTTGGGTGCATGGGTCCAGCCATTGCGAAGATTTGGTTGGAATATCCAACCGGAATCATCAAGTGACGCGAGTAAGCGTCACGAACGGAGATGTCAGATGGTTCGGGGACCCTTCGTTTCCCTGTAGCGTTCACTACCGGAGCAGTTACAAAGACCTTGGGCTTAGCAAGTTGTTCAGTTGGTGCGTTAGTCTTGGGGGCAGTTGAAGCAGAAGCCATTGTTGAGGATGAAGATGAAGTTGGAAAAGGAAGAGTTTTTCTGCAAAGAGAACAAGTTTGTGAGAAAGCAAGGGAGTTTGAAGGCTAGTGTGCGTGAAAAGTCCCACAATGGGATATTCACTACTATTTATAGTAGTGGGAGAAATTCCCAATAACGAGGGCATTAAATGTCATTTAATGCTGCAGGAATTAGTGGGACGCGTGGCAGCATCCTGTTGTTTTGGCCGTTTCTGCAGAAACAGAGAGACGCAGCGTGCGTCCTCGTTTTTTGAATTCGTCATAATGACAAATTATGAAGTGATGTTTGGTTCTGCACGCCGTACTGACAGTGACGTCCTAGGATCAAATCAATGATGGTTTCTTGGGATTGCCAATAGTTGGTAAAAAAGCAACAAAAAGTGCACAAGTTAACTTGTGACTAAGCGTGAACAAGCAGGTGTCGAATGGCGTTTTCAAAGAATGCCTTTTTCTTTCAGAGTCGAAATAAGGCATTCTTGGGGGGAAATTTGTTGGCTCCTAAATTCGACACCTTTGTTTTGATTGATGACAGCCATTAAAAGCTGAAAAATGCTTTCGACTGGCTAAGTCTGTCGAAGTGCCCGTCGAAAGATGGCCAGATACTTAGAAGATTTCTTCCAAGGAAGAAGGCTGATTGCCTTCGATGTCGAAGGAGTTTTTGTCGAAGACGTCTCTTGACGAACGTGTTCGATGGTCCAGAGTGGAGCAGTTTGAAATTCAAAGCTTTGGAGGGAAAACGGTTTCCAGCAGTTACTACGTGCAAACGTGCAAGGATCTGGAGCGTCGAGCATGGAGAACGTGACAAGTGGCTTGATCTCGAAGCAGTGTAACTGCCCGACGGTTACTTGGAATGTTTTGTATAAATAGGAGTAGACGTGTAGTTTCTCGCGTGTGTTCACAATAGATACATAGTCACTCATTTAGATTCAAGTACCCAGTGTGAGCGAACGAATTGTTGAGAAATGTATGTGTGAAACACCAATTTATTAATTCAAGTCATTTACTTTTCCAGTATTTTACATGCTTTTCCCCTTTAAGATTCCTGTCGAACCTTTACATTCAAGCCTTGTTTATTTTACCAAGCCTTTCCTTTATGCAATTTACTTTAAACAATTTACTTAAAGCCTTATCCACATTAATTAAACTTCAAAATCAACCTATGTCCATAGGATCAATCTGATCGATCCTGCGAGTAACCAAATAAGTAACCATTTGGAGGATCAGCGGTTGTTTACCAAAAACCAAGGTAAACACCCCCACAAGTTCAAAATTCCAATCTTTGATAAGTACGATGGGGTGTCATGTCCAAAACTTCACTTGAGGTCCCACGTCCACAAAATACAACCGCATACGACTGACAAGAAGCTCTAGGTACACTTATTTCAAGAGAGTCTATCTGGGACTCAGTTATAATGGTTTTACCAGCTGGAGGGTTCCAACATTCATACTTGGGAAGATCTGGCCATCGCTTTCTATCGTCAATATCAGTACAATGATAATTTGGCACCGGCTAGAGTTCAACTTCAAGGAATGAAAATGAGTACTAATGAAGAGTTTAAAGAGTACGCACAAAAATGGAGGGATCTCTCTGGTAGAGTTCAACCACCACTGACTGATAGGGATTTGGTGGACATGTTCATGGGAACATTAACTGGACCATTTTTTAATTTGTTAATTGGGAGCTCATCATCCGGTTTCACTGAGTTAATCCTGACTGGTGAAAGGGTCGAGAGCAGTATCAAAAGCGGGAAAATTCTCATGGCTTCTGCTTCTACGTCAAACATTGTAAAGAAGCCCTTTATTGGAAAGAAAGAAGCCAATGTTGTATATGGGTCAAGGTCCCATACCAAGAAGGATCACCGTCAATCTGTCAAGGCTGTCTTGATCTCCAATCCACCATCTACTCAAAGTCAACCACAACAAGCCAATCATCAATGCCCCGAGATTCCAAGAAGACAATTCACGAGGATTAACATGTCGTTATCCCAAGCCTTGCAACATCTGTTGAAGGCTAATTTGGTGACATTGCGTGATCCACCATCAAACCCTAATGTTTCATCTCTGAAATATATTCCTAACGCCAAGTGTGCCTATCACTCCAATAGCCATGGGCATGGTACTGATCAATGTTGGGCTATCAAAAACAAGATTAAAGATCTTATCAACAATAGGACTACTGAGTTTGACCCACCTATAACTCCAAATGTTATAACTGCACCAATGCCAGATCATGGCAAAGGTGTCAATGCAATTGAAGACATTATTTTTGTTTCCTCCGTTGAGGATTTAACTACTCCACTGACCGTTGTTAAAGAGAACCTGCTAAGAGCTAGGGTTTTTACTGGCTAATTGAAAGACTGTAATTACTACACCGAACAAGTTAATGGAAGAAAATGGCTGAAAGAAGGTGTTCAACGCCTGATAAATAGTCATGAGATCCTGTTTAAAAGAACTCCGTCCATCAAAAGTTTGACCGATAAAGCTGAAGACATTTCCATCATAACAATTTACAACAGACCTCTTAGGATCTCTTTAAAGGGTCCTATTAGGATTTCCAACGAATCAACGATTGATACATTACTACTCCTGGGCCGATTCCTTACTCCTTCGATAAAGCAGTCCCTTGGAATTACGATGCTGAAATTTACTATCATGGAATTAAGCAAGATTCCTGGATCAATAAAGATAAGACTGACGATGTTACAAATATTGCTGGTTCTAGCAAGGTAATAAGAACGGGGATGATTTTCTCTCCTAACATTTCACCTTTAAATACTACAACGACACATGTTCGCATTACCATTGATAAGCCTAGTACTGACATTAGGGGTAAAGAGAAAGTAATTGAGCCTGCTGGGATAGAGGCGCCTGCCAAAGACATTGTTGCTGAGGAACCTTCCACTCAAGAAATGGAGGAAATCTTGAAGATTATAAAAAAAGAGTGATTTGAATATAGTAGAGCAACTGGGGAAAACCCCCTCCAAAATCTCTATGTTGTCTTTATTGCTTTATTCTGATGCTCATGCCCAAGCTTTAATCAAATTTTTGAAGAAAGCGCATGTTCCTCAAGAGACCACAACCGATCAATTTGAAAACTGTGTGGCAAGTTTGACTACCGACAATGGATTGGGGTTCTCTGATGCTGACTTGACACCAGTTAGAAGGAATCATAAAAAGGCTTTGCATGTCTCTATTGAACGCAAAGGAACTACTCTGGCCCATGTCTTGGTGGATACATGGTCCTCTCTAAACGTTCTATCCAAAGGTGCCTTCGACCGATTAGATTGCGAAGGTTTGGTGTTAAAACCAAGTGACATAATTGTGAGGCTTTTAATGGGTCCAAAAGAGTTGTACTTGGATAAGTGGATCTCCCTATTAAAGTCGGTTCACAAACTTTGAATTCTACTTTCTGTGATGGACATCTATCCCTCTTACTCTTGTTTACTTGGGCGCCCTTAGATATATGGGGCAAGAGCAGTGACATCCACCCTTAACCAAAAGTTGAAGTACCCAGTCAAGGGGAAGATCATCACTGTCTATGGTGAAAAAAATTCACGGTAAGTCACCTGAATTCATTCAAATATATGGAAATGGATGGTGATTTTATAGAAACTCCATGTCAAGCTTTCGAAGTAGTCTCTCCCATGGTCAATGTCGCCAATGTTTATTCTGACATTCCAAAAGCTATTCAAGATGTTCCAAGGATGGTTTCCCTCAAATATGCTTGTGTCGTGATTGAAGATGGAAGTAGTACAATTTGGGGATAACTCCCCGACATTCCTTTCAAAGCAGACAAGTTTGGGTTGGGTTTCACCGCCAAAGCTCAAAGGGAGGTCAGATGTGCTCGCATAGGAAAACCACCTCTTCATATTGGTAATCATGAAGTGAATTCTATTGAAGACTCTGAGGATGACTATGATTTTTATGAATGGATTTACCCGACTATCGGTGAAGGAATCGACAACTGGCGTGCAACGGATTTCATTCCCATCTCCTTCAACGAGGAGTAATTACTATTTACTATTTTGTCAATTCAAGAACTTTTGTTTGTAATTTTAATTCCCAAACAATGACTTTAAGCCATGTGCCTTGCCCGGGGCACCATGGTCCATTTGTTATGGGTTTGTTCATTTCCATATGCTATATGATCATTTAATGAAAAACGTTGGACCTTTTGCATTCAAATTTTGCGCTCACTGTCTTTCTTTTCCTTATTGCATTTTCAAAATGACCATGTATCTTACACACACATACACACATTTGCAGATCCTTATCCACTCCAGATCTCATTACCAACGACTCTGCTATTGCCAGCTATAACTTTGAACATCCAATCAACCAAGCCTAAGACGAAGGCGAAGAAGATTGTGAAATACCAGGGGAACTAGTCATACTTCTGATGCAAGAGGAGAAAGCCATTCAACCTCATGAAGAGCCAGTTGAAGTGATCAACCTAGGTACTGAGACAGACAAGAAAGAGGTCAATATCGACACTAACTTGGAAGATGGTATCAAAGGCAGATTGGTCCAGATGTTACATGACCATGTTGAAGTGTTTGCTTGGTCATATGAAGATATGCAGGGGCTAGATGCTGACATCATGGTTCACCGTTTACCGACAAAGGAAGATTGTCCTCGATTCAAGCAAAAAGTGCGTCGTATGCAGCCATACATGTATGAAAAGATGAAAGATGAGGTAATGAAGTAATTCAATGCAGGTTTCTTGGCTGTAACATTGTATCCTCAATGGGTGGAAAACGTGGTCCCCGTGCCGAAAAAAGACAGAAAGGTTCGTATGTGCGTAGACTACAGGGATTTGAATAGAGCAAGCCCCAACGATGATTTTTCGCTACCTCATATTGACGTCCTGGTCGATAACACAGCTCAACATAAAGTCTTCTCCTACATGGATGGTTTCTCTGGCTATAATCAAATCAAGATGACTCTCGAGGATATGGAGAAGACCACCTTTGTCACACAATGGGGCGCCTTTTGTTACAAGGTCATTTCGTTCGGTTTAAAGAATGCAGGGGCAACATATCAATGAGCTATGGTAGCCTTATTTCATGATACGATCCATCGTGAAATAGAGGTCTATGTGGATGATATGATTGCAAGTTCGCAGACTAAAGAAGAACACTTTGGTCACTTACACAAGTTATTTGAAAGGCTGAAAAAGTACAAATTGAAGCTAAATCCTAACAAATGCACTTTCAGAGTAAGATCTGGAAAAATCTTAGGTTTTGTCGTCAGTAGCAAAGGCATTGAAGTTGATCCTGCGAAGGTTAAAGCCATACAAGAAATGCCAGCTCCCTGTACTGAGAAGGAGGTCAGAGATTTCTTGGGTCGAATTAACTACATCGCCCAATTCATATCTCACTTAACTTCTACTTGTGAGCCACTCCTCAAGCTATTGAAGAAAGATCAAGCAATCAGATGGAATGACGACTACCAAGTAGCTTTTGACAAGATTAAGCAGTACTTACAAGAACCTCTAATCTTAATGCCTCCAGTTGAAGGAAGACCTTTGATTATGTACTTGACTGTATTAGAGAATTCAATGGGGTGTGTGTTGGGCCAACATGACGAGTCTGACCGAAAAGAGCATGCAATATACTACCTGAGCAAAAAGTTTACCGACTGTGAAACAAGATATTCACTGCTCGAGAAATTTTTTTGCGCTCTGGCATGGGCTGCTCGCCGGCTAAGACAATGTATGTTGACTCACACCACTTTGTTGATTTTTAAGATGAACCCTATCAAGTATATCTTCGAGAAGCCAACTCTCTCCAAACGGATAGCTAGATGGCAAATGATTATGACCGAATATGATATCCAATACACTATACAAAAAGCAATCAAAGGAAGTGTGATGGTGGATCATTTGGCACATCAAGCTGTCGATGACTACCAATCCATGAACTTTAAATTCCCGAACGAGAATATCATGCTAGTAACCAACTGTGAAAAGCCTGAATCGTATGACGGACCTGAACAAGGATCCCGATGGACTATGGTTTTTGATGGGGCTTCCAACGCTTTGGGTAATGGAATTGACATTGTGATTATTTCTCCCGAGGGTTTCCATAAACCTTTCACTGCTAGACTGTGCTTCGACTGTACAAATAACATGGTTGAGTATGAGGCATGCATCTTGGGTCTAAAAGCTGCTATTGACCTAGAAATCAAATCCTTAAGGGTGTACAGAGATTCTGCTCTAGTGATCAGTCAAGTTAAAGGAGAGTGGGACACCAAGCACCCTAATATGATTCCTTACAAAGAGCTTGTGTTGACTCTGATCCCATACTTTAAGGAGGTCACCTTTGAACACTTCCCAAGGGAAGAAAATCAGTTGGCTGATGCTTTAGCAACTATCTCATTAATGCTCAAGGTCAATTGGGACAACGAAGCTCTCAGAATTACTATCGAAAGATTTGATGAACCTGCACACTGTTATGAGCTTGACACTGATGAAGAGAAGCCATGGTACCATGAGGTGAAGAGATATCTTGAAGCACAAGAGTATCCTGAAGGAGCTTCCATCAATGATAAGAAATTTTTGCAAAGATTTTCAGCCAAATTCTTCCTAAGCAATGGAATCTTGTACAAGCGTAACCATGATTCTACTCTACTCCGGTGTGTGGAAAAGAAAGAAGCAGAGAAGATCATGGAAGCCATGCATGCAAGCATCTTCAGAACCCACTCTAGTGGGCACACTATGGACAAGAAAAATCTAAGGGCTAGTTACTATTGGTCGACTATGGAAACTGATTGTCACCATCACTCAAGGACTTGTCATAAGTGTTAGATCTATGCCGACAAAGTTCACGTGCCTCCAATACCTCTAAATGTCATGACTGCTCCACGATCGTTTTTAATGCGGGTGTAATACGGTGGGAGAATTAACTTGGGTGGTTTGCGTTTGATCATAATTATTGCCGATAGAAAGAGTCGCCACTGACTTTTATTTTATCTAATAAGGAAAGGGTGAAAAGAACAAGAAAGACCTTTGAGATATTTTCTTGAGTTCGGGGGGTAAGTTATGAAAAGGGAAGGTTTTAGCATCTTTTTCATCCGTAATTATCTACGGGCTCTTAGTTTCTAGCTCACTTTAAAAATGCTTTGTTTGAAATGTGTTTGTGGTGGGTTTTGAAAGTATTTTTTTGAAAAGCGCCTTCATTTAGGCAAACTTTGTAATGATTCTCGTCTCTATAAGAACGCATACAAAGCGTCGGACTTTTTTTGAAAATGTTTCATGTTTTGAAAGTGTTTGGTGTGTTTGAAAAGATGCTTGTTTTTGAAGATAGATTGTGAGCAAACAACTAAGAACGTTCTACCTAAAAGTCTTTTGTTCATTTCTCTATTCCTTTGACATTTCTATCTTACCATTGATTGGTAAGAAGCCCTATCTTTGGATGTAAAGCGATGGGCATGGGTCGCTGTATAGTCATAAAATGCAATGTTGTGAGATACCTTAGCATTTTTCTTAAGGGTCTAAGATCATTTGTAAGGCAACATTCGTAGCGTCAGCGAGGGACTATGATCTTGTATTTTTTTATTGTTGCTAAGGTGTCTCACATGCATAACATGACTATTTTCTCAAGGCAACAAGTGGAGTTAACCATAGAGGTGTAAGTGTGCAAGTGTTTTGATTTCATGCATTGTTTATCTTGAATTAGGATTTTCTAGTATTGATTCTATCTTTCCGTACAAACCCTAATTACTAGCATTTATATTTGAAAGTGGTAAATTGTGGAAAGTAAATATCCTACGCTATTACATTATTTAGGGATGGGGGATACAAATTTACAAATGGAGGATGAAAGCAAATAAAGCCTAATTCACTGTTACAACTATATTGAATATTTGCAAGAATTAAATGTACAAGAATGAATAAATGTAAAAGAAAGTAAATGGAAAAGAAAATTGATTTTGTTTAGATTTTTGTTAAGGAAAAGATTTTGACTTAATTAATGTAGAAGAATAATTAATTAAGTGAAGAAAATTTAAATCTAATTTAATTTAAGAAGAGAAATTAAATTAATCAAGAAATTGTTTTTTATAGGGTTTTTTATGGAAAAGGTTTTAATTTAATTAAACTAGTAAATAAAATTAATTAAATAAAAGTCCTAAGTTCTAAATTAGTTTTATTTAAAGATAAACCTAAGTCTAATATTGATTTATTTTTAAGAAAAGAAATTGAATTTGTTAAAGAAATTTTTTTTGTCTTTTTTTTTGTTTAAAAGAAATAAAATAAAAATTAATACCTAAATAATAAATAAATATATTTTGGGATTTTTTATTAACAAAAATAATGATAATAATAATAAAAATAAAGAAAAGAAAATAAAATAGAAATATAAAATAAAAGTCAGAAAGATGTAAACTTGATTTTGGGGTGTTTTGTAGCAAAAACAATTTTTTATGCTAGGCCTAGACCATTAAGGGTTCTTGTTAGTCAGCAAAAGTAATAAAACAAAAAAACAATGGGCTTGCATGGTTATGAGTGAATAGGGGGGTTAGCAAAATAAAAAGTGACAAAGCCCAACACAAGAGGCCTAAGCGCGCTGTAGTTTAAACAAAAAAGAAATAAATGTTAAGAAAATAAACAAAATGGCAGCGCTGGGGCTCGAACCCACGCCCTTAATAATATACGTGTGCTGTCTTACCACTAGTGTGGCTATACATCCGGTGTATAAAATAGAACCAACACAATATATTACAAAACAAGTCCATGGCTTGTACTTCGTCTTCAACCTTGCACCATCCAGACCATATGTATCTCATTCATTTCTCAACCAAAATGGAAAATGCAAACATGAAAGTTGTGTAAAATCTCACCACGGTTTCAAAAATATAACTCACTAAAACTATAAGTCAAAGACGAATGAGAATTTTGCTGGCCCTAATCTGAACCCTAACTTTTCCAGAAATTTCAAACTCAAAATTCTCTAAGCTCATGCAATATAAATGAAAACCTTGGCTCATGTGTTGGTTGACACCGGTTCGTCTCTGAATGTATTGCCTAAAAAGGCTCTTGATAGGCTTGACTGTGAGGGATTGACATTGAAACCAAGCAACATAGTAGTGAGAGCCTTTGACGGCTCAAAAAGGATGGTGCATGGGGAAGTGTACATCCCCATAAAGGTTGGAACCCAAGCATTTGATTTAACTTTTTATGTAATGGATATTCGCCCTTCATATTCCTGCTTGCTAGGCCGACCATGGATTCACAATGCTGGTGCTGTTACTTCTACGTTGCACCAAATGCTAAAATATCCAATTCAAGGGAAGATCGTCACTGTTCATGGAGAAGAAGAGTATATGGTCAGCCATCTAAATTCCTTCAGATATATGGAGTTAGATAGTGAATTTATTGAAACTCCATTCCAGCACTTTGAAGAAGTCCCGCAAGATGTGGCAGTAACCAAGGCTGTGTCTCAAGTTCCCAAGATCACAAGGCCTCCACTCAGGATGTCGTCCTTGAAGGATACCAAGGCAGTGATAGAAGAAGGTGGGCGCACTATTTGGAGACAACTCCCAGATATCCCATACAAATCTGACAAGTTTGGTATGGGTTTCACTTCAGGTGCCCAGAAGGTTGTACGTCGCGCTCGTGCCGGAGGACCACCCTTGAAGATCAACAACCGCGAAGTCAATGCAGTAGAGGATGATGAAGACAGCTACAACCTGGAGGATTGGATTTTCCCAACTGTCAGTGGAGGGCTCAACAACTGGGAGGCTAGAGATTTCTTCCCGATCACTTTTATCCCGCAGTAATTTGTCTTTACATTTTGTTGGATTTGTAATATTAAAACAATTCAGACTCTTAAAACCTCGTGTCTTATCAGAGGAACAATGATCCATTTGTAAGGGTTATTATCTCATTTCCATATGACATCAATGAATCATGGACGTTTTTGAATACAAACTTTGTGCTCATTGTTTTTCTTTTTACATTTTCATTTCTTTCAAAGATAGCTATACTCTTACACACACTCACACTCATAATGTAGGTCTACATCCAGTCGGGATCCCATGGGTAACGGTTCTGCTATGGCTTTTTGTGACTCTGAAAATCTAATCTACCAAGCCGAAGATGAATGTGAGGAAGATTGTGAAGTACCAGGGGAACTTGCCAGATTACTACAACAAGAAGAGAGAACCATTCAGCCCTACGAGGAACCAGCAGACACCATCAACCTAGGTATCGAAGAAGACAAAAGGGAAGTCAAGGTGGGTGCCAATCTGGAACCAAGTGTCAAGGAGCGTCTGATTCAGTTGTTACACGAGTATGTTGAGGTCTTTGCCTGGTCGTATGAAGACATGCCAAGAATTGATGTAGATATTAGGGTACATCGTCTACCTACAAAAGAGGATTACCCACCAGTAAAACAAACGGTTCGTCGTATGCGACTAGATATGTTGGAGAAGATTAAAGCTGAAGTCATGAAGCAATTCAACGGTAGATTCTTGACTGTCACCTCCTATCCGCAATGGGTTACCAATGTTGTTCCCGTGCCCAAAAAGGACGACAAGGTACGAATTTGCATGGACTACAGAGATTTGAATAGGGCAAGCCCTAAGGATGATTTCCCGCTTCCCCATATTGACATTCTAGTTGATAATATGACACAACACAAAGTGTTTTCCTTCATGGACGGTTTCTCAGGTTACAACCAAATCAAAATGGCGCCTGAGGACATGGAGAAGACAATCTTTGTCACACAATGGGGGACATTCTGCTACAAGGTTATGCCGTTCGGACTGAAGAATGCTGGGGCAACCTATCAGCGTGCCATGGCAGCTCTATTTCACGACATGATACATCACGAAATAGAGGTCTATGTGGACGACATGATAGCTAGATCTCAAACAAAAGAAGAGCATCTTGATCATTTACAAAAACTGTTTGAGAGGATAAATAAGTACAAGCTGAGGTTGAACCCAAATAAATGCACGTTTGGAGTAAGGTCTGGTAAGCTCCTAGGTTTTGTCATCAACAATAAGGGTATTAAAGTAGATCCTGCCAAGGTGAAAGCGATACAAGAGATTCCTGCTCCTCGTACTAAGAAGGAAGTCAGAGGATTCTTGGGACGTTTTTGCCAGACTCATTTCTCACCTGACAGCTACTTGTGAACCATTCTTCAAACTACTGAAGAAAGATCAAGTAGTCAAATAGAATGATGAATGCCAAACTGCTTTCGACAAGATCAAAGAGTATCTGCAAGAGCCTCCTGTTTTGATTCCACAAGTCGAGGGAAGACCATTGATCATGTACCTAATTGTTTTGGAAAATTCAATGGGGTGTGTGTTGGGGAAGCATGACGAGTCTGGTCGAAAAGAGCACGCTATTTATTACCTGAGAAAAAAGTTTACCGATTGTGAAACAAGATATTCATTGCTCGAGAAAACTTGTTGCGCTCTGGCATTGGCTGCTCGCTGACTAAGACAGTATATGCTGACCCATACTACCTTGTTGATATCTGAAATGCATCCAATAAAATACATCTTTGAGAAACATGCTCTCTCTGGGAGAATAGCGAGATGGCAGATGATCCTGACAGAATATGACATACAATATACTACCCAGAAAGCAATAAAGGGCAGTGTACTAGTTGATCACCTTGCTCACCAAGCTGTAGAAGACTACCAGTCCATGAAGTTCGAAGTCCCAGATGAAGACATCATGATGGTAAATAACTGTGAAGAATTTAGGCCATATGACGGACCTGAACAAGGATCCCGATGGACCCTGGTTTTTGATGGGTAATCTAACGCACTCGACAATGGTATTGGTGTTATACTCATATCTCCGGAAGAATGTCACACTCCCTTTACGGCAAGACTCTACTTCAATTGTACAAATAACATGGCGGAATATGAAGCGTGCATCTTTGGTATCAAAGCTGCCATAGACTTGGGGATCAAATTTTTGAATGTATTCAGAGATTCAGCTTTGGTTATCATCCAGATCAAAGGGGAATGGGACACCAAACACCCTAACCTTATCCCTTACAAAGAACATGTTTTGACATTGCTCCCACATTTTGAGAAGATTACCTTCGAGCATTTCCCGCGAGAAGAAAATCAGCTAGCAAACACACTAGCCACAATGTCATCTATGTTTAAACTTAAATGGGATAAAGAGGCTCCCCAGATCACCATTGAACGAATGGAGGAAACATCTCACTGTCACGAGATTAATACCGAAGAGGTAGTGGACCAGCCTTGGTTTCACGAAGTCAAGAGGTATCTCGAGACTCAAGAATATCCAGAAGGAGCTTCAGTAAACAATAAGAAGTTCTTAAGGAGATTCTCTGCTAAATTCTTCCTTAGTAATGGTATCATTTACAAACGCAACTACGACTCTGTATTACTTCGGTGCGTAGACAAGATTAAAGCTGAAAGGATCATGGCCGAGTTACATCAAGGCACTTTTGGCACCCATTCCAGTGGGCATACGATGGCAAAGAAAATCCTACGGGCAGGCTATTACTGGTCTACCATGGAAGCAGATTGCTATCAACACTCTCGAACTTACCACAAGTGTCAGATTTATGCTGACAAGGTGCACGTACCTCCGGTTCCTCTGAATTTCTTGACGGCTCCTTGGCCCTTTTCTATGTGGGGAATTGATATGATTGGGGAAATCAAGCCAACAATATCTAATGGACACCCCTTCATTTTAGTGGCCATTGACTATTTTACCAAGTGGGTGGAGGCATCTTCCTTCGCTTCCGTTATCAAGAATGTTGTAGCCCGGTTCATTAAACAGAATCTCATCTGTCGGTATGGTATCCCTGAGAGGATCATCACAGACAATGGTACGAATCTTAACAATACTATGATCACCGCTCTGTGCGAGCAATTCAAGATCCAGAATCACAATTCTTCCCCCTACTGGCCGAAGATGAATGGTGTTGTCGAAGCCGCGAATAAGAACATTAAAAAGATCATACATAAAATGACAGTCACATATAAAGACTGGTATGAGATGCTACCATTTGCTCTCCACATATATCGTACCACAACTCACACATCAACCGGGGCAACGCCTTATTCTCTAGTATACGACATGGAGGCTGTCTTGCCTATTGAGGTCCAGATCCCCTCTCTGAGAATTATGAAGGATGCAGGGCTAAATGAAGATGATTGGATCCAGACTCGACTTGATCAACTAAACTTGATTGATGAAAAAAGGCTTACTGCTGTCTGCCATGGTCAAATGTATCAAAAACGGATAATCAAGTCTTTCAACAAAAAGGTCAGATGCCAAGTGTATCAAGTTGGAGATCTGGTGATCAAACTTATCATACTTCCTCAAGGTGATCCTAGGGGAAAATGGACTCCTACATATGAAGGACCATTTGTAATCAAAAGCATATTCTCTGGTGGAGCAATGATCTTAACCACCATGGATGGCGACGACCTTCCGCACCCTGCGAACACAAACATAGTCAAAATATACTACGCATAAGAGACCCGCTAGGTTGACACACCTAGGCAAAACAAGGGCATCCTGACAAATTAAAAAGGTTCGGGCAAAAATTAGGGATAAAAAAAACATATACACCCGACAAGGTGAAAACCCGAAAGGGCGGCTTGGGATAAAAAGGGTATTCTGGTGGACTGAAAACCCGAAAGGGCGGTCCAGGAAAAAGTTAGGGAATTAAAGCGTACGACTATGTCTCATTGGATCACTTTAAGGACAACCTTTGGCTTCAACTGAAAAACTCAGAGGTTCTGATCAATTCAATCATCTTCAGACGAGGCAACAAATAGACAAGATGCTCAGAGATACGAAGGCTATAGCAGAATGGGAACCCCATGCGATTATTGCACATAGCTATATTTTCTTTGTATCAAAATTTTCATTTTTTACGACAACATTCTCTTACTAGAATGTTTTTCTCATTGTACAAAAATACTTACTCAAAGTCAATACAAAGATATCCCTTTGAAAATGCAAAACTATCTGTTTTTCTTTACTCTTGTGTTTTGTTTACAAAAACGTCCAATGATTCATTTTTGAACATATGCATTTGACCATAATTACTGTTTACAAATGAACAAAATAGAAAGACAATCACTGATGGCTTTAAGAGGTAGGGAAATCTCTCTAAGCTATTTTCGTAAAATTCCCCGCAGTGTGCAGTTTAATCCCCAGCGGAACAAAGCTTCCAGTTATCAATCCCCAGTAGAAGTCACCAAATTTCTTAGGATTTCCAAACAGGATTTTACAAGCAGTACACAACATTTCCCTTACAACAGAGTTTATTTCTCTAAGTGGAAATTGATCAACAACTTCAACTTCACAACACGAAGATTTAAACTCCATATCCTCAACAACAATCAAGAATTTATTTTTCCAATCCAACAGCAGTGCAACAAATTAGCTCACATACGCATACATCGCATCCATATATCATAAACATTGATAACATGAATGAATCATACCATGCATTTCATACAACATGACTTTGCATTTTAGCTAACATTTTACCCTTTTTAGGATAAGGTTAACAACTACCATTAACAATGTTCAAAGTTTTCAGATACAATTCAAATACGCTCCAGACACGGAGGCCATTCTGATACTTATTCAGATTCAACTTTCAGATACAATTCAGATACGCTCCAGACACGGAGGCCATTCTGATACTCATTCAGATTCAACTTTCAGATATAGTTCAGATACGCTCCAGACACGGATGCCATTCTAATACTCATTAAGAGTCTCTTTCAGATACAGTTCAGATACGCTCCAGACACAGATGTTATTCTGATACTCATTCAGAATCAACTTTCAAAAATAGTTCAGATACGCTCTAGACACGGATACCATTCTGATACTCATTCAGATTTAGCTTTTAGATACAGTTCAGATACGCTCCAGACACGGACGCCATTCTGATACTCATTCAGATTCAATCTTTCAGATACAGTTCAAATATGCTCCAAACACGGATGCCATTCTGATACTCATTCAGATTCAGCTTTCAGATACAGTTCAGATACACTCCAGACACGGGTGCCATTCTGATACTCATTCAGATTCAGCTTTCAGATACAGTTCAGATACGCTCTAGACACAGATGCCATTCTGATACTCATTCAGATTCCATTTTCTGATACAGTTCATATACGCTCTAGACGTAGACGCCATTCTGATACTCATGCAATTTCAGCTTACAAATACTGCTCAACAATCATTTTTGGATGGCATCTACAGGACCATATCCAACAACTTTCTATCACCTCTCCAAATGACATCTTTAAGCCCATTCCCTCTACCATCACATCATCGAGTGCAAATTTCTAGGCACTCTAGTGTCCAATCATCTTCCACCTTCGAGTCACGAATGACAAAACTTGCCAATCTAACTCCTCAGGCTTAAGAAGATTAAACATGGGCAGTTGTTGTACCCAAAATTTTTCCCTCTCCCTTATCAAGAATTTGCTCAGAAGATCTCCTTGGGCTCAAGACTGCACTAGGGTTTGATCAGCTCAAGACACCTCCTTAAGCATTGATGACCAAAATTAGGGTTTGAGTTTGCACAAGTATTTTTGAACTTCAAATGTCCCATTTGACTTTCATAGATCATTATGGACCCCCAAGATTGCTCATGTCAAGTTTCAAGCCTTGGATCACATTTTTACTCACTCAATTGAGCAGTTGACCTAAAAATTGATTGTGTTGGGGAAAAAGTCAACCATGGCCAGTTTACAGTCAAAATTCATGATTTTGGATCCACTTCAACATTTTAGACTCATATGTATCATTTGATCAAGTTTGGACCACAACTCCTCAATAAATTTGATCAAATCTCCAAAAGGGCAAAATGGTCAAAATTAGGGTTTTAATTGGGAAAGGGCAATTTCTGATTTTTGACCTAGAAAATGATCAATTGGTTTAAGGCATGATATCAAGATTCCAATTGCATCATTTTTACCTAATAACATGGTTCAAAATATTGCAAGTCCATTGGATTGATAGATGGATTTTTCAATTAACTGATCAAAAGTCAACTGTATACTGAAAAGTCAAACTTTGACTTTTTGGTCAAATTCAAATGCCAAAGATCACAATTCATCAAAATATGTCAAAATTTGAAACTAATTCATCAAGAAATCAAAAAGTCAAGATTTCATTTTGAAAAGTCAAAATTTCTAAACTTAGAAATTTTTTTAAGTATTGGAAATTTCTTATTTTTTCATAACTTTGAACAAAATTTTCACCATGATGCAAGATGATTCAAGAGAAACTTCCAACATGAAAGTTGTAGATCTCCATAAAATCTACAACTTTTCTCTATACAACTCCTTCCAAAAATACTTGGATCTCAAGTTATAATTTTATGAATATGTGTTCATGAAACTAAACACTTAGTGAAATTTTGCCCTAATTTGGTCAGGATTTTTACCCAACTTCATGGAACTTTTTCATATAGTTCCAAGGGGAATCTTCAAAATAAATTCAAATATGGGTTGTAGAGCACATTTCAAGCTTTCTAAAATGTCCAAGAACTCCTTGAGATCATTCTTGAGTACAGAGAATTGAAGAGATGAAGTTAGGGTTTTATCACTTTTATTACAAGTCATTTTAGTGGTGAACAAAATTCAAATTCAAAGTTGTGCTGCATTAAATCTACTTTGCAGGACTCAAACTTATTAGGAACTCCATAATTAATGGTTTACACAGCTGTGAGAGGCCTCACTTCAAGCATTCAATGCATGGACATGCTTTATATCCATTTTTGGAAGAAAGGTTACATTGCCATTTTGATAAAGTGACTTTTTGTACAAAACTTGTTCTTGAGCCTTGCACTTGTTCTCTTCTGATCAAACAAGTCCTATAACTCATGAGAAATGTTTCCAACACTTACAATCACCCATCCCATGCTTGTACCTCTTCTTGAAACTTGTTTCCCTCTTTTCTTCAAAATCAAGTAACCTAGCCAAAAGCTAGAAACTTGTACTTCTGATTGTCCAAAGATCTCAAACACTTTTGTTTATACATACACAAACCATTTGACACAAACACATGAAGGCTTGACCACTGAAAAGAGCTAGAACTCAGAATCACACTTCACGCTTCCATTTTCACACAAATTGACCAAAAACTTGAAACTCATAATATACTCGTGCGTTTCTTGGCCTTTTGGTTTTTTAAAGCTTCTAAACATCATATAGAGTTGATCCCATACCCTGTTACAAACTGTAACACCATTAACACCATCCCCCATTTCCAAAAACAGATTTATGCACATTGACTTCTCCAGACCATTTCAGCCATCAATTGCTCAAGCTAGTTATTGCATTAGCTTCCTGGGACCTCAAGGAAGCTAACCTGATCATCACCATCACTTGAAACAAGCTCAAACTCAAAACACGATTTCCAGTTTTAAGGTAAGTTTTCTTAACTTTGAACTCTTCATACAGGCATCATCCATGATTTATTTATGAACAAAACATGTAGATATCATTGCCCAAAAGCTAACCATGTCCATAGTTTCCATTAATTTTTCTTGAGCTTAGAGAATTTTGAAACTGGAATTTATGAGATTTTTAGGGTTCAGATTAGGGCCATTAAAATTCATTCTTATATTTGATCTATAGTTTTAATGCTTTACATTTCTAAAACAGTGAGAAAATTTGTTACAAGTTTCATGTTTACAGTTTTCATTTTTGATGAGAAATGAGCAAGTTACAGTTGGTCTGGCTGGAGGTTGAAGATGAAGTCATCAGGACGCGTTTTGCCTTATATATTTATTGATTTGCGTATGTTAGCGGATGTATATCCACCTGTTGTACCCCAAAATTTTCCCTCTCATTTATCTAGAATTTGCTCACAAGATCTCATTGGGCTCAAAACTGCACGAGGGTTTGATCAGCTCAAGACACCTCCTTATGCACTGATGACCAAAATTAGGGTTTGAGTTTGCACAAGGATTTTTGAACTATCAATGCTTAATATGACTTTAATGGACCATTATGGATCCCCAAGATTACTCATGCCAAGTATCAAGCCTTGGATCAGTCTTTTGCTCAGTCAATTGAACAATTGACCTAAAAATCAGTTGTATTGGGAAAAAGCCAACTATGGCCAATTTACAGTCAAACTTCATAATTTTTTATCCACATCAACATTTTAGACTCATATGTATAATTTTATCAAGTTTGGACCATAATTCCTCAAGAAATTTGACAAATCTCCAAAAGGGCAAAATGGTCAAAATTAAGGTTTTGATTGGGAAAGGGCAATTTCTGATTTTTGACCTAGCAAATGGTCAATTGGTTTAAGGCATGATATCTAGAGTCTAATTGAATCATTTTTACCTAATGACATGATTAAAAACATTGAAAAATCCATTGGATTGACATATTAATTTTGCAGTCAACTGATCAAAGTCAACTGTGTACTGAAAAGTCAAACTTTGACTTTTTGGTCAAATTCAAGTGCCAAAAATCATAATTCATCAAAAAATTTCAAAATATGAAATTTATTCATCAATAAATCAAAAAGTCAAGATTTCATTTTGAAAAGTAAAAAATTCCAAACTTAGAAATTTTTCTAAGTGTTGGAAATTTCATGTTTTTTCATAACTTTGAGCCAAATTTTCACCATGATGCAAGATGATTCAAGAGAAACTTCCAACATGAAAGTTTTAGATCTCCATGAAATATAGAACTTTGCTTTACACAACTCCTTCCAAAAGTTCTTATATCTCAAGTTATAATTTTAAGAATACATGGTCATGAAACAAAACACTTAGTGAAATTTTTGCCCTAATTTGGTCAGGATTTTGACCAAACTTCATGGAACTTTTTCATATAGTTCCAAGGGGAATCTTCAAAAGCAATTCAAATATGAGTTGTAGAGCATATTTCAAGCTTTCCAAAATGTTAAATAACTCCTTGAGATCATTCTTGAGTAGGGAGAATCGAAGAGATGAAGTTGGCGTTTTGTCACTTGAATTATAGGTCATTTTCATGATGAACACAAATGAAATTTCAATGTTAGGCTGCATAATCTTTGCTTTGCAGGCCTCAAACTTGTTTGTCACTCCATAATTAATGGATTACACAAACTTTTGAGCTATAATCCAAGTGATTTAAGCTTTATCCAATTCACATTGCCATTTTGGGAAGAAAGTTAACAATGCGATTCTTGCAAAGCAAGCTTTTTGCATAAAGTTCACATTGAGCCTCTAACTTGTTCCCTCTGATCACACTCCATCCACAAAGTCAGAAGCAGGCTTGTTTAAAGCATAACCACTCTATCTTAGCAAGTACACAAGACTTTGAAACCTGTTTTGTCAAAAAATCACATGTTTAGCTTAAGGATACAAATTTGAATTCTGATCAACTAGAGCATCCCAAACTTGTTGCTTATAAATAGAGTCACTATTTGTGAGATAGAGGACGAGTTTGAACACCCTGAAATAAACCAAAACTCTCTCAAATCAGAAATTGCCCAAAAACTCCATTGTTGCACAGTTTCTGACCTTGAACCTCAAACTCACATTTCCCTCGTGCGTTTCTTGGCCTTTTGGTTTCTAAAGCTTCCTTGCATCAAGAGTAACTCATCCCTGTACCTGTTTCACTTCTGTAACACCATTTTCCTTGTCTTTCATAACCAAAAATAGAGCATCACAGTTGGACTTCTCCAGACCATTCCAGCCACCCTTAGCTCAAGCCAACCATTGCATTAGCTTCCTAGAGGTCCAAGGAAGCTAACCTGATCATCAGCACTGCCTGAAACAAACTCAAATCCATTTCACGATTTCTAGTTTTGAGGTATTTTCCTTGAACTTCTATCTCATTACTTTGGCATTGTTAGGCTTGCATTTGTGAAGATAAAATGTAGACATCATTGCCCTGAAGTTGTACATGTCCATAGATTTCATTTATTTTGATTGAGCTAGGAGAATTTTGAGTTTGAACTTTCTGAAATATTTAGGTAAGAATTTGGTACTGTTAAAAATTCTCATTCATCTTTGATTTATAGTTTATGATATTTATATGTTTGGAATCATGTGACAAAATGGAACGATTTTCATGTTTATATTTTTGCAAATGGTTGAGAAATGAGCAAGTTACAGATCCTTTGGCTGGAGGTTGAAGATGAAGTACAGTCAGGTCGCGTTTTGCGTTATGTATTTATTATTTCATACAATTTAACAGATGTATAGCCACCCCAGTGGTAAAGCGCGCGCCTGTTAACCTATGGGACCTGGGTTCGAGCCCCAGCGGTACCCTTTTGCCCATTTTTTATATTTTTGACTTTCTAACATTTTTTTTTGCAGGCGCTGGGCCCTTTGGGCCTGGTATTGTTTTTTTTTTTATTTTTGCTAGTTGACCTCCCTGCCAGCTTATGCACCCCAGGCCCAATTTAATTTTTTTCTTATTTTTATTTTATTTGTTTTTTTCTTAATAATTTTTTCACTAATATTAAAAATCATAAAAAATAAAAAAATATTATCTTCATTTTAATTTAGTTTATTTTATTTTTTCTCACCAAAAAAAAATATTTTTATTAACTATACTTTATTTATTTTTTACAAATCACCTTGTAAATTTAATTAAAACTAGGTTAATATTTATTTTTCTTTTACACCTATTAAAATATATCATTTTTGATATAAAAAAGACTAAAAATATTTCATGATGCCATAAATATTTTCAAGACAAAAATACCAAAAAATACTTTTTTCTAAACTTATTTTCTTTTAATCAACTAAATAGAGTTAGGGTTTTATTCAAAAATCTTTTCTTAATAAATTTAAACTTAATGAATTATTTTCTTTAAATTAATTAGGTTAAAACAATTTCCCTCTTTCTCATAAAAAAATCCAAACAAAAAGATCCATTTTCTTTGCATTTACATTCTTGCATATTTATTTTTGTACATTTACTTATTTCAATTATTGTATAAATTCAATATGGTTGTAATAGACTAATTAGGCTTTAAATTCTTTCAATCCCCATTCAATTTGTAAACCCCCTTCCCACAAATCATGTAATAGCTTAGTACTTTTATTTTCCGCAATTTAAATGCTTTATATTCAAATGCTAGTAATTAGGGTTTTGTATGGAAAGATTAAAACCAATCAAATAGCAAACCCTAATCAAAGACAAATCAAAGCATGAAAACAATACAATTGCACACAAGCACCCCTAGGGTTATCCCACTTTGTTGCCTTATACAAAATGGCCATATTACGCATGTAAGGTATCTTAGCAAAAAACAAGCAAATACAAGATCATAGCCCCTCGATGACGCTATCTAAGAATCCTTATAAATGATCTTAGTCCCTCAAAAAGAATGCTAAGATACCTTGCAACATTGCTAATCATGGTTATACGATGACCCACACCCGTCCCGTTTACATCCAAAGATAGGGTTGCTTACCAAATCAATGGTAAGACAACAATGTCAAAGGAAAAGGGAAATGAACAAGAAAGACATTTGAGTAGGTAGATTGCTCCTAATTACTTGCTCCATTTCAAAACAAACATCCTTGCCATTTTCAAAATAAACACATATACTTTCAAACATCTTACAAAATTGAAAACATTTTCAAAAGATCAAACATATTTGTATACATTCTTACAAACAAGAATCATTACAAATATTTCCTAAATAATAGCCTCTTTACAAAATACTTTCAAAAACCATACAAAGCACAATTTCAAACAAAAGCAAGTGATCTAGCAAGTAACTAAGAGCCCATGGAAAACCATGGATGAAAAGGGTGCTAATACCTTCCCTTTTCATAATCTACCCCCCGAACTCAAGAAATAATCTCAAATGTCTTTCCTGTGCTTTTTCACCTTTCCTTTTGGATAAAAGAAAATTCGGTGGCGACTCTTGCTAACCGCAACATTTGCGATCAAACGCAAAACCTTCAAGTCAGTTCTCCCACCGTATCACAGAACTGGCGACTCTGCTGGGGAAAATTCTAAAAGTGGGGTTACCTTAGTGTTGTACCCCAAAATTTTCCCTCCCATACTTCTCAATACATTTCAAGAGAGATCCTCAAATTACTCAAGGAATTCCAAGGGTTGACCAGACAAACTCTCTCCTAAAAGCAGTCTACCTCAAATTAGGGTTTCAATTTGCACCAAGATGTTTGATTACAAGGGATCCCAAATGCTCACCATTGTCCTAATATGTTCTCAAGATCATACATGTCAAGTTTTAAGCCTTGCAGAGGAAGTTTGCTCAGTCAATTGCTCAAAGGCCTGAAAATCGACTATGCTAGGACAAAAGTCAACTGTGGCCCACATACAGTAAAACTTCAAGATTTTTGGTCAACATCCTCATTTTTAAGTATTATTCATCATTTGATCAAGGTTTGATCATGATTCCTCAAGGATTGCTCACAATTCATCAAAACCCAAAAGTTGCTAAATTAGGGTTTTGTAGGAAAAGTCAACTCAACTTTGACCAAGCATAACTTTCTCATACTTTATCAAGAATGAACCATCCAAAGCTAATTTTCAAGAGGATGCAATTTCCTACAATTCATATTCAGCTCCCAAGTTCAAAATATGCACTCACAAGAAGTTATGAATTTGGACATTATAGGTCATTTTCAAAAGTCAACAAAAACACATTTTTTGTCAAAGCTTCATACATGAACATGGTAGACTCAATTGAGATGAGACCAAAAGGGTTGCTTAGAGAACATCTTGAGCTTTCTAAAAAGTCCAAGAACACATCTCTAGGGTCATAATTGAAGGAGTTATGCATTGGTGAAGTTGACCTTTTTTGCAAAATTGCCAAAAGTCAAAAGTGACCAAAATTGCAATTTTTGTCAAATGGGCCTAACTTTTTGTGCTTGTATTAAGTTGGTAAGATGGTCCACGACCCATGATCCTTCCCACTTGCCTTTGTTTTATTTTTGTCATTTATTTTGATTTTTATTTCAATTAAATCAAATTAAATCAAAATAAAATCATGAAAATATAAAAACTAATCAAAGCTTGAGATTTTGTGCATGTTTAGGTCTCTTATACAGCTAGGAAGAGAATCAAATCGTGCAAGCTTCAAATGTACATAAAAAGATTGGATTTTGGCTTGATTTGGAAAGATTTACATGAGAATCAAATCATGATCAATGATCATTATTGGAGAATATTTGATGCAAACTTGTAAACCTAATTCACTCAAGGATACATATAGAACATTGGCAGACCAAAAGCATAAGAATTGGAGGCGTGAGAAGCTGAGAAAAAACTTGAAAAAACTCAACAAAAGTGGCAATCTGATTTCATAGTTCCAGGCTCTTTCAAGCCATTCCAAGCATACCATTCACTTGCTGGACATCTAAGGACTCCATCCCAACCATTAGTAAGTGTTTTCGTGCCCAAGAACGCACTGTAAGTACCTCACGACATCCCTACTTTTTTGAAATCGAATCTCATGAATTTGGCATTGTTAGCATGATTTTTTTATATATTCTAAATCCTTGAAACATTTGCAAGCTAATGATAATAATTAATTGCATTTTTTCTAACCATACTGAGATCCACCATTGCTAGGTTTTCCTTGCTCGTTTTAGGGTTTTCTCATGCAGGTAAAATTGGCCCAAAAGAGGGGTACCATGGTGTTCACGAGGCCAAGACGAATTGACCTGTACCATTAGTTTTCATTTATTGTGGTTGTATGAGATTCTGGAAATACGCATGGGCTATACCTACAGAGAATGTCTGTAGGTAAAAGTCATTTTACCTAAGACGACGGACGCTGGGGAAGATGATGGTGTGGCGTGGTGTGATTTGTCCATTCAAAAATCTGCGTGTTTTTATTATATTAACTTGCTTTTCCAATATAATGTTCATTTGTTATTCCATGTACAACAAAGCATGCTAGCCCAGTTGGCCAGGAGGCGTTGGAAGCAGCCAAAGGGCCTGGGTTCGATTCCCAGGTCCCCTATATTTGTTCAATGCTATTTTGTTTCACGTAATCAGGTGTACCAGCTTCCAGGATGTCCACCATATGCCATCAATGATCAATCACCAGATCTCCAGAATGCCAGATCTAACGCCCATCCTTTGGAGGTCCATGATGCACCCTAGTCAAGCAATACACAGGATCATGAAAGGTCAACGTGGACCAAGGCATATTGGGCTTATTGACACCCCCCTTTTACTTTGATACCAGGCCCATTTCTCTCTTTTCTTTTATATTTTCTTTTATTTATTTATTTTTGTTTAAATTATTTTCTAAATCACAAATTAATTCTTTTTTATACAAAAAAATTCATAAAAATCAATTTCATCAAATTTAGGTTTTTTTTATATATTTTGTCAAAATTAATTTAATTAGTTTAATTTAATTCTAGGGCAATTCTAACCTTTTATAAATAATTTAAAATAAATTAGAAAATTAGGGTTTGGTTGATTTAATTTTTATTTTCTTTTCTTAAAATAACCAAAATATAAAAATAGGTCAAAATTAATTAATTTTCTTAATTTAATTTAATTAGTAATTAGGTTTGTATTTATTTAATTTAAAACCTTATTCTTTCTCAAAAAAATCAAAAACAACAAAAAATGAATTTTCTTTTAATTAGGTATAGACGGGGTCAAAACCCTAATTTTTCGCGGTCTTAATTTATCGTGCGCGTTTATTATTTTTGTAAATATTAATGTAACTGCTAATGGGATGTACTAGTTTAATTAGGACTTTTCGTTTATTTATCATTTTTACGGGTTTTTGGCTATATAATTAATCCCCCTCCCCAAAGCCTTGTAATAGCGTAGTTTTATTTCTCGCATTTTAATTTTCGCAAATATTAACTGTTAGATGTATGATAATAGGATTGCATGACAAGAATGTATGTTAATTTTAAAATGGTTAGCAAACCCTAAATGTGCAAAGATAATAACTTGAAATCAAATCACTCGCACATGCGCACTCCTAGGGTATACTCTCACTTCGGTTGCCTTCGGTAAACGATCATTAAGTATAGGTGTTTTAGTTGTCGCTCTTTTGTCTAAACAAAGATCAAATGTCCCATTCAAAAATGTTGCCTCGGAAAGGTTGCCTCGGAAATGTTGCCTCAAATATGATCTTAAGACATTAAAGTTATTACTAAGACATCCTAACATTGCTTTAGTGATCGTACGTCCCTTTCGAATTGACCCTTACAACTCCAACGACGGTGCTACCTACTTACTAATAGTAGGATAACACTGTCTAAAGGAAACAAGAACATAAGCATTCTTTTTTCGAGTAGGTAGATGCTAGTAGGTACTTGCTCAAAAAATCAAATTTCTCACACCTACACTTTTCCAAACAAAGTTTTCAAAAACACTTTGTAACACTCTTGAAGACAGAAGCAAGAGTTAAAACAAAGTCAAACAAAATTTTTCAAAACACACAAACACGGAAGCATTTTTTAAAATGA
Source organism: Vicia faba (assembly GCA_948472305.1). NCBI lineage: Eukaryota > Viridiplantae > Streptophyta > Magnoliopsida > Fabales > Fabaceae > Vicia > Vicia faba. Next base: position 681,072,262 of record OX451736.1, read on the forward strand.
TGAGCAAGTACCTAAGAGCCCGTGGAAAACCACAGATAGAAAGGGTGTTAATACCTTCCCTTTCTATAATCTACCCCCCGTACTCGAAATCTCGAAAAAGGAATTTTTCTGTGTTTTTTTCCTTTCCATTTGGATAAAATAAAAGTCGGTGGCGACTCTTGCTTACTGCGACATTTTGCAAACACAAACGCAAAACGCAAACCAGCATTCCTAAAACAGTTCCGGTTCTGCCACCGTATCACAGAACTGGCGACTCTGCTGGGGAATTAATAAGTGGGGTATACCTTAGGATTAATTCATCATATTTGCTTCTCTTGTTTGATTTGATTGCTTTATCTTTGTGGTCTTTGTATCGGAGTTACTATAGATCCTAACCCGAATCTGGGGAACACCTTTTAGGTAAGTAGCAATAAACTATGAGGGAACTGTACAGCATAGACCGATACGGTTGAAGCAATAGCTATGTTGATGTGGCACATTAGTTGGTACCGGTATCCCTTATGGAGGAACAAGGAGAGTACGGGGCTGCTATATGGGTCGTTAAGCATCAACTGACCTTAGAATCTATAATTGACCAACTTGGCCATAGGAAGTAGTGAGATAGCCGGTCTCGGTGTAAAGCTAAGAACTGGTTGATACTCGATACTACACTCATTGAGAACATACTCTCGAGATAGTTCCGACCGCAAGAAAAGATTGCGTGAGATGAAACCATGACCGATGGAGGATGGTCAGTGATATTGAGAACCTCTAGAACCCTGTTACTATTATTAGGACAGGTTGAAACCAACTGAACTTCAAGAGGGTAATACCTAGAGCCCATGCAAGCCTGAAACTTAAGGGCTCTTGTGTGACTTGTTTGCCTTTACCATGTCTGTTTATTTTCTATACCTGTTGTGTGTTTTATCATGACATCATGCATCATAACATAGCATGCATACTTCATTATACTAACCATTTCAAAGACCGATGGGATTTATCTTTGTTCAGTTTTGCAGATTATGGCTTCCGTGTGCAGAAACACCATCCGAGTTAACTTTGTGCAAATACCTTCTCAACTCAAAGATTTAGCCTCGAGAGTTTCTGATACTTCTTCATTCATTAGAAGACATGATCAGCTTCTTAGTTTGGTTACCTCAAAGTTTGATGAGCAGATGATGAGTGTGCTTTTCCAGTTCTTCGATCCGGAGCATCATTGCTTCACTTTCCCGGATTATCAGCTAGTTCCCACTATAGAAGAGTTTTATCACTTATTGGGCATATCAATCCTTGAGCAGATTCCCTTCACAGGTTTGGAAGAGACTCCTAGGCCAGAAGACATTGCTTCATCTCTGCATCTAAAATGGGCTGATGTGGTATCTAATTGGGAAACACGAAGCAGGGTTGAATGTTTCTTAGCCAAGTTTCTGATGGATCAAGCTCAACATTTCTGGGATAACTTGGACTTTCAGGTTTTGAAGACATCTTGGCTCTCCTTATCTACGGTTTAGTTATTTTCCCAAATCCAGATTCCTTCATAGATGTGAATGCGATTAAGATCTTCCTGTCTCGCAATCCTGTACCTACTCTTCTGGGTGATATTTTGTATGCCCTATATACTCGTACTGTGTGTAGAAGAGGAACTCTCATGTGTTGCATGCCACTGCTGGCTAGGTGGTTTATTTCGCACCTCCCCAAGTCCGTGTTGAAGAATGAGGAAGGTTTAGGATGGTATTATAGGATAATGTCCCTTGCCCATACACACATTCTTTGGAGTTCTAAGGCTATGGAAAGCATTGTTGTCATTGATCGATGTGGGGGATACCCTAATGTCCCGTTGCTTGGAATCAGAGGGGGTATAACCTACAGTCCTTGTTTAGCTTTGCGACAGTTTGGTCATGCTCAAAGAGACGGTCCTCACGAGCTACTTCTTATAGATATTGCCTTTGACTACAAGGAGGACATGGACGAGCATCACCAAAGGTTTATACGAGCTTGGGGCATGGTGAACAGGTCTGACCCTCAAGAGCTAGGACCAAAGACTTCTCTCCCCATGCAACCTTATATCCAGTGGGTCCGAGCTCGAGCCCAAAAGCTTGGGATGCCTTATGAAGCTGTGTTTCCAGTGATTGTGGAGCCTACCAATGAAGAAGGCATTCCTTATACAATCCTTTATCCCTACATGCCCACTGATCTTGAGGCATTGAAGAGATCCTGGATTCAGTTGAAAGAGGAGAGAGATACCTACCGAGAGAAGTACCATGAGCAAGAGAGGAAGATCTTGAAGCTCACGAGGCAACTTGAGAATGAAAGGACAATCAATGACTACGTCAGCACGAAGGGGAAGCGTCCATGGGATTTCTGATTTTTGCTTTTCTAGTTTTAGATTTGTTTTTCATTTACTTCATTGTAATGCCTTAAGGGCATTGTTGAACCTTTTAAAAGTTTAATCTAATAAAGTTTGTTTTACTTTTTTTGGTTTGCAAATTTAAATCTCCCAAAGTCTTTGAAATCATTACATACGCATCCCATTATCATGCACACTATTACAGGTACCATTACAGGTTTCTCATCTTCTTCGCTGTTTATTTCAGCAATTATGTCTTCTGATCAAGCTGTCAAAGATCTTCAGGCACAAAATGCCCAATTCCAAGAGTTGTTCTTGAACTTGGCTAAAGGGCAACAGGATTTGAAAGCTCTCATCCTGAAAGAGAAAGAGAAGGAGAAGAAGAAGAAGAAGAAGGTTGTTCTTTTTAGTATGGGCAAAAGGTTTGGGGATAGGTTGGAACAACAAGTTGATATGTCCTTTTCATCCAAGGGAGGGGAGGACCAAGAAGAAGAAAAGGGCCCCAGTCCTGAAGTTTCTGATAATGATACATATTATGATGAAGAACAGTATCCTCCTGCTGAGGATAGGTACAAACAACTTGGAGACCGACTGAGTGCTATGGAGATTTAAAAGATCCCTGGTTTGGATTTCGAAGATTTGGGACTGGCATCTGGGGTGGTGATCCCTCATAAGTATAAAGCTCTGGTTTTTGCTAAGTACGATGGAGTATCCTGTCCAAAACTCCATCTCCGCTCGTACGTCAGAAAAATCCAACCTTACATTGCTGATAGAAATTTGTGGGTGCATTTCTTTCAAGATAGTCTGTCAGGGACTCAACTTGAATGGTTTTATCAATTGGAAGGAGCTAATGTCTGAAACTGGGAGGACCTTGCTGCTGCTTTCTACAAGTAGTATTAGTATAACGCCGACCTTGCTCTCACTCGTACTCAGCTTCAGGGTATGTCTATGGGTGCAAGTGGAGGTTTTAAGGACTATGCTCATAAGTGGAGAGATTTGGCTGGAAGAGTCCAACCCCCTTTGTCTGACAGGGAGTTGGTTGACATGTTTCTATGGACGTTGTCTGGTCCATTTTTCAATCATCTGATCGGCAGTTCGTCATCTGGGTTTACTGAATTGATTTTGACTGGGGAGAGAGTAGAAACTGGCATCCAAAGTGATAAAATACAGAAGGATGCGTCGTCAAGTGCAGTAAAGAAGCCTTTCACTGGTAAGAAATAAGCTAGTGCAGTCTATGGTCTGAGGAGCCAAAGCAGACCTGAACACCGTCAAGCAGTGAATGCGGTGGTAATATCAAGACCTACAGTTGCTCCACAATGCAACAATCAACAAAGGATGGAAAGACCACAGAGACAGTACACTCGGCTTAATATGACCTTGTCTCAAATTCTACCACAATTGTTGAAAACCAACCTAGTAACTCTGAGGGAAGCCCCAAAGAATTCCAGCACCACATCTCCGCTATATAACCCAAACGCCCGCTGCGCCTATCACTCCGATAGCCCAGGTCATGATACAACCAATTGTTGGGCCTTGAAGAATAAGGAGCAAGACTTGATCGAAGCTAAAAAGATTGAGTTTGACGCTCCGGAGAAACCCAATGTCATAACTGCACCCATGCCCAAGCATGGCTCAGGAATCAATGCTATTGAGATTGTCTTCGCCACGGAAGAAGATAGTGAAGAAGAGTCAGATTTCGACAGCTGGATCTACCTGACTACCAATGGTGGATTGAACAGCTGGACGACGAAGGATTTCGTGCCCGTATCTTTTATTACACAATAATTGACTTTTGTTTTGATATTTATAACAGACAGTTTAAAATTTTACGGCCCGGTGCTTTGCCCGAGGCACCTTGGCTTTGTTTGTGAGGGCTTATTATTTATCATTTCCATATATCATAAATAAAGCATTGGACGTTTTCTTGCATTAAAAATTTTGTGCTCCTTGTTTTTCTTTTTTATCTCACACTTTATCAAAACAACTATTGTCTTACACACACTCACATATCATAATGCATATCCACTTCCACTCTGGATCCCATTGATAACGACTATGCTACTGCTAGTTATGACTTCGAAAATCCGATCAACAAAGCCGAGGACGAAGGTGAGGATGATTGTGAGGTGCCTAGGGAACTTGCTAGACTGTTACTACAGGAAGAGAGGGCCATACAGCCTCATGAAGAGCCAGTGGAATCAGTGAATTTGAGTACAGAGGAAGACAAAAAAGAAGTTAAGATAGGTGCAAATTTGGAACCTAGTGTCAAGCAACGGTTGATACAGATGCTACGCGACTATGTTGAGATCTTCGCTTGGTCTTATGAATATATGCCTGGTTTGGACACCGATATTGTGGTACACCGCCTGCCAACCAAAGAAGACTATCCTCCAGTAAAGCAGAAGGTTCGCCGTATGCGCTCTGAGATGTCTGAGAAAATCAAAGCTGAGGTCATGAAACAGTTTGACGCCGGATTTCTAGTTGTTACTTCTTATCCGCAGTGGGTTGCCAACGTTGTTCCGGTGCCGAATAAGGATGGTAAGGTACGAATGTGTGTAGACTATAGAGATCTAAACAGGGCGAGCCCCAAAGATGATTTCCCACTACCTCACATCGATGTTCTGGTCAACAACACTGCGCAGCATAAGGTCTTCTCCTTTATGGATGGTTTTTCTAGTTACAATCAGATCAAGATGGCGCCCGAGGACATGGAGAAGACAACTTTTGTTACACAGTGGGGAACCTTCTGTTACAAGGTAATGCCTTTCGGGTTGAAGAATGCTGGGGCAACTTATCAGCGCGCCATGGTTGCTTTGTTCCACGACATGATTCACCATGAGATTGAGGTTTATGTTGATGACATGATTGCAAGGTCCCAGAATAAAGAAGAACACCTTGACCATCTCCATAAACTGTTCGACAGGTTGAAGATGTACAAGCTGAGGTTAAAACCGAACAAGTGCACCTTCGGGGTAAGGTCTGGTAAGCTGTTGGGTTTCGTCGTTAGTGATAAAGGTATTCAGGTGGATCCCGTAAAGGTGAAGGATATACAGGAGATGCCAGCTCCTCGAACAGAAAAGGAAGTTAGAGGCTTTTTGGGACGTCTGAATTACATTGCCCGATTCATTTCACATTTGACCGCTACTTGTGAGCCAATCTTCAAGCTGCTGAAGAAAGATCAAGTGGTAAAATGGAATAATGAATGTCAGATCGCTTTCGAAAGGATAAAGGAATACCTCCAAGAGCCACCTATTCTGATGCCTCCAGTTGAAGGACAGCCTTTGATCTTATACTTGACAGTGCTGGATAATTCAATGGGGTGCGTGCTGGGGCAGCATGACAAGTCTGGCCGAAAAGAGCATGCTATTTACTACCCTAGCAAAAAGTTTACCGACTGCGAGACCCGATACTCGTTGCTTGAGAAAACTTGCTGCGCTTTGGCATGGGCTGCTCGCCGGCTGAGACAGTATATGCTGACTCACACTACCCTATTGATATCAAAGATGGATCCAATCAAGTATATCTTTGAAAAGCCCGCCTTGTTCGGAAGAATAGCAAGATGGCAGATGATCTTAACTGAGTATGATATCCAATACACATCCCAAAAAGCAATCAAGTGGAGTGTGTTGGCGGATCATTTGGCGCATCAGGCCGTGGATGATTACCAATCCATGAATTTTGAGTTCCCGGATGAGAACATCATGTTGGTGACCGACTGTGAAGAACCTGGACCGGATGAAGGACCCGAGGAGGGATCCCGATGGTCTATGTATTTTTATGGAGCCTCAAATGCATTGGATAATGGCATTGGCGTTGTGATTATATCTCCTGAAGGCTGTCATACTCCGTTCACTGGCCGATTATGTTTTAACTGCACCAACAATATGGCGAAGTATGAAGCGTGCATCATGGGCCTTCGAGGAGCTATTGATCTGAAGATTAAGTTCTTGAGTGTATTCGGAGATTCTGCTCTAGTGATCAGTCAGATCAAAGGCGAGTGGGATACGAAACACCCAAATCTTATTCCTTACAAAGAATATGTATTGACGTTGCTCCCACACTTCGAGGAGATAACCTTTGAACACTTTCCAAGAGAGGAGAATACGCTGGCGGAAGCTCTAGCTACCATGTCTTCTATGTCCAAAGTCAGGTGGGACAATGAAGCTCCCTAGATTACCATCGAGAGGTTGGACGAACCCGCACATTGCTGTGACATTGAGACTGAAGAGGTAGCAGATAAACCCTGGTTGCACGAGGTAAAGAGGTATCTTGAGGCTTAAGATTACCCCGATGGTGCATCTGTTAATGATAAGAAGTTCTTGAGGAGATTCGCGGAGAAGTTCTTCATCAGTAATGGTATCCTTTACAAGCGTAACCATGACTCAACCTTACTGCGATGTATGGGAAAGAACGAGGCAGAAAGGATTATGGCAAAGTTACATGAAGGTACCTTCGGAACTTATTCCAGTGGACATACCATGGCAAAGAAAATCCTACGGGCTGGATATTATTGGTCTACAATGGAAGCCGATTGTTATCAGCATTCTCGGACTTGTCATAAGTGCCAAGTTTATGCTGATAAGGTGCATGTACCTCCATTTCCTCTGAATGTCTTGACGGCTCCTTAGCCCTTTGCAATGTGGGGCATTGATATGATTGGCGAGATCAGACCTACTATGTCTAACGGGCATCGTTTCATTCTGGTAGCTATTGATTATTTCACAAAGTGGGTTGAGGCAGCTTCCTTTGCTACAGTAACGAAGAACGTCGTAGCACGATTTATCCGACACAATCTGATATATCGATACGGTGTACCAGAGAGGATCATTACGGACAATGGTACAAATATCAACAATACAATAATCACCGAACTCTGCAAACAGTTTAAGATACAACATCACAACTCTTCTCCTTACCGGCCGAAGATGAATGGGGTTGTTGAAGCGGCTAATAAGAATATCAAGAAGATTGTGCAGAAGATTACGGTGACATACAAAGACTAGCACGAGATGTTACCATTCGCTCTTCATGGGTACTGTTCCTCAACACGGACCTCGACAGGGGAAACACCCTACTCTCTGGTGTATGGCATGGAGGCAGTCTTACCCATTGAGGTCCAGATACCCTCTCTCCGGATTATGAAGGATGCAGGTTTGAGCGAGGACGATTGGATCCAGACCCAGCTTGATCAGCTGAACTTAATCTATGAAAAGAGACTTACTGCTATTTATCATGGTCAGACGTATCAAAAGCGGATGATCAAGGCATTTAACAAGAAAGTTAGACGACAAGAATATCAAGTCGGGGATCTGGTGATCAAACGCATCATACTGCCGCAAGGTGATCCCAGGGGCAAATGGACTCCTACGTACGAAGGGCCATTTGTGGTTAAGAACATTTTCTCAGGAGGAGCTATGATTCTAACCACCGTGGATGGTGACGACCTTCCTCACCCCATCAATGCAGACATAGTGAAAAAATACTATGCATAATCAAAGACCCGCTAGGTTGACTGGCCTAGGCAAAAATAAGGGCTTCCTGTCGAACCAAAAGGGTTCGGAAAAAAAATAAGGGATGAAAATGAAAAAAAAAACTGTACACCCGGCAAGTCGAAAACCTGAAAAGGCGGCTTGAGCAAAAAGGGTATCCCGGTGGACTGAAAACCTGAAAGGGCAGTCCAGGCAAAAATTAGGGATTAAAGCGTAACACTATGTCTGATTGGATCATCTTGCAACCAGACTTCGGTAGCGACTATCAAGCTCGGACGGCGCCAATCAATCTGATTTACCTTCAACCAAGTAGCAAAGTGATGAGACGCTCGAAGATATAAAGGCAATAACAGAGTTGGAACCCAGTGGGATTGTTCACATAGCTGTTTTTCTTTGTTTTTCGCAAATTGTATAAAATCTGTTCTTTTGGCGATGTTCTCTTACTAGGACGTCAGTGTCTTGTACAAAACGCCTATTACAGGCCAACTTCAAAATCAATACAATCCATTTTACAATAAATTTCAAAATTGTTTTTCTTTTCCTGTTTTGTTTTGCAAGAACGTTCAATGATTCATTTTTGATATATGCATTGGAAAATAATTGTTGCTCATAAATATTTACATGCGAAACAAAAGACAATTGCTCGTAATTCTAGGAACAGGGGCAAACAAGAAATGTCCAAGCCTTACAGTTGCTCTATCCACCAGGTAAAGGGATAGACCCAGCTTGAGAAAATGACTAAAAGTGCATACACTCTCCGCAGAGTAGGAAATGCCCGAAAACAGTGGTGTTAATTCTCCCCAAGCAGCGTTTATCTGTCACCAGCACTAGAAGATTATCCCCAGTGGATTTTATTTCTTCCGCATGCAGAAATTCAATCCCTGACAAAGTTCATTATTGCTAGCAACGGTAATTCATCCCCAGCCGAGCTTATTTCTCCAAATCAGCAGATCTTCTAGCAGAGTATCTCTTCCCCACGGAGCCATTTTCTCGCCAGTTTATTCTCCAGCCAAGTTTTTCTCCCGCCAATTTATTCTCAAATCATCTTCAGTCATTATCTCCAGCGAGAACGAAGAACTCAACTCTTTATATTCTCCAACAGTAGTCCGGGATTTATTTTCCCCAACTAAAGAATATCATAAAAACATTGCATATCCATACAGCATGGCATGCGCATACGCATCATACAACACAATCTCATTTATTTTGAGAACATCATTGCTCAATACATTTCATGCATCATGACATTACGTACGACTAACCCTTTACCTTTCAGGGAAAGATGCAATCAAAATTCTTACAAGTTTTCTTTGATTCAGTCAAATCGATGCTAAGATTTCTATTCCATTTCAAGCTATGAAGCCCGGGTCTGACCAAATAGTATCTTGATTTCTCCATCATATTGTGAAGCCTGAAGAACAACCGAATAACAATATCAAGATGTCGCGAAGCCTGAAATCGACCAGATAATGGTTTATCTTAAATTTAAGCTATGAAGCCCAGATTCGACCTGATAATAATTTAATCCCCAACAAGTTATTGTGAAGCATGGAGAACGACCAGATAGCAATGCAAGTTACTGTGAAGCCTGGATTACAACCAGATAACAGTACAAAACACCACGAAGCCTGGAGTCGACCAGATAGTGGTATATCATAAACATAAGTCATGAAGCCCGGAAATCGACCGGATAACAGCTCAACAAGGTATTGTGAAGCCTGGATTACGACTAGATAGAAATACAAGACACCATAAAGCCTGGACTCGACCAGATAATAGTATAAAACATTGTGAAGCCTGGATTATGACCAGATAGCAGCCAAGAATACTATAAAGCCTGGAGTCGACCAGATAGTGGTATATCTTTAATGCAAGCTATGAAGCCCGGAGTCGACCAGATAATATCTTGATTTCTCCAAATGCCACGAAGCCTGGATTCGACCAGATAATGGTATAATACATCGTGAAGCCTGGATTACGACCAGATAACGGAAAAGAACTGAAGCCTTGGATTACGACCAGATAACAGTAAGGGGCATTGTGAAGCTTGGATTTCGGCCAAATAGCAGTTTACCCGGCCAATTACTATGAAGCCCGGAAATCGACTGGATATTAGTAGGCCTTAAAGTCAAAGGGAAGCCCAGATGCGACTGGATAACCACTTGATTTCTTCTAAAGCCTAGAATACGACCAGATAAGAAGTAAGGTATTGTGAAGCCTAGAATCGACCAGATAGCAGTACAGGACACCATGAAGCCTGGGTTCGACCAGATAATGGTATAAGACATCGTGAAGCCTGGATTACGACCAGATAGCGGTAAAGGACACTGAAGCCTGGAATCGACCAAATAACAGTATAATACACTATGAAGCTTGGATTTCGACCAAATAGCAGTTTACTTGGACAATTACTAAGAAGCCCGGAATCGACTGAATATTAGTGTGCCCTAAATTCAAGTTGAAGCCCAGATGCAACCGGATAACAACTTAATTCCTTCTGAAGCATGGATTACGACCAGATAAGGATTGAGAAATTGTGAAGCCTGGAGAACAACCGGATAACAAGTTTAATCTCATCTCCCCATTAAGTCACTGTAAAGCCTGAAGCACGACCAGATAGCAGTCGATCTTATCACTATGAAGCCTGGATCACGACCAGATAATAGTTCATTTTCACCTCTTCGACCAAGAGACGATTTCCCAATAGAATAACGAACTACTGAAGCTCCTAAAATTCAACTTTTACCAAGACAAAGAACCGCATTCCCCAGCGAAGTCCTCCTCAACAACAGGGATGCAAACTCTCGCTACTGAGTCTCTTATGCGATCGACACTCCTTCGGATGGCATCTTTAAGCCCATCTTCCGTCATCAATCTCTAAATGGAATCTATAAGCCCATTCTCGACATCACAAGACAAGTACCACCTCATACGAGTGCAAATTTCTAGGCACTCTAGTGTTCAATCATCTTCCACCCTCGGATCATGAAAGGTAGACAAGCCAATCTAAAACCTCAGGTTTAAGAAGATTGAACAGGGGCAGCTGTTTTACCCTAAAATTTTCCCTCCCATACTTCTCAATACATTTCAAGAGAGATCCTCAAATTACTCAAGGAATTCCAAGGGTTGACCAGACAAACTCTCTCCTAAAAGCAGTCTACCTCAAATTAGGGTTTCAATTTGCACCAAGATGTTTGAGTACAAGGGATCCCAAATGCTCACCATTGTCCTAATATGTTCTCAATATCATACATGTCAAGTTTCAAGCCTTGCAGAGGAAGTTTGCTCAGTCAATTGCTCAAAGGCCTGAAAATCGACCATGCTAGGACAAAAGTCAACTGTGGCCCACATACAGTAAAACTTCAAGATTTTTGGTCAACATCCTCATTTTTAAGTATTATTCATCATTTGATCAAGGGTTGATCATGATTCCTCAAGGATTGCTCACAATTCATCAAAACCCAAAAGTTGCTAAATTAGGGTTTTGTAGGAAAAGTCAACTAAACTTTGACCAAGCATAACTTTCTCATACTTTATCAAGAATGAACCATCCAAAGCTAATTTTCAAGAGGATGCAATTTCCTACAATTCATATTCAGCTCCCAAGTTCAAAATATGCACTCACAAGAAGTTATGAATTTGGACATTATAGGTCATTTTCAAAAGTCAACAAAAACACATTTTTTGTCAAAGCTTCATACATGAACATGGTAGACTCAATTGAGATGATACCAAAAGGGTTGCTTAGAGAACATCTTGAGCTTTCTAAAAAGTCCAAGAACACATCTCTAGGGTCATAATTGAAGGAGTTATGCATTGGTGAAGTTGACCTTTTTTGCAAAATTGCCAAAAGTCAAAAGTGACCAAAATTGCAATTTTTGTCAAATGGGCCTAACTTTTTGTGCTTGTATTAAGTTGGTAAGATGGTCCACGACCCATGATCCTTCCCACTTGCCTTTGTTTTATTTTTGTCATTTATTTTGATTTTTATTTCAATTAAATCAAATTAAATCAAAATAAAATCATGAAAATATAAAAACTAATCAAAGCTTGAGATTTTGTGCATGTTTAGGTCTCTTATACAGCTAGGGAGAAAATAAAATCGTGCAAGCTTCAAATGTACATAAAAAGATTGGATTTTGGCTTGATTTGGAAAGATTTACATGAGAATCAAATCATGATCAATGATCATTATTGGAGAAGATTTGATGCAAACTTGTAAACCTAATTCACTCAAGGATACATATAGAACATTGGCAGACCAAAAGCATAAGAATTGGAGGCGTGAGAAGCTGAGAAAAAACTTGAAAAAACTCAACAAAAGTGGCAATCTGATTTCATAGTTCCAGGCTCTTTCAAGCCATTCCAAGCATACCATTCACTTGCTGGACATCTAAGGACTCCATCCCAACCATTAGCAAGCGTTTTCGTGCCCAAGAACGCACTGTAAGTACCTCACGACATCCCTACTTTTTTGAAATCGAATCTCATGAATTTGGCATTGTTAGCATGATTTTTTTATATATTCTAAATCCTTGAAACATTTGCAAGCTAATGATAATAATTAATTGCATTTTTTCTAACCATACTGAGATCCACCATTGCTAGGTTTTCCTTGCTCGTTTTAGGGTTTTCTCATGCAGGTAAAATTGGCCCAAAAGAGGGGTACCATGGTGTTCACGAAGCCAAGACGAATTGACATGTACCATTAGTTTTCATTTATTGTGCTTGTATGAGATTCTGGAAATACGCATGGGCTATACCTACAGAGAACGTCTGTAGGTAAAAGTCATTTTACCTAAGACGACGGACGCTGGGGAAGATGATGGTTTGGCGTGGTGTGATTTGTCCATTCAAAAATCTGCATGTTTTTTATTATATTAACTTGATTTTCCAATATAATGTTCATTTGTTATTCCATGTACAACAAAGCATGCTAGACCAGTTGGTCAGGAGGCGTTGGAAGCAGCCAAAATGCCTGGGTTCGATTCCCAGGTCCCCTATATTTGTTCAATGCAATTTTGTTTCATGTAATCAGGTGTACCAGCTTCCAGGACGTCCACTGTATGCCATCAATGATCAATCACCAGATCTCCAGAATGCCAGATCTAACGCCCATCCTTTGGAGGTCCATGATGTACCCTAGTCAAGCAATGCACAAGATCATGAAAGGTCAACATGGACCAAGGCATATTGGGCTTATTGACACCCCCCTTTTACTTTGATACCAGGCCCATTTCTCTCTTTTCTTTTATATTTTCTTTTACTTATTTATTTTTGTTTAAATTATTTTCTAAATCACAAATTAGTTCTTTTTTATACAAAAAAATTCATAAAAATGAATTTCATCAAATTTAGGTTTTTTTATATATTTTGTCAAAATTAATTTAATTAGTTTAATTTAATTCTAGGGCAATTCTAACCTTTTGTAAATAATTTAAAATAAATTAGAAAATTAGGGTTTGGTTGATTTAATTTTTATTTTCTTTTCTTAAAATAACCAAAATATAAAAATAGGTCAAAATTAATTAATTTTCTTAATTTAATTTAATTAGTAATTAGGTTGTATTTATTTAATTTAAAACCTTATTCTTTCTAAAAAATAATCAAAAACAACAAAAAATGATTTTTCTTTTAATTAGGTCTAGACGGGGTCAAAACCCTAATTTTTCGCGGTCTTAATTTATCGCGCGCATTTATTATTTTTGCAAATATTAATGTAACTGCTAATGGGATGTAATAGTTTAATTAGGACTTTTCGTTTATTTATCATTTTTACGGGTTTTTGGTTATGTAATTAATCCCCCTCCCCAAAGCCTTGTAATAGCGTAGTTTTATTTCTCGCATTTTAATTTTCGCAAATATTAACTGTTAGATGTATGATAATAGAATTGCATGACAATAATGTATGTTAATTTTAAAATGGTTAGCAAACCCTAAATATGCAAAGATAATAACTTGAAATAAAATCACTCGCACATGCGTACTCCTAGGGTATACTCTCACTTCGGTTGCCTTCGATAAACGATCATTAAGTATAGGGTGTTTTAGTGGTCGCTCTTTTGTCTAAACAAATATCAAATGTCCCATTCGGAAATGTTGCCTCGGAAAGGTTGCCTCGGAAATGTTGCCTCAAATATGATCTTAAGACATTAGAGCTATTACTAAGACGTCCTAACATTGCTTTAGTGATCGTACGTCCCTTTCGAATTGACCCTTACAACTCCAACGACGGTGCTACCTACTCACTAATAGTAGGATAACGTTGTCTAAAGGAAAAAGAACATAAACATTATTTTTTCGAGTAGGTAGATGCTAGTAGGTACTTGCTCAAAAAATCAAATTTCTCACACCTACACTTTTCCAAACAAAGTTTTCAAAAACACTTTGTAACACTCTTGAAGACAGAAGCAAGAGTTAAAACAAAGTCAAACAAAATTTTTCAAAACACACAAACACGGAAGCATTTTTTAAAATGATGAGCAAGTACCTAAGAGCCCGTGGAAAACCACGGATAGAAAGGGTGCTAATACCTTCCCTTTCTATAATCTACCCCCCGTACTCAAAATCTCGAAAAAGGAATTTTTCTGTGCTTTTTTCCTTTCCATTTGGATAAAATAAAAGTCGGTGGCGACTCTTGCTTACCGCGACATTTTGCAAACACAAACACAAACCAGCATTCCTAAAACAGTTTCGGTTCTGCCACCGTATCACACTTAGGGATAGATCACATTTATTTGCTTACATTGTTTGACTTGTATGATTTACATTATGGTTCTTTGTTTGGGTTTGAATCCTCTACCCGGATTTGGGATACATTATAAGTAAGTAGCAATACATTGTGGAAACTGTACGGGGTATACCGACATGGTCTAAGCAATAGCTATGTTAGTGCGACATATTTGTGGGTACCGGTAGCCTTTGAGTTAATCAAAGAGAATATGGGGCCGCTGAGTGATGTCATAAAGCACTAATGAACTTTTAGAACCGTTACTTGACCAACTTGGCCTTTAGGATGTAGTGAGATGACCGGCTTTGGCATAGTCTAAAGTTGGTAGATACTCGATACTACACTCATTGAGGTTTTGTTTTTTGGAATATTTCGATCTCCATTAAAGAGACTTGTGCTGAAACAATGACCAAGGAGACAAACCAGTGATATTGAGCTCCTTAGAACCCGATTACTATTACTAGAACAGGTTTAAGCCAACTAAACTTCAAGAGGGTACTTACCTATAAAACTCCATGCAAGCCTAAACCTAAGGATTTGTTTGTTTTATTTGTATATGCATACTTGTACACAACATCATGAACATCATATACATCTGTGATCGGTGGGAATGAGAACTGACTGTTTTGGAATGCTGGTTCGTGTTTGCGTTTGTTTTTGCAAAATGCCGCGGTAAGCAAGAGTCGCCACCGTCTTTTATTTTATCCAACAAGGAAAGGATAAAAGCACAGAAAAATTCCTTTTCGAGATGTTTCTCGGGTTCGGGAGGTAGATTATAGAAAGGGAAGGTGTTAGCACCCTTTCTATCCGTGGTTATCCACGGGCTCTTAGGTACTTGCTCACTATGTTTTCAAAAGTTTGCTTTTCTTTGTGATTGTGGGTTTGAAAAGAGTTTTTGTTTGAAAGAAAGTGTAAGTGTGAAAAGTTTTGTTTTGTTTTTAAAGGAGCAAGTACTTAAGAACCTCTACCTACTCAAAAAGGAATTAAACTGTGCAAATGTCCTTTAGACAGTGCTATCCCACTATTGAGGAGTAGGTAGCACCGTCGTTGGAGCTTTTCGGGTCAATTCGATTAAGGGACATGTGGTCACTAAAGCAATGTTAGGACTCCTTAGCGGTAACCCTAATATCTTAGATCATTTTTTCCTAGGCAGCCGTTTCGAGGCAACTTATGATCTTTGGACAAGAGAGCGACCTCTAAAACATCCTATACTCAATGACCACGTTCGAGGCAACCAAGTGAGGCATACCCTAAGAGTGGCATGTGAGAGTGTGTCAATTTTCAGTTTATATTATCTTTACATGTCATGGTGAGCTACTGTTGATTTTAAGTCAAGATAGATCTTGTCATGCAATCCTAGTTAGCATACATCTAAACAGTTAATATATGTACAGGAATTTAAAGTGCGGGAATTGTAAATCCTACGCTATTACAAGGCTTCGGGGAGGGGGATTATTTACATGTTCAAAATTGGGGGAATAAAGCAGTAAAGTGTAAAAGTCTTAGTTAAGCTATTACAAACCAGTAGGCAGTTACAATAAAATAAACGCGCGCGAATCTGAAAATAACCTCTAAAAATTCTAAGAATACAATCTTTTTGTTGCTTTACTTTATTTTAGGAAAATGATCTAAATCTTCTTAATTTTAGTTTTGAGAAAATGTTAAGATAATTAAATGATTAATTGACAAAGTTAATTTAATAGAAAATACTAGCCTAATGTTTTTGTGGTTTTTCTTTTAATTGATTTTATGTTGATTAAAAAAGAAATAAAATAGTCAAAACAAAGATGAAATCAAAGGAAACAGGCAGTAAATACAAAAAAAAGTATAATTCTGGAGGCCTGGATCGAAAGAGGTGTGGGCTGTCTTTCGATCCAGTGAAGAGGCTTGATAGAAGGTGCATGAGGAGCTGCACTTTGGGGGTGTTCGATCTGGATATGTCATCCTTCGATCTGGGAACCCTCAGTCCAGTTCGAAGCTAAGCTACTAAGCTTCGAAGCTCTGAACAAGATTCTGAGAAGATATTTCCTACAAAATGAGACAAATGTTAAAGATCCAGGGGGGATTTTACCCCCTGATTCGAATTTCCTCCCAATTCGAATCCTTCCTCAATTTGAATCTGCTGAATCTGGGTTTGGGTTTGTTTTATCCTGAGATTCGAAGGAGAAACTTAGATCGTGCCCAAGCAATGGCACAATCTCATGTTTGCGCTGTAGCTTGCATGCAACATAATCAGTAATAACAAGAATATATATGCAATGTGTATTTAAATGTCATGAAGGTGCAATTTTGGTTTTGCAAACCCTTACCAATTAAAGATGTATGATCTGTGGCTCTGGGTGTGGAGATGTTTGCTGAATGGCTGCTTTGGCTTGGATTACTTATGAAAATGTTGATAACCTTTGGTGGGCTTGTGGGCAGCGTATCTCAAAATCCTCCCTGTTTCTCCTTTTTCCGTTTTTTTGTTCCCCCCTTGGCACTGTATGCTGGCCCTTGTATTTATAGGAGTATGATGGTCTAGTAACAACAAGAGACAACCAATTAAACAAGCCTTTAAAGCCATGAGACAAGAATCAGACACATTAAAAGATTTCCTTTTTTGAAATATTCATGTCTCTTTGGAATCTTGAATGAACCTGGACACTTTGATTTTCGAATGCCTCCAGGCCATGCTCCTCGATTGGTCTTGAGTTGCCTCCTTCGAATGGACTTCTTATGTGCCCTTCAAATGGGCCTTATGAATGCTTCTTCAAATGGACCTTTTGAATGTTCTTCGAATGACCCTTTGAATGCTTCTCTTTGATAGCTTCAAAGTCCCAAATCGAATTACTCCAGCTTCAATTGCATAGCCCCTTCGATTGAGCCTCCCTCTACTTCGATTGCTTGATTTGAAAAGGATCACCCTGGTCGAATCCGCTCTTGAAGGGTTGGGAGCAAACAAGTCAAGAATCTGGCCTTTAATTCAAATAATTGAGTCCACAATCAACATTTAATTATTTTTATATTTGCAAGGGACACATGCCATTGTGAACTTTGGGTGAACCTGGACAGGTTAGGATATGTGTTTTTGCTTAGTCATGCCAGCCTACTTCATTCCTTCGAATCTGCCTTCTTTGCCAACTTCAAAGTCCAATTCGAATCTATTTAGAACATTCCCTATTAGACAACTTCGACCATCCCTATGCCTTGTGATGAGTCTATGTTCTGATTCGAAGTGTCCAGAACTTCCTTCATCAAAGCATCTTAGATTAAGAGAAACTCTGCACTGAAATGCCATTCGAAGGTCATTTCGTTCTGATGTTCTGATTGAGGTAAAGTATGAAGTTCCAGTCGAAGGACCCTCTGAAGTACTAGTCGAAGCATTGTGAAATTAACTTGATCGAAGGGGTCCAGCGCTCAATCAAAGACTTGCATACCAAAGCTTGATCGAAGGGTTCCAAACACCTAATCGAACTTACTAATCAAAGCCTGATCGAAGAGTGCCAAATGCCCAATCGAAGACTGGTGAGTCAGGCCTGTATCGAAGTATTTTGGATACCCAATCGAAGACTTTTCCCAGATGCCAATCGAAAGACACTTTGTTCATCTTAAAAAAACTTTATTTTCGTTAGGCAAATGTTTGTGACCAACCATGTAAGGGAAGACCTTTGAAAACATGAGAGGGCAAATTTTGGGGTACAACAGTTGCCCCTGTTCAATTTTCTTAAACCTGAGGATATAGATTGGCTTTCGAGCCTTTCGTGATCCGAAGGTGGAAGATAATTGAACACTAGAGTGCCCAGAAATTTGCACTCGCATGGTGTAGTATCAGCATTGTGACGTCGGGAATGGGCTTACAGATGCCATTTGGAGATTGTTGGTAGGAGGATGGGCTTATAGATGCCATCTGCAGGAGTGTCGATCGCATAAGAGATTCCTTAGCGAGAACTTGCATACATGTTGTTTGTAGAAGATTCC
The DNA here is from genome assembly GCA_948472305.1 of Vicia faba. NCBI lineage: Eukaryota > Viridiplantae > Streptophyta > Magnoliopsida > Fabales > Fabaceae > Vicia > Vicia faba. Next base: position 681,090,764 of record OX451736.1, read on the forward strand.
GCTGGGGAAGTCTAACTTTTGTTGAGATTTAGTAACTGACTCGTGCTCACCGGGAGTATACCGTTGAGGTTATAGAACTTGTCCTGTCTGGTTCCAAGTATTAATCATTGACCTGATAAAGAAAAATAGTTTTCCTGGCTTGTTACAGGTATTAATCTTCAATATCTTCATGTAGATAATTTTTCTGGCTTGTTACTGGTATTAATCTACAATCAGTCATCCACAGATAGTTTTCCTGGCTTGTTAAAGGTATTAATCTACAATCAGTCGTCCACAGATAGTTTTCCAGGCTTGCTACAGGTATTCAGCTGGGACTTGAAAAGGTTGGTCGAGGAGATAGCTGTCCTGGCTGGTTTCAGGTATTAATCTCTGACCTGAGAAAGAAAGGTAGTCTTCCTGGCTTGTTACAGGTGTTAATCTTCAATCTCTTCATGTAGATAATTTTCCTGGCTTGTTACAGGTATTAATCTACAATCAGTCGTCCACATATAGTTTTCATGGCTTGCTACAGGTATTCAACTGAGACTTAAAAAGGTTGGTCGATGAGAAAGCTGTCCTGGCTGGTTTCAGGTATTAATCTCTGACCTGAGAAAGAAAGGTCTTCCTTGCTTGTTACAGGTATTAATCTTCAATCTCTTCATGTAGATAATTTTCCTGGCTTGTTACAGGTATTAATCTACAATCTCTTCATGTAGATAATTTTCCTGGCTTGTTACAGGTATTAATCTACAATCAGTCGTCCACAGATAGTTTTCCTGGCTTGCTACAGGTATTCAACTGGGACTTAAAAAGGTTGGTCGAGGAGATAGCTGTCCTGGCTGGTTTCAGGTATTAATCTCTGACCCGAGAAAGAAAGGTCTTCATGGCTTGTTACAGGTATTAATCTTCAATCTCTTCATGTAGATAATTTTCCTGGCTTGTTACATGTATTAATCTACAATCATTCATCCACATATAGTTTTCCTAGCTTGCTACAGGTATTCAACTGGGACTTAAAAAGGTTGGTCGATGAGAAAGTTGTCCTGGCTGGTTTCAGGTATTAATCTCTGACCTGAGAAAGAAAGATAGTTTTCCTGGCTTGTTACAGGTGTTAATCTTCAATCTCTTCATTTAGATAATTTTCCTGGCTTGTTACAGGTATTAATCTACAATCAGTCGTCCACAGATATTTTCCTGGCTTGCTACAGGTATTAAACTGGGACTTAAAAAGGTTGGCCGATGAGATAGTTGTCCTGGCTGGTTTCAGGTATTAATCTCTGACCTGAGAAAGAAAGATAGTCTTCCTGGCTTGTTACAGGTGTTAATCTTCAATCTCTTCATGTAGATAATTTTCCTGGCTTGTTACAGGTATTAATCTACAATCAGTCGTCCACATATATTTTCCTGGCTTGCTACAGGTATTAAACTGGGACTTGAAAAGGTTGGTCGAGGAGATAGCTGTCCTGGCTGGTTTCAGGTATTAATCTCTGACCTGAGAAAGAAAGGTCTTCCTGGCTTGTTACAGGTATTAATCTTCAATCTCTTCATGTAGATAATTTTCCTGGCTTGTTACAGGTATTAATCTACAATCAGTCGTCCACAGATAGTTTCCTGGCTTGCTACAGGTATTCAGCTGGGACTTAAAAAGGTTGGTCGATGATAAAGTTGTCCTGGCTAGTTTCAGGTATTAATCTCTGACCTGAGAAAGAAAGGTCTTCCTGGCTTGTTACAGGTATTAATATTCAATCTCTTCATGTAGATAATTTTCCTGGCATGTTACAGGTATTAATCTACAGTCAATCGTCCACAGATAGTTTTCCTGGCTTGCTACAGGTATTAAACTGGGACTTAAAAAGGTTGGTCGATGAGAAAGTTGTCCTGGCTGGTTTCAGGTATTAATCTCTGACCTGAGAAAGAAAGGTCTTCCTGGCTTGTTACAGGTATTAATCTTCAATCTCTTCATGTAGATAATTTTCCTGGCTTGTTACAGGTATTAATCTACAATCAGTCGTCCACAGATAGTTTTCCTGGCTTGCTACAGGTATTCAACTGGGACTTAAAAAGGTTGGTCGATGAGAAAGTTGTCCTGGCTGGTTTCAGGTATTAATCTCTGACCTGAGAAAGAAAGATGGTCTTTCTGGCTTGTTACAGGTATTAATCTTCAATCTCTTCATGTAGATAATTTTCCTGGCTTGTTACAGGTATTAATCTACAATCAGTCGTCCACAAATAGTTTTCCTGGCTTGCTACAGGTATTCAACTGGGACTTAAAAAGGTTGATGGTAGCCATCTTTTGATTGACCTTTTCCTGAAAAAGGTAAAACGTTAGCTGTATGCAATGTCATGATGTATGAAATGCATGATGTCATGATGTTCTCAAAAATAAATGAGATCGTGTCGTATGCACTTTATCATGTATGTAAATAGGAGGTATGAAATGTGAAATGTTTATGAATGTATTTCCGTCTGGGAAAATAAATCCTTGACAAATGTCGGGGAGTTTGTTAAATCCTGGACTGTTGTTGAAGAGTATGTGTGTCTTCAAACTTTGTTTAGAATATTTCTGATGGGGATGACGAACGAAGATGGTTGTGAGAATAAACCTGTAGGAGAAAATAACTCCATTGGGGAATAAACATGGTGAAGATATTACTCTGTGGGGAATTACTATGTGGGGAAGAGATACTTCGCTGAGATTTTAATGATAAACTTCGCTGGGGATTCTGTTGATAAGCTTTGTTGGGGATTTTGATGATGAACTCCGCTGGGGATAGAAAGAACTTCGCTGGGGATGATCTTTCAGTTGCAACTTGCTGAGGATAACCCGGTTAGACTCTTGTGAGGATAACCTCTGAATTTGGATGGGGAGATACATTTGTATTCTGCAGGGGACAAGCTTCTAGAATCTACTGGGTAAGATGATTTAACTCTGTTGGGGAAACTTTTTTAGACTGCGCTGGGGAAATGGCTCCACTGGGGGTATCTTGCATTCTGCCGGGGAACATTCTTATATTCCGTTGAGGAATATTAAGACTGCCATGAATACTCTTATGCTTGCTGGGGAATATCCTTATACTCCGCTGGGGAATATTAAGACCTTCTGGGGATACCCAATCTTTTTAGGGCTGATGGTAGACCAACTCTGCTTGGGGAGAGTATTGCTGATTCGTTCATAGTTGCAAGTCTCAGCTGAGAGAGCTATTATTACTGTCTTACTCTGCGGGGAGTGAAAGTATCTTAGCCATATTCTTCAGTTGAATATATACCTTGGTACCTGGTGGACAGAGCAACTTGTACAGTTCAGACAATTCTTATTTGCCCCTGTTTTTTGCGGGAGAAGGTGCCTGCGGAGGCCCTGTGGATCGAGTAGTATCCCCACCTATGAGGTGCTTGGTATCTTTCGGTCAAAATGACAAGTCTTCTTCTGGTAGGCCAGTGATGAGATGACGAGACATAGTCGTACGCTTTGATCCCTAATTTTTTCCTGGACCGCCCTTTCGGGTTTTCAATCCACCGGGATACCCTTTTTTGCCCAAGCTGCCTTTTCAGGTTTTCGACTTGCCGGGTATACAAAATTTTCATTTTCATCCCTTATTTTTGCCCGAACCCTTTTGGTTCGTCGGGAAGCCCTTATTTTTGCCTAGGCCAGTCAACCTAGCGGGTCTTTGATTATGCGTAGTACTTTTTGACTATGTCCACGCTCTCAGGATGTAGGGAGGTGTCACTGTCGGTAGTGTTGTGTTGCCATACTACCAGAAGATGTTCGTTTGATCATACAAGATTCGTTGCTGGAATTCATGTCCAATGCCCCAAGTGATTCAGATGGAGATCTGCCCCTGGCTATTTGGCATCTTTGAGAGACTCCTTGAATCTTGACTTGACTGCCCCAGATGATAGACAATGCTCATGCCGTGCCCCTTGGTTGGAAGTGTTTTTTCCACTTGAGGTGACCCTTTTTATTGAAAAGGTTTTTTTTGTTCACTAGATATTCGTCGTGCGAATTTCTCTGCTATTTGAACAAATAGTCATATGCAAACAATGTTATTTTAAGAATTCAAAGCTTATGTCTGTCTTGAAGTTTTTGAAAATGCATTTTTTCAGTAAGATAGGAAATTTTTGTAAAATGTGATGTCAACTCAGGATTTACAGCAAGCCCTACAGTTGTCAGGATACCTTTTATAACAGTATGCTTTTGAACTAACCCATGCTTCAGCTAGGACTTTTTAAGGGTTATAACGTGGCCTGGTTCACGGTTTAAGAAACAAAGGATAAAGGCTCAAATTTTATATGTACCCACCCGTTCTTCGTGATTTTCTTCGATCCTAAACTCAGCTGATCGTGCATTAGATCCCGTTTGAGTCTTTGCTCTGATATTCCAGTGATGGTTCGGATACTGACAATTTATTTTGAATAGGCAGTCATTTTTGTTGAGAGTTTTAGGACCTCTTTTTGATTTTATTATCCCTGTCTTTTGCCTGAACTGTTTCTTTTTGTATTTACAGTCAGCGGGATGCCCCAGTCTTGTAAGTCTCCTTCATAGGTTTTGACTTAATGGGCTTTTATTTCTGAGAGATAATGACTGCCTGTCCTTATGATTATTCGGAACCATCACTGTCTCTTGTTTTGGAAGGACTTCTTTGATGCCATTCATTGTGCACCTGGATCAACTGAGAAAACTACCCTGCCCCAGGTTATAATTAAGGGTTTTAATTTGTGAAAAGAAAAACTCCAACTTCTTTGGCTCAAAGGGGTTGACTAGGGATTATCTTCCTTATAACTCCACTGTTTAGGATTTGAAACAATGCCTGTACCTCATCAGCAGGATCTATTCAAAAGCATACTGTAAAGATCGTGGTATCGTTTTTGTCATCCTCCCTTTAAAGTCTTAGATTTTTTTCCGAGAGTTGATCATCACAAAAAATGAAAGCAATTTGAATATAGTGAATACGAATGGATTGATTCAAAACAGACATATGCAATGTATTGATAAAGTAATAAAGTTTGACATGAATAAATGTTCGAACAATCAAAAGAAAATTACAAATTGAAAATCCTAATGAACAAAAGTCTTCTCGTCTCAGTACTTGTCACTTCAAATGGTGAACCTTGGAGGGATGGTAGAAGAACTGAGCCTGACCATCTTGTGTGAATTCCAATGCTCCTTCATCAATCAGGTCTTGAATTTTGTTGCTCAAAGCCCAACAGATGTTAGTATCATGCCCCGGGCTGTTGGAGTGATATGCACACCTTGCATCAGGATTGTACTTTGGGGAGGCTGTGTTGGGATTCTTAGGAGGGTCCCTTAACGTCACCAGATTCAATCTTAACAGGTGTTGTAAAGCTTGAGACAGCGGCATGTTGAGTTGGTAAATTGCCTCCTGGGCATGTTTGGCTTACTCTGATCAAACCATTGTTCTTGGCAAGGTCTTTGTTGGACCTGTGAGGTAGTAACAACTTGGAGAGGTCTATTCTTCGTCAAACCAAACCTTTGACTTCTCGGAAGTTGATTAATGACTTGGTCCTCGGCCTTGAATGTTTGCTTCATGTTGTTGTATCTGTCTTGATGAAGCTGGTTGATCATGGTTCTCAGCTCTTCTTGTTCCCGAGCTAAACCTTGGATAAGAGCCATCTGCCCCAGCATCTGGGTTTTCATGGCACTGAACTCAGCTTGTAGTTATTCCAGTCGTTCGTCCTTATTGTCTTCAGGACTTTTCTTGACCAAGTTCCCCATGAGGAGTGTTCTCAACTCTTCCTGCCCCTTGGATAGGCTTAGGAACATGTCCCCAAACTGAGCTTCTCGAGTTTGAAGATCTTGGTTGTCTGGTTGGAAAGCCATTGCTGAAATAAACAGCGAGAACATGAGAGACCTGTATTGGGAGACCTGTTATGCAATGATATGTATGTATGCAATGTTTTCAAGGATCCCGCGGGGTAAACAAGAAACTTGTTAGAATTTGAATTTCGCAACTTTGAAGAAACTTCATGTTATTAAGAGTCCTTCTTCAAGAGTCAAGCTCACCATATCGAGTGGGTCATAGCCCCTGACTCAAGTTATCATGTTTTAATCTCTAGACGGAATTGGCTAGAGGAAAATAAATCCCCTTGCCCCTTGCTAGACATTTGATTTACCATAACCTGCATCACAAACCCTTGAGATCCTTGAAATGGTTAAGGAAATGTTAAGGCATGATGTTATGATGTGTATGCTATGCGTTTAAGCAAAAGTGTGAAGTGATGTAAGTAAACCCTGCAATAAATCCAAATTATCGGATAAGGACTGTAAACAAAACCTGCAAGGAACTCATGTTGTCAGATAACAAGAATGTGCAAGTAGTTCAAGTTTGAAGGCACACAAGTCACACAAACAGCCTTAAGTTTAGGCTGGCATGGAGTTTAGGTATTACCCTCTTTCAGTTTAGTTGGTTTAAACCTGTCCTAAAAATAGTAACCGGGTTCTAGAGGATCTCAATATCACTGACTACCCTCAATCGGTCATAATTCCAGTTTAGCAACCTTTTCTCGCGGCCGGAATCATCGCGAGAGTTAATCTCAATGAGTGTAGCATACTGCTACTGTTCTATGGCCAAGTTGGTCAATTTAAGGTTCTAAGGTCAGTTGGTGCTTAATGACTCCTCAGAAGACCCATATTCTCCTCGTTTCAACACAAGGGATATCGGTACAGACCAAGGTGCCACACCAACGTAGCTACTGTTTCATCCGTGTCGGTCTACACCGGACAGATCCCTCACAGTTTATTGCTACTTACCTAAAGGGTATCCCCAGATCCGGGTTAAGATCTATAGAACTCCAATACAAGCCCACAAAATTTAAAGCATACAAAGCATACAATTGAAAACACAAGTGATCTAATCCTAAGGTACACCTCACTTATAAAAATCCCCAGCAGAGTCGCCAGTTCTATGATCGGTGGGAATGAGAACTGACTGTTTTGGAATGCTGGTTCGCGTTTGCGTTTGTTTTTGCAAAATGTCGCGGTAAGCAAGAGTCGCCACCGTCTTTTATTTATCCAACAAGGAAAGATCAAAAGCACAAAAAAATTCCTTTTCGAGATGTTTCTCGGGTTCAGGAGGTAGATTATAGAAAGGGAAAGTGTTATCACCCTTTCTATCAGTGGTTATCCACGGGCTCTTAGGTACTTGCTCACTATGTTTTCAAAAGTTTTCTTTTCTTTGTGATTGTGGGTTTGAAAAGAGTTTTTGTTTGAAAGAAAGTGTAAATGTGAAAAGTTTTGTTTTGTTTTTAAAGGAGCAAGTACTTAAGAACCTCTACCTACTCAAAAAGGAATTAAACTGTGCAAATGTCCTTTAGACAGTGCTATCCCACTATTGAGGAGTAGGTAGCACCGTCGTTGGAGCTTTTCGGGTCAATTCGATTAAGGGACGTGTGGTCACTAAAGCAATGTTAGGACGCCTTAGCGGTAACCCTAATGTCTTAGATCATTTTTTCCGAGGCAACCGTTTCGAGGTAACTTATGATCTTTGGACAAGAGAGCGACCTCTAAAACATCCTATACTCAATAACCACGTTCGAGGCAACCAAGTGAGGCGTACCCTAAGAGTGGCATGTGAGAGTGTGTCAATTTTCAGTTTATATTATCTTTACATGTCATGGTGAGCTACTGTTGATTTTAAGTCAAGATAGATCTTGTCATGCAATCCTAGTTAGCATACATCTAAACAGTTAATATATGTACAGGAATTTAAAGTGCGGGAATTGTAAATCCTACGCTATTACAAGGCTTCGGGGAGGGGGATTATTTACATGTTCAAAATTGGGGGAATAAAGCAGTAAAGTGTAAAAGTCTTAGTTAAGCTATTACAAACCAGTAGGCAGTTACAATAAAATAAACGTGCGCGAATATGAAAATAACCTCTAACAATTCTAAGAATAAAATCTTTTTGTTGCTTTATTTTATTTTGGGAAAATGATCTAAATCTTCTTAATTTTAGTTTTGAGAAAATGTTAAGATAATTAAATGATTATTGACAAAGTTAATTTAATAGAAAAAACTAGCCTAATGTTTTTGTGGTTTTTCTTTTAATTGATTTTATGTTGATTAAAAAAGAAATAAAATAGTCAAAACAAAGATGAAATCGAAGGAAACAGGCAGTAAATAAAAAAAAATAATTCTGGAGGCCTGGATCGAAAAAGGTGTGGGCTGTCTTTCGATCCAGTGAAGAGGCTTGATAGAAGGTGCATGAGGGGCTGCACTTTGGGGGTGTTCGATCTGGATATGTCATCCTTCGATCTGGGAACCCTGGGTCCAGTTTGAAGCTAAGCTGCTAAGCTTCGAAGCTCTAAACAAGATTCTGAGAAGATATTTCCTGCAAAATGAGACAAATGTTAAAGATCCAGGGGGGATTTTACCCCCTGATTCGAATCCTTCTTCAATTTGAATCTGCTGAATCTGGGTCTGGGTTTGTTTTATCCTGAGATTCGAAGGAGAAACTTAGATCGTGCCCAAGCAATGGCATGATCTCATCTTTGCGTTGTAGCTTACATGCAACATAATCAGTAATAACAAGAATATATATGCAATGTGTATTTAAATGTCATGAAGGTGCAATTTTGGTTTTGCAAACCCTTATCAATTAAAGATGTATGATCTGTGGCTCTGGGTGTGGAGATGTTTGCTGAATGGCTGCTTTGGCTTGGATTACTTATGAAAATGTTGATAACCTTTGGTGGGTTTGTGGGCAGCGTATCTCCAAATCCTCCCTGTTTCTCCTTTTTCCGTTTTTTTGTTCCCCCCCTTGGCACTGTATGCTGGCCCTTGTATTTATAGGAGTGTGATGGTCTAGTAACGGCAATAGACAACCAATTAAACAAGCCTTTAAAGCCATGAGACAAGAATCAGACACATTAAAAGATTTCCTTTTTTGAAATATTCATGTCTCTTTGGAATCTTGAATGAACCCGAACACCTTTGATTTTCGAATGCCTCCAGGCCATGCTCCTCGATTGGTCTTGAGTTGCCTCCTTCGAATGGACTTCTTATGTGCCCTTCGAATGGGCCTTCTGAATGCTTCTTCAAATGGACCTTTTGAATGTTCTTCGAATGACCCTTTGAATGCTTCTCTTTGATAGCTTCAAAGTCCCAAATCGAATTACTCCAGCTTCAATGGCATAGCCCCTTTGATTGAGCCTCCCTCTGCTTCGATTGCTTGATTCGAAAAGGATCACCCTGGTCGAATCATCTCTTGTAGGGTTGGGAGCAAACAAGGCAAGAATCTGGCCTTTAATTCAAATAATTGAGTCCACAATCAGCATTTAATTATTTCTATATTTGCAAGGGACACATGCCATTGTGAACTTTGGGTGAACCTGGACAGGTTAGGATATGTGTTTTTGCTTAGTCATACCAGCCTACTTCATTCCTTCGAATCTTCCTTCTTTGCCAGCTTGAAAGTCCAATTCGAATCTATTTAGAACATTCCCTATTAGACAACTTCGACCAGTCCTATGCCTTGTGATGAGTCTAAGTTCTGATTCGAAGTGTCCAGAACTTCCTTCATCAGAGCATCTTAGATTAAGAGAAACTCTGCACTGAAATGCCATTCGAAGGTCATTTCGTTCTGATGTTCTGATTGAGGTAAAGTATGAAGTTCCAGTAGAAGGACCCTCTGAAGTACTAGTCAAAGCATTGTGAAATTGACTTGATCAAAGGGGTCCAGCGCTCAATCGAATACTTGCACACCAAAGCTTGATTGAAGGGTTCAAAACACCTAATCGAAGCTTACTAATCAAAGCCTGATCGAAGAGTGCCAAATGCCCAATCGAAGACTGGTGAGTCAGGCCTGTATCAAAGTATTTTGGATACCCAATCGAAGACTTTTCCCAGATGCCAATCGAAAGACACTTTGTTCATCTTCAAAAAACTTTATTTTCGTTAGGAAAATGTTTGTGACCAACCATGTAAGGGAAGACCTTTGAAAACATGAGAGGGCAAATTTTAGGGTACAACAACATCCACTAACAATTTCAAGGATTTTGGGATTCATCTTTGTTCTTGTTTTGTAGGATATGGATTCACTTCGCAGGAAAACTATTCAAGTTAATCTTGTAAGGATCCCTCCACAACTTAAGGAGATAGCTTCAAGGATTCCTGAAAACTCTCCATTCACCGAGAGACATGGTCGCCTACTCAACTTGGTCACCTCCAACACAGATGAGGATATGATGAAGGTGCTCTTTCAGTTCTTTGATCCTTTACACCATTGCTTCACATTTCCCGATTATCAACTTGTGCCAACTTTGGAAGAATTCTCACAACTCTTGAGGATTCCCATTCTCAATCAACTACCTTTCAACAGTACATAAATAGACCCAAAGCCAGAAGAGATTGCTCAAGCTTTACACTTGCACTCATCTGGTGTCATAACTCATTGGGAAACAAGGAGTGGTGTCAAAGGTTTCCTAGCAAAGTTCTTGTTCGAGAAAGCCCAAAACTGTTGGAATTACTTGGATTTGCAAGCCTTTGAGGAAATTGTGGCTCTCCTCATCTATGGGATGGTTTTGTTTCCAAATCCTGACCAACTCATAGATGTGAACGCCGTCAAAATCTTCATATCCCGCAACCCGGTGCCTACATTACTAGGGGATATCCTACACTCCTTTCACACTCGCACAATAAGGAAAAGAGGCGTCCTTATATGTTTCACTCCTCTCTTGGAAATATGGTTTATTTCGCATCTTCCCCAATCTGTGTTAAAGAATGAGCAAGGTTCAAGGTGGTCACAAAGGTTGATGACGCTCAAACATTCAGACATTCATTGGTGCTCCCGATCCATAAAGAATGTTACTATTATCGACTGTTGTGGAGAATTTCCTAATGTCCCTTTACTTGGCATTAGGGGAGGTATCACCTACAACCCCTGTTTATCCTTAAGACAGTTTGGTTACGCCCAAAGGGATGGCCCGCACGAGATGCTGATTCAAAGTTTGGTATTTGGCTACGACAACGACGATCAATGTCTTCACCAGAGATTTATCCAAGCTTGGAGGATGTTGAATAAGGTGGATAGCAAGACTTTGGGGCACAATAATTCCATCCCTATTGAGCCTTACCTCAAATGAGTACGAACTCGTGCTCAAAGTATTATGATGCCTTACCCCTCCATTCTCCCGGTAATCATTGAGCCTATCATAGAAGGAGATGTTCCATACACTATCCTACATCCTGATATGCCCACCTCTCTTGAAGACCTACAAAGATATTGGATACAACTCAAGGGGGAGCGAGATACTTTCGAAGCCCAATTCTACACAAGCGAGAAGAAGGTTTTGGAACTCACTAGACTACTTCACGAGGAGCAGACTCTGAATGCCTACATCGCACCAAAGAGGATGTGAACTACCTTTTTATGTTAGAGTTTTTGTATTATATTTGCCTAAGAGGCATTGATGTACTCAAGCTTTAACTTATTAATATAACGTGTGTTCCTTTTTGTCTAAAACAAATTTGAATCTTTGAAATCCTTGAAATCATTACATATGCATATACCATTCATCATAACATAAGCATGTCTTTTGCAACAAGTATCCTCATCTCTCTACTGTTTATTTCAGTAAGATGGATCTCGAACAAACAGTGAAGGACCTCCAAGCTCAGAATACACAGTTTCAATAGTTGTTCTTGACCCTAGCCAAAGGAAAAGAAGAGTTGAAGACTCTGCTGGATGAGGAGAAGAAAAAGAAGACAAAGAAGGTAACCCGAGTCCTAAACATGGGAAGAAGATTTCATAGGCAGACAAGAAGGACTTTAGACTTTGCAACGACATCTGGTGAGAGAGACAATCAAGATGGGAAAGGCAAGGAAACAGTTGTCCCGTCAGAATCACAATCAGAAGAGGAAGAGGAAGCAGAAGACTATTATGAAGAACAATACCCTACAGCTGATGACAAGTATAAACATCTCGAAGAGCAGTTGAGTGCGATGGAAATCTAAAAAGTGCCTAGCTTGGACTTTGAGGAATTGGGGCTAGTGTCGAGGATTGTCATTCCTTCCAAATTCAAAGCACCTGTTTCGTCAAGTATGACCGAGTCTCATGCCCTAAAATGCATCTCCGATCCTATGTGAGGAAAATCCAACCCCATACCGCTGACAAAGACTTATGGGTACACTTCTTCCAAGACAGTCTGTCTGGAACTCAACTTGACTGGTTTTACCAACTAGAAAGAGCTAACATTCATAACTAGGAAGATCTTGCTGCAACCTTCTACAAACAATACTAATACAATGCTGATCTTGCGCCTACCCGTACTCAACTCCAGAGTATGGCCATGGTTTCCAATGAAGGTTTCAAGGACTATGCACAAAAATGGAGAGACTTGGCTGGAAGAGTTCAACCTCCCCTATCTGAAGGAGAATTAGTGGACATGTTTTTAGGCACCTTGTCTGGTCCATTTTTCAATCACTTGATTGGAAGTTCATCAGCAGGTTTTACTGAGTTGATATTGACCGCAGAAAGGGTAGAAGCCGGTATAAAGAATGGAATGATTCAAAAAGATACATCCTCTTCTGCAGCTGTAAGGAAGCCTTTCATCGGAAAGAAAGAGGTGGTTACTGTATATCCGCAAAGAAATCAAGATAGGGCCGAGCGCCGACCAATGGTGGGGGCTGTAATGATCCCTAAACCTGCGCCTGATCAACAAAGAAACAATCAACCGAGGATGGAAAGACCGGTCAGACAGTTCATAAAATTAACATGACCATGTCTCAGGTATTACCGCATCTACTAAGATCCAATTTTGGTAACTTGAAAGAAGCTCTGAAGAACCCTAACACAACATCTCCTCACTATCATCCTAATGCCCGCTGTGCATACCACTCTAAAAGTCCCGGCCATGACACTAATAATTGTTGAACTCTAAATAACAAAATACAAGACCTCATTGAAGCCAAAGAGATTGAATTCGATGCGCCCGAAAAGTCAAATGTCATTGTTGTACCCCAAAATTTTTCCTCCCATATTTCTTAAAACATTTCAAGAAAGATCCCCAAGTTGCTCAAGGTAGTCCAAGGGTTGGCCAGACAAGCTCTCTTCTAAGGCAGTCTACCTCAAATTAGGGTTTCATGATTGCATCAAGATACTTGAGTCCAAGGGATCCCAAATGCTCACCAATGTCCTAATATGTTCTCAAGACCATCCATGTCAAGTTTCAAGCCCTACAGAGAAAATTTGCTCAATCAATTGCTCAAAGGCCTGAAAATCGACTGTGCTAGGGCAAAAGTCAACTGTGTCCTACATATAGTCAAACTTCAAGATTTTTGGTCAACATCCTCATTTTGAATTATATTTCATCATTTGATCAAGGGTTGATCATGATTCATCAAGGATTGCTCATAATTCATCAAAGACTCAAAAGTTGCTAAATTAGGGTTTTGCAGGAAAAGTCAACTCAAATTTGACCAAGCATAACTTTCTCATACTTTATGATAAATGACCCATCCAAAGCTCATTTTGAAGAGGATGCAATTCTCTACAATCCATCTTCATCACCCAAGTTCAAAATATGCACTCACAAGAAGTTATGAATTTGGATATTATAGGTCATTTTGAAAAGTCAACAAAAACACCTTTTTTGTCAAAGCTTTATACATGAGCACGGATATCAATTTGAGATGAGACCAAAAGTATCGCTTAGAGGACATCTCAAGCTTTTTAAAAAGTCCAAGAAAACCTCCAAATAGTCAAAATTGAGGAAGTTATGCATTGGTGAAGTCGACCTTTTTTGCAAAATTGCCAAAAGTCAACTATCCCTAAAACTTCATGTTTTGCCAAATGGCCCCAATCTTTTTCACTTGTTTTGAGTTGACAACATAGTCCACGACCTCTAGACTTTGCCACTTGTCGATATCTTATTTTTATTATTTATTTTGATTTTTATTTGAATTAATTCAATTTAAATCAAAACAAATCATATAAAATCCAAAATATTGAAAACCAAAGATTTTGTGATTGTTTCAGGTCTTATTATACAGCTAGCAAGACATTCAAACTCGTATCAAGACATGTGTGCACAAAAAGATTGGATTTGGACCAATTTTGGAAAGTTTTCAAAGTGTATCAAATCACAATCCAAATCATTGAAGGAGGAAGATTGAATACAACTTATCAACCCTAATACATTGCGTAGTACATATAGAAGCAAGGCAAACTCAAAAACGAGGTTAGAAACAGGCGCAACAAGCAAAGCAACATTGGAAATAATCAAGAAAAAGTGGTGAATCGAATTTTCACTTAGAGGCATCCTCAAGACTCTTTGCCTATCCCAATCGATTCCTGAGAGTGTCAGCAAGCTAAAGCAATCAAGAACAAGGCCATTCCAGTCCCGTATTGAACTGTAAGTCCCTCATGATATCCTTGAATTTTTGAAATCAGTTAGCATGATTTAGGCATTTTTAACATGAATTAGTCACATATTCTTGATCTATGAGACATATGCAAGCTTGCTGTATGATTTAATTGCATTTATATAGCCTATACAAGATTTCACCATGGCTAGGATTCGAAGCTTCGAATTAGGGTTTTTGTCTACAGGTGAAATTAGCTTTGATGAAGGGTACCATTGTGTTCAGAATGATGAGACGAATTCAACCATGGCTTTGTTTTTCATTTATCATGTTTGTGCTTGATTTTAAGAGTGACAGGGGCTATAGCGACGGACGCTGTCCGTAGGTAAGTTCTCAGAACTTTTAGCCACAGAGGGAGGAAGGAGACGACTGCGTGTCACTCCCCTATTGAAACGTTCTTCTAAGACAGTCTGTCTGGAACTCAACTTGACTGGTTTTACCAACTAGAAATAGCCAACGTTCACAACTAGGAAGATCTTGCTGCAACCTTCTACAAACAATACCAATACAATGCTGATCTTGCGCCTACCCGTACTCAACTCCAGAGTATGGCCATGGTTTCCAATGAAGGTTTCAAGGACTATGCACAAAAATGGAGAGACTTGGCTGGAAGAGTTCAACCTCCCCTATCTGAAGGAGAATTAGTGGACATGTTTTTAGGCACCTTGTCTGGTACATTTTTCAATCACTTGATTGGAAGTTCATCAGCAGGTTTTACTGAGTTGATATTGACCGGAGAAAGGGTAGAAACCGGTATAAAAGATGGAAAGATTCAAAAAGATACATCCTCTTCTGCAGTTGTAAGGAAGCATTTCATCAGAAAGAAGAAGGTGGTTGCTGTATATCCGCAAAGAAATCAAGATAGGGCCGAGCGCCGACCAATGGTGGGGGCTGTAATGATCCCTAAACCTGCGCCTGATTAACAAAGAAACAATCAACCAAGGATGGAAAGACCGGTCAGGCAGTTCACAAAATTAACATGACCATGTCTCAGGTATTATCGCATCTACTAAGATCCAATTTTGTGACCTTGAAAGAAGCTCTGAAGAAACCTAACACAACATCTCCTCACTATCATCCTAATGCCCGCTGTGCATACCACTCTAAAAGTCTCGGCCATGACACTAATAACTGTTGAACTCTAAAGAACAAAATACAAGACCTCATTGAAGCCAAAGAGATTGAATTCGATGCGCCCGAAAAGTCAAATGTCATTGTTGTACCCCAAAATTTTCCCTCCCATATTTCTTAAAACATTTCAAGGAAGATCCCAGAGTTGCTCAAGGTAGTCCAAGGGTTGGCCAGACAAGCTCTCTTCTAAGGCAGTCTACCTCAAATTAGGGTTTCATGATTGCATCAAGATACTTGAGTCCAAGGGATCCCAAATGCCCACCAATGTCCTAATATGTTCTCAAGACCATCCATGTCAAGTTTCAAGCCCTACAGAGGAAATTTGCTCAGTCAATTGCTCAAAGGCCTAAAAATCGACTATGATAGGGCAAAAGTCAATTGTGTCCTACATATAGTCAAACTTCAAGATTTTTGGTCAACATCCTCATTTTGAAGTATATTTCATCATTTGATCAAGGGTTGATCATGATTCATCAAGGATTGCTCATAATTCATCAAAGACTCAAAAGTTGCTAAATTAGGGTTTTGCAGGAAAAGTCAACTCAACTTTGACCAAGCATAACTTTCTCATACTTTATGAGAAATGACCCATCCAGAGCTCATTTTGAAGAGTATGCAATTCTCTACAATCCATATTCATCACCCAAGTTAAAAATATGCACTCACAAGAAGTTATGAATTTGGATATTATAGGTCATTTTGAAAAGTCAACATAAACACCTTTTTTGTCAAAGCTTCATAGATGAGCATGGATATCAATTTGAGATGAGACCAAAAGGATCGCTTAGAGGACATCTCAAGTTTTCTAAAAAGTGAAAGAAAACCTCCAAATAGTCAAAATTGAGGAAGTTATGCATTGGTGAAGTCGACCTTTTTTGCAACATTGCCAAAAGTCAACTATCCCTAAAACTTCAAGTTTTGCCAAATGGGCCCAATCTTTTTCACTTGTTTTGAGTTGACAACATAGTCCACGACCTCTAGCCTTTTCCACTTGTCGATATCTTATTTTTATTATTTATTTTGATTTTTATTTGAATTAATTCAATTTAAATCAAAACAAATCATATAAAATCCAAAATATTGAAAACCAAAGATTTTGTGATTGTTTCAGGTCTTATTATACAGCTAGCAAGACATTCAAACTCGTATCAAGACATGTGTGCACAAAAAGATTGGATTTGGACCAATTTTGGAAAGTTTTCAAAGTGTATCAAATCACAATCCAAATCATTGAAGGAGGAAGATTGAATACAGCTTATCAACCCTAATACATTACTTAGTACATATAGAAGCAAGGCAGACTCAAAAACGAGGTTAGAAACAGGCGGAACAAGCAAAGCAACATTGGAAATAATCAAGAAAACGTGGTGAATCTAATTTTCACTTAGAGGCATCCTCAAGACTCTTTGCCTATCCCAATCGATTCCTGAGAGTGTCAGCAAGCTAAAGCAATCAAGAACAAGGCCATTCCAGTCCCGTATTGCACTGTAAGTCCCTCATGATATCCTTGAATTTTTTAAATCGATTAGCATGATTTAGGCATTTTTAACATGAATTAGTCACATATTCTTGATCTATGAGACATATGCAAGCTTGCTGTATGATTTAATTGCATTTATATAGCCTATACAAGATTTCACCATGGCTAGGATTCGAAGCTTCGAATTAGGGTTTTTGTCTACAGGTGAAATTAGCTTTGATGAAGGGTACCATTGTGTTCAGAATGATGAGACGAATTCAACCATGGCTTTGTTTTTCATTTATCATGTTTGTGCTTGATTTTAAGAGTGACAGGGGCTATAGCGACGGACGCTGTCCGTAGGTAAGTTCTCAGAACTTTTAGGCACAGAGGGAGGAAGGAGACGACTGCGTGTCACTCCCCTATTGAAACGTTCTTCCAAGACAGTCTGTCTGGAACTCAACTTGACTGGTTTTACCAACTAGAAAGAGCCAATGTTCACAACTAGGAAGATCTTGCTGCAACCTTCTACAAACAATACCAATACAATGCTGATCTTGCGCCTACCCGTACTCAACTCCAGAGTATGGCCATGGTTTCCAATGAAGGTTTCAAGGACTATGCACAAAAATGGAGAGACTTGGCTGGAAGAGTTCAACCTCCCCTATCTGAAGGAGAATTAGTGGACATGTTTTTAGGCACCTTGTCTGGTCCATTTTTCAATCACTTGATTGGAAGTTCATCAGCAGGTTTTACTGAGTTGATATTGACCGCAGAAAGGGTAGAAACCGGTATAAAGAATGGAAAGATTCAAAAAGATACATCCTCTTCTGCAGCTGTAAGGAAGCCTTTAATCGGAAAGAAAGAGGTGGTTGCTGTATATCCGCAAAGAAATCAAGATAGGGCCGAGCGCCGACCAATGATGGGGGCTGTAATGATCCCTAAACCTGCGCCTAATCAACAAAGAAACAATCAACCGAGGATGGAAAGACCGGTCAGACAGTTCACAAAATTAACATGACCATGTCTCAGGTATTACCGCATCTACTAAGATCCAATTTTGTGACCTTGAAAGAAGCTCTGAAGAACCCTAACACAACATCTCCTCACTATCATCCTAATGCCCGCTGTGCATTCCACTCTAAAAGTCCCGGCCATGACACTAATAATTGTTGAACTCTAAATAACAAAATACAAGACCTCATTGAAGCCAAAGAGATTGAATTCGATGCGCCCGAAAAGTCAAATGTCATTGTTGTACCCCAAAATTTTCCCTCCCATATTTCTCAAAACATTTCAAGGAAGATCCCCAAGTTGCTCAAGGTAGTCCAAGGGTTGGCCAGACAAGCTCTCTTCTAAGGCAGTCTACCTCAAATTAGGGTTTCATGATTGCATCAAGATACTTGAGTCCAAGGGATCCAAAATTCCCACCAATGTCCTAATATGTTCTCAAGACCATCCATGTCAAGTTTCAAGCCCTACAGAGGAAATTTGCTCAGTCTATTGCTCAAAGGCCTGAAAATCGACTGTGCTAGGGCAAAAGTCAACTGTGTCCTACATATAGTCAAACTTCAAGATTTTTGGTCAACATCCTCATTTTGAAGTATATTTCATCATTTGATCAAGGGTTGATCATGATTCATCAAGGATTGCTCATAATTCATCAAAGACTCAAAAGTTGCTAAATTAGGGTTTTGCAGGAAAAGTCAACTCAAATTTGACCAAGCATAACTTTCTCATACTTTATGAGAAATGACCCATCCAAAGCTCACTTTGAAGAGGATGAAATTATCTACAATCCATCTTAATCTCCCAAGTTCAAAATATGCACTCACAAGAAGTTATGAATTTGGATATTATAGGTCATTTTGAAAAGTCAACAAAAACACCTTTTTTGTCAAAGCTTCATACATGAGCATGGATATCAATTTGAGATGAGACCAAAAGGATCACTTAGAGGACATCTCAAGATTTCTAAAAAGTCAAAGAAAACATCCAAATAGTCAAAATTGAGGAAGTTATGCATTGGTGAAGTCGACCTTTTTTGCAAAATTGCCAAAAGTCAACTATCCCTAAAACTTCAAGTTTTGCCAAATGGGCCCAATCTTTTTCACTTGTTTTGAGTTGACAACATAGTCCACGACCTCTAGCCTTTTCCACTTGTCGATATCTTATTTTTATTATTTATTTTGATTTTTATTTGAATTAATTCAATTTAAATCAAAACAAATCATATAAAATCCAAAATATTGAAAACCAAAGATTTTGTGATTGTTTCAGGTCTTATTATACAGCTAGCAAGACATTCAAACTCGTATCAAGACATGTGTGCACAAAAAGATTGGATTTGGACCAATTTTGGAAAGTTTTCAAAGTGTATCAAATCACAATCCAAATCATTGAAGGAGGAAGATTGAATACAGCTTATCAACCCTAATACATTACTTAGTACATATAGAAGCAAGGCAGACTCAAAAACGAGGTTAGAAACAGGCGCAACAAGCAAAGCAACATTGGAAATAATCAAGAAAAAGTGGTGAATCTAATTTTCACTTAGAGGCATCCTCAAGACTCTTTGCCTATCCCAATCGATTCCTGAGAGTGTCAGCAAGCTAAAGCAATCAAGAACAAGGCCATTCCAGTCCCGTATTGCACTGTAAGTCCCTCACGATATCCTTGAATTTTTGAAATCGATTAGCATGATTTAGGCATTTTTAACATGAATTAGTCACATATTCTTGATCTATGAGACATATGCAAGCTTGCTGTATGATTTAATTGCATTTATATAGCCTATACAAGATTTCACCATGGCTAGGATTCGAAGCTTCGAATTAGGGTTTTTGTCTACAGGTGAAATTAGCTTTGATGAAGGGTACCATTGTGTTCAGAATGATGAGACGAATTCAACCATGGCTTTGTTTTTCATTTATCATGTTTGTGCTTGATTTTAAGAGTGACAGGGGCTATAGCAACGGACGCTGTCCGTAGGTAAGTTCTCAGAACTTTTAGCCACGGAGGGAGGAAGGAGACGACTGCGTGTCACTCCCCTATTGAAATGTTCTTCCAAGACAGTCTGTCTGGAACTCAACTTGACTGGTTTTACCAACTAGAAAGAGCCAACGTTCACAACTAGGAAGATCTTGCTGCAACCTTCTACAAACAATACCAATACAATGCTGATCTTGCGCCTACCCGTACTCAACTCCAGAGTATGGCCATGGTTTCCAATGAAGGTTTCAAGGACTATGCACAAAAATGGAGAGACTTGGCTGGAAGAGTTCAACCTCCCCTATCTGAAGGAGAATTAGTGGACATGTTTTTAGGCACCTTGTCTGGTCCATTTTTCAATCACTTGATTGGAAGTTCATCAGCAGGTTTTACTGAGTTGATATTGACCGCAGAAAAGGTAGAAACCGGTATAAAGAATGGAAAGATTCAAAAAGATACATCCTCTTCTGCAGCTGTAAGGAAGCCTTTCATCGGAAAGAAAGAGGTGGTTGCTGTATATCCGCAAAGAAATCAAGATAGGGCCGAGCGCCGACCAATGATGGGGGCTGTAATGATCCCTAAACCTGCGCCTGATCAACAAAGAAACAATCAACCGAGGATGGAAAGACCGGTCAGACAGTTCACAAAATTAACATGACCATGTCTCAGGTATTACCGCATCTACTAAGATCCAATTTTGTGACCTTGAAAGAAGCTCTGAAGAACCCTAACACAACATCTCCTCACTATCATCCTAATGCCCGCTGTGCATACCACTCTAAAAGTCCCGGCCATGACACTAATAATTATTGAACTCTAAATAACAAAATACAAGACCTCATTGAAGCCAAAGAGATTGAATTCGATGCGCCCGAAAAGTCAAATGTCATTGTTGTACCCCAAAATTTTCCCTCCCATATTTCTCAAAACATTTCAAGGAAGATCCCCAAGTTGCTCAAGGTAGTCCAAGGGTTGGCCAGACAAGCTCTCTTCTAAGGCAGTCTACCTCAAATTAGGGTTTCATGATTGCATCAAGATACTTGAGTCCAAGGGATCCCAAATGCCCACCAATGTCCTAATATGTTCTCAAGACCATCCATGTCAAGTTTCAAGCCCTACAGAGGAAATTTGCTCAGTCTATTGCTCAAAGGCCTGAAAATCGACTATGCTAGGGAAAAAGTCAACTGTGTCCTACATATAGTCAAACTTCAAGATTTTTGGTCAACATCCTCATTTTGAAGTATATTTCATCATTTGATAAAGGGTTGATCATGATTCATCAAGGATTGCTCATAATTCATCAAAGACTCAAAAGTTGCTAAATTAGGGTTTTGCAGGAAAAGTCAACTCAACTTTGACCAAGCATAACTTTCTCATACTTTATGACAAATGACCCATCCAAAGCTCACTTTGAAGAGGATGCAATTATCTACAATCCATCTTAATCTCCCAAGTTCAAAATATGCACTCACAAGAAGTTATGAATTTGGATATTATAGGTCATTTTGAAAAGTCAACAAAAACACATTTTTTGTCAAAGCTTCATACATGAGCATGGATATCAATTTGAGATGAGACCAAAAGGATCGCTTAGAGGACATCTCAAGATTTCTAAAAAGTCAAAGAAAACATCCAAATAGTCAAAATTGAGGAAGTTATGCATTGGTGAAGTCGACCTTTTTTGCAAAATTGCCAAAAGTCAACTATCCCTAAAACTTCAAGTTTTGCCAAATGGGCCCAATCTTTTTCACTTGTTTTGAGTTGACAACATAGTCCACGACCTCTAGCCTTTTCCACTTGTCGATATCTTATTTTTATTATTTATTTTGATTTTTATTTGAATTAATTCAATTTAAATCAAAACAAATCATATAAAATCCAAAATATTGAAAACCAAAGATTTTGTGATTGTTTCAGGTCTTATTATACAGCTAGCAAGACATTCAAACTCGTATCAAGACATGTGTGCACAAAAAGATTGGATTTGGACCAATTTTGGAAAGTTTTCAAAGTGTATCAAATCACAATCCAAATCATTGAAGGAGGAAGATTGAATACAGCTTATCAACCCTAATACATTACTTAGTACATATAGAAGCAAGGCAGACTCAAAAACGAGGTTAGAAACAGGCGCAACAAGCAAAGCAACATTGGAAATAATCAAGAAAAAGTGGTGAATCTAATTTTCACTTAGAGGCATCCTCAAGACTCTTTGCCTATCCCAATCGATTCCTGAGAGTGTCAGCAAGCTAAAGCAATCAAGAACAAGGCCATTCCAGTCCCGTATTGCACTGTAAGTCCCTCACGATATCCTTGAATTTTTGAAATCGATTAGCATGATTTAGGCATTTTTAACATGAATTAGTCACATATTCTTGATCTATGAGACATATGCAAGCTTGCTGTATGATTTAATTGCATTTATATAGCCTATACAAGATTTCACCATGGCTAGGATTCGAAGCTTCGAATTAGGGTTTTTGTCTACAGGTGAAATTAGCTTTGATGAAGGGTACCATTGTGTTCAGAATGATGAGACGAATTCAACCATGGCTTTGTTTTTCATTTATCATGTTTGTGCTTGATTTTAAGAGTGACAGGGGCTATAGCAACGGACGCTGTCCGTAGGTAAGTTCTCAGAACTTTTAGCCACGGAGGGAGGAAGGAGACGACTGCGTGTCACTCCCCTATTGAAACGTTCTTCCAAGACAGTCTGTCTGGAACTCAACTTGACTGGTTTTACCAACTAGAAAGAGCCAACGTTCACAACTAGGAAGATCTTGCTGCAACCTTCTACAAACAATACCAATACAATGCTGATCTTGCGCCTACCCGTACTCAACTCCAGAGTATGGCCATGGTTTCCAATGAAGGTTTCAAGGACTATGCACAAAAATGGAGAGACTTGGCTGGAAGAGTTCAACCTCCCCTATCTGAAGGAGAATTAGTGGACATGTTTTTAGGCACCTTGTCTGGTCCATTTTTCAATCACTTGATTGGAAGTTCATCAGCAGGTTTTACTGAGTTGATATTGACCGCAGAAAAGGTAGAAACCGGTATAAAGAATGGAAAGATTCAAAAAGATACATCCTCTTCTGCAGCTGTAAGGAAGCCTTTCATCGGAAAGAAAGAGGTGGTTGCTGTATATCCGCAAAGAAATCAAGATAGGGCCGAGCGCCGACCAATGATGGGGGCTGTAATGATCCCTAAACCTGCGCCTGATCAACAAAGAAACAATCAACCGAGGATGGAAAGACCGGTCAGACAGTTCACAAAATTAACATGACCATGTCTCAGGTATTACCGCATCTACTAAGATCCAATTTTGTGACCTTGAAAGAAGCTCTGAAGAACCCTAACACAACATCTCCTCACTATCATCCTAATGCCCGCTGTGCATACCACTCTAAAAGTCCCGGCCATGACACTAATAATTATTGAACTCTAAATAACAAAATACAAGACCTCATTGAAGCCAAAGAGATTGAATTCGATGCGCCCGAAAAGTCAAATGTCATTGTTGTACCCCAAAATTTTCCCTCCCATATTTCTCAAAACATTTCAAGGAAGATCCCCAAGTTGCTCAAGGTAGTCCAAGGGTTGGCCAGACAAGCTCTCTTCTAAGGCAGTCTACCTCAAATTAGGGTTTCATGATTGCATCAAGATACTTGAGTCCAAGGGATCCCAAATGCCCACCAATGTCCTAATATGTTCTCAAGACCATCCATGTCAAGTTTCAAGCCCTACAGAGGAAATTTGCTCAGTCTATTGCTCAAAGGCCTGAAAATCGACTATGCTAGGGAAAAAGTCAACTGTGTCCTACATATAGTCAAACTTCAAGATTTTTGGTCAACATCCTCATTTTGAAGTATATTTCATCATTTGATAAAGGGTTGATCATGATTCATCAAGGATTGCTCATAATTCATCAAAGACTCAAAAGTTGCTAAATTAGGGTTTTGCAGGAAAAGTCAACTCAACTTTGACCAAGCATAACTTTCTCATACTTTATGACAAATGACCCATCCAAAGCTCACTTTGAAGAGGATGCAATTATCTACAATCCATCTTAATCTCCCAAGTTCAAAATATGCACTCACAAGAAGTTATGAATTTGGATATTATAGGTCATTTTGAAAAGTCAACAAAAACACATTTTTTGTCAAAGCTTCATACATGAGCATGGATATCAATTTGAGATGAGACCAAAAGGATCGCTTAGAGGACATCTCAAGATTTCTAAAAAGTCAAAGAAAACATCCAAATAGTCAAAATTGAGGAAGTTATGCATTGGTGAAGTCGACCTTTTTTGCAAAATTGCCAAAAGTCAACTATCCCTAAAACTTCAAGTTTTGCCAAATGGGCCCAATCTTTTTCACTTGTTTTGAGTTGACAACATAGTCCACGACCTCTAGCCTTTTCCACTTGTCGATATCTTATTTTTATTATTTATTTTGATTTTTATTTGAATTAATTCAATTTAAATCAAAACAAATCATATAAAATCCAAAATATTGAAAACCAAAGATTTTGTGATTGTTTCAGGTCTTATTATACAGCTAGCAAGACATTCAAACTCGTATCAAGACATGTGTGCACAAAAAGATTGGATTTGGACCAATTTTGGAAAGTTTTCAAAGTGTATCAAATCACAATCCAAATCATTGAAGGAGGAAGATTGAATACAGCTTATCAACCCTAATACATTACTTAGTACATATAGAAGCAAGGCAGACTCAAAAACGAGGTTAGAAACAGGCGCAACAAGCAAAGCAACATTGGAAATAATCAAGAAAAAGTGGTGAATCTAATTTTCACTTAGAGGCATCCTCAAGACTCTTTGCCTATCCCAATCGATTCCTGAGAGTGTCAGCAAGCTAAAGCAATCAAGAACAAGGCCATTCCAGTCCCGTATTGCACTGTAAGTCCCTCACGATATCCTTGAATTTTTGAAATCGATTAGCATGATTTAGGCATTTTTAACATGAATTAGTCACATATTCTTGATCTATGAGACATATGCAAGCTTGCTGTATGATTTAATTGCATTTATATAGCCTATACAAGATTTCACCATGGCTAGGATTCGAAGCTTCGAATTAGGGTTTTTGTCTACAGGTGAAATTAGCTTTGATGAAGGGTACCATTGTGTTCAGAATGATGAGACGAATTCAACCATGGCTTTGTTTTTCATTTATCATGTTTGTGCTTGATTTTAAGAGTGACAGGGGCTATAGCAACGGACGCTGTCCGTAGGTAAGTTCTCAGAACTTTTAGCCACGGAGGGAGGAAGGAGACGACTGCGTGTCACTCCCCTATTGAAACGTTCTTCCAAGACAGTCTGTCTGGAACTCAACTTGACTGGTTTTACCAACTAGAAAGAGCCAACGTTCACAACTAGGAAGATCTTGCTGCAACCTTCTACAAACAATACCAATACAATGCTGATCTTGCGCCTACCCGTACTCAACTCCAGAGTATGGCCATGGTTTCCAATGAAGGTTTCAAGGACTATGCACAAAAATGGAGAGACTTGGCTGGAAGAGTTCAACCTCCCCTATCTGAAGGAGAATTAGTGGACATGTTTTTAGGCACCTTGTCTGGTCCATTTTTCAATCACTTGATTGGAAGTTCATCAGCAGGTTTTACTGAGTTGATATTGACCGCAGAAAGGGTAGAAACCGGTATAAAGAATGGAAAGATTCAAAAAGATACATCCTCTTCTGCAGCTGTAAGGAAGCCTTTCATCGGAAAGAAAGAGGTGGTTGCTGTATATCCGCAAAGAAATCAAGATAGGGCCGAGCGCCGACCAATGATGGGGGCTGTAATGATCCCTAAACCTGCGCCTGATCAACAAAGAAACAATCAACCGAGGATGGAAAGACCGGTCAGACAGTTCACAAAATTAACATGACCATGTCTCAGGTATTACCGCATCTACTAAGATCCAATTTTGTGACCTTGAAAGAAGCTCTGAAGAACCCTAACACAACATCTCCTCACTATCATCCTAATGCCCGCTGTGCATACCACTCTAAAAGTCCCGGCCATGACACTAATAATTGTTGAACTCTAAATAACAAAATACACGACCTCATTAAAGCCAAAGAGATTGAATTCTATGCGCCCGAAAAGTCAAATGTCATTGTTGTACCCCAAAATTTTCCCTCCCATATTTCTCAAAACATTTCAAGGAAGATCCCCAAGTTGCTCAAGGTAGTCCAAGGGTTGGCCAGACAAGCTCTCTTCTAAGGCAGTCTACCTCAAATTAGGGTTTCATGATTGCATCAAGATACTTGAGTCCAAGGGATCCCAAATGCCCACCAATGTCCTAATATGTTCTCAAGACCATCCATGTCAAGTTTCAAGCCCTACAGAGGAAATTTGCTCAGTCTATTGCTCAAAGGCCTGAAAATCGACTGTGCTAGGGCAAAAGTCAACTGTGTCCTACATATAGTCAAACTTCAAGATTTTTGGTCAACATCCTCATTTTGAAGTATATTTCATCATTTGATCAAGGGTTGATCATGATTCATCAAGGATTGCTCATAATTCATCAAAGACTCAAAAGTTGCTAAATTAGGGTTTTGCAGGAAAAGTCAACTAAACTTTGACCAAGCATAACTTTCTCATACTTTATGAGCAATGACCCATCCAAAGCTCACTTTGAAGAGGATGAAATTATCTACAATCCATCTTAATCTCCCAAGTTCAAAATATGCACTTACAAGAAGTTATGAATTTGGATATTATAGGTCATTTTGAAAAGTCAACAAAAACACCTTTTTTGTCAAAGCTTCATACATGAGCATGGATATCAATTTGAGATGAGACCAAAAGGATCGCTTAGAGGACATCTCAAGATTTCTAAAAAGTCCAAGAAAACATCCAAATAGTCAAAATTGAGGAAGTTATGCATTGGTGAAGTCGACCTTTTTTGCAAAATTGCCAAAAGTCAACTATCCCTAAAACTTCAAGTTTTGCCAAATGGGCCCAATCTTTTTCACTTGTTTTGAGTTGACAACATAGTCCACGACCTCTAGCATTTTCCACTTGTCGATATCTTATTTTTATTATTTATTTTGATTTTTATTTGAATTAATTCAATTTAAATCAAAACAAATCATATAAAATCCAAAATATTGAAAACCAAAGATTTTGTGATTGTTTCAGGTCTTATTATACAGCTAGCAAGACATTCAAACTCGTATCAAGACATGTGTGCACAAAAAGATTGGATTTGGACCAATTTTGGAAAGTTTTCAAAGTGTATCAAATCACAATCCAAATCATTGAAGGATGAAGATTGAATACAGCTTATCAACCCTAATACATTACTTAGTACATATAGAAGCAAGGCAGACTTAAAAAACGAGGTTAGAAACAGGCGCAACAAGCAAAGCAACATTGGAAATAATCAAGAAAAAGTGGTGAATCTAATTTTCACTTAGAGGCATCCTCAAGACTCTTTGCCTATCCCAATCGATTCCTAGGAGTGTCAGCAAGCTAAATCAATCAAGAACAAGGCCATTCCAGTCCCATATTGCACTGTAAGTCCCTCACGATATCCTTGAATTTTTGAAATCGATTAGCATGATTTAGGCATTTTTAACATGAATTAGTCACATATTCTTGATCTATGAGACATATGCAAGCTTGCTGTATGATTTAATTGCATTTATATAGCCTATACAAGATTTCACCATGGCTAGGATTCGAAGCTTCGAATTAGGGTTTTTGTCTACAGGTGAAATTAGCTTTGATGAAGGGTACCATTGTGTTCAGAATGATGAGACGAATTCAACCATGGCTTTGTTTTTCATTTATCATGTTTGTGCTTGATTTTAAGAGTGACAGGGGCTATAGCAACGGACGCTGTCCGTAGGTAAGTTCTCAAAACTTTTAGCCATGGAGGGAGGAAGGAGACGACTGCGTGTCACTCCCCTATTGAAACGTTCTTCCAAGACAGTCTGTCTGGAACTCAACTTGACTGGTTTTACCAACTAGAAAGAGCCAACGTTCACAACTAGGAAGATCTTGCTGCAACCTTCTACAAACAATACCAATACAATGCTGATCTTGCGCCTACCCGTACTCAACTCCAGAGTATGGCCATGGTTTCCAATGAAGGTTTCAAGGACTATGCACAAAAATGGAGAGACTTGGCTGGAAGAGTTTAACCTCCCCTATCTGAAGGAGAATTAGTGGACATGTTTTTAGGCACCTTGTCTGGTCCATTTTCAATCACTTGATTGGAAGTTCATCAGCAGGTTTTACTGAGTTGATATTGACCGCAGAAAGGGTAGAAACCGGTATAAAGAATGGAAAGATTCAAAAAGATACATCCTCTTCTGCAGCTGTAAGGAAGCCTTTCATCGGAAAGAAAGAGGTGGTTGCTGTATATCCGCAAAGAAATCAAGATAGGGCCGAGCGCCGACCAATGATGGGGGCTGTAATGATCCCTAAACCTGCGCCTGATCAACAAAGAAACAATCAACCGAGGATGGAAAGACCGGTCAGACAGTTCACAAAATTAACATGACCATGTCTCAGGTATTACCGCATCTACTAAGATCCAATTTTGTGACCTTGAAAGAAGCTCTGAAGAACCCTAACACAACATCTCCTCACTATCATCCTAATGCCCGCTGTGCATACCACTCTAAAAGTCCCGGCCATGACACTAATAATTGTTGAACTCTAAATAACAAAATACACGACCTCATTGAAGCCAAAGAGATTGAATTCGATGCGCCCGAAAAGTCAAATGTCATTGTTGTACCCCAAAATTTTCCCTCCCATATTTCTCAAAACATTTCAAGGAAGATCCCCAAGTTGCTCAAGGTAGTCCAAGGGTTGGCCAGACAAGCTCTCTTCTAAGGCAGTCTACCTCAAATTAGGGTTTCATGATTGCATCAAGATACTTGAGTACAAGGGATCTCAAATGCCCACCAATGTCCTAATATGTTCTCAAGACCATCCATGTCAAGTTTCAAGCCCTACAGAGGAAATTTGCTCAGTCTATTGCTCAAAGGCCTGAAAATCGACTGTGCTAGGGCAAAAGTCAACTGTGTCCTACATATAGTCAAACTTCAAGATTTTTGGTCAACATCCTCATTTTGAAGTATATTTCATCATTTGATCAAGGGTTGATCATGATTCATCAAGGATTGCTCATAATTCATCAAAGACTCAAAAGTTGCTAAATTAGGGTTTTGCAGGAAAAGTCAACTCAACTTTGACCAAGCATAACTTTCTCATACTTTATGAGCAATGACCCATCCAAAGCTCACTTTGAAGAGGATGAAATTATATACAATCCATCTAAATCTCTCAAGTTCAAAATATGCACTCACAAGAAGTTATGAATTTGGATATTATAGGTCATTTTGAAAAGTCAACAAAAACACATTTTTTGTCAAAACTTCATACATGAGCATGGATATCAATTTGAGATGAGACCAAAAGGATCGCTTAGAGGACATCTCGAGATTTCTAAAAAGTCCAAGAAAACATCCAAATAGTAAAAATTGAGGAAGTTATGCATTGGTGAAGTCGACCTTTTTTGCAAAATTGCCAAAAGTCAACTATCCCTAAAACTTCAAGTTTTGCCAAATGGGCCCAATCTTTTTCACTTGTTTTGAGTTGACAACATAGTCCACGACCTCTAGCCTTTTCCACTTGTCGATATCTTATTTTTATTATTTATTTTGATTTTTATTTGAATTAATTCAATTTAAATCAAAACAAATCATATAAAATCCAAAATATTGAAAACCAAAGATTTTGTGATTGTTTCAGGTCTTATTATACAGCTAGCAAGACATTCAAACTCGTATCAAGACATGTGTGCACAAAAAGATTGGATTTGGACCAATTTTGGAAAGTTTTCAAAGTGTATCAAATCACAATCCAAATCATTGAAGGAGGAAGATTGAATACAGCTTATCAACCCTAATACATTACTTAGTACATATAGAAGCAAGGCAGACTCAAAAACGAGGTTAGAAACAGGCGCAACAAGCAAAGCAACATTGGAAATAATCAAGAAAAAGTGGTGAATCTAATTTTCACTTAGAGGCATCCTCAAGACTCTTTGCCTATCCCAATCGATTCCTGAGAGTGTCAGCAAGCTAAAGCAATCAAGAACAAGGCCATTCCAGTCCCGTATTGCACTGTAAGTCCCTCACGATATCCTTGAATTTTTGAAATCGATTAGCATGATTTAGGCATTTTTAACATGAATTAGTCACATATTCTTGATCTATGAGACATATGCAAGCTTGCTGTATGATTTAATTGCATTTATATAGCCTATACAAGATTTCACCATGGCTAGGATTCGAAGCTTCGAATTAGGGTTTTTGTCTACAG
The DNA here is from genome assembly GCA_948472305.1 of Vicia faba. Classification (NCBI taxonomy): domain Eukaryota; kingdom Viridiplantae; phylum Streptophyta; class Magnoliopsida; order Fabales; family Fabaceae; genus Vicia; species Vicia faba. The sequence goes on from OX451736.1 coordinate 681,121,075, forward strand.
GTGAAATTAGCTTTGATGAAGGGTACCATTGTGTTCAGAATGATGAGACGAATTCAACCATGGCTTTGTTTTTCATTTATCATGTTTGTGCTTGATTTTAAGAGTGACAGGGGCTATAGCAACGGACGCTGTCCGTAGGTAAGTTCTCAGAACTTTTAGCCACGGAGGGAGGAAGGAGACGACTGCGTGTCACTCCCCTATTGAAACGTTCTTCCAAGACAGTCTGTCTGGAACTCAACTTGACTGGTTTTACCAACTAGAAAGAGCCAACGTTCACAACTAGGAAGATCTTGCTGCAACCTTCTACAAACAATACCAATACAATGCTGATCTTGCGCCTACCCGTACTCAACTCCAGAGTATGGCCATGGTTTCCAATGAAGGTTTCAAGGACTATGCACAAAAATGGAGAGACTTGGCTGGAAGAGTTCAACCTCCCCTATCTGAAGGAGAATTAGTGGACATGTTTTTAGGCACCTTGTCTGGTCCATTTTTCAATCACTTGATTGGAAGTTCATCAGCAGGTTTTACTGAGTTGATATTGACCGCAGAAAGGGTAGAAACCGATATAAAGAATGGAAAGATTCAAAAAGATACATCCTCTTCTGCAGCTGTAAGGAAGCCTTTCATCGGAAAGAAAGAGGTGGTTGCTGTATATCCGCAAAGAAATCAAGATAGGGCCGAGCGCCGACCAATGATGGGGGCTGTAATGATCCCTAAACCTGCGCCTGATCAACAAAGAAACAATCAACCGAGGATGGAAAGACCGGTCAGACAATTCACAAAATTAACATGACCATGTCTCAGGTATTACCGCATCTACTAAGATCCAATTTTGTGACCTTGAAAGAAGCTCTGAAGAACCCTAACACAACATCTCCTCACTATCATCCTAATGCCCACTGTGCATACCACTCTAAAAGTCCCGGCCATGACACTAATAATTGTTGAACTCTAAATAACAAAATACAAGACCTCATTGAAGCCAAAGAGATTGAATTCGATGCGCCCGAAAAGTCAAATGTCATTGTTGTACCCCAAAATTTTCCCTCCCATATTTCTCAAAACATTTCAAGGAAGATCCCCAAGTTGCTCAAGGTAGTCCAAGGGTTGGCCAGAAAAGCTCTCTTCTAAGGCAGTCTACCTCAAATTAGGGTTTCATGATTGCATCAAGATACTTGAGTCCAAGGGATCCCAAATGCCCACCAATGTCCTAATATGTTCTCAAGACCATCCATGTCAAGTTTCAAGCCCTACAGAGGAAATTTGCTCAGTCTATTGCTCAAAGGCCTGAAAATCGACTGTGCTAGGGCAAAAGTCAACTGTGTCCTACATATAGTCAAACTTCAAGATTTTTGGTCAACATCCTCATTTTGAAGTATATTTCATCATTTGATCAAGGGTTGATCATGATTCATCAAGGATTGCTCATAATTCATCAAAGACTCAAAAGTTGCTAAATTAGGGTTTTGCAGGAAAAGTCAACTCAACTTTGACCAAGCATAACTTTCTCATACTTTATGAGAAATGACCCATCCAAAGCCCACTTTGAAGAGGATGGAATTATCTACAATCCATATTAATCTCCTAAGTTCAAAATATGCACTCACAAGAAGTTATGAATTTGGATATTATAGGTCATTTTGAAAAGTCAACAAAAACACATTTTTTGTCAAAGCTTCATACATGAGCATGGATATCAATTTGAGATGAGACCAAAAGGATCGCTTAGAGGACATCTCAAGATTTCTAAAAAGTCAAAGAAAACATCCAAATAGTCAAAATTGAGGAAGTTATGCATTGGTGAAGTCGACCTTTTTTGCAAAATTGCCAAAAGTCAACTATCCCTAAAACTTCAAGTTTTGCCAAATGGGCCCAATCTTTTTCACTTGTTTTGAGTTGACAACATAGTCCACGACCTATAGCCTTTTCCACTTATCGATATCTTATTTTTATTATTTATTTTGATTTTTATTTGAATTAATTCAATTTAAATCAAAACAAATCATATAAAATCCAAAATATTGAAAACCAAAGATTTTGTGATTGTTTCAGGTCTTATTATACAGCTAGCAAGACATTCAAACTCGTATCAAGACATGTGTGCACAAAAAGATTGGATTTGGTCCAATTTTGGAAAGTTTTCAAAGTGTATCAAATCACAATCCAAATCATTGAAGGAGGAAGATTGAATACAGCTTATCAACCCTAATACATTACTTAGTACATATAGAAGCAAGGCAGACTCAAAAACGAGGTTAGAAACAGGCGCAACAAGCAAAGCAACATTGGAAATAATCAAGAAAAAGTGGTGAATCTAATTTTCACTTAGAGGCATCCTCAAGACTCTTTGCCTATCCCAATCGATTCCTGAGAGTGTCAGCAAGCTAAAGCAATCAAGAACAAGGCCATTCCAGTCCCGTATTGCACTGTAAGTCCCTCACGATATCCTTGAATTTTTGAAATCGATTAGCATGATTTAGGCATTTTTAACATGAATTAGTCACATATTCTTGATCTATGAGACATATGCAAGCTTGCTGTATGATTTAATTGCATTTATATAGCCTATACAAGATTTCACCATGGCTAGGATTCGAAGCTTCGAATTAGGGTTTTTGTCTACAGGTGAAATTAGCTTTGATGAAGGGTACCATTGTGTTCAGAATGATGAGACGAATTCAACCATGGCTTTGTTTTTCATTTATCATGTTTGTGCTTGATTTTAAGAGTGACAGGGGCTATAGCAACGGACGCTGTCCGTAGGTAAGTTCTCAGAACTTTTAGCCACGGAGGGAGGAAGGAGACGACTGCGTGTCACTCCCCTATTGAAATGTTCTTCCAAGACAGTCTGTCTGGAACTCAACTTGACTGGTTTTACCAACTAGAAAGAGCCAACGTTCACAACTAGGAAGATCTTGCTGCAACCTTCTACAAACAATACCAATACAATGCTGATCTTGCGCCTACCCGTACTCAACTCCAGAGTATGGCCATGGTTTCCAATGAAGGTTTCAAGGACTATGCACAAAAATGGAGAGACTTGGCTGGAAGAGTTCAACCTCCCCTATCTGAAGGAGAATTAGTGGACATGTTTTTAGGCACCTTGTCTGGTCCATTTTTCAATCACTTGATTGGAAGTTCATCAACAGGTTTTACTGAGTTGATATTGACCGCAGAAAGGGTAGAAACCGGTATAAAGAATGGAAAGATTCAAAAAGATACATCCTCTTCTGCAGCTGTAAGGAAGCCTTTCATCGGAAAGAAAGAGGTGGTTGCTGTATATCCGCAAAGAAATTAAGATAGGGCCGAGCGCCGACCAATGATGGGGGCTGTAATGATCCCTAAACCTGCGCCTGATCAACAAAGAAACAATCAACCGAGGATGGAAAGACCGGTCAGACAGTTCACAAAATTAACATGACCATGTCTCAGGTATTACCGCATCTACTAAGATCCAATTTTGTGACCTTGAAAGAAGCTCTGAAGAACCCTAACACAACATCTCCTCACTATCATCCTAATGCCCGCTGTGCATACCACTCTAAAAGTCCCGGCCATGACACTAATAATTGTTGAACTCTAAATAACAAAATACAAGACCTCATTGAATCCAAAGAGATTGAATTCGATGCGCCCGAAAAGTCAAATGTCATTGTTGTACCCCAAAATTTTCCCTCCCATATTTCTCAAAACATTTCAAGGAAGATCCCCAAGTTGCTCAAGGTAGTCCAAGGGTTGGCCAGACAAGCTCTCTTCTAAGGCAGTCTACCTCAAATTAGGGTTTCATGATTGCATCCAGATACTTGAGTCCAAGGGATCCCAAATGCCCACCAATGTCCTAATATGTTCTCAAGACCATCCATGTCAAGTTTCAAGCCCTACAGAGGAAATTTGCTCAGTCTATTGCTCAAAGGCCTGAAAATCGACTGTGCTAGGGCAAAAGTCAACTGTGTCCTACATATAGTCAAACTTCAAGATTTTTGGTCAACATCCTCATTTTGAAGTATATTTCATCATTTGATAAAGGGTTGATCATGATTCATCAAGGATTGCTCATAATTCATCAAAGACTCAAAAGTTGCTAAATTAGGGTTTTGCAGGAAAAGTCAACTCAACTTTGACCAAGCATAACTTTCTCATACTTTATGAGAAATGACCCATCCAAAGCTCACTTTGAAGAGGATGCAATTATCTACAATCCATCTTAATCTCCCAAGTTCAAAATATGCACTCACAAGAAGTTATGAATTTGGATATTATAGGTCATTTTGAAAAGTCAACAAAAACACATTTTTTGTCAAAGCTTCATACATGAGCATGGATATCAATTTGAGATGAGACCAAAAGGATCGCTTAGAGGACATCTCAAGATTTCTAAAAAGTCCAAGAAAACATCCAAATAGTCAAAATTGAGGAAGTTATGCATTGGTGAAGTCGACCTTTTTTGCAAAATTGCCAAAAGTCAACTATCCCTAAAACTTCAAGTTTTGCCAAATGGGCCCAATCTTTTTCACTTGTTTTGAGTTGACAACATAGTCCACGACCTCTAGCCTTTTCCACTTGTCGATATCTTATTTTTATTATTTATTTTGATTTTTATTTGAATTAATTCAATTTAAATCAAAACAAATCATATAAAATCCAAAATATTGAAAACCAAAGATTTTGTGATTGTTTCAGGTCTTATTATACAGCTAGCAAGACATTCAAACTCGTATCAAGACATGTGTGCACAAAAAGATTGGATTTGGACCAATTTTGGAAAGTTTTCAAAGTGTATCAAATCACAATCCAAATCATTGAAGGAGGAAGATTGAATACAGCTTATCAACCCTAATACATTGCTTAGTACATATAGAAGCAAGGCAGACTCAAAAACGAGGTTAGAAACAGGCGCAACAAGCAAAGCAACATTGGAAATAATCAAGAAAAAGTGGTGAATCGAATTTGCACTTAGAGGCATCATCAAGACTCTTTTCCTATCCCAATCGATTCCTGAGAGTGTCAGCAAGCTAAAGCAATCAAGAACAAGGCCATTCCAGTCCCGTAATGCACTGTAAGTCCCTCACGATATCCTTGAATTTTTGAAATCGGTTAGCATGATTTAGGCATTTTTAACATGAATTATTCACATATTCTTGATCTATGAGACATATGCAAGCTTTCTGTATGATTTAATTGCATTTATATAGCCTATACAAGATTTCACCATGGCTAGGTTTCGAAGCTTCGAATTAGGGTTTTTGTCTACAGGTGAAATTAGCTTTGATGAAGGGTACCATTGTGTTCACAATGATGAGACGGATTAAACCATGGCTTTGTTTTTCATTTATCATGTTTGTGCTTGATTTTAAGAGTGACAGGGGCTATAGCGACGGACGCTGTCCGTAGGTAAGTTCTCAGAACTTTTAGCCACGGAGGAAGGAAGGAGACGACTGTGTGTCACTTCACTATTTTCCACCCCCCAAGTCAAACGCGTATGCACTGGATCCAAAAGGTCAAAAGGGTCTCACTCTTTTGGGCCCATAATTTGGATATTTGCACCCCCCAAAATTGCTTTTCAGGCCCAATTCTTACTCTTTTCCTTTTTATATTTCATTTAATTAATTAATTAATTTATTTACTAAGCAATCAAATTATTTCTTTTTTATAAAAAAATCACAAAAATATTATTTTTCACCAATTATGTTTAGGTATTATTTTTCATCAATAAATTAATTAATTTAATTAGGTTTGATTAAATTAGATAACTTTAATTTATTTTTGCAAATAATTAAAATTAATTAGAATAAATATGTTTCATTACTAATTTAATTTTTTATGTTTTCCTAAAATAACCAAAAAACCAAAAATAGGTCATTTAATTATTTTTATTAATTAATTTAGTCACTAATTAATTTCTTATTTAATTCGGAAAACTTATTTCTTTTATTAAAAACAAAAAAAAAACCAATAACAATTTTCCTTTTAGTTAAGTTATGAGGGTCAAAACCCTAGTTTCTCGCCGATCTAATTTTCACCGCGCTTTATTATTTTTACCCAATTATTGTATCTGCTCACAGTTTGTAATAGTTTAATTAGGACTTTTACTTTTCTTTATCGCTTTATTTTCAAAGGGTTTGTTTTTGGCTATGTAAATACCCGAAGCCTTGTAATAGCGTAGCTTAATTTCCGCACTTTAAAATTCCGCAAACTATTAACTGTTAGATGTATGAATAATTAGGGTTTGCATGACAAGAATGTATGACTAAGTTTAAAACATTTAGATCACCCTAAATGTGCAAAGATAAATAAACTGAAATTGAATCATTCGCACATGCGTACTCCTAGGGTACACTCTCACTTGGTTGCCTTTGGTAAACGGTCATTGAGTATAGGATATTTTAGTGGTCGTCCTTTTGTCTAAAGATCATAGTTGCCTCAGAAAGGTTGCCTCAGACACTGTTGCCTCGGATAATTGATCTAAGACATTAGGGTTACTACTAAGACGTCCTAACATTGCTTTAGTGACCGTACGTCCCTTTTCGAATTGACCCTCAAAACTCCAACAACGGTGCTACCTACTCACTAATAGTGGGATATCGCGGTCTAAAGGAAACAAGTATAGAACGATTCTTTTTTAGAGTAGGTAGATTAGTTCTTAAGTAATTGCTCAATCAAAACAAACTTTTTTCACATTTACACTCCTTTACAAACAAAGTTTTCAAAACACTTCATTACACTCTTGAAGACAGAAGCAAGAGTTAAATCGAAGTTAAAACAAAAACTTTTCAAAGCCCACAAACACAAAGAAAACAATTTTGAAAATGATGAGCAAGTACCTAAGAGCCCGTAGATAACTACGGATAGAAAGGGTGCTAATACCTTCCCTTTCTATAATCTACCCCCCGTACTCAGAAATATCTTTAAAAAGGAATTTTTCTGTGCTTTTTTCCTCTCCTTATTGGATAAAATAAAAGACGGTGGCGACTCTTGCTTACCGCGACATTTTGCAAACACAAACGCAAAACGCAAACCAGCAAAATTCCTTAACGAAATAAGGAGACCACATCCCGGTTCTGGCCACCGTATCACAGTCATTTCTGCCCCTATGCTCAAACATGGCCATAATACCAATGCCATTGAAGAAGAAATGTTTGTTACTTTAGTTGATGAACTTATGACCCCACTCCTGACTATTAAAGTGAACTTGTTGAATATCGGTGTGTTTTCGGGCTATGATGAAGTTTGTCATTTCTATTTGTCCTCACCAACCAGTTGTCCTTTATTGAAAGCAGGCATTCAGTGCCTAATAGATAATAAAGAAATTTTGTTTGAAAAGACTTCTGTTCCACCTGTTCCTTTTGAAGATGTTTCTATCATTACCATTTCCGCCAATTCTTCCAGGGTCTCCACTAAAAGACCCGTTAGAATTACATCAGTTCCAAAAGCAACTCCTTTAATAATCACAATGCCTGGACCAGTCCCATATTCGTCAGACAAAACCATACCATGGAATTATGGAGGAGATGTCTACTACCACGATATCAAGCAGGATTGGCCAGCCGACGAAGATTCGAGCCCCGAGAAATTCAACTCCGACATCAGTAATATTGCAGGAACTAGCAAGATTACCCGAAGGGGAAGGATATTCTCTCCAGAAATTTCTCCCCCAAAAGTAGTTTATGGACCCGTAATCATTCATGTTGTTGTTGCTCCTCCGAAGGCTATTCCCAGCCCTACAATCATCTCCACCAATACTCCAACTGACAAAGCTGTTACAACCCCTGTTATCATTCCTACTAACACTTCTGCTGTCGAGTTAACTGAGACTCGAGGTAAAAGTATCCTGATTGAGCCTGTCCGGACGAAGGCTCAGTCATTGGCTATCCCTGAGACCTCCCGAAAAGAGATGGAGGAGATTCTGAAGATCATAAAAAGAAGCGACTACGATTTAGTTGAACAATTGGGGAAAACTCCCTCTAAAATTTCCATGCTAGCATTACTACTATGTTCCGAGGCGCATGCAAAAGCCTTGGTAAAATTCCTGAAAACTGGCCATGTACCCCAAGAGACATCTACTGATCAGTTTCAAGACTGCATAGCCAGCCTGACTGCAGATAATGGTCTAGGTTTTTCTGATGCTGATTTAACGCCAAGAGGAAGGAAGCATAATGAGGCATTGCATGTCTCAGTTGAATGTAGGGGCACAAACCTGGCTCATGTTTTGGTAGACACAGGCTCATCTCTGAATCTATTACCTAAAAAAGCTCTTGATAGGATTGACTGTGAGGGATTGATATTGAAGCCAAGTAACATAGTAGTAAGGGCTTTTGAAGGCACAAAAAGGATGGTACATGGGGAGGTAGACATTCCCATAAAATTTGGAACACAAACATTTGATTCAACTTTTTATGTAATGGATATCCGTCCTTCATATTCCTGCTTGCTAGGCCGACCGTGGATTCACAATGCTGGTGCTGTCACTTCTACGTTGCACCAAATGCTGAAATATCTGATTAAATGGAAGATTATCACCGTTCATGCAGAAGAAGAGTATATGATCAGCCATCTCAAGTCCTTCAAATATGTGGAATTAGATGGTGAATTTATTGAAACTCCATTCCAACACTTTGAAGAGGTAACACAAGACGTGGCAGTAACCAAGGCTGTTCCCAAGATCACAAAGCCTTCACTCTGGATGTCATCTCTGAAGGATGCCAAAGCAGTGGTAGAAGAAGGAGGGTGCACTATCTGGGGACAACTCCCGGATATCCCATATAAGTATGAAAAGTTTGGCCTGGGTTTCACTTCAAGTGCTCAGAAGGCTGCACGCCGCGCTCGTGCCGGAGGACCACCCCTGAAGATCAGTAAACGCGAGGTCAACGCCGTAGAAGATGATGAAGATAGCTGTGACTTGGAGGGCTGAATATTCCCAACTATCAGTGGAGGGCTCAGCAACTAGGAGGCTAGAGATTTTTTCCCGATCACTTTTATCCCACAGTAATCTGTCTTTACATTTTGTTGAATATGTAATATTAAAACAATTCGCACTCTTAAAACCTTGTGTCTTACCCGAGGCACAATGGTCCATTTGTAAGGGTTATTATCTCATTTTCATATGACATCAATGAATCATGGACGTTTTCGCATACAAACTTTTATGCTCATTGTTTTTCTTTTTACATTTTTATTTCTTTCAAGGATAGCTATACTCTTACACACACTCACACCCACAATGCAGGTATACATCCATTCGGGATCCCATGGGTAATGATACTGTTATGGCCTTTTGTGACTCTGAGAATCTAATCTACCAAACCGAAGACGAAGCTGAGGAAGATTGTGAAGTACCAGGGGAACTTGCCAGACTACTACAGTAAGAAGAGAGAACCATTCAGCCTCACGAGGAACCCGTGGATACAATCAACCTAGGTACCGAAGAAGAAAAAAAAGAGATCAAGGTGGGTGCCAATCTGGAACCCAGTATCAAGGAGTGTCTGATTCAGTTGTTAAACGATTATGTTGAAATCTTTGCCTAGTCGTATGAAGACATGCCAGGACTTGATGTAGATATTATGGTACATCATCTACCTACGAAAGAGGATTGTCCGCCAGTAAAGCAAAAGGTTCGCTGCATGAGGCCTAATATGTCAGAAAAGATTAAAGCAGAAGTCATGAAGCAATTCAACGCTGGATTCTTAGCGGTCACCTCTTATCCCCAATGGGTTGCCAATGTTGTTCCCGTGCCCAAAAAGGACGGAAAAGTGTGAATGTGTATGGACTACAGAGATTTGAACAGGGCAAGCCCTAAGGATGATTTTCCACTCCCCCAAATTGATATTCTAGTTGACAATACGGCACAACACAAAGTGTTTTCCTTCATGGACAGATTCTCAGGTTACAACCAAATCAAAATGGCACATGAGGACATGGAGAAAACAACGTTTGTCACGCAGTGGGGCACTTTCTGCTATAAGGCGATGCCATTCGGACTAAAGAATGTTGGGGCAACCTATCAACGTGCCATGGTAGCTTTATTTCATGAAAAGATACATCACGAAATAGAGGTCTATATGGACGACATGATAGCCAGATCTCAAATAGAAGAAGAGCATCTTAATCACTTACAAAAACTGTTTGAGAGACTGAAGAAGTACAAGCTGAGGTTGAATCCAAACAAATGCACATTTGGGGTACGGTCCGGTAAACTCCTAGGTTTTGTCGTCAACAACAAAGGTATCGAGGTAGATCCTGCCAAAGTTAAAGTGATACAAGAGATGCCTGCTCCTCATACTGAGAAGGAAGTCAGAGGATTCTTGGGACGTTTGAACTATATTGCCAGATTCATCTCTCACCTGACAGCTACTTATGAACCAATCTTCAAATTGTTGAAGAAAGATCAAGTGGTAAAATGGAATGACGAGTGCCAAGTTATTTTGACAAAATCAAAGAATACCTACAAGAGCCTCCGGCGTTGATGCCACCAATTGAGGGAAGACCATTGATCATGTATCTGACTGTTTTAGAAAACTCAATGGGGTGTGTATCGGGGCAGCATAACGAGTCTGGCCGAAAAGAGCATGCTATTTATTACCTAAGCAAAAAGTTTACCGACTGTGAAACAAGATATTCACTGCTCGAGAAAACTTGTTGCGCTCTGGCATGGGCTACTCGCCGGCTAAGATAGTATATGCTGACTCATACTACTTTGTTGGTATCTAAAATGGATCCGATAAAATACATATTCGAGAAGCCTGCTCTATCTGGGAGAATAGCGAGATGGCAGATGATCCTGACGGAATATAACATACAGTATACTACCCAGAAAGCTATAAAGGGCAGTGTACTAGCTGATCACCTTGCTCACCAAGCTGTGGAAGACTACCAGCCCATGAAGTTTGAATTCCCAAATGAAGACATCATGACGGTAAATAACTGTGAAGAATTCAGGCCATATGACGGACCTGAACAAGGATCCCGATGGACCCTATTCTTTGATGAGGCATCCAATGCACTTGGAAATGGTATCGGTGCTGTACTCATATCTCTGGAAGGGTGTCATACTCCCTTTATCGTAAGACTCTGCTTCAATTGTATAAACAATATGACGGAATACGAAACATGCATCTTTGGTCTCAGAGCTGCCATAAACTTAGGGATCAAATCTTTGAATGTATTCAGAGACTCAGCTTTGGTTATCATCCAGATCAAAGGGGAATGGGACACCAAACACCCAAACCTTATCCCTTATAAAGAACATGTTTTGAAATTGCTACCACATTTTGAGAAGATTACCTTTGAGCATTTCCCGCGAGAAGAAAATCAGCTAACATATGCACTAGCCATGATGTCATCTATGTTTAAACTTAATTAGGATAACGAGGCTCCCTAGATCACCATCAAACGAATGGATGAACCAGCACACTGTCACGAGATTAATACTGAAGAAGTAGTGGACCAACCTTGGTTCCACGAAGTCAAGAGGTATCTCGAGGCTCAAGAATATCGGGAAGGAGCTTCAGTTAAAGATGAGAAGTTCTTAAAGAGATTATCTGCTAAATTCTTCCTTAGTAATGGCATCCTGTACAAACGCAATCATGACTCTGTGTTACTTCGGTGCATAGATAAGGTTGAAGCTGAAAGGATCATGGCTGAATTACATGAAGGCACTTTTGGCACCCATTACAGTGGGCATACGATGGCAAAGAAAATCCCACGGGAAGGCTATTACTGGTCTACCATGGAAGTAGATTGCTATCATTACTCTCGAACCTGCCATAAATGCCAGATTTATGCTGACAAGGTGCACGTACCTCCAGTTCCTTTGAATGTCTTGACGGCTCCTTGGCCCTTTGCTATGTGGGGAATTGATATGATTAGGGAAATCAAGCCAACAACTTCCAATGGACACCGATTCATCCTAGTGGCCATTGACTATTTTACAAAGTAGGTGGAGGCAGCTTCCTCCGTTTCTGTTACCAAGAATGTTGTCACCCGGTTCATCAAGCAAAATCTCATTTGTCGGTACAGTATCCTGGAGAGGATCATCACTGACAATGATACAAATCTCAACAACACTATGATCACCGCCTTGTGTGAACAATTCAAGATTCAGCATCACAATTCTTCTCCTTACCAGCCAAAGGTGAATGGTGTTGTCGAAGCTCCGAATAAGAACATTAAAAAGATCATACAGAAAATGACAGTCACATACAAAGACTTGCATGAGATGCTAGCATTAGCTCTCCACGGGTATCGTACCATAGCTCGCACATCAACCGGGGCAACACCCTATTCTCTGGTTTACGGCATGGAGGCTGTCTTGCCTATCGAGGTCCAGATTCCCTCTCTGAGGATTATGAAGGATGCAGGGCTGAACGAAGACGATTGGATCCAGAATCGACTTGATCAATTGAACTTGATTGATGAGAAAAGACTTACTGTTGTATGCCATGGTCAAATGTATCAAAAATGGATGATCAAGGTGTTCAACAAGAAGGTCAGACGCCAAGTGTATCAAGTTGGGGATCTAGTGATCAAACATATCATACTACCGCAAGGTGATCCCAGGGCCAAATGGACCCCTACATACGAAGGACCATTTGTAATCAAAAATATATTCTCTGGTGGAGCAATGATCTTGACTACCATGGATGGCGATGATCTGCCGCACCCTGCGAACACAGACATAGTCAAAAGATACTATGCATAAGAGACCCGCTAGGTTGACACACTTAGGAAAACCAAGGGCATCCCGACGAACCAAAAAGGTTCGGGCAAGTTGAAAACCTGAAAGGGCGACTTGGGCAAAAAAGGGTTTCCCAGTGGACTGAAAACCCAAAAGGGAGGTCCAGGCAAAAGTTAGGGAATTAAAGCGTATGACTATGTCCCATTGGATCACCTTACGGACAACCTGCAAACTTAAAGGTTCTAATCAATTCAATCATCTTCAGACGATGCAACAAATAGAAAAAATGCTCAGAGATACGAAGGCTATAGCAAAATGGGAACCCCATGGGATAAATACACATAGTTATCTTTTCCTTGTATTAAAATTTTCATTTTTTTACGACGACATTCTCTTACTAGAATGTTTGTCTCATTGTACAAAAATACTTACTCAAAGTCAATGTAAAGACATTCCTTTGAAAGTGCAAAACTATCTGTTTTTCTTTACTCTTGTGTTTTGTTTACAAAAACGTCCAATGATTAATTATTGAACATATGCATTTGAACATAATTACTATTCACAAATAAAAAAAATAAAAGACAAATTACTAATGGCTGTAAGAGGTAGGGAAATCTCTCTAAGCTATTTCCACAAATCCCCCACAGTTTGCAGTTTAATTCCCAGCGGAACAAGCTTCCAATTATCAATCCCCAGTAGAAGTAGTTCAATTTTCCAAGATTTCCCAACAGGATTTTACAAACAGTACATGGCATTTCCTTTATAATAGAGTTTATTTCTCTAAAACGGAAATTCATCAACATGAAGACTTATGCTCCATATCCTCAGCAACATTCATGGATTTATTTTCCTCAATCCAACAAACAACGCAACAGACTAGCTCACATACGCATACATTACATCCATATATCATAAACATTGATAATGAAAATGCATTATACTATGCATTTCATACAACATAACATTGCATATTAGCTAACATTTTATCTTTTTCAGGATAAGATTAATCAAACAGCTACCATTAACAATGTTCAAAGTCTTCAGATACAATTCAGATACGCTCTAGACACAGATGCCATTCTGATAATCATTTAGATTCAACTCTCAGATACAATTTAGATATGCTCCAGACACGGATGTCATTCTGATACTCATTCAGATTTAACCTTTCAGATACAGTTCAGATTCGCTCCAGACACGGAGGCCATTCTGACACTCATTCAAAACTAGCTTTCAGATACAGTTCAGATATGCTCCAGACACGGATGCCATTCATATAATCATTCAAAATCAGCTCCCAGATACAGTTCAGATACGCTCCAGACACGGACGCCATTCTGATACTCATTCTTTCAGCTTACAAATTACAATACAAACAATCAATTTTGGATGACATCTTTAAGCCCATCTCCTATAGCTTTTTATCACCTCTCCAAATTGCATCTCTAAGCCCATTCCCTAAACTATACATCACCAAGTGCAAATTTCTGGGCACTCTAGTGTCCAATCATCTTCCACCTTTGAGTCACGAATGGAAAAACTTGCCAATCTAACTCCTCAGGCTTAAGAAGATTGAACATGGGCAGCTGTTGTACCCCAAAATTTTCCCTCTCATTTATCTAGAATTTTCTCACAAGATCTCCTTGGGCTCAAAACTGCACTAGGGTTTGATCAGCTCAAGACACCTCCTCATGCACTGATGACCAAAATTAGGGTTTGAGTTTGCACAAGGATTTTTGAACTATAAATGCTTCATATGACTTTCATGGATCATTATGGACCCCCAAGATTACTCATGCCAAGTTTCAAGCCTTGGATCACTCTTTTGCTCAGTCAATTAAATAGTTGACCTAAAAATCAATTGTATTGAGAAAAAGTCAACTATGGCCAATTTACAGTCAAACTTCATAATTTTTTATCCACATCAACATTTTAGACTCATATGTATCATTTGATCAAGTTTGGACCACAATTCCTCAAGAAATTTGATCAAATCTCCAAAAGGGCAAATTGGTCAAAATTAGGGTTTTTACTGGGAAAGGGCAATTTTTGATTTTTGACCTAGCAAATGGTCAATCGGTCTAAGTAATGATCTCAAGAGTCCAATTGCATCATTTTGACCTAATGAAATGATTCAAAACATTGCAAATCCATTGGATTGACAGATGAATTTTGCAGTCAACTGATCAAAAATCAACTGTGTACTGAAAAGTCAAACTTTGACTTTTTGGTCAAATTCATGTGCCAAAAATCATAATTCATCAAAACATGTCAAAATATGAAACTTATTCATCAAGAAATCAAAAACTCAAGATTTCATTTTGAAAAGTAAAAAATTCTAAACTTAGAAATTTTTCAGTGTTGGAAATTTCATATTTTTTCATAACTTTGAGCCAAATTTTCACCATGATGCAATAAGATTCAAGAGAAACTTCCAACATGAAAGTTGTAGATCTTCATGAAATATACAACTTTTATTTACACAACTCCTTCCAAAAGTGCTTAGATCTCAAGTTATAATTTTAAGAATACATGGTCATGAAACAAAACACTTAGTGAAATTTTTGCCCTAATTTGGTCAGGATTTGGCCCAACTTCACGGTAATTTTTCATATAGTTCCAAGGGGAATATTCAAAAGAAATTCAAAGATGAGTTGTAGAGCACATTTCAAGCTTTCCAAAATGTCCAAGAACTCCTTTAGATCATTCTTGAGTAGGGAGAATCGAAGAGATGAAGTTGGTGTTTTGTCACTTGAATTATAGGTCATTTTCATGATGAACACAAATGCAATTTCAATGTTAGGCTTCATAATCTTTGCTTTGCAGGCCTCAAACTTGTTTTTCACTCTATAATTAATATATTACACAAGCTTTTGAGCTATAATCCAAGTGATTTAAGCTTTATCCAATTCACATTGCCATTTTGGGAAGAAAGTTAACAATGTCATTCTTGTAAAGCAAGCTTTTTGCATAAAGTTCACATTGAGCCTCTAACTTGTTCCCTCTGATCACACTCTATCCAAAAATTCAGAAGCAATCTTGTTTAAAGCATAACCACTCTATCTTAGCAAGTACACAAGACTTTGAAACTTGTTTTGTCAAAAAATCACATGTTTAGCTTAAGGATGCAAATTTGAATTCTGATCAACTAGAGAATCCCAAACTTGTTGCTTATAAATAGAGTCACTCTTTGTGAGCTAGGGGACGAGTTTGAACACCCTGAAATACACCAAAACTCTCTCAAATCAGAAATTGCCCAAAAACTCCATTGTTGCACAGTTTCTTACCTTGAACCTCAAACTCACATTTCCCTTGTGCGTTTCTTGGCCTTTTGGTTTCTAAAGCTTCCTTGCATCAAGAGTAACTCATCCTTGTACCTGTTTCACTTCTGTAACACCATTTTCCCTGTCTTCCATAACCAAAAATAGAGCATCACAGTTGGACTTCTCCAGACCATTCCAGCCACCCTCAGCTCAAGCCAACCATTGCATTAGCTTCCTAGAGGTCCAAGGAAGCTAAGCTGATCATCAGCACTGCCTGAAACAAGTTCAAATCCATTTCACTATTTCCAGTTTTGAGGTATTTTTCTTGAACTTCTTTCTCATTACTTAGGCATTGTTAGGCTTGCATTTGTGAAGATAAAATGTAGACATCATTGACCTAAAGTTGTACATGTCCATATATTTCATTTATTTTGATTGAGCTAGGAGAATTTTGAGTTTGAACTTTCTGAAATATTTAGGTCAGAATTTGGTACTGTTAAAAATTCTCATTCATCTTTAATTTATAGTTTATGATATTTGTGATACGGTGGGAGAACTGACTTGAAGGTTTTGCGTTTTATCGCAAATGTCGCGGTTAGAAAGAGTCGCCACCGACTTTTCTTTTATCCAAAAGGAAAGGTGAAAAAAGCACAGGAAATACCTTTGAGATGTTTTCTTGAGTTCGGGGGGTAGATTATGAAAAGGGAAGGTGCTAGCACCCTTTTCATCCATGGTTTTCCATGGGCTCTTAGTTACTTGCTTAGATAACTTGCTTTGTTTTGTTTGAAATGGTGTTTGGTGTGATTTTGAAAATATTTTGTAAAAGAGGCCATTTGTTTAGGCAATCTTTGAACTGTTTCATGACTTTCACTTTGATCTTCTCTGACATGTCAGGTCTCATGCGGAGGAATTTTTGCTTCACTGGTGGACATTCTTCTCTTGTGGGTAGACAGTGTACCACAATGTCTATATCAAGTCCTGGCATGTCTTCGTATGACCAGACAAAGATCTCAACATAATTATGCAACAGCTGAATTAGGCGGTCCTTGACACTCGACTCTAGATTAGCACCCACTTTGATTTCCTTTTTATCTTCCTCGGTACCCAAATTGATTGTATCCAACAACTCCTCATGAGGTTGAATAGCTCTTTCCTCTTGTTGTAGTAGTCTGGCCAATTCCCCTGGAACTTCACAATCTTCCTCACCTTCGTATTCGGCTTGGTAGATAAGATCTTCAAAGTCATTGAAGGCTATAGCAGTATCGTTACCCATGGGATCCAGAATGGAGGGATACCTGCATTTGTGAGTGTGGGTGTGTGTAAGGGTATAGCCATCTTAAAACAATAAAATGTAAAAGAAAGATAATGAGCACAAAAGGTTTATATATGATAAAGCGTCCATGATTCATTGAATGTCATATGAAGATGAAATAAAAACCCTTACAAATAGACCAATGTGCCTCGGGTACGACACAAGGTTTTTAAAGTGGGAATTGTTCGTGAATATTACAAGTCCAACAGAAATGTAAAAGATAAATTACTGAGAGATGAAAGTTATTAGGACAAAGTCTTTGGCTTCCCAGTTACGAAGTCCTCCATTGACAGTAGGAAATATCCAATCTTCCAAGCTTCCATCTTCTTCATTGTCTTCTACTGCATTGACCCCTTGGTTTCTAATCTTCATAGGTGGCCCTCCGGCACGGGCACGACGCACAGACTTCTGAGCAGTTGAAGTAAACCCCAAGCCAAACTTGTCTGATTTGTACAAAATGTCTGGAAGCTTCCCCCAGATGGTGCATCCACCCTCTTCCACTACTGCCTTTGCGTCCTTTAGAGATGACATCCGGAGTGGAGGTTTTGTGATCTTAGGAATCGAGGATACCGCCTTGGTCGCCGCTATTTCTTGAGAGACTTCTTCAAAATGTTGGAAAGGGGTTTCA
The DNA here is from genome assembly GCA_948472305.1 of Vicia faba. NCBI lineage: Eukaryota > Viridiplantae > Streptophyta > Magnoliopsida > Fabales > Fabaceae > Vicia > Vicia faba. The sequence continues at coordinate 681,138,951 of OX451736.1, forward strand.
ATGAACTCGCCATCCAACTCTACATATCGGAAATAATTCAGATGACTAATCATGTACTCCTCCTCCCCGTGGACGGTTATGATCTTTCCTTGGACCGGGTACTTCAGCATCTGATGCAATATGGAGGTGACAACATCGGCATTGTGAATCCAGGGGCGTCCTAAAAGACAGGAATAAGAAGGATGGATGTCCATCACATAGAAGGTTGAATTGAAAGTCTGAGTTCCCACCTTGATCGGGATGTCCACCTCCCCGTGGACCATCCTCTTCGAACCATCAAAAGCTCTCACCACAATGTTACTGGGTTTTAAAGTCAGACCTTCGCAATCCAATCTATCAAGGGCTTTCTTCGGTAAGACGTTTAAAGATGATCCCGTGTCCACCAAGACATGGGCTAGGGTTGTTCCTCTACACTCTACAAAGACATGTAATGCCTCTTTATGTTTTCTCCCTTTGGGTGTCAAGTCAGCATTAGAGAAACCCAGGCCGTTATCAACTGTTAAACTGGCCACACATTCTTGGAATTGGTCAGCAGACGTCTCTTGCGGCACATGAGTTGTCTTCAGAAATTTTACCAGAGCTTTAGCATGTGCCTCATAGCACAACAACAATGCTAGCATAGAGATTTTGGAGGGGGTTTGCCCCAACTGTTCAACCACATCATAATCACTCTTCTTTATTATCCTCAGGATTTCTTCCATTTCCTTCTTGGATGTTTCGGGGATAGCTAGTGATTGAGCCTTCGTCCGGACAAGCTCTTCTTGAACGCTTTTTCCTTTATTCTCAGTAGTGGAAGTATTGGTAGGGATAAGGATTGCGTCTTCTTTGTCGGTAGGTACGCTTGCAGGTACAATCACTGGTGCAGAGGTAATCTTTGGAACGGCCACGGGTCCAAAGACTGCCTTTGGAGGGGAAATCTCTGGAGAGAAGATTCTACCACTACGGGTAATCTTGCTAGTTCCGGCAATATTGCTAATGTCGGAATTGTCCTCTTCGGAGCTCTCTTCTTCGGCAGTCAGTTCATCCTGTTTGATACCATGGTAGTAGATTTCTCCACCATAATTCCACGGTACTGTTTTATCAGACTGGTACGGGACCGGCCTGGGTATTGTAATCTTAAGTGGAGTAGTCTTTGGAGCAGATGTAATCCTAACGGGTCTTTTAGGGACCCTGGAAGGATTGGCGTAGATGGTTATGATTGAAACTTCTTTAACTGGAATGGGTGAAATAGAAGCATTCTCAAATAGAATTTCTTGGTTATCAATCAGTCGTTGGATACCTTTTTTCAACAGAGGGAAGTCAAATGATGAGGATAGGAAAATATGGCAGTCTTTGTCACAACCTGGGAATATACCAGCTTTCAACAAATTCAACTTAATGATCGGGAGCAGAGTTAACAATTCATCCACGGTGGCAACAAATAAATCTTCCTCAACAACATTGGCCTTGTGACCATTCCTAGGCATCAGAGCGGAAATGACATTCGGTTTCTCAGGCGCTTCAAACTCAACTTCCTTCGCGTCTATCAGGTCTTGAATTTTGTTCTTCAGAGCCCAACAGTTGTTGGTGTCGTGCCCTGGACTTTCAGAATGGTATGCGTATCTGGCATTCAGATGGTAATGAGGTGACACAGTATTGGGATTCTTTGGGGCCTCTTTTAAAGTGGCCAGATTCAACTTTAGAAGATGTGGTAGAACCTGGGTTGGAGTCATGTTAATCTTGGTGAACTGCCGGACTGGCCTTTCCACCCTTGGCTGGTTATTTCTTGGCTGGTCATATGCGGGCTACGGGATCATAACAGCCCCCACTGTTGGTCGGCGTTTAATTCTTCCTTGATTTCTGTGTGAATAAACAATAGATACTTCCTCCTTCCCAGGGAAGGGCTTTTTCACAGCTGTAGAGGCAGACGCGTCCTTTTGAATCTTCCCACTTCTTATACCAGCTTCCACCCTCTCGTCGGTTAAAATCAATTCGGTAAACCCTGCAGAGGAGCTCCCAATCAGATGATTGAAGAAAGGTCCCGATAGAGTTCCCAAGAACATATCCACCAACTCCCTTTCAGACAGAGGTGGTTGCACTCTTCCGGCTAGATCTCTCCACTTTTGCGCGTAATCTTTGAAGCCCTCATTTGAAACCATATCCATACTCTGAAGTTGAGTACGGGTAGGCGCCAAATCGGCGTTGTACTGATATTATTTATAGAAAGCTACTTCCAGGTCTTCCCAATTGTGGACATCGGCCCTTTCTAATTGGTAAAACCAATCAAGTTGCGTCTGATAAACTGTCTTCGAAGAAATGGACCCACAAGTCTTTGTCGGCAGAGTGCGGCTGAATCTTCCTGACATATGATCAGAGGTGCATTTTAGACAAGACACCCCATCATAATTGGCAAATAATGGCACTTTAAACTTTGGTGGGATCACAATTCCTGACACCAGCCCTAACTCCTCAAAATCTAGACCCGGTACTCTCTGTATTTCCATAGCGCTTAAACGCTCTTCAAGGTGTTTGTACTTGTCATCAGCCGGAGGGTATTGTTGTTCAGAGTAGTCCTCCTCTTCCTCTTCTTCTTTAGAATCTGATGGTACTGCCGTTTCTTTTCCTTTTCTTTCCCCTTCATCAGATGTTGTTGGAAAATCTAAGGTCGTTCTAGCTTGTCCCTGAAACCTTCTGCCCATGATTACCACACCAGCTGGCTTCTTCTTCTTTTTCTCTTTCTCTTTTTCTAGCAGAGTCTTCAGCTCCTCTTGCCCCTTGGCTAAGGTCACGAGTAACTGTTGAAATTGTGTATTTTGAGCTTGAAGGTCTTTAACCGTCTGTTTGAGATCCATCTTACTGAAATAAACAGTAGAGGGATGAGGAAACTTGTTGCAAAGACCTGTTTATGTTTATGATGAATGATATGTATTCATGCAACGCTTTCAAGGATTTAAAAATTCAAATTAGTTTCAAACAAAAAGAAATACACATTATATTAATAAGATAGAATTTGGGTACATTAATGCCCCTAGGGCAAAATAATACAAAATTCTAAGATAAAAAGACATTGCGCATCCTCTTTGGTGCAATGTAGGTATTGAGAGTCTGCTCTTCATGAAGTAGCCGAGTGAGTTCCAAAACCTTCTTCTCGCTTGTGTAGAATTGGGCTTCGAAAGTATCGCGCTCTCCTTTGATCTGTATCCAATCTCTTTGTAGGTCTTCGAGTGATGTAGGCATGTCAGGATGTAGGATAGTGTATGGAACTTCTCCCTCCTTAACAGCCTCAATGATCACTGGGAGAATGGAAGGATAAGGCATCATAAGACTTTGAGCGCGGGTTCGTACCCACTTGAGGTAAGGCTCAAGAGGGATGGAATTCTTGTGTCCCAAAGTCTTGCTATCCACCTTGTTTAGCATCCTCCAAGCTCGGATGAATCTTTGGCGAAGTCCTTGATCGCTGTTGTCGTAGTCGAAAACCAAGCCTTGAATCAGCATATCATGTGGGCCATTCCTTCAGGCATAACCAAATTATCTTAGAGCCAAGCATGGGTTGTAGGTGATGCCTCCCATAATTCCAAGTAGAGGGACATTAGGGAATTCCCCACAACGGTCAACAATGATAACATTCTCTTTGGATCGAGAACACCAATAAATATCTGAATGTTTAAGTGTCATCAACCTTTGTGACCACCTCAAACCTTGCTCATTCTTTAAGACTGATTGGGGAAGATGAGAAATAAACCATCTTGCCATGAGAGGAGTGAAACACATAAGAACACCTCTTTTCCTCATTGTACGAGTGTGAAAAGAGTGTAAGATATCTCCAAGCAATGTAGGCACCGGATTGCGTGACATGAAGTTTTGACAGCACTCACATCTATGAGTTGGTCAGGGTTGGGAAACAAGACCATCCCATAGATAAGAAGAGCCACAATCTCCTCAAAAGCTTCCAAATCCAAGGAGTTCCAACAGCTTTGGGCCTTCTCAAACAAGAACTTTGCCAAGAAGCCTTTGACACCACTTCTAGTTTCCCAATGGGTTGTGACATAAGATGAGTGCAAGTGCAGGGCTTGAGCAATCTCTTATGGCTTTGGATCTCTTTCCGTACTGTGATATGGTAGGAGATCTTAGTTTCATGCTTGCATGGGGTTTCATAGGTAAGTACCCTCTTGAAGTTTAATTGGCTCAACCTGTCCTAGTAAATAGTAACCGGGTTCTAAGGAGCTCAATATCACTGGATTATTTTCTATGTTCATTGTTTTAGTTTAGCCACTTTACTGGCGACCGAAATATTCCAAGAAAACAACCCTCAATGAGTGTAGTATCGAGTATCTACCAACTTCGGACTGCACCAAAGTCGGTCATCTCACTACCCCTAAAAAGGCCAAGTTGGTCAAGTAAAGGTTCTAAAAGTCCATTAGTACTTCATGACATCACTCAGCGGCCCCGTATTCTCTTTGATTGACTCAAAGGATACCCGTACCCACAAATATGTCGCACTAATATAGCTATTGCTTCAACCATGTCGATATACCCCACACAGTTTCCACAACGTATTGCTATTTACCTATGAATGTTTCCCAAATCCGGGTAGAGGATTCAAACCCAAACAATAGAACCAAAGTGTAAAGCAAACAAATCAAGCAAGATAAGCATGTAAAGGTGATCTAAAACCATAAGGTAACCCCACTTTTAGAATTGTCCCCAGCAGAGTCGCCAGTTCTGGGATACGGTGGGAGAACTGACTTGAGGTTTTGCGTTTGTGTTTGCAAATGTTTCGGTTTAGCAAGAGTCGCCACTGGCTTTTTATTTTATCCAAAGGAAAGGTCAAAAAGCACAGGAAAGACCTTTGAGATGTTTTCTTGAGTTCAGGGGGTAGATTATGAAAAGGGAAGGTGCCAGCACCCTTTTCATCCATGGTTTTCCATGGGCTCTTAGTTACTTGTTTAGATCACTTGCTTTTCTTTTCCAATTGTTTAAAATGGTGCTTTGTATGGTTTTGAAAATATTTTGAAAAGAGGCCTTTGTTTAGGAAACCTTTGGAATGATTCTTGTTTGAATATATACAAAGGTGTTTATCTTTTGAAAAATGTTTCAATGTTTGAAAGTTTGTTTTGGGAAATGTTTTGAAATTGTGTGTGTGTGTGTTTGTTTGAAAATAGCAAGGATGTTTGCAAATTGATCAAGTAACTAGGAGTTGTCTACCCTAATCAAAAGTATTTCCTAAACATTTTTAACCCTTTGACATTATTGTTTTACCATTGTATTTGGTAAACAATCCTATCTTTGGATATTAAACAGGACGTGCGTGGGTCATCGTATGACCATGATAACAATATTGCCAAGTATCTTTAGCAAGTTTTGAGGGACTTAAGATCATTTTTGTTTAGGCAACCAAGATAGCGTCATCGAGGGACTATGATCTTTTGTTTTGTTTTTGTTTTTGTTTTGCCAAGATACCTAGCATGCATACCATGGCCATGTTTTAAGGCAACAAAGTGGATGAAACCCTAGGGGTGCTTATGTGCATTGTGTTGTCATTTTTCATGCATTTTTGTCTTGTATTTAGTCATGCTATTTGTTTGATTTTGGTCTTTGCATATAAAACCCTAATCTTACTATCATGGTATATGAGAGTGATAAAATGCGTAAAAGTAAATCTAAGACTATTACAACATTATTATGGGAAGGGGGATACAAGTTTGAATAGGGGGATATTGCTCAAAAATAAAACCCTAAAACTATTACAACCAAATTGAATTTATTTGTACAAATAAATAAATAAGCAAATATGTAAATATGTAAATAAATGTAAATATGCAAAAATGTTTTTGTATTATTTTTATGTATGTAAAAATAAGTTTATTCATGTCTTAAAAATAATGAAAATGATTATTTTTTGGAAAGGGTGGAAACCCTAATTTTGGTTTAATAGAAAATATATTCTAATATTATTTTATTTCATTTATGTATAAAGAAATAATAAAAATAATATATACAAAATATTAAAAAATAAAGTAAGTGAGAAAATATTATTTTATATGTATAATATAATAAAATAAAATATGTAAGTATTTTAGTATTATTTACAAGTTTTAATTAAGTAAATAAAGTAATATTAACCTAATAATTATTTATTATGCAAATAAAAATAAAATAAAAATATGATAAAATGCCCAAAATAAAGAAATTTTTTTATTTTATTTTAAATGTTAAGAAAAAATAATAAAGTCAGAAAATAAAAAAAGAAATGAAAAATATGCAAAAATAAAGAAAATGGGTCATGGGGTGCAAATAACACAATGGAGGGTGCAAACAGCAAGGCAAGCCAGACCCAACCCAAACTTCCACTTCGTCCCTGTCCTTAGAACAAAAACGCGCGTCCTATGTTCAAAACTGTATCTCCTGCATACGTGCTTAAAAACAAAATCTTGCAACATGAAAGTTATAGCTCATCATCACACGATTCTAATAATATAAAAAACTTGATCTAACTCTCAAAGACTAGAGAGAATTTTATCACCCCCAATTTCTGACCTAAAAATTTCAGCATGTTCATCATCTAAATTCTCCTAGCTCAGTTAATATAAATACAAGCTATGCATATGTACATCTCAAGGACATTGAGGACTACATTTTTGCTTCACAAACCTGAGCCTAATGATGCCTAGATAAGGAGATAGAAGTTTGAGAAATACCTGTTTCAGTCAAGTTCGAATATGGCAATGTAGGAGTTGTGAGTGAGGCCTGAAGTTCTTTTGAGCTTGCTTGATGTTCCCTTGACCTTTCCCAATGCTTAGCTTGCTTTGAAATGGCTTGAATCTCCCTATAGAACTCAACCTGCAAACTTAGAAATTGAAAATGGTGAAGCTTGAAAATGAAGTTACAGTTGCTAGACAGGTGCTTGGATAGCTTGGATGGGATGTATACAATGTGTTTGAAGTGGTCTCAAGCAAAACGCACGAGTGGAATTTGTTTTGGCCAAGGTTCTGCAGTGGTTGCCCTGTTTGGGCAGAAAATGGGTTTTTTGGTGTATAAGGGTGTTTGAGAGGCTTGGAAATTGTGTTTTGGATTTGTTACAATATGCTGAAGTTGTTTGAAATGTTCACAAGACTTACTCTTATCAGATTTCCAAGTTTTGGACTTTTTGCAAGCTTACTTGTTTTTGAAGCAAAAGGTGAGTTGACAAAAGCCAAGGTTGTACAAGCTAGCTTGAGGCCTGCTGAGAGTTGGTGAGCTTTTCCTGATGTTTCTAGATGTTGTTTGCAGCAAAAGCTTTGGTCCATGGCTCAAGATAAACAAAATGACATAAAACATGCTTTATCAAAGTAGCAATGTTGCCTTTTTGCCATTTTTGGATTAAATCTTTGTGTAATGCTCCATAACTCAGAATAATGCCTTTGTCCAATGTATTTGAATTTAATTAAGGAATGTGGAAAGGATTAAGACCTGTAAAACAAGTACAAGCATGATCCAAACTGATTTGCAACTTGTATCAATGTGAAAAATGCCATGGACAAAAGTGAGAAATAGCCATTTTCTTTCCTTCGATTCTCCCTAACCATAAATGATCTTGGAGAGTTCTTAGAAATTTTGGAAATCTTGTAACATGCTCTACAATCCATATTTGAAATGAATTTTGATATTCCACTTGGAACTATGTGAAAAGTTGCCATGAAGATAGGTCAAAATCCTGCCTAAACTAGGGCAAAATATCACTAAGTTAAAAGTTTCATGGACCCTTATTCACAAAATCATAACTTGAGATCCAAGCATCTTTTGGGAAAACTTTGTGAATAAAAGTTGTAGATTTTGTAGAGGACTACAACTTTCATGTTTGAAGTTTTCTTTGAATCCAATTGCATCATGGTGAAAAAGTTGGGAAAAAATAAGAAATTTTCATAACTTTGAAAAATTCTAAGTTATGAAAAATTTCAAACTTAAACCCTAATTTTCAAAATTAGGTTTCTTGGTCAACAAGTTTCATGTTTTGACACATCTTGATGAAAAATTACCCTTGGCACTTGATTTTGACCAAAAAGTCAAAGTTTGACTTTTCAGTGTACAGTTGATTTTTGATCAGTTGACTGGAAAATTCATTTGTCAATCCAATGCATTTGAGATCTTTTGAACCTTGTTATTAGGTCAAGATGATGTCATTGAATCCTTGAAACCATGATTGAACCTAATTTTCCATTGTCTAGGTGAAAAATCAGAAATTTCCCTTCTACAGTCAAAACCCTAAAAATGACCATTTTGCCCTTTTGATGATCTGATCAAATTTCTTGAGGAGTTGTGGTCCAAACTTGATCAAATGGTTAATATGAGTCTATAATGTTGATGTGGATAAAAAATTATGAGGTTTGACTGTAAATTGGCCACAATTGACTTTTTCTCTAATACAGCTGATTTTTAGGTCAACTGTCCAATTGACTGGGCAAAAATTTGATTCAAGGATTGAAACTTGGTATGAGCAATCTTAGAGGTCCACATGAAGCATGAAAGTCACACGAGTCATTGGAAGTCCAAAAATCCTTGTGCAAACTCAAACCCTAATTTCAGGTCATCAGTGCAAGGAGATGTCTTAAGCTGAGCAAACCCTAATCTGTAGTCCAAAGAGTCTTGTGAGGGGAAATATTGATAAAATGAGAGGGAAAATTTTGGGGTACAACAGCTGCCCCTGTTCAATCTTCTTGAACCTGAAGAGTTAGATTGGAGAGTTTGCCGTTCGTGACTCGAAGGTAAAAGATGATTGGACACTAGAGTGCCCGTAAATTTGCACTCATCAAAGTGTAGTTGAGGAAATGGGCTTAAAGATGCCATTTGGAGATATGATAGAATCTTGTTGGAGATGGGCTTAAAGATGCCATCCAAGACTGTTTGTTGAACTGTAAGTTGCAGGTCAGAAGAATGAGTGTCAAAATGGTGTCCATATCTGGAACGTATATGTACTGTATCTGGAGACTGAATCTGTATGAGCAAAGGAATGGCGTCCGCTCTGGAGCGTATCCAAGCTGTAACTGTATTTGAATCTGAATGAATAACAGAATGACTTCCGTGTCTGGAGTGTATCTGTATTGGATCTGGATAAGCAAGGGAATATCATCCGTGTCTGGAGCGTATCCGAGCTGTAACTGTATTTGAATCTGAATTATGAATAGGCGACAGAAGGGCATACGTGTCTGGAGCACCTCTGGGCCGGGGAAAAAGTCAGAATAAGTGACAACATGGCTACCGTGTCTGGAGCGTATCTGGACTGTATCTGAATGTTGAAAACTTGAATGAGGATCAGAAATGACTTCCGTGTCTGGAGTGTATCTGAATCAGGGAACATCAACATGAGTGATCAGCATGGCTACCGTGTCTGGAGCGTATATGGACTGTATCTGAACGTTGAAAACTTGAATGAGTATCAGAAATGACTTCCGTGTCTGGAGTGTATATGTACTGTATCTGAAATCTTTGAATATTTGTTAAAGATAACTGTTAATCTTATCTTGAAAAGGGAAAAATGTTAGTTGAACACAAAGTTATGTTGCATGAGATGTATGATGCAATAAATGTGCCTTATCAATGTTTATGATATATGTAATGTAATGTATGTGCACATAAGCTGATTTGCTGTATTGCTGAGGAAAATAAATCCTTGATAGCTGGAGATAATAAAATCCTTGACTGCTGCTGGGGAAAATAAATCCATGATCGCTGCTTGGAGATTCAAAATCTTTCACAACTTCTGTGGGGATGTGAGAATCCTTCATGACTTTCCAGGGGATATAAGGATCCTTCAAGTCTTTGGAGTTGGAGGATGATAAACATTATGTTGTGAGAATAATTCCAAGTGATGCTTGAGAAACCTGCTTGGGGAATCCCGAGAACTTTGATAACTATGGCTGGGGATTACACAATGGGAATCCTTACTCGGCTGAGGAATAAGGAAGACTCTGGCGATCTCTACCGGGGATCAAGAATGAGAATCTTTGATCTACAGGGGATTAAAAATTCTGACAAATTCATGCTGGGGAGTAATGAAGACTCTGGCAACTTCACCGGGGAATCAAGAATGAGAATCCTCATTCTGTTGGTGAGTAAAAACTCTGTGGGGAATAACTATACTGCTGGGGAGTAACTATCCTGCTGGAGAGTAAGTTCAGGACTCTGGAGGAAAAAGCTTATTCCTGTTTGGAAAAAGTTCAGGAGTTTGGGTGTATGCCAATCTACTGGGGAGTCAAGAATGAGAATCTTCATTCTGTTGGGGATATAAGGAGTTTGGGTGTATGCTAATCTTCTGGGGACTTCAAGAATGAGAATCTTCATTCTGTTGGGGATATCAGGAGTTTGGGTGTATGCCAATCTTCTGGGGACTTCAAGAATGAGAATCTTCATTCTGTTGGGGATATCAGGAGTTTGGGTGTATGCCAATCTTCTGGAGTCAAGAATGAGAATCTTCATTCTGTTGGGGATATCAGGAGTTTGGGTGTATGCCAATCTTCTGGGGACTTCAAGAATGAGAATCTTCATTCTGTTGGGGATATCAGGAGTTTGGGTGTATGCCAATCTTCTGGAGTCAAGAATGAGAATCTTCATTCTGTTGGGGATATCAGAGGTTTGGGTGTATGCCAATCTTCTGGGGAGTCAAGAATGAGAATCTTCATTCTGTTGGGGATATGTATTTCAAGGTTTTAGCTCCGCTGGGGATCTGGATGATGTATTGCAGGGATTGTGTATGGGAATGGGCTTAAAGATGCCATCCAAAGGTGATTGTTGACGGAAAGTTTGAACTAGATCTGAACAGAGAATGAATCAGAATAAACCATTGGGAGATTTATCTGAAACAACAAAAGTCCGGTAATAAATCGTTGAGAGATTTATTTGAAACATTAAAAATCTTGGAATATCTTCAACTGGAATAAGAATCAGGGAGATCTTAGTGTCGATATGACTGAACCAGAGAAGGTCTTTTGATTTGTAGTAGTCGGAGAGGCAAACTCAAACTGGAGAAAACTCGTCGTTTGTTGGGGAAATAAACCCTGTTGCTCAGTCTTTTGGCGAGGCGGCGACTTACTGGAGAAAAATCCTCAGGGATTCTTGAGGTCGACTTAGCTGGGAAGAGGTTACCAAAGATTGAAACTCTGGCTGGGAGTCCTCTTATGAGAAGGATTTTAGGGAGATTTGTCACTGCCCCCAGTAGCGAGTGTTTATGGCTTTGCCAGGAAATGTTTGACTGTATGCAACCCTGAGTTGACATTCAAAGCCCCAAGTGACGGAGACGGAAACTTGCCCCTGGTTACTCTGCACTTTGAGAGATTTCCTGAAATCTTGACTGGAATGCTTCAGGTGTACTGGACAATGACATGTCATGCCCCCTTGTTGATATGAGTTTTTTGCAATGAAAGTGTCATCCCACTTGAAGTGATTTTGTCCACTGAGAGAGCTTTCGTTCATAGGATGTTCAATGTGTGAATTTCTCCGCTGCCAAACAAATAGCCATATGCCAACAACGATATTCAAATAATGCAAAGTTTATGCTTGTCTTGAAATTTTGAAAATGCGACTTTTAGCAGAAAAATTTTGTAAGAAAAATTTAACTCAGGATTTAGAGCAAAGCCTTACAGGAGTCAGGATACCTTTTGTAACAGTATGCTTTCGAACTAACCCATGCTTCAATTAGGAATTTTGAAAGTTTGTAACGTGGCTTGGTTCACGGTTTAAGAAATAAAGGATAAAGGCTCAAAGTATATTTGTACCCACCCGCTCTTCGTGATGTTCTTCAGTCCTAAACTCAGTTAATTGTGCGTTTAAACTCCAATTGAGTTTGGAATGACATTTTGGTGATGGTTCAAACAAGTTAAGTTTGTTGGAAGACAATCATTTTTGCAACATTTTTCATGTTGTTGAGGATTTGTAGTGGCCTCTTTCTTTCGATTTATTATCACTAATTTTTGCCTGATTGTTCCTGTTTTGAGATTACAGTCAACGGGATGCCCCAGTTTTTTCTTTAAGTCTCCTTTGTAGGTTTCGACTCAGTGGGCTTTTCTTTTTGAGAGATAATGACTGCCTATGTGATAAGGAACCATCACCGTATTTTAATTCCAAAAGAAAGTTTTTGATGTCATTCATTGTATTACAAGATGAGAGTTTGCGACTAAACGCGCGTTTGAATTAACTGAGAGACTACCCTGCCCCAGGTTTTGATTAAAGGTTTCAATTTGTGTTAAAACAAAAAACTTCTACTTCTTTAGCTCGAAGGGGTTGACTAGGGATTATCTTTCTTATAACTCCAGTGTTTAGGATTTGAAAGAAACGCTTGTACATCGTCAGCAAGGTCTATCCAAAAGCATACTGTATGAGATTATGGCATTGTTTTTGTCATCCTCCCTCTAAAGGTTTGTAACTTTTATCAAGAGTTGAATGTCATAAAGCGAGTAAAAAGCATAGTTAAAATGTAATGAAAATGAAATAATTCAAGACAAACATACGCAACACATTAATGAAACAAAGTTTGACCATAACAGATAATTGTTTGAATAACGAAAGAAATTACAAATGGAAATTCAAAATGAACAGAAGCCTCTTTGTTCGAACTTGTCATTTTAGGTGGAGAGCCCTCAGCGGAAGATTTTCATCTGGCCATCTTGTGTAAACTCCAACGTTGTTTCTTCAATCAGATCTTGAATTTTGTTTCTCAATGTCCAACATTTATCGGTGTCATGTCCATGACTGTTGGAGTGATACGCACATCTTGCATTTGGATTGTACCCTGGAGAGGCTGTGTTGGTATTCCAAGGGGGGTCCCTTAATACAATCAGCTTGACTTCCAACAAGCGTTGCAGCACTTGAGATAATGACATGCTAATCTCAGTGAAGCATTTTTCAGATGTATTTCGCCTACGCCGATTACCCTGTTGACGTTGGTGAGGTTGTTGTTGGGCTTGTGACCCTGAAGCAAACTGGGGAAGTTTTCTCTCGGCTTCTTGTCTCAAAGGAGGTTGAATGATGACTTGGTCCTCAACCCTAGTTGTTTTCCCCATTTGGTTACATTCATCTTGATGAAGCTTATTGATGAGGACTCTCAGCTCCTCTTGTCCTCGAGTCAGGTTTTGAATAAAAGCCATCTAGCCCACCAGTTGTCCCATCATCTAGATTTTAATTGTTGCCATCTCAATTTGTAACCCTTCCAACTGATCATTCCTGATGCCCTCCGAATTCCCTATGACCATGCCCCTTGTGAGGAGAGCCTTCACTTCTTCTTGTCCCTTGGACGGGTTCAAGAACATCTCTTGGAGCTGAGCATTTTGAGACTGGATGTCCTTGATAGTCTTCTCTAGAGCCATTTCTACTGAAATAAACAGTAGGAAGATAAGGAGACCTGGTGTGAAAACCTGCTTATGCATATGATGAATGATATGTGTTCATGTAATGCATTCAAGGATTCAAAAATTCAAATTTGTTTTAAACAAAAAAGGAACACACGACATATTAATAAGATAGAATTTGTTAGTACATCAATGCCCCATGGGCAACATAATACAAAATTCTAAGGTAAAAAGACGTTGTGCATCCTCTTTGGTGAAATGTAGGTGTTGAGAGTCTGCTCTTCGTGAAGTTGACGAGTGAGTTCTAAAACCTTTTTCTCGCTTGTGTAGAATTGGGCTTCAAAAGTATCACGCTCTCCCTTGAGCTGTATCCAACTCCTTTGTAAATATTCTAGTGATGTTGGCATGTCAGGATGTAGGAGGGTGTATGGAACCTCTCCTTCCATAACAGGCTCTTTGATCACAGGGAGAATGTAGGGGTAAGGCATCATAAGACTTTGGGCGCGGGTTCGTACCCACTTGAGGTAAGGCTCAAGAGGGATGGAATTCTTGTGTCTCAAGGTCTTACTGTCCACCTTGTTGGGCATCCTCCAAGCTCGGATGAACCTTTGTCGAAGTCCTTGATCGTCGTTGTCAAAGTCAAAAACCAAGTCTGGAATCAGCATGTCATGTGGGCCATCCCTTCGAGCATACCCAAATTGTCTCAGAGCCAATCAAGGGTTGTAGGTAATGCCTCACCTAATGCCAAGTAGATGGACATTAGGGAATTCCCCACAACGGTCAATGATGATGACATTCTCTTTTGATCGAGAACACCAATGAATATCTGAATGGGTAAGAGTCATCAATCGTTGTGACCACCTCAAACCTTGCTCATTCTTCAAGACTGATTGAGGAAGATGAGAAATAAACCATCTTGCCAGTAGAGAAGTATAGCACATGAGAACCCCTCTTTTCCTCATTGTTCGAGTGTGAAATGAGTGGAGGGTATCCCCAAGCAATGTAGGCACTGGGTTGCGAGCCATGAAGATTTTGACAGCACTCACATCTATAAGCTGGTCAGGGTTTGGGAACAAGACCAACCCATAGATGAGAAGAGCTATAATCTCCTCAAAAGCTTGTAAGTCCAAGGAATTCCAGCAGCTTTGGGCCTTCTCAAACAGAAACCTTTGACAAGAAACCTTTGACACCACTTCTAGTTTCCCAATGACCTATGACATCAGATGGTTGCAAGTGTAGGGCTTGGGCAACATCTTCAGGCTTTAGATCTCTTTCCGTACTGTTGTAGGGTAATTGATGGAGAATAGGAATCCTCAGGAGTTGAGAAAATTCCTCTAAAGTAGGCACAAGTTGGTAGTCAGGAAATGTGAAGCAGTGGTGTAGGGGGTCAAAGAACTGGAAGAGAACTTTCAGCATATCCTCCTCAGTGTTGGTGTTGACTAAGTTGAGAAGACGACCATGCCTCTCGGTGAATGGGGAATTCTCAGGAATCCTTGAAGCTAGCTCCTTGAGTTAAGGAGGAATTCTTACAAGGTTGACTTGGATGGTTTTCCTGCGAAGTGAATCCATAACCTACAAAACAGGAACAAAGATGAAGATCCAAACCCTTGAAATGGTTAGTGGATGCATATGATGCTTCATGATGCTCATGATGTATGCACAAGTATATGTACAAGCAAGTCACACAAGTTCCTAGTTTAGGCTTGCATGGGGTTTCATAGGTAAGTACCCTCTTGAAGTTTAGTTGGCTCAACCTGTCCTAGTAAATAGTAACCGGGTTCTAAGGAGCTCAATATCACTGGATTGTTTTCTGTGTTCATTGTTTCAGTTTAGCCACTTTATTGGCGATAGAAATATTCCAAGAAAACAACCCTCAATAAGTGTAGTATCGAGTATCTACCAACTTCGGACTGCACCAAAGTCGGTCATCTCACTACCCCTAAAAAGGCCAAGTTGGTCAAGTAAAGGTTCTAAAAGTCCATTAGTGCTTCATGACATCACTCAGCGGCCCCGTATTCTCTTTGATTGACTCAAAGGCTACCGGTACCCACAAATATGTCGCACTAACATAGCTATTGCTTCAACCATGTCGATATACCCCATACAGTTTCCACAACGTATTGCTATTTACCTATGAATGTTTCCCAAATCCGGGTAGAGGATTCAAACCCAAACAATAGAACCAAAGTGTAAAGCAAACAAATCAAGCAAGATAAGCATGTAAAGGTGATCTAAAACCATAAGGTAACCCCACTTTTAGAATTGTCCCCAGCAGAGTCGCCAGTTCAGTGATACGGTGGGAGAACTGTCTTGAGTTTTTGCGTTTGTGTTTGCAAATGTTTCGGTTTAGCAAGAGTCACCACCGACTTTTTATTTTATCCAAAGGAAAGGTCAAAAAGCACAGGAAAGACCTTTGAGATGTTTTCTTGAGTTCGGGGGGTAGATTATAAAAAGGGAAGGTGCTAGCACCCTTTTCATCCATGGTTTTCCATGTGCTCTTAGTTACTTGTTTAGATCACTTGCTTTTCTTTTCCAATTGTTTGAAATGGTGCTTTGTGTGGTTTTGAAAATATTTTGAAAAGAGGCCTTTGTTTAGGTAACCTTTGTAATGATTCTTGTTTGAATATATACAAAGGTGTTTATCTTTTGAAAAATGTTTCAATGTTTGAAAGTTTGTTTTGGGAAATGTTTTGAAATTGTGTGTGTGTTTGTTTGAAAATAGCAAGGATGTTTGCAAATTGATCAAGTAACTAGGAGTTGTCTACCCTAATCAAAAGTATTTCCTACACATTTTTAACCCTTTGACATTATTGTTTTACCATTGTATTTGGTAAACAATCCTATCTTTAGATGTTAAACGGGACGGGCGTGGGTCATCGTATGACCATGATAACAATATTTCCAAGTATCTTTAGCAAGTTTTGAGGGACTTAAGATTATTTTTGTTTAGGCAACCAAGATAGCGTCATCGAGGGACTATGATCTTTTGTTTTGTTTTATTTTTGCCAAGATACCTAGCATGCATACCATGGCCATGTTTTAAGGCAACAAAGTGGATGGAATCCTAGGGGTGCTTATGTGCATTGTGTTGTCATTTTTCATGCATTTTTGTCTTGTATTTAGTCATGCTATTTGTTTGATTTTGATCTTTGCATACAAAATCCTAATCTTACTATCATGGTATATGAGAGCGATAAAATGCGTAAAAGTAAATCTAAGACTATTACAACATTATTATGGGAAGGGGGATACAAGTTTGAATAGGGGGATATTGCTCAAAAATAAAACCCTAAAACTATTACAACCAAATTGAATTTATTTGTACAAATAAATAAATAAGCAAATATTAAATATGTAAATAAATGTAAATATGCAAAAATGTTTTTGTATTATTTTTATGTATGTAAAAATAAGTTTATTCATGTCTTAAAAATAATGAAAATGATTATTTATTGGAAAGGGTGGAAACCATAATTTTGGTTTAATAGAAAATATATTCTAATATTATTTTATTTCATTTATGTATAAAGAAATAATAAAAATAATATATACAAAATATTAAAAAATAAAGTAAGTGAGAAAATATTATTTTATATGTATAATATAATAAAATAAAATATGTAAGTATTTTAGTATTATTTACAAGTTTTAATTAAGAAAATAAAGTAATATTAACCTAATAATTATTTATTATGCAAATAAAAATAAAATAAAAATATGATAAAATGCCCAAAATAAAGAAAATATTTTTTGTGATTTTAAATGTTCAATAAAAAATAATAAAGTTAGAAAATAAAAAAAGAAATGAAAAATATGCAAAAATAAAGAAAATGGGCCAGGGGGTGCAAATAACACAATGGAGGGTGCAAACAGCAAGGCAAGCCAGGCCCAACCCAAACTTCCACTTCGTCCCTGTCCTTAGAACAAAAACGCGCGTCCTATGTTCAAAACTGTATCTCCTGCATACGTGCTTAAAAACAAAATCTTGCAACATGAAAGTTATAGCTCATCATCACACGATTCTAATGATATAAAAAACTTGATCTAACTCTCAAAGACCAGAGAGAATTTTATCACCCCCAATTTCTGACCTAAAAATTTCAGCATGTTCATCATCTAAATTCTCCTAGCTTAGTTAATATAAATATAAGCTATGCATATGTACAACTCAAGGACATTAAGGACTACATTTTTGCTTCACAAACCTGAGCTTAGTGATGCCTAGATAAGGAGATAGAAGTTTGAGAAATACCTGTTTCAGTCAAGTTCGAATATGGCAATGTAGGAGTTATGAGTGAGGCCTGAAGTTCTTTTGAGCTTGCTTGATGTTCCCTTGACCTTTCCCAATGCTTAGCTTGCTTTGAAATGGCTTGAATCTCCATATAGAACTCAACCTGCAAACTTAGAAATTGAAAATGGTGAAGCTTGAAAATGAAGTTACAGTTGCTGGGCAAGTTCTTGGATAGCTTGGATGGGATGTATGCAATGCGTTTGAAGTGGTCTCAAGCAAAACGCACGAGTGGAATTTGTTTTGGCCAAGGTTCTGCAGTGGTTGCCCTGTTTGGGAAGAAAATGGGGTTTTTGGTGTATAATGGTGTTTGAGAGGCTTGGCAATCGTGTTTTGGCTTTGTTACAATATGCTGAAGTTGTTTGAAATGTTTACAAGACTTACTCTTATCAGATTTCCAAGTTTTGGACTTTTTGCATGCTTTCTTGTTTTTGAAGCAAAAGGTGAGTTGACAAAAGCCAAGGTTGTACAAGCTAGCTTGAGGCCTGATGAGAGTTGGTGAGCTTTTCCTGATGTTTGTAGATGTTGTTTGCAGCAAAAGCTTTGGTCCATGGCTTAAGATAAACAAAATGACATAAAGCATGCTTTATCAAAGTAGCAATGTTGCCTTTTTGCCATTTTTGGATTAAATCTTTATGTAATGCTCCATAACTCAGAATAATGCCTTTGTCCAATGTATTTGCATTTAATTAAGGAGTGTGTAAAGTATTAAGACCTGTAAAACAAGTACAAGCATGATCCAAATTGATTTTCAACTTGTATCAATGTGAAAAATGCCATGGACAAAAGTGAGAAATGGCCATTTTATTTCCTTCGATTCTCCCTAACCATAAATGATCTTGGAGAGTTCTTGGACATTTTGGAAAGCTTGTAACATGCTTTACAATCCATATTTGAAATGAATTTTGATATTCCACTTGGAAATATGTGAAAAGTTGCCATGAAGATAGGTCAAAATCCTGCCTAAACTAGGGCAAAATTTCACTAAGTTAAAAGTTTCATGGACCCTTATTCACAAAATCATAACTTGAGATCTAAGCATATTTTTGGAAAACTTTGTGAATAAAAGTTGTAGATTTTCTAGAGGACTACAAATTTCATGTTGGAAGTTTTCTTTGAATCAAATTGCATCATGGTGAAAAAGTTGGGAAATGTTGGGAAAAAATAAGAAATTTTCATAACTTAGAAAAATTTTAAGTTATGAAAAATTTCAAACTTAAAGCCTAATTTTTAAAATTAGGTTTCTTGGTCAAAAAGTTTCATGTTTTGACACATCTTGATGAAAAATGACCCTTGGCACTTGATTTTGACCAAAAAGTCAAAGTTTGACTTTTCAGTGTACAGTTGATTTTTGATCAGTTGACTGGAAAATTCACCTGTCAATCCAATGCATTTGAGATCTTTTGAACCTTGTGATTATATCAAGATGATGTAATTGAGTCCTTGAAACCATGCTTGAACCCAATTTGCCATTGGCTAGGTGAAAAATCAGAAATTGCCCTTCTACAGTCAAAACCCTAAAAATGACCATTTTGCCCTTTTGATGATCTGATCAAATTTCTTGAGGAGTTATGGTCTAAACTTGATAAAATGGTTCATATGAGTCTATAATGTTGATGTGGATAAAAAATATGAGGTTTGACTGTAAATTGGCCACAATTGACTTTTTCCCTAATACAACTGATTTTTAGGTTAACTGTCCAATTGACTGGGCAAAAATTTGATTCAAGACTTGAAACTTGGTATGAGAAATCTTAGAAGTCCAACATGAAGCATGAAAGTAACATGAGGCATTGTAAGTCCAAAAATTCTTGTGCAAACTCAAACCCTAATTTCAGGTCATCAGTGCAAGGAGATGTCTTGAGCTGAGCAAACCCTAATCTGGTCTGTAGTCCAAAGAGTCTTTTGAAGGGAAATATTGATAAAATGAGAGGACAAATTTTGGGGTACAACACGTACCATTGAAAGGTAGTGGATTGAGAATGGGAATCCCCAAGAGTTGAGAGAATTCTTCCAAAGTAGGCACAAACTGGTAGTCAGGAAATGTGAAACAGTGATGCAAATGGTCAAAGAACTGGAAGAGAACCTTCATCATGTCTTCCTCTGTGTTGGAGGTAACCAAGTTGAGTAGATGACCATGCCTCTCGATGAATGGAGAGTTCTCAGGGATTCTTGAAGCTAGCTCCTTGTGTTGTGGAGGAATTCTTACAAGGTTAACTTGGATAGTTTTCCTGCAAAGTGAATCCATATCCTACAAAACAAGAACAAATATGAATTTCTAAAATCCTTGAAATGGTTAGAGGACGCATATGATGCTCATGATGTCCATGATGTTATGCACAAGTATATATGTACAAGTAAATAAAACAAGTTCCTAGTTTAGGCTTGCATGGTGTTTCATAGGTAAGTACCCTCTTGAAGTTTAGTTGGCTCAACCTGTCCTAGTAATAGTAACCGGGTTCTAAGGAGCTCAATATCACTGGATTGTTTCCTTGTTCATTGTTTCAGTTCAAGTCTCTTTACTGGCGACCGAAATATCCCAAGAAACCAACCCTCAATGAGTGTAGTATCGAGTATCTACCAACTTCGGACTGCACCAAAGCCGGTCATCTCACTACATCCTAAAAGGCCAAGTTGGTCAAGTAAAGGGTTCTAGAAGTTCATTAGTGCTTCATGAAATCACTCGGCGGCCCCATATTCTCTTTGATTGACTCAAAGGCTACCGGTACCCACAAATATGTCACACTAACATAGCTATTGCTTAGACCATGTCGGTATACCCCGCACAGTTTCCACAATGTATTGCTATTTACCTATAATGTTTCCTAAATCTGGGTGGAGGATTTCAAACCCAAACAATAGAACCAAAATGTAAAGCAAACAAGTCAAACAAGGTAAGCAAATAAATGTGATCTAAACCCTAAGGTAACCCCACTTTTATAATATTCCCCAACAGAGTCGCCCGTTCTGTGATACGGTGGGAGAACTGACTTGAAGGTTTTGCGTTTTATCGCAAATGTCGCGGTTAGCAAGAGTCGCCATCGAATTTTCTTTTATCCAAAAGGAAAGGTGAAAAAAGCACAGGAAAGACCTTTGAGATGTTTTCTTGAGTTCGGGGGGTAGATTATGAAAAGGGAAGGTGCTAGCACCCTTTTCATCCATGGTTTTCCATGGGCTCTTAGTTACTTGCTTAGATCACTTGCTTTGTTTTGTTTGAAATGGTGTTTGGTGTGATTTTGAAAATATTTTGTAAAAGAGGCCATTTGTTTAGGCAATCTTTGTAATGATTCTCGTTCGTAAGAATGTATACAAAGATGTTTGTCGTTTGAAAATGTTTTCAATGTTTTGTAAGATGTTTTGAAATATGTGTGTTTGTTTTGAAAATAGCAAGGATTGTTTGAAATGGAGCAAGTAACTTGGAAGCTATCTACCTACTCAAATGTCTTTCTTGTGCATTTTCTATTCCTTTGACATTGTTGACTTACCATTGATTTGGTAAGCAACCCTATCTTTGGATGTAAACGGGACGGGCGTGGGTCATCGTATAACCATGATAGCAATGTTGCCAAGTATCTTAGCATTTTTGAGGGACCAGGATCATTTTGTTTAGGCAACTTTTGAATAGCGTCATCGAGGGGCTATGATCTTATACTTGTTTTGTTTTGCCAAGATACTTCGCATGCATAACATGGCGATTTTATTTTAGGCAACCAAGTGGGATAAACCCTAAGGGTGCTTGTGTGCAAAGTGTATCATTTTCATGCTTTTGATCTTGTCTTGTATTTAGGGTTTTCTATTTTGCTTTGTTTTGTTCTTGTCATGCAAACCCTAATTACTAATCATGGTATATAAAGCGATAAATTGTGTAATGTAAATATACTAAGCTATTACAACAATTTTATGGGAGGGGGGAATACAAGTTTGAATGGGGATTTGCACAAATATAAAGCTAAATATGTTATTACAACCAAATCGAATTTGCGCGAATTAAATAAATATAATACAAATATTTAAAATGTAATGCAATGTTCATGTTAGAAAAAATGTTTTATGTCTTGTTTTTGTGTAAAAGAATATTTAACTTAAACCTAAAAATAAGGAAAAAAATAATTAATTCTTTTTGAAAGGGATTAAACCCTAGTTTTCATTTAAAAGAAAATAATGTTCTATATTATTATTTTATGTATTTTTTGTATATAAAAAATAAAAAATAATATTTTATATAAATATTAAAAAAAATTAAATATGTGCAAAAATTGGTATTTGTGAGTATAAAATGTATAATAAAAATAATAAGTATTTTTAATTATATTTGTAAGTTTATTTAGAAAATAAATTCTATTCTATCAAAATAAATTAATTTTTTATGTGATAAATAATTAAAAAAATAAAATAAAAGTGTGAAAAAAATAAATCATTTTTTAGTATTTTTTTTATCATTAAGAAAAATAACTAAATTTATTAAATATGAAAATATGAAAAAAATGTAAAAATATAAAATAGTTAGCCAGGGGGATGCAATAGCAAGTCAGGGGGTGTTTAGCAAAAACAAAAAGGCCACGCAACAAAAAGCCCAATGACTTCATCCCTGTTCTTCGTTCATCTTCTTCGCGCCATTCTCAGTTCAACCTGTATCTCCTTTATGCTTGCATAAAAATGAAAACTCATAACATGAAAAATGTGGCATTTGAGCTCACGATTCCAACCATATAAATTATGTAACCTAACTATCAAAGATAAAAGAGAATTTTGGAATCCCTAAATCGTGACCTAAAAATTTCAGAAATTTCAAGCTTCAAATTCTCTTAGCACAAGTAATATAAATGCAAAGTAATGATATGTACAACTTCGTTATGATGAGAACTACATTTTTTCTTCACAAATCATGGTTTGAGGTTGCCTGTATAAAGAGATAGAGTTTAAGAAAATACCTCCTTCAGCTGGAATCGTGTATGGCAATGTAGGGACTTTAATGAAGGCCTGATGATTGCTTGAGCTTCCTTGAGCTTCCCTGAATCTATTCCAACCTTTATCTTGCTCTGAGGATGGATGGAACTCCCTGACCAAGTCCAACTGCAAGCTTCCAAGTTGAAAATGGCAGATGGTGAAACGGAGGTTACAGAACCAGGGTGATGGCTTGGATTGACTAGGTATCAAGTGTATAAGATGTTTGAATCAGTTAAACACAAAACGCACCAGCCAAATGAGAGTTGGTTGATCTTTTGCAGAAATTGTATGCTTAGGCAGATTTTTAGTGTTTTTTAGTTTGAGATAGTTCTAGGTTCAAGCCAAGCGTGTAATCTCTTGTACCATGTTTGCATATTAGTATAGAAGTGATACAAAGTCAGCTCTCCACTAGCTGTGCAAGCCTTAGCCCTTTTGCAACTTTTCTTGTACTTAAAGTAAAGTTGACAAGACCAATTCCACATGCTTGTACCAACTTGCTTTAGAGTTGATATAAGTTTGTACCAATTGCTTGAGACCTGTATAGTTTGCTTGTATCAAGGGGACATGTCCAATGCTCCAAGTTGACAAAGTTGCAAAAGTGCATCTTTATGAAAATGGCGATGAAGCCTTTTTGCCCAAAATGGAAATACAACTTGTGTAAAGTTTCAAAAGCAAGGATAAAGGCTTCGTCAACTGAGTATGCATTTAATTAAGGAGTGTATAGCAAGCTTAGTACCTGTAAAGAAAGAAATAGCCAGCATAGGTTTGGTTTGCACCTTGGTTCTTCACGGAAATGGCTTGAGCAAAAAGTGAGAAAATGCCAACTTCCTCTCTTCGATTCTCCCTACTCAAAAATGATCTTGGAGAGTTATTTGACATTTTGGAAATCTTGAAATGTGCTCTATAATCCATCTTTGAAATTCATTTTGAGATACCTCTTGGAACTAGGTGAAAAATTGCCATGAAGTTGGGTCAAAAACCTGCCTAAATTAGGGCAAAATTTCACTAAGTTATTTAGTTCATGAGCATGTATTCACAAATTTATAACTTGAGATCCAAGAATCAGAAATTGCCCTTCCACAGTCAAAACCCTAATTTTGACCATTTTGCCCTTTTGATGATTTGATCAAATTTCTTGAGGAGTTGTGATCCAAACTTGATCAAATGGTATATATGAGTCTAAAATGTTGATGTGGGTCAAAAATTATGAAGTTTGACTGTAAATTGGCCATGGTTGATTTTTTCCCCCAATACAGCTGATTTTTAGGTCAACTGTCCAATTGACTGATCAAAAATGTGGTTCAAGGCTTGAAACTTATCATGAGCAATCTTAGGGGTCCAAAATGATGTATGGAAGTCACATGAAGCATTGATGGTCCAAAAATCCTTGTGCAAACTCAAACCCTAATTTTGGGTTATCAATGCAAGATGAGATGTCTTGAGCTAACCAAACCCTAATCTTGTCTTGAGTCCAAGAAGTCTTGTGAGAAAAGTCTTGATAAATGAGAGGGAAAATTTTGGGGTACAACAATATTTATATGTTTGGATTCGTGTGACAAAATGGAGCAATTTTCATGTTTACATTTTTTGCAAATGGTTGAGAAATGAGCAAGTTACAGATCCTTTGGCTGGATGTTGAAGATGAAGTACAGTCAGGGCACGTTTTGTGTTATATGTTTATTATTTCATACAAGTTAACGGATGTATAGCCACCCAAGTGGTAAAGCGCGCGCCTGTTAACCTATGGTACCTGGGTTCGAACCCCAACGGTACCCTTTTGCCTATTTTTTATATTTTTGACTTTCTAACATTTTTTTTGCAGGCACTGGGCCCTTTGGGCCTGGTATTGTTTTTTTTATTTTTGCTAGCTGACCTCCCTGCCTGCTTATGCACCTCTGACCCAATTTATTTTATTTTCTTATTTTTATTTTATTTGTTTTATTCTTAATAATTTTTTCACTAATATTAAAAATCATAAAAAATATAAAAAAATTTATCTTCATTTTAATTTAGTTTATTTTATTTTTTCTCACCAAAAAAAATATTTTTATTAACTATACTTTATTTATTTTTTACAAATCACCTTGTAAATTTAATTAAAACTAGGTTAATATTTATTTTTCTTTTACACCTATTAAAATATATTATTTTTGATATAAAAAAGACCAAAAATATTTCATGATGCCATAATATTTTCAAGACAAAAATACCAAAAAATACTTTTTTCTAAACTTATTTTCTTTTAATCAACTAAATAGAATTAGGGTTTTATTCAAAAATCTTTTCTTAATAAATTTAAACTTAATTATTTATTTTCTTTAAATTAATTAGATTAAAACAATTTCCCTCTTTCTCATAAAAAATCCAAACAAAAAGATCCATTTTCTTTGCATTTACATTCTTGCATATTTGTTTTTGTACATTTACTTATTTCAATTATTGTATAAATTCAATATGGGTGTAATAGACTAATTAGGCTTTAAATTCTTGCAATCCCGATTCAATTTATACACCCCCTTCCTACAAATCATGTAATAGCTTAGTATTTTTAGTTTCCGCAATTTAAATGCTTTATATTCAAATGCTAGTAATTAGGGTTTTGTATGGAAAGGTTAAAACCAATCAAGTAGAAAACCCCAATCAAAGACAAATCAAAGCATGAAAACAATACATTTGCACACAAGCACCCCTAGGGTTATCCCACTTGGTTGCCTTATACAAAATGGCCATATTACGCATGTAAGGTATCGTAGCAAAAAACAAGCAAATACAAGATCATAGCCCCTCGATGACGCTATCTAAGTTGCCTTATAAATGATCTTAGTCCCTAAAATAGAATGCTAAGATACCTTGCAACATTTCTAATCATGGTTATACGATGACCCACGCCCGTCCCATTTACATCCAAAGATAGGTTTGCTTACCAAATCAGTGGTAAGACAACAATGTCAAAGGAAAAAGGAAATGAACAAGAAAGACATTTGAGTAGGTAGATTGCTCCTAATTACTTGCTCCATTTCAAAACAAACATCCTTGTTATTTTCAAAAAAAACACATACACTTTCAAACATCTTACAAAATTGAAAACATATTTAAAAGATCAAACATCTTTGTATACATTCTTACAAACAAGAATCATTACAAAGATTGTCTAAACAATGGCCTCTTTACAAAATACTTTCAAAAACCACACAAAGCACAATTTCAAACAAAAGCAAGTGATCTAGAAAGTAACTAAGAGCCCATGGAAAACCATGGATGAAAAGGGTGCTAATACCTTCCCTTTTCATAATCTACCCCCCGAACTCAAGAAATAATCTTAAAGGTCTTTCCTGTGCTTTTTCACCTTTCCTTTTGGATAAAAGAAAAGTCGGTGGCGACTCTTGCTATCCGCAACATTTGCGATCAAACGCAAAACCATCAAGTCAGTTCTCCCACTGTATCACACCACCCCAGTGGTAGAAGCGAGCGCCTGTAACCTTTGGGACCTGGGTTTGAGCCCCAGTGGTACCCTTTTAATTTTTTCACATTTTGCTTTCTGATTTTTGTCTTTTTGGCAGGCGCTGGGCCTCTTTGGGCCTGACTTGTTTTTATTTTTGCTAGCTAACCTCCTGCAGGCTGTTTGCGCCCCTGGCCCAAGTTTATTTATTTTTCTTTTTTATTTTTATTTATTTCATTTTTATTTTCTTAAATATTTTTCCTAATATTAAAAAATCACAAAAAATTATATTTTCATTTTTACTTAGTTTATTTTATTTTTCTCACAAAAAATATTTTATTTAACTATACTTTATTTATTTTTATTAACTAGTCTTGTAAATTTAATTAAAACTAGGTTAGTATTTATTTTTCTTTTACACCTATTAAAATATATTTATTTATATATAAAAAAGGCCAAAAATATTTTATAATGCTATAAATATTTTCAAGACAAAAATACCAAAAAATACTTTTCTTAAACTTGTTTTCTTTTGATCAATTAATAGAATTAGGGTTTTATTTAAAATCATTTCTTAATAAATTTAAGTTTAATTAATTATTTTCTTTAATTAATTAGGTTAAGAAAATTTCCATTTTTCTCATGAAAACCAAACAAAGATCCATTTTCTTTACATTTTGCATTTTTGTACATTTATTCATCTTGTACTTTGTATTTATTTATTTCCTTGTACATTGATATTAATTCAATATGGTTGTAATAGACTAACTAGGTTTACATTCTTGCAATCCCCATTCAATTTGTATACCGCCTCCCACAAATGTTGAAATAGCATAGTAACTTTAAATTCCACAATTTATCGCTTTTATATACAAATGCTAGTAATTAGGGTTTGTATGGAAAGACTAAAACCAATACTTAGAAAACCCTAATTCAAGACAAAAACAAGCATGAAAACAATACATTTGCACACAAGCACCCCTAGGGTTATTCCACTTGGTTGCCTTATAAAAAATGGCCATATTACGCATGTAAGGTATCTTAGCAAAAACAAGCAAATATAAGATCATAGTCCCTCGATGACGCTATCTAAGTTGCCTTTCAAATGATCTTAGTCCCTAAAAAACAATTCTAAGATACCTTGCAACATTGCTAATCAAGGTTATACAATGACCCACTCCCATTCCGTTTACATCCAAAGATAAGGTTGCTTACCAAATCAATGGTAAGATAACAATGTCAAAGGAAAAGGAAATGAACAAGAAAGACTTATGAGTAAGTAGAATGCTCCTAATTACTTGCTCAATTTCAAACAAACATCCTTGCTATTTTCAAAACAAACACTTACACTTTCAAACATCTTACAAACTTGAAAACATTTTCAAAAGATCAAACATCTTTGTATACATTCTTACAAACAAGAATCATTACAAATATTGTCTAAACAATGGCCTCTTTACAAAATACTTTCAAAAACCACACCAAGCACAATTTCAAACAAAAAAGCAAGTGATATAGCAAGTAACTAAGAGCCCATGGAAAATCATGGATGAAAATGGTGCTAATACCTTCCCTTTTCATAATCTACCCCCCGAACTTAAGAAATAATCTCAAAGGTCTTTCCTATGCTTTTTCACCTTTCCATTTAGATAAAAGAAAAGCCGATGGCGACTCTTGCTAACCGCAACATTTGTGATAAAATGAAAAACCCTCAAGTCGGTTCTCCCACCGTATCACACCAGTTAATGTTCCCATAAACATGTCTACCAATTCTCTATCAGTTAAAGGTGGTTGCACCCTGCCAACCAGGTCTCTCCACTTTTGGGCGTACTCTTTGAATCCCTTATTTGAACCCATGGTCGTGCCTTGCAATTGCACTTGGGTCGGTGCCAAATCAGCATTATATTGGTATTGACGGTAAAAGGCAGCATCCATATCTTCCCATGTATGGATATTGGTCCCTTCCAATTGGTAAAACCATTCCAATTATGTTCCAGATAGACTCTCTATGAAAAAGTGCACCCATAGTTTACTATCGGCGGTATGCGGTTGGATTTTGCGGATGTATGATCTAAGATGAAGCTTCAGACATGAGACACCACCATGTATGGAAAAGATAGGGATCTTAAATTTGTGGGGAATGACCACCTCAAGAAACAAACCTAAGTCTACAAAATCCAAGCCAGGCACTGCTTGGATCTCTACGCTTTTAATATATCTTCTAGCTGCTTATATTTGTTGTCGGCGGGCGGGTATTGCTCATCAAAATAATCCTCATCCTCAGAAATTTGGTTATTCCCACCCCTAGAACGGGTGCTTCTAGCATCTTCTTCTTGATTATCATTCTCGGAGGAGGAGTCTTCTTCAATTTTAACTTGTCGGCGGGGCCTTTGAACCTTTTCCCCATGTTGATCACAACTTTCTTCTTGGTCTTTTTCTTCGTGACGAGGAGCGTCATCATTTCTTATAGGCCCTTTGCTAAGTTGAGTAGAGTCTCTTGGAATTGAGAGTGTTGAGTCTGCAAGTCCTTGACGGTTTGCTCAAGATCCATATTCTACTGAAATAAACAGTATAAAGATGAGGAAACATGTGTGGGAACACCTGCTTATGATATGATGCATGTTATGCGGATGCAATTTTTTCAAGGACTTTAAGGAATTTAACTTTGCTAGACAAAAAGAAGATAAAAAAATCAATTGCATTTATAAGTTCCAGAATTACAAATGCCTCTTGGGCTTACAATGGGAAAAATAAAAAAAGGTCTTAAAGAGATGACAAAATAAACTCCTAAAACAAAAGGACTCAAGTCTCCCATGAACGCATCTTCTTTGGTGCAATCTAGGCATTCAGACTTCACTTTTCGTGAAGTTGCCTTTTGAGCTCCAACACTTTCTTCTCATTTTCATAAAAATCGAGCTTAAAAGGTGTCTCGTACCCCCCTTGAGTTGAATCCATAATCTCTACAATTCCTCGAAGTCGGTAGGCATGTCAGGATGGATAATGGTATAAGGAACATCCCCTTTGACAACCGGTTCCATAATTACACGTAGGATGGCTGGATATGGCATCATGAAATTTTGAGCACGAGTTCGTACCTGTTGTACCCCAAAATTTTCCCTCCCATATTTCTCAACAAATGTCATGTGAGGTCCCTAAACTGCTCAAGGAAGTTCAAGAGTTGACCAGACAAACTCCCCCATAAGGCAGTCTATCTCAAATTAGGGTTTCATTTTTTATCAAGATGTTTGAGTACAAAGGATCCCAAATGCTCACCACTGTCCTAATATGTTCCCAAGATCATCCATGTCAAGTTTAAAGCCTTGCATAAGAAGTTTGCTTAGTCAATTGCTCAAATGCCTGAAAATCGACTGTGTTAGGTTAAAAGTCAACTATGGCCCACATACAGTCAAACCTCAATATTTTTGGTCAACATCCTCATTTTGAAGTATAATTCATCATTTTATCAAGGCTTTATCATGATTCATCATAGATTGCTCACAATTCATCAAAACATAAAAGTGGCTAAATTAGGGTTTTGAAGGAAAAGTCAACTCAACTTTGACCAAGCATAACTTTCTCATACTTTATCAGAAATGACCCATCCAAAGTTCATTTTGAAGAAGATGCAATTACCTACAATTAAGCTTCATCTCCCAAGTTCAAAATATGCACTCACAAAATATATGAATTTTGAGATTATAGGTCATTTTGAAAAGTCAACAAAAACACCTTTTGGGTCAAAGCTTCATACATGAACATGGAAGACTCAATTAATATGAGACCAAAAGGGTTGCTTAGAGGACATCCTAAGATTTCTAAAAAGTCCAAGAACACCTCTCTAGGATTAAAATTGAGAGAGTTATGCATTGGTCAAGTTGACTATTTTTGCAAAATTGCCAAAAGACAAATGTGCTTAAATTTGCATTTTTTGCTAAATGGGCCCATCTTTTCAAGATTGCATCTCATTCCTAGAATAGTCCACGACCTATAGGACCCTCCATGCTTTATTTATATATTTATTTAATTTATTTTGATTTTTATTCACTTAAAAGTCAAATAAATCCAAATAAATCATATAATGTGTTTTAGGGATGGTTTTTGCATTGAAGGAAGATCTTATGTGCTGTCAAATGAGAACCAATTCGTGCAAGACTGATTTGGGTGGAAAAAGATTGGATTGAAGAAAATTTGGAAAGATATCATATGCCATGAAAGACCAAATAAAATCTTCATAATGGGCAAGATTCAATTCGTTTTTGTTGACCTAATATGTGGCACTACATATACAGAAGGAATCCAAGGCAAGAGAAGAGGTTGAGTAGTCGTGAAAGAGGCAGAACCAATTACAAAATTTCAAAGAAAAAGTGTAGATCGAATTTCGAGCTACAGGCCATCTCAAGCCGTCCTAACCTCACCAATCGATTGCTGGACGTCTCAGGAACGTGTTCCAATCACTAGCAAGCCTCCTCACGTCCTAAAACACATTGTAAGAGCATTACGGTTTGCCCTGTTTCTTGAAATTCGATTATCATGATTTATGCGTTATGAACACATTTTGATCATGTATTTCTATTTGTTATCATGTTTTTAATATATTGGTATGCTGTGATTGAAGTTTGAGTACAGATATGGGCATCTCCCATTCCTAGGGTTCCAAGCTCCATATTAGGGTTTTGTAATTCAAGCGAAATTAGGCTAAGAGCAGGGTATTGGGATGATCGTGGCATCAAGACCAATTGATCCCTGGTCTCATAATCCATTTATCGTGCATATTTTTTGATGTTTGATGCACGCAGGTTTTAGTTACAGACATGGTCTATAGGTATAGGTCGCATATCTAAGACGACGGTTCCTTGGAGAAGAAGATGCGTGTCAGCCAACCATTCGGTCATTCAAATTTCGCGCGTTTGGGTTTCAGCGTATTTGTTTTCATTATATTATATTTGGCTTTTATTATATATACAAATAACAATTGTAGCTCAGTTGGCAAGCGTGCATTGGAAATAGGCATAAGGGCCTGGGTTCGATCCTCAGGTCCCATATTTGTTCCATATTGTTTTTCTATAGGTATTCAGGCACGCTGCGTATAAGGAGGCCAACCGTATGCCATAAACATCTGGCCATCAAATGCCTATAGGACCCTCCATGCTTTATTTATATATTTATTTAATTTATTTTGATTTTTATTCACTTAAAAGTCAAATAAATCCAAATAAATCATATAATGTGTTTTAGGGATGATTTTTGCATTGAAGGAAGATCTTATGTGCTGTCAAATGAGAACCAATTCGTGCAAGACTGATTTGGGTGGAAAAAGATTGGATTGAAGAAAATTTGGAAAGATATCATATACCATGAAAGGCCAAATAAAATCTTCATAATGGGCAAGATTCAATTCGTTTTTGTTGACCTAATATGTGGCACTACATATACAGAAGGAATCCAAGGCAAGAGAAGAGGTTGAGCAGTCGTGAAAGAGGCAGAACCAATTACAAAATTTCAAAGAAAAAGTGTAGATCGAATTTCGAGCTACAGGCCATCTCAAGCCGTCCTAACCTCACCAATCGATTGCTGGACGTCTCAGGAACGTGTTCCAATCACTAGCAAGCCTCCTCACGTCCTAAAACACCTTGTAAGAGCATCATAGTTTGCCCTGTTTCTTGAAATTCGATTATCATGATTTATGCGTTATGAACACATTTTGATCATGTATTTCTATTTGTTATCATGTTTTTAATATATTGGTATGCTTTGATTGAAGTTTGAGTACAGATATGGGCATCTCCCATTCCTAGGGTTCCAAGCTCCATATTAGGGTTTTGTAATTCAAGCGAAATTAGGCTAAGAGCAGGGTATTGGGATGATCGTGGCATCAAGACCAATTGATCCCTGGTCTCATAATCCATTTATCGTGCATATTTTTTGATGTTTGATGCACGCATGTTTTAGTTACAGACATGGTCTATAGGTATAGGTCGCATATCTAAGACGACGGTTCCTTGGAGAAGAAGATGCGTGTCAGCCAACCATTGGGTCATTCAAATTTCGCGCGTTTGGGTTTCAGCGTCTTTGTTTTCATTATATTATATTTGGCTTTTATTATATATACAAATAACAATTGTAGCTCAGTTGGCAAGCGTGCATTGGAAATAGGCATAAGGGCCTGGGTTCGATCCTCAGGTCCCATATTTGTTCCATATTGTTTTTCTATAGGTATTCAGGCACGCTGCGTATAAGGAGGCCCACCGTATGCCATCAACATTTGGCCATCAAATGCCTCTCCAGCCAAATCCAATGCCATTCCACTGAAGGCCCACCATGCGCCTCAAGTCAACGCATGCATTGAAACAGGCAAAGTCAAAAGGGCTGAGTTTGATTTGGGCCCAGAATTTCCTTAGCACACCCTCACAATTGCTAAATAGCATCATGCCCACCTCTAACCTTTTTTTTATTTTATTTATTTCTTTTCTTTAATTCTTTTAATTATCTTTTAATCATTTTGATTGGCAAATTAATTATTTTTCATAAAAAAATCATAAAATCAATAATTCACCAAAAAATTAGTATTAGTTTATTATTATCAAAACTAATTTAATTTAGTTTAACTTAGTAAAATTGTAATTTATTTTCATAAATAAAATCAAAATAGAAATTAGGTTAAAACTTTTGATTTAATTTTGCTCTTTTTCTCAAATAAATAAAAATACAAAAATAGGTTTTAGAATAAATTAATTTATTTTTCTTAATTTAAAATCAATTAGAATTAGGATTTTATTTTTTAATTTAATGATTTCTTTATTTTCTTAAATAACAAAACATGACAAAAAACATTTTTTTAATCAATCGCGAATAGATCTAGTCAAAAGTCAAAACCCTAATTATCTCGTATTCGATTCATCGTGCGCGTGTTATTTATTTTTGCCAATATTGTTGTAACTGTTCATGGTTTGTAATAGTTTAATCTAGGACTTTTTACTTATCGCTTTTCCCTGGGTTTTTGGCTATGTAATTAATCCCCCTCCCTGAAGCCTTGTAATAGCGTAGATTTACTTTCTCGCATTTTAATTCCCGCAAATATTTGACTATTTAGATGTATACTAATAGGATTGTATGACAAGAATGCACGACAAATTAACACAATTAGAAAACCCTAATGTGTAAAGACAAATAACTGAAACAAATCACTCGCACATATCACCCTTAGGGTATACTCTCGCTTCGGTTTCCTTCGGTAAACGATCATTAAGTATAGGGTGTCTTAGTGGTTTCCCTCCTGTCTAAAAAGATCAAACGTCCCATTTAAATGTTGCCTTGGAAATGTTGCCTCGAATATGATCTTAAGACTCTAGGATTATTACTAAGGTATCCTAACATTGCGTTAGTGATCATACATCCCTTTTGAATTGACCCTTACAACTCCAACGACGGTGCTACCTATTTCTCAATAGTAGGATAGTGCTGTCTAAAAGAAATAAGAATAGAAACAATCTTTTTTCGAGTAGGTAGATGCTAGTAGGTACTTGCTCAAATCCAAACTTTCCACACAAACACCTTTCAAAACAATTTTCAAAACCACTTCGTCACACTTTTGAGGACTGATACAAGGGTTATCACGAAGTAAAACATTTTAAAAACAAAGCACATACACAAGCAATTTTAAAAAGATGACAAGTACCTAAGAGCCCATGGAAAACCATGGATAGAAAGGGTGCTAACACCTTCCCTTTCTATAACCTACCCCCCCGTACTCAGAATATCTCAAAAAAGGATTTTTTTTCTGTACTTTTTTCCTTTCCAGTTGGATGAAATAAAAGTCGGTGGAGACTCTTACTTACCGCGACATTTTGCAAACACAAAACGCAAAACACAAACCAACATTCAAACAGTCGGTTCTGCTACCATATCACAGAACTGGCGACTCTGCTAGGGAATAATAAGTGGGGTATACCTTAGGATCTAGTTCATCATAATTGCTTCTCTTGATTGCTTTGTTTGCTTTACTTTTAAGGGTTTTGTTTAGGGTTACTATAGATCCTAACCCGGATCTAGGGAATACCTTTTAGGTAAGTAGCAATAGACTGTAAGGGAACTGTACGACGTAGACCGATATGGTTGAAGCAGTAGCTACATTGGTGTGGCACATTGGTTGGTACCGATATCCTTTATGGAGAAACGAGGAGAATACGGGGCCGCTTCGTGGTGTCGTTAAGCATCAACTGACCTTAGAACCTTTAATCGCCCAACTTGGCCATTAGAAAGTAGTGAGATAGTCGGCCTCGGTGTAAAGTTGGGAACTGGTTGATACTCGATGCTACACTCATTGAGACCATACTCTCGAGATAGTTCCGGCTGCAAGAAAAGATTGCGTGAGCTGAAACCATGATCGATGGAGGATGGTCAGTGATATTGAGATCCTCTAGAACCCGATTACTTTTTCTAGGACAGGTTTGAAACCAACTTAACTTCAAGAGGGTACTAACTTTGACCTCATGCAAGCCTTAAACCTAAGGGCTTTATGTGATTTGACTGTGTTTGCAATATCTGTGTTTGCTATACCTGTTGGTTCACCATAACATCATGCATCATAACATGGCATTCATGCTTCATTACACTAACCATTTCAAAGACCAAGGGAATTTATCTTTGTTCTGTTTTGCAGGTCATGGCCTCCGTGCGTAGAAATACCATCCGAGTCAACTTTGTGCAAATACCTGCCCAACTTAAAGAGATAGCCTCAAGAGTTTCTGAGACTTCTATGTTCATTAAGAGACACAGTCAACTTCTCAGCCGAGTTACTTCAAATCTTGATGAGCAGATGGTGAGCGTACTTATCCAGTTCTTTGATCCCGTGCATCATTGCTTCACCTTTCCAGATTACCAGCTAGTACCCACCTTGGAAGAGTTCTCTCATCTATTGGGTATATCCATCCTTGAACAGGTACCCTTCACAGGTATGGAAGAAGTTCCTAGACCAGAAGACATTGCCTCAGCTCTGCATTTGAAACGGGCTGATGTAGTATCCAATTGGGAAACACGAAGCGGGGTCGAAGGTTTTCTAGCTAAATTTATGATAGACCAGGCTCATCTATTCTGGGATGATTTGGATTTTCAAGCTTTTGAAGATGTCTTGGATCTCCTTATTTATGGTTTGGTTCTCTTCCCTAACCCGGACTCCTTTGTAGATGTAAATGCTGTCAAGGTTTTCCTTTCTCGCAACCCTGTGCCTACCTTGCTGGGAGATATCTTATATGCTCTCTATACTCGTACTATAAGGAGAAGAGGGACTCTCATGTGCTGCATGCTGCTGCTGTCGAGGTGGTTTATTTCTCACCTTCCTAAGTCTGTGCTGAAGAACGAAGAAGGTTTGGGTTGGTCTTATAGAATAATGTCACTAGCCCATACATATATTCTTCGGTGTTCCCGGGCTATGGAAGACACCGTTGTTATTAACCGCTCTGGGGGATACCCTAATGTCCCACTGCTTGGAATCAGAGGAGGCATAACTTACAATCCTTTCATGGCTTTGCGACAATTTGGTCGTGCTCGAAGAGATGGTCCCCATGAGTTACTTCTTGAGGACATTGTATTTGACTATAAGGAGGACATTAAGGAGCATCGCGAAGGTTCATACGAGCTTGGGGCATGGTAAACAGGTCTGACCCCAAAGAGTTGGGACCAAAAAATTCCCTTCCTATGCAACCTTACCTCCAATGGGTCCGAGCTCGTGCTTAGAAGCTCATGATGCCTTATGAAGCCGTATTACCAGTGATTGTGGAGCCCGCTAATGAAGAAGGAATTCCTTATACGGTTCTCTATCCTTACATGCCCACTGATCCTTGGGAGTTACAGAGGTCTTGGATTCAGCTGAGAAATGAGTGAGATACTTACCGGGAGAAGTACCATGAGCAAGAAAGGAAGGTTTTAAAGCTCACCAGGCAGCTCGAGGAAGAAAGAGCGATCAATGACTACATCAGCACAAAGAGGAAGCGACCATGGGACTTTTGATTTTTCTTTTTCTAGTTTTAGATTTTTGTTTCATTTACTTCTTTGTAACGCCTTAAAGGCATTGTTGAACCTTTCAAAGTTAAGCTAATAAAGTTTTGTTTATTTTTGGTTTATAAATTTAAATCTCCCAAAGTCTTTGAAATCATTACATGCGCATCCCATTATCATGCACATCATTACAGGTACCCTTACAGGTTTCTCATCTTCTTCGCTATTTATTTCAGCAAAAATGTCTTCCGATCAAGCCATCAAAGATCTTCAGGCATAGAACACCCAATTCCAACAGATGTTCATAAGTCTGGCTAAAGGGCAAGAGGATCTGAAGACCCTTATTCTAAAAGAGAAGAAGAAGAAGAAGAAGAAGGTCGGTATTCTGAACATGGGTAAAAGATTCGGAGAAAGGTTGAGACAACCAGCTGATCTGACCTCCTCATCCAAGGATGGGGAGAACCAAGAAAGGGCAAAGGACCTTAGTCCTGCAGTTTCTAATAACGATATTGATTACGACGATGAGCAATATCCTCTTGCTGAGGATAGGTACAAGAAGCTAGAAGATCGTCTAAGCACTATGGAAATTCAGAAAATACCTGGTTTGGATTTCAGAGAACTGGGACTGGTATCAGGAGTGGTGATCCCTCATAAGTTCAAAGCTCCAGTTTTTGCCAAGTACGACGGAGTATCCTGTCCAAAACTCCATCTCCGCTCATATGTCAGGAAAATACAACCCCACATTGCTGATAGAAATTTGTGGGTGCATTTCTTTCAAGATAGTCTGTCAGGGACTCAGCTCAAATGGTTCTATCAGTTGGAGGGGGCCAGTGTCCAAAACTGGGATGATCTTGCTGCTGCTTTCTACAAGCAGTATCAGTACAACGCTGATCTTGCTCCTACTCGTACTCAGCTCCAAGGTATGTCCATGGGTGCAGGTGAAGGTTTTAAAGACTATGCTTAAAAGTGGAGAGACTTGGCTGGAAGAGTCCAACCCCCTTTGTCTGATAGGGAGTTGGTTGACATGTTTCTAGGGACGCTATCTGGTCCATTTTTCAATCACTTAATCGGCAACTCGTCATCTGGTTTCACTGAGTTGATTTTGACTGGAGAAAGAGTGGAGGCTGGCATTCGAAGTGGTACAATTCAGAAGGATGCTTCGTCAAGTTCAGCAAAGAAGCCTTTCACCGGTAAGAAGGAATCTAGTGCAATCTATAGCCCGAGGGGCCAAAACAAATCTGAACACCGTCAAACGGTAAATGCTGTAGTGATACCAAGACCCACAGTTGCTCCACAACGCAACAATCAACAAAGGATGGAAAGACCGCAACGGCGATTTACCCGCATCAATATGACTTTGGCTGAAGTTCTACCTCATCTGCTGAAATCCAATTTGGCAACCTTGAGAGAGGCTCCCAAGAATCCAAACACTACCTCTCCAAGATACAATCCCAACGTGCGGTGCGCCTACCATTCTGAGAGTCCTGGCCATGATACAAATGATTGCTGGGCTCTGAGAAACAAAGTACAAGATCTGCTTGAAGCCAAGGAGATAGAGTTTGATGCTCCAGAAAATCTGAATGTTATAACTGCTCCCATGCCTAAACATGGTCGCGGTGTTAATGCTGTTGACACCGATTTGTTTGTGACCTCTGTTGAAGAGATTTCTACTCCTCTGATGACGGTTAAGAAGAATTTTCTGTTGGCCGGTTTATTTCCGGGTTGTGGTAAGGGTTGCCACATGTGTTCGATTATACCTACTGGTTGCTGTTTGTTGAAGTCAGGTGTTCAGCGCCTGATGGATAATAAAGAAATTTTGTTTGAGAAGACTATGATTCCGTTGGTTCCAAATGAGGATGTTGCCATTATAACCATTTCCTCTAATCCTTCCAAGGTTTCCTCGATAAAACCTGTTAGGGTTACACCTGTTCCAAGAGTTGCTACGCTAATAATCACTGTTCCTGGTCCCATTCCTTACACCCCAGACAAGGCTGTCCCATGGCATTATGGTGCTGATGTATATTACCATGGTGTTAAGCAAGATCTAAAGACTGAAGAAGCTGATACTAATGTCAGTAATATTTTCGGGACTAGTAAAGTTACCTAAAGTGGAAGGGTCTTCTCTCCTGATATTTCTCCGAAGACTATCATCAAGCCTACTGCTATTCCAACTACTGCTCTAACCAGCACTCCTGACATTTCTCATGTTCCTACTCCAGTTATCACCCCTGCTGCTGAGCCATCTGGGACTCGGGGCAAGGAAATTATAGGTGAGCCTGCACGGATGGAGGCACCTAAGAAAATCATTGTGGAAGCCTCTAAACAAGAAATATAGGAAATACTAAAAATTATCAAGAAGAGCGACTACAATGTGGTCGAGCAGCTGGGGCAGACCCCGTCAAAGATCTCCATGTTGTCCCTGTTATTATGTTCTGAAGCCCATGCAAAGGCTTTGATTGCATTTCTCAAGACTGCGCATGTGCTGCAGGAAACTTCAGCAGATCAGTTCAAAGATTGCGTGGCCAGCTTGACTGCTGATAATGGGCTGGGTTTCTCAGATATGGATCTGACACCGAAAGGAAGAAATCATAATGATGCTCTGCATGTCTCGATTGAGTGCAGGGGCACCACTATGGACCATCTGCAGGTAGATACCGAGTCTTTGTTGAATGTTCTGCCAAAGAAAGCACTAGACCGTTTGGATTGTGAGGGTTTGACTTTAAAGCCGAGTAACATTGTGGTGAGGGCTTTTGATGGATCAAAAAGAATGGTGCACGGGGAGGTGGACATCCCTGTCAAACTGGGTTCTCAGACCTTTGGGTCCACCTTCTACGTAATGGATATCAGACCATCGTATTCTTGCTTGCTGGGTCGTCCTTGGATTCATAAGGCTGGGGAAGTTACTTCCACGCTCCATCAAATGCTAAAGTACCTAGTGAAGGGGAAGATTGTCACGGTGTAAGGTGAAGAAGAGTATACAGTGAGTCATCTCAATTCCTTTCGCTACGTAGAGATGGACGGGGAGTTCATAGAAACTCCTTGTCAAAACTTCGAAGAGGTCCTCAGACTTTGGCGTCAACTGAAGTTGCTACCAACAAACCTCCATTGAAGATGGCTTCTCTCAAAGACGCCAGGGCTGTAATTGAAGAAGAGGCTCAAAGGGCTGTTAGGCGCGCATGGATTAGAATACCTCCTCTACACATCAACAATCGAGGAGTTAATGCAATTGAGGACAGTGAACAGGACTCAGACATCGACAACTGGATCTACCCAATAACTAACGGTGGACTAAATAACTGGATGACAAAGGACTTCATACCTGTCTCTTTTATTCCACAGTAATTGACTTTTGTTTTAAGATTTGTAATAAACAGTTTGAAACTTTACGACCTGATGCCTTGCCCAAGGCACCTTGGCTTTGTTTGTGAGGGCTATTATTTGTCATTTTATATATCATTAATAAAGCATTGGATGTTTCTTGCATTACAAATTTTGTGCTCCTTGTTTTTCTTTTTTGTCTCTCATTTTATCAAAACAGCTATTCTCTTACACACACTCACGTATCATACTGCACATCCATATCCACTATGGATCCCATTGATAACAACTCTGCTACTGCCAGTTATAACTTCAAAAATCCGATCAACCAAGCCGAGGACGAAGGTGAGGATAATTGTGAAGTTCCTGGAGAACTTGCTAGACTGTTACAGCAGGAAGAAAGGGCCATACAGCCTCATGAATAGCCAGTTGAGTCAGTGAATTTGGGTACAGAGGCAGACAGGAAAGAGGTTAAGATAAGTGCGAATCTGGAGCCTAGTGTCAAACAACGGTTAATACAGATGCTACACGACTATGTTGAGATCTTCGCCTGGTCCTAAGAAGACATACCTGGTTTGGACACTGATATTGTGGTACATCGCCTGCCGACTAAAGGAGACTGCCCTCCGGTAAAGCAGAAGGTATGCCGTATGTGCCCTGAAATGTCAGAGAAAATTAAAGCAGAGGTCATGAAACAGTTCGACGCAGGATTCTTAGCTGTCACTTCTTATCCGCAGTGGGTTTCCAACGTCGTTCCGGTGCCTAAGAAGGATGGCAAGGAATGAATATGTGTGGACTACAGAGATCTGAACAGGGAAAGCCCCAAGGATGACTTCCCACTTCCTCACATTGATGTTCTAGTCGACAACACGGCGCGGCACAAGATCTTCTCTTTCATTGATGGTTTTTCTGGCTACAACCAAATCAAGATGGCTCCTGAAGACATGGAGAAGACAACCTTCGTTACCCAGTAGGGCACCTTCTGTTACAAGGTAATGCCTTTTGGGTTGAAGAATGCTGGGGCAACTTATCAGCGCGCCATGGTCACTTTGTTCCATGATATGATTCACCATGAGATTGAGGTTTATGTTGATGACATGATAGCCATGTCCCAGACTGAGGAGGAGCATCTTGATCATCTCCAGAAATTGTTTGACAGGTTGAAGACATACAAGCTGAGGTTGAATCCGAACAAGTGTACCTTCGGGGTAAGGTCTGGTAAGCTTCTGGGTTTCGTTGTCAGTGACAAAGGTATTCAGGTAGACCCTACTGTGATCGGTGGGAATGAGAACTGACTGTTTTGGAATGTTGGTTCGCGTTTTGCGTTTGTTTTTGCAAAATGTCGCGGTAAGCAAGAGTCGCCACCGTCTTTTATTTTATCCAACAAGGAAAGGAAAAAAGCACAGAAAAATTCCTTTTTGAGATGTTTCTCGGGTTCAGGAGGTAGATTATAGAAAGGGAAGGTGTTAGCACCCTTTCTATCCGTGGTTATCCACGGGCTCTTAGGTACTTGCTCATTATGTTTTCAAAAGTTTGATTTTCTTTGTGTTTGTGGGTTTGAAAAGAGTTTTTGTTTTGAAGGGATTGTAAGTGCGAAAAGTTTTGTTTTAAAAGGAGCAAGTACTTAAGAACCATCTACCTACTCGAAAAGGGAATTAAACTGTACAAGTGTCCTTTAGATAATGTTATCCCACTATTGAGGAGTAGGTATCATCGTCGTTGGAGTTTTCGGGTCAATTCGATTAAGGGACGTGTGGTCACTAAAGCAATGTTAGGACGCCTTAGCGGTAACCCTAATGTCTTAGATCATTTTATCCGAGGCAACCGTTTCGAGGCAACTTATGATCTTTGGACAAGAGGGCGACCTCTAAAACTTCCTATACTCAATGACCACGTTTGAGGCAACCAAGTGAGGTGTACCCTAAGAGTGGCATGTGCGAGTGTATTGTTTTTCAGTTATATTATCTTTGTACATGTTAATGGTGAGCTACTGTTGATTTTAGGTTAAAGGTTTTTCTTGTCATGCATTGCCTATTATTCAAACATCTAACAGTTAATAGTTGCAAAATGTAAATTGCGGAAAATAAATCTAAACTATTATAAGGCGTCGGGTATTTACATCGCCAAAGACAAACCCTTTTAAAATTAAATTGCGAAAAGTAAATAAAAGTGATAAATAAAATCCTAATTTGAAAACTATTACAATCTCGAAGCAATTACAATATTGA
This sequence comes from Vicia faba, assembly GCA_948472305.1. Classification (NCBI taxonomy): domain Eukaryota; kingdom Viridiplantae; phylum Streptophyta; class Magnoliopsida; order Fabales; family Fabaceae; genus Vicia; species Vicia faba. The sequence continues at coordinate 681,180,459 of OX451736.1, forward strand.
AATATGAATAAAAAATTATTCGCGCGTGAGAAAATTAAATCGGAGTGTCCTAGGGTTTTGACCCTTTAAAATAAATAAAGCATATTTTGTTATTTTTTAAATTAAAAATTAGTCTAAATTAATAATTGAATTAATTAATTACATGAAAAATATTTTTTGTTTTTTATTATTAATTAAAGAAATAAAATAAGAATGGTTAAAAGATATTAAAACCCTAATTCTATGTTAATTTTAATTTAATGCAAAAGATATTAAAGTTGTTCCTAATTAAACTAAATAAATTAATTAATGTTTATTTACAAAAATAATAAAATAGTGATATTAATAAAAATATTATTTTTTGGGTTTTCTGATTTTTATAGAAAAAATATTAATTGGTTAATTTTGATAATAATAATTAAATAAAATAAATATAGAGAGAAAAAGAAATAAACCAAAATGGGGGTTTGGGCCTGAAGAGGGAGTATGATCAGCAATTCTTGGCCCACTAACACCAGCCTGTTTGACCCTTGTGATTCCCTGCGTGCTTGTTGACCAGGGAGTATGGTGGACGCTCAAATTTGACTTTTGGATCTTGGCCTGAAGCCACTTGGCACATTGAGATCTGAGGACATATGGTAGTCCACGCTTGGAATGCTGCATATGAATACCTGAAGACATAATTGAATAAAGTTTTGGGGGACCTGGGATTCGAACCCAGGTCCCAAGGGGTTTTGCCACGCCTCTCTCACCAACTCAACCAGCTTGCACATTCGTTAGTGGAATAGAAGATAAATATTATATACAGAATAAAATGCTAAGCCTGAAATAAAAGAAAAAACGCGCTAATGATTTGAATGGTCCAATCACGCCCAACCACGTTATCATCTTCTTCATATCACCCTGGTTCTTTACCTGCGGATTTTTATCCGCAGGAAGATCCGTGGCTTGCTTTCAAAACTCACTCTAGGCCATGAAAATGCCATCCAAGAACATAGACGTGTTCGTCTCTGCCTCCTGATCATTCCTATAACCATTGTTTGGCTCAATTTATCCTGCATAAGAAACGCCTAAAAAACAAGAACAAGAACCCTAGGTTCGGGTATCACAATACAAGCCATGAAAATCAAATTAAATAATGCAGAATTGTTAGAATTTGAATGTTAAGCATGATAGTGAAATCAAATTGGCAAAAATATGCAAGGAGAATGATTTACGATTTCATGTGTAGAGGCATATTCGTGGAGACTTACAATGAGTTTTAGGCAATGAAAAGGCTTGGTTTTGATTGGTACAACTCCACTGGATGTCAAGGAAGAGAGTAGTGTTGAGCTTTTGGACTGAATCGTGCTCCAATGTTGTTTTTGATCTCTCACTTTTCAAGATTTTTTACAAACTCGTTCTGGCCGTTTCAACAGTTCCTTGTGCGTGTTCTAGGTTTGTGTGACTTGTGAGTGTGTTATAGAATGAATTAGGTTTGGTCTTTTGGTCTGAAATCAAGTGCATTGAAGATGGAAGATTGAATTTTGATCACCATAACCAAGTTGCCATATTTGCATCAAATCTGATATTTTGTGCATTTTTTGACTTGGCACGAGTTTGATTGAGTTACACATGATATTTGCAAGCTGTATTGATCACAAGAATCCCCTTACATCAATTTTTAGATTTTATTTGATTTAATATTGATTAATAATGAATTAAATCAATAAAAATGAAATAAAATAGAAAAATAAATGTTTGTTCATGAAATTAAAGATGGAACACGTGTGTGGCATGACAAGACTATATCTAGTGGAAAAAAGTGGGCCCTTTTGTCAAAAATTGGATTTTTGAGGATAGTTGACTTTTGGCAAATTTGGAAAAATGCCTAACTTCAACAATGCATAACTTCTTCAATTTTGAAATTTTGGAGGTGTTCTGGGACTTTTTAGAAACCTTGAGATGTCCTATAATCAACCCTTTTGGTATCATCTCATTTTGATGTTCCATGCTCAAGTTATAAGCTTTGGCAAAAAAGGTGTTTTTGTTGACTTTCAAAAATGACCTATAATGTCCAAATTTGTAACTTTTTATGAGTGCATTTCTTGATCTTGGGGGTGTGAAGATGGATTGTAGGAAATTGCATCCTCTTCAAAATGAGATTTGGATGGGTCATTTCTCATAAAGTATGAGAAAGTTATGCTTGGTCAAAGTTGAGTTGACTTTTCCTACAAAACTCTAATTTAGCAACTTTTGAATCTTGATGAATCTTGAGCAATCCTTGATGAATCATGATCAACCCTTGATCAAATGATGAATTAACCTTCAAACTGAGAATGTTGACAAAAAATCTTGAGGTTTGACTGTATTTGGGACACAATTGACTTTTGCCCTAGCACAGTCGATTTTTGGGTCTCTTGAGCAATTGACTGACCAAACTTCCTCTGCAAGGCTTGAAATTTGACATGGATGAACTTAATAACATATTAGGACATTGGGGAGCACTTGAGGTCATTTGGATGTGAGAACCTTGATGCAACACAAAACCTTAATTTTGAATTGACTGCCTTAGGAGGTGATTTGACTGTCCAACTCTTGAGCCAACTTGAGCAACTTGAAGATTATTCTTGACATGTCTTGAGGAATATGGGAGGGCAAATTTTGGGGTACAACAGTTGCCCCTGTTCAATTTTCTTAAACCTGAGGATATAGATTGGCTTTTGAGCCTTTCGTGATCCGAAGGTGGAAGATAATTGAACACTAGAGTGCCCAGAAATTTGCACTCGCATGGTGTAGTATCAACATTGTGATGTCGGGAATGGGCTTACAGATGCCATTTGGAGATTGTTGGTAGGAGGATGGGCTTACAGATGCCATCTGCAGGAATGTCGATCGCATAAGAGATTCCTTAGCGAGAACTTGCATACCTGTGGTTATAAAAGATTCCACTAGGGAAGTCTAACCTTTGTTGAGATTTAGGAACTTGCTTGTACTACAACTGAGAGAATGCTTCAGCTGAGTTTTAAGAACCTGTCCATAATTCAATTGGGGGGAAACATCTTCATCAAGATCTAGGAACTGTCTCGTGCTCAATGGAGTATATCGTTGAGGTTATAGTACTCGTCCACGCTATGACGGAGGAAAACATCAAGATCTAGGAACTGACTCGTGCTCAACAGAGTATACCGTTGAGGTTACAGTACTCGTCCCACTATGACATAGGGAAACATCTTCATCAAGATCTAGGAACTGTCTCGTGCTTAATGGAGTATACCGTTGAGGTTATAGAACTTGTCCACACTATGACGTAGGGAAACATCTTCATCAAGATCTAGGAACTGACTCGTGCTCAATGGAGTATATCGTTGAGGTTATAGTACTCGTCCATACTATGACGGAGGAAACATCTTCATCAAGATCTAGGAACTGTCTCATGCTCAATGGAGTATACCGTTGAGGTTATAGAACTCGTCCACACTATGACGGAGGAAAACATCAAGATCTAGGAACTGACTCGTGCTCCACGGAGTATACCGTCGAGGTTATAGTACTTGTCCACACTATGACATAGGGAAACATCTTCATCAAGATCTAGGAACTGTCTCGTGCTCAATGGAGTATACCGTTGAAGTTATAGAAATAGTCCACACTATGATGGAGGAAACATCTTCATCAAGATCTAGGAACTGTCTCGTGCTCAATGGAGTATACCGTTGAGGTTATAGAACTCGTCCACACTATGACGGAGGAAAACATCAAGATCTAGGAACTGACTCGTGCTCCACGGAGTATACCGTCGAGGTTATAGTACTCGTCCACACTATGACGTAGGGAAACTGTCGAGATTGAGAACCTTATCTGAAATTCAACCGAGGATAATTCAATTGAGATTTAAGAACCGGTCAGGTCTTCGACGTAATTGAGAACTTTAACTGTATCTTTCCTAAAAGGTAAAGGTCAGTCATATGCAATGCATGATATGGATCGGGCAATGATGTTCTCAAAATAAATGAGATTGTATTCGTATGATGCATATATGCATGTATCATGATGTATGGGGATATAATGTTTTAGTTGGGGAAAATAAATCCCGGAGCTGCTGGAGAATAGAGCTGAGTTCTTCGTTTCCGCTGGGGATGATGAACGAAGATGATAAACCTGTAGGAGAGAAGAACTCCGTTGGGGGATAAACTGATGAAGAGATTACTCCGAGGGGAATTACTCTGTGGGGAAGAGACGTTCTGTTGAATACTTTAACGATAACTTCGCTGGGGATTCTATTGATAAGCTCTGTTGGGGATTTTAATGATGAACTCTGCTGGGGACAGAAAGAACTTCGCTGGTGATGATCTTTCAGTTGCAACTTGCTGAGGATAACCCAGTTAGACTCTTGTGAGGATAACCTTCTGAATTTGGCTGGGGAGATTTATTTGTGCTCTGCAGAGGATAAGCTTCCAGAATCTCCTGGGTAAGATGATTCAACTCTGGCGGGGAAGCTTTTTAGACTGCGCTGGGGAAATGGCTCCATTGGGGTATCTTGTATTCTGCCGGAGAACATTCTTATATTTTGTTGAGGAATATTAAGACTGCCGGGGATGTTCTTATACTTGCTGGGGAATATCTTTATACTCCGCTGAGGAATATTAAGACCTCCTGGGGATACCCAGCCTTTTTAGGGCTGATGGTAGATTAACTCTTCTTGGGGAGAGTATTACTGATTTGTACACAGACGCAAGTCTCAGCTGGGAAATCTACCCTTACCGTTTTACTCTACGGGGTGACGGTATCTTGGTCATATTCTTCAGCTGAACCTACATTGGTACCTTGGTGGACAGAGCAACTACACTGCTCGGACAATTCTTATTGCCCCTGTTTCTGATATTACCAGTAATTCGTCCTTTGTTTCACATGTAAATATTTATGAGCAGCAATTAATGTCAAATGCATATATCAAAAATGAACATTGGACGTTCTTTGCAAAACAAAACAGATAAAGGAAAAAAAATTTGAAATTTGTCTGAAAAATGAATTTGTATTGATTTTGAAGTTTGGCCTGTAAATAGGCATTTTTGTACAAGAGGCTGACATCCTAGTAAGAGGACGCCGCCGAACAAATAGAATTTATACAATTTGTGAAAAGAAAACAAAACAGCTATGTGAATAGTCCCATTGGGTTCCAACTCTGCTATTTCCTTTATATCTTCAAGCATCTCATCACTTTGCTGCTTAGTTGAAGATGAATCTGATTGATTCGTGTCGTCCGAGCCTAATAGTTGATACCGAAGTCTGGATGCGAGGTGATCCAATGAGACATAGTATTACGCTTTAATCCCTAACTTTTGCCTGGACCGCCCTTTCGGGTTTTCAATCCACCAGGATACCCATTTCTGCCTAAGCCGCCTTTTCACGTTTTCGACTTGCCGGGTGTACAGATTTTTTCATTTTCATCCCTTATTTTTGCCCGAACTCTTTTGGTTCGCCGGGAAGCCCTTATTTTTTCCTAGGCCAGTCAACCTAGCGGGTCTTTGATTATGCGTAGTATCTTTTTACTATGTCTGCATTGACGGGGTGAGGAAGGTCGTCTGTTAGAACAAAGTTTGAATCTACTACCCTATGTTTAAGTTTTGATGATAACAAATTGAAAAGATATACTATGTATGTGATTCATGTAAGAACTACTTGCTACCTAAAATATTACTTTCTGCTTTGCAGAAACTCTGATAGGTATCAGCAAGAGCACACCTAATCAGCATCAGAATATTGGTTCTTAATATCAGCATCAGAAGTTGCCATATCAGAATACCAGAATCAGAAGAACAAATCACGTGAATGCTGAAGCTTGATGAACAGAACTGCGCTCAACACTCTGATAAAGACAACAACAGTTCATCAGCACTTAAGCAGAGTCAGAATGAGCCAAGCCAGAACATGCATTAAGTAAGCAATGGTACTGTGCATTGAAAGCAAATTATTACCAACGGCCTCATTCCAGACAAGATCTGCTTGATAAGGAAAGTTTGTTATTAGCATTAAATCAAGAATATTGCTCCAACGTTCAACAATCTCAGTGCTATATAAACAAGACTATGAAGATTGAATTGGCTAATGCTCTCCAACATATTACACGCCTAAAAGCTAATCATAATCTTCCTTCTCTCAGTTTGCTAAACGCTACATATCTCCTTACTCAATCATTGTTTAGCAATCTAGTTTCATAAGCTTAAGTTGTGTAACATCACAGTTGTGATACAATTTTGTAGAAAACACTCACACACCTAGTTTTATCTTCTTTGTAAGAAAGTGTTTCCTTGACAAACCGGGTTGTGGTTTGCATCAAGAAGGCTTTAGCAGTTGTTAAAGCAGATTGTAATATTCAGTTGAATATAGTGGATTAAGACCTCGTTGGAGAGAGGCGAAATCACCTTGACGGGTGGACTGGAGTAGTTTGAGATCAAACGAACCAGGATAAAAATACCGTGTTCATTGCAAGTGTTTTTCAGTTTTACAATTCAACCCCCCCTTCTTGTGTTTTTCACTTCTTCAATTGGTATCAGAGCGCCTGGTTCTGAGCTAAAACACTTAACCGTGTCAGTACAAGATCCAGCGTCAGAAAAACACAATGGCAGGAACTTATTCTCACACCAGCAACGACAACCATGAGGACAGAGACAGATTCAGCGGCAAACCTCCAGTCTTTGATGGAGAAAACTTTGATTACTGGAAAGACAGAATTGAAAGCTTCTTTCTGGCACATGATGCTGATCTGTGGGACATGGTGACAGATGGATACACGCACCCTGTGAATGCAAGCGGTCAGAAGATTGATAGGAAAACAATGACTGACCAACAAAAGCGTGACTTCAAGAATCACCACAAGGCCAGAACCATCCTTCTCAGCGCCATCTCCTATACTGAATATGAAAAGATCTCCAACAGAGACACATCAAAGAACATTTTTGACTCACTCAGAATGACGCATGAGGGCAACATTCAGGTCAAAGAAACTAAAGCTCTGGCGCTCATTCAGAAGTATGAGGCGTTCAAAATGGAAGAATCTGAATCCATTGAAACAATGTTCTCAAGATTCCAGATTCTGGTAGCTGGTCTCAAGGTTCTGGACAAAGGATACTCTACTGCTGACCATGTCAAGAAAATCATCAGATGCTTACCCAAGCAGTGGAGACCAATGGTTACAACTCTGAAGCTAGCAAAAGATCTCAACAAAATCACTCTGGAGGAACTTATCAGCTCCCTCAGAAGTCATGAGATAGAGCTAGAAGCTGACGAGCCTCAGAAGCAAGGTAAGCCTTTAGCATTAAAATCTAACAAAAAATCTGAGTCTAAAGTTTTGCAGGCAGTTGAAGAAACATCTGATGGATCCTCATCAGAAGAAGACGAACTCTCCCTCCTCTCCAGAAGAGTAAATCAACTGTGGAAGCAAAGACAAAGGAAGTTCAGGAATCCCAGAAGATCTGATCAGAACGAGTCCTCTTCCAGATACAGAAGGACAAAGTCTTCCTCTGGATACAGAAGATCTGAAGGCTCCTCAGGAAGCAGAAAGCCAAACACCAAGGACATCATCTGCTATGAGTGTAATGAGCAAGGACACTACAAGAGTGACTGCCCAAAGCTTCAGAGGGAAAAGCCCAAAAAGAAGTTTGGAAGAGAAAAGAAGAAAAGTCTCATGGCCACATGGGATGACTCTGACTCGTCTGAAGCTGACTCAGAATCAGATGATGAGAGAGCCAACATAGCTCTCATGGCCAACATTTCAGAAGATAGTGAAGCTTCTGAATCAAACTCAGAATCAGATACTGAAGAGGTATTTCCTAACTTTGCTGTTAATTTTACCAAGGATGAACTTGCTGAAAGCCTTAATGAAATTCTGGAAAGGTATCAACAAATTAGAGTTAAATTCAGAGACCTGAAAAGGAATCTTGAATCTGACTCTAATAAGACTGAGAGTCTCAAATTGGAGAACTCTGAGCTGAGAAATAAGATTTCAAAATTAGAAAATACTTTACAAAACTCTCAGAAGGAACCAATTTCTGAAACTCCCAGCAATGCTGATGAGATCATCAAGGAGTATGATCACAGTTTCCAGAAGTTCCTCGCTAAAAGCATAAATAGAAGCAAAATGGCTTCAATGATCTATGGAGTTAGCAGAAACGGTAGGAAGGGAATAGGATACCAAGGTAAGGTTCCTACACCAAAGAATGTCATGGATTTAACCATTAAACACACTCCTCTGAATTCACATTTTGTGTATGATCACACACATGATATTAAATACACTAGCAGTAAGTACTCTGTGAAACCAAAATTCAACCAGAGTTTTGGTAAATCTAACAAATCAGGACCCAAGAAAATCTGGGTACCTAAGGATAAAATAATACATGTTGCAGATATCTTTAGCAGCAAGTCAGAAACAGCAGTCATGGTACCTGGACTCTGGCTGCTCACAACACATGACGGGAAGAAGGCATATGTTCCAAAGCCTGGAACTTAAGCCTGGAGGCCACGTTGGCTTTGGAGGCAATCAGAGGGGAAAGATCATTGGCTCTGGAACTGTAGGTAATGGAAATCTTCCCTCTATTAATAATGTTCTTCTAGTAGATGGATTAATGCATAATCTGTTATCCATAAGTCAATTAAGTGATAACGGTTATGATATAATCTTTAATCAAAAATCATGTAAAGCTGTTAGTCAGAAAGATGGGACTATCCTGTTTAATGGTAAGAGGAAAAACAACATTTACAAAATCAAACTTTCTGAAATAAAAAGTCAGAATGTAAAGTGCCTTCTGTCTGTTAACAACGAGCAGTGGATCTGGCACAGAAGATTGGGGCATGTTAGTATGAGAAGAATATCTCAGATTAACAAACTCAATCTGGTCAGAGGACTTCCTAATTTGAAGTTCAATTCAGATGCTCTGTGTGAAGAATGTCAGAAAGGCAAGTTTGCAAAACCTTCTTTTAAATCTAAAAATGTTGTTTCTACCTCTAAGCCATTAGAACTTCTGCACATTGACTTATTTGGACCAGTTAAAACTGCTTCAGTCAGTGGCAAGAAGTATGGGTTAGTAATCGTAGATGACTATAGCAGATGGACATGGGTAAAGTTCTTAAGACACAAGGACGAGTCACACTCTGTGTTTGTTACCTTCTGTAACCAAGTTCAGAATGAAAAGGATCTTAGAATCGTTAAAGTCAGAAGTGATCATGGTGGAGAGTTTGAAAACAAAGATTTTGAGTCATTCTTTAATGACAGAGGCATTCTGCATGATTTCTCTTGTCCTAGAACTCCCCAACAAAATGGAGTTGTAGAACGGAAGAACAGAACATTGCAAGAAATGGCCAGAACCATGATCAATGAGACAAATGTTGCTAAGATCTTCTGGGCAGAGGCAATAAACACATCGTGCTACATTCAGAATAGAATCTCAATAAGACTTATACTGGAAAAGACTCCATATGAATTATGGAAGAACAGAAAGCCCAACATTTCATATTTTCATCCATTTGGATGTACTTGTTTTATGTTAAATACAAAGAATTATTTGAACAAGTTTGAATCTAAAGCACAGAAGTGTATTATGTTAGGATACTCTGAACGCTCAAGAGGGTACAGAGTATACAATACAGAAACACAGATTGTGGAAGAATCAATCAGTGTTCGTTTTGATGATAAGCTTGACTCTGAAAAGTCAAAACAAAATGAAGTTTTTGCAGGTATGGAAATTGAATTTATAGGTTCGGAAGACAAGTCATCAAAGGCTCTCAACACAGACACTCCTTCAACGTCTGAAAGGAGCATTGCTAGCAATCCTACAACAGCTGCTGATCAACCTCAGAAGAGATTACCTAGAAGCAGCTTGGATCACCCAGAAGAGACTATCTTAGGAAGAAAGGAAGATCCAATCAGAACAAGAGCAAGCTTCAGAAACTCTGAAGAAACCCTCATGGGACTTGTGTCTCTGATTGAACCTTCTTCTATTGATGAAGCACTTCTGGATAATGACTGGATTCTGGCAATGCAAGAAAAGCTGAATCAATTCACCAGAAATGACGTATGGGATCTTGTTCCCATACCAAAAGGATTCAACGTCATTGGAACAAGATGGGTGTTCAGAAACAAGCTAAATGAACAAGGTGAAGTCATCAGAAACAAGGCACGACTGGTTGCACAAGGTTATAGTCAGCAAGAGGGGATAGACTATACAGAAACCTTTGCCCCAGTCGCCAGGTTAGAATCTATCAGACTTTTAATTTCATTTGCTGTTAATAGAGGCATCACTCTGTATCAGATGGATGTCAAAAGTGCATTCTTAAATGGTTATATAGAAGAAGAGGTTTATGTACACCAACCCCCTGGTTTTGAAAATACAAAACATCCAAAACATGTTTTCAAACTAAAGAAGTCACTATATGGTCTGAAACAAGCTCCCAGAGCTTGGTATGAAAGACTAAGTAACTTTCTGTTAGAAAATGAATTCACCAGAGGGAAGGTGAACACTACCTTATTCTGTAAATCAGTTAAGAATGACATCTTAGTTTGTCAAATTTATGTTGATGATATTATTTTTGGTTCTACTAATCCTTCTCTTGGAAGAAAATTTGCTAAGTGTATGCAGGCAGAATTTGAGATGAGCCTCATGGGGGAACTGAAATTCTTTCTAGGAATTCAGATCAATCAAACTCCAGAGGGAACTTACATTCATCAGAGCAAATACATCAGAGATCTTCTGAAGAAATTTGATCTCTCAGAATGTAAGCCATCAAAGATTCCAATGCATCCCACGTGCATTCTGGAAAGAGAAGAGGTAAGCAAAAAGGTAGAACAGAAGGTCTACAGAGGTATGATTGGTTCTCTCCTTTATCTGACATCTTCAAGACCTGATATATTATTCAGTGTATGTATTTGTGCTAGATTCCAATCAGATCCTAGAGAATCTCACTTAACAGCTATTAAGCGAATTTTCAAGTATCTGAAAGGTACTACTAATCTGGGTTTGTTTTATAGAAAATCTAGTGATTACAGTTTAGTAGGCTACTGTGATGCTGACTTTGCTGGAGACAGAGTGGAGCGTAAAAGTACTTCTGGAAGCTGCCAGTTTCTGGGAGAAAATCTGATCTCTTAGTCCAGCAAAAGGCAATCAACAATTGCGCTATCAACAGCAGAAGCTGAGTACATAGCAGCAGCAGGATGTAGCACACAAATGCTCTGGATGAAAAGTCAGCTTGAAGACTTCCAGATTTTTGAGAGTAACATTCCTATACTCTGTGACAATACTTCTGCTATTTGCTTAAGTAAGAATCCCATTTTACATTCTAGAGCTAAGCATATAGAAATAAAACATCATTTCATTAGGGACTATATTCAGAAAGGAATTTTGAACTTAAAATTTATAGATACAGACCATCAATGGGCTGATATCTTCACTAAACCCCTTTCTGAAGATAGGTTTAATTTCATTCTGAAACATCTCAGCATGAAAATCTGCCCAGAGTGAAAATGTTTTAATTCCATATATTTACCTTCAGAATGTACTTGTTTTACTGTGAACTTCTGATCAATCTTCTTTCAGAAAAATAGAACATGCAGATTGTATCAGATGCTAGTCTTAAAGATCTGAGAGTTTAAGCTCAAGGATAGACGTGCTGATTCCCAAATCAAACAAGTGTCATCCAATCATCAGCAAATCTCTGAAGCAGAATGCGTGCACGCTTCTGAGAAGGCAAAACGCTGATTGGATGCATTGAGACACATGTCTGGTAACCGTTTTAAGTATCTTTCTCAAATCCCCCAAAATCAGCAAGCATTAAATGAAAGTAATCATGTTTTTAAAATGTAATCATGATTTTATTCCTCTTTATTGAAAACGTTTACTCTTTCAAAATATTCTGAACCCTATTTAAACACGTTAAACGTCTCACTATAATCTTTTACAGTTTCTCATTATTTCTCAAAGTATTCTCTGCATTTTTCTGTGTTCATCTCTTGCAAACTCTTTTTCTCAGTTTTTCTCAAAATCCCTAAGTGTGAACATGGCAACCTCCAGCAGTGCTTCTGCAGGTTCTCAGAAGAAAGCATCATCTGAACAGTATCAAGTGCCATTCAGAACACTCCTCACTCCTGTGAAGAATCTTGAAGTGTTATCTGAATTGATCATTGATTTTAGAAGCCTGAAGGAAAACGGTTTTGATTTAACAGAAGAAGTTAGGGCACAGAAATGGGAAAGGTATTTTGACAGGTTGGTTGGACCAACATTCCCTATGTTAGTCAAGGAGTTCTGGATTCATGCAACGGCTTCAACGCATCAAGTCACCTCCTACATTATGGGGAAGAAGATTGTGATCACTGAGGATCACATAGCAAGGTTAATTGGTTACAGTGGCGGTGGCGTCCGCTGTATTGATATGGCTGAGAGATGTGCTGACGTGGGCGTCATAGCAGAAAGGATTTTCACCCATGGGGTGCCCAGCAGCAAGATCAGAGATCTGAAGGATCATCACAGAGTTTGGGCGAAGATAATTCTGGGGTGTTTTAACCATAGGAAGCCAACTAGTTCCCCTGATTACATAAATGTAGATCAGCAGTTTCTGATCTACTTTATCAATCAGAAGGTAAAAATCAACTTGGCTCATCTTCTGTTTAATCACCTCAGAACAAGCGTGAAGGAAACAAGGGAAGAAGAAAGAACAAAGAGGGATTGGATACCCTTTGGAAGGTTGATATCAGATATTCTGACTGAGAATAGGCTGATAGAGCATCTGATAGAAGCTCAAGAGTTAAGCACCATTGAACCAACGGTTGGGAAGCCTCTGAACACGAAGAACTTGAAGAAAATGAAGTTGATAGAGAATATCAAAAAGGAACCCAGCGCTACTCCTATTGCTGATATCACCAGCAGAAGAGTCCCACTGAGTGACTTTCCTTTATTTTCTGAGATAGAATCTAAACCAGTGGTGGTTCTCAGATATCTGGACGCGTGAAAAGATGATGGTACAGATCCCAATCTGAAGATCAAAGATCTGCACCAACCTCAACCAGAAGTGACACTGAAGAAGACGAAGAAAAGGAAGGCACCTTCAGAAGGATCATCCCAACAGACACCCAAGAAAAGAGGTAATTTATCTGCTGCTTCTGTTTTAAATTCTTCTACTATTCCAGCATCAATCCCACCTCCAACCTCTCATAGAATCTCAATCCCCATCCCAACAATAGATGAAACTGAACCAGAAGATGACCCTTCTGAGGCATTACAACTCAGAAGACCCCGAACCAAACATCCCAAACCAACAATATCAACAACATCAACAATTGACAAAGTGTTGTCTGACATTGATCAACACACTTCTGATCACTCCTCCATTAATCCAAACTCTGAACCACAAATTGTCCCTTCTCCACAACCAGAACAACCTCTCTCATCCATTCCAGAAGAACCTCTTATCCCTGAACAACCAGAAATTCCAACAACTTCTCCACAACCAGCAATTCCGTCTCCCTCTCCTCAACCAGAAATTCATCCACCATCACCTCAACCTGAGTTTCATCACTCTGAAACTCCAACTCCTCCACCTTCTGAACCTCATTCACCTCAACCATCACCTCTGGCAATCCAGCTGCCATGTGGAACAACAGTCACAATGGCCCAGCTGCCATCCTCGCCAGAATCTACACCACCAAATACTCCCAAATCCCCAAACAGTCCAATCATTATTTCTGATTCTCCCACTCCATCTCCAAAACAAACAGCTCCCAAGCAAACCACCGAAAACCCCAGCAGGACCTTCATAGATTTAACAATCCTTGACCGTCTTGCTGATCTGAAAAATAAAATAGCCATTCCAAAACCAAAACAGCCAGATGTTGGCTCTAGTATTATGAATTTTGAAACAGGTTTGCAGCAGTGGATTGCTTCTCTGAAGCAAGTCTGTCTTGGGATGATTGACCCAGTTGCCTCTGACCAGCACTGGTCACAATTCAGAATTTGGGTACGTGATGAAGCCCTCAAGTTGCAGGATATCAACTATGAGCAGGCACAACAGAACTTCAGCAAGCTGCTGAAGGAAGTTGAAAGTCAGCTGCCACAGGAAAATGTGCTCCTTCTGGATAGTGAGCCATGGTCTGAGAAACAGCCAGCTTCAAAGGTTCAACCAGAAGAAGACAAGACTATTCAAGCTGAAGCAAGTCAAGTAGAAGATGTTGCAGAAAGCTCTCAGAAGCTCCCTGCTTCTGATGTCTCTCAAGCTGCCTTGGACAGGCAGATTCTAGAAGAGCTGAAGCTGAATGACATGCGTCTGCAGCAAAGGATGGATGAAAATGACCAGAAGATGAAAGAAAGGATGGATGTGCAGGATAGCAAGATAGACACAGTTGTCAGCATGGTGCACAAGCAGAATGAGACTGCTGATCAGATCAAAGCCATGCTGGAGAACCTGTTCACACGCCTTCCTCCCCAACCTTAGTTTTTTCATTCATGTCTTTTTCATGTTTTCTTTGATTATCTGTTGTACTGTTTTACTCTGAACCTTTTAATATGACAAGTTTTTCTGCCTTAACTGTTTTAGCACATCACTTACACTTTTTGATTGCTGACAAAAAGGGGGAGAACAAGAATGATATTTTCAATAATAACGGATTACTAAGACAGAAAATATCAAACATTCTAACTCTGATATACTTGAATATGTTTTCTGTTTTTGCTTAAGTCTAATAGGTACAAGAATGCTCTCTGATATTCTGAAGACTAAAGCTCTGATACTCTGACCCAAAGCAAATCTATGATAGAAAAGCTCTGATACGCTGATCTGAAGCTCTGCTTTGATATGCTGATCTAAAGCTTCTGATAGTCAAAGACTCTGATATTCTGATGTTCAAAGAAAGGCAAAAAGATCTGATCCTGAAGAACTCTTGGAATCAAAAAGGGAAGTAATAAACTCAGGGGAAGTATCTCTCAACTCTGATCCCTTATCTTTGATAACTTCTTATTCTGATACATCTTATCACTAAGTTATCTCTAATGCTTTTCACGTTATTTTCAATTAAAAATATCTGGTTTTTGTCATCATCAAAAAGGGGGAGATTGTTAGAATAAAGTTTGAATCTACTACCCTATGTTTAAGTTTTGATGATAACAAATTGAAAAGATATACTATGTATGTGATTCATGTAAGAACTACTTGCTACCTAAAATATTACTTTCTGCTTTGCAGAAACTCTGATAGGTATCAGCAAGAGCACACCTAATCAGCATCAGAATATTGGTTCTTAATATCAGCATCAGAAGTTGCCATATCAGAATACCAGAATCAGAAGAACAAATCACGTGAATGCTGAAGCTTGATGAACAGAACTGCGCTCAACACTCTGATAAAGGCAACAACAGTTCATCAGCACTTAAGCAGAGTCAGAATGAGCCAAGCCAGAACATGCATTAAGTAAGCAACGGTACTGTGCATTGAAAGCAAATTATTACCAACGGCCTCATTCCAGACAAGATCTGCTTGATAAGGAAAGTTTGTTATTAGCATTGAATCAAGAATATTGCTCCAACGTTCAACAATCTCAGTGCTATATAAACAAGACTATGAAGATTGAATTGGCTAATGCTCTCCAACATATTACACGCCTAAAAGCTAATCATAATCTTCCTTCTCTCAGTTTGCTAAACGCTACATATCTCCTTACTCAATCATTGTTTAGCAATCTAGTTTCATAAGCTTAAGTTGTGTAACATCACAGTTGTCATACAGTTTTGTAGAAAACACTCACACACCTAGTTTTATCTTCTTTGTAAGAAAGTGTTTCCTTGACAAACCGGGTTGTGGTTTGCATCAAGAAGGCTTTAGCAGTTGTTAAAGCAGATTGTAATATTCAGTTGAATATAGTGGATTAAGACCTCGTTGGAGAGAGGAGAAATCACCTTGACGGGTGGACTGGAGTAGTTTGAGATCAAACAAACAGGGATAAAAATACCGTGTTCATTGCAAGTGTTTTTCAGTTTTACAATTCAACCCCCCCTTCTTGTGTTTTTCACTTCTTCATCGTCACCATCCATGGTGGTTAGAATCATAGCTCCTCCTGAGAAGATGCCCCTGGGATCACCTTGAGGTAAGATAATGCGCTTGATTACCAGGTCCCCAACTTGATACTCTTGTCGTCTGACTTTCTTGTTAAATTCCTTGATCATCCGTTTTTGGTACGTCTGACCATGACAAACAACAGTAACTCTTTTTTTGTCGATTAGATTCAGTGGATCGATTCGGGTATGAATCCAGTCATCTTCGCTCAAACCTGCATCCTTCATGATCCGGAGAGAGGGTATCTGAACTTCAATAGGCAAGACTGCCTCCATGCCATAAACCAAGGAATAGAGTGTTGCCCCTGTTGACGTCCGTGCTGAGGTACGGTACCCGTGAAGAGCAAATGGTAACATCTCATGCCAGTCTTTGTATGTTACTGTCATCTTCTGCACAATCTTCTTAATATTCTTATTAGCCGCTTCGACAACCCCATTCATCTTCGGCCGGTATGGAGAAGAGTTATGATGCTGTATCTTGAATTGCTCGCAGAGCTCAGTGATCATTTTGTTATTAAGATTGGTACCATTGTCCGTAATGATCCTCTCTGGTACTCCGTATCGACATATCAGATTGTGCCGAATGAACTGTGCCACGACGTTCTTGGTTACCGTAGCAACGAAAGCTTCTTCTACCCACTTCGTAAAGTAATCAATAGCTTTAAGGATGAAACGATGCCCGTTGGATGCCGTAGGTCTGATCTCGCCGATCATATCAATGCCCCACATTGCAAAAGGCCAAGGTGCTGTCAAAACATTCAGAGGAACAGGAGGTATATGCACCTTATCAGCATAGACTTGGCATTTGTGACATGTCCGAGAATGCTGATAACAGTCAGCTTCCATTGTGGACTAGTAATATCCTGCCCGAAGGATTTTCTTTGCCATGGTATGTCCACTGGAATGAGTTCCGAAAGTACCTTCATGCAGCTCTGTCATGATTCTTTCTGCTTCAATCTTATCCACACAACGTAGTAAGGTCGAATCATGGTTACGTTTGTAAAGAATGCCATTGCTGATGAAGAACTTGGCTGCAAACCTTCTCAGAAACTTCTTGTCATTAACAGATGCACCCTCAGAGTATTCTTGAGCTTCAAGGTACCTCTTCACCTCATGATACCAGGGCTTTTCTATTACCTCTCCAGTCTCAAGATCACAGCAATGTGCAGGTTCGTCCAATCTTTCAATAATGATCTGGGGAGCCTCGTTGTCCCATTTGACTTTGAACATAGAAGACATCGTAGCTAGCGCGTCCGCAACTGATTCTCCTCTCTTGGGAAGTGTTCAAAGGTTATCTCCTCGAAATGGGGAAGCAACGTCAATACATACTCCTTGTAAGGAATAAGATTAGGGTGTTTCGTATCCCACTCGCCCTTGATCTGATTGATCACGGGAGCGGAATCTCCGAAGACACTTAGAAACTTAATCCTTAGGTCAATTGCAGCTCGAAGACCCATGATGCATGCTTCATACTCCGCCATATTGTTGGTGCAATTGAAACATAGTCGGGCGGTGAACGGAGTATGAGAGCCTTTAAGAGATATGATCACGGCGCCAATGCCATTACCCAAAGCATTCGAAGCTCCATCAAAGTACATAGACCATCCTGATCCCTCCTCAGGTCCTTCATCCGGTCCAGGTGTCTCACAATCGGTTATCAATATGATATTCTCGTCCGGAAATTCAAAGTTCATAGACTGGTAATCATCCATTGCCTGATGTGCCAAATGGTATGCCAATACACTTCCCTTGATTGCTTTTTGAGTTGTGTACTGGATGTCATACTCAGTCAAGATCATCTGCCATCTTGCTATTCTTCTGGACAAGGCAGGCTTTTCGAAGATATACTTGATTGGATCCATCTTTGAAATCAATAGAGTAGTGTGAGACAGCATATACTGTCTTAGCCGGCGAACAGCCCATGCCAAAGCGCAACAAGTTTTCTCAAGCAGTGAGTATCGGGTCTCACAGTCGGTAAACTTTTTGCTAAGGTAATAAATAGCATGCTCTTTTCGGCCAGACTCGTCATGCTGCCCCATCACACACCCCATTGAGTTGTCAAGTACTGTCAAGTATAAGATCAGAGGTCTCCCTTCAACTGGTGGCATAAGGATGGGTGGCTCTTGGAGATACCCTTTGATCCTTTTGAAAGCAACCTGACATTCATCGTTCCAACATACCGCTTGATCTTTCTTCAGTAGCTTGAAGATTGGCTCACAAGTAGCAGTTAGGTGCGAGATGAATCAGGCAATATAGTTCAGTCGTCCTAGAAAGCCTCTGACCTCCTTCTCTGTCTTGGGAGCTGGCATCTCTTGTATGGCTTTCACTTTGGCAGGGTCCACTTGAATACCTTTGTCGCTCACGACAAAACCCAGTAGCTTACCAGACCTCACCCCGAAGGTGCACTTGTTCGAGTTCAATCTTAACTTGTACAACTTCAACCTGTCAAATAGATTCTGTAGATGGTCAAGGTGTTCCTCCTCAGTCTGGGACCTCGCAATCATATCTTCGATGTATACTTCAATCTCATGATGGATCATATCATGAAACAAAGCAACCATGGCACGCTGATATGTTGCCCCAGCATTTTTCAACCCAAAAGGCATGACCTTGTAGCAAAAGGTACCCAACTGAGTAACAAAAGTGGTCTTCTCCATGTCCTCAGGATCCATCTTAATTTGATTATATCCCGAGAAACCATCCATAAAGGAGAATACCTTGTGCTGAGCAGTATTGTCAACTAGAACGTCGATGTGAGGTAGAGGGAAGTCATCCTTAGGGCTTGCCCTATTCAAATCCCTGTAGTCAACACACATTCGAACCTTACCATCCTTCTTCGGCATAGGAACCACATTGGCGACCCACTGAGGGTAAGAAGCAACTGCTAGAAAACCGGCGTCAAACTGTTTCATAACTTCAGCCTTGATTTTCTCGAACATCTCTGGGAGCATACGGCGAACCTTCTGTTTTACGGGAGGGCAGTCTTCCTTGTTAGGCAGGCGATGAACCACAATGTCAATATCTAACCCAGGCATATCTTCGTAGGACTAGGCAAAGATCTCAACATAGTCATGCAGCATCTGAATCAACCGCTGCTTCATACTAAGCTCTAGATTTGCATCGATCTTGACTTCCTTCTTGTCTGTTTCAGTACCCAGATTCACTGTTTCCACCGGCTCTTCATGTGGCTAAATGGCCCTCTCTTTCTGGAGTAACAGTCTTGCAAGTTCGCCTGGTACTTCGCAATCGTCTTCACCTTCGTCTTCGGCTAAGTTGATCGGATTTTCGAAGTCATAACTGGCAGTAGCAGAGTCATTACCAGTGAGATCCAGAGTGGATTGAGACTTGTATATGTGAGTGTCTGTAAAATAGTTGTTTTGCAATATATAATAAAGAAAAACAAGGAGCACAAAATTTGAAATGCAAGAAACGCCCAATGCTTTTATTAATGATATATGAAAATGGCACACAAAAGCCCTCACAAATGAAGCCACGGTGCCCCGGGTAAGACACCGGGCCATGAAGTTTCACAACATTGTCTGTTACAATATCAAAACAAAGAGTTCATTACTGGTTAACAAAAGTAATAAGGATGAAGTCCTTTGCTGTCCAGTTGTTTGGTCCACTGTTGGTCGTAGGATAGATCCAGCTGTCGAATTCAGACTCTTCCACATCATCTTCAATGGAATTTACTCCCGAGTTGCTGATGAACATAGGAGGTCTTCCAATCTTTGCACCTCGAACAGCCCTTTGAGCTTCTGCAGTGAAACCCAAACCAAACTTGTTAGTCTTCTGAGTGAAATCAGGAAGTCGGCCCCAATTTTCACACTCACCCTTCTCAATAACAGCCCGGGCATCCTTTAAGGAAGCCATCTTCATAGGAGGATCTTCAACCACAGTCTCAGCTGATGCCAGTGTCTGAGGAACCTCTTCAAAGTGCTTAAGTGGGGTCTCAATGAACTCCTCATCCATCTCTATGCATCTAAACGAGTTGAGGTGGCTGACCATGTACTCTTCCTCCCCTTGAGTTGTCACAATCTTCCCTCTGACTGGGTACTTCAGCTTCTGGTGGAGCATTGAGGTCACAGCTCCAGCTTTGTGGATCCATGGACGACCCAACAAACAAGAATAGGATGGCCGAATGTCCATCACGTAGAATGTAGAATTGAAGACCTGAGAACCAACTTTAATTGGAATATCAACTTCACCGTGCACCATCCTTTTAGACCCGTCAAAGGCCCTGACAATGATGTTACTTGGCTTTAGCTCCAACCCTTCGTAATCCAACCGGTCTAGAGCTTTCTTGGGCAAGACGTTCAACGAGGAACCAGTGTCAACTAATACATGTGCAAGAGTAGTGCCCCTGCATTCAATGGAGACATGCAGGGCATCGTTGTGGTTCTTCCCTTTAACAGTCAAATCGGCGTCGGAGAAACCCAAACCATTATCAGCAGTTAAATTAGCCACACAATCGGTAAACTGATCAGCTGATGTCTCTTGTGGCACGTGGGTAGTTTTCAGGAAAGTAATCAGAGCCTTAGCATGGGCCTCTGAACACAACAACAGTGAAAACATAGAAATCTTGGATGGGGTTTGCCCCAGCTGCTCAACTACGTTATAATCACTCTTCTTAATAATCTTCAAAATCTCTTCCATCTCCTGTTTGGAAGCTTCAACAGTAATGTTTTTGGTGCCTCCGTCTGGGCAGGCACATCAGTGGTGATCCCTTTGCCCCGAGCATTAGATGACTCGGCGACAGGGGTAAGGATAGGAACTTGACCAGGAATCGTGATAGGTACACTTGGAGGTGTAATGACAACAGGTCTTCGGGCAGTTGGTGGAGCAATATCAGGTGAGAAAAGTCTGCCGCTGCGGGTGACTTTAGCAGGCCCAGTAATGTTGCTGACGCCGGTATCAGCATCCAACTCTTGCTTAACTCCTAGAACATAAACATCTGCCCCATAGTGCCAAGGGACAGCTTTGTTAGAGGTATAGGGGATGGGCCCCGGAACGGTGATGATTACAGGCGCGATCTTCGAAGCAGATGTAATTCTAATAGGCTTCCTCGAGGGAGCCTTGGAAGAATTGTCGAAAATGGTAATAATGGAAACTTCTTCAGTAGGAATGGAATGAACAACAACCTTCTCAAACAGGATATCCTTATTATCCATCAGGTTCTGGATACCTGACTTCAGAAATGGGCAACCGGTAGGTAAAATAGAACACATATGGCACCCTTCACCACAACCCGTAAATAAACCGGCTAGCAACAGGTTCTTCTTGACAGTCATCAGAGGGGTAACAATATCATCCACGGAAACTACAAACAAGTCTTCCTCTATAGCATTTACTCCATGTTTGGGCATGGGAGCAGTCACAACATTAGGCCTCTCGGGCGCCTCAAACTCAATCTCCTTTGCATCAATTAGGTCTTGCACCCTATTCCTCAAAACCCAACAATCATCTGTATTATGCCCCGGGCTATCAGAGTGAAAAGCGCAACAGGAATTAGGGTTGTACTTTGGTGATGTGGTACTCGGATTCTTCGGAGCTTCTTTTAGGGTCACTAGATTGGTCTTCAGCAACTGTGGTAGAATCTGAGACAAAGTCATGCTGAGACGAGTGAATTGCCTTCGAGGTCTCTCGTTCTTTTGTTGATTGTGATGCTGAGGAGCACCAGCAGGTTTTGAAATAAAAACCGCATTGACAGCTTGGCGGTGTTCAGGTCTATTCTGTCTTCTTGAACTGTAGACAAAACTGGACTCTTTTAAACGGTTTCTTCTTGGTGCTCGATGAGGTACCCTTTTGTATCTTCCCAGCCTTAATACCAGCTTCAATCCTCTCACCAGTCAAAATAAGATCTGTAAACCCAGCTGAAGAGCTTCCAATTAGATGGTTAAAGAATGGACCAGACAGGGTCCCCAAAAACATGTCAACAAGTTCACGATCAGCCAAAGGTGGTTGCACCCTTCCGGCAAGGTCTCTCCACTTTTGAGCATACTCCTTGAATCCTTCACCCGTTCCTATTGACATACCCTGGAGTTGGGTACGCGTAGGAGCGAGGTCGGAGTTGTACTGATACTGCCTGTAGAATGCAGTAGCCAAATCTTCCCAGCTGCGGATACTGGCTCCGTCCAACTGATAGAACCACTCAAGCTGAGTCCCTGAGAGATTGTCTTGAAAGAAATGGATCCATAAGTTCTTATCAGCAGTGTAAGGCTGGATCTTCCTCACATATGACTGGAGGTGCAACTTCGGACAGGAAACACCATCATACTTGGCAAAGGAAGGTGCCTTTAATTTATGGGGAATCACCACCCCAGAGGACAGACCCAGATCTCCGAAGTCCAGACTGGGCACCTTCTGAATTTCCATAGCGCTCAAACGGTCTTCCAGCTATTTGTACTTATCCTCAGCAGGAGGATATTGTTCTTCATCATAGTCTATCTCGTTGTCGGAGACCATAGGGCTAGGAGCCCTCCTTTCTTGTGGACTATCCTTCCCTCCAGATGAGGTGGTCAGACCAACTTCATTTTGCAGCCCGTTTCCAAACCTGCATCCAGTGTTGAACAAGATGGTCCTCTTCTTCTTCTTCTTTTTCTCCTTCAGAATCAAGGTCTTCAGGTCCTGCTGACCCTTAGCTAGATTCATGAACAACTCTTGAAACTGGGTGTTCTGGGCCTGGAGGGCCTTGATAGCTTGCTCAGTGGAAGGTTCAGCAGACATGATGAGCGCTGAAATAAACAGCAAAGAAGATAAGAGACCTGTAATGGGGTACCTTTTTATGAAGTGCATGGGATGAAATGCGTATGATTTATGATTTCAAAGACAATCGAGATTCAAATTTGTAAACAAGAAAGGAAACACATTTTATTAGATTTAAACTTCAAAATTTAAATTGTTCAACAAATTGCCCTTAGGCGTTACAAGAATGGAAATACTGAAAAGTAAATAAAAACTGTAAAAGAAATCAACAAAGGTCCATCAATGCTCCCATGGTCTCTTCTTCTCAGTGCGGACATAATCATTCAGGATCCGCTCGTTCTCCAACTGTCTGGTCAGCTTCTGGTTCTTCTGCTCTTGTTCATTGAACCTCTCTCGGTAGGAATCCCGTTCATCCCTCAACTGCATCCAAGACCTCTTCAGTGTCCCAATATCAGTGGGCATATTAGGGTGGAGAATAGTTGGAAGAACCCCTTCCTCATTAGCAACTTCAAGAGTAACAGGCCTAACAACTTCATATGGCATACCTAACTTCTGGGCACGAATGCGGACCCATCTGAGATATGGCTCCATTGGAAGAGAAGTCTTTGGTCCCAACTCATGTGGGTTAGATTGGTGAACTCTATCCCAAGCCCTTATGAATCTACGACGCAACTCATCGTTATCTCCCTGAAAATCAAAGATGATATGAGGCATCAACATCTCATGAGGCCCTTCTCTTCTGGCTCTTCCAAACTGACGGAGAGCTAAGCATGGGTTGTAAGAAATCCTTCCATGGGTTCCAATCAATGGGACATTAGGATACTCTCCACAGCGATCAATGACAGTCACCTCATCCATACCTTTGAGAGTCCAGATAATGTCATTATTAGAAAGAGACATCACCCTATAAGCCCAGCCTATTCCTTCTTTGTTCTTCAGTACGGACTTAGGGAGGTGAGAAATAAACCACCTTGACAATAAAGGAGCATAGCACATCAAAGTTCCCCTCTTTCGGGCAGTACGAGCATAGAGCTGATGAAGGATGTCACCCATGAGAGTGGGTACCGGGTTCTGAGAGATGAAGATCTTTATGGAATTAATATCGACAAAAGTGTCAGGATTCGGAAACAATACCAAACGATAAATCAAGAGAGCCAGAATGTCCTCGTACGCCTTGAAGTCTAAGTTGTCCCAGAAGTAATTAGCTTTGTCAACCAAAAACTTAGTCAGAAAACCTTTGGCTCCACTTCTAGTCTCCCAGTTAGCCATTACCTCTTCCTTGGTGAAGTGAAGGGCTGCAACAATTTCTTCGGGCTTAAGAGTCTTTTCCCAACCAGTAAACGGAGTTTGTTCCAGGACGGAGATACCGAGCAGCCCAGAGAACTCTTCTAGGGTAGGAACCAGCTGGAAGTCCTGGAAAGTAAAAAAATGGTACAACGGATCATAGAATTGGACCAGAACACTCATCATTTGTTCGTCCAATTTTGAGGTGACCAAACTGAGGAGAGAACCATGCCTTCTGATGAAGGAAGTAGTGTTTGGAATCCTGACAACCAGCTCTTTAAGCAAGGTAGGGACTTGGACAAAGTTGATCCGGATAGTATTCCTGCGCATGGGCATCATGATGACCTACAAAACAGAGCAAAGATGAAACCCTCTTGTCCTTGAATAGGTTAGTCCTTATCGGTACAGACCAAGGTGCCACACCAACGTAACTACTGCTTCATCCGTATCGGTCTACGCCGTACAGATCCCTCACAGTTTATTGCTACTTACCTAAAGGGTATCCCTAGATCCGGGTTAGGATCTATAGAACTCCGATATAAGCCCACAAAATTAAAGCAAACAAAGCATACAATTGAAAACATAGTAATCTAATCCTAAGGTACACCTCACTAGAAGCTTCCCTAGCAGAGTCGCCAGTTCTGTGATCGGTGGGAATGAGAACTGACTGTTTTGGAATGCTGGTTCGCATTTTGCGTTTGTTTTTGCAAAATGTCGCGGTAAGCAAGAGTCGCCACTGTCTTTTATTTTATCCAACAAGGAAAGGACAAAAGCACAGAAAAATTCCTTTTTGAGATGTTTCTCGGGTTCGGGAGGTAGATTATAGAAAGGGAAGATGTTAGCACCCTTTCTATCCGTGGTTATCCACGGGCTCTTAGGTGCTTGCTCATTATGTTTTCAAAAGTTTGTTTTTCTTTGTGTTTGTGGGTTTGAAAAGATTTTTTGTTTTGAAAGGAGTGTAAGTGCGAAAAGTTTTGTTTTGTTTTAAAAGGAGCAAGTACTTCAGAACCATCTACCTACTCGAAAAGGGAATTAAACTATACAAGTGTCCTTTAGACAATGCTATCCCACTATTGAGGAGTAGGTAGCATCGTCGTTGGAGTTTTCGGGTCAATTCGATTAAGGGACGTGTGGTCACTAAAACAATGTTAGGACGCCTTAGCGGTAACCCTAATGTCTTAGATCATTTTATCTGAGGCAACCGTTTCGAGGCAACTTATGATCTTTGGACAAGAGGGCGACCTCTAAAACTTCCTATACTCAATGACCACGTTCGAGGCAACCAAGTAAGGTGTACCCTAAGAGTGGCATGTGCGAGTGTATTGTTTTTCAGTTATATTATCTTTGTACATGTTAATGGTGAGCTACTGTTGATTTTAGGTTAAAGGTTAATCTTGTCATGCATTGCCTATTATTCAAACATCTAACAATTAATAGTTGCAGAATGTAAATTGCGGAAAATAAATCTAAACTATTACAAGGCGTCGGGTATTTACATCGCCTAAGACAAACCCTTTTAAAATTAAATTGCGAAAAGTAAATAAAAGCGATAAATAAAATCCTAATTTGAAAACTATTACAATCTCGAAGCAATTACAATATTGAAATATGAATAAAAATTTATTCGCGCGCGAGAAAATTAAATCGGAGTGTCCTAGGGTTTTGACCCTTTAAAATAAATAAAGCATATTTTGTTATTTTTTTGAATTAAAAATTAGTCTAAATTAATAATTGAATTAATTAATTACATGAAAAATATTTTTGGTTTTTTATTATTAATTAAAGAAATAAAATAAGAATGGTTAAAAGATATTAAAACCCTAATTCTATGTTAATTTTAATTTAATGCAAAAGATATTAAAGTTGTTCCTAATTAAACTAAATAAATTAATTAATGTTTATTTACAAAAATAATAAAATAGTGATATTAATAAAAATATTATTTTTTTGGGTTTTCTGATTTTTATAGAAAAAATATTAATTGGTTAATTTTGATAATAATAATTAAATAAAATAAATATAGAGAGAAAAAGAAATAAACCAAAATGGGGGTTTGGGCCTGAAGAGGGAGTATGATCAGCAATTCTTGGCCCACTAAAACCAGCCTGTTTGACCCTTGTGATTCCCTGCGTGCTTGTTGACCAGGGAGTATGGTGGACGCTCAAATTTGACTTTTGGATCTTGGCCTGAAGCCACTTGGCACATTGAGATCTGAGGACATATGGTAGTCCACGCTTGGAATGCTGCATATGAATACCTGAAGACAAAATTGAATAAAGTTTTGGGGGACCTGGGATTCGAACCCAGGTCCCAAGGGGTTTTGCCACGCCTCTCTCACCAACTCAACCAGCTTGCACATTCGTTAGTGGAATAGAAGATAAATATTATATACAGAATAAAATGTTAAGCCTGAAATAAAAGAAAAAACGCGCTAATGATTTGAATGGTCCAATCACGCCCAGCCACGTTATCATCTTCTTCATATCACCCTGGTTCTTTACCTGCGGATTTTTATCCGCAGGAAGATCCGTGGCTTGCTTTCAAAACTCACTCCAGGCCATGAAAATGCCATCCAAGAACATAGACGTGTTCGTCTCTGCCTCCTGATCATTCCTATAACCATTGTTTGGCTCAATTTATCCTGCATAAGAAACGCCTAAAAAACAAGAACAAGAACCCTAGGTTCGGGTATCACAATACAGGCCATGAAAATGAAATTAAATAATGCAGAATTGTTAGAATTTGAATGTTAAGCATGATAGTGCAATCAAATTGGCAAAAAGATGCAAGGAGAATAATTTACGATTTCATGTGCAGAGGCATATTCGTGGAAACTTACAATGAGTTTTAGGCAATGAAAAGGCTTGGTTTTGATTGGTACAACTCCACTGGATGTCAAGGAAGAGAGTAGTGTTGAGATTTTGGACTGAATCGTGCTCCAATGTTGTTTTTGATCTCTCACTTTTCAAGCTTTTTTACAAACTCGTTATGGCCGTTTCAACAGTTCCTTGTGCATGTTCCAGGTTTGTGTGACTTGTGTGTGTGTTATAGAATGAATTAGGTTTGGTCTTTTGGTCTGAAATCAAGTGCATTGAAGATGGAAGATTGAATTTTGATCACCATAACCAAGTTGCCATATTTGCATTAAATCTGAGATTTTGTGCATGTTTTGACTTGGCACGAGTTTGATTGAGTTACACATGATATTTGCAAGCTGTATTGATCACAAGAATCCCCTTACATCAATTTTTAGATTTTATTTGATTTAATATTGATTAATAATGAATTAAATCAATAAAAATGAAATAAAATAAAAAATAAATGTTTGGTCATGAAATTAAAGATGGAACACGTGTGTGGCATGACAAGACTATATCAAGTGGAAAAAAGTGGGCCCTTTTGTCAAAAATTAGAGTTTTGAGGATAGTTGACTTTTGGCAAATTTGGAAAAATGCCCAACTTCAACAATGCATAACTTCTTCAATTTTGAACTTTTGGAGGTGTTCTGGGACTTTTTAGAAACCTTGAGATGTTCTCTAATCAAACCTTTTGGTCTCATCTCATTTTGCTGTTCCATGCGCAAGATATAAGCTTTGGCAAAAAAGGTGTTTTTGTTGACTTTTAAAAATGACCTATAATGTCCAAATTTGTAACTTTTTGTGAGTGCATTTCATGATTGTGGGGTGTGAATATGGATTGTTGGAAATTGCATCCTCTTCAAAATGAGCTTTGGATGGGTCATTTCTCATAAAGTATGAGAAGGTTATGCTTGGTCAAAGTTAAGTTGACTTTTCCTATAAAACCCTAATTTAGCAACTTTTAAATCTTGATGAATCTTGAGCAATCCTTGATGAATCATGATCAACCCTTGATAAAATGATGAATTAACCTTCAAAATGATAATTTTGACAAAAAATCTTGAGGTTTGACTGTATTTGGGACACAATTGACTTTTGCCCTAGCACAGTCGATTTTTGGGTCTCTTGAGCAATTGACTGACCAAACTTCCTCTGCAAGGCTTGAAATTTGACATGGATGAACTTAATAACATATTAGGACATTGGGGAGAACTTGAGGTCATTTGGATGTGAGAACCTTGATGCAACACAAAACCATAATTTTGAATTGACTACCTTAGGAGGTGATTTGACTGTCCAACTCTTGAGCCAACTTGAGCAACTTGAAGATTATTCTTGACATGTCTTGAGGAATATGGGAGGTCAAATTTTGGGGTACAACACCCGCAAAGGTAAAATCCATACAAGAGATACCGACTCCCCGCACAGAGAAGGAAGTTAGAGGCTTCTTGGGACGTCTGAATTACATCGCCAGGTTCATTTTGAAGAAGTGAAAAACACAAGAAGGGGGGGGGGGGTTGAATTGTAAAACTGAAAATCAATGCAATGAACAAGATATTTTATCCTGGTTCGTTTGATCTCAAACTACTCCAGTCCACCCGTCAAGGTGATTTCGCCTCTCTCCAACGAGGTCTTAATCCACTATATTCAACTGAATATTACAAACTGCTTTAACAACTGCTAAAGCCTTCTTGATGCAAACCACAACCCGGTTTGTCAAGGAAACACTTTCTTACAAAGAAGATAAATCTAGGTGTGAATGTTTTCTACAAAAACTGTATCACGACTGTGATGTATATACAACTTAAGCTTATGAAACTAGATTGCTAAACAATGATTGAGTAAGAAGATATGTAACGTTTAGCAAACTGAGAGAAGGAAGATTATGATTAGCTTTTAGGCGTGTAAAATGTTGGAGAGCATTAGCCAATTCAATCTTCATAGTCTTGTTTATATAGCACTGAGATTGTTGATCGTTGGAGCAATATTCTTGAATCAATGCTAATAACAAACTTTCCTTATTGAGCAGATCTTGTCTGGAATGAGGCCGTTGGTAATAATTTGCTTTCAATGCACAGTACCGTTGCTTACTTAATGCATGTTCTGGCTTGGATCATTCTGACTCTGCTTAACTGCTGATGAACTGTTGTTTTCTTTATCAGAGTGTTTAGCGCAGTTCTGTTCATCAAGCTTCAGCATACACGTGAGTTGATCTTCTGATTCTGGTATTCTGATAGCAACTTCTGATGCTGATTAAGTGTGCTCTTGCTGATACCTATCAGAGTTTCTGCAAAGCAGAACGTAATATTTTTAGGTAGCAAATAGTTCATACATGAATCATATAAATATATCTTTTCATTTTGTTATCATCAAAACTTAAACATAGGGTAGTAGATTCAAACTTTGTTCTAACAATCTCCCCCTTTTTGATGATGACAAAAACTAGATATTTTTTTAATTGAAAATAACGTGAAAAGATATCAGAGGTAACTGAATGATAAGATGTATCAGAATAAGAGGTTATCAAAGATAAGGGATAAGAGTTGAGAGATACTCCCCCTGCGTTTATTGCTTCCCTTTTTAATTCCAAGAGTTCTTCAGGATCAGATTTTTTATTGCCTTTCTTTGAACATCAGATTCTCAGAGTTTTGACTATCAGAAGCTTTAGATCAGCATATCAGAGCAGAGCTTCAGATCAGCGTATCAGAGCTTTTCTTGTCAAAGCTTTGCTTTTGGTCAGAGTATCAGAGCTTTAGTCTTCAGAGTATCATGGAGCTCTCTTGTACCTGTAGACTTAAGCAAAACAGAAAACATATTCAAGTATATCATAGTTAGAATGTTCGAGAATTTCTGTCTTAGTAATCCGTTATTATTTAAAATATCATTCTTGTTCTCCCCCTTTTTGTCAGCAATCAAAAAGTGTAAGTGATGTGCTAAAACATTTTAAGGCAGTGAAACTTGTCATATTAAAAGGTTCAGAATCAAACAAAACAGTACAACAGATAATCAAAGAAAACATGAAAATGACATGAATGAAAAACTAAGGTTGGGGAGGAAGGCGTGTGAACAGGTTCTCCAGCATGGCTTTGATCTGATCAGCAGTCTCATTCTGCTTGTGTACCATGCTGACAACTGTGTCTATCTTGCTATCCTGCACATCCATCCTTTCTTTCATCTTCTGGTCATTTTCATCCATCCTTTGCTGCAGACGCATGTCATTCAGCTTCAGCTCTTCCAGAGTTTGCCTGTCCAAGGCAGCTTGAGAAACATCAGAAGCAGGGAGCTTCTGAGAGCTTTCTGCAACATCTTCTTCTTGACTTGCTTCAACTTGAATGGTCTTGTCTTCTTCTGGTTGCACCTTTGAAGCTAGCTGTTTCTCAGACCATGGCTCACTATCCAGAGGGAGCACGTCTTCCTGTGGCAGCTGACTTTCAACTTCCTTCAGCAGCTTGCTGAAGTTCTGTTGTGCCTGCTCATAGTTGACATCCTGCAACTTGAGGGCTTCAGCACGTACCCAAATTCTGAATTGTGACCAGAGCTGGTCAGAGGCAGCTGGGTCAATCATTCCAGGACAGACTTGCTTCAGAGAAGCAATCCACTGCTGCAAACCTGTTTCAAAATTCATAATACCAGAGCCAACATCTGGTTATTTTGGTTTTGGAATGGCTATTTTATTTTTCAGATCAGCAAGACGGTTAAGGATTGTTAAGTCTATGAAGGTCCTGCTGGGGTTTTTGGTGGTTTGCTTGGGAGCTGTTTGTTTTGGAGATGGAGAGGGAGAATCAGAAATAATGATTGGACTGTTTGGTGTTTTGGGAGTATTTGGTGGTGTAGATTCTGATGAGGATGGCAGCTGGGCCATTGTGACTGTTGTTCCACATGGCAGCTGGATTGCCAGAGGTAATGGTTGAGGAGAATGAGGTTCAGAAGGTGGAGGAGTTGGAGTTTCAGAGTGATGAAACTCAGGTTGAGGTGATGGAGGATGAATTTCTGGTTGAGGAGAGGGAGACGGAATTGCTGGTTGTGGAGAAGTTGTTGGAATTTCTGGTTGTTCAGGGATAAGAGGTTCTTCTGGAATGGATGAGAGAGGTTGTTGTTGTTCTGGTTCTTCAGCAGATTGCTGTTGTTCTGGTTATGGAGAAGGGACAATTTGTGGTTCAGAGTTTGGATTGATGGAGGAGTGATCAGAAGTGTGTTGATCAATGTCAGACATCACTTTGTCAATTGGTGATGTTGTTGATATTGTTGGTTTGGGATGTTTGGTTCGGGGTCTTCTGAGTTGTAATGCCTCAGAAGGGTCATCTTCTGGTTCAGTTTCATCTATTGTTGGGATGGGGATTGAGATTCTATGAGAGGTTGGAGGTGGAATTGATGCTGGAATAGTAGAAGAATTTAAAACAGAAGCAGCAGATAAATTACCTCTTTTCTTGGGTGTCTGCTGGGATGATCCTTCTGAAGGTGCCTTCCTTTTCTTCGTCTTCTTCAGTGTCACTTCTGGTTGAGATTGGTGCAGATCTTTGATCTTCAGATTGGGATCTGTACCATCAGCTTTGCACGCGTCCAGATATCTGAGAACTACCACTGGCTTGGATTCTATCTCAGAAAATAAAGGAAAGTCACTCAGTGGAACTCTTCTGCTGGTGATATCAGCAATAGGAGTAGCGCTGGGTTCCTTTTTGATATTCTCTATCAACTTCATTTTCTTCAAGTTCTTCGCGTTCAGAGGCTTCCCAACCGTTGGTTCAATGGTGCTTAACTCTTGAGCTTCTATCAGATGCTTTATCAGCCTATTCTCAGTCAGAATATCTGATATCAACCTTCCAAAGGGTATCCAATCCCTCTTTGTTCTTTCTTCTTCCCTGGTTTCCTTCACGCTTGTTCTGAGGTGGTTAAACAGAAGATGAGCCAGGTTGATTTTTACCTTCTGATTGATAAAGTAGATCAGAAACTGCTGATCTACATTTATGTAATCAGGGGAACTGGTTGGCTTCCTATGGTTAAAATACCCCAGAATTATCTTCGCCCAAACTCTGTGATGATCCTTCAGATCTTTGATCTTGCTGCTGGGCACCCCATGGGTGAAAATCCTTTCTGCTATGACGCCCACGTCAGCACATCTCTCAGCCATATCAATACAGCGGACTCCACCGCCACTGTAACCAATCAGCTTTGCTATGTGATCCTCAGTGATCACAATCTTCTTCCCCATAATGTAGGAGGTGACTTGATGCGTTGAAGCCGTCGCATGAATCCAGAACTCCTTGACTAACATAGGGAATGTTGGTCCAACCAACCTGTCAAAATACCTTTCCCATTTCTGTGCCCTAACTTCTTCTGTTAAATCAAAACCGTTTTCCTTCAGGCTTCCAAAATCAATGATCAGTTCAGATAACACTTCAAGATTCTTTATAGGAGTGAGGAGTGTTCTGAATGGCACTTGATACTGTTCAGATGATGCTTTCTTCTGAGAACCTGCAGAAGCACTGCTGGAGGTTGCCATGTTCACACTTAGGGATTTTGAGAAAAACTGAGAAAAAGAGTTTGAGAGAGATGAACACAGAAAAATGCAGAGAATGCTTGAGAAATAGTGAGAAACTGTAAAGGATTAAAATGAGAGGTTAACGTGTTTAAATAGGGTTCAGAATATTTTGAAAGAGTAAACGTTTTTAAGAAAGAGAAATAAAATCATGATTACGTTTTAAAAATATGATTACTTTCATTTAATGCTTGCTGATTTTGGGGGATTTGAGAAAGATACTTAAAAACGGTTACCAGACATGTGTCTCAATGCACCCAATCAGCGTTTTGCCTTCTCAGAAGCGTGCACGCGTTCTGCTTCAGAGATTTGCTGATGATTGGATGACACTTGTTTGATGTAGTGATCAGCACGTCTGTCTTTGAGCTTAGACTCTCAGATCTTTAGACTTGCATCTGATACAATCTGCATGTTCTATCTTTCTGAAAAGAGATTGATCAGAAGTTCACAGTAAAACAAATACATTCTGATGATAAATATATGGAATTAAAACATTTTCACTCTGGGCAGATTTTCATGCTGAGATGTTTCAGAATGAAATTGAACCTATCTTCAGAAAGGGGTATAGTGAAGATATCAGCCCATTGATGGTCTGTATCTATAAATTTTAAATTCAAAATTCCTTTCTGAATGTAGTCCCTAATGAAGTGATGTTTTATTTCTATATGCTTAGCTCTAGAATGTAAAATAGGATTCTTACTTAAGCAAATAGCAGAAGTATTATCACAGAGTATAGGAATGTTACTCTCAAAAATCTGGAAGTCTTCAAGCTGACTTTTCATCCAGAGCATTTGTGTGCTACATCCTGCTGCTGCTATGTACTCAGCTTCTGCTGTTGATAGCGCAATTGTTGATTTCCTTTTGCTGGACCAAGAGATCAAATTTTCTCCCAGAAACTGGCAGCTTCCAGAAGTACTTTTACGCTCCACTCTGTCTCCAGCAAAGTCAGCATCGCAGTAGCCTACTAAACTGTAATCACTAGATTTTCTATAAAACAAACCCAGATTAGTAGTACCTTTCAGATACTTGAAAATTCGCTTAACAGCTGTTAAGTGAGATTCTCTAGGATCTGATTGGAATCTAGCACAAATACAAACTTTGAATAATATATCAGGTCTTGAAGCAGTCAGATAAAGGAGAGAACCAATCATACCTCTGTAGACTTTCTGTTCTACATTTTTGCTTACCTCTTCTCTTTCCAGAATGCACGTGGGATGCATTGGAATCTTTGATGGCTTACATTCTGAGAGGTCAAATTTCTTCAGAAGATCTCTGATGTATTTTCTCTGATGAATGTAAGTTCCCTCTAGAGTTTGATTGATCTAAATTCCTAGAAAGAATTTCAGTTCCCCCATGAGGCTCATCTCAAATTCTGCCTGCATACACTTAGCAAATTTTCTTCCAAGAGAAGGATTAGTAGAACCAAAAATAATATCATCAACGTAAATTTGACAGACTAAGATGTCATTCTTAACTGATTTACAGAATAAGGTAGTGTCCACCTTCCCTCTGGTGAATTCATTTTCTAACAGAAAGTTACTTAGCCTTTCATACCAAGCTCTGGGAGCTTGTTTCAGACCATATAGTGACTTCTTTAGTTTGAAAACATGTTCTGGATGTTTTGTATTTTCAAAACCAGGGGGTTGGTGTACATAAACCTCTTCTTCTATATAACCATTTAAGAATGCACTTTTGACATCCATCTGATACAGAGTGATGCCTCTATTAACAACAAATGAAATTAAAAGTCTGATAGATTCTAACCTGGCGACTGGGGCAAAGGTTTCTGTATAGTCTATCCCCTCTTGCTGACTATACCCTTGTGCAACCAGTCGTGCCTTGTTTCTGATGACTTCACCTTGTTCATTTAGCTTGTTTCTGAAGACCCATCTTGTTCCAATGACGTTGAATCCTTTTGGTCTGGGAACAAGATCCTATACGTCATTTCTGGTGAATTGATTCAGCTCTTCTTGCATTGCCAGAATCCAGTCATTATCCAGAAGTGCTTCATCAATAGAAGAAGGTTCAATCAGAGACACAAGTCCCATGAGGGTTTCTTTAGAGTTTCTGAAGCTTGCTCTTGTTCTGATTGGATCTTCCTTTCTTCCTAAGATAGTCTCTTCTGGGTGATCCAAGCTGCTTCTGGGTAATCTCTTCTGAGGTTGATCAGCAGCTGTTGTAGGATTGCTAGCAGTGCTCCTTTCAGACGTTGAAGGAGTGTATGTGTTGAGAGCTTCTGATGACTTATCTTCAGAACCTGTAAATTCAATTTCCATACCTGCAAAAACTTCATTATGCTTTGACTTTTCAGAGTCAAGCTTATCATCAAAACGAACACTGATTGATTCTTCCACAATCTGTGTTTCTGTATTGTATACTCTGTACCCTCTTGAGCGTTCAGAGTATCCTAACATAATACACTTCTGTGCTTTAGAGTCAAACTTGTTCAAATAATTCTTTGTATTTAACATAAAACAGGTACATCCAAATGGATGAAAATATGAAATGTTGGGCTTTCTGTTCTTCCACAATTCATATGGAGTCTTTTCCAGAATAGGTCTTATTGAGATTCTATTCTGAATGTAGCACGTTGTGTTTATTGCCTCTGCCCAGAAGATCTTAGCAACGTTTGTCTCATTGATCATGGTTCTGGCCATTTCTTGCAATGTTCTGTTCTTTCGTTCTACAACTCCATTTTGTTGGGGAGTTCTAGGACAAGAGAAATCATGCAGAATGCCTCTGTCATGAAAGAATGACTCAAAATCTTTGTTTTCAAATTCTCCACCATGATCACTTCTGACTTTAACGATTCTAAGATCCTTTTCATTCTGAACTTGGTTACAGAAGGTAACAAACACAGAGTGTGACTCGTCCTTGTGTCTTAAGAACTTTACCCATGTCCATCTGCTATAGTCATCTACGATTACTAACCCATACTTCTTGCCACTAACTGAAGCAGTTTTAACTGGTCCAAATAAGTCAATTTGCAGAAGTTCTAATGGCTTAGAGGTAGAAACAACATTTTTAGATTTAAAAGAAGGTTTTGCAAACTTGCCTTTCTGACATGCTTCACACAGAGCATCTGAATTGAACTTCAAATTAGGAAGTCCTCTGACCAGATTGAGTTTGTTAATCTGAGATATTCTTCTCATACTAACATGCCCCAATCTTCTGTGCCAGATCCACTGCTCGTTGTTAACAGACAGAAGGCACTTTACATTCTGACTTTTTATTTCAGAAAGTTTGATTTTGTAAATGTTGTTTTTCCTCTTACCATTAAACAGGATAGTCCCATCTTTCTGACTAACAACTTTACATGATTTTTGATTAAAGATTATATCATAACCGTTATCACTTAATTGACTTATGGATAACAGATTATGCATTAATCCATCTACTAGCAGAACATTATTAATAGAGGGAAGATTTCCATTACCTACAGTTCCAGAGCCAATTATCTTTCCCCTCTGATTGCCTCCAAAGCCAACGTGGCCTCCAGGCTTAAGTTCCAGGCTTTGGAACATATGCCTTCTTCCCGTCATGTGTCGCGAGCAGCCAGAGTCTAGGTACCATGACTGGTGTTTCTGACTTGCTGCTAAAGATATCTGCAACATGTATTATTTTATCCTTAGGTACCCAGATTTTCTTGGGTCCTGATTTGTTAGTTTTACCAAAACTCTGGTTGAATTTTGGTTTCACAGAGTACTTACTGCTAGTGTATTTAATATCATGTGTGTGACCATACACAAAATGTGAATTCAGAGGAGTGTGTTTAATGGTTAAATCTATGACATTCTTTGGTGTAGGAACCTTTCCTTGGTATCCTATTCCCTTCCTGCCGTTTCTGCTAACTCCATAGATCATTGAAGCCATTTTGCTTCTATCTATGCTTTTAGCAAGGAACTTCTGGAAACTGTGATCATACTCCTTGATGATCTCATCAGCGTTGCTGGCAGTTTCAGAAATTGGTTCCTTCTGAGAGTTTTGTAAAGTGTTTTCTAATTTTGAAATCTTATTTCTCAGTTCAGAATTCTCCAATTTGAGACTCTCAGTCTTATTAGAGTCAGATTCAAGATTCCTTTTCAAGTCTCTGAATTTAACTCTAATTTGCTGATACCTTTCCAGAATTTCATTAAGGCTTTCAGCAAGTTCAGCCTTGGTAAAATTAACAGCAAAGTTAGGAAATACCTCTTCAGTATCTGATTCTGAGTCTGATTCAGAAGCTTCACTATCTTCTGAAATGTTAGCCATGAGAGCTATGTTTGCCCTCTCATCATCTGATTCTGAGTCAGCTTCAGACGAGTCAGAGTCATCCCATGTAGCCATGAGACTTTTCTTCTTTTCTCTTCCAAACTGCTTTTTGGGCTTTTCCCTCTGAAGCTTTGGGCAGTCACTCTTGTAGTGTCCTTGCTCATTGCACTCATAGCAGATGATGTCCTTGGTGTTTGGCTTTTTGCTACTTGAGGAGCCTTCAGATCTTCTGTATCCAGAGGAAGAATCTGTCCTTCTGTATCTAGAAGAGGACTCGTTCTGATCAGATCTTATGGGATTCCTGAACTTCCTTTGCCTCTGCTTCCACAGTTGATTTACTCTTCTGGAGAGGAGGGATAGTTCGTCTTCTTCTGATGAGGATCCATCAGATGTTTCTTCAACTGCCTGCAAAACTTTAGACTCAGATTTTTTGTTAGATTTTAATGCTAAAGGCTTACCTTGCTTCTGAGGCTCGTCAGCTTCTAGCTCTATCTCATGACTTCTGAGGGAGCTGATAAGTTCCTCCAGAGTGATTTTGTTGAGATCTTTTGCTAGCTTCAGAGCTGTAACCATTGGTCTCCACTTCTTGGGTAAACTTCTGATGATTTTCTTGACATGGTCAGCAGTAGAGTATCCTTTGTCCAGAACCTTGAGACCAGCTACCAGAATCTGGAATCTTGAGAACATTGTTTCAATGGATTCAGATTCTTCCATTTTGAACGCCTCATACTTCTGAATGAGCGCCAGAGCTTTAGTTTCTTTGACCTGAACGTTGCCCTCATGCGTCATTCTGAGTGAGTCAAAAATGTTTTTTGCTGTGTCTCTATTGGAGATCTTTTCATATTCAGTATAGGAGATGGCGCTGAGAAGGATGGTTCTGGCCTTGTGGTGATTCTTGAAGTCACGCTTTTGTTGATCAGTCATTGTTTTTCTATCAATCTTCTGACCGCTTGCATTCACAGGGTGCGTGTATCCATCTGTCACCATATCCCACAGATCAGCATCATGTGCCAGAAAGAAGCTTTCAATTCTGTCTTTCCAGTAATCAAAGTTTTCTCCATCAAAGACTAGAGGTTTGCCGCTGAATCTGTCTCTGTCCTCATGGTTGTCATTGCTGGTGTGAGAATAAGTTCCTGCCATTGTGTTTTTCTGACGCTGGATCTTGTACTGACACGGTTAAGTGTTTTAGCTCAGAACCAGGCGCTCTGATGCCAATTGAAGAAGTGAAAAACACAAGAAGGGGGGGGGGGGGTTGAATTGTAAAACTGAAAATCAATGCAATGAACAAGATATTTTTATCCTGGTTCGTTTGATCTCAAACTACTCCAGTCCACCCGTCAAGGTGATTTCGCCTCTCTCCAACGAGGTCTTAATCCACTATATTCAACTGAATATTACAAACTGCTTTAACAACTGCTAAAGCCTTCTTGATGCAAACCACAACCCGGTTTGTCAAGGAAACACTTTCTTACAAAGAAGATAAATCTAGGTGTGAATGTTTTCTACAAAAACTGTATCACGACTGTGATGTATACACAACTTAAGCTTATGAAACTAGATTGCTAAACAATGATTGAGTAAGAAGATATGTAACGTTTAGCAAACTGAGAGAAGGAAGATTATGATTAGCTTTTAGGCGTGTAAAATGTTGGAGAGCATTAGCCAATTCAATCTTCATAGTCTTGTTTATATAGCACTGAGATTGTTGATCGTTGGAGCAATATTCTTGATTCAATGCTAATAACAAACTTTCCTTATTGAGCAGATCTTGTCTGGAATGAGGCCGTTGGTAATAATTTGCTTTCAATGCACAATACCGTTGCTTACTTAATGCATGTTCTGGCTTGGCTCATTCTGACTCTGCTTAACTGCTGATGAACTGTTGTTTTCTTTATCAGAGTGTTGAGCGCAGTTCTGTTCATCAAGCTTCAGCATACACGTGAGTTGATCTTCTGATTCTGGTATTCTGATAGCAACTTCTGATGCTGATTAAGTGTGCTCTTGCTGATACCTATCAGAGTTTCTGCAAAGCAGAACGTAATATTTTTAGGTAGAAAATAGTTCATACATGAATCATATAAATATATCTTTTCATTTTGTTATCATCAAAACTTAAACATAGGGTAGTAGATTCAAACTTTGTTCTAACACATTTCACATCTGACTGCTACTTGTGATCCAATCTTCAAGCTGCTAAAGAAAGATCAAGTGGTAAAGTGGAATGATGAATGCCAGATCGCTTTCGAAAGAATCAAGGAATACCTCCAAGAACCACAAATTTTGATGCCTCCAGTTGAAGGAAGACCTTTGATGTTATACTTGACAATACTAGACAATTCAATGGGGTGTATGATGGGGCAGCACGACGAGTCAGGCCGAAAAGAGCACGCTATTTACTACCTTAGCAAAAAGTTTACCAACTGTGAGACCCGATACTCATTGCTCAAGAAAACTTGCTGCGCTTTGGCATGGGCTGCTCGCCGGCTAAGACAGTATATGCTGACTCACACCACTTTGTTGATATCAAAGATGGATCCGATCAAGTATATTTTCAAGAAGCCCGTCTTATCCGGAAGAATAGCAAGATGGAAGGTGATCTTAACCGAGTACGACATCCAATACATAACCCAAAAAGCAATCAAGAGGAGTGTATTGGCGGATCATTTGGCGCATCAGGCCGTGGATGACTACCAGTCCATGAATTTCGAGTTCTTGGATGAGAATATCTTGTTGGTAACCGACTGCGAAGAA
Source organism: Vicia faba (assembly GCA_948472305.1). Classification (NCBI taxonomy): domain Eukaryota; kingdom Viridiplantae; phylum Streptophyta; class Magnoliopsida; order Fabales; family Fabaceae; genus Vicia; species Vicia faba. Next base: position 681,219,893 of record OX451736.1, read on the forward strand.
CCTGGACCGGATGAAGGACCCGAAGAGGGATCCTGATGGTCTATGTATTTTGACGGAGCCTTGGACGCATTGGGTAATGGCATCGGTGGTGTAATTATATCTCCTAAGGGTTGTCATACTCCGTTCACCGCCCGATTATGTTTTAACTGCACCAACAATATGGCGGAGTATGAAGCATGTATCCTGGGTCTTCGAGCTGCTATTGACCTGAGGATTAAGTTCTTGAGTGTATTCAGAGATTCCGCTCTGGTGATAAGTCAGATCAAAGGCGAGTGGGATACGAAGCACCCGGATTTTATTCCTTACAAAGAGTATGTACTGACGTTGCTCCCACATTTTGAGGATATAACCTTTGAACATTTCCCAAGAGAAGAGAATCAGTTGGCGGATGCGCTAGCTGCTATGTCTTCTATGTTCAAAGTTAGTTGGGACAATGAAGCTCCCCAACATTATCATTGAGAGGTTGGATGAAACCGCACATTGCTGCGACATTGAGACTGAAGAGGTAGTAGATAGACCCTGGTTTCACGAGGTAAAGAGGTATCTTGAGGCTCAAGAATACCCCGAGGGGGCATCTGTTAATGATAAGAAGTTTATGAGAAGATTCGCTGCGAAATTCTTCATCAATAATGGTATCCTCTATAAGCGTAACAATGATTCAACTTTACTATGGTGTGTAGACAAGAGCGAGGCAGAAAGGATCACGGAGAAACTACATGAAGGCACCTTCGAAACTCATTCCAGTGGATATACCATGGTGAAGAAGATCATGCGGGCAGGATATTACTGGTCCACTATGGTAGCCGATTATTATCAGCATTCTCGAACCTGTCATAAGTGCCAAGTCTATGCTGATAAGGTGCATGTGCCTCTGATTCCCCTGAATGTTTTGACAGCTCCTTGGCCCTTTGCAATGTGGGGCATCAACATGATCGGCGAGATCAGACCCACCGCGTCTAACGGGAATCGTTTCATTCTGGTAGCAATTGATTATTTTACAAAGTGGGTTGAGGCAACTTCCTTTGTAACAGTAACCAAGAACGATGTGGCGCGGTTCATCTGGCATAATCTGATCTGTCGATATGGTGTCCCAGAGAGAATCATTACTGACAATGGTACAAATCTCAATAATATAATGATCGCCGAGCTCTGTAAACAGTTCAAGATTCAGCATCATAACTCTTCTCCCTACCGACCGAAGATGAATGGGGCTGTTGAAGAGGATAACAAGGACATCAAGAAGATTGTATAGGAGATGACGATGACATATAAAGACTGGCACGAGATGTTACCTTTCGCTCTTTATGGGTACCGTACCTCATCACGTACGTCAACAGGGGCAACACCCTACTCTTTGGTGTATGGCATGGAGGCAGTCCTACCCATCGAGGTCCAGATACCCTCTCTCAGAATTATGAAGGATGCGGGTTTGAACGAAGATGACTGGATCCAAACCCGACTTGATCACTTGAATCTAATCAATGAAAAGAGACTTACTGCTATCTGTCATGGCCAGACATATCAAAAGCGAATGATCAAGGCCTTTAACAAGAAAGTCAGACGTCAATAACATCAAGTCGGGGATCTAGTGATCAAACGCATCATACTACCGCAAGGTGATCTCAGGGGAAAATGGACCCCCACATACGAAGGGGCATTTGTGGTTAAGAACATTTTCTCGGGAGGAGCTATGATTCTAACCACCATGGATGATGACGACCTTCCTCACCCTGTCAATGCAGACATAGTGAAAAGATACTACGCATAATCAAAGACCCGCTAGGTTGACTGGCCTAGGCAAAAATAAGGGCTTCCCGGTGAACCAAAAGGGTTCGGGCAAAAGTAAGGGATGAAAATAAAAAAATTGTACACCCGGCAAGTCGAAAACCTAAAAAAGGCGACTTTGGAAAAAAAGGGTATCCCGGTGGACTGAAAACCCGAAAGGTGTGGTCCAGGAAAAAATTAGGGATCAAAGCGTAACACTATGTCTCATTGGATCATCTTCCAACCAGACTTCGGTATCGACTATCAAGCTTGGACGGCGCCAATCAATCTGATCCACCTTCGGCCAAGCAGCAAAGTGATGAGACGCTTGAAGATATAAAGGCAATAGCAGAGTTGGAACCCAATGGGATCGTTTCACATAGTTGTTTTTCTTTCTGTTACACAAATTGTAAGTTCTATCTTTCGGTGGCGTTCTCTTACTAGGACGTCAGCCTCTTTGTACAAAACACCTATTATAGGCCAACTTCAAAAATCAATACAATTTATTTTCACGAGAAATTTCAAATTGTTTTTCTTTTCCTGTTTTGTTTTGCAAGAACGTTCAATGATTCATTTTTGATATATGCATTTGAAAATAATTGCTGCTCATAAATATTTACATAAGAAACAAAAGACAATTACTCATAATTCCAAGAACAGGGACAAACAAGAAGTGCCCAAGCCCTACAGTTACTCTGCCCACCAAGTACCGAGATAGAGCCATCTCGAGAACATGAGTAGTGATACATACACTCCCCACAGAGTAAAAGGTATCCAAAGACAGTGATGTTAGCTTTCCTGAACAGGACATAACTCTCCCCAGCTGAGGTTCACAATCGCGGGTGAGTCAGTAAATTTTTCCCCAAAAAGAGTTTATTTCTCTCACAGGCAGAAATTCATCCCCAGCTGAGTTATCTCTCCAGGACAGCAGATTTATCAACAAAGTATCTCCTCTCCAACAGAAGTATTCCCTGCAGAGTTATCCTCAGACATGGTCTCTTCCGGCAGGATATTTACCAGCCAAGGGGCAAATCCCCAACATAGTCATCTTTGTTCACCATCCCCAATAGAAGTAGAGGAACTATGTTCTTTTACGGCAGTCAAGAATACCATTTCTCATACTCTCCAAACAAAAGTCAGGGATTTATTTTCCCAGGCTAAGTTTATTACGTCAACATTTCATGTTCATACATCATGACATGTGCACACATCGCATATAACATAGTCTCATTTATTTTGAGAACATCGTCATACGATGCATCTCATGCATCGCACATAACTAACCCTGTATTTATTTCAGGAAAGACAATTATTATCAACAATTTCTAGCAGGTCCATGATTAACACTCGAAGCTAAACAGAGTAATCATCGGTGCGACAAAAATAACCTTACCCAGGTTCCCTCTGCAGTTTTACCCAAAGTCATTTCGAAGTAACCCTACTATCAAGGTTCCTTCTCACAGCCCTAATATCCAGGCTTATATCGAAGTAACCCTACTATCCAGGTTCCTTCTCACAGCCCTACTATCCAGGCTTTCATATCGAAGTAACCCTACTATCCAGGCTCCTTCTCACAGCCCTTCTATCCAGGCTTTTGTATCGAAGTAACCCTACTATCTAGGTTCCTTCTCACAGCCCTACTATCCAGACTTTCGTATCGAAGTAACCCTACTATCCAGGTTCCTTCTCACAGCCCTACTATCCAGGCTTTCATTTCAAAGTAACCCTACTATCCAGGTTCCTTCTCACAGCCTTACTATCCAGGCTTTCATATCGAAGTAACCCTACTATACAGGTTCCTTCTCACAACCCTACTATCCAGGCTTTCGTATCGAAGTAACCCTACTATCCAGGTTCCTTCTCACAACCCTACTATCTAGGCTTTCACATCGAAGTAACCCTACTATCCAGGTTCCTTCTCACAACCCTACTATCCAGGCTTTCATATCGAAGTAACCCTACTATCTAGGTTCCTTCTCACAGCCCTACTATCCAGGCTTTCATATCGAAGTAACCCTACTATCCAGGTTCCTTCTCACAACCCTACTACCCAGGCTTTCATATCGAAGTAACCCTACTATCCATGTTCCTTCTCACAGCCCTACTATCAAGGCTTTCATATCGAAGTAACCCTACTATCCAGGTTCCTTCTCACAACCCTACTATTCAGGCTTTCATATCGAAGTAATCCTACTATTCAGGTTCCTTCTCACATCTCTACGATCTAGGCTTTCATATAGAAGTAACCCTACTATCCAGGTTCCTTCTCACAGCCCTACTATCCAGGCTTTCATATATAAGTTACCCTACTATCCAGGTTCCTTCTCATATCCCTACTATCCAGGCTTTCGTATCGAAGTAACCCTACTATCCAGGTTCCTTCTCACAGCCATACTATCCAGGCTTTCGTATGGAAGTAACCCTACTATCCAGGTTCCTTCTCATAGCCCTACTATCCAGGCTTTCATATTGAAGTAACCCTACTATCCAGGTTCCTTCTCATAACCTTACTATCCGGGTTTTCATCTCGAGGTAACCCTACTATCAGGTTCCTTCTCATAACCTTACTATCCGGGTTCTTCCTCTCTTATCCCCAGACAGCAGTCCACAACACTATAAGACCTAGACCTGATCAAACACAATTGCTTTCACATTTCCCCAGAAAGTCGCGGTGCAGCATATACCCCGACCAAACACACAGTTCACTTCCGCTTCCCAAACCGTAATTATTCCCCAGTAGAGTAACGGACAACTGAAGTTCCTAAAACTCCATTTCTCTCAAGACAGAGACTAGCATTCCCCAGCGGAGTCCTCCTCAGACAACAGGTATACGGGTTCTCATAAAGGAATCTCTTATGCGACCGATGCTTCCTCGGATGGCATATTTAAGCCCATCTCCATCAATTCTCTAGAAGCTACCAAATGGAATCAATAAGCCCATTCCCAATATCCTAAATCAAGTATCATTTCATGCGAGTGCAAATTTTTGGGCACTCTAATGTTCAATCATCTTCCACCTTCAGATCACGAAAGGTAGACGAGCCAATCTACATCCTCAGGTTTAAGAATATTGAACAGGGGCAGCTGTTGTACCCAAATATTTCCCCTCTCATATTTCTCAACAAATGTCATGTGAGGTCCCCAAACTGCTCAAGGAAGTTCAAGAGTTGACCAGACAAACTCCCCCCTAAGGCAGTCTATCTCAAATTAGGGTTTCATTTTTTATCAATATGCTTGAGTCCAAAGGATCCCAAATTCTCACCATTGTCCTAATATGTTCCCAAGATCATCCATGTCAAGTTTTAAGCCTTGCAGAAGAAGTTTGCTCAGTCAATTGCTCAAATGCCTGAAAATCGACTGTGTTAGGTTAAAAGTCAACTGTGGCCCACATACAGTCAAACCTTAATATTTTTGGTCAACATACTCATTTTGAAGTATCATTAATCATTTGATCAAGGGTTGATCATGATTCATCAAGGATTGCTCAGAATTCATCAAAACCCAAAAGTTGTTAAATTAGGGTTTTGTACGAAAAGTCAACTCAATTTTGACCAAGCATAACTTTCTCATACTTTATCAGAAATGACCCATCCAAAGCTCATTTTGAATAGTATGAAATTCCCTACAATTCATCTTCAGCTCCCAAGTTTAAAATATGCATTCACAAAAAGATATGAATTTTGACATTATAGGTCATTTTGAAAAGTCAACAAAAACACCTTTTAGGTCAAAGCTTCATACATGAACATGGAAGACTAAATTGAGATGACAGCAAAATGGTTGCTTATAGGACATCCTAAGCTTTCTAAAAAGTCCAAGAACACATCTCTAGGGTCAAAATTGAGAGAGTTATGCATTGGCCAAGTTGACCATTTTTGCAAAATTCCCAAAAGACAAATATGCTCAAATTTGCATTTTTTTGCTAAATGGGCCCATCTTTTCAAGATTGCATCTCATTCCTAGCATATTCCACGACCTATAGGACCCTCCATGCTTTATTTATTTATTTATTTATTTATTTATATTTTTATTCATTTAAAAGTCAAATAAAATCAAATAAATCCAAATAAATCATATAATGTGTTTTAGGGATGATTTTTGCATTGAAGGAAGATCTTATGTGCTGTCAAATGAGAACCAATTCGTGCAAGACTGATTTGGGTGGAAAAAGATTGGATTGAAGCAAATTTAGAAAGATATCATATGCCATGAAAGACCAAATCAAATCTTCATAATGGGCAAGATTCAATTCGTTTTTGTTGACCTAATATGTGGCACTACATATACAGAAGGAATCCAAGGCAAGAGAAGAGTTTGAGCAGTCGTGAAAGAGGCAGAACCAATTAAAAAATTTGAAATAAAAAGTGTAGATCGAATTTCAAGCTACATGCCATCTCAAGCCGTCCTAACCTCACCAATCGATTGCTGGACGTCTCAGGAACGTGTTCCAATTACTAGCAAGCCTCCTCACGTCCTAAAACACCTTGTAAGAGCATCACGGTTTGCCCTGTTTCTTGAAATTCGATTATCATGATTTATGCGTTATGAACATATTTTGATCATGTATTTCTGTTTGTTATCATGTTTTCAATGTATTGGTATACTTTGATTGAAGTTTGAGTACAAATATGGGCATCTGCCATTCCTAGGGTTCCAAGCTCCATTTTAGGGTTTTGTAATTCAAGCAAAATTAGGCTAAGAGCAAGGTATTGGGATGATCGTGGCATCAAGACCAATTGATCCCTGGTCTCATAATCCATTTATCGTGCGTATTTTTTGATGTTTGATGCACACAGGTTTTAGTTACAGACATGGTCTGTAGGTATAGGTCGCATATCTAAGACGACGGTTCCTTGGAGAAGAAGATGCGTGTCAGCCAACCATTCACTCATTCAAATTTCGCGCGTTTGGGTTTCATCGTCTTTGTTTTCATTATATTATATTTGGCTTTTACTATATATACAAATAACAATTGTAGCTCAGTTGGCAAGCGTGCATTGGAAATAGGAATTAGGTTAAAATCAAAATCAAAATAGAAATTAGGTTAAAACTTTTGATTTAATTTTTCTCTTTTTCTCAAATAAATAAAAATACAAAAATAGGTTTTAGAATAAATTTATTTATTTTTCTTAATTTAAAATCAATTAGAGTTAGGATTTTCTTTTTTAATTTAATGATTTCTTTATTTTCTTAAATAATAAAACATGACAAAAAATATTTTTTTAATCAATCGCGAATAGATCTAGTCAAGGGTCAAAACCCTAATTATCTCGTATTCGATTCATCGCGCGCATGTTATTTATTTTTGCCAATATTGTTGTAACTGTTCATGGTTTGTAATAGTTTAATCTAGGACTTTTTACTTATCGCTTTTCCCCGAGTTTTTGGATATGTAATTAATCCCTCTCGCCGAAGTCTTGTAATAGCATAGATTTACTTTCTCGCATTTTAATTCCCACAAATATTTGACAGTTTAGATGTATGCTAATAGGATTGTATGACAAGAATGCATGACAAATTAACACAGTTAGAAAACCCTAATGTGCAAAGACAAATAACTGAAAAAAATCACTCGCACATATCACCATTAGGGTATACTCTCGCTTCGGTTGCCTTCGGTAAACGATCATTAAGTATAGGGTGTCTTAGTGGTTTCCCTCCTGTCTAAAAAGATCAAACGTCCCATTCAAATGTTGCCTCGGAAATGTTGCCTCGGAAATGTTGCCTCGGAAATGTTGCCTCGAATATGATCTTAAGACTCTAGGATTATTACTAAGGTATCCTAACATTGCGTTAGTGATCGTACGTCCCTTTCGAATTTTCCCTTACAACTCCAACGAAGGTGCTACCTATTTCTCAATAGTAAGATAGCGCTGTCTAAAAGAAACAAGAATAGAAACAATCTTTTTTTTCAATAGGTAGATGCTAGTAGGTACTTGCTCAAATCCAAACTTTCCACACAAACACCTTTCAAAACAATTTTCAAAACCACTTCGCCACACCTTTAAGGACTGATACAAGGGTTATCACGAAGTAAAACATTTTCAAAACAAAGCACATACACAAGCAATTTTAAAAAGATGAGCAAGTACCTAAGAGCCCATGGAAAACCATGAATAGAAAGGGTGCTAACACCTTCCCTTTCTATAATCTACCCCCCGTACTCAGAATATCTCGAAAAAGGATTTTTTTCTGTACTTTTCTCCTTTCCAGTTGGATGATATAAAAGTCGGTGGCGACTCTTGCTTACCGCGACATTTTGCAAACACAAAACGCAAAACGCAAACCAGCATTGAAACAGTTGGTTCTGCCACCGTATCACAGTACCCATTTGAGGTAAGGCTCAACATGGATGGAATTTTTATGCCCCAAAGTCTTTCTATCAACCTTGTTTACCATGCCCCAAGCTCTTACAAACCTTTGACGATAACCTTGGACATCGCTTTTGTAGTCGAATACAAAACCCTGGATAAGCGCATCATGGGCACCATCTCTACGGGAATACCCAAACTGTCATAATGCAAGAAAGGGGTTATAAGTAATACCTCCCCTAATGCCAAGGAGTGGGACATTAGGGAATTCCCCATAGCGTTCAAGGATGGTGACATCCTCCAAAGATCGAGAACACTATTGAATATCCGAGTGTGAAAGCGACATTATCCTTTGAGACTATCTTAAGCCTTGTTCGTTCTTCAAAACCGATCGAGGAAGGTGCGAAATAAACCACCTAGATAGAAATGGTGTGCAACATATAAGAATCCCTCTTCTCTTCATGGTACGGGCATGAAGGGAATGCAAAATGTTTCCGAGCAAAGTAGGCACCAGATTACGAGATAGGAAGATTTTGACCGCATTCATATCTATAAGTTGGTATGGATTAAGGAACAATATCAACCCATAGATTAGAAGATCCAAGACTTATTCAAAATATTAAAAATCCAGAGCATCCCAAAACAGTTGAGCCTTCTCAAACAGAAATTTGGCTAGAAAACATTTGACACCACTCCTTGTTTCCCAATTAGCCACAATGTCATACCATTGCAAATGTAAAGCTAATGCAATCTCCTCAGGTTGTGGATCTTTCTCAATACCTGTGAAGGATATTTTATCAAGAATATTTACTCCCAATAGTTGAGAGAACTCTTCCATGGTGGGCACCAATTGATAATCAGGAATTATGAAACAGTGATGTTTAGGATCAAAGAATTGAAAGAGCACATGCACCACATCTTCTTAAAAGCTTGAGGTAACCAAGTTGAGAAGTCGACCATATCTCTTGGTGAACGGAGAATTTTCAGAGACCCTTGATGTTAACTCTTTGAGTTCAGGAGGCACCTTGATAAGGTTGATTCAAATGGTATTTCTGCGAGTGGAAGCCATATCCTATAAAACAAAACAAAGATAAATCTCTAGGTCCTTGAAATGTTTAGTGAAAATGCTATGGCATGATGTCATGATGTTATGTATGCATAATCATATACAAGGAAAGAAAACAAGTCCTTAGGTTTAGGCTTGCATGGGGTTTATGGGTAAGTACCCTCTTGAAGTTTAGTTGGCTCAACCTGTCCTAAAGAGTAATCGGGTTCCAGGGAATCTCAATATCATTGATCTTTCTTCATCAGGCATTAGTTCAACACAAGCCTCTATTTTGGCATCCGAAATATCCCGAAATTCCAATCTCAATGAGCGTAGTATCGAGTATCAACCAACTTTGGACTGCACCAAAGTCAGATATCTCACTACTTCCTAATGGACAAGTTGTTCAACTAAAGGTTCTACGGTCAGTTAGTGCTTCATAACACCATACAGCGGCCCCGTATTCTCCTTAATTCGCCACAAGGGATACTGGTACCAAAAAATGTGTCACACTAACGTAGCCATCGCTTCAACCATATTGGTCTACTCCGTATAGTATCCACGATCTATTTCTACTTACCTATTAATTCCCCCTGTTGTACCCCAAAATTTTCCCTCTCACTTATCAATTATTTTCTCACAAAGATCTCTCTTGGTTCAAGACTACACTAGGGTTGATCAACTCAAGACACCTTCTTAAGCACTGATGACTCAAATTAGGGTTTGAGATTTACAAGGATAATTTAACTTTCAATGCCTCATATGACTTTCATAGATCATTGTGGACCCCCAAGATTACTCATGTCAAGTTTCAAGCCTTGAATCACATTTTTGCTCAGTCAATTGAGCAGTTGACCTAAAAAATTAGTTGTAATGGGAAAAAGTCAACTGTGACCAATTTACTGTCAAACATCATAATTTTTTATCCACATCAACATTATAAACTTATATGTATCATTTGATCAAGTTTGGATCACAATTCCTCAAGATATTTGATCAAATCATCAAAAGGGCAAAATGGTCAAAATTAGGGTTTTGACTGAGAAAGGGCAATTTTTTATTTTTGAATTTTGACCTAGCAAATTTTAATTGGTTTGAGGCATGATCTAAAGAGTTCAATTACATCATTTTGACTTAATGGCATGACCCAAAAATTTGCTCAAGATCAATTGGATTGATGGTGAATTTTCAGTCAACTGATCAAAAGTCAACTATACACTGAAAAGTCAAACTTTGACTTTTTTGGTTAAAATCAAGTGTCAAAGATCACAATTCATCAAAAAATGTCAAAATATGAAACTTATTCATCAAGAAATCAAAAAGTCAAGATTTCATTTTGAAAAGTCAAAGTTTTCAAAGTTAGAAATTTTTGTGTTGAAAACTTCATGTTTTTTCACAACTTTGAGCAAATTTTTCACTATGATGCAAGATGATTCAAATGAAACTTTCAACATTAAAGTTGTAGATCTCCATGATATCTAAAACATTGATTTACACAACTTCTTCTAAAAGTTCTTGAATCTCAAGTTATTAATTCATGAAGTCATAGTCTTGAAACTAAACACTTAGTGAAATTTCGAACATTTTTGGTCAGGATTTTGACCTAACTTATGACCCAAGTTTCACCTAGTTCCAAGGGGAATTTTTAAAAGTGATTCAAAGAGAGGTTGTAGAGCACATTACATTATTTCCAAAATATCCAAGAACTCCTTGAGATCATTTATGGGCAAGGAGAATCGAAAGTCAAAAGTTGGGGTTTCAAGTTGTTTTACAAGACAAATTTTGTGATGAACAAGATTCAAATTTCAAACCTACGATATATGATCTCTACTTTACAGGCCTCAAACTTGTTAGGCACTCCATAATTAATTGTTTGCACAACTGTTAGAGGTCTCAACTCAAGCATTCAATGCAATGCCATGCTTTATATCCATTTTAGGAAGAAAGTGCACAATACCATTTTGAAAAAGTAGCTTTATGCACAGAACTTCTTCTTGAGTCTTGCAATGGTTTTATTATGATCATACACGTCCCATAACTCAAGAGAAGTTTGTCCCAAGCCTTACAATCACTCAGACCATGCTTGTACTTCCTCTTGGAACCATACATTCACTTTTCTTCAAAATCAAGCAACCTAGCCATAACTCTATAACTCAGAAATCCTTTGTACAATAGCTCTCCAACCTTTTGATTATACATACACAAGTCATTTGCAACAAATCACAGGCATGCTTGACCCCTAAAAACACCAGGAACTCAAAACTGCATCACATACCTCCATTTTTGCATAACCTGACCAAAAGTTTGAAACTCACATCTCCCTCGTGCGTTTTCAAGCCTTTTGGTTCCTAAAACTTCTAAACATCATTTAGAACTCATCCCACACCCTGTTACAAGACTGTATCACCTTTAACACCATCTTCCATTTTCAAAAACAGAGCTTTGCACTTGGACTTCTCCAGAACTCCTCAGGCACTTACAACTCAAGCTAAACATAACATTAGCTTCCTAGGAACTTGAGGAAGCTAATCCAATCCTTGGAACTCACTAAAAGCTGCTCAAACTCAAAACATGATACCCTCTTGCAAGGTGAGTTTTCTGACTTTTGAACTCTTCATACAAGCATCATTAATGTTTAGTTTGTGAATGAAAAGTGTAGACATCATTGTTCTGAAGCTAACCATGTCTTTAGATTTCATTCATATTACTTAAGGAGTTAGAATTTTGAATCTGAACATCCTGAAAAAGTTAGGTCAGAATTTGGTACCTTTCAAAATTCATGCTCATTTTTTAGAACTAGTTTAAGTAGTTTACATTTCTGGAATCATGGTGAAATTTTACACAACCTTCATGTTTACATTTTTTGCAAATGGTTGAGAAATAAACAAGTTGCAGGTGGTCCGGCCAGAGGTTGAAGATGAATTTGTTTTCATGAAGCAGTTTCTAATATATATTTATTGTTTTACATAAGTTAATGGATGTATCACCACCCCAATAGTTAAAGCGCGCGCCTGTCACCATGAGGTCCTGGGTTCAATCCCCAGCGTGACCGTTTTCCATTTTTTGACATCTTCTGACCCCTTTTTTTACAGCGTTGGGCCTTCCCCTTTTGGGCTTTATTTTTGCTACGTCTGACCCCCCTGCCTTGTTATTCACACCCCTGGCCCATTATTTTATTTTCCATTTTTATTTGTTTTCCCTTTCTTTTTTTCATTATTTCATATTTATTTATTATTTTCATTATTACTATTATTATCATTATTATTATTTTTATTAATAAAAAATCCAAAAAAACTTATATCTTATTATTTATATTTATTTAGTTTATTTTTCTTTACAAAAATAAAAGAACAAAAACATTTCTTTTACAATTAAATTTACTTTTTTTTAATACTTAGATAATTTATTTTAATTATTATTATATTATATTATTTATTTTTCTTACAAATTAAAATCAATTTAGAATTTAGGATTTTTATTTAATTATTTTTGCTTACTAATTTAATTAAATTCACAAAAAAACCTAAAAAACTTGTTTTCTTTAAATTAATTTAGTTTACTAATTTAATATTAATTTTCCTTTTTTAGTTAATTATTTTATTTTAATTAATTTGGTAAAAAAAACTCTTTTCATAAAAAACCAAACAAAAAATTACATTTTTCTTTTTTTACATTTGCATTCTTGCATTTTATTTATATATTTTACACATTTATTCAAAATTCAATATGGGTGTAATAATTATCTAGATTTAATTTCTTGCAATATTCTCCATTTATAATTTGTACACCCCCTCCCCTAAGTATTGTAATAGCGTAGTAATTTTAATTTCTGCAATTTATCGCTTTATATACAAATGTTAGTAATTAGGGTTTTGTATGGAAAGACTAAAACCAATCAATAGAAAACCCTAATCAAAGACAAATCAAGCATGAAAATCAATACACTTGCATACAAACACCCCCTAGGGTAAATCCACTTGGTTGCCTTACAAAAATGGCCATATTACGCATGTGAGGTATCTTAGCAAAGACAAGCAAATACAAGATCATAATCCCTCGATGACGCTATCAAAAGTTGCCTTTCAAAATGATCTTAGCCCCTAAAGAAAAATGCTAAGATACCTTGCAACATTACTAATCATGGTTATACGATGATCCACGCCTGTCCCTTTTACATCCAAAGACAGGGTTACTTACCAAATCAATGGTAAGGTAACAATGTCAAAGGAAAAAGGAAATGAACATGAAAGACTTTTGAGTAGGTAGAATGTTCCTAGTTATTTGCTCAATTTCAAAACCAAAACATCCTTGCTATTTTCAAAACAAACACCAACAGTTTCAAAAAACATCTTTCAAAACTTGAAAACATTTTCAAAAGATCAAACACTTTGTATACATTCTTACGAACGAGAATCATTACAAAGTTTTCCTAAACAAAGGCCTCTTTAAAAAATACTTTTCAAAAACCACACAAAGTACATTTTCAAACAAAAACAAGTGATCTAGCAAGTAACTAAGAGCCCATGGAAAACCATGGATGAAAAGGGTGCTAATACCTTCCCTTTTCATAATCTACCCCCAGAACTCAAGAAAAAATCTCAAAGGTCTTTCATGTGCTTTTTCACCTTTCCTTTTGGATAAAAGAAAAGTCGGTGGCGACTCTTGCTAACCACAACATTTGCGATCAAACGCAAAACAACCAAGTCAGTTCTCCCACCGTATCACAGAAATGGCGACTCTGCTGGGGAAAATTCTAAATGCGGGGTTACCTTAGGGTCAGATCACATTTACTTGATTTTATTGTTTGACTTGTATGCTTTACATTATGGTTCTTTGTTTGGGTTTGAATCCTCTACCCGGATTTGGGATACCTTATAGGTAAGTAGCAATACATTGTGGAAACTATGCGGGGTATACCGACATGGTCTAAGCAATAGCTATGTTAGTGCGACATATTTGTGGGTACCAGTAGCCCTTGAGTAGTCAAGGATAATATGGAGCCGCTGAGTGATGTCATGAAGCACTAGTGAACTTTTAGAACCTTTACTTGACCAACATGGCCATTAGGATGTAGTAAGATGACCGACTTTGGTGCAGTCCGAAGTTGGTAGATACTCGATACTACACTCATTGAGGATTGGTTTTTTGGGATATTTAGGTCGCCATTAAAGAGGCTTGCGCTGAAACAATGCCCAAGGAAATAAACCAGTGATATTAAGCTCCTTAAAACCTGGTTACTATTGCTAGGACAGGTTTGAGCCAACTAAACTTCAAGAGGGTACTTACCTATGAGACTCCATGCAAGCCTAAACCTAAGAACTTGTTTGCTTTTTTTGTATATTTTTACTTGTACATAACATCATAAACATCATAACATCATACTCATATTCACTAACCATTTCAAGGATCTTTGGATTTATCTTTGTTCTGTTTTGTAGGACATGGATTCTATTTGTAGGAAAACCATTCAACTCAATCTTGTAAGGATCCCTCCTCAACTTAAAGAGCTAGCATCAAGAATTTCTGAAAATTCTCCATTTACTGAAAGACATGGTCGCCTACTAAACTTGGTCACCTCCAACACTGATGATAACATGATGAAGGTGCTCTTCCAGTTCTTTGATCCTTTACACCATTGCTTCACATTTCTCGATTATCAACTTATGCCAACTTTGGAAGAATTATCCTATCTCTTGAGGATTCCCATTCCCAATCAACTACCTTTCAACGGTACAGAAAGAGACCAAAAGCCAGAAGAGATTTCTCAAGCCCTACACTTGCAATCACCTGATATCAAAACTAATTAGGAAACAAGGAGTGGTGTCAAAGGTTTCCTAGCAAGATTATTGTTTGAGAAATCTAAAAACTGTTGGAACTCTTTAGATTTGCAAGCTTTTGAGGAAATTGTGGCTCTCCTCATCTATGGGATGGTTTTGTTTCCAAATCCTGACAAACTCATAGATGTGAACACCGTCAAAATCTTCATGTCTCGTAACCTGGTGCCTACTTTGTTAGGGGACATCCTACATTCTTTTCACACCCGCACTATGAGGAAAAGAGGTATCCTTATGTGTTGTACTCCTCTTTTGGCAAGATGGGTTATTTCACATCTTCCCCAATTTGTATTGAAGAATGAGCAAGGTTCGAGGTGGTCACGTAGGTTGATGATGCTCAAACATTCAGACATTCATTGGTGTTCCCGATCTATAGAGAATGTTACTATCGTCGACCATTATGGAGAATTCCCTAATGTCCCCTTACTTGGCATTAGATGAGGTATCACATACAACCCCTGTTTAGCCTTAAGACAGTTTGGTTACGCCCGAAGGGATGGCCCACATGAGATGCTCATTCAAGGTTTGGTATTTGACTACGAGAACGATGATCAAGGTCACCGCCAGAGGTTTATCCAATCCTAGAGGATGTTGAACAAGGTAGATAGCAAGACATTGGGGCAGAAGAATTCTATCCCTATTGAACCTTACCTCAAATGGGTACGAGCTCGTGCTCAAAGTCTTATAATTCCTTACCCCTCCATTCTCCCGGTAATCATAGAGCTTGTTGTAGAAGGAGATGTTCCATACACTATCCTAAATCCTGACATGCCCACCTCTCTTGAAGACTTACAAAGGGGTTAGATACTACTTAAGGGGGAGTGAGACACTTTCGAGGCCCAATTCTACGCCAGCGAGAAGAAGGTTTTGGAACTCACTAAGCAACTTCATGAGGAGCGGAGCCTGAACGCCTACATCGCACCAAAGAGGATGCGTACAACTTTTTTATCTTAGAGTTTTTGTATTTCTTTGTAAGCCCAAAAGAGGCATGATGTATTCAAACTTTGATTTATTAATATAACGTGTGTTCCTTTTTGGTCTAAAGCAAATTTAAATCTCTAATTTCCTTGAAATCATTACATATGCATTTACCATTTGTGATACGGTGGGAGAACTGACTTGAGGTTTTGCGTTTGTTTTCGCAAATGTTTCGGTTGAGCAAGAGTCGCCACCGACTTTTTATTTTATGCTAAGGAAAGGTTAAAAAGCACAGCAAAAACCTTTGAGATGTTTTCATGGGTTCGGGGAGTAGATTATAGAAAGGGAAGGTATTAGCACCCTTTCTATCCATGGTTATCCATGGGCTCTTAGTTACTTGCTTAGATCACTTGCCTTGCATTTTCAATTGTTTGAAATGGTGCTTTCAATTGTTTGAAATGGTGCTTTGTGTGTGGGTTTGAAAATGTTTTGAAAAGAGGCCATTGTTGTGGCAACCTTTGTAATGATCCATGTTTGAATGTATACAAAGGTGTATTTGTCTTTTGAAAAGATGTTTCAAGGTTTTTGAAAGTTTGTTTTGAGAGTTGTGTTTGTGAAGTGTGTTTTGAAAAATGGCAAGGATTTGTTTTGCAAGTTGGTCAAGTAACCAAGAGCTATCTCCCCTAAATTTCTCAAAGATCTTTCCTATGTTTTAACCCTTTTAACATTATTGTTCCACCATTGTATTTGGTGGACAATCTTGTGTTAGGATGTTAACGGGATGGGCGTGGGTCATCGTTTAGACCATGAATGCAATAGTGCCAAGTGTCTTTGGCAACTTTTTTCCTTTAATGGAATTGATCATTTTTTAGGCAACTTGAGAAAGCGTCATCGAGGGACTATGATCATTTTGATTTTGTTTGTTTTGCCAAAGACACTCAACATGCAACATGGCCCTTTATTGAAGGCAACAAGTGGAGTAACCCTAAGGGTGCAAGTGTGATTAGTGTTGTCCATTTTCATGCTTTTTTGTCTTTGCATTAGTCAAGCTATTTGTTGGTTGATTTTGCATACAAACTCTAGGTCTATCATGGCATAATTAGAAAGCTTTAAAATGCTGAAATTTAAAGTCCTAAATTATTACAACATAATTATGGGGATGGGGGTACAAATGTTTGAATGGGGGATATTTAGCAAGAAATTTAAATCTAAACTATTACATCCATATTGAATATACAAGTAATAAATTGTACAATATTTAAGCAAATGTAATAAATATGCAAAATGTGTTATGCACAAAATGGTTTTTTTTATGTATGTAAAGTATTTTTCAATGTGAAATATAAACAAAAATAAAAAGTCAATTTTTGGATATTTTCATGGTTTAGGGCAAAACCCTAGTTTTCTAAATAAATAGTATTTATTAATTATATTATATAAAATATTTGTTAATTATATACAAAAAATAAAAAAGAAGTAATTTGTGAAAAAAAAGGTATTTTTGATGTCATATATTAATAAAAATAAAAATGTATTATTTTCATATTTTTATCCTAAATATTTTAATAAATATGTACAAGTATATTTATGTATATTTAATAAACTAAATATGTATAAAAATAAAATATTTATTATTTACAAAAAAAGTATGTTTTTAGAAAATGTTTCCAATATGTAAATAAAAAAATAATAACTTAAATATACATTTTTTGTATTATTTTCTAGGGTTTTGAAATAAAAGTATATATATTTATTTACATGTATAAGCTAAATGAAATAAATAAATGTCAAATAAATGTAAAAATGGGTGAAAAAAATATTTTTTATATTTTTTATATTTGAGCAAAAAATAATAAGTAAGAATCAAAAAGAAAAAATCAAAAATGATTAAAATATCACACAATGGGCCAGGGGGGTGTAAATTGAAAAAGGGGGTGCAAAAAGCAGGACTGACTCAGGCCCAGCCCAAGCCAGTCATCTTCAACCTCCAGCTTTGTTTGAACAAGCAAAAACGCGCGTTTCCTAACTCCTGATTCCTGGACTTTCATGCAAAACTCATAACACCAATAATGTAGAGCATCAAGAGACGAATCCAGACATATAAAAAACTTGACCTAACTTTAAGAAACGAGGGAGCATTTCTTCATCCCCAATTCCTGACCTAATTTTTCTTCAATGTTCATGGCCAAAATTCTCACAGCATGCTTAATATAAATGAAAAGTAAATACATGGATGGCTTCAGGGCTATGAGTAGAGCATGTTTCATTCATAAACCTAAGCCTAACTCTTCCTAGATTGAGAGATAAAAGTCCATGTTTTTACCTGTTTCAGCTTGAGTCGTGTACAACAATGGAGGTATCTTCAATGGAGTTTGAGCTTTGGTACAGCTTGCCTGAAGTCCAAGGATGCTTCTCCTATGCTTGGCTTGCTCTGAAACTGCCTGTATCGAGCTATGGAAGTCAACCTGCACAACTGAAAAGTGAAAATGGAAACCTTGGTTATGGATGTTACAGTTCAAGTTCAATGCTTGGAATAACTTTAATGGATGGTAGGGAATGTGTTTGAAAAGGTTTTAGCCAAAACGCACGACAGGAATGGACTGTGGGATTCAAGTTGCAGCCTATGCCCTGTTTTGCCATAAAACTGTGATTTTCTGTATGAGGAGGGATCAAGGGTATTTTGGTCGTGCTTTAGGTTAGTTAGGGAGTATGAAATGTGTTTACAAAGTTTGTTTTTGTTGGTCTTTGCAGGAATGTGAGTTATGGTTCAATATGCAAGTTTTCTTCCTAGATAAGCAAAGATAGTCAAGTTGGGTTATAGGCCAATGCAGGTCCCTCAAGCATGCTACATTTTCTCTTCTTGATCAGTGGGATTTGTCCACAAACTTGTGCCTCAAAGATCTGCTTGTACTTCCAAGATATGGACTTTGACATAAAGCATTGATTTTTCAAAATGGCAAACTTGCTTTTTTCCATTTAAAGGTTAATTCTTTGTGTAATGACTATATGAACAAAATAATGCTAGAACACAATGGATTGGCATTTAATTATTGAGTGTGAATGGGATTATAGGCCTGTAATCTATCTTGAACCATGTTGAGTTTGAAAATGCAAAGTGTATGAACATGCCTTGGTCAAGAACAAAAGTGGATTTTTCCCAACTTTGCAAATTCGATTCTCCCTAACCACAAGGGTGTTTGAGAAGTTCTTGGACAATTTGGAAAGCTTGGAATGTGTACTAAAATCCATCTTTGTAATGCAAGTTAAAATTCCAAGTGGAACCATGTGAAAAGTGGCCATGAAGTTGGACAAAAATCCTGCCTAGAATAGGTCAAAATTTTTCTAAGTTAAGAATGTTTTGCACCCTTATTCCAAAAATCATAACTTGAGCTACAAGCTTCTTTTGAGGAAACTTTGTGAATCAAAGTTGTAGATTTTGCAATGGACTACAACTTTCATGTTTTGAGTTTTGTTTTAATCCAAATGTATCTTGATGAAAAAATGGGGCAAAGTTAGGAAAAAATAAGGAAGTTTCATAACTTAGAAAAATTCTAAGTTATGAAATTTTCTCATTTTAAACCCTAATTTGCAAATTTGGGTTTCTTGATGAACAAGTTTCATAATTTGACATGTCTTGATGAAAAATGAATCTTGGCACTTGATTTTGACCAAAAAGTCAAAGTTTGACTTTTCAGTATACAGTCAAATTTTGATTAGTTGACTGGAAAATTCATCTGTCAATCCTGTGCATTTGAGATCTTTTGAACTTGTTGAATATGTCAAGACAATGCCATTGAGTTCTTGAGCCCATATGTGAGCTTGGTTTGCCATTGTCTAGGTTAAACAGTCAAAAATTGCTTTTGTGCAGTCAAAACCCTAAAAATGACCATTTTGCCCTTTTGGTGATCTGATCAAATTTCTTGTGGAATTGTGATCCAAACTTGACCAAATGGTTCATATGAGTTCATTATGTTGATTTGGGTCAAATTTCATGAGGTTTGACTATCAATTGGCCACATTTGACTTTTTCCCTAATACAGCTGATTTCTAGGTCAATTGTCTAATTGACTGGGCAAAGATTGGAATCAAGGCTTGAAACTTGGTATGGATGAAATTGTGAGTCCAACATGAAGCATGAAAGTCACCTTGGGCATTTTAGGTCAAAACATCTTTGTGCAAACTCAAACCCTAGTTTGGGTCAACAGTGCAAGGAGGAGTCTTAAGCAGAGCAAACCCTAACTTGATCAAGAGTCTTGTGGTGAGAAAATGTTGATGAAATGAAAGGGAAAATTTTGGGGTACAACAATTGCCCCTGTTCAATCTTCTTGCACCTGAAGAGTTAGATTGGCAGGTTTTCCTTTCGCGTCTCGAAGGTAAAAGGAGATTGGACACTAGAGTGCCCCTTAAATTTGCACTTGTCAAAACAATGGATGCGGGAATGGGCTTAGAGATGCCATTTGGAGATGGGCTTAAAGATGCCATCTGGAGGGGTGACAGAATCTTGTCGGGGATGGGCTTAAAGATGCCATATGAAATGTTTGTTGAACTGTAATGTGATAGGTTAGAAAAAATGAGGGTCAAAATGGTATCCGTGTCTGGAATGCATTTGAATTATATCTGGAGACTGAGTTTGTATGAGCAAGAGAATGGCCTTCGTGTCTGAGGCGTATCTGAGCTGGAACTGCGTTTGAAGGTAGAATGAATATCAGAATGACTGCCGTGTCTGGAGTGTATCTGTATTGTATCTGGGTAACAGAGAAATATCTGTATGGAGCAACTGCGTGCTCGGGACAAATTCTGAATGAGTGACATAATGGCAACCGTGTCTAGAGCGTATCTGGATTGTATCTGAAGTTGGAAGTTGTATGAGTAGCAGAATGACTTCCGTGTCTGGAGTGTATCTGAAACTGTAACTGGGATTGAGATCCGTATGAGTAATAGAATGACTTTCGTGTTTGAAGTGTATCTGAAACTGTAACTGGGATCTAAATAAATGACAGAATGACTTCCTTGGCAAACGCACTGGGGAGAATCAAACTGCTGTTGTAAGGGTCAGAATGGTATCCGTGCTTGGAATGCATTGAACCTTGAAGTGGATAAATGAATCTGAATGAGAGATAGAATGGTTGCCGTGTTTGGAGCGTATCTAGTCTATATCTGATTGCTGTAGTCTGAATGAGTAGTAGAATGACCGCCATGTCTGAGGTGTATCTGTACTGTATCTGACTTGAAATTCTGAATGAGTGATAGAATGATCGCCGTGTCTGGGGTGTATCCATACTGTATCTGAATAATTGTTAATGGTAGCCTTTTAATCTTATCCTGAAAAGGATGAAATGTTAGCTAAAACACAAAGTTATGTTGCATGATATGTATGATGCAATATATATGTTATATCAATGTAAATGAATGCGCATGTAAGCTGAAGAGCTGTCTTGTTGAGGATAGATGAATCCCAGAGGGCTGGAGATAATAGAATGTTGACTGCTGTCGGGGAAAGTGAATCCTTGACTGCTGCAGGGGATTGCAAGAATCTCTGATTGCTGAAGATGAGACATCCTTGTTGACTATTGCTAGAGAATCAGGAGTTTGGGTTGTATGCCAATCTACTGGGGATTCTTGTCCTGAGGAGATCTTCACTGGGGAATATCTGAATATCCTATGAGGAACTGAGAATGAGAGTCTTCATTCTGCTTGGGGAGTGCAAGATCTTCAATTGTTGAGGGATCTTAGGACCACTGCTGGGGATTGGAATTCCTTGGTGACTTGCAGGGTAAGAGAATTCTGATGATCTCTACTGGGGCGTTCAGACCCTGGTAGACTTATGCTGGAGAAGTAAAACTGAGAATCCTTAGTCTGGTGGGAAGTGTCTCTGTGGGGAGAAGGTTCATTAGTCTGGTTCCGCTGGGGGTTGATAGTTGGAAGTTTTAGCTCCGTTGGGGATTGGAGTTTCAAATTTTTAAGGCTCCACTGGGGATATTGAGAATTAACTCTGAGGGGAATTGAGTTCTGGAAGGCCCACTGGCTGGGGAGATCAGTTTTGAGAAAGCTTATGTTCTGCTGAGGATCCAGAAGTTTAGCTCTGTGTGGGGATTCCTCTGAAAGGGCATCAAGATATCTACCTGTACCTTTAACCTATCAGCAATCATCTTTCCTGATTTGTAAGGAAAATGATTATGTTCAAATGCATATGCCTATTTAACAAAACATTGGACGTTTCTCAAATAAAACATAAGTGCAAAAAGAAAACAAAGCAAATTTCTATATTTGGAAAAGTATTTGTATTAACTTTCTATGAGTATCTTTGTACAAGGGAGACAGGCATCCTAGTAAGAGGACGTCGTCGTAAAAATTGAAAAATTTATACAAAAGAAAGATGGCTATGTGAAACAATTCCATGGGATTCCATTCTGCTATAGCCTTCACAACTCTGAATATTTGTCCATTCAATGCTTCGTCCGCCGATGACTTGATTGATCAGAAGCTTGGAGTTTGTTGATGAAGAAATTGTCCTTAAAGTGAACCGACGAGACATAGTCATACGCTTTAATTCCCTAACTTTTTCCTGGACCGCCCTTTCGGGTTTTCAATCCACCGGGAAACCCCTTTTTGCCAAAGCCGCCCTTTCGGGTTTTCGACTTGCCAGGTGTACAGATTTTTTTTGTTTTATCCCTAATTTTTGCCTGAACCGCCCTTTCGGGTTTTCGGTTCACCGGGATACCCATTTTTGCCCAAGCCGCCCTTTCGGGTTTTCGACTTGTCGGGTTGTTTTATGCGTAGTATCTTTTGACTATGTCTGCATTCGCAGGGTGCGGCAAATCATCGCCGTCCATGGTGGTCAGAATCATTGCACCCCCAGAAAATATACTCTTGATCACAAATGGTCCTTCGTAAGTAGGAGTCCATTTGCCCATGGGATCACTTTGTGGTAAGATAATTCGCTTGATTACGAGATTTCCGACTTGATATACTTGACGTCTGACTTTCTTGTTGAAAGCCTTGATCATCCGTTTTTGATACGTATGACCATGGCAAACAGCAGTGAGTCGCTTCTCATCAATCAAATTGAGTTGATCAAGTCGGGTCTGAATCCAATCGTCTTCATTCAAACCAGCGTCCTTCATAATCCTTAAAGAAGGAATCTGAACTTCCATGGGCAGGACAGCTTCCATGCCATATACCAAAGAAAATGGGGTTGCCCTTGTTGAAGTACGTGCCGGGGTACGGTATCCATGCAGAGCAAATGGTAGCATCTCATGCCAGTCCTTATAGGTCACTGTCATTTTCTGAATGATCTTCTTGATGTTTTTGTTCACAGCTTCAACAACACCGTTCATCTTTGGTCGATAGGGAGATGAATTGTGATGATAAATCTTGAACTGTTCGCATAGAGCGGTGATCATAGTATTATTTAGATTTGTACCGTTGTCTGTGATGATCCTGTCGGGGACACCATACCGGCATATGAGGTTTTGCTTGATGAAGCGGGAAACCACATTTTTAGTAACAGAGGCGAAGGAAGCTGCTTCGACCCATTTGGTGAAATAGTCAATGGCGACCAGGATGAAGCGGTGTCCATTGGACGCTGTGGGCTTGATCTCTCCAATCATGTCAATGCCCCACATTGCAAATAGCCAAGGAGCTGTCATAACGTTGAGAGGAACATGAGGAATATGAATCTTGTCAGCGTAGACTTGACATTTGTGGCAAGTACGGGAATGTTGATGGCAGTCAGCTTCCATGGTAGACCAGTAATAGCCTGCCCTTAGAATCTTCTTAGCCATCGTATGTCCGCTCAGGTGGGTACCAAATGTACCGCTGTGTATCTCAGTCATGATTAACTCTGCTTCAGCTTTATCCACACATCGGAGTAAAACAAAATCATGGCTGCGCTTATAGAGGATGCCGTTGCTCAGGAAGAACTTGGCTGCAAATTTCCTTAGGAATTTTTTGTCATTTACCGAGGCTCCTTCGGGATATTCTCTAGTCTGGAGATACCTTTTGATTTCGTGAAACCAGGGTTGTTCCACTACTTCTTCGGTATTAATCTCATGACAATGCGCAGGTTCATCCATTCGCTCGATGGTGATTTGGGGAGCCTCGTTATCCCAGTTGAGTTTAAACATGGAAGACATTGTAGCCAGAGCATCTGCTAGCTGATTCTCTTCTCGTGGGAAATGCTCGAAGGTAATTTGCTCGAAATGAGGCAACAATGTCAGAACATGTTCTTTGTATGGGATAAGATTAGGATGTTTGGTATCCCACTCTCCTTTGATTTGACTGATAACCAAAGCCGAGTCCCCAAATACAATCAAAGATTTGATCCCTAGGTCAATAGCAGCCTTGAGACCAAAAATGCAAGCTTCATATTCAGCCATGTTATTGGTGCAGCTGAAGCAAAGTCGGGCCGTGAAAGGTGTGTGGCAACCTTCCGGGGAAATGAGTACCGCACCGATACTGTTTCCCAGTGCATTTGAAGCACCATCAAAGTACAGGGTCCATCGGGATCCATTTTCAGGTCCGTCATATGGTCCGTTACCTTCAATGTTGTCCAAAGTCATGATGTCCTCGTCCGGGAAGTCGAATCTCATGGATTGATAATCTTCGATAGCTTGACGAGCTAGATGGTCAGCTAGTACACTCCCTTTATAGCTTTTTGGGTGGTGTACTGGATGTCATACTCAGTTAGGATCATTTGCCATCTAGCGATTCTTCCAGATAAAGCAGGCTTCTCGAAGATATACTTGATAGGATCCATTTTGGAAATCAACAGAGTGGTATGAGTCAACATATACTGCCTTAGTCGGCGAGCAGCCCATACCAAAGCGCAACAAGTTTTCTCGAGCAGTGAGTAGCGAGTCTCACAGTCGGTAAACTTTTTGCTAAGGTAATAAATGGCATGCTCTTTTCGACCAGACTCGTCATGCTGGCCCAAAACACACCCCATTGAGTTATCCAAGACGGTCAGATACATGATCAACGATCTTCCTTCGACGGGTGGCATCAGAATAGGAGGTTCTAGCAAATACTCCTTGATTTTATCAAAAGCAGCTTAGCAATCGTCATTCCATTCGACTACCTAATCTTTCTTTAATAGTTTGAAAATTGGCTCACAGGTAGACGTCAGATGAGAGATGAATCTGGTGATATAATTCAAGCGCCCAAGAACCCTCTAACCTCCTTTTCAGTACGGGGAGCAGGCATTTCTCGTATAGCTTTCACTTTTGCTGGATCGACCTCAATGCCTTTGTTGCTGACAATAAACCCTAGAAGTTTACCAGACCTAACTCCAAAATTGCACTTACTTGGATTTAGCCTGAGTTTGTACTCTTTCAGCCTGGCAAACAGCTTCTGCAAATGCTCAAGGTGTTCCTCCTCTATTTGTGATCGAGCTATCATGTCGTCTATGTAAACTTCGATCTCATGATGTATCATATCATGAAACAAAGCTACCATGGCGCGTTGATAAGTTGCCCCTGCGTTCTTCAGTCCGAACGGCATCACCTTATAGCAGAAGGTACCCCATTGTGTAACAAAGGTTGTTTTCTCCATGTCCTCGGGGGCCATTTTGATCTGGTTGTAGCCTGAGAATCCATCCATGAAGGAAAACACTTTATGCTGAGCCGTGTTGTCAATCAAAATGTCAATATGCGGTAGCAGAAAATCATCTTTAGGACTAGCCCTATTCAAATCCCGGTAGTCCACACACATCCTGACCTTGCCGTCTTTTTTAGGTACTGGCACAATGTTAGCAACCCATTGTGGATAGGATGTAACATCCAGAAAGCCAGCGTTGAATTGCTTCATTACTTCAGCTTTAATCTTCTCAGACATGTCGGGCCTCATTCGGCGGACTTTTTGCTTGATTGGTGGACAATCCTCTCTTGTAGGGAGACGGTGAACCACTATATCTGTGTCTAAACCCGACATGTCTTCATAAGACCAGGCGAAGATTTCAATGTATTCATTCAACAACTGTATCAAGCGCTCCTTGACACTTGGTTCCAGATTGGCACCCACTTGTACTTCTTTCCGGTCTTCCTCTATTCCTAAGTTGACTGTTTCCAACAACTCTTCGTGAGGCAAGATGGCCCTCTCTTCTTGTTGTAGAAGTCTGGCTAGTTCTCCCGGTACTTTACAATCTTCGTCATCTTCATACTCAGCCTGATTGACCAAATCTTCAGAGTTATTGAAGGACATAGCAGAATAGTCACCCATAGAATCCAGAGTGGATGGGTACCTGCATTTGCGAGTGTGGGTGTGTGTAAGGGATAGCCATCCTTAAACAAACAAAAATGCAAAAGGAAAGAAAATGAACACAGCAGTTTATAAAAAAACGTCCAATGAATCATTAAACATGGCATATGGATATGAAGAGAATCAAAACCCTTACAAATGGACCTACATGCCCCGGGCAAGGCATGAGGTGAAAAAGTAGTGTGCAGATTGTTCAAAAGTAATTATTACAGACCAACAGGAAATGTTCGACGGATAAATTACTGATTAATAAAAGTAATGGGGAAGAAGTCTTTCGCCTCCCAGTTGTGTAGTCCCCCTTCGATGGTTGGGAAGATCCAATCTTCAATGTTGGCCTCTTTGTCTTCGTCTTCTAAAGCATTGATTCCATGAGGAGAAATCTTGATGGGTGCTCTTTCAATCTTTGAGCGACGCATAGCTTTTTGCCCCGCAGCGGTGAATGCCAACCCAAACTTATCTATTTTGTGAGGAATATCTGGCAACTGTCCCCATGTTGAGCTCTTTCCCTCCTTCATTGCAGCCTGTGCGTCTTTCAGAGATGCCATCCTGGCCACCTGCTTGGGTACCTCAGCTACTGCCTTTGCCACTATAACCTCGGGAGCAACTTCCTCGAAGTGTTGGAACGGTGTCTCAATGAATTCGCCCTCCACTTCCACATACCGAAAGGAGTTCAGGTGACTGATCATATATTCTTCTTCACCGTGCACAGTTATGATTTTTCCTTTGACAGGGTATTTCAGCATTTGATGTAGAGAGGAGGTGACTGCGCCAGCATTATGTATCCATGGCCTCCCTAGCAAGCAAGAGTATGATGGGCGGATATCCATCACATAGAAAGTTGAGCGGAAAACTTCAGTGCCTACCTTAATGGGAATGTCGACCTCCCCATGTACCATTCTTTTTGACCCGTCAAATGCCCTTACAATGATATTACTTGGCTTTAACTCCAAGCCTTCATAATCCAATCGGTCGAGGGCCTTCTTTGGCAGCACGTTCAGAGAAGAACCAGTGTCGACCAAAACATGGGCCAGAGTAGTTCCTTGGCATTCTACTGACACATGTAATGCGTCATTGTGCTTTCTTCCTTTCGGAGTCAGGTCAGCATCAGAGAAACCCAGGCCGTTGTCTGCGGTAAGGCTGGCTACACAATCTTGGAATTGATCGGCTGAGGTTTCTTGGGGAACATGGGCTGTCTTCAAAAACCTTATCAATGCTTTGGCGTACGCCTCTGAACAAAGCAGTAATGCTAACATGGAGATCTTCGAGGGGGTTTGCACCAGTTGCTCTACCACATCATAATCACTCTTCTTAATTATTTTCAGAATCTCCTCCATTTCTTTCTTAGAGGTTTCGGGGATGACCAATTGTTGAGCCCTCGTCCTGACGAGCTCATCTTGGATCCCTTTCTCCTTATCAGCAGAAGTAGGAGGGACAACCACAGGAATAACAACTTCTTTAATCAACGGAGTTCTTGCAGAAAGTTTTATCGGTGCAGGGGTAACTTTGGCAGCAGCTGAGGGTCCAAAGATTGCCTTGGGGGGGGGGGGAAATCTCTGGAGAAAATATTCTCCCACTTCGGGTAATCTTGCTTGTACCGGCAATGTTTCCAATGCTGGCATCTTCTTCATCAGAGCTTTCTTCAGTTATCTCAACTTGTTTAACACCATGGTAGTAGATTTCTCCACCGTAATTCCATGGTATTGTTTTGTCAGAAATGTAGGGGACCGGCCCAGGCATGGTTATTTTCAGAGGAACAAACTTTGTAGCGGATGTAATCTTAACATGCTTATTGACGGCCTTGGAAAGATTGGTGGAAATGGTGATTATTGAAACTTCATTGGTAGGACTTGGAGTAGCAGGAACCTTTTCGAAAAGAATTTGTTGGCTGTCCATCAGGCCTTGGATGCCTATCTTCAGTAATGGACAGTCAATTGGTAGAGAGGAACAACAATAGCAGTCTTCTTTACATCCTGGGAAAATCCCAGCCCTTAATAGATTCAACTTGATCGTCAACAGTGGAGTCATCAGGTCAACAATGTCAGAAACATACAGATCTTCTTCAATAGCATGGACATTGCGACCATGCTTCGGCATTGGAGCGGATATTACGTTTGGCTTCTCTGGAGCATCGAACTCAACCTCTTTTGCATCTATCAAGTCTTGAATTTTATGCTTAAGCGCCCAGCAATCATTGGTGTCGTGCCTGACACTGTCAGAATGATAGGCGCATTTAGCATTGGGATGATAATGTGGGGAAGAGGTTGTATTCACATTTTTCGGCTCTTCCTTGATATTTGTGAGATTAAGCTTCAATAAATGGGGAAGAACTTGTGCGGGCGTCATATTGATGCGGGTGAACTGCCGTTGTGGCCGTTCTCCCCATTGCTATTTAGGTCTGGACTGATTATTACGAGGCTGATCATTTGATGAATTCTGGATCATCACGGCCCCCACAGTCGGCCGGCACTCAGTTCTTCCCGATCTTTTATGAGAATATATAACAGCTGCTTCCTTCTTCGCCGGAAATGATTTCTTAACAGTTGTAGATGCAGAGGCATCCTTTTGAATCTCCCCATTCTTAATACCAGCTTCCACCCGTTCGCCTGTCAGAATCAATTCAGTAAACCCTGCGGAAGAGCTCCCGATCAAATGGTTGAAGAACGGGCCAGGTAGGGTCCCCAAGAACATATCAACTAGTTCTCTATCAGAAAGAGGTGGCTGCACTCTTTCGGCCAAGTCGCGCCATTTCTGGGCGTATTCTTTGAATCCCTCATTTGCGGCCATCCCCATACTTTGTAACTGAGTACGGGTTGGCGCCAAGTCAGCGTTATATTGATACTGGCAATAAAAGGCAGCTGCCAAGTCTTCCCAACTATGTACCTCTGACCTCTCAAGCTTGTAAAACCAATCTAGCTGTGTACCAGACAGGCTATCCTGAAAGAAGTGTACCCAAAGATTTCTGTCGGACGTGTGAGGTTGAATTCTTCTGACATATGACCTCAGGTGCATCTTCGGGCAAGACAGCCCGTCATACTTTGCAAAAATTGGCACTTCAAACTTTGGAGGGATCACAATTCCAGCAATCAATCCCAATTCTTCAAAATCTAACCCAGGAACCCTTTGCAGCTCCATAGGTGCCAGTCTATCCTCCAAGTTTTTGTATTTGTCGTCCGCTGGCGGGTATTGCTATTCTGAGTAGTCTTCATCTTCCTTAACTTCTTCCTCTTCAGCTTCAGACTCAGAAGGTAATGCAGCCCCTTTTCCTTTACCGGTCCCCTCATCAGATGTGGAGGGGAATTCAAGAACTCTCCTTGCATTATTCTCAAACCTTCTTCCCAGTGTAGCTACCCCTACTCTTTTCTTCTTCTTTTTCCCTTTTTCTTGTTCCTTATTCCCCATCAGTGCTTTAAGATCCTCCTGACCCTTTGTTAAGGTCATTAGGAGCTGTTGAAACTGTGAGTTTTGTGACTGTTGATCTTTGACCGTCTGTTCGAGATCCATCTTACTGTTATAAACAGCAGAGAGATAAGGAAACCTGGTGTGGAGACCTGTTTATGCATATGATGAATGATATGTTTATTCATGCAATGCATTCAAGGATTTAGAAATTCAAAATTGTTGCAGACAAAAAGAACACACGTCATATTAATAAGAAGAAATTTTGTCAGTACATAAATGCCCCAGGGGCCAAATATTACAAAAACTTCTTAAGGTAAAAAGACATTGTGCATCCTCTTTGGTGCGACGTAAGTGTTGAGGGTCTCCTCCTCGTGAAGTCGGCGAGTAAGCTCCAAAACCTTCTTCTCACTGGCGTAGAAGCTGGATTCAAAAGTATCCCTTTCTTCCTTGAGTTGGATCCAACTCTTCTGCATTTCTTCCCATGATGTTGGCATGTCAGGATGTAGGATGGTGTAGGGAACCTCTCCTTCCTTAACAGGCTCTTTAATCAAAGGGAGCATGTGAGGGTAAGGCATCATAAGACTCGGAGCGCGGGCTCGCACCCACTTGAGATAAGGCTCAAGAGGGATGGAGTTCTTGTGCCCCAGTGTCTTGCTATCTACCTTGTTAGGCATCCTCCAAGCTCTGATGAATCTTTGGCGAAGTCCTTGCGCATCGTTGTCGAAGTCAAAAACTAGGTCAGGAATCAGCATGTCATGAGGGCCATCCCTCCGTGCATATCCAAATTGTCTCAAAACTAGACAAGGGTTGTAGGTAATGCCTCCCCTAATGCCAAGTAATGGAACATTAGGGAACTCACCACAATGATCGATGATGATGACATTTTCTCTGGACCGAGAACACCAATGTACATCAGAATGTGTGAGGGTCATTAATCGTTGTGACCACCTTAAGCCTTGGTCATTCTTCAAAACAGATTGTGGAAGGTGCGAAATAAACCACCTTGCAAGGAGAGGAGTACAGCACATGAGAGCACCTCTCTTTCTCATTGTTCGTGTGTAAAATGAGTGGAGGATATCCCCAAGCAATGTTGGTATGGGATTCCTGAATAAGAAGATCTTGACAGCATTGACATCTATAAGCTGGTCAGGATTTGGGAATAAGACCAACCCATAAATGAGGAGTGCCACAACTTCTTCAAAGGCTTGCAGATCCAAATAATTCCAACACTCTTGTGCCTTCTCAAACAAGAATTTTGCCAAGAAGCCTTTGACACCACTTCTAGTTTCCCAATGCCCCTTGATGTCAGATGGTTGCAAGTGTAGTGCTCGAGCAACATCTTCAGGCTTTGGTTCTTTTTCCGTACCGTTGTAGGGTAGTTGATTAAGAATAGGAATTCTCAGGAGTTGAGAAAATTCCTCCAAAGTAGGCACTAATTGGTAGTCGGGGAATGTGAAACAGTGGTGAAGGGGGTCAAAGAACTGGAATAGCACTTTCACCATGTCTTCTTCAATGCTGGTGTTGACTAGGCTGAGCAGTCTACCATGTCTTTCACTGAAGAGAGAGCTTTCTGGAATTCTGGATGTGAGCTCCTTGAGTTGAGGAGGGATTCTCACAAGGTTGACTTGGATAGTTTTCCTACGAAGAATTTCCATGACCTACAAAACAAGAACAAAGATGAAGATCTAAACCCTTGAAATGGTTAGTGGATGCATATGATGCTTTATGATGTTCATGATGTATGCACAAACATATGTACAAGCAATTCACACAAAGCCCTAATTTTAGGCTTGCATGAGGTTTCATAGGTAAGTACCCTCTTGAGTGAAGTTGGCTTAAAAACCTGTCCTATAAATAATAACCGGGTTCTAAGGAGCTCAATATCATTGGATTGTTTTCCATGTTCATTGTTTTGGTTTAGCCACTTAACTAGCGACCAAAATATTCCAAGAAAACAATCCTCAATGAGTGTAGTATCGAGTATCTACCAACTTCATACTGCACCAAAGCCGGTCATCTCACTACCCCTAATAAAAGGCCAAGATGGTCAAGTAAGGTTTTAGGTCATTAGTGCTTAGTGACATCACTCAGCGGCCCCGTACTCTGCTTGATTGAACTCAAGGGTTACCGGTACTCACAAATATGTCGCACTAATATAGCTATTGCTTCAACCGTGTCGGTATACCACGCACAGTTTCCACAATGTATTGCTATCTATGAATGTTTCCCCAAATCCGAGTGTAGGATTTCAAGCCCAAACAAGAGAACCAAGATGTAAAGCAATCAAAGCAAACAATTAGTCGTGCAAAAGGGTGATCTAAGCCCTAAGGTTACTCCACTTTTAAGTTTTTTCCCCAGCAGAGTCGCCGGTTTTGTGATACGGTGGGAGAACTGACTTGAGGTTTTGCGTTTGTTTTTGCAAATGTTTCAGTTGAGCAAGAGTCGCCACCGACTTTTTATTTTATCCTAAGGAAAGGTTAAAAATCACAGCAAAAACCTTTGAGATGTTTTCATGGGTTCGGGGAGTAGATTATAGAAAGGGAAGGTATTAGCACCCTTTCTATCCATGGTTATCCATGGGCTCTTAGTTACTTGCTTAGATCACTTGCCTTGCATTTTCAATTGTTTGAAATGGTGCTTTCAATTGTTTGAAATGGTGCTTTGTGTGTGGGTTTGAAAATGTTTTGAAAAGAGGCCATTGTTGTGGCAACCTTTGTAATGATCCATGTTTGAATGTATACAAAGGTGTATTTGTCTTTTGAAAAGATGTTTCAAGGTTTTTGAAAGTTTGTTTTGAAAGTTGTGTTTGTGAAGTGTGTTTTGAAAAATGGCAAGGATTTGTTTTGCAAGTTGGTCAAGTAACCAAGAGCTATCTCCCCTAAATTTCTCAAAGATCTTTCCTATGTTTTAACCCTTTTAACAGTATTGTTCCACCATTGTATTTGGTGGACAATCTTGTGTTAGGATGTTAACGGGACGGGCGTGGGTCATCGTTTAGACCATGAATGCAATAGTGCCAAGTGTCTTTGGCAACTTTTTTCCTTTAAGGGACTTGATCATTTTTTAGGCAACTTGAGAAAGCGTCATCGAGGGACTATGATCATTTTGATTTTGTTTGTTTTGCCAAAGACACTCAACATGCAACATGGCCATTTATTGAAGGCAACAAGTGGAGTAACCCTAAGGGTGCAAGTGTGATTAGTGTTGTCCATTTTCATGCTTTTTTGTCTTTGCATTAGTCAAGCTATTTGTTGGTTGATTTTGCATACAAATTAGAAAGCTTAAAAATGCGGAAATTTAAAGTCCTGAATTATTACAACATAATTATGGGGATGGGGGTACAAATGTTTGAATGGGGGATATTTAGCAATAAATTTAAATCTAAACTATTACATCCATATTGAATATACAAGTAATAAATTGTACAATATTTAAGCAAATGTAATAAATATGCAAAATGTATTATGCACAAAATGGTTTTTTTTTATGTATGTAAAGTATTTTTCAATGTGAAATATAAACAAAAATAAAAAGTCAATTTTTGGATATTTTCATGGTTTAGGGCAAAACCCTAGTTTTCTAAATAAATAGTATTTATTAATTATATTATATACAATATTTGTTAATTATATACAAAAAATAAAAAAGAAGTAATTTGTGAAAAAAAAGGTATTTTTGATGTCATATATTAATAAAAATAAAAATGTATTATTTTCATATTTTTATCCTAAATATTTTAATAAATATGTACAATTATATTTATGTATATTTAATAAACTAAATATGTATAAAAATAAAATATTTATTATTTACAAAAAAAGTATGTTTTTAGAAAATGTTTCCAAAATGTAAATAAAAAAATAATAACTTAAAAATATATTTTTTGTATTATTTTCTAGGGTTTTGAAATAAAAGTATATATATTTATTTACATGTATAAGCTAAATAAAATAAATAAATGTCAAATAAATGTAAAAATGGTTGAAAAAATATTTTTTATATTTTTTATATTTGAGCAAAAAATAATAAGTCAGAATCAAAAAGAAAAAATCAAAAATGATTAAAATATCACACAATGGGCCAGGGGGTGTAAATTGAAAAAGGGGGTGCAAAAAGCAGGACTGACTCAGGCCCAGCCCAAGCCAGTCATCTTCAACCTCAAGCTTTGTTTGAACAAGCAAAAACGTGCGTTTCCTAACTCCTGATTCCTGGACTTTCATGCAAAACTCAT
Organism: Vicia faba; assembly: GCA_948472305.1. Classification (NCBI taxonomy): domain Eukaryota; kingdom Viridiplantae; phylum Streptophyta; class Magnoliopsida; order Fabales; family Fabaceae; genus Vicia; species Vicia faba. Next base: position 681,253,652 of record OX451736.1, read on the forward strand.
AACACCAATAATGTAGAGCATCAAGAGACGAATCCAGACATATAAAAAACTTGACCTAACTTTAAGAAACGAGGGAGAATTTCTTCATCCCCAATTCCTGACCTAATTTTTCTTCAATGTTCATGGCCAAAATTCTCACAACATGCTTAATATAAATGAAAAATAAATACATGGATGACTTCAGGGCTATGAGTAGAGCATGTTTCATTCATAAACCTAAGCCTAACTCTTCCTAGATTGAGAGATAGAAGTCCATGTTTTTACCTGTTTCAGCTTGAGTCGTGTACATCAATGGAGGTATCTTCAATGGAGTTTGAGCTTTGGTACAGATTTCCTGAAGTCCAAGGATGCTTCTCCTATCCTTGGCTTGCTCTGAAACTGCCTGTATCGAGCTATGGAAGTCAACCTGCACAGCTGAAAAGTGAAAATGGCAACCTTGGTTATGGATGTTACAATTCAAGTTTAATGCTTGGAATAGCTTTAATGGATGGTAGGGAATGTGTTTGAAGAGGTTTTAGCCAAAACGCACGACAGGAATGGACTGTGGGATTCAAGTTGCAGCCTATGCCCTGTTTTGCCACAAAACTGTGATTTTCTGTATGAGGAGGGATCAAGGGTATTTTGGTCGTGCTTTAGGTCAGTTAGGGAGTATGAAATGTGTTTACAAAGTTTGTTTTTGTTGGTCTTTGCAGGAATGTGAGTTATGGTTCAATATGCAAGTTTTCTTCCTAGATAAGCAAAGATAGTCAAGTTGGGTTATAGGCCAATGCAGGTCCCTCAAGCATGCTACATTTTCTCTTCTTGATCAGTGGGATTTGTCCACAAACTTGTGCCTCAAAGATCTACTTGTACTTCCAAGATATGGACTTTGACATAAAGCATTGCTTTTTCAAAATGGCAAACTTGCTTTTTTCCATTTAAAGGTTAATTCTTTGTGTAATGACTATATGAACAAAATAATGCTAGAACACAATGGATTGGAATTTAATTATTGAGTGTGAATGGGATTAGAGGCCTGTAATCTAGCTTGAACCATGTTGAGTTTGAAAATGCAAAGTGTATGAACATGCCTTGGTCAAGAACAAAAGTGAATTTTGCCCAACTTTGCAAATTCGATTCTCCCTAACCACAAGGGTGTTTGAGAAGTTCTTGGACAATTTGGAAAGCTTGGAATGTGTACTAGAATCCATCTTTGTAATGCAAGTTGAAATTCCAAGTGGAACCATGTGAAAAGTGGCCATAAAGTTGGACAAAAATCCTGCCTAGAATAGGTCAAAATTTTTCTAAGTTAAGAATGTTTTGCATCCTTGTTCCAAAAATCATAACTTGAGCTACAAGCTTCTTTTGAGTAAACTTTGTGAATCAAAGTTGTAGATTTTACAATGGACTACAACTTTCATGTTTTGAGTTTTGTTTGAATCTGTGATCGGTGGGAATAGAACTGACTGTTTTTAGCTGGTTTCGTGAAATGTCGCGGTAAGCAAGAGTCGCCACCGTCTTTTATGTTCTCCAACATGGAAAGGACAAAAGCACAACAAAATTCCTTCTTTGAGAATGTCTCTCGGTTCGGGAGGTAGATTTATAGAAAAGGAAGGTATTAGCACCCTTTCTATCCGTGGTTATCCACGGGCTCTTAGGTACTTGCTCTTATGTTTTCAAAATGTTGTTTGCTTTTCAAGTGTGTGTGGGTTTTGAAAAAGTTTCGTTTGAAAAATTTCTAAGTAACTCTTGTATCTGTCCTCAAGAGTCTATGAAAAATTTTGTTTGAAAACTTTTTGAAAGTGTGGGGTGCGAAAAGTTGTTTTGTTTGTTTTGAAAAGAGCAAGTACCCAGGAGAATCTACATACTCTAAGGAATTAAGTTGTGTAAGAGTCCTTTGGATAGTGCTATCCCACCATTGAGAGGTAGGTAGCACCATCGTTGGAGGTGTTCGGGTCAATTCGATTATTAGGGACATGTGGTCACCAAAGCAATGGTAGGACATCTTAGTGGTAACCCTAATGTCCTAGATCCTTTTATATCCGAGGCAACCGTTTCGAGGCAACTGGATCTTTTGGACAGAAGGGCGACCTCTAAGACACCCTATACTTGATAACCACGTTCAAGGTAACTAGTGAGGCGTACCCTAGGAGTGGCATGTGCATGTGTGTTGTTTTTCAGTTTATTGTCTTGTACATGTTATTTTGTGAGCTACGGATTGATTTTAATTACATACATTCTTGCAGGCATTTTTTTAACAGTTAGGAGTGCGGAAAGTAAATTGTGGAAAGATAAATCTAATTATTACAAGGCGCGGGTATATACATCGCCAAAAACAAAAACCCGTTTTGGAAAATAAAGTGCGAGGAATTTAAAAGAAAGCGATAAAGTTCTAGTTATTACACTTCCTGAGCAGATACAAAAATATAAGATACTGAATTAAAATAAACTGCGCGCGAAAGAAATGAATCGGGACGCCCTAAGGGTTTTGACCCTTTTTTAAGAAAGAATTGAACTTTTGTCCTTTTTTTGTGTAATTAATGAAATTAAAGCTAATAACTAATTAATTAATTAATTAAGAAAATATTTTTTTTTTGTGTTTTTATGTTTTTAATGAAATAAAAAGAAAAGGAATTAAAAGTTGAAAGTGAAAGACCTAATTCTAAATTAATTTTACTTATTAAAAAAATGTTAAAATTGTCCTAATTACACAACTAATTAATTAATGTTAGAATTTATTTACAAAAATAAGTTAATAAATAATAAAATGTTTTTTTGTTTTTTTTTTCTTCTGAATTTTTATTTGTAAAAATGCTAATTTGTTAATTAATAATTAATAAAACTAATAATTAACAAAAAGGGAAATTATGAAAGAAAAGAAAATAAAAAAGGAGAAAAAGGAAAAGAAAATAAGAACCCAGGGGGGTGTTTGGGCCAGATTGGAGGTTTAGTGAAGCAATTTTGGCCCAATAAGCTTAGGCCTGCGTTGACTTTGGAATTGTCTGCATGTGCATTGACTCCTGAACACCATAGTCTTCACTCTTTGGCCATTGGATTGAGGGTTGTGGACACTTGGCAAGCTGATGCCTGGAGCGCATGGTGGGACACATTGAGAATGCCTGCATATGATTATATTGGGAAAAATATGAACAAGGAATTTGGGGGACCTGGGAATCAAACCCAGGCCCCAGTGATTCACAGCCACCTGCTTTTCCACTAGACCACTTATGCGCGTTTGTTAATATAATAATAAACAAATATAATATGAAATAAACACGTTATATGCTGAACAAAAGAAAATTAGCGCGCCACTTTTTGAATTGTCCAATCCCATTCTTCCACGTCCTTCATCTTCTACCTTTTTCCTGTAAAAACAAAGGCAATTAGCAGGGGTTTTTAACCCCCACAAAGTGAAATGACAAAAAATAACGAATAGAGCTATGCTCTATATAAATTGGGCGCGAGGGTTGGGATTGGTTCGTCTCATCAAGCCGGTTTCAACCATGTGCGTCTGGAGGTCTAATTTTACAGTACGTGAAAAGCCCTAATTTGAGAGCTCTGAAAACCTAGAATTTAACAATGGTGTTTTGCAATTCTGGGCGCCATAATGCAATTCAATCACACTAATAGCTTCGTATGGGTCCTGTGAACACAATACAATCAATAAAAAATGTTAAAAATGCATGAATCGATGAGTATGATTTTGAAAAAAAGTGATGAACCGTATGACTGTGAATGGCGTTTCCTGGAGCTTTAAAGCTTGTTTCTGATTGCAAAATGTTCCTGGAAGGTCCAACAAGGTGTTTGAATCAAGAAAAGGCTTCCAATTGTGCTGGAAGGTTGATTTCAGATTTGACTTTTACTTGAGTTTTTTTGGAATTGGTTTGGCCGTTTCAGGGTGCTTAGGCCGTGAATGAGGCTTGTTACACTTGCATATGTAGTAATGAATGAGAATAAGTCACATTATGAGCCAATGATCCATTGCAATTAAGTTTTTGGATTTTGCTTCATCACCATTAAAGATCATTCCAAGTTTGTTCAAATTTTGAATTTTTATGCATAAAATGGCCCTAGCACGAAATTGGTAGGTTGTTCATGACACATAAAAGTCATTCAAATCAAAAGATGTTATTGAATTAATTTTTTTTTATTTTATTTGAATTTTATGGATTTAAAATGAATTAAATCAAATAAAATTAAATAAAAATAGAAAAATTAATGTTTAATCTTGAAATTGATCATGGGACACGTGGGGGGCAGGACAAGGCGAATCAAGTGGAAAAAAGTGGGCCCTTTTGTCAAAAATTGAAGTTTCAAGGATAGTTGACTTTTGCCATTTCACAAAAATTTCCCAACTTCTCCAATGCATATCTTGCTCAATTTTGGTCATATGAACATGTTCTTGGACATTTTGGAAAGTTCTTGAAGTCCTCTAACCAATGCCTTTGGTCCCATGTCATTTGAATTTACCAATCCCAAGTTATGGTCTTTGACTTAAAGTGCCTTTTTGTTGACTTTTGAAAATGACCTATAATGTTGAAATTGGTAACTTTTTGTGGGAGCATTTATTGGACTTGGAATGTGAAGATGAGTTGTAGGAAATGTCCTCCCCTTAAAAATGAGCATTGGATTGGATTTTTTTGATGAACCATGAAAAAGTTATGCTTTGGTCAAGTTACAGTTGACTTTTCAACTGTCCAAAAATGGAAACTTTTGCATCTTGATGATTTTTGAGCCATTCTTGTGGAATCATGATCAAGACTTGATCAAATGATGATTGTGGCTTCAAAATAAGATGTTGACCAAAAATTTTGACTTTTGACTGCCAAATGACCATTTTACCCCTACAGTTGATTATGGGGCAACTAGGGCTTTTGACTGTGCAACTTGACCTTGTGAGTCTTGAAACTTGACATGTAGATGCTTGACAATGTGTATGAGTATATGGGACTTGATTGAGCCCTTGAAAACCTCAACTTCCTTGCAGGAACCAAAACCCTAATTTGACTGGCTTAGGAGGGTGGTTGACTGTGCAACCCTTGAGAAGACTTGAGCAAATTGAGATGATGCTTGTCAAAAATTTGAAGAATATGGGAGGGCAAATTTTGGGGTACAACAGTTGCCCCTGTTCAATCTTCTTAGACCTGAGGATGTAGATTGGCCTGCGTGCCTTTCGTGATCCGAAGGTGGAAGATGATTGAACACTAGAGTTCCCAGAAATTTGCACTCACATAGTGGAGTATCAGCAGTGTGACAGCGGGAATGAGCTTACAGATGCCATTTGGAGAGATGATGGACAGGAGGATGGGCTTATAGATGCCATCTGGATGTGACAGGACTTTGTCGGGAATGTGCTTATAGATTCCATTTGGAAAGATGGTATGGGAGGATGGGCTTATAGATGCCATCTGGAGATGTGACAGAACCTTGTCGGGAATGGGCTTATAGATGCCATTTGGAAGTGATGGATAGGAGGATGGGCTTATAGATGCCATCTGGAGGTGCGACAGAATCTTGTCGGGAATGGGCTTATAGATGTCATTTGGAGACTATCTGTTGAGTTGTAATTTTGTGAGTTGAAAGAGGGAACCTGTGTAGGGTTACCTGATGATGGGCTCGTGTAAAACTGCATCTTGGAAAGAAGGAAACCTGTGGAGGGTCGACTGATGATGAGCCCGTGTGAAGCTGCATCTGAAATGGAGAAGAAACCTGTGTGAGGTTACTTTGATGATGAGCCCGTGTGAAACTGCATCTGGAGCTAAGAAGGAAACCTGTGTAGGGTTTACTGATGACGAGTCCGTGTAAAACTGTATCCTTGGAAATGGAGAACCTGTGTAGGGTTTCTGGGTGACGAGTCCGTGTAAAACTTCATCTTTGGAAAGAGAGAACCTGTGTAGGGTTTCTTGATGACGAGTCCGTGTAAAACTACGTCTGGAGAGAGAGAACTTGTGTAGGGTTTCTTTGGGATAAGTTCATGTAAAACTTCTTGAGGAACCAGGGTAAGGTTACCTTGGGATAAATCCGTGTAAGACTTTGGGAGGAACCGGTGTATGGTTACCTTGATATAAGTCCGTGTAAGACTTCTGGAGGAACCGGGGTAAGGTTACTGCAGGATAAGTTCGTGTAAAACTTCTTGATGAACCGGGGTAAGGTTATCTTGAGATAAGTCCGTGTAAGACTTCTGGAGGAACCGGGGTAAGGTTACTGTAGGATAAGTTCGTGTAAAACTTCTTGATGAACCGGGGTAAGGTCATCTTTGAGATAAGTCCGTGTAAGACTTCTGGAGGAACCGGGGTAAGGTTACTGCAGGATAAGTTCGTGTAAAACTTCTTGATGAACCGGGGTAAGGTCATCTTTGAGATAAGTCCGTGTAAGACTTCTGGAGGAATTGGGGTAAGGTTACTGCAGGATAAGTTCGTGTAAAAGTTCTGGATGAACTGGGGTAAGGTCATCTTTGAGATAAGTCCGTGTAAGACTTCTGGAGGAACCGGGGTAAGGTTACTGTAGGATAAGTTCGTGTAAAACTTCTTGATGAACCGGGGTAAGGTCATCTTTGAGATAAGTCCGTGTAAGACTTCTGGAGGAACTGGGGTAAGGTTACTGCAGGATAAGTTCGTGTAAAACTTCTTGATGAACCGGGGTAAGGTCATCTTTGAGATAAGTCCGTGTAAGACTTCTTCTGAAAGAAAAGGAACCGGTGTAGGGTTACTTTGATGATAAGTCCGTGTAAGACTTCGTCTGAAAATTGAGAAGGAACCGGTGTAGGGTTGCCTGATGATGAGTTCGTGTAAAACTACATCTGAGGTTGAGAAGGAACCGGTGTAGGGTTGCCTGTTGATGAGCCCGTGTAAGACTTCTTCTGAAAGAAAAGGAACCGGTGTAGGGTTGCTTGAGGATGATCAAGTAGATAATTGTCCTGTTTGGTTTCGGATATTAACCCACGATCAGTCGTCCACAGAATTTTCCTGGCTTGTTACCAATGTTGATCTGGAACTGTAGAGGTAGATGGTAATCATCTTTTGATTGACCTTTTCCTGAAAAGGCAAAACGTTAGCTGTATGCAGTGTCATGGTGCATGAACTGCATGATATTAAGATGTTCTCAAGAGTAAATGAGATTTGTGTTGTATGATGTGTATGCATGTCATAATGCATGAAGATGTGATGTTTATGAATGTGTTTTCGTCTGGGAAAATAAATCCTTGACGATTGCCGGGAAGTTTGTTGAATCCTGGGCTGATGTTGAAGAGTAGAGTTCTTCGTCTCCGCTGGGGATGATGGTTGTAAGAATAAACCGGTAGGAGAAGATGACTCCGTTGGGGAATAAACTTGTTGGAGAGATTACTCTGCGGGGAATACTCTGTGGGAAGAGATACTTCGCTGAGGTTTTGATGATAACTCCGCTGGGGATACCGTTGGTAAGCTTTGTTGAGGGAATTGATGAACTCCGCTGGGGGGTAGGAAGAACTTCGCCGAGGACGATCTTTCCATGGTAATTAGCTGAGGATAACCTAATTATAAGCCCTGGTGGGGAATAACCTTTGAATAAAGCTGGGTAGATGCGTTCGTACTCTGCCGGTGGATAAGCTTCCAGAATCTACTGGGGATAAGCTTCCAAAATCTACTGGGGAGATTGATTCATTTTCCTGGGGAAACTTTTGGATTGCACCGGGAAATGGCTCCACTGGGGTGTCTAGTATTCCGCCGGGGAACAATCTTATATTAAGATTGCCGGGGATGCTTGCTTAGGAACATTTGTATACTCCGCTGGGGAATGCTGAGATTTACTGGGGATATCCAACTTCCTTAAGGCTGACAGTAGACTAACTCTGCTTGGGGAGAGCATTGCTGACTTGCTAGAGGGTATTGTGCCTTGTTAGGGCTGACGGGAGACCAACTCTGCTTGGGGAGAGTATTTATGATTCTGGTCTTACTCAACGGGGAGTGAAGGTAACTTGGTCATGTTCTTCAGCTGAACTTACCCTGGTACCTTGGTTGACAGAGCAACTAGATCGCTTGGACAACTCATTATTGCCCCTGTTTCTGATGTGGGAGAAGAAGATACCTTGTGGAGGTGCTTGATAACTGCCGATTGACAAATCTTCTTCTGGTAGGCAAGTGACGGGATGCCGGGACATAGTCGTACGCTTTTGATCCCTAATTTTTGCCTGGACCGCCCTTTCGGGGTTTCAGTCCACCGGGATACCCATTTTTGCCCAAGCCGCCTTTCCAGGTTTTCGACTTGCCGGGTGTACAAATTTTCTTCATTTTCATCCCTTATTTTGCCCGAACCCTTTTGGTCCGCCGGGAAGCCCTTATTTTTGCCTAGGTGTGTCAACCTAGCGGGTATTTGATTATGCGCAGTATTTTTTCGACTATGCCCATGTTCTCAGAGATGTAGGGAGGTGCCCCTGTTGATAGTGTTGTGTTGCCGTATCACCAGAAGATCTTCGTTTGATCATCCAATGCCCCAAGTGATCCAGATGGAGATTTGCCCCAAGCTAGTTGGCATTTGAGAGATTCTCCGAATCTTGACTTAACTGCCCCAGATGATAGACAATGATCATGCCTGCCCCCTTGGTTGGAAGTGCTTTTGTTCACTAGATATTCTTCGTGCGAATTTCTTTGTTGTTCGAACAAAAAGTCATATGCAAACAATGTTATGTTAAAAATGCAAAGCTTATGTCTGTCTTTGAAGTTTTTGAAAATGCATTTTTAAGGAAATTTTGTAAACTGTTATGTCAACTCAAGATTTTACAGCGAGCCTTAAGGAGTCAGGATACCTTTGTAACAGTATGCTTTCGAACTAACCCATGCTTCAGCTAGGACTTTTTAGGGTTGTAACGTGGCCTGGTTCACGGTTTAAGAAACAAAGGATAAAGGCTCAAATTTTTATTTGTACCCACCCGCTCTTCGTGATGTTCTTCGATCCTAAACTCAACTAATCGTGCATTAGACCTTGTTTGAGTCTTTGCTATGATGTTCCGGTGATGGTTCGAATGTTGACAATTTATTTTGAATAGGCAGTCATTTCTTTTTGTTGAGGGTTTGTGAGACCTCTTTTTTTTGATTTCGTTATCCCTGTTTTTATCCTGAACTGTTTCTTTTGTGATTACAGTCCGCGGGATGCCCTAGTTTTGTAAGTCTCCTTCATAGGTTTTAACTTATTGGGCTTTTGTTGTTGAAAGATAGTGACTGCCTGTCTTTATGATTATTCGGAACCATCACGGTTCTTTGTTTTGTAAGGACTTCTTTGGTGCCATTCGTTGTGCACTTGGATCAACTGAGAAGACTACCCTGCCCCAGGTTATGATTAAGGGTTTTAATTTTCGAAAAAAAAACTCCTACTTCTTTGGCTCGAAGGGGTTGACGAGGGATTATCTTCCTTATAACTCCAGTGTTTAGGAATTGAAACAATGCATATACCTCATCAGCGGGGTCTGTTGAAAAGCATACTGTAGATTGTGGTATCGTTTTCGTCATCCTCCATCAAGAGGCTTAGAATTTTCAATCGAGAGTTGAACATCAAATAAAAGCAATTTTGAATATAGAGAACACAATTACTTCAAAACAGACACGTGTAATGCATTAATGAAATAATAGAGTTTGACATGATAATTGTTTGAATAAGCATAGAAAAATACAATATCAGAATTTAAATGAACAAGAGTCTCTCAATCCTAGCCATGTTTTGGCAAGGGAGCAGTGATCACATAGGGAGTCTCAGCAGGCTCGAATTCGATCTCCTTGGCATCAATCATGTTCTGAATCTTGTATTTCAATGCCCAACAATCCTCAGTATTGTGCCCCGGGCTTCCGGAATGATATGCACACCTCGCATCTGGGTTGTAGTTTGGAGAAGAGGTCTTGGGATTCGCATGAGGGTTGATCACCGCAATCAGATTCATTTTCAACATGTGCTGCAAGGCTTGTGACAATGGCATGTTGATGTTGTTGAATTATCTTTTAGGCTCGTCTGGCCTTCGCTGATTTCCCTTTGGCGGTTGTCGGCGTGACGCAGAACCTGAGATCATGACTGCCCCTACGTGTTGGTAACGATGATCCTTCTGACTGTATGCAGCATTGGACTCTTTCTTGAATGGTTTCTTCTCAGTGTTCAAGGAGTCACCCTTTTGTATCTTCCCAGACTTGATACCAGCTTCTATCCTCTCCCCAGTTAAGATCAGATCTGTGAACCCAGCAGAAGAATTCCCAATCAGATGGTTGAAGAATGGACCAGACAAGGTTCCCAAGAACATGTCAACAAGCTCACGGTCAGTCAACAGTGGCTGCACCCTGCCAGCCAGGTCTCTCCACTTTTGCGCGTACTCCTTAAAACCTTCACCCGTCCCAAGTGACATACCCTAGAGTTGGATACGCGTGGGAGCGAGGTCGGAATTGTACTGATACTGCTTATAAAAAGCAGTAGCCAAGTCCTCCCAGTTACGAATATTGGTTCCATCCAGCTGATAGAACCATTCGAGTTGAGTCCCTGAAAGACTCTCCTGGAAGAAATGGATCCATAAGTTCTTGTCCGTAGTGTAAGGTTGGATCTTCCTTACATATGATCTGAGGTGCAGCTTAGGATAGGAAGCCCCATCGTATTTCGCAAAGGCAGGCACCTTGAACTTGTGAGGGATCACCACCCCAGAATATAGACCTAGATCTTCGAAGTCCAGGCCGGGCACTTTCTGAATCTCCATAGCGTTTAACCGGTCCTCCAGCTGTTTGTACCTGTCCTCAGCAGGAGGGTACTGTTCATCATTGAAATCCGTCTCGTTGTCGGAGACCAATGGACTAGGAACCCTTCTCTCTTGGGGACTTCCTTCCCCAACAGATGGAGTAGTCAGCTCAGCTTCATTTTGTGATCCATTCCCAGATCTGCGTCTAGGGTTGAACATCACAGTCCTCTTCTTCTTCTTCTTCAAGAGAAGAGTCTTCAAATCCTGTTGATCCTGGGCTAGGCTCATAACCAACTCCTGAAACTGGGAATTCTGGGCCTGGAGGGCCTTGATAGCTTGTTCATTGGATGATTCAGGATTCATGATGACTGCGTGAATAAACAGCGAAGAAGGTAAGTGACCTGTAAAAAGTGTACCCGTAATGCAATGATATGTATGATATGCATGCAATGTTTTCAAGGATCTCGCGGGGTAAACAGAGAAACTTGTTAGAATTTGAATCCGGTGGCTTGATTGAAGGAACTTCATGTTGTTGAGAGTCCTTCTTCAAGAGTCAAAGCTCACCATATCGAGTGGGTCATAGCCCCTGACTCAAGTTATCAACCTTGGCTAGAGGAAAATAAATCCCCTTTGCCCCTTGCTAGACATTGGTTCATCATGACCTGCATCACAAGCCCTTGAGATCCTTGAAATGGATTAGTCCTTATGCAGGATGCATGCAATGGTATGATGGTATGATGTTATGTACATGGATGCAAAGGTGTGAGGTGTAAGTAAGCCTTGTAATGAGTCCCAATTAAGGACTGTAAACAAAAACCTGCAAGTAGCTCCATGTTGTCAAGCATGCAAGTAATTCAAGTTTGAAGGCACACAAGTCACACAGAGAGCCCTTAGAGTTTAGGCCAACATGAAGTTTAGGTACTACCCTCTTTTCGTTTAGTTGGTTAAGACCTGTCCTAGAAAATAGTAACCGGGTTCTAAGGAGCTCAATATCATTGGGTTGTTTTCTGTGTTCATTGTTTTGATTTAGCCACTGAACTGGCGATCAAAATATTCCAAGAAAACAACCCTCAATGAGTGTAGTATCGAGTATCAACCAACTTCGGACTGCACCAAAGTCAGTCATCTCACTACCCCTAAAGAGGCCAGGATGGTCAAGTAAGGTTCCTAAGGTCAGTTGATGCTTCACGACACCATGCGGCGGCCCCGTACTCTCTTTGACTTGACTCAAGGGTTACCGGTACTCACTAAAGTGCCACATCAACGTAGCAAACTGCTTCAACCATGTCGGTATACCCCGCACAGTTCCCTCACAGTTTTGTTGCTACTTTCTAAGAGGTATCCCCCAGATCCGGGTTAGGATCTATGAAACTCCCAAAACAGGCCCACAATATTTAAAGCAAACAAAGAAAGCAATTGAAAACATAAGTATGATCTAATTCTAAGGTACACCTCACTTATTAAGTTCCCCAGCAGAGTCGCCAGTTCTGTGATCGGTGGGAATATAACTGACTGTTTTTAGCTGGTTTCGCAAAATGTCGCGGTAAGCAAGAGTCGCCACCGTCTTTTATGTTCTCCAACATGGAAAGGACAAAAGCACAGCAAAATTCCTTCTTTGAGAATGTCTCTCGGTTCGGGAGGTAGATTTATAGAAAGGGAAGGTATTAGCACCCTTTCTATCTGTGGTTATCCACGGGCTCTTAGGTACTTGCTCTTATGTTTTCAAAATGTTGTTTGCTTTTCAAGTGTGTGTGGGTTTTGAAAAAGTTTCATTTGAAAAATTTCTAAGTAACTCTTGTATCTGTCCTCAAGAGTGTATGAAAAATTTTGTTTGAAAACTTTTTGAAAGTGTGGGGTGCGAAATGTTGTTTTGTTTGTTTTGAAAAGAGCAAGTACCCAGGAGAATCTACCTACTCTAAGGAATTAAGCTGTGTAAGAGTCCTTTGGATAGTGCTATCCCACCATTGAGAGGTAGGTAGCACCATCGTTGGAGGTGTTCGGGTCAATTTGATTATTAGGGACATGTGGTCACCAAAGCAATGGTAGGACATCTTAGTGGTAACCCTAATGTCCTAGATCCTTTTATATCCGAGGCAACCGTTTCGAGGCAACTGGATCTTTTGGACAGAAGGGCGACCTCTAAGACACCCTATACTTGATAACTACGTTCAAGGCAACTAGTGAGGCGTACCCTAGGAGTGACATGTGCATGTGTGTTGTTTTTCAGTTTATTGTCTTGTACATGTTATTTTGTGAGCTACGGATTGATTTTAATTACATACATTCTTGCAGGCATTTTTTTAACAGTTAGGAGTGCGGAAAGTAAATTGCAGAAAGATAAATCTAATTATTACAAGGCGCGGGTATATACATCGCCAAAAACAAAAACCCGTTTTGGAAAATAAAGTGCGAGGAATTTAAAAGAAAGCGATAAAGTTCAAGTTATTACACTTCTTGAGCAGATACAAAAATATAAGATACTGAATTAAAATAAACTGCGCACGAAAGAAATGAATCGGGACGCCCTAAGGGTTTTAACCCTTTTTTAAGAAAGAATTGAACTTTTGTCCTTTTTTTGTGTAATTAATGAAATTAAAGCTAATAATTAATTAATTAATTAATTAAGAAAAATTTTTTTTTGTGTTTTTATGTTTTTAATGAAATAAAAAGAAAAGGAATTAAAAGTTGAAATTGAAAGACCTAATTCTAAATTAATTTTACTTATTAAAAAAATGTTAAAATTGTCCTAATTACACAACTAATTAATTAATGTTAGAATTTATTTACAAAAATAAGTTAATAAATAATAAAATGTTTTTTTTGTTTTTTTGTTTTCTGAATTTTTATTTGTAAAAATGCTAATTTGTTAATTAATAATTAATAAAACTAATAATTAACAAAAAGGGAAATTATGAAAGAAAAGAAAATAAAAAAGGAGAAAAAGGAAAAGAAAATAAGAACCCAGGGGGGTGTTTGGGCCAGATTAGAGGTTTAGTGAAGCAATTTTGGCCCAATAAGCTTAGGCCTGCGTTGACTTTGGAATTGTCTGCATGTGCATTGACTCATGAACACCATAGTCTTCACTCTTTGGCCATTGGATTGAGGGTTGTGGACACTTGGCAAGCTGATGCCTGGAGCGCATGGTGGGACACCTTGAGAATGTCTGCATATGATTATATTGGGAAAAATATGAACAAGGAATTTGGGGGACCTGGGAATCAAACCCAGGCCCCAGTGATTCACAGCCACCTGCTTTTCCACTAGACCACTTATGCGCGTTTGTTAATATAACAATGAACAAATATAATATGAAATAAACACGTTATATGCTGAACAAAAGAAAATTAGCGCGCCACTTTTTGAATTGTCCAATCCCATTCTTCCACGTCCTTCATCTTCTACCTTTTTCCTGTAAAAACAAAGGCAATTAGCGGGGGTTTTTAACCCCCACAAAGTGAAATGACAAAAAATAACGAATAGAGCTATGCTCTATTAAAATTGGGCGCGAGGGTTGGGATTGGTTCGTCTCATCAAGCCGGTTTCAACCATGTGCGTCTGGAGGTCTAATTTTACAGTACGTGAAAAGCCCTAATTTGAGAGCTCTGAAAACCTAGAATTTAACAATGGTGTTTTGCAATTCTGGGCGCCATAATGCAATTCAATCACACTAATAGCTTCGTATGGGTCCTGTGAACACAATACAATCAATAAAAAATGTTAAAAATGCATGAATCGATGAGTATGATTTTGAAAAAAAGTGATGAACCGTATGACTGTGAATGGCGTTTCCTGGAGCTTTAAAGCTTGTTTCTGATTGCAAAATGTTCCTGGAAGGTCCAGCAAGGTGTTTGAATCAAGAAAAGGCTTCCAATTGTGCTGGAAGGTTGATTTCAGAATTGACTTTTGCTTGAGTTTTTTTGGAATTGGTTTGGCCGTTTCAGGGATGCTTAGGTCGTGAATGAGACTTGTCACACTTGCATATGTAGTAATGAATGAGAATAAGTCACATTATGAGCCAATGATCCATTGCAATTAAGTTTTTGGATTTTGCTTAATCACCATTAAAGATCATTCCAAGTTTGTTCAAATTTTGAATTTTTATGCATAAAATGGCCCTAGCACGAAATTGGTAGGTTGTTCATGACACATAAAAGTCATTCAAATCAAAAGATATTATTGAATTAATTTTTTTTGATTTTATTTGAATTTTATGGATTTAAAAAGAATTAAATCAAATAAAATCAAATAAAAATAGAAAAATTAATGTTTAATCTTGAAATTGATAATGGGACACGTGGGGGGCATGACAAGGCTGAATCAAGTGGAAAAAAAGTGGGCCCTTTTGTCAAAAATTGAAGTTTCAAGGATAGTTGACTTTTGCCATTTCACAAAAATTTCCCAACTTCTCCAATGCATATCTTGCTCAATTTTGATCATATGAACATGTTCTTTGACATTTTGGAAAGGTCTTGAAGTCCTCTAAACAATGCCTTTGTTCCCATGTCATTTGAATTTACCAATCTCAAGTTATGGTCTTTGACTTAAAGTGCCTTTTTATTGACTTTTGAAAATGACCTATAATGTTGAAATTGGTAACTTTTTGTGGGAGCATTTCTTGGACTTGGAATGTGAAGATGAGTTGTAGGAAATGTCCTCCCCTTCAAAATGAGCATTGGATGGGATTTTTCTGATGAACCATGAAAAAGTTATGCTTTGGTCAAGTTACAGTTGACTTTTTAGCTGTCCAAAAATGGAAACTTTTGCATCTTGATGATTTTTGAGCCATTCTTGTGGAATCATGATCAAGACTTGATCAAATGATGATTGTGGCTTCAAAATAAGATGTTGACCAAAAATTTTGACTTTTGACTGCCAAATGACCATTTTACCCCTACAGTTGATTGTGGGGCAACTAGGGCTTTTGACTGTGCAACTTGACCTTGTGAGTCTTGAAACTTGAAATGTAGATGCTTGACAATGTGTATGAGTATATGGGACTTGATTGAGCCCTTGAAAACCTCAACTTCCTTGCAGGAACCAAAACCCTAATTTGACTGGCTTAGCAGGGTGGTTGACTGTGCAACCCATGAGAAGACTTGAGCAAATTGAGATGATGCTTGTCAAAACTTTGAAGAATATGGGAGGGAAAATTTTTGGGTACAACAGAATCCAAATGTATCTTGATGAAAAAATGGGGCAAAGTTAGGAAAAAATAAGGAAGTTTCATAACTTAGAAAAATTCTAAGTTATGAAATTTTCTCATTTTAAACCCTAATTTGCAAATTTGGGTTTCTTGATGAACAAGTTTCATAATTTGACATGTCTTGATGAAAAATGAATCTTGGCACTTGATTTTGACCAAAAAGTCAAAGTTTGACTTTTCAGTATACAGTCAAATTTTGATCAGTTGACTGGAAAATTCATCTGTCAATCCTGTGCATTTGGGATCTTTTGAACTTTTTGAATATGTAAAGACAATGCCATTGAGTTCTTGAGTCCATATGTGATCTTGGTTTGCTTTTGGCTAGGTTAAACAGTAAAAAATTGCCTTTGTGCAGTCAAAACCCTAAAAATGACCATTTTGCCCTTTTGGTGATCTGATCAAATTTCTTGTGGAATTGTGATCCAAACTTGACCAAATGGTTCATATGAGTTCATTATGTTGATGTGGGTCAAATTTCATGAGGTTTGACTGTCAATTGGCCACAGTTGACTTTTTCCCCAATACAACTGATTTCTAGGTCAACTGTCCAATTGACTGGGCAAAGATTGGAATCAAGGCTTGAAACTTGGTATGGATGAACTTGTGAGTCCAACATGAAGCATGAAAGTCACCTTGGGCATTTTAGGTCAAAACATCTTTGTGCAAACTCAAACCCTAGTTTGGGTCAACAGTGCAAGGAGGAGTCTTGAGCAGAGCAAACCCTAACTTGATCAAGAGTCTTGTGGTGAGAAAATGTTGATGAAATGAAAGGGAAAATTTTGGGGTACAACACCATTCAATATAACATAAGCAGGTTTCTTACAACAAGTCTCTTCATCTTTCTACTATTTATTTCTGTAAGATGGATCTCGAGCAGACAGTAAAAGACCTCCAGGCGCAGAATGCTCAGTTTCAACAGATGTTCTTGACTCTAGCCAAAGGACAAGAGGATATGAAAACCTTACTGGTTGAAGAAAAGAAGAAGAAAGCAAAGAAAATAACCGGAGTTCTGAATATGGGAAGTAGGGTTCCAAGGACAAGCCAGACGGACCCTAGACTTTGCAACGTCATCTGGTGAAAAGGGTAATCAAGAAGTGAAAGGCAAGGAAGCAGTTTTCCATCAAGAATGTGAAAAGGAAGAAGAAGAAGATTACTCTGAAGAGCAATATCCTTCGGCCGACGACAAATACAAACATCTGGAAGAGCGTCTGAGTGCAATGGAAATTCAGAAAGTGCTCGGGCTGGACTTTGAGGAGCTGGGTTTGGTATCTGGGATTGTTATTCCTCCAAAATTCAAGGCACTAGTGTTCGCTAAATACGATGGGGTTTCGTGTCCCAAGATGCATCTCCGATCTTATGCGAGGAAGATACAACCTCACACTGCTGACAGAGATTTGTGGGTCCACTTCTTTCAAGACAGTCTATCCGGGACTCAACTAGATTGGTTTTATCAACTAGAGAGGGCCAATATCCATAATTGGGAAGACCTTACCGCTACTTTTTGTAAACAGTATCAATACAACACAAATCTTGCTCCCACCCGTACTCAACTCTAGAGTATGGCTATGGTTTCAAGTGAAGGTTTCAAAGACTACGCACAGAAATGGAGGGACTTAGCAGGAAAAGTCCAGTCTCCCCTTTTTGAAAGGGAGTTAGTAGACATGTTTCTGGGAACCCTGTCCCATCCTTTCTTTAATCATTTAATTGGAAGCTCCTCAACAGGCTTTACTGAATTAATCTTGACCGAAGAAAGAGTGGAAGCTGGGATTAAGAGTGGGAAGATCCAAAAAGACGCATCCTCTGCTGCTGTAAGAAAACCATTTATTGGGAAGAAAGAAGTTATTGTTGTGTATCCTCAAAGAAATCAAGATAGAACTGAACACCGTCCAATGGTGGGGGCTGTCATAATCCCAAAACCCGCACCTGCTCAACAAAGAAGCAACCAACCTAGAACAAAAAGACCAGTAAGACAATTTACCCGGATTAATATGACACTATCTCAAGTCCTTCCACATTTGTTGAGATCTAATCTGGTAACTTTGAAAGAAGCTCCGAAGAATCCCAACACCACCTATCCTCACTACCATCCTAATGCTCGCTGTGCTTACCATTCAGAGAGTCTGGGCCATGATACCAACAACTGTTGGGCTTTGAAAAACAAGGTGCAAGATCTTCTTGGAGCCAAAGAGATTGAATTCGATGCTCCTGAGATCCCAAATGTTATCACCGCTCCTATGCCCAAGCATGGCCGTGATGTTAACGCTGTTGAAGATGATATGTTCATTACAGTTGTTGATGAACTCGTTACTCCTCTCCTGACTATCAAGAGGAACCTGTTGAAGGCCAGTTTATTTCCGGGCTGTGACGAAAGCTGCCACCTCTGTTTATCCATACCAACTGGATGTCATTTATTGAAAGCAGGTGTTCAACGCCTAATGGATCACAAAGAGATTTTGTTTGAAAAGACTCCCGTTCCAACCATTTCATACAATGATGTTTCAATAGTAACCATTTTCGCCAATTCTTCCAGGGTCTCCACTAAAAGACCCGTTAGGATTACATCAGTTCCAAAAGTAGCTCCACTGATAATTACTATGCCTGGACCAATCCCGTACTCATCAGATAACATTGTCCCATGGAACTATGGGGGCGATGTCTACTATCACGGCGTCAAGCAGGATTCACCGGCTGTTGAAGACTCAATTTTTGAGAAGGCTTACCCCGACATCAAAAACATTGCGGGAACCAGCAGGATAATCCGAAGTGGCAGAGTATTCTCCCCATAGATTTCTCCTCCAAATACTGTTACCGGTCCTGTGATCATCCATGTTTCTGTTCCTGTTGACATTACTACTACTACTACTACAATCCCTATAGTTATACCTGTTGATACTCCTGCCACCGAGTCGACCGAGACTCAGGGCAAAGGAATTCTGGTTCAACCTGTCCGAATGAAGGCGCAATCAGTATCTATCCCTGAGGCCTCCCAAAAGGAGATGGAAGAAATTCTGAAAATTATAAAGAGAAGCGACTACAACGTAGTCGAACAACTAGGGCAGACTCCGTCAAAGATCTCCATGCTAGCTTTATTGTTGTGCTCCGAGGCTCATGTGAAGGCCTTGGTGAAGTTTCTTAAAACTTCCCATGTACCACAAGAAACCTCTGCTAATCATTTGCAAGACTGTGTGGCCAGCTTGACCGCGGATAATGGTTTAGGCTTTTCTGATGCTGGCTGGACACCTAGAGGGAGGAAGCACAATGAAGCATTGCATGTCTCTGTCGAATGCAGGGGCACAACTTTGGCCCATGTCTTGGTTGATACTGGTTCATCTTTGAATGTGTTGCCTAAGAAGGATCTTGATAGACTCGACTGTGAAGGTTTGACCTTAAAACCCAGCAACATAGTGGTAAGGGCCTTCAACGGTTCAAAGAAAATGGTGCATGGGGAGGTGGACATCCCCATAAAAGTTGGAATCCAAACCTTTGATTCAACTTTTTATGTGATGGACATTCACCCTTCCTATTCCTACTTGTTAGGTCGACCATGGATTCACAACGCTGGTGTTGTTACCTCTACATTACATCAAATGTTGAAATATCCAACCGAGGGGAAAATCATTACTGTCCATGAAGAAGAGGAATATATGGTCAGTCACTTAAACTCCTTCAGGTACGTGGAATTGGATGGTAAATTCATTGAAACTCCATTTCAGCACTTCGAGGAAGTCCCACGAACTGTGGAAGTAACCAAGATTGTTTCCTAAGTCCCAAAGATTACCAGACCTCTGCTAAAGATGTCTTCTCTGAAGGATGCCAGGGACGTGATCGAAGAAGGTGGGTGTACTATTTGGGGCCAACTCCCGGATATCCCATACAAATCTGACAAATTTGGTTTGGGTTTCACTTCAGAAGCCCATAAAGCTGTATGTCGTGCTCGTGCCGGGGGACCACCCTTGAAGATTAGGAACCACAGAGTCAACACAGTGGAGGGTGATGAGGACAACTACAACCTGGAGGAATGGATTTTCCCAACTGTCAATGGAGGACTCAACAACTGGGAAGCTAAAGATTTTGTCCCAATTACTTTTATCCAACAGTAATTGTCTTTAAATTTTGTCAGACCTGTAATAATTAAAAAATTTAGACTTTTAGAACCTTGTGTCTTACCCGAGGCACATCGGTCGATTTGTAAGGGTTGTTACGTCATTTTCATATGTCATCAATGAATCATGGACGTTTTTGCATACAAAATTTTTGCTCTTTGTATTTATTTTTAAATTTTCATTGCTTTCAAAGATAGTTATGCTCTTACACACACTCACCTTCAAAATGCAGATCTACATCCATTCAGGATCCCATGGGTAACGATTCTGCTATGGTTTTCTGTGACTCTGAAAATCTAATCTACCAAGCCGAAGACGAAGGTGAGGAATATTGTGAAGTTCTAGGGGAACTTGCCAGGTTACTACAACAAAAAGAGAGTACCATACATCCCCACAAAGAACCAGTGGACACAGTTAACCTAGGTACTGAAGAGGACAAGAAAGAAGTCAGAGTGGGTGCCAATCTGGAACCCAGTGTCAAGAAGCGTCTGACTCGGTTGCTACATGATTATGTCGCGGTATTTTCCTGATCGTACAAAGACATGCCAGGATTGGATGTTGATATCATGGTACATCGTCTACCAACAAAAGAATACTTCCCTTCGGTAAAGCAAAAGGTCTGTCGCATGCGACCAGACATGTCAGAGAAGATTATGGCCTAAGTCATGAAACAATTCAACACCGGATTCTTGGTCGTCACCTCCTATCCGCAATGGGTCGCCAATGTTGTTCCTGTTCCTAAAATGGACGGCAAAGTATGCATGTGCGTGGACTACAGAGATTTGAATAGGGCACGCCCTAAGGATGATTTCCCACTTCCCCACATTGATATTCTGGTTGACAATACAACACAACATAAGGTGTTTTCCTTCATGGATGGTTTCTCAGGCTATAATTAAATCAAAATGGTGCCTGAGGACATGGAGAAAACAACCTTTGTCACACAATGAGGCACATTCTGTTACAAGGTTATGTCGTCCAAGTTGAAGAATGCTGGGGCAACCTATCAGTGTGCCATGGTAGCTCTATTTCATGACATGATACATCACAAAATAGATGTCTATGTGGACGATGTGATAGCCATATCTCAAACTAAAGAGAAACATCTTGACCATTTACAAAAACTCTTTGAGAGACTAAAGAAATACAAGCTGAGGTTGAACCCGAATAAATGCATATTTGGGGTGAGGTCCGATAAACTCCTAGGCTTTGTTGTCAGCGGTAAAGGTATCAAAGTGGACCCTGCCAAGGTGAAAGCGATACAAGAAATGCCTGCTCCTTGCACCAAGAAGGAAGTCAGAGGATTCTTGGGACGGTTAAACTACATTGCCAAATTCATTTCTCACCTGACAGCTACTTGTGAACCAATCTTCAAGTTATTGAAGAAAGATCAAGTAGTCAAATGGAATGATGAATGCCAAACTGCCTTCAACAAGATCAAAGAGTACCTACA
The DNA here is from genome assembly GCA_948472305.1 of Vicia faba. Classification (NCBI taxonomy): domain Eukaryota; kingdom Viridiplantae; phylum Streptophyta; class Magnoliopsida; order Fabales; family Fabaceae; genus Vicia; species Vicia faba. Next base: position 681,275,071 of record OX451736.1, read on the forward strand.
AGAGCCTCCTGTTTTAATGCCACCAGTCGAGGGAAGATCCTTGATCATGTATCTAACTGTTTTGGAAAATTCAATGGGGTGCGTGCTGGGGAAGCATGACGAGTCTGGCCGAAAAAAGCATGCTATTTATTACCTGAGCAAAAAGTTTACCCATTGTAAAACAAGATATTCACTGCTCGAGAAAACTTGTTGCGCTCTGGCATAGGCTGCTCGCTGGCTAAGACAGTATATGCTGACCCATACTACGTTATTGATATCCAAGATGGATCCAATAAAATAAATATTCGAGAAACATGTCCTCTCTGGGAGAATAACGAGATGGCAGATGATCCTGACGGAATATGACATTCAGTACACTACCCAGAAAGCAATAAAGGGAAGTGTACTAGCCGATCACCTTGCTCATCAAGTTGTGGATGACTACCAGTCCATGAAGTTCGAATTCCCAAATGAAGACACCATGATGGTAAAGAACTGTGAAGAACTCAGACCATATGACGGACCTAAACAAGGATCCCGATGGACCCTGGTTTTTGATGGGGCGTCCAACGCACTCGGCAATGGCATAGGTGTTGTACTCATATCCCCTGAAGGATGTCACACTCCCTTTACTGCAAGACTCTGCTTCAACTGTACGAATAACATGGAAGAATACGAAGCGTGTATTTTTTGTCTCAAAGCTGCCATAGATTTGGGGATCAATTCCTTAAGTGTATTCGGAGATTCAACCTTGGTCATCAGTCAGATCAAAGGAGAATGGAACACGAAGCACCCAAACCTCATCCCCTATAAAGAACATGTGTTGACATTAATCCCACATTTTGAGAAGATTACCTTTGAGCATTTCTCACGAGAAGAAAATCAGCTAGCGGATGCGCTAGCCACAATGTCATCCATGTTTAAAATCAGATGGGATAACGAGGCTCCCTAGATCATCATTGAACGAATGGATGAACTAGCTCACTATCACGAGATCAATACTGAAGAAGTAGTGGACTGACCCTGGTTCCACGAAGTCAAGAGGTATCTCGAGGCTCAAGAGTACCTGGAAGGAGCTTCAGTCAATGATAAGAAGTTCTTAAGGAGATTCTCTACTAAGTTCTTCCTTAGGAATTGCATTCTCTATAAATGCAACCATGACTCTATTTTTCTCCACTGCGTAGACAAGGTTGAGGCAGAGAAGATCATGGCTGATCTACATGAAGGCACTTTTGGCACCCATTCCAGTGGGCATATGATGGCAAAGAAGATCCCACGGGCAGGTTATTACTGGTCTACCATGGAAGCAGATTGCTATCAACACTCTCGAACTTGTCATAAGTGTCAAATCTATGCTGACAAAGTGCATGTACCTCCAGTTCCTCTAAATGTCCTGACTTCTCCCTGGCCATTTGCGATGTGGGGCATTGATATGATTGGAGAAATAAAGCCCACAACCTCTAATGGACACCGCTTTTTCTTGGTGGCCATTGACTATTTCACAAAGTGGGTTGGGGCGACTTCTTTCGCTTTTGTTACCAAGAATGTTGTCACCCGGTTCATCAAATAGAATCCCATTTGTCATTACGGTATCCCAGAGAGAATCATCATAGACAATGGTACGAATCTCAACAATACTATAATCACCACACTGTGTGTGCAATTCAAGATCCAGCACCATAATTCTTCTCCTTACCGGCCAAAGATTAATGGTGTTGTCGAAGCCGCAAATAAGAACGTTAAGAAGATCATACAGAAAATGACAGTAACGTACAAGGACTGGCATGAGATACTACCATTCACTCTCCACTGTTACCGTACCACAACGCGCACATCGACCGGGGAAACACCTTACTCTATGGTATACGACATGGAAGCTATCTTGCCTATTGAGGTCCAAATCCCCTCTCTGAGAATTATGAAGGATGCAGGGCTGAATGAAGAAGATTGGATCCAAACTCATCTTGATCAACTAAACTTGATTGATGAGAAAAGGCTTACTGCTGTCTGTCATTGTCAAATGTATCAAAAACGGATGATCAAGGCTTTCAACAAGAAGGTCAGACACCGAGTGTATCAAATTGGATATCTGGTGATCAAGCGCATCATACTTCAACAAGGTGATCAAAGGGGAAAATGGACTCCTACAGATGAAGGACCGTTTGTGATCAAAAGCATATTCTCTGGTGGAGGAATGATTTTAACCACTATGGATGGCGATGACCTGCCGCACCCTGTGTACGCAGACATAGTCAAAAGATACTACGCATAAGAGACCCGCTAGGTTGACACACCTAGACAAAACAAGGGCATCCCAGCGAATCAAAAAGGTTCGAGCAAAAATTAGGGATAAAACAAAAAAATTTGTACACCCGGCAAGTTGAAAACCCGAAAGGGAGACTTGGGCAAAAACGAATATCTCGGTGGTCTAAAAACCCAAAAGGGAGGTGTTGTACCCAAAAATTTGCCCTCTCGTTTCTCAAAGGATCATTCTGGACCCTCAGGTTTGCTTCCATCCAGTTTCAGGTCTTGAGTTACAACTTTTCAAGAAAATCATTCACAAGGGCAAAATGGTCAAAAACACATTGAAAAGTCAAACTTGGACTCTTAGATCAAAAATCAAGTTTCAATAATTATATTTCATCAAGACATGAAATTGGTTCATCAAAAAAATCAGAAGTCATAAATTACTTTGAAAAAAAATCAAATTTCTAAACATTTAGAAAATTTTCTAAGTGTTAAGAGAATATGATACTTCAGAACTTCTGAGCCAACCTCCATGCAAGTTTAGTCAGAAGTTGAAAACACGGTTCAGAATATGATGCTTCAATCAGAACATGTAGAAGCGATTCTCTTTGGTCAGAACATGATGCTTCAGTCAGAACATGATTCTTCAGCATATGAAGACTATGTTCAACGCTCTGGTCAGAACATGCCCCTTCAGCATTTGGAGGTTACATTTTGATTTTTTTTGCAATCAGAACATCACCAAATTGCAAGACCTCATTTAAACAACCTGCTGCACTGCTACATTATAGTACTCTAACCATCAGTTAATTCAGACCACGCCTGCATTTTCCCAAATCTTGTATTTGCACCAAATACAAAAAGTTGTGATAAAAAAGCAATGGAACAATGTCCCCAAAAGTTCAAATCCCATATGTTTTTCATCCCAAAACCACAACAAATTCATCTATAAATAAGTTGCTCCATCACACTTGCAAGGGGCTGGCTTTTGGAGAGAGAGAATTGTCAAAAAGAGAGAAAAGAAAACTGTGAAACCTTCATAAAAAATCCAAAATTCCTAAACAGAAAACCGAAACCTTTGTTCTTCCCTTGAAGTAAAAGAACTTGGTATTTTCTCTTTTGTTGCCCTTGCTAACTCCAGAATATTTGAAAGCAGCAGCTTAAGTCCCAAACACACGCTCCAGGTTCAAGGTAAGTCTCCCTGACTCTGCATCTTCTCATTCGGAAAATCATTAAACATGTAAATATCATAGTATTAATGTTGTCCATATCATTGCGTAAGTATAAAGACTGTGGATCAGAACTTCCTGATTAAGGCTAGACTCAGGATCAGGATCAGAACTTCTATAAACTATTGTGCTTTTATCCTTCTGATTTGTTGTTTGCTGAAAACTGAATAAGTTATCGTTGTGCTGATTGATATAAGGAAAGAGTTGAAATGTAACACAGAACTTCTGTTTTTCACTCACCGTTCTAACACAGCGCAAAACATCTGAGTTCTCCCTACATGTCAAACAAACTGAACTTTCGATGCTTCCCCTCGCTGTTTTAAACACTCAGAGTTTCTGATTTTCACATGCTGACAATACACTGAATTCCTAATGTTTACTCATTGTTTTAGTGTAATACAGAACCTATGACTTTTGGCTCACTGTCTGAATACCACCCAGAATTTCTGTGTTTTCCCTCTAACGTTTCTTGCAGGATCTCAGAGTTTACCGATCCAGAACTTCTAACGCCCACTAACTTTCCTTTCTGAGCCATCACATGTATGGCTTCAGAACTTCTGATCCCTGTGGTTTCACTCGCAGCAGCACACTGTTTCAACTCTTTCATTTACATTCCTTTTTATCGTTTTTTATATTAACCCTTTTTTTATTAACATAAAAAAACATAAAAATATTTTCTTTTATTATTTAATTAACTTAAGACTAAAAAACCATTTTCTAAGCAAGTCCTTTTTCTTCCTTATATTGTACATTTCAATATGGTTGTAATAGTAACTTAGGATTTAATTTTATTTGCAATCTCCATTCATAAATATGTACCCCATCCCTAAAATATTGTAATAGTGTAGGACTTTACATTTCTGCAATTTATTGCTTTCGAATGCAAATACTAGTAATTAGGGTGTGTATGGCAAGACATGAAATTGACAAATAGATCACCCTAATCAAGACTAAATGCATGCAATCACACACGTTTTGCACACATGCACCCTTAGGGTAATCTCACTTATTTCCTATTGGAAAAAATAGTCATGTCCCTCGAACATGGGCGTTTTTAGCAAAAGACCCTTGATAAAAGATCGTAGTCCCTCAATGACCCTTGATGTTGCCTCGGGTAAACGATCTAGTCCCTAAAACGAAATTGCTAAAACGTCCCATCGGTTGCCTTCTATGACTATACAAATGTCCCACACTCGTCCGTAAAACATCCAACGATGGGGCTTCTCACCAAAACAATGGTAAGATAGCAACATCTAAAGGAGGAGGAAAAGAACATCTAAGACCTTTTGAGTAAGTAGATTCTCTCCTAGTTGCTCGCTTGCTCACAACAAAAATATTTTATACACCCTCACTTTCATTTTGAAAACATTTTTGAAAGACAACACTTCATACGCGTTCTTATAGAGACGAGAACCGTTATAAAGACACCTTTTAAAAATCACTTTCAAAAACACACATCTTTGAACTATTTTCCAAACAAACACTTTGTACACGTTCTTATAGAGATGAGAACCATTACAAAGACGTTTTCAAAATACTTTCAAAACCACACAAAGCAGAATTTCAAATAAAAGCAAGTGATCTATCAAGTAACTAAGAGCCAATGGAAAACCATGGATGAAAAGGGTGCTAATACCTTCCCTTTTCATAATATACCCTCTGAACCCAAAAAACATCTCTAAAGGTCTTTCCTGTGCTTTTTCACCTTTCCTTTTGGATAAAAGAAAATTCGGTGGCGACTCTTGCTAAACCGCGACATTTGCGAACACAAACGCAAACACTCCAAGTCAGTTCTCCCACCGCATCACAGAACTGGCGACTATAAATTTTAAAAGTGGGGTTACCTTAGGGTTAGATCATATTTATTTGCTTTCTTTTGACTTGCTTTCTTTACATTTTTGGGTCATTATTTGGGTTTTGTTTTGATCCTCCACCCGGATCTGGGACACCTTTTTAGGTAAGTAGCAATAGATTATGGAAACTGTACAGCGTAGACCGATATGGTTGAAACAATGGCTATGTTAGTGTGACGCATTTGTGGGTACCGGTATCCCTCGTGGTGAATCGAGGAGAATACGGGGCCGCTGAGTGGCGTCGTGAAGCACTAATTGACTTTAGAACCCTAATTGAACAAACTTGGCCATTAGGACGTAGTGAGATAATCGGTTTCGGTGTAGATCTGAAAATTGGTTGATACTCGATACTACACTCATTGAGGCTGGACTTTTGGGATATCTTGGCCGCAAGAAAAGATTGATTGTGCTGAGACAAATCCTAAGAGAAAGGTATGTGATATTGAGACCCTTTAGAACCCGATCACTATTACTAGGACAGGTTGAGCCAACTAAACTTCAAGAGGGTACTTACCTATAAAACCCCATGCAAGCCTAAAACATAGGGACTTGTCTGCTTTGTGTGCATATATCTACTTGTAAATAACATCATAAACATCATAAACATCATACGCATGCTCACTAACCATTTCAAGGATTTAGAAATTTATCTTTGTTTTTGTTTTGTAGGTCATGAATTCCATCCGAATCAACTTTGTAAAAGCACACCCTCAACTTCAAGAGTTAGCCTCGAGAGTTCCCGGGGATTCTCCTTTTACCAAGAAATATGGTCGACTCTTCAGTTTGGCTACATCCAGTTTCCAAGAAGAGATGATGTGTGTGTTGTTCTAATTCTTTGATCCCGTACATCATTATTTCACTTTCCCGGACTATCAATTGGTACCTACACTGAAGGAGTTTTCCCTACTCTTAGGGGTGCCCGTGCTTGATCGGATACCGTTCACCGGTTTAGAGGGGATTCCAAAACCTGAAGTCATCACCGAAGCTTTGCATCTGAAGAGAGCTGACATCATAGCCAATTGGGAGACAAGAAGCGGGGTTAAAGGTTTCCTAGCCAAGTTTCTATTGGAGAAGGCTCATTCATTCTGGGACGACATGGATTTCCAAGCTTTTGAAGACATCCTGGCTCTTCTCATTTATGGTTTAGTTCTGTTCCCTAACTCGGACCAATTCATAGATATTAACGCCATCAAAGTCTTTCTCTCTCGCAATCTTGTACCTACCTTACTAAGAGACATCTTGCATTTCCTTCATACCCGCACCATGAAGAAAAGAGGTACTCCTTTGTGTTGTATTCCCATACTCGCTAAGTGGTTTACTTCACACCTACCTCAATCAGTATTGAAGAATGAGCAAAGACTAACATAATCTCAAAGGATGATATCCCTCACCCATTCTGACATCCATTGGTGTTCGAGATCCTTGGAAGATGTCTCTATCATTGACCGCTGTGGGGAATTCCCTAACGTCCCTCTGCTTGGTATTAGGGGAGGTATCACCTACAATCCTTGTTTAGCTCTTAGACAGTTTGGGTATTGTTGTACCCCAAAATTTTCCCTCTCACTTATCAAGAATTTCCTCATAAGATCTCTTTGACTCAAGATTGCATTAGGGTTTGACCAGCTCAAGACACCTCCTCATGCACTGATGACCAAAATTAGGGTTTGAGTTTGCACAATGATTTTTGGACTATCAATGCTTCATATGGCTTTCAAAGATCATCATTGACCCCTAAGATTACTCATGTCAAGTTTCAAGCTCAGAATCACATTTTTTATCAATCAATTGGACAGTTGACCTAAAAATCAGCTATATTGGGAAAAAGTCAACTATGGCCAATTTACAGTTAAACTTCATAATTTTTGATCCACATCAACATCTTAGACTCATATGTATCATTTGATCAAGTTTGGACCATAATTCCCCAAGAAAATTGATCAAATCATCAAAAGGGCAAAATGGTCAAAATTAGGGTTTTGACTGAGAAGGGGGTAATTTCTGATTTTTAACCTAGAAAATGGTCAATTGGTTTAAGGCATGATCTCAAGAGTTCAATTTCATCATCTTGAACCAATGACATGGTTCAAAGCATTGCAAATCCATTGGATTGACAGATGAATTTTTCAGTCAATTGTGCACTGAAAAGTCAAACTTTGACTTTTTGGTCAAATTTAAGTGCCAAGGATCATAATTCATCAAAACATGTCAAAATGTGAAACTTGTTCATCAAGAAATCAAATATTTAAGATTTGGATTTGAAAAGTTGAAAATTTCTAACTTAGAAAATTTTCTAAGTATAGAAAATTTCTTATTTTTTCTCAAATTTAGGCCAAATTATCACCATGATAAAAAAATGATTCAAAGGAAGTTCCCAACATGAAAGTTGTAGATCTCCATGAAATATGCAACTTTGCTTCACACAATTTATCCTAAAGATTCTTGTATCTCAAGATATAATTTTGTGAATATGTGCTCATGAATTAAAATAACTTAGTGAAATTTTGCCCTAGTTAGGCAGGTTTTTGACCTAACTTCATGGCAACTTTTCACCTAGTTCCAAGCGGAATCTTCAAAATCATTTCAATGATGGGTTGTAGAGAACATTACAAGATTTCCAAAATGTCCAAGAAATCCTTGAGATCATTCTTGAGTAGGGAGAATCGAAGAGATGAAGTTAGGGTTTTCAAACATGATTATAGGTCATTTCCATGAAGAACAAGTTTTCAAATTTGCAAATTGGCTGTACAATATTCACTTTTCAGGCCTCAAACTCGTTTGTCACTCCACCATTAATGAATTGAACAAGGTTTCATTCCCTAAATCCAAGCATTCAATGCATTGTATAAGGAAATAGCCATTTTTGGAAGAAAGGCAACATTGCCATTTTAGAAAAGCATGCTTTTTGCATTTTTTTTTTCATTTCTTGAGCCTTGGACTTGTTCTTTCGACACAAACCAAGTCTCTAAACCTGAGAAAAACGTGTTTAGAGCTTCAAGCCACCCTATAAGCTTAGATTGATGCCTTAAGAAGTCACTTCTCACACTTGCTTCAAAAACAAGAAATATAGCAAGACATGTGATCTTGTACTTCTGAGCAAGCACAAGTCCTCTAACCTCTTGCTCTATATAAAGCCGTCATTTTTCAACTAAAATCACGCATGCCCAAGCCTTAAAATACCTTAGAATCAGAAATTGCATAACAAGCCTCCAAACTTGCCATTTCTGACTTGTGAACTGAATCTTCCATTCTACTCATGCGTTTTCAGGCCTTTTGCTTTCCCATGCTTCCTTACCATACAAGTAAACCATCCCACACCCTGAAACATCACTGTAACTCCATCTCCCCCATTGTTGAAGTTTATTGTACCCCAAAATTTTCCCACCCATATTTCTCAAAACATTTCAAGTGAGGTCCTCAAGTTGCTCAAGGAAGTCCAAGGGTTGGCCAGACAAGCTCCCTCCTAAGGCAGTCTACCTCAAATTAGGGTTTTATGTTACATCAAGATACTTGAGTCCAAGGGATACCAAATGCTCAAAATTGTCCTAATATGTTCTCAAGATCATCCATGTCAAGTTTCAAGCCCTACAGAGGAAATTTGCTCAGTCAATTACTCAAAAGCTTGAAAATCGACTGTGTTAGGGCAAAAGTCAACTGTGGCCTACATACAGTCAAACTTCAAGATTTTTGGTCAACATCCTCATTTTGAAGTACCATTCATCATTTGATCAAGGGTTGATCATGATTCATCAAGGGTTGCTCATAATTCATCAAGAACCAAAAGATGCTAAATTAGGGTTTTGTAGGAAAAGTCAACTCAACTTTGACCAAGCATAACTTTCTCATACTTTATGAGAAATGACCCATCCAAAGCTCATTTTGAATAGGATGCCATGATCTACAATCCATATTCAGCTCCCAAGTTCAAAATTGAAATTCTGGCAACAGATACTCAATGTCACATTGAATTTTATGACACCGTATCTGATACACTTCAAGACAGTAATTTAAAAGCAGTAAATAACACAGTCAATTGTTTACCCAGTTCAGTGTGTAACAACACCTACTATGGGGGCTACCAAGCCAGGGAGGAAATTCACTATAAGAGATATTAATTCAGGAATAAACCAACCAGTTTATCTCCTTCACTTAAGACCTACCCAATACAACTTCAATCTAAGTTCAACTTAAACCTGAGTTCCTACTCACTCCCCCTCAATCACAGCAGTGATACTAAAAAATTGACTAATGAAGTTATGAAGACACTCTTCAATACATACACTTGATTTTGCTTCACAGCTTTTAATCAAGTAACACAAACACTCGTGCTTCAAAGCTTTGAGTGATACACAACCCTAACTTGACTTTGCTTCAAAGCTTTAATCAAGTAACACAAACACTCGTGCTTCAAAGCTTTGAGTGATACACAACCCTTACAACCAAATCCTACTCCAAATCACTTATCACAATGATAATTTATTGGCTCACAGTACTTACAACTATACAGTCCCTTATTGATCTTCAGTCAAAAAGTATCTTTCACCAATAGTCTTCATGAGGAATATATAGCCAGCTATTCTTCTGTTAGGGCTTCCACGAAAATAGCTAGGGTTAATTAGGGTTAACCTCAAGACTTGGTCATAGATCTTTAACAACCAGATTAGGGTTAAGCAGAGTTAACCTAATGTCCACGTGAGAATCTGACCTGGACTGTATAAACCAGATTCCTGAAAATTCTCAGGAATAACAAATCTGCACAAATGTTAGATCAGTACAGGATGTCTTAACATTGGTTATGACAATAAGAATCCTGTCTACTGATTTTGGTAGAATGCAATAAATATGATCATTGCATAATGATCAGCTAAACACTCATATTGAGCAGCTCCTGTATGACATTCTTTTTCTGTAGAATGTACCTTGTATCCCAGAATGTTATGACATCAGTCATGACATTCACACAACTGGTTTTACCAAAAAACATGCCAACAACCAAACACTTACAAACTCCCCCTTTGGCAAATTTTTGGCTAAAACCCCTAAACAATCAGAGATTAGAAACAACAGAATTAATAATATCTACCAAGTCTAATTCTACCAAAATTATCACAAAATCTTCTCCCCCTCTTTAGCCATAAATAGGCCAAAGATACTTGTACTTTTAAGTTATACAGTCATCCAAAAGGAATAATAAAAACACAGAGAAAAAAAATCAAAAGTCATTTGCAGCAACACTGATCTTCAAGCACTGTCATCTTTAGAGGAGGTAATATCTTCAGCATTAAGCTGGTCTTCAGCCGCATCCTCTTCCCTTCTTTGTCCTTCAATCTCCTCCTGTTCTAGTCTAGCAATAAGGTCATCAAGAGTCCTTTTCCTTGTATCAAGCTCTTTGCAGGTTTCCTTCAGCACAGCTATAACATCAGACTTCTTGGAATGAGATTTGACAGTTGATATCTCAGCAGATGTCACGATAATGTCAGGAACATGATTTCCCTGAAAAGCTTATAGTGAAAACCAAGAGCAGGGGCTATTTTGCATACAATATCTTTTTCAACTAGAATGTCAGGATACTGAGCAAGGACTATACCACACAGGAGAGAGGGAAAGGCAATAGGGCCTTTAATAGCACAACTTCCAGCATGTTTCAATGTTTGATCAAAGACATACTTGCCATAGTCAAATATTGTCCGGGTTCCAACAGCATAAATAAATCTTCCCAAGCCTGTGGAGATGGTTGATTTATGGTTGGTGGGGACCCAGTTAGCTGCACCAATTTTGTGCAGAATGGAAAATTTCATGCTCAGCTTGCTTGCATTCAGCTTCCCTTTTAAGGGCCAACTCTTGACTTGATTTGCAGTGATGGTTTGACACACTTGGTTGTCAGTAACCTCAAGCTCAGGGCAATCATCATCAGGTCTTCCTAGGAATTTGTTTATTTCAGAGGGAGAGAAATCTACCTTCCTTCCTCTCACATACACACACTTAAAATCAGCTGACTTTCCATCAGTACACCCATCAGATAAATTTACTATGAATTCTTTGACAAGAACTTCATAGCAGTTGGTAAACTTTACCACATTATTTATTAGACCAGCAGTCTTGATTAGATCCATGATCTCCTTACATTCCATGGCACTATTGCTCAGCTCTCTTTCCAAGGCGATCCTTTTCAAACATACATACTTCCACCTGTTTGCATTCTCAGGATGGTGAAAGGAGATGTTGTCAGTGGCAACTTCAGGGACTTTAGGCATTTTGCTTGAAGAGAGTTTCCTTTTGAGAGGAATGTCTTCAACATCAAACTCAAATTCTGATTCTTCATCAGATTCAGATGGTTCAGGCTCCTTCCTTTTCTTTGCTATTGGTTGTTATTGTCCCCTAAAATTTTCCCTCTCATTTCATCAACATTTTCTCACCAAAAGACTCTTGAAACTCAAGATCAAGTTAGGGTTTGCTCTGCTCAAGACCCCTCCTTGCACTGTTGACCCAAATTAGGGTTTGAGTTTGCACAAGGATGTTTTGACCTAAAAAAGCCCAAAGTGACTTTCATGCTTCATGTTGGACTTACAAGTTTATCCATACCAAGTTTCAAGCCTTGATTCCAATCTTTGCCCAGTCAATTTGACAGTTGACCTAGAAATCAGCTGTATTGGGGAAAAAGTCAACTGTGGCCAATTGACAGTCAAACCTCATGATTTTTGACCCATATCAACATTATGAACTCATATGAATCATTTGATCAAGTTTGGATCACAACTCCACAAGAAATTTGATCAGATCACCAAAAGGGCAAAATGGTCATTTTTAGGGTTTTGACTACACAAAGGCAATTTTTGACTGTTTGACCTAACCAATGGCAAACCAAGCTCATATATGGACTCAAGGACTCAATGGCATTGGCTTGACCCATTCAACAATTTCAAAAGATCTCAAATGCATAGGATTGACAAATGAATTTTTCAGTCAACTGAACAAAATTTGACTGTATATTGAAAAGTCAAACTTTGACTTTTTTGGTCAAAATCAAGTGCCAAGATTCATTTTTCATCAAGACATGTCAAATTATGAAACTTGTTCATCAAGAAACCCAAAATGCAAATTAGGTTTTAAAATGGAAAAAATTCATAACTTAGAATTTTTCTAAGTTATGAAATTTTCTTATTTTTTTCCTAAATTTGTCCCATTTTTTCACCAAGATCCAAGTGGTTTCAAACAAAACTTGAAACATGAAAGTTGTAGTCCATTGCAAAATCTACAACTTTGATTCACAAAGTTTTCTAAAAGGAAGCTTGTATCTCAAGTTATGATTTTTGGAACAAGGGTACAAAACATTTTTAACTTAGAGAAATTTTGCCCTATTCTAGGCAGGATTTTTGTCCAACTTATTGGCCATTTTTCACATGGTTCCACTTGGAGTTTCAATTTTAATTACAAATATGGATTATAGTACACATTCCAAGCTTTCCAAATTGTCCAATAAATTCTCAAACACCCTTGTGGTTAGAGAGAATCGAATTTGCAAAGTTGGCCAAAACTCACTTTTGTTCATGGCCAAAGCATGTTCACAACAACTTGCATTTTCAACTCAGCATGGTTTATGCTAGATTGAAGGCTTCTAAACCTCTCCACACTCAATAATTTAATGCCTAACCATTGTGTTAAGGTGTTATTTTATCCATTTGGGCATTACACATCAAACTAACCCCTAATTGGTAAAAGTGATTTTGCCATTTTTGCAAAAGTAGCTTTATGTCAAACCATTATGCATTGAGCCTTGGACAAAGATCTGAGATTACAAATCAAATCCAGGGATTAGAGGGGGCCTAGAGGTTTGTTTTCTTCATACAAGATGGCCTGTACATGCCTTTGACACATTACACACCATCTTTGCTTACAATAGAAGAAACCTTGCAAACTCAAGCCAACTTCCATTTCCTGTCAACACAGCCAAACACAAACCTTGTGAACATTTTCCATACATCAAGCCAAGCCTAAAACATGATTGAACCATCCCTCACACTTCTTAATACTCAGAATCCCTATTTTGCTGCAAAACAGGGCATTCTCTGCAAATTGACTTGCCTAGCATTATCCACTCGTGCGTTTTTGCCCAAACAAGGTCCAACACATTCCACACCATCCACACAAACTATTCCAAGCCCTAAACACAAGCTGTAACTCCCCTAACCTCAGTTGCCATTTTCATTTTTCAGTTTTGCAGGTGAACTTCTATAGCACGATATAGAGTGATTCAAAGCAAGCTAGGTGTTGGAGAAGCTTCCTTGGACTTCAGGCAAGCTATACAAAATCTCAAACTCCATTGAAGTTGGCCACATTGTTGTACACGATTCAAGCTGAAACAGGTAATCCATGGACTTCTATCTCTCAATCTAGGAAGAGTTAGGCTTAGGTTTGTGAATGAAACATGTCCTACTCATAGCCCTGAAGCCATACATATGATTACTTTTCATTTATGTTAAGCGTGCTGTGAGAATTTTAGCCATGAACATGAGGAAAAAATTAGGTTAAAATTTAGGGCCAGAGAAATTCTCTCTGGCCTTTGAGAGTTAATCCAAGTTTTTTACATGTTTGAATTCGTCTTTTGATGCTCTACAATGTTTGTGTTATGAGTTTTGGCTAAAAATCAAGGAATTAGGAGATGGTAGTTGTACAAGGAAACGCGCGCTTTTTGATTCAAAAGGTTGCTGGAGGTTGAAGACAGAGTTGGCTTGGGCTGGGCCTGAGTCAGCTTGCTTTTTGCACCCCTTTTTTCCATTTGCACCCCCCTGGCCCATTATGTGAAATACTTGTCATTTTTGCATTTTTATTTTTTATTCTGATTTCATATTTTTTGCTTAAACATAAAAAACACCAAAAATATTTTTCCACATTTTTTTCATATTTATTTGGCATTTGTTTCATTTTATTAGTATATATATATATATATATATATATATATATATATATATATATATATATATATATATATATATATATATATATATATATATATATATATATATATATATATATATATATATATATATATATATATATATATATATATATATATATATATATATATATATATATATATATATAAAATACAAATCTTTTCTTTATTAAAACCCTAAAAAATAATATACAAAAAATATTTATTTTTAGTTATTATTTTTTATTTACATTTTGAAAACATTTCCTAAAATATACATTTTTGTAAATAATTAATATTTTTATTTTTGTTCATATTTAGCATATTTAATATATATAATATATAAATACTTGTATATTTCATTTTATTAGATAATTATGACAAAAAATATTGAAATAATACATTTTTATTTTTTATTTAATATTTGACATCAAAAATACTTTTTACAATATACTTTTTATTTTTGTATAAATTAATATATATTGTACATAATTAATAAATAAATACTATTTGCTTGAAAATTAGGGTTTTGCCCTAAACAACAAAAATAATCAAAAAATATGACTTTTTTATTTTGTTTATACTTCAAACATGAAAACCTTTTTTTTACATAAAAAATCCTTTTTTGCATAATACATTGCATTTTGATATTTATTTAAATTGTATTTATTTAAATGTTAAATATTTGTATATTCGATATGGTTGTAATAATTTAGATTTTATTTCCTTGTCAAATATCCCCCTAATTCAAACTTGTATCCCCATCCCCATAATCATGTTGTAATAATTTAGGACTTTAAATTCTCGCACATTTAAGTTTCCAAATTATGCCATGATAGACCTAGGGTTTGTATGCAAAATCAATCAACAAATAGCTTGACCTAATCCAAGATAAACATGCATGAAAAACAAACATAATGCACACTCACACCCTTAGGGTTACTCCACTTGTTGCCTTAAAAAATGGGACATGGTTGCATGTTAAGTGTCTTTGGCAAAACAAAAACAAATCAAATGATCATAGTCCCTCGATGACGCTATCAAGTTGCCTAAACAAAATGATCATAGTCCCTCAAGGAAATTGCCAAAGTACTTGACACTATTGCATTCATGGTCTATACGGTGACCCGCGCCCGTCCCGTTAACATCCTAACGCAAGGTTGTTCACCAAATACAATGGTGAAACAACACTGTTAAAAGGGTTAAAAACATAGGAAAGATCTTTGAGTAAAATAGGGTAGACAACTCTTAGTTACTTGATCAAAAACTTGCAAAACATCCTTGCTACTTTTCAAAAACACACCTCACAACACAACTTCAAAAACAATTTTCAAAAACATTGAAACATCTTTTCAAAAAGACAAACACCTTTGTAAAACATTCAAACATGAATTGTTACAAAGGTTGCCTAGACAAGGCATCTTTTTCAAAACCTTTTTCAAAATCACACACAAAGCACCATTTCAAACAATTGAAAAGCAAAAGCAAGTGATCTAAGCAAGTAACTAAGAGCCCATGGATAACCATGGATAGAAAGGGTGCTAATACCTTCCCTTTCTATAATCTACTCCCCGAACCCAAGAAAACATCTCAAAGGTCTTTCCTGTGCTTTTTGACCTTTCCTTAGGATAAAATAAAAAGTCGGTGGCGACTCTTGCTAAACTGAACATTTGCGAACACAAACGAAAAACTTCAAGTCAGTTCTCCCACTGTATCACAGAACTGGCAACTCTGCTGGGGAATATTTTAAAAGTGGAGTAACCTTAGGGCCTAGATCACCCTTTTGCATGACTAATTGTTTGCTTTGATTGCTTTACATTTTGGTTCTCTTGTTTGGGCTTGAAATCCTCCACCCGGATTTGGGAAACATTCATAGATAGCAATACGTTGTGGAAACTGTGCGGGGTATACCGACACGGTTGAAGCAATAGCTATATTAGTGTGACATATTTGTGAGTACCGGTAACCCTTGAGTTCAATCAAGGAGAGTACGGGGCCGCTGAGTGATGTCACTAAGCACTAATGACCTAGAACCTTACTTGACCATCTTTGCCTTTTATTATGGGTAGTGAGATGACCGACTTTGGTGCAGTCCGAAGTTGGTAGATACTCGATACTACACTCATTGAAGGTTGTTTTCTTTGAATATTTTGGTCGCTAGTTAAGTGGCTAAACCAAAACAATGAACATAGAAAACAATCCAATGATATTGAGCTCCTTAGAACCCGGTTACTATTTATAGGATAGTTTTTAAGCCAACTAAACTCAAGAGGGTACTTACCTATGAAACCTCATACAAGCCTGAAACTAGGGTTTTGTGTGACTTGCTTGTACATGTGTTTGTGCATACATCATGAACATCATAGAGCATCATATGCATCCACTAACCATTTCAAGGGTTTGGATCTTCATCTTTGTTCTTGTTTTGTAGGTCATGGAAATTCTTCGCAGGAAAACTATCCAAGTCAACCTTGTGAGAATCCCTCCTCAACTCAAGGAGCTTACATCCAGAATTCCAGAAAGTTCTCTCTTCAGTGAAAGACATGGTAGACTGCTCAGCCTAGTCAACACCAGCATTGAAGAAGACATGGTGAAAGTGTTGTTCCAATTCTTTGATCCCCTTCACCACTGTTTCACATTCCCCGACTACCAATTGGTGCCTACTTTGGAGGAATTTTCTCAACTCCTGAGAATTCCTATTCTTAACCAACTACCCTACAACGGTACAGAAAAAGAACAAAAACCTGAAGATGTTGCTCAAGCACTACACTTGCAACCATCTGACATCAAGGGGCATTGGGAAACCAGAAGTGGTGTCAAGGGCTTCTTGGCAAAGTTCTTGTTTGAGAAGGTACAAGAGTGTTGGAATTCCCTGGATCTGCAAGCCTTTGAAGAAATTGTGACACTCCTTATTTATGGGTTGGTCTTGTTCCCAAATCCTGACCAACTTATAGATGTGAATGCTGTCAAGATCTTCATATCCAGGAATCCCATACCTACATTGCTTGGGGACATCCTCCACTCATTTTACACACGAACAATGAGGAAGAGAGGTGTTCTCATGTGCTGTACTCCTCTCCTTGCAAGGTGGTTTATTTCTCACCTTCCACAATCAGTTTTGAAGAACGAGCAGGGTTCAAGGTGGTCACAACGATTGATGACCCTCACACATTCTGATGTACATTGGTGTTCTCGGTCCAGAGAAAATGTCATCATCATTGATCATTATGGTGAATTCCCTAATGTCCCATTACTTGGAATTAGAGGAGGCATTACCTACAACCCCTGTCTAGCTTTGAGACAATTTGGATATGCTCGGAGGGATGGCCCTCATGACATGCTGATTCCTGACCTAGTTTTTGACTTCGACAACGATGCGCAAGGACTTCGCCAAAGATTCATCAGAGCTTGGAGGATGCCTAACAAGGTAGATAGTAAGACACTGGGGCACAAGAACTCCATCCCTCTTGAGCCTTACCTCAAGTGGGTACGAACACGAGCCCAGAGTCTTATGATGCCTTACCCTCACATTCTCCCTTTGATCAAAGAGCCTGTTAAGGAAGGAGAGGTTCCATACACCATCTTACATCCTGACATGCCAACATCATGGGAGGAAATGCAGAAGAGTTGGATCCAACTCAAGGAAGAAAGGGATACCTTTGAAGCCAGCTTCTACGCCAGTGAGAAGAAGGTTTTGGAGCTTACCCGCCGACTTCACAAGGAGGAGACCCTCAACACTTACATCGCACCAAAGAGGATGTGCAACGTCTTTTTACCTTAAGAAGTTTTTGTAATATTTGGCCCATGGGGTATTTATGTACTGACAAAATTTCTTCTTATTAATATGACGTGTGTTCTTTTTGTTTGCAACAATTTTGAATTTCTAAATCCTTGAATGCATTACATGAATAAACATATCATTCATCATATGCATAAACAGGTCTTCACACCAGGTTTCCTTATCTTTCTGCTGTTTATTTCAGTAAGATGGATATTAAGTAGACGGTCAGAGATCTGCAGTCACAAAACTCACAGTTTCAACAGCTCCTTATGACCTTGGCAAAGGGTCAGGAGGATCTTAAAGCACTGTTAGTGAATAAAGAGCAAGAAAAAGGAAAAAAGAAGAAGAAAAGAGTTGGGGTAGCTACACTGGGAAGAAGATTTGAGAATGAAGCTAGGAGAGTTCTTGAATTCCCCTCAACATCTGATGAGGGGACCGGTAAGGGAAAAGGGGCTGCATTACCTTCTGAGTCCGAGGCTGAAGAGGAAGAGGTTGAAGAAGATGAAGATTATTCAGAGCAGCAATACCCGCCAGCGGACGACAAATACAAAAACCTGGAAGATAGACTGGCAGCTATGGAGCTGCAAAGAGTTCCCGGGTTAGATTTTGAAGAATTGGGATTGATTGCTGGGATTGTGATCCCTCCAAAGTTTAAGGTGCCAACTTTTGCAAAATACGACGGTCTGTCTTGCCCGAAGATGCACCTGAGGTTGTATGTCAGAAAAATTCAACCTCATTCATCCGATAGAAATCTCTGGGTACACTTTTTCCAGGATAGCTTGTCTGGTACACAGCTAGATTGGTTTTACCAGCTTGAGAGGTCAGAAGTGCATAACTGGGAAGACTTGGCAGCTTCCTTCTATCTCCAGTATCAATACAACGCCGACTTGGCGCCAACCCGTACTCAGCTACAAGGTATGGGGATGGCCTCAAATGAGGGATTCAAAGAATACGCCCAAAAATGGCGCGACTTGGCCGGAAGGGTACAACCGCCGCTTTCAGATAGGGAGCTAGTTGATATGTTCTTTGGGACCCTATCTGGCCCTTTCTTCAACCATTTGATCGGGAGCTCTTCTACAAGGTTTACCGAACTGATTCTGACTGGCGAACGGGTGGAAGTTGGTATCAAGAGCGGAAAAATTCAAAGGGGTGCCTCTGCGTCCACAGCTGTTAAGAAACCGTTGCCAGCCAAGAAAGAAGCAGCTGTTATATACTATTAAAAAGGATTGGGAAGAATTGAGCGCCGGCCGACTGTGAGGGCCGTGATGATTCAAAATTCATCAAATGATCAGCCTCGTAACAATCAGTCCAGACCTAAACAGCAATGGGGAGAACGACCATAACGGCAGTTCACCCGCATCAACATGACGCCCGCACAAGTTCTTCCCCATTTGTTGAAGCTGAATCTCACCAATATCCAAGAGGCGCCAAAAAATGTGAATACCACTTCCCCACATTATCATCCCAGCGTAAAGTGTGTCTATCATTCTGACAGCGTCGGGCATGACACCAACGATTTCTGGGCGCTTAAGAATAAAATTCAGGATTTGATAGACGCAAAAGAGGTTGAGTTCGACGCCCCCGAGAAGCCGAATGTAATCTCCTCTCCAATGCCAAAGCATGGTCACAATGTCCATGCTGTTGAAGAAGATCTGTTTGTTTCTACTGTTGATGATCTGATAACTCCACTACTGACAATCAAGTTGAATCTGTTGAAGGCTGGGATTTTCCCAGGTTGTAAAGAAGATTGCTACCTTTGTTCCTCCCTACCAATCGATTGTCCATTGCTGAGGATAGGCATCCAATGCCTAATGGACAACCAACAAATTCTTTTCGAAAAGACTCCTGTTACTCCAACTCCTATTAATGAAGTTTCAATAATAACCATTTCCGCCAATCTTTCCAAGGTCTCCAAAAGGCCTGTTAAGATTACATCCGCTCCGAAGATTGTACCCTTGAAGATAACCATGCCTGGGCCCGTCCCATACAAATCTGACAAATTGATACCGTTGAATTATGGTGGAGAAATCTACTACCACGGTGTTAAACAAATTGAGATAACTGAAGAGAGCTCTGACGAAGAAACTGCCAGCATTGGAAACATTGCCGGTACGAGAAAAATTACCCGAAGTGGAAGAATTTTTTCTCCAGAGATTGCCCCTCCAAAGGCAATCTTTGGACCCTCAGTTGTTCCTAAGGATACCCCTGCACCGGTAAAACTATCTGCAAGAACTCCAATGATTGAAGAAATTATAACTCATGTGGTTGCCCCTTCTGCTGCTGCTAATGATAAGGGGAAAGGGATCCAAGAAGAGCTCGTCGGGACGAGGGCTCAGTCATTGGTCATCCCCGAGACCTCTAAAAAAGAAATGGAGGAGATTCTGAAAATAATCAAGAAGAGTGATTATGATATGGTGGAGCAACTGGGGAAAACCCCCTCGAAGATCTCCATGTTGGCCCTGCTGCTTTGTTTGGAGGCTCATGCCAAAGCTTTGATAAGGTTTTTGAAGACAACCCATGTGCCCCAAGAAACCTCAGCCGATCAATTCCAGGATTGTGTAGCCAGTCTTACCGCCGACAACGGCCTGGGTTTCTCTGATACTGACCTGACTCCGAAGGGAAGAAAGCACAATGGCGCATTTCATGTGTCATTTGAATGCCAAGGAACCACTCTCGCCCATGTCTTGGTCGATACTGGTTCTTCTCTAAATGTGCTGCCTAAGAAGGCTCTGGACCGGTTGGATTGTGAAGGCTTGGAGCTGAAACCAAGTAATATCATTGTTAGGGCCTTTGACGGGTCTAAAAGAATGGTGCATGGGGAGGTCGACATTCCCATCAAGGTAGGCACTGAAGTGTTCCGCTCAACCTTCTACGTGATGGAAATCCGTCCATCATACTCTTGCTTGCTAGGAAGACCGTGGATTCATAATGCTGGGGCAGTCACTTCCTCTCTACATTAGATGTTGAAGTACCCTATTAAGGGTAAAATCATAACTGTACACAGTGAGGAGGAGTACATGATCAGTCATCTGAATTCCTTTCGTATGTGGAAGTGGATGGCGAATTCATCGAAACACCCTTTCAACACTTTGAGGAAGTTTCTCCCGAGGTGGCAGTAGCAAAGGCAGTAGCTGAGGTACCCAAGCAGGTGGCCAGGATGGCATCTCTAAAAGACGCAAAGGCTGCAATGGAGGAGGGAAAGAGCACGGCATAGGGACAGTTACCTGACTTTCCCCACAAGACAGACAAGTTTGGGTTGGGATTTACGGCTGCGGGGCAAAATGCTATGCGTCGCTCCAAAATTGAAAGGACACCCATCAAGATTTCTCCTCATGGAATCAATGCTTTGGAAGACGAAGACGAAGAGGGTAACGTTGAAGATTGGATCTTCCCAACAATTGAAGGGGGGCTGCACAACTGGGAGGCGAAAGACTTTGTTCCCATTACTTTCATCAATCAGTAATTTATCTTTCGAACATTTCCTGTTGGTCTGTAATAATTACTCTTGAACAATTCGCACACTACTTTTCACCTCATGCCTTGCCCGGGGCATGTAGGTCCATTTGTAAGGGCTTGATTCTCTTCATAATCATATGCCATGTTTAATGAATCATTGGACGTTTTTCATTTATAAACTGATGTGTTCATTTTCTTTCCTTTTGCATTTTTGTATCTTTAAGGATGACTATCCCTTACACACACCCACACTCACAAATGCAGGTACCCATCCACTCCGGATTCCATGGGTGACTATTCTGTTTTATCCTTCAAAAACTCTGAAGATTTGGTTAATCAGGCTGAGTACGAAGACGACGAAGATTGTGAAGTACCGGGAGAGTTAGCCAGACTTCTACAACAAGAAGAGAGGGCCATCTTACCTCATGAAGAGTTGTTGGAAACAGTCAACTTAGGGACAGAGGAAGATAAGAAAGAAGTACAAGTGGGTGCTAGCTTGGAACCAAGTGTCAAGGAACGCTTAATACAACTATTAAATGAATACGTTGAAATTTTCTCCTGGTCTTATGAAGACATGCCAGGGTTAGACACAAATATCGTGGTTCATCGTCTCCCTACAAGAGAAGACTGTCCACCGATCAAGCAAAAGTCCGCCGAATGAGGCCTGACATGTCTGAGAAGATTAAAGCTAAAGTAATGAAGCAATTCAACGCTGGCTTTCTGGCTGTTACATCCTATCCACAATGGGTTGCTAACATTGTGCCCGTTCCCAAAAAAGACGGCAAGGTCAGAATGTGTGTGGACTACCGGGATTTGAACAGGGCTAGCCCTAAATATGATTTTCCGCTACCACATATCGACATTTTGATTGACAACACAGCTCAACACAAAGTATTTTCTTTCATGGACGGATTCTCGGGCTACAACCAGATTAAAATGGCCCCCGAGGACATGGAGAAAACAACCTTTGTTACACAATGGGGTACCTTCTGCTACAAGGTGAAACCGTTCGGACTGAAGAACGCAGGGGCAACTTATCAACGCGCCATGGTAGCTTTGTTTCATGATATGATACATCATGAGATTGAAGTTTACGTAGACGATATGATAGCTCGATCGCAAACAGAAAAAGAGTACCTTGAACATTTGCAGAAGCTGTTTTCCAGGTTGAAAGAATACAAACTCAGGCTGAATCCAAGTAAGTGCACTTTTGGAGTTAGGTCTGGTGAACTTCTGGGATTTATTGTCAGCAACAAGGGCATTGAGGTCGATCCAGCAAAAGTAAAGGCTATACAAGAAATGCCTGCCCCCCGTACTGAAAAGGAGGTTAGAGGATTCTTGGGACGCTTGAACTATATCGCCAGGTTCATCTCTCACCTGACGTCTACCTGTGAGCCAATTTTCAAACTATTGAAGAAGGATCAGGTAGTTGAATGGAACGATGATTGTCAAAGTGCTTTTGATAAGATCAAGGAGTATTTGCTTGAACCTCCAATTCTGATGCCACCCGTCGAAAGAAGGCCATTAATCATGTACCTGACTGTTTTGGATAACTCAATGGGGTGCGTACTAGGCCAACATGACGAGTCTGGTCAAAAAGAGCATGCCATTTATTACCTTAGCAAAAAGTTTACCGACTGTGAGACTCGCTACTCACTGCTCGAGAAAACTTGCTGCACTTTGGTATGGGCTGTTCGCCGACTAAGGCAGTATATGTTGACTCATACCACTTTGCTGATTTTCAAAATGGACCCGATCAAATATATCTTCGAGAAGCCTGCTTTATCTGGAAGAATTGCTAAATGGCAAATGATCCTGACTGAATATGACATCCAGTATACTACCCAAAAAGCTATAAAAGGGAGTGTACTAGCTGACCATCTAGCTCATCAAGCTATCGAAGATTATCAATCCATGAGGTTCGACTTCTCGGACGAGGACATCATGACATTGGACAACATTGAAGGTAACGGACCGTATGACGGACCTGAAAATGGATCCTGATGGACCCTGTACTTTGATGGCACTTCAAATGCACTTGGAAACGGTATCGATGCGGTACTAATTTCCCCAGAAGGTTGCCATACACCTTTCACGGCCCGACTTTGTTTCAGCTGTACCAACAACATGGCCGAATATGAAGCTTGCATCTTTGGTCTCAAGGCTGCTATAGACTTGGGGATCAAATCTTTGATCGTATTTAGGGACTCGGCTTTGGTTATCAGTCAAATCAAAGGAGAGTGGGACACCAAACATCCTAATCTTATCCCATACAAAGAACATGTCCTGACATTGCTGCCTCATTTCGAGCAGATTACTTTCGAGCATTTCCTGCGGGAAGAAAATCAGCTAGCAGATGCTCTAGCTACAATGTCTTCCATGTTTAAACTCAACTGGGATAACGAGGCTCCCCAAATCACCATCGAGCGAATGGATGAACCTGCGCATTGTCATGAGATTAATATCGAAGAAGTAGTGGAACAACCCTGGTTCCATGAAATCAAAAGGTATCTCCAGACTAGAGAGTATCCTGAAGGAGCTTCCGTAAATGACAAGAAGTTCTTAAGGAGGTTAGCTGCCAAGTTCTTCCTAAGAAATGGCATCCTTTATAAGCGCAGCCACGATTGTGTTTTACTCCGATGTGTAGACAAAGCTGAAGCAGAGTTAATCATGACTGAGATACACAGTGGCACGTTTGGCACCCACTTAAGCGGACATACGATGGCTAAGAAGATTCTAAGGGCAGGCTATTACTGGTCTACCATGGAGGCTGATTGCCATCAACATTCCCGTACTTGTCACAAATGCCAAGTCTATGCCGACAAAATACATATTCCTCCTGTTCCTCTCAACATTCTGACAGCTCCTTGGCCATTCGCAATGTGGGGCATTGACATGATTGGAGAGATCAATCCCACGACATCCAACGGACATCTCTTCATCTTAGTCGCTATTGACTATTTTACCAAGTGGGTCGAAGCAGCTTCCTTTGCCTCTGTTACAAAAAATGTGGTTGCCCGCTTCATCAAGCAGAACCTCATATGCCGGTATGGTGTCCCCGACAGGATCATCACAGACAACGGTATGAATCTGAACAATACTATGATCACCGCTCTATGTGAACAGTTCAAGATTTATCATCACAATTCATCTCCCTATCGGCCGAAGATGAACGGTGTTGTTGAAGCTGCGAACAAAAACATCAAGAAGATCATTCAGAAAATGACAGTTACCTACAAAGACTGACATGAGATGTTACCGTTTGCACTGCATGGATATCGTACCATGGCACGTACTTCAATAGGGGAAACCCCATTTTCTTTGGTATATGGCATGGAAGCTGTCCTACCCATGGAAGTTCAGATTCCTTCTTTAAGGATTATGAAAGACGCTGGTTTGAGTGAAGACGATTGGATTCAGACCCGACTTGATCAACTCAATTTGATCGACGAGAAACGACTCACTACTGTTTGCCATGGTCAGACGTACCAAAAACGGATGATCAAGGCTTTCAACAAGAAAGTCAGACGTCAGGTATATCAAGTCGGAGATCTTGTAATCAAGCGGATCATCTTGCCGCAAAGTGATCCCAGGGGCAAATGGACTCCTACTTACGAAGGACCGTTTGTGATCAAAAGCATCTTTTCTGGTGGTGCAATGATTCTGACCACCATGGACGGCGACGATTTGCCACACCCTGTGAACGCAAACATAGTCAAAAGATACTACACATGAAACAACCCGACAAGTCGAAAACCCGAAAGGGCGACTTGGGCAAAAATGGGCATCCCGGTGAACCGAAAACCCGAAAGGGTGGTTCAGGCAAAAATTAGGGATAAAACAAAAAAAAAATATGTACACCCGGCAAGTTGAAAACCCGAAAGGGCGATTCAGGCAAAAGTTAGGGAATTAAAGCGTATGACTATGTCTCGTCGGATCACTTTAAAGAACAATCTCTTCATCAACAAGCTCCGAGCTTCTGATCAATCCAATCATCGGCGGACAAAGCAGTGAATGGACAAGATATTTAGAGTTATGAAGGCTATAGCAGAATGGGAATCCCATGGAATTGTTACACATAGCCATCTTTCTTTTGTATAAATTTTTTCAAATGTTTGCGACAACATTCTCTTACTAGGATGTTTGTCTCCTTTGTACAAAGATACTCATAAAAAGTTAATACAAATACTTTTCCAAATACAGAAATTTGCTTTGCCTTCTTTTTCTTTTTCACACTTATGTTTTATTTGAGAAACGTCCAATGTTTTGTTAAATAGGCATATGCATTTGAACATAATCATTTGCTTACAAATCAAGAAAAGAGGATTGCTGATAGGTTGAAGGTATAGGTAGATATCTTGATACCCTTTCAGAAGAAGTCCCCAGCGGAATTAAACTCCAAGTTTCTCAACAAAGTTAAAGTCTGGAATATACTTCCCCAACAGAGTTAAAACTTCAGGACCCTCATCAGAGCAAAAGCTTTCTAAAAGCTGATTTCCCCAGCCAGAGGAGCATTCCAGAACTTAAATCCCCTCAGAGTTAAGTTTCAAGATTCCCAGTGGAGCCAAAAATGTTAATCCCCTGCGGAGCTAAAACTTCCAACTATCAATCCCCAGCGGAACCAGATTAGTAAACATTCTCCCACAGAGATACTTCCCATCAGATTGAAGATTCTCAGTCTCACTCCTCCAACATGAGTCTCCCAGGTTCTGAACTCCCCAGTAGAGATCATCAGAATTCTCATTCCCCACAAGTCACCAAGGATTTTCAATCCCTAGCAGTGATCCTAAGATCCCTCAACAACTGAAGATCTTGTTCCCCAAGCAGTCAGCAGTCAACAAGGATGTCTCAGCTTCAGCAATCAAAGATTCCTGCAATCCCCTGCAGCAGTCAAGGATTCACTTTCCCCGACAATAGTCAAGATTCTATCATCTCCAGCTATCCAGGATTCATCCATCCTCAGCAAGACAGCTACTCAGCTTACATGCGCATTCATTACATTCATATATCATAAACATTGATATAACATATATACCGCATCATACATTTCATGCAACATAACTTTGTGTTTCAGCTAATATTTTATCCTTTTCAGGATAAGATTATTAAGTTTCAACTTCTGAAAACAGTTTTCGGGTTCTTCAGATATGGATGTTAATCTATCGCTTGTTCAGATTTAAGACTTCTGAAAACAGTTTACGGGTTCTCCAGATATGGATGTTAATCTATCGCTTGTTCAGACTCATCTTCTGAAAACAGTTTCCGGGTTCTCCAGATATGGATGTTAATCTATCGCTTGTTCAAACTCAACTCCTGAAAACAGTTTCCAGGTTCTCCAGATATGGATGTTAATCAATCGCTTGTTCAGATTCAGGACTTATGAAAACAGTTTACGGGTTCTCAAGATATGGATGTTAATCCATCGCTTGTTCAGACTCAACTTCTGAAAACAATTCACGGATTCTCCAGACACAGATGTTAATCTATCACTTGTTCAGGTTCAACTTCTGAAAACAGTTTACAGGTTCTCCAGATATGGATGTTAATCTATCGCTTGTTCAGATTCAAGACTTCTGAAAACAGTTTACGGGTTCTCCAGATATGGATGTTAATCTATCGCTTGTTCAGACTCAACTTCTGAAAACAGTTTCCGGGTTCTCCAGATATAGATGTTAATCTATCGCTTGTGCAGATTCAAGACTTCTGAAAACAGTTTACGGGTTCTCCAGAAATGGATGTTAATCTATCGCTTGTTCAGACTCAACTTCTGAAAACAGTTTCCGGGTTCTCCAGATATGGATGATAATCTATCGCTTGTTCAGAATCAACTTCTGAAAACAGTTTCCGGGTTCTCCAGATATGGATGTTAATCTATCGCTTGTTCAGACTCAACTTCTGAAAACAGTTTACGGGTTCTCCAGATACGGATGTTAATCTATCGCTTGTTCAGATTCTCAACTTCTGAAAACAGTTCACAGATTCTCCAGACACGGATGTTAATCTATCACTTGTTCAGGTTCAACTTCTGAAAACAGTTTACGGATTCTCCAAACACGGATGTTAATCTATCGCTTGTTCAGACTCAACTTCTGAAAACAGTTTCCGGGTTCTCCAGATATGGATGTTAATCTATCGCTTGTTCAGACTCAACTTTTGAAAACAGTTTACAGACGCTTCCCCAACATGGATGTTGATCTATTACTTATTCAACTCCAAGAAAACAGTTTACGGATTCTCCAGACACGGATGTCAATCTTTTGCTTATTCAGACCCCCAGTCCAAAGATATTCCAAACATGGATACCTTTCTGATACTCACTCACTCATCAACGACATACAGTTCAACAAACATTCAAGATGGCATCTTTAAGCCCATCCCCGACAAGATTCTGTCACAGCTCCAGATGGCATCTTTAAGCCCATCTCCAAATGGCATCTTTAAGCCCATTCCCTCAAACTACGCTTTGACGAGTGTAAATTTTTTGGGCACTCTAGTGTCCAATCTCCTTTTACCTTCGAGTCGCGAACGGCAAAACTGCCAATCTAACTCTTCAGGTGCAAGAAGATTGAACAGGGGCAACTTGTGTACCCCAAAATTTTCCCTCTCATTTCATCAACATTTTCTCACCACAAGACTCTTGGAACTCAAGATCAAGTTAGGGTTTGCTCTGCTCAAGACCCCTCCTTGCACTATTGACCCAAATTAGGGTTTGAGTTTGCACAAGGATGTTTTGACCTAAAAAAGCCCAAAGTGACTTTCATGCTTCATGTTGGAGTTACAAGTTTATCCATACCAAGTTTCAAGCCTTGATTCCAATCTTTGCCCAGTCAATTGGACAGTTGACCTAGAAATCAGCTGTATTGGGGAAAAAGTCAACTGTGGCCAATTGACAGTCAAACCTCATGATTTTTGACCCACATCAACATTATGAACTCATATGAATCATTTGATCCATTTTGGATCACAACTCCACAAGAAATTTGATCAGATCACCAAAAGGGCAAAATGGTCATTTTTAGGGTTTTGACTGCACAAAGGTAATTTTTGACTGTTTGACCTAACCAATGGCAAACCAAGCTCAAATATGGACTCAATGACTCAATGGCATTGGCTTTACCCATTCAACAAGTTCAAAAGATCTCAAATGCATAGGATTGACAGATGAATTTTTCAGTCAACTGATCAAAATTTGACTGTATACTGAAAAGTCAAACTTTAACTTTTTTGGTCAAAATCAAGTGCCAAGATTCATTTTTCATCAAGACATGTCAAATTATGAAACTTGTTCATCAAGAAACCCAAAATGCAAATTAGGGTTTAAAATGGAAAGATTTCATAACTTAGAATTTTTCTAAGTTATAAAATTTTCTTATTTGTTTCCTAACTTTGTCGCATTTTTTCACCAAGATCCAAGTGGTTTCAAACAAAACTTGAAACATGAAAGTTGTAGTCCATTGCAAAATCTACAACTTTGATTCACAAAGTTTTCTCAAAGGAAACTTGTATCTCAAGTTATGATTTTTGGAACAAGGGTACAAAACATTTTTAACTTAGAGAAATTTTGCCCTATTCTAGGCAGGATTTTTGTCCAACTTCTTGGCCATTTTTCACATGGTTCCACTTGGAGTTTCAATTTTCATTACAAATATAGATTATATTACACATTCCAAGCTTTCCAAATTTTCCAAGAACTTCTCAAACACCCTTGTGGTTAGAGAGAATCGAATTTGCAAAGTTGGCCAAAACTCACTTTTGTTCATGGCCAAAGCATGTTCACAACAACTTGCATTTTCAACTCAGCATGGTTTATGCTAGATTGCAGGCCTCTAAACCTCTCCACACTCAATAATTTAATGCCTAACCATTGTGTTAAGGTGTTATTTTATCCATTTGGGTATTACACATCAAACTAACCCCTAATTGGTAAAAGTGATTTTGCCATTTTTGCAAAAGTAGCTTTATGTCAAACCACTATGCATTGAGCCTTGGACAAAGATCTGAGATTTCAAATCAAATACGGGGATTAGAGGGGGCCTAGAGGTTTGTTTGCTGCATATAAGATGGCATGTACATGCCTTTGACACATTACACACCATCTTTGCTTACAATAGAAGAAACCTTGCAAACTCAAGCCAACTTCCAGTTCCTGTCAACACAGCCAAACACAAACCTTGTGAACATTTTCCATCCCTCACACTTCTTAATACTCAGAATCCCTGTTTTGCTACAAAACAGGGCATTCTCTGCAGATTGACTTGCTTAGCATTATCCACTCGTGCGTTTTTGCCCAAACAAGTTCCAACACATTCCACACCATCCACACAAACTATTCCAAGCCCTAAACACAAGCTGTAACTCCCCTAACCTCAGTTGCCATTTTCATTTTTCAGTTTTGCAGGTGAACTTCCATAGCACGATACAGAGTGATTCAAAGTAAGCTAGGTATTGGAGAAGCTTCCTTGGACTTCAGGCAAGCTATACAAAAGCTCAAACTCCATTGAAGTTGGCCACATTGTTGTACACGATTCAAGCTGAAACAGGTAATCCATGGACTTCTATCTCTCAATCTAGGAAGAGTTAGGCTTAGGTTTGTGAATGAAACATGTCCTACTCATAGCCCTGAAGCCATACATATGATTACTTTTCATTTATGTTAAGTGTGCTGTGAGAATTTTAGCCATGAACATGAGGAAAAAATTAGGTTAAAATTTAGGGCCAGAGAAATTCTCTCTGGCCTTTGAGAGTTAATCCAAGTTTTTTACATGTTTGAATTCGTCTTTTGATGCTCTAAATGTTTGTGTTATGAGTTTTGGCTAAAAATCAAGGAATCAGGAGATGGCAGTTGTACAAGGAAACGCGCGTTTTTTGATTCAAAAGGTTGCTGGAGGTTGAAGACAGAGTTGGCTTGGGCTGGGCCTGAGTCAGCTTGCTTTTTGCACCCCTTTTTTCCATTTGCACCCCCCTGGCCCATTATGTGAAATACTTGCCATTTTTGCATTTTTATTTTTTATTATGATTTCATATTTTTTGCTTAAACATAAAAAATACCAAAAATATTTTTCCACATTTTTTTCATATTTATTTGGCATTTGTTTCATTTTATTAGTATATATATATAAATAATACAAATCTTTTCTTTATTAAAACCCTAAAAAATAATATACAAAAAATATTTATTTTTAGTTATTATTTTTTATTTACATTTTGAAAACATTTCCTAAAATATACATTTTTGTAAATAATTAATATTTTTATTTTTGTTCATATTTAACATATTTAATATATATAATATATAAATACTTGTATATTTCATTTTATTAGATAATTATGACAAAAAATATAGAAATAATACATTTTTATTTTTTATTTAATATTTGACATCAAAAATACTTTTTACAATATACTTTTTATTTTTGTATAAATTAATATATATTGTACATAATTAATAAATAAATACTATTTGCTTGAAAATTAGGGTTTTGCCCTAAACAACAAAAATAATCAAAAAATATGACTTTTTTTATTTTGTTTATACTTCAAACATGAAAACCTTTTTTTTACATAAAAAATCCTTTTTTGCATAATACATTGCATTTTGATATTTATTTAAATTGTATTTATTTAAATGTTAAATATTTGTATATTCGATATGGTTGTAATAATTTAGATTTTATTTCCTTGTCAAATATCCCCCTAATTCAAACTTGTATCCCCATCCCCATAATCATGTTGTAATAATTTAGGACTTTAAATTCTCGCACATTTAAGATTCCAAATTATGCCATGATAGACCTAGGGTTTGTATGCAAAATCAATAAACAAATAGCTTGACCTAATCCAAGATAAACATGCATGAAAAACAAACACAATGCACACTCACACCCCTAGGGTTACTCCACTTGTTGCCTTCAAAAATGGGCCATGGTTGCATGTTAAGTGTCTTTGGCAAAACAAAAACAAATCAAATGATCATAGTCCCTCGATGACGCTATCAAGTTGCCTAAACAAAATGATCATAGTCCCTCAAGGAAATTGCCAAAGTACTTGACACTATTGCATTCATGGTCTATAAGGTGACCCGCGCCCGTCCCGTTAACATCCTAACGCATGGTTGTTCACCAAATACAATGGTGAAACAACACTGTTAAAAGGGTTAAAAACATAGGAAAGATCTTTGAGTAAAATAGGGTAGACAACTCTTAGTTACTTGATCAAAAACTTGCAAAACATCCTTGCTACTTTTCAAAAACACACCTCACAACACAACTTCAAAAATAATTTTCAAAAACATTGAAACATCTTTTCAAAAAGACAAACACCTTTGTAAAACATTCAAACATGAATTGTTACAAAGGTTGCCTAGACAAGGCATCTTTTTCAAAACCTTTTTCAAAATCACACACAAAGCACCATTTCAAACAATTGAAAAGCAAAAGCAAGTGATCTAAGCAAGTAACTAAGAGCCCATGGATAACCATGGATAGAAAGGGATCTAATACCTTCCCTTTCTATAATCTACTCCCCGAACCCAAGAAAACATCTCAAAGGTCTTTCCTGTGCTTTTTGACCTTTCCTTAGGATAAAATAAAAAGTCGGTGGCGACTCTTGCTAAACCGAACATTTGCGAACATAAACGCAAAACCTCAAGTCAGTTCTCCCACCGTATCACAGTTGTCTCAAAGGTTTGGAGAGACTACCAGCAGGTACTCGAGTTTTCACCTTCCCTTTCTCTTTTGACAATCCAGCCTTCACAGCTTCTACTCCAGTCTTGTTCTCAGACCTGGTTTTCTTATGAACAACATCAACAGTCTTCTCTTTGGAGAGGCTTTTGGCAACATCCTGCTTTCCTTTTCTGTTCATCATCCTTCTAGCTATGCTAGGGTTGATATTGTCAATTAAGTCATTGTCAGAGTATTCTTCATCAACATCAATAACCGGGGGTTCAACATCCTTCTCAGAAGGGTTCTGGTGATCATCACGATTTTCAGTAGATTTCCTAATGTTGCCATCCGGTGTCTCAACATTCTGAGTGACATCTGGATTCATTTCAACATTTGGACTAGCAGATTCTTGATTCAAAGGTACAGAAATGCCAGGTACAGAGTGATTCTCATTTAGAATCCTAGTGACGAGTCTAACTATAGCTTGATGAACATAAACCGAACCTTCCCTATTTTCTATTTCTGGAGGAACAGAAGATGATGGTTCATAGGATTTACCAGATGAAGAGGCTTGTGATCTTCTTGCATGTCTGGTTCGCAACTTCTTGAACTTAGTGGGGTCAGCTGCCAGTTCACGAAGAGGAGTTATCTCCAGAACATCAGAATCCATGCAGTTTATGATTGCCCTAGGTTCTCAATCAGAGGATGCGGAAGAAGCAGTTGCCTTTGAAGAGGATGATGACATGGATAGTTGAGACATTTTGAGTGTTTTAGAAAACAGGTAACAATGATAGAGAAGTCTTTGTTTGAGAGATTGAAGATTGTTGCAGAAACGCGAGAGGAGGGAGATATATGAATGTCTATTCAACTTCTTAAAATTTTGGAAAGAAATAGAGAAGTAGATGATTAGCCCAATCAAAGTAGACTTAACTAAAATATCTCTCTCATCCCTTGTTTTAAGCAAAATTAATTGCTACATTTCTTCATGTTGGAAAATACCCAGCTTGCCCCTCAAATTTTCAAATTGATTAGAATCAAGTGCCTTGGTAAAAATGTCAGCCAGTTGTAGTTCAGTGGCAACATGTTCCAGTTTAATCGTCTTCTCCTCTACAAGTTCTCTGATGAAGTGATGTCTAATGTCAATATGCTTGGTCCTGCTATGCTGAATAGGGTTCTTGGAAATGTTGATAGTACTCAGATTGTCACAGTACAATGTCATAACATCTTGTGTGACATTATACTCAGTAAGCATCTATTTCATCCAGATCATTTGAGAACAGCTACTACCAGCTGCTATGTATTCAGCTTCAACAGTAGATAGAGACACACAGTTCTGTTTCTTGCTGAACCAGGAGACAAGATTATTTCCTAAGAAGAAACATCCTCCAGAGGTGCTCTTTCTATCATCAATACTTCCAGCCCAATCAGCATCACAGTAACCAGTCAGAGTTGGTTCACATCCATGAGAGTATAGCAAGCCATAGTTGTAGGTTCCACTCACATACTTCAGAATTCTCTTCACTTGGTTGATATGACTTACTTTGGGTTCAGCCTGGTATCTTGCACATACTCCAACTGCAAAAGCAATGTCAAGTATGTTGGCTGTTAAGTATAGCAAACTTCCTATCATGCTTCTGTACAAGCTTTGGTCCACCTTAACCCCACTTGAATCTTTGGACAACTTTAAATGAGTAGGAGCAGGAGTCCTTTTGTGACTGGCATTCTCCATCCCAAACTTCTTGACAATGTTCTTTGCATACTTTCTTTGAGACAGAAAAATTGAGTCTTCCATCAGTGTGACTTGCAGTCCAAGAAAGTAGGTCAATTCTCCCATGAGGCTCATTTCAAATTCAGCTTGCATCTGGTCAGCAAAATGTTTAACCATTTTATCTGACATTCCCCCAAACACTATGTCATCAACATAGATTTGAGCTACCATTATCTTTCATCCTTCATTTTTGACAAAAAGAATTTTATCCAAGCCTCCTTTCCTGTATCCTTTGTCATAGAGGAATTTGTCAACCTGTCATACCATGCTCTAGGAGCTTGTTTCAGGCCATATAAAGCTTTCCTCAATTTGTAGACATGATCAGGACAGTTTGGATCCACAAATCCTTTAGGCTGTTCCACATAAACTTCCTCATTTAAGTACCCATTTAGGAAGGCCCTCTTTACATCCATCTGAAATAACTTGAACTTAAGGAGACAGGCAATTCCCAATAGGAGTCTGATTGATTCCAGTCTGGCTACAGAAGTAAAAGTCTCATCAAAATCAACCCCTTTAACTTGAGTGTATCCTTGATCCATAAGTCTTGCCTTATTCCTGGTGACAACTCCTTCAGCATCTGATTTGTTCTTGTAGATCCATTTTGTGCCAATGATGTTTGTTCCTCCTGGTCTAGGAACTAACTCCCATACTTCATGTTGCTTGAATTGGTTCAATTCATCTTGCATTGCTCCAATCCAGTATTCATCAGTTAACGCCTCCTTAACATTTCTTGGTTCAATCTTAGATACAAAGCAAGAGTTTGTGATGATTTCTCTAGACCTTGTAATGACTCCACTGTTAGGATCTCCTATGATGAGTTCCTTAGGATGATCTTTCTGAATTCTGATGGAAGGGTCTTTGTTAGCTTCCTTTGATTCAGATTCTGATGAAGTAGTTTTAGGAATATCATCCTTTTGAGTTGAGGTCTCAAAGAATGTCTCAACATCATATGGGACATTTGTTTCCTCATGGTAATCATCAACTATGACATTTATAGATTCCATCATAACTTTGGTCCTGGAATTGAATACCCTATAAGCTCTACTGTTGGTAGAGTATCCTAGGAATATTCCTTCATCACTTTTAGGGTCCATCTTTCTCCTTTGTTCACGATCTGTCAGAATATAGCATTTGCTTCCAAATACATGGAAGTACTTCACTGTAGGCTTTCTTCCTTTCCAAAGTTCATAAATGGTGGATGATGTTCCCTTTCTCAAGGTGACCCTGTTATGGACATAATAGGCTGTATTCATAGCTTCCGCCCAAAAATGAATAGGAAGTCTTTTGGCATGTATCATTGCTCTGGCAGATTCCTGTATAGTCCTGTTTTTCCTTTCCACAACTCCATTTTGTTGAGGAGTTATGGGTGAAGAGAATTCATGATTAATTCCTTCTGAGGAGCAGAACTCATCAAACTTACTGTTTTCAAATTCCTTGCCATGATCACTTCTCATTCTGACAATGCATCCTTCTTTTTCTCTTTGAATTCTTTTGCACAGTTCCTTAAATACTTCAAATACATCAGACTTTTCCCTAATGAAGTTAATCCAGGTGAATCTGGAAAAATCATCCACAACAACATAGGCATATCTTTTTCCACCAAGACTTTCCACCTGTATTGGTCCCATCAGATCCATATGTAGAAGTTCTAGCACCTTAGAGGTGGTCAGATGTTTTGACTTTGGATGTGACATTCTAGTCTGCTTTCCAACCTAACATTTACCATAGACTCTCCCTTCATCAATTTGCAGCCTTGGAATCCCTCTTACTTCCTCCATGGATATAATCCTGTTCATTCCTCTTAGATGTAAATGACCAAGTTTTTGGTGCCACAGTTTCACTTCTTTTTTTCTTTGGAAATAGAGCACACAGAAGAATAATTAGTGTTCTCAGACTCCCATAAGTAGCAGTTGTGTTTAGATCTGACTCCTCTCATTACAACTTCTTGTTTTTCATTAGTTACAAGACATTCAGACTTGGTGAAGTTGACCTTGAATCCTAGATCACATAATTGACTGATACTTATGAGATTAGCAGTCAAGCCTTTTACCAGCAATACTTCATTTAGGTTTGGAACTCCAGGGCAGTCCAAGTTTCCAACTCCTTTGATTTCTCCTCTAGCACCATCTCCAAAAGTCACATAACTAGTAGTGTGAATTTTAACATTATTGAGAATATTCTTGATTCCAGTCATGTGTTTAGAACATCCACTGTCAAAGTACTAGTCTTCCTTTGCAGAGACTCTAAGGGAGGTGTGAGCTATCAGGGCAGTAGCCTTTTTCTTCCACTGTTGAGTATATGGTGCCTTGTTAGACTTAGGTTTGACAATTGGGGTCTGATTAAGATATCCATATAATCTGAAGCAGAATGGCTTTATGTGACCAAACCTCCCACAATGATGACATCTCCATCTTTGATACTTTTTCTTCATATTTCTCTGTTCTCGATGTTGAGTGCTATGTTGTGATATCTGCTTTGACATTTGTTTATCAGGCCTGATCTTCTTCTTGTCTACAATAGATTTATTTGCTGCCACAAATCCTAGACCAGACTTGTTTCCCACATTTTGTCCAACCTGAAGGATTTCTTCTAATTTGTCAGTTCCATTTGTCAGCATCTTGACAGATTTGGTCACCTGGTCAAGTTTTGAGTTTAGCATTTGAACTTCCCCCTCTAGATGACTTATAGTATCAATGCTTGCTTTCTTCTCAGCCTTCAACTTTACTATGAGTTTTGTTTGTTTCTCATTTTGTTGACAGACTTCTGCACTTCTGATACATAACTTCTTGTAGGAGCCAACCAGTTCTTCAAATGTCACTTCCTCATCACTAGAGTCACTATCAGAGTTACAAATACTAGTTAGTGCAGTAACTAGTTTGGCAGATTCTTCTTCAGAATTACTTTCTGAGTCACAGTCAAACCAAGTAACAGACATTCCTTTCTTTTGTTTCTTAAGAAAGGTAGGACATTCAGCTCGAATGTGCCCATATCCTTCACATCCGTGGCATTGAATTCCTTTGCTTTGATTTCCCTTCTCTTCAGACTTTGGTCTTCTGCTGGAGTCATAGGATCTGTTAATGTCAGAAGGAATGTTCTTAACATTTGACCTTGACTTTGGGTCCATTCTCTTGATGAGTTTGTTAAACTGTCTTCCAAGCATGGCTATAGCTTCTGAAATATTTTCTTCTTCATCCTCCTTGTTTTCATCTTCAGTATTAGATACAAGTGTTATGCTCTTGTTTTTCTTGTCGACATTGTCACTGATCCCCATCTCAAAGGTCTGAAGTGACCCAATGAGTTCATCGACCTTCAAGTTGCAGATATCCTGAGCTTCCTCTATAGCAGTCACATTCATTGCAAATCTTTTAGGCAAGAATATGAGAATCTTTCTCACCAGCTTTTCTTCTGACATCTTTTCTCCCAATGCTCCTGAGGTGTTGGAAATTTCCAAGATGTTCATGTGAAACTCATGAATGGTCTCATCTTCCATCATCCTTAGGTTCTTAAATTTGGTAGCCAGCATCTGAAGCCTTGACATTTTTACTTTGGATGTGCCCTCATGGGTAGTTTTGAGAGTGTCCCAAACCTCCTTGGCCAGTTCACATTGATGTACTAGTCTGAATATGTTTCTATCAATTCCATTGAACAGGGCATTTAATGCTTTGGAGTTACCTAGGGCTAACTCATCTTCTTCTTTGCTCCATTCTACCTCAGGTTTCAGACTGGTTGTCCCATCTTTCCCAATTATGGTGGGATGGTTCCATCCTTTGTCAGCAGCTCTCCAGGCCTTTTTGTCCAGTGATTTTAAGAAGGCAATCATACGAGGTTTCCAGTAGTCATAATTTGATCCATCCAGAATGGGTGGTCTATTTCCAAATCCTCCTTCTTTGTACATAGCGCCAGAAAATAATATCCCTAGATCTCACCCAGTAAGACAGGCAGGGTGCCTGCTCTGATGCCAATTGAAATTCTGGCAACAGATACTCAATGTCACAGTGAATGTTATGACACCGTATCTGATACACTTCAAGACAGTAATTTAAAAGCAGTAAATAACATAGTCAATTGTTTACCCAGTTCAGTGTGTAACAACACCTACTCTGGAGGCTACCAAGCCAGGGAGGAAATTCACTATAAGAGATATTAATTCAGGAATAAACCAACCAGTTTATCTCCTTCACTTAAGACCTACCCAATGCAACTTCAATCTAAGTTCAACTTAAACCTGAGTTCCTACTCACTCCCCCTCAATCACAGCAGTGATACTAAACAATTGACTAATGAAATTATGAAGACACTCTTCAGTACATACACTTGATTTTGCTTCACAGCTTTTAATCAAGTAACACAAACACTCGTGCTTCAAAGCTTTGAGTGATACACAACCCTAACTTGACTTTGCTTCAAAGCTTTAATCATGTAACACAAACACTCGTGCTTCAAAGCTTTGAGTGATACACAACCCTTACAACCAAATCCTACTCCAAATCACTTATCACAATGATAATTGATTGGCTCACAGTAGTTACAACTATACAGTCCCTTATTGATCTTCTGTCAAAAAGTATCTTTCACCAACAGTCTTCATGAGGAATATATAGCCAGCTATTCTTCTGTTAGGGCTTCCACGAAAATAGCTAGGGTTAATTAGGGTTAACCTCAAGACTTGGTCATAGGTCTTTAACAACCAGATTAGGGTTAAGCAGAGTTAACCTAATGTCCATGTGAGAATCTGACCTGGACTGTATAAACCAGATTCCTGAAAATTCTCAAGAATAACAAATCTGCACAAATGTTAGATCAGTACAAGATGTCTTAACATTGGTTATGACAAAAAGAATCCTGTCTACTAATTTTGGTAGAATGCAATAAATATTATCATTGCATAATGATCAGCTAAACACTCATATTGAGCAGCTCCTGTATGACATTCTTTTTCTGCAGAATGTACCTTGTATCCCAGAATGTTATGACATCAGTCATGACATTCACACAACTGGTTTTACCAAAAAACATGCCAACAACCAAACACTTACAAAAATATGTACTCACAAGAAGTTATAAATTTGGACATTATAGGTCATTTTGAAAAGTCAACAAAAACACCTTTTTTGTCAAAGCTTCATACATGAGAATGGAAAATCAAATTGAGATGATACTAAAAGGGTTGCTTAGACTACATCTCAAGCGTTCTAAAAAGTCCAAGAACACCTTCAAAGAGTCAAAATTGAGGAAGTTATGCATTGGTGAAGTTGACCTTTTTTGCAAAATTGCCAAAAGTTAACTATGCCTAAAAATGCAATTTTTGCTAAATGAGCCCAATCTTTTTCACTTGTTTTGAGTTGGAAACATGGTCCACGAGCCCTAGCCTTTGCCACTTGTAATTATCTTATTTTTATGATTTATTTTGATTTTTATTTGAATTAAATTAATTTAAATCAAAACAAATCATAGAAAATCCAAAATATTGAAAACTCAAGATTTTTTACATGTTTCAGGTCTTAATGTCCAGCTAGCATCAGATCAAATTTGTGTAAAGGCATGAGGTGC
The DNA here is from genome assembly GCA_948472305.1 of Vicia faba. NCBI lineage: Eukaryota > Viridiplantae > Streptophyta > Magnoliopsida > Fabales > Fabaceae > Vicia > Vicia faba. The sequence continues at coordinate 681,314,524 of OX451736.1, forward strand.
ACAAAAAGATTGGATTTGGACTATTTTTGGAATGGTTTTCAAGTGTATCAAATCAAAATCAAAAGCATTGATGGAAGAAGATTCTGATCATTCTTTCAACCCTAATTCATTCCTTAGTAAATAAGGATGATTTGCAGACCTAAAGCAAGGCTAGAAAGAGGCGCAGCATCAAGAACCAAACTTGAAAAAAACCATAAAAAGTAGCAATTCGAATTCATACTTGGAGGCCAATTAAAGACCCTTGGACCATTCCAATCGCTTCCTAGGAGTGTAGGCAAGCGAAATCAATCCAGAACAAGCATTTCCAGGCCCTATATCGCGTTGTAAGTCAGTCACGACTTTGCTATTTTCTTGAATTCGAATTGCACAATTCTTGTACTTGTAGCATGAAATAGTTATAGATTCTTACTCATCGGAACATTTGCAAGCTTTCTGTAATCTTTAATTGTGTTTTCATAGCCTGTGTGAAGTTTCACCATTATTAGGGTTTGTAGTTTCGATTTGGGAATTATGTGTGTAGGCAAAATTAGGCCATGAAAGGGGCACCTTTGTGCTCAACAGGACCATACGAACCTATCTATGGCATTAGTTTTTATTTATCACGTTTTTATGAGATTTTGAGGATTGTAGGACTTGTAGCAACGAACATGGTGTCGTAGGTAAAAGTTTGTGTCCTTTAGCTACGGAACAAGGAAGAAGAAGATACCGTGGCAAGCAACCATTGGTCCATTCAAACTTCTGGCGTATGTTTTTATTTATTATTCTCCACTAATTCTTGTTTTTGTACATTATTATTATTGTTTATTTTATGTACAAATCAGAAGCGTAGCTCAACTGGTTGCCAAGCGTTGGAACGTCCCATGGGGCCTGGGTTCGAATCCCAGGTCCCTCACTTTCTTCATGTTATTTTCTTGCAGATAATCCAGCGTGCGCATGAAGCCAAGGAGCATCATGTGTCCTCACAATCCAACCAGCCAAGTGTCAGGAGGCCAGATCCAAAGGGCCATCAAAGAAGGACCATGGTATGCCTCAGTCAGGGCAATGCATCAGATCCTAGAAGTCAACATGGACTTCAGATTGATGGGTCAGATTGCTGTCCACACACCCCCTCAAATTACTTTTCAGGCCCATTCTCTCTTTCTATTTTCTTTTATATTTTGTTTTATTTAATTTATTTATTTATTTTATATACTAACACAAAATTTAACTATAATTCTTGTTATCAAAAAATTACAAAATAATATTTTTTATCAAATTAGGTTTAGACTTTATTTTTTTAATCAAAAGTTAAATTAATTTAATTAGGTTGTTAATTTTAGATAATTTAATTCTTTTGTAAATAAATTTAAAAATAATTAGAATAATTAGGGTTTTATTTCTAATTTAATTATATCTTCTTTTCCTAAAAATAACAAAAACATAAAAAATAGGCCATTTATTTATTTTCATTAATTAATTTAATTAGCTAATTAATTGTATTTTTAAATTTAAAACCTAATTATTTTCTTTAAAATAACAAAAACAAATTTTCTTTTAATTAGGTTAGAAGGGTCAAAACCCTAGTTCTCTCCTGATCTAAATTTCTCCGCGCGCGCTTTATTTTATTTTTATCCAATTATTGTAACTGCTCACAAGTTTGTAATAGTTTAATTAGGATTATTTTTTTTCTTCATTTATCGCTTTATTATTTAAGGGTTTGTTTTTGTCTATGTAAATACCCGAAGCCTTGTAATAGCGTAGTTTAATTTCCGCACTTTAAATTCCGCAAAATATTAACTGTTAGATGTATGATATTAGGAAGCATGACAAGAATGTATGTAAAACTTTAAAATGGCAAGATAACCCTAAAATGTGCAAAGATAAATAATTTGAAATTGAACCACTCGCACATGCGCACTCCTAGGGTACACTCCCACTTGGTTGCTTTCTGTAAACGGTCATTGAATATAGGATGCTTTAGTGGTCGTCTTTTTGTCCAAAGATCAAAGTTGCCTCGGAAAGGTTGCCTCGGATATTGTTGCCTCGAACAATTGATCTAATACATTAGGGTTATTACTAAGACGTCCTAACATTGCTTTAGTGATCGTACATCCCTTTCGAATTGACCCTCAAAACTCCAACGACAATGCTACCTACTCACTAATAGTGGGATAGCGATGTCTAAAGGAAACGAACATAGAACGATTCTTTTTTCGAGTAGGTAGATTAGTTCTTAAGTACTTGCTCAATCAAAACAAACTTTTTTTCACACCTACACTCCTTTACAAACAAAGTTTCCAAAAACACCTCATTACACTCTTGAAGACAGAAGCAAGAGTTAAATTGAAGTTAAAACAAAATCTTTTCAAATCACACAAACACAAAGAAGCAATTTTTAAAATGATGAGCAAGTATCTAAGAGTCCGTAGATAACTACGGATAGAAAGGGTGCTAATACCTTCCCTTTCTATAATCTACCCCCCGTACTCAGAAATATCTCGAAAAAGGAATTTTTCTATGCTTTTTTCCTTTCCTTGTAGGATAAAATAAAAGTCAGTGGCGACTCTTGCTTACCGCGACATTTTGCAAACACAAACCAGCAAATCCTAAAAAACAGTCCCGGTTCTGGCCACAGTATCACAGAACTGGTAACTCTGCTGGGGAATTATAATTGGGGTGTACCTTAGTGTGATACGGTGGGAAGAACTGACTATTTTTGGAATGCTGGTTTGCGTTTTGCGTTTGTTTTTGCAAAATGTCGCGGTAAGCAAGAGTCGCCACCGACTTTTATTTTATCCAACAAGGAAAGGAAAAAAGCACAGAAAAATTCCTTTTTTCAAGATATTTCTCGGGTTCGGGGGGGTAGATTATAGAAAGGGAAGGTGTTAGCACCCTTTCTATCCGTGGTTATCCACGGGCTCTTAGGTACTTGCTCAATTGTTTTCAAAATTGTTTTCTTTGTGATTATGGGTTTGAAAAAGTTTTTGTTTTGAAACTTTGATTTAACTCTTGCTTCTGTCCTCAAGAGTGTAATAAAGTGTTTTGAAAACTTTGTTCGAAAAGTGTAAGTGTGAAGAGTTTTGTTTAGAAAGAGCAAGTATCTAAGAACTATCTACCTACTCGAAAAAGGAATCGTTCAATGTTAATTTCCTTTAGACAATGTTATTCCACTATTAGTGAGTAGGTAGCACCGGCGTTGGAGTTTGAGGGTCAATTCGAATGTGGGACATACGGTCACTAAAGCAATGTTAGGATGCCTTAGCGGTAACTCTAATGTCTTAGATCATTTGTTTGAGGCAACTATATCCGAGGAAACCGTTTCAAGGAGACTATGATCTTTTAGACAAGAGGACGACCTCTAAAATGACCTATACTCAATGACCGTGTATGAAGGCAACCAAGTGAGGTGTACCCTAAGAGTGCGCATGTGCGAGTGTGTCATTTTCAGTTATTTTTATCTTTGCACATGTTAAGGGTGATCTAATTTGATTTTAAGATTAAACATTCAGTCTTGTCATGCAAACCCTATAATCAAACATCTAACAGTTATATTTTGTAGAATTAAAAGTGCAGAAATTAAATTACAAGGCGTCGGGTATTTACATCGCCAAAAGCAACCCTTTAAAAATAAAGCGGTAAAAAAATTAAATGTCCTATTTAACTATTACAATCCGTAAGCAGATACATAATTGGATAAAAATAAATAAAGCGCGCGGGAGATTGAATCGATTGCGAATTAGGGTTTTGACCCTTTTTAAGGAAAATGCTTTTTTTGTTGTTTTTAATATTTTTTAAGAAAAGAAATTAGATTTTTAAATTAAATGCTAAATTAAATTAATTAAATGAAAAATAATTTATGACATATTTTTTGTTTTTTTTAAAATTATTTTAAGAAAGGAAATAAAATAATTAAATTAGTAGTTAAAACCTAATTAAGTCTAATTAATTTTATTTATTTGCAAAAATAAGTTAGAGTTTTCTAGAATTAAAAAAAACCTAAATTAATTAATTAGTATTTATTAAAATAAAATCCTGAATTAAAAAAAAAGTATTTTTGTGATTTTTTGATAAAAAATTAAATTAATCTATTGGTTAGAAAATTAGTTAAATAAAATAAAACCATTAAATACAATAAATAAAAGTGTGAGGGAAGAGAATTTGGGCCTGATTTGGGTGGTGTTAGTAGCAATTTTGTAGGCCCAATAATGCTGATCCGTTGGACTTTTGGAATCCAGTACAGGCGCGTTGACTGGCTCTTTGGTGGACCTCCAATCACTGACCATCAGATCTGGCCATTGGCCATCTGGCACTTCGATTAGTGAGGGAGTATGGTGTGGATCAAGCCTGAGCATGCGTGTGATTACCTGAAAAATATGAAGAAAATATAATTTGTTGGAGGCAGGGATCGAACCCCTGACCTCCAGCCACTAATGCCTTAGACGCTGATGTGTTGACCAACTGGGCTATGTTATTTTGTTGTTAACAAAATACAACATGATAATAATATAAAACAAACAAATGCGTTAATGGAAATTGGTGCGGATTTTCAAACAAACCAACAGGAGGGTGACAACGCATTATCCTCTTCCTCAAAAACCCTGTAAATTTACCTGCAGATTTCTATTCGCAACTAAAAACCCAGGTTCATCCTAAATCTCTCTCCAGGCCATATAAATGGAATCCACGACCATGGTTATCCTTGTCTCATCTCTCTAATCACATCCATAACCACCATTAAGGCCAATTTCATCTGAAACAAAAAGCCCTAAAAATGAACAAAAAACCCTAGCTATGGTAGATCTTGATACCGATCAGATAAATGAAATCAAATGATGCCAAAAGCTTGTAAATGATGCGAGGATTACAACTATGCAATTAGTTCATGAAAACAATGCCTAATTTCAGAGATACGAAATCAAGAACAAGGGAAATTCGCGTGAGACTTATAGTGCATATGAGGGCCTGAGAATGCTTGGTTTGGATCGAGTTAGCTTGTGGAGATGGCTAACAATCGATTGAGACAAGTCTCAAGTCCTGAAAACGCCTCTAACTTTGATTTTGATCTCCAACTTTTTTGTGATTTTGCAAGTTTTTGTTCTGCTTCTACAAGTGATTTCCAACCCTGATTTCGTGTCCTTTGCTTCCTTATGTAATGCACATTGGATTAGGGTAACATTTGCTGTTCAAATCTTCCCACAATGATGATTGCATATTTGATTTGATTCTTCCATAAAAGCTTTCCAAACATGGCCTAAATCACATCTTTTTGTAACCAATGCCTTTGATACGAATTTGATTGAAATAATAGCTGTATTTGGAGCCTGAAATAGCCAAAAAATCATGTGTTATCAATGCTTTAGATTTTATGTGATTTTATTTGATTTAAAATGAATTAATTCAAATAAAAATCAAATTAAATAATAAAAATGAGATATGGACACATGGCTAAAGCTAGGGCATGCGGGCAATAATGAAAACTCAAATCAAGTGAAAAAGAATGGGCCCATTTGGAAAAATTTGGAGTTTTGGGGATAGTTGACTTTTGGCAATTTTGCAAAAAGGACCAACTTCAACAATGCATAACTTATTCAATTTTGAACTTTTGGAAGTGTTCTGGAACTTTTAGAAACCTTGAGATGTTCTCTAATCAACCCTTTTGGTCTCATCTCATTTTGATATTCCATGCTCAATTTAGAAGCTTTGACAAAAAAGGTATTTTTGTTGACTTTTCAAAATGACCTATAATGTCCAAATTCATAACTTCTTGTGAGTTCATTTTTTGATCTTGGGGTACGAAGCTGGATTGTAGGGAATTGCATCCTCTTCAAAATGAGCTTTGGATGGGTCATTTCTCATAAAGTATGAGAAAGTTATGCTTGGTCAAAGTTGAGTTGACTTTTCCTACAAAACCCTAATTTAACAACTTTTGAACCTTGATGAATTATGAGAAATCCTTGATGAATCATGATCAACCCTTGATAAAATGATGAAATATCCTTCAAAATGAGAATGTTGACAAAAAATCTTGAAGTTTTACTGTTTGTAGGTCACAATTGACTTTTGCCTTAGCACAATCAATTTTTGGACTTTTGAGCATTTGACTGAGCAAACTTCCTCTGCAAGGCTTGAAATTTTACATGGATGATCTTGGGAACATATTAGGACATTAGTGAGAACTTAAGGTCATTTGGACTCAAGGATCTTGATGCAACACAAAACCCTAATTTTGGGTAGACTGCCTTAGGAGAGAGCTTGTCTGACCAACTCTTGAGCAACCTTGAGCAACTGGGAGATTTTTCTTGCAATGTTTTGAGAAATATGGGAGGGAAAATTTTGCGGTACAACATCTTCCCCTGTTCAATCTTCTTAAACCTTAGGATGTAGATTGACTTTCGTGCCTTTCGTGATCCGAAGGTGGAAGAGGATTGAACACTAGAGTGCCCATAAATTTGCACTCGCATGAAGTGGTATCAGCCTTGTGATGTCGGGAATGGGCTTACAGATGCCATCTGGAGGAGTGTCGATCGCATAAGAGATTCCTTAGCGAGAGTTTGCATACATGTTGTTGTGGAAGATTCCACTGGGGAAGTCTGATCTTTGGTGAGATTTAGGAACTTGCCTGTACTTCAACTGAGATAACATCTCTGCTGAGTTTTAAGAACTTGTCCGTAATTCAACTGGGGGGAAACATCTTCATCGAGATTTAAGAACTCGTCCGTAATTCAACCGAGAAAACTTCTCTGCTGAGATTTAGAAACTGCCTGTAATTCAATGGAGGAACTTTGTCGAGATTTAGGACCTTGTCTATAATTCAACTGAGAAAACTCGGTTGAGATTTAAGAACTTGTCAGTAATTCGACTTTGGGGGAAACATCTTCATCGAGATTTAAGAACTCGCCCGTAATTCAAATGAGAAAACTTCTCTGCTGAGATTTAGGAACTGTCTGTAATTCAACAGAGGAACTTTGTCGAGATTTTGAACCTTGTCTGTAATTCAACTGAGAAAAACTCTGTTGAGATTTTAGAACTTTTCAGTAATTCGACTTTGGGAAACATCTTCATCGATATTTAAGAAATCGCCCGTAATTCAACTGAGGTGTCGAGATTTAGGAACTCGTCTGTACTTCGACGGAGGAACTTTGTCGAGATTTAAGACCTTGTCTGTAATTCAACTGAGGATAATTCTGTTGAGATTTAAGAACTTGTCAGTAATTCGACTTTGGGAAACATCTTCATCGAGATTTAAGAACTCGCCCGTAATTCAACTGAGAAAACTCTACTGAGATTTAGGAACTTGTCTGTAATTCGACGGAGGAATTTTGCTGAGATTTAGGACCTTGTCTGTAATTCAACTGAGAAAAACTCTGTTGAGATTTAAGAACTGGTCAGTAATTCGACTTGGGGAAACATCTTCATCGAGATTTAAGAACTTGCCCATAATTCAATTGAGAAAACTCTTCTAAGATTTAGGAACATGTCTGTAATTCGACGGAGGAACTTTGTCGAGATTTAGGACCTTGTTTGTAATTCAACTGAGAAAAACTCTGTTGAGATTTAAGAACTTGTCAGTAATTCGACTTTGGGAAACATCTGCATCGAGATTTAAGAACTCGCCCATAATTTAATTGAGGTGTCGAGATTTAGGAACTCGTTTGTACTTCGACGGAGGAACTTTGTCGAGATTTAGGACCTTGTCTATAATTCAACTGAGAAAAACTCTTTTGAGATTTAAGAACTTGTCAGTAATTCGACTTTGGGAAACATCTTTATTGAGATTTAAGAACTTGCCCGTAATTCAACTGAGAAAACTCTGATGAGATTTAGGAACATGTCTGTAATTCGACGGAGGAACTTTGTCGAGATTTAGGACCTTGTCTGTAATTCAACTGAGAAAAACTCTGTTGAGATTTAAGAACTGGTCAGTAATTCGACTTGGGGAAACATCTTCATCGAGATTTAAGAACTTGCTCGTAATTCAACTGAGAAAACTCTGCTGAGATTTAGGAACCTGTCTGTAATTCGAAGGAGGAACTTTGTTGAGATTTAGGACCTTGTCTGTAATTCAACTGAGGAAAACTCTGTTGAGATTTAAGAACTGGTCAGTAATTCGACTTGGGGAAACATCTTCATCGAGATTTAAGAACTCGCCCATAATTTAACTGAGAAAACTCTGTTGAGATTTAGGAACCTGTCTGTAATTCGACGGAGGAATTTTGTCGAGATTTAGGACCTTGCCTGTAATTCAACTGAGAAAAACTCTGTTGAGATTTAAGAACTGGTCAGTAATTCGACTTGGAGAAACATCTTCATCGAGATTTTAGAATTTGCCCGTAATTCAACTGAGAAAACTCTGCTGAGATTTAGGAACCTGTTTGTAATTCGACGGAGGAACTTTGTCAAGATTTAGGACCTTGTCTATAATTCAACTGAGAAAACCTCTGTTGAGATTTAATAACTGGTCAGTAATTCGACTTGGGGAAACATCTTCATCGAGATTTAAGAACTCGCCCGTAATTCAACTGAGGTGTCGAGATTTAGGAACTCGTCTGTACTTCGACGGAGGAACTTTGTCGAGATTTAGGACCTTGTCTGTAATTCAACTGAGGATAATTCTGTTGAGATTTAAGAACTTGTCAGTAATTTGACTGGAGGGAAACATCTTCATCGAGATTTAAGAACTCGCCCGTAATTCAACTGAGAAAACTCTGCTGAGATTTAGGAACTTGTCTGTAATTCGACGGAGGAATTTTGCCGAGATTTAGGACCTTGTCTGTAATTCAACTGAGAAAGACTCTGTTGAGATTTAAGAACTTGTCAGTAATTCGACTTTGGTCAAAAGCTTCATAGCTTTGAATTTTATGAGAATTTAACCGCATCCTTCCTGAAAGGTAAAGGTTAGCTATATGTAATGCATGATATGTATCAAGCAGTGACGTTCTCAAAATAAATGAGATTGTGTTGTATGATGCGTATATGCATGTGTCATGGTGTATGGAAATGTAATGTTTTTTAGCTGGGGAAAATAAATCCCGGATAGCTGCTGGAGAAAAAGAGTTGAATTCTTCATTTATGCTGGGGATAGCGAATGAAGATGATTGTGAGAATAAACTTGCATGAGAGGATAACTTCGTTGGGGAATAAACTGACGAGGAGATTACTCAGTGGGGAAGATATGTTCTATAGAGGATTCCGCTGATAAATTCCGTTGGGGATGAATTACCGTTGCTGGTGATACTGAATCTTATTGGAGATTGAATTCTTGTTTGTGAAAGGAATGAACTCCGCTGGGGATGATCTTTCAGTTGCAACTTCACTGTGGATAACCTTTTAGGCTCTACTAGGGACAATCTTCCAGAGTCTACTGGGGATGATTCTCCACACTCCATTTGGGATATTTTTTATACTCCACTGGGGAAGATTTTCCAGACTCCGCTGGGGATAATTGTCTAGTGCTGATGATGGATAAATTCTGCTTGGGGAGAATATTGCCGAATCATTCTTGGTTGCGAGCCTCAGCTGGGGAGAGTTAACATTACTGTCTTTTTCTTACTCTGCGGGGAGTGAATGTTACTGGGACGCATGCTGAGGATATGACGATGGCTTTGCATCGAGACTTTTCTGCCCCTGTTTCTGCGGGAGAAGGTGTCTGCAGAGGCCTTGTGGATCGAGTATTATCCCAACCTATGAGGTGTTTGGTTACTTTCGATTGAAGCGACAAGTCTTCTTCTGGTAGGCTAGTGACAAGATGACGGGACATAGTCGTACGCTTTGATCCCTAACTTTTTCCTGGACCGCCTTTTCGGGTTTTCAGTCCACCGGGATACCCTTTTTTTCCCAAGCCGCCTTTTCAGGTTTTCGACTTTCCGGGTGTACAAATCTTTTTTTGTTTTTATCCCTAATTTTTTCCCGAACCCTTTTGGTTCGTCGGGATGCCCTTATTTTTTCCTAGGCCAATCAACCTAGCGGGTCTTTATTCATGCGCATTATTTTTTTGACTATGTCCATGCTCTCAGAGTGTAGGGAGTTGTCACTGTCGGTAGTGTTGTGTTGCCATACTACCAGAAGATGTTCGTTTGATCATGCAAGATTTGTTGCTGGAATTTATGTCCAATGCCCCAAGTGATTCAGATGGAAATTTTGCCCTTGGCTATTTGAAATTTTTGAGAGATTCCTTGAATCTTGACTTGACTGCCCCAGATGATGGACAATGATCATGCCGTGCCCCTTGGTTGGAAGGGTTTTTCCACTTGAGGTGATCCTTTTTATTGGGAAGGTTTTTGTTCACTAGATGTTCATCGTGCGAATTTCTCCGCCGTTGAACAAATAGTCATATGCAAACAATGTTATTTTAAGAATGCAAAGCTTATGTCTGTCTTGAAATTTAGAAAATGCATTTTTTCAGTAAAACAAGAAAATTTTGTAAAATGTGATGTCAACTCAGTATTTACAGCAAGCCCTACAGGAGTTAGGATACCTTTTGTAGCAGTATGCTTTCGAGCTAACCCATGCCTCATCTAGGACTTTTAAGGGTTATAACAGGGTCTGGTTCACGGTTCAAGAAACAAAGGATAAAGGCTCAAAATTTATTTGTACCCACCCGCTCTTCGTGATGTTCTTCAGTCCTATGCTCAATTAATTGTGCATTTAGAAACCCAGTTGAATTCTGGAATATTGTCCTTGATGTTCCGGTGATGGTTCAGATACTGACGGTTGATTTTGAATAGGCAGTCATTTCTTTTTGTTGAGGGTTTGTAGGACCTCTTTCTTTTTTGATTTTATTATCCCTGTCTTTTGCCTGAAATGTTTCTTTTTGTGATTACAGTCAGCGGGATGCCCCAGTTTTTGTAAGTCTCCTTCATAGGTTTTGACTTAATGGGTTTTTATTTCGAGAGATAATGACTGCCTGTCTTGACGCTTATAGGGAACCATCACCGTCTTTTGTTTTGGAAGGACCTCTTTGATGCCATTCATTGTGCACCTGAATTAACTGAGAAAACTACCCTGCCCCAGGTTGTGATTAAGGGTTTTAATTTGTGTGAAAAGAAAAACTCCAACTTCTTTGGCTCAAAGGGGTTGACTAGGGATTATCTTCCTTATAACTCCACTATTTAGGATTTGAAACAACGCATGTACATCGTCAGTGGGGTATGTTCAAAAACATACTGTAGAGATCGTGATATCGTTTTTGTCATCCTCCTTCTAAAGGCTTAGAATTTTTAAATCAAGAGTTGAACATCACAAAAATGAAAGCAATTTGAATATATTAAATACGAATGGATTGATTCAAAATAGACATATGTAATGCATTGATAAAGTAACAAAGTTTGACATGAATAAATGTTCGAACAATCAAAATAAAATTACATATTGAAAATTCTAATGAACAAAAAAAATCTTCTCGTCTCAGGACTTGTCACTTCAAATGGTGAGCCTTGGAGGGATGGTAGAAGAGCTCAGCCTGACCATCTTGTGTGAATTCCAATGCTCCTTCATTAATCAGGTTTTGAATTTTGTACTTTAACTTCCAACAGTCGTCAGTATCATGCCCCGGGCTGTTAGAATGGTATGCACACCTTGCATCAGGATTGTAGTTGGGTGAAGAAGTCTTAGGATTCGGATGATGTCCTACCAACGTCACCAGATTCAATCTTAACAGGTGTTGCAAAGCTTGGGACAGCGGCATGTTGAGCTTGGTAAACTGCTTCTCGGGCCTACCCGGCTTACTCTGATCAACCGTTTGTTTATGGCGAGGTTGTTGTTGGATCCGTGAGGTAGTAGCAACTTGGAAAGGTCCATTCTTCATCAAACCAAACCCTTGTCTTCTTGGAGGCTGATCAATGACTTGGTCCTCGGCCTCGACTATTTGCTTCATACTGTTGTATTTGTCTTGATGAAGTTGGTTGATGATGGTTCTCAACTCCTCTTGTCCCTGGGCTAGGTCTTGGATAAGAGCCATCTGCTCCAGTATCTGGGTTCTTATTGTATCTGCCTCGACTTGAAGTTGTTCCAGCCGCTCGTCCTTATTGTCTTCAGGACTTTTCTTGACCAGGTTCATAGCAAGGAGTGCTTTCAACTCTTCCTGCCCCTTGGATAAGTTTAGGAACATGTCCCTGAACAGAGCTTCTCGAGTTTGAAGATCTTGGTTGTCTTGTTTGAGAGTCATTGCTGAAATAAACAGCAAGAATATGAGAGACCTGTACTGGTACCTGTAATGAGGTGCGTGGGAATGGAATGCGTATGATATGATTTCAAAGACTTTAGGGGTTCAAATTCGTAAACCAAAATGAAACACACTTTTATTAGATAAAACTTGAATTCAATGTTCAAAAGATGCCTTTAAGGCATTACAAAAAGAAATACTGAAAAGTAAATCAAAACTAGAAACAGCAAAAGACATCAACGCTCCCAGGGCTGTTTTCCTTTGGTGCTGAAATAGTCATTGAAGACATGCTCATTCTCCAGTTGTCTTGTAAGCTTTAGAATCTTCCGCTCCTGCTCGTGATACTTTTCTCTGTAAGTATCCTGTTCTTCTCTCAACTACATCCAAGACCTTTTTAATGCCCCAATGTCAGTAGGAATGTATGGGTGGAGGATGGTAGGTGAAACCCCTTCTTCATCAGTATTCTCAACAATTACCAGTAAGACAGCTTCGTACGGCATTCCCAGCTTTTGGGCACGGATTCGAACCCATCAGAGATATGGTTCCATCGGAAGAGAGGTCTTCATCCCTAACTCATGTGGATCAGACCGGTGCACCCTATCCCAAGCTCTTATGAACCTGCGGCGATGCTCGTCACTATCCCCTTGGAAGTCAAAGACAATGCTTGGCATCAGCAACTCATGAGGTCCTTCCCTCCTAGCTCGCCCAAACTGACGTAAGGCCAGACAAGGATTATAGGTGATTCCTCCCTTAATTCCAATCAAAGTAACATTGGGATATTCTCCGCATCGGTCAATAACAACTACTTCTTCCATGTCTTTAGTGCTCCAGATAATGTCAGTGTGAGCGAGAGACATAATCCTGTAGGCTCAACCAATGCCTTCCTTGTTCTTCAAAACTGATTTGGGGAGGTGAGAAATAAACCACCTCTCCAGCAATGGTGCACAACACATAAGGGTTCCCCGTTTCTGAGAAGTACGGGCATAAAGAGAGTGTAGAATGTCACCCAAGAGAGTGGGCACCGAATTACGGGACATGAAAATCTTCACTGCATTCACGACGACGAAAGCATCTGAATTAGGAAACAAAACCAACCCATAAATAAGAAGAAGCAGAATGTCTTCGAATGCTTGAAAATCCAAATTGTCCCAAAACTGATTAGCCCGATCAACCAAGAATTTAGCCAAGAAGCCCTTTGTCCCACTTCGAGTCTCCCAGTTAGACTTTACACCAGCCTTTGTCAGAGGATATTGCTTCGGCCCTACATCTAAAAATGGCTGATGTAGTATCTAACTGGGAGACTCGGAGCGGGGTTAAAGGTTTCTTGGCTAAGTTTTTGATCGATTAAACTCAACAGTTCTGGGATAGTTTGGACTTTCAAGCATATGAAGACATCCTGGCTCTCCTCATCTACGGCTTGGTTCTTTTCCCAAATCCAGATGCCTTCATAGATGTGAATGCAGTTAAGATCTTCATGTCTCGTAACCCAGTGCCTACTCTTCTAGGTGATATTTTACATGCTCTCTATACCCGTACTGTGCGGAGAAGGGGAACTCTCATGTGTTGTACACCGCTGCTGGCGAGGTGGTTTATTTCGCACCTCCCTAAATCTGTATTGAAGAATGAGGAAGGTGTAGGTTGGGCTTACAAAATCATGTCCCTTGCTCATACGGACATCCTTTGGAGTTCTAAAGATATGGAAAGAGTAGCTGTCATTGATCGATGTGGGGAATACCCTAATGTTCTGTTGCTTGGAATTTGAGGGGTATAACCTACAATCCTTGTTTGGATTTACAACAGTTTGGACGAGCTCGGAGAGACGGTCCCCATGAGCTGCTGCTTACAGGCATTGTCTTTGACTACAAGGGGGATGTTGAGGGACATCGCCGTAGGTTTATACGAGCTTGGGGAATGGTGAACATGTCTCACCCACATGAGCTAGGAATGAAGACTTCTCTCCCGATGCAACCTTACCTCCAGTGGGTTCGAGCCCGTGCTCAAAAGCTGGGGATGCCATATGAAGCTATTTTGCTGGTGATTGTAGAGCATACTAATGAAGAAGGTGTTCCTTATACGGTCCTCCATCCATACATGCCTACTGATCTGGGGGAATTGAAGAGATCTTGGATCCAATTGAAGGAAGAAAGTGATACCTACAGGGAGAAGTATCATGAGCAGGAACAGAAGATCTTGAGGCTTACAAGGCAGCTTGAGAATGAGAGGACAATCAACGATTATGTCAGTACGAAGGGAAAACGACCATGGGATTTCTGATGTCTTTTATTGTTTCTAGTTTAGATTTGCTTTTCAGTATTTCTTTTGTAACGCCTTAAAGAAATTTGTTAAACATTTGTTACAAGTTTTATCTAATAAAGTGTGTTTTATTTTGGTTTACAAATTTGAATCTCCCAAAGTCTTTGAAATCATTTCATACGTATTCCATTCCCATGCACCTCATTACAGGTACCCTTACAGGTTTCTTATCTTCTTCGCTGTTTATTTCAGCAATCATGTCTTCTGAAACACATATTGATCAAGCAAATAAGGCTCTTCAAGCTCAGAATGCTCAGTTCCAGGAGATGTTCTTGAACTTGGCCAAAAGGCAGCAAGATTTGAAGACTATTATCTTGAAGGACAAGAAGAAGAAGAAGAAGAAGAAGAAGAAGAAGAAGAAGAAGAAGGTGGTCCTCCTGAATATGGGTCGCAGATTCGGGAACAATTTGCGACAGGAAACTGATTTGTCCCATTCATCTGGAGGGGGAGAGAATCAAGAGGAAAGAAAGGGTCTTAGCCCTGTGGTTTCTGATAATGAAACTGATTTCGATGAAGACCAGTATCCTCCTGCTGAGGATAGGTATAAGCAACTTGAAGACCGGTTGAGTGCAATAGATATCCAGAAGATACATGGGTTGGACTTTGGAGATCTGGGGCTAGCATCAGGGGTGGTGATTCCTCACAAGTTTAAAGCTCCTGTCTTTTCTAAGTACGATGTGGTATCCTGCCCGAAGCTACACCTCCGCTTGTACGTCAGAAAGATTCAACCCTATACTGCTGATAGGAACCTTTGGGTTCATTTCTTTCAAGATAGTCTGTCAGGGACTCAGCTTGAATGGTTCTATCAACTGGAAGGAGCTAATGTTCGCAACTGGGAGGACCTTGCTGCTACTTTTTACAAGCAATACCAATATAATGCCGACCTTGCTCCAACGTGTACTCAACTTCAAGGTATGTCTATGGGTGCGAACGGAGGTTTTAAGGACTACGCTCAGAAGTGGAGAGATCTTGCTGGAAGAGTACAACCCCCTCTGTCTGATAGGGAGTTGGTGGATATGTTTCTTGGGACTTTGTCTGGTCCATATTTCAATCATTTGATCGGAAGTTCATCATCTGGGTTTACTGAACTGATTTTGACTGGGGAGAGAGTTAAAACTGGTATCAGAAGTGGCAAGATACATAAAGGTGCTTCGTCAAGTACAAAGAAGAAGCCTTTCAAGAAGGAATTTAGTGCAGTTTATAGCTCGAGGAACCAAAATCGACCTGAGCTCCGCTAAGCAGTTAATGCGGTGGTAATATCAAGACCAACTGCTGCCCCACAACACAACACTCAACAAAGGGTAGAGAGACTACAAAGACAGTATACTCGGCTCAATATGACTTTATATCAAATTCTGCCGCAATTGTTGAAAACCAACCTGGTAACTCTAAGGGAAGCCCCGAAGAATCCCAGCACTACATCTCCGCTGTATAATCCAAACGCCCGCTGTGCCTATCACTCCGATAGCCCAGGGCATGATACGAACAACTGCTGGGCCTTGAGGAATAAGGTGCAAGATCTGATTGAAGCTAAAGAGATTGAGTTTGACGCGCCGGAAAAGCCTAATGTCATGACTGCTCCCATGCCCAAGCATGGAGTAAATGTTGTGGACGATGATTCATTTGTGACCTCTATGGAAGACATTTCTACTTCGTTAATGACAGTAAAGAAGAACCTATTGTTGGCCGGTTTATTTCCGGGCTGTGGCGAAGGTTGCCACCTGTGTTCCATCTTACCTGCTGGTTTCCATTTTTTGAAATCAGGTGTTCAGCGCCTGATGGATAACAAAGAGATATTGTTCGAGAAAACTTTGATTTCGTTGATTCTTGTTGAGATGTTTCAATAATCACCATTTCCGCCAATTCTTCCAAGGCTTCCTCGAGAAATCCTGTTAGGATTACATTTGTTCCGAGAGTTGCTCCATTGATTATTACTATTCCTGGACCTATCCCTTACACTTCGGATAAGGCTTTCCCATGAAACTATGGGGACGATGTGTATTATCATGGGATCAAACAAGACTTGAAGGTTGAAGAGGCTGATACTGATGTCAGCAATATTGTCGGGTCTAGCAAGGTCACCCGAAGCGGAAGACTTTTCTCTCTTGAGATTTCTCCTCCGACTATTCAAAAGCTTGTTGTCATTCTGTCTGCCAGTACATCAGCTGCTGTTCCAATTCTCACTCCAGTTATCACCCCTGTCGCCGAGTCATCTGACACTCGGGGCAAAGAAGTTACAGGTAGGCTTGCCCGGATGGAGGCACCTAAAAAAATCATTGTTGAAACCTCTAGACATGAGATAGAGGAAATTCTGAAGATTATTAAAAAGAGCGACTACAACGTAGTCGAGCACTTGGGGAAAACCCCGTTGAAGATCTCCATGTTATCTTTATTATTGTACTCGGAAGCCCATGCCAAGGCTTTAATTGCTTTCCTTAAAACTGCGCATGTGCCGCAGGAAACATTTGCTGATCAATTCAAAGACTGTGTGGCTAGTTTGACCGCTGACAACGGGTTGGGTTTCTCCGATGCAGATCTGACTGCCAAAGGAAGGAATCACAATGATGCTCTACACGTCTCAATCGAGTTCAGGGACACTACTTTGGCTCACGTGCTGGTGGATATTGGGTCCTCATTAAATGTTTTACCCAAGAAAGCATTGGATCGGCTAGATTGTGAAGGGTTGGTTCTGAAACCAAGTAATATTGTGGTTAGGGCTTTTGACGGGTCCAAAAGGATGGTACATGGAGAGGTGGATGTCCCTGTTAAGGTTGGTTCCCAGACTTTTGCGTCTACGTTCTATGTGATGGACATTCGACCATCTTATTCTTGTTTGCTAGGTCGCCCGTGGATTCATAAGGCTGGGGCAGTGACTTCTACGCTCCATCAGATGTTGAAATATCCAGTGAAGGGGAAAATTGTTACAGTACGAGGAGAAGAGGAGTACATGGTGAGCCACCTTAACTCTTTTAGGTATGTGGAGATGGATGGGGAGTTCATTGAAACCCCGTGCCAGAACTTTGAAGAAGTCCCCCAGACTCTGGCGTCGATGAAAATTACTACTGACGAACCTCCAATGAAGATGGCTTCCATCAAGGATGCCAGGGCTGTTATTGAAAAAGGTGGGTGTGCGAATTGGGGCCAACTCCCTGACTTTGCACACAAGACTGGCAAGTTTGGTTTGGGTTTTACTGTAGAAGCTCAAAGGGTTGTTCGACGTGCGTGGATTGGAAGACCTCCCCTGTGTATCAGTAATCCGGAAGTGAATATAATTGATGATGATGATGAAGAGTCTGATTTCGACAGCTGGATTTACCCAACTATCGACGGTGGATTGAGCAATTGGACGGCGAAGGACTTCGTGCCCATTTCTTTTATTACACAGTAATAGGCTTTTGTTTTGAGACTTGTAACAGACAATTTGAAATTTTTACGGCCCGGTGCCTTACCCGAGACACCGTGGCTCTGTCTGTGAGGGCTTATTATGTGTCATTTACATATATCATCAATAAAGCATTGGACGTTTTCTTGCATTACAAATTTTGCGCTCCTTGTTTTTATTTTCTATCTTGCAAAACAGATATTTGTCTTACACACTCACCTATCATAATACAGGTCCACATCCACTGTGGATCCCACTGATAACGACTCTGCTACTTCCAGTTATAACTTCGAAAGTCCGATCAACCAAGCCGAGGATGAAGGTGAGGATGATTGCGAAGTGCCTGGGGAACTCACTAGACTGTTACTTCAGGAAGAGAGGGCCATACAACCGCATGAAGAGCCAGTGGAAACAGTAAACCTGGGTACCAAGGAAGACAAGAAAGAGGTCAAGATCAGTGCAAATCTGGAGTCTAGTGTTAAGCAACGGTTGATACAGATGTTGCGTGACTATGTTGAGATATTTGCCTGGTCTTATGAAGATATGCCTGGGTTGGATACCGATATTGTGGTTCACCGCTTGCCTACCAAAGAAGACTGTCCTCCAGTGAAGCAGAAAGTTCGTCGAATGCGCCCAGAGATGTCTCAGAAAATCAAGGATGAGGTTATGAAACATTTTGATGCCGGTTTTCTAGTTTTTACTTCTTACGCACAGTGGGTGGCCAACGTGGTTCCAGTGCCCAAGAAAGATGGTAAAGTTCGTATGTGTGTAGACTATAGAGATCTGAGCAGGGCAAGCCCCAAGGATGATTTCCCTCTGCCTCATATCGATGTTCTGGTTGACAACACCGCACATCATAAGGTCTTCTCCTTTATGGATGGTTTCTCCGGTTACAATCAGATTAAGATGGCTCCCGAGGATATGGAGAAGATAACTTTCGTTACACAATGGGGTACCTTTTTCTACAAGGTCATGCCGTTCGGATTGAAGAATGTTGGGGAAACGTATCAGCGCGCCATGGTCGCTTTGTTCCACGACATGACTCATCATGAGATTGAGGTATACGTTGGTGACATGATTGCAAGGTCCCAGACTGAGGAAGAACATATTGACCATCTTCAGAAGTTATTTGACAGGTTGAAGTTGTATAAGCTAAGGTTAAACCCGAACAAGTGCACCTTCGGGGTAAGATCTGGTAAGCTTCTGGGTTTCGTCGTTAGTGATAAAGGTATTCAAGTGGATCCTGCAAAGGTGAAGGCTATACAGGAGATGCCAGCTCCCCGAACAGAAAAAGAAGTCAGGGGCTTTTTGGGACGGTTGAATTACATTTCCCGATTCATCTCACACCTGACTGCTACTTGTGAGCCAATCTTCAAGTTACTGAAGAAAGATCAAGTGGTAAAATGGAATGATGAATGTCAGGCCGCTTTCGAAAGAATTAAGGAATATCTCCAAGAGCCTCTGTGATACGGTGGGAAGAACTGACTGTTTTTTGGAATGCTGGTTTGCGTTTTGCGTTTGTTTTCGCAAAATGTCGCGGTAAGCAAGAGTCGCCACCGACTTTTATTTTATCCAACAAGGAAAGGAAAAAAGCACAGAAAAATTCCTTTTTTCGAGATATTTCTCGGGTTCGGGGGGTAGATTATAGAAAGGGAAGGTATTAGCACCCTTTCTATCCTTAGTTATCTACAGACTCTTAGGTACTTGCTCAATTTTTTTCAAAATTGCTTTCTTTGTGCTTGTGGGTTTGAAAAAGTTTTTGGTTTGAAACTTCAATTTAACTCTTGCTTTTGTCCTCAAGAGCGTATGAAGTGTTTTTGAAAACTTTGTTCGAAAAGTGTAAGTGTGAAAAGTTTTTGTTTTTTAAAATAGCAAGTATCTAAGAACCATCTACCTACTCGAAAAAGGAATCGTTCTATGCTATCTTCCTTTAGACAATGCTATCCTACTATTGATGAGTAGGTAGCACCGTCGTTGGAGTTTTAAGGGTCAATTCGAATTAGGGACTCACGGTCACCAAAGCAATGTTAGGACGCCTTAGCGGTAACCCTAATGTCTTAGATCATTTGTTTGAGGCAATCATATCCGAGGCAACCATTTCGAGGCGACTATGATCTTTGGACAAGAGGGCGACCTCTAAAACAACCTATACTCAATGACCGCGTACGAAGGCAACCAAGTGAGGTGTACCCTAAGAGTGCGCATGTGCGAGTGTGTTGTTTTCAGTTATTTTTATCTTTGTACGTGTTAAGGGTGACCTAAGTTGATTTTAGGTTAAAACATTCAGTCTTGTCATGCAAACCTATTATCAAACATCTAACAGTTATAATTTGCGAGAAAATAAATTGCGGAATTTAAATTACAAGGCGTCAGGTATTTACATCGCCAAAAGCAACCCTTTGAAATTTAAATGCGGAAAAATAAATAAAGCGATAAAAATAATTAAATGGTCCTAATTATCTATTATATTCCGGGAACAAGTACAATATTGAATAAATACATCACGTGCGGGAAATTAAATCGAGCGCAAAGTTCTAGGGTTTTGACCCTTTGTTATTAAAGGAAAGATTTTTTTTGTTGTTTTTATTTTAAGAAAGAAACTGTCCCAAATTAATTATTAAATTAATAGATTAATTAATTAATTAATGAAAATAAATTATTTTTGGATTTTTGGCATTTTAAGAAATAAAATAAAATTAATTAATGTTAGTAAAACCTAATTAAGTCTAATTGATTTTAATTATTTACAAAAATATATTAAAGTTATTTCTAATTAAAGCCTAAATTAATTAAATTAATGTTTGTTAATAAAAATTAAAATTTGATTTTATGAAGAAAATATTTTTGTGGTTTTAATTTTATAAAAAAAAGAAGAATTTTTTAATTGGTTAGTAATTAAATGAAAATAATAAAATAAACAAATAAAGCAAAATAAATAAAATAGAGAGAGATAAGGGGGTTTGGGCCTGATTATGAGTGTTTGAGAAGCAATTCTGAGGCCCATAACAAGCTGGCCTTATTGACTTTTATGGATCTGATGTATGCGCATTGACTGGATCTATTATGGACCCTCACTCCTGGATCACCAGATTTTGCCTTGGGCCATCTGGCACTTTGATATGTGAAGGAGTATGGTACACTACGCGCCTGGATCTGCATGCGATTACCTGAAGAAAAAATATATTGAGAAAGTGGAGGACCTGGGATTCAAACCCAGGTCCTATAGGCGCTTGGAATGCTTGCTTTACCACTGGGACGCTTTGCTTCATCTGTAAATATGTTACACACAAAAAAAAAACAATTCATATGCCAGAAAAGACAAAAAACAAAACGCACCATTATTTGAATTGACCATTAGGGAAGCGACACGCCATCGTCCCCTACCTCCAGCCACTGTAATTTTACCTGTGAATTTGAATCCGGAGCTAAAAGCGCAGCTCGATCCAAAAATCACTTCCAAGCCATAAAAACGACCTTCTAAGACATGGTTAGGTTCGTCTCCCTCTCCTGAGTGCAACCATGCCTATTATAGGAATCAATTTCACCTGAAACAAAAATCCCTAAAAACCAAAACGTAACCTTAGCCATGGCATTTTGAGGTTACAGTCCATATAAGCCAAATTGAATATTGCCAAAAGTTTAGAAATGCTATAAAGATCATAAATATGCCAAGAATTGGTTCAAATGATGCAAGAACGAGGATGTACGGTTTCAAGAACAGAGCTTGGCATCGTGATACTTACAGAGCTCTTGAAGGCTTGAGAATGCGTGCTTTGGATCCAGGAGGGTTATGTGATCACCCAGGAATCGATTGGGATGCTTCTTGGCTTCTGAAAATCTCTCTTGCTATGATTTCAAATTCCAACTTTTTCACCACTTTTTCAAGTTTTGTTTTGCTCGTTCTTACAGCCTCTAACCCTATTTTTCGTGCCTTTGCCTTCCTTTTGTAATGTATATTGCATTAGGGTAACAAACATGGCTTGAATCTTCCACATCAATGCATGCATATTTGATTTGATTCACCATTACCAACTTGCCAAATTTGCCAAATTTCCATCTTTTTGCACATGATCTTGTGTGATACGAATTTGATGCTCTTAATGATGATGATCTCAACCTGAAATAGCCAAAAAGATCTCAAGTAATCAATATTTGGATTTTATTTGATTTAATTTGATTAAAAATGAAATAATTCAATAAAAAAATAAAATAAAATAATAAAAAAGAAATATGATCTCAAGGCTGAAGCTAGGACACGTGTGCAATGGAGGAAGCTCAAATCAAGTGGAAAATAATGGGCCCTTTTGACAAAATTTGAAGTTTTGGGGATAGTTGACTTTTGGCAATTTTGCAAAAATGCCTAACTTCAACAATGCATAACTTCTTCAATTTTGAACTTTTGGAGGTGTTCTTGGACTTTTTAGAAATCTTGAGATGTCCTATAACCAACCCTTTTGGTCTCATCTCATTTTGATATTCCATGCTCAAGTTATAAGCTTTGGAAAAAAAGTTGTTTTTGTTGACTTTCAAAAATGACCTATAATGTCCAAATTTATAACTTCTTGTGAGTGCATTTTATGATATTGGGGTATGAAGATGGATTGTAGGAAATTTCATTCTCTTCAAAATGATATTTTGATGGGTTATTTCTCATAAATTATGAGAAAGTTATGCTTGGTCAAAGTTGAGTTGACTTTTCCTACAAAACCCTAATTTAGCAACTTTTGAGTCTTGATGAATTTTGAACAATCCTTGATGAATCATGATCAACCCTTGATCAAATGATGATATATCCTTCAAAATGAGAATGTTGGCAAAAAATCTCGAAGTTTGACTATATTTGGGTCACAGTTGACTTTTTCCCTAGCACAGTCGATTTTTGGACCCTTTGAGCAATTAACTGAGCAAACTTCCTCTGCAAGGCTTGAAATTTGGCATGGATGATCTTGAGAACATATTAGTACATTGGGGAGCACTTGAGGTCATTTGGATTAAAGGATCTTGATGCAACACAAAACCCTAATTTGGGGTTGACTGCCTTAGGAGATAGCTTGTCTGACCAACTCTTGAGCCAACTTGAGTAACTTGGAGATTTTTCTTGCAATGTTTGGGAGAAATATGAGAGGGCAAATTTTGGGGTACAACAACTGCCCCTGTTCAATCTTCTTAAACCTGAGGATGTAGACTGGCTTTCGTTCCTTTCGCGATCCGAAGGTAGAAGATGATTAAACACTAGAGTGCCCAGAAATTTGCACTCGCATGAAATGGTATCAGCCTTGTGATGTCGGGAATGGGCTTATAGATGCAATTTGGAGATTGTTGGTAGGAGATTCCGCTGGGAAAGTCTAGGTTTTATTGAGATTTAGGAACTTGCTTGTACCTCAGCTGAGAGAACATCTTTGCCGAGTTTTAAGAACTTTTTCGTAACTCAACTGGGGGAAACATCTTCATCAAGATCTAAGAACTGTGTGGTTTTCAACGGAGTATAATTCTGTTGAGATTGTAGAACTCGTCCACACTCCGACGGAGGAAAATTGTCGAGATTGAGAACCTTATCTGAAATTCAACCGAGGATAATTCAGTTGAGATTTAAGAACCGGTCAAGTCTTCGACTGAGGGAAACATCTTCATCAAGATCTAGGAACTGTCTGGTCTTCAACGAAGTATAATTCTATTGAGATTGTAGAACTCATCCACACTTCGACGGAGGAAAATTTTCGAGATTGAGAACCTTATCTGAAATTCAACTGAAGATAATTCAGTTGAGATTTAAGAACCAGTCAGGTCTTCGACTGAGGGAAACATCTTCATCAAGATGTAGGAACTGTCTGGTCTTCAACGAAGTATAATTCTGTTGAGATTGTAGAACTCGTCCACACTTTGACGGAGGAAAATTGTCGAGATTGAGAACCTTATCTGAAATTCAACCGAGGATAATTTAGTTGAGATTAAGAATCAGTCAGGTCTTCGACTGAGGGAAACATCTTCATCAAGATCTAGGAACTGTCTGGTCTTCAACGGAGTATAATTCTGTTGATATTGTAGAACTCGTCCACATTTTGACGGAGGAAAATTGTCGAGATTGAGAACCTTATCTGAAATTCAACCGAGTATAATTCAGTTGAGATTAAGAACCGGTCAGGTCTTCGACTAAGGGAAACATCTTCATCAAGATCTAGGAACTGTCTGGTCTTCAACGAAGTATAATTCTATTAAGATTGTAGAACTCGTCCACACTTTGACGGAGGAAAATTGTCGAGATTGAGAACCTTATCTGAAATTCAACCGAGGATAATTCAGTTGAGATTAAGAATTGGTCAGGTCTTCGATTGAGGGAAACATCTTCATCAAGATCTAGGAACTGTCTGGTCTTCAACGGAGTATAATTCTGTTGAGATTCTAGAACTCGTCCACACTTTGACGGAGGAAAATTGTCGAGATTGAGAACCTTATCTGAAATTCAACCGAGTATAATTCAGTTAAGATTAAGAACCGGTCAGGTCTTCGACTAAGGGAAACATCTTCATCAAGATCTAGGAACTGTCTGGTCTTCAACGAAGTATAATTCTGTTGAGATTGTAGAACTCGTCCACACTATGACGGAGGAAAATTGTCGAGATTGAGAACCTTATCTGAAATTCAACCGAGTATAATTCAGTTGAGATTAAGAACCAGTCAGGTCTTCGACTGAGGGAAACATCTTCATCAAGATGTAGGAACTGTCTGGTCTTCAATGAAGTATAATTCTGTTGAGATTGTAGAACTCGTCCACACTTTGACGGAGGAAAATTATCGAGATTGAGAACCTTATCAAAAATTCAACCGAGGATAATTCAGTTGAGATTTAAGAACCGGTCAAGTCTTCGACTGAGGGAAACATCTTCATCAAGATCTAGGAACTGTCTGGTCTTCAACGAAGTATAATTCTATTGAGATTGTAGAACTCGTCCACACTTCGACGGAGGAAAAGTTTCGAGATTGAGAACCTTATCTGAAATTCAACTGAGGATAATTCAGTTGAGATTTAAGAATCGGTCAGGTCTTCGACTGAGGGAAACATCTTCATCAAGATGTAGGAACTGCCTGGTCTTCAACGAAGTATAATTCTGTTGAGATTGTAGAACTCGTCCACACTTTGACGGAGGAAAATTGTCGAGATTGAGAACCTTATCTGAAATTCAACCGAGTATAATTCAGTAAAGATTAAGAACCGGTCAGGTCTTCGACTAAGGGAAACATCTTCATCAAGATCTAGGAACTGTCTGGTCTTCAACGAAGTATAATTCTGTTGAGATTGTAGAACTCGTCCACACTTTGACGGAGGAAAATTGTCGAGATTGAGAACCTTATCTGAAATTCAACCGAGTATAATTCAGTTGAGATTAAGAACCAGTCAGGTCTTCGACTGAGGGAAACATCTTCATCAAGATCTAGGAACTGTCTGGTCTTCAACGAAGTATAATTCTGTTGAGATTGTAGAACTCGTCCACACTTTGACGGAGGAAAATTGTCGAGATTGAGAACTTTATCTGAAATTCAACCGAGTATAATTCAGTTGAGATTAAGAACCAGTCAGGTCTTCGACTGAGGGAAACATCTTCATCAAGATCTAGGAACTGTCTGGTCTTCAACGAAGTATAATTCTATTGAGATTGTAGAACTCGTCCACACTTTGTCGGAGGAAAATTGTCGAGATTGAGAACCTTATCTGAAATTCAACCGAGGATAATTCAGTTGAGATTAAGAATCGGTCAGGTCTTCGATTGAGGGAAACATCTTCATCAAGATCTAGGAACTGTCTGGTCTTCAACGGAGTATAATTCTGTTGAGATTCTAGAACTCGTCCACACTTTGACGGAGGAAAATTGTCGAGATTGAGAACCTTATCTGAAATTCAACCGAGTATAATTCAGTTAAGATTAAGAACCGGTCAGGTCTTCGACTAAGGGAAACATCTTCATCAAGATCTAGGAACTGTCTGGTCTTCAACGAAGTATAATTCTGTTGAGATTGTAGAACTCGTCCACACTTTGACGGAGGAAAATTGTCGAGATTGAGAACCTTATATGAAATTCAACCCAGTATAATTCAGTTGAGATTAAGAACCAGTCAGGTCTTCGACTGAGGGAAACATCTTCATCAAGATGTAGGAACTGTCTGGTCTTCAATGAAGTATAATTCTGTTGAGATTGTAGAACTCGTCCACACTTTGACGGAGGAAAATTGTCGAGATTGAGAACCTTATCTGAAATTCAACCGAGTATAATTCAGTTGAGATTAAGAACCGGTCAGGTCTTCGACTAAGGGAAACATCTTCATCAAGATCTAGGAACTGTCTGGTCTTCAACGGAGTATAATTCTGTTGAGATTGTAGAACTAGTCCACACTTTGACGGAGGAAAATTGTCGAGATTGAGAACCTTATCTGAAATTCAACCGAGGATAATTCAGTTGAGATTTAAGAACCGGTCCAGTTCTTCGACATAGCTGAGAACTTAACTGCATCTTTCCTGAAAAGTAAAGGTCAGTCGTATGCAATGCATGATATACATCAAGCAATGATGTTCTCAAAATAAATGAGATTGTGTTTATATGATGCGTATATGCATGTGTTATGATGTATGGGAATGTAATGTTTTAGCTGGGAAAATAAATCCCGGATAGCTGCTGGAGAATAGATTTGGATTCTTTGTTTCCGCTGGAGACAGGGAACGAAGATGATTGCAAGAATAAACCTGCAGGAGAGAATAACTCTGTTGGGGAATAAACTGATGAGGAGATTACTCTGTGGGGAGGAGATGCCCTGCTGAGGATTCCACTGATAAATTTTGTTGGGGACGAATTATCGTTGCTGGTGATACTGAATCTTGTTGGGGATTGAATTCATATTCGTGAAAGGAAAGAACTCCGCTGGGGATGATCTTTCAGTTGTGACTTCACCGGGGATAACCTTTTAGGCTCTAATGGGGATAATCCTTTGAGCTTTGCTTGGGACAATCTTCCTTTGAACTCGGCTGGGGATATTTATTTTTATACTCCGCCGGGGACGAACTTCTGGAGTCTACTGGGGATGATTCTTCAACTCCATTAGGGAAGCTTTTTCAGACTGCACTGGGAAAATTTTAACTTCACTGGGGATATCTTGTATTCTGTCGGGGAATATTCTTATACTCCGCTGGGGGAATATTAAGATTGTCGGGGATATTAAGCCTTTTCAGCACTGATGGTAGATAAACTCTGCTTGGGGGAGGATATTATCGATTCATTCACAGTTGCAAGTCTCAGCTTAGGAGAGCTATCATTGCTGTCTTTTCTTACTCTGCGGGGAGTGAAAGTACCTTGGCCATATTCTTCAGCTGAATCTACCTTTGTACCTGGTGGATAAAGCATCCGTATAGCTTGGACAATTTTATTGCCCCTGTTTCTGATATTACCAGTAATCGTCTTTTGTTTTGCATGTAAATATTTATGAGCAGCAATTAATGTCAAGTGCATATATCAAAAATGAACATTGGACGTTCTTTGCAAAGCAAAATAGATAAAGGAAAAATAGCTTGAAATTTCTTTGAAAATGAATTGTATTGATTTTGAAGTTTGGCCAGTAAACAAGCGTTTTTGTACAAGAGGCTGACGTCCTAGTAAGAGAACGCCGCCGAACAAATAGAATTTATATAATTTGTGCAAAACTAAACAAAACAGCTATGTGAATAATCCCACCGGGTTCCAACTCTGCTATTGCCTTTATGTTCTCGAGCATCTCATCACTTTTCTACTGGTTTAAGGTAGATCAGATTGATTAGTGTCGTTTGAGCTTGATAGTCGATACCGAAGTCTGGTTGCAAGATGATCCAATGAGACATAGTGTTACACTTTTATCCCTTATTTTTTCCTGGACCGCTCTTTCGGGTTTTCAGTCCACCGGGATACCCCTTTTTTGCCCAAGCCGCCCTTTCAGGTTTTCAACCTACCGGGTGTACAGTTTTTTTCCTTCATTTTCATCCCTTATTTTTGCCCGAACCCTTTTGGTTCGCCGGGAAGCCCTTATTTTTTCCTAGGCCAGTCAACCTAGCGGTCTTTGATCATGCGTAGTATCTTTTCACTATGTCTGCATTGACGGGGTGAGGAAGGTCGTCACCATCCATGGTGGTTAGAATCATAGCTCCTCCTGAGAAAATGTTCTTAACCACAAATGGCCCTTCGTAAGTAGGGGTCCATTTGCCCCTGGGATCACCTTGAGGTAGTATGATGCGCTTGATTACCAGATCCCCAACTTGATACTCTTGTCGTCTGACTTTCTTGTTAAATGCCTTGATCATCCGTTTTTGATACGTTTGACCATGACAAATAACAGTAAGTCTCTTTTCGTCTATTAAGTTTAGTTGATCAAGCCGGGTCTGAATCCAGCCATCTTCGCTCAAACCTGCATCCTTCATGATCTGAAGAGAGGGTATCTGAACTTCAATGGGCAGGACTGCCTCCATACCATATACCAAGGAATAGGGTATTGCCCCTATTGACGTCTGTGCTGATGTACGGTACCCATGAAGAGCAAATGGTAACATCTGGTGCCAATCTTTGTAGGTTACTGTCATCTTCTGCACAATCTTCTTAATATTCTTATTAGCCGCTTCTACAGCCCCATTCATCTTCGACCGGTAAGGAGAAGAGTTGAGATGCTGTATCTTGAACTGCTTGCAGAGCTCAGTGATCATCTTATTGTTGAGATTGGTACCATTGTCCGTAATGATCCTCTCTGGCACACCGTATCGACAGATTAGATAATGCCAAATGAACCATGCCACGACGTTCTTGGTTACAGTAGCAAAGGAATCTGCTTCAACCCACTTCGTAAAGTAATCAATAGCTACCAAGATAAAACGATGTCCGTTAGATGCTGTAGGTCTGATCTCGCCGATCATATCAATGCCCCACATTGCAAAAGGCCAAGGTGCCGTCAAGATGTTCAGAGGAACTGGAGGTATGTGCACCTTATCAGCATAGACTTGGCACTTGTGACATGTCCGAGAATGCTTATAATAGTCGGCTTCCATAGTGGACCAGTAATATCCTGCCCGTAGGATTTTCTTCACCATGGTGTGTCCACTGGAATGAGTTCTGAAAGTACCTTCATGTAACTTTGTCATGATCCTTTCTGCTTCGTTCTTATCCACACATCGCAGTAGGGTTGAATCATGGTTATGCTTGTAAAGAATACCATTGCTGATGAAGAACTTCGTCACAAACCTCCTCAGAAACTTCTTGTTATTAACAGATGCACCCTCGGAGTACTCCTGAGCTTCAAGGTATCTTTTCACCTCATGAAACCAGGGTTTATCCGCTACTTCTTCAATCTCAATATCACAGCAATGTTCAGGTTCGTCCAATCTTTCAACGATAATCCAGGGAGCTTCGTTGTCCCAATTGACTTTGAACATAGAAGACATCGTAGCCAACGCATCCGCCAACTGATTCTCCTCTCTAGGGAAGTGTTCAAGGTTATCTCTTCGAAGTGTGGAAGCAATGTCAATACACACTCCTTGTAAGGAATAAGATTCGGGTGTTTCGTGTCCCATTTGCCTTTGATCTGACTGATCACGAGAGCGGAATCTCTGAATACATTCAGAAATTTTATCCTTAGGTCAATAGCTGCTCGAAGACCCATGATGCACGCTTCATACTTCGCCATATTGTTGGTGCAGTTGAAACATAGTCGGGTGGTGAACGGAGTATGAGAGCCTTTAGGAGATATGATCACGGCAACAATTCCATTACCCAAAGTGTTTGAAGCTCCATCAAAGTACATAGACCATCGGGATCCTTCCTCAGGTCCTTCATCCGGTCCAGGTATCTCACAGTCAGTTACCAACATGATATTCTCATCCGGAAATTCAAAGTTCATAGACTGGTAATCATCCACTGCCTGATGTGCCAAATGGTTTGCCAACACACTTCCCTTGATTGCCTTTTGGGTTGTATACTGGATGTCATACTCAGTCAAAATCATCTTCCATCTTGCTATTCTTCCGGACAAGGCAGGCTTCTCGAAGATATACTTGATTGGATCCATCTTTGATATCAATAGGGTAGTGTGAGTCAACATATACTGTATCAGCTAGCGAGCAGCCCATGCAAAAGCGCAGCAAGTTTTCTCAAGCAAAGAGTATCGGGTCTCGCAGTCGGTAAACTTTTTGCTAAGGTAATAAATAGCATGCTCTTTTCGGCCAGACTCGTCATGCTGCCCCAGCACACACCCCATTGATTTGTCGAGTACTGTCAAGTATAAGATCAAAGGTCTCCCTTCAACTAGAGGCATCAGAATGGATGCCTCCAGTTGAAGGGAGACCTTTAATCTTATACTTGACAGTACTTGACAATTCAATGGGGTGCGTGTTGGGGCAGCATGACGAGTCTGGATGAAAAGAGCATGATATTTACTACCTTAGCAAAAAGTTTACCGACTGTGAGACCCGATACTCACTGCTTGAGAAAACTTGCTGCACTTTGGAATGGGCTGCTCGCCAGCTGAGACAGTATATGCTGACTCACACTACTCTATTGATATCAAAGATGGATCCAATCAAGTATATCTTCGAAAAGCCTGCCTTGTCCGGAAGAATAGCAAGATGGCAGATGATCTTGACTGAGTATGACATCCAATACACGACCCAAAAAACAATCAATGGAAGTGTGTTGGCAGATCATTTGGCACATCAGGCAGTGGATGTTTACCAATCTATGAACTTCGAATTCCCGGATGAGAACATCATGTTGGTGACCGACTGTGAGACACCTGGACCGGATGAAGGACCTGAGGAGGGATCCCGATGGTCTATGTACTTTGATGGAGCTTCGAACGCTTTGGGTAATGGCATTGGTGCCGTGATCATATCTCTTAAAGGCTCTCATACTCCGTTCACCGCCCGACTATGTTTCAACTGCACCAACAATATGGCGGAGTATGAAGCATGCATCATGGGTCTTCGAGCAGCTATTGACCTAAGGATAAAATTTCTGAATGTATTCAGAGATTCCGCTCTCGTGATCAGTCAGATCAAAGGCAAATGGGACACGAAACACCCGAATCTTATTCCTTACAAGGAGTGTGTATTGACATTGCTTCCACACTTCGAAGAGATAACCTTGAACACTTCCCTAGAGAGGAGAATCAGTTGGCGGATGCGCTGGCTACGATGTCTTCTATGTTCAAAGTCAATTGGGACAACGAAGCTCCCTGGATTATCGTTGAAAGATTGGACGAACCTGAACATTGCTGTGATATTGAGATTGAAGAAGTAGCGGATAAACCCTGGTTTCATGAGGTGAAAAGATACCTTGAAGCTCAGGAGTACCCCGAGGGTGCATCTGTTAATGACAAGAAGTTTATGAGGAGGTTTGTGACGAAGTTCTTCATCAGCAATGGTATTCTTTACAAGCGTAACCATGATTCAACCCTATTGCGATGTGTGGATAAGAACGAAGCAGAAAGGATCATGACAAAGTTACATGAAGGTACTTTCGGAACTCATTCCAGTAGACACACCATGGCGAAGAAAATCCTACGGGCAGGATATTACTGGTCCACTATGGAAGCCGACTATTATCAGCATTCTCGGACATGTCACAAGTGCCAAGTCTATGCTGATAAGGTGCACATACCTCTAGTTCCTCTGAAAGTCTTGACGACACCTTGGCCTTTTGCAATGTGGGTCATTGATATGATCGGCGAGATCAGACCTACAGCATCTAACGGACATCATGTTATCTTGGTAGCTATTGATTACTTTACGAAGTGGGTTGAAGCAGCTTCCTTTGCTACTGTAACCAAGAACGTCGTGGCATGGTTCATTCGGCATAATCTGATCTGTCGATACGGTGTGCCAGAGAGGATCATTACGGACAATGGTACCAATCTCAACAATAAGATGATCAGAATGGATGCCTCCAGTTGAAGGGAGACCTTTAATCTTATACTTGACAGTACTCGACAATTCAATGGGGTGCGTGTTGGGGCAGCATGACGAGTCTGGATGAAAAGAGCATGATATTTACTACCTTAGCAAAAAGTTTACCGACTGTGAGACCCGATACTCACTGCTTGAGAAAACTTGCTGCACTTTGGAATGGGCTGCTCGCCAGCTGAGACAGTATATGCTGACTCACACTACTCTATTGATATCAAAGATGGATCCAATCAAGTATATCTTCGAAAAGCCTGCCTTGTCCGGAAGAATAGCAAGATGGCAGATGATCTTGACTGAGTATGACATCCAATACATGACCCAAAAAGCAATCAAGGGAAGTGTGTTGGCAGATCATTTGGCACATCAGGCAGTGGATGATTACCAATCTATGAACTTCGAATTCCCGGATGAGAACATCATGTTGGTGACCGACTGTGAGACACCTGGACCGGATGAAGGACCTGAGGAGGTATCCCGATGGTCTATGTACTTTGATGGAGCTTCAAACACTTTGGGTAATGGCATTGGCACCATAATAATATATCCTGAAGGCTGTCATACTCCATTCATCGTCCGATTATGTTTTAACTGCACCAACAACATGGCGGAGTATGAAGCATGCATCATGGGCCTTCGAGCAACTATTGACCTAAGGATTAAGTTCTTGAGTGTATTCGGAGATTCTGCTCTCGTGATCAGTCAGATCAAAGGAGAGTGGGATATGAAACACCCAAATCTTATTCCTTACAAGGAGTGTGTATTGACGTTGCTTCCGTACTTGAAGGAGATAACCTTTGAACACTTCCCAAGAGAGGAGAATCAGTTAGCGGACGCGCTAGCTACTATTTCTTCTATGTTCAAGGTCAGGTGGGACAATGAGGCTCCCCAGATTACCATTGAGAGGTTGGACGAACCCGCACATTGCTGTGACATTGAGACTGAAGAGGTAGCAGATAAACCCTGG
This sequence comes from Vicia faba, assembly GCA_948472305.1. NCBI lineage: Eukaryota > Viridiplantae > Streptophyta > Magnoliopsida > Fabales > Fabaceae > Vicia > Vicia faba. The sequence goes on from OX451736.1 coordinate 681,347,282, forward strand.
TTTCACGAGGTAAAGAGGTATCTTGAGGCTCAAGAGTACCCCGAGGGTGCATCTGTTAATGATAAGAAGTTTCTGAGGAGATTTGCGGCGAAGTTCTTCATCAGTAATGGTATCCTTTAGAAGCGAAACCATGATTCAACCTTACTGCGATGTGTGGATAAGAACGAGGCAGAAAAGATCATGGCGGAGTTACACGAAGGTACTTTCAGAACTCATTCCAGTGGACACACCATGGCAAAGAAGATCCTACAGGCAGGATATTATTGGTCTACTATGGAAGCCGATTGTTATCGTCATTCTAGGACCTGTCATAAGTGCCAAGTCTATGCTGATAAGGTGCACATACCTCCAATTCCTCTAAACGTCTTGACGGCACCTTGGCCTTTTGCAATGTGGGGCATCGATATGATTGGCGAGATCAGACCTACTGTGTCCAACGAGCATCATTTCATCCTGGTATCAATTGATTACTTTACAAATTGGGTTGAAGCAGCTTCCTTTGCCACAGTAACCAAGAACGTCGTGGCACGGTTTATTTGGCACAATCTGATATGTCGATATGGTGTACCAGAGAGGATCATTACGGACAATGGTACAAATCTCAACAATACGATGATCACTGAGCTCTGCAAACAGTTTAAGATACAACATCATAACTCTTCTCCTTACCGACCAAAGATGAATGGGGCTGTTGAAGCGGCTAATAAGAATATCAAGAAGATTATGCAGAAGATGATGGTGACATATAAAGATTAGCACGAGATGTTACCGTTTTCTCTTCATGGGTACCGTACCTCAGCGCGGACGTCAACAGGGGCAACACCCTATTCCTTGGTATATGATATGGAGGCAGTCTTGCCCATTGTAGTTCAGATACCCTCTCTTCGGATTATGAAGGATGCAGGTTTGAGCGGAGACGACTGGATCCAGACCTGACTTGATCAGCTGAACTTAATCAATGAAAAGATACTTACTTCTATTTGTCATGGTCAGACGTATCAAAAGCAAATGATCAAGGCATTTAACAAGAAAGTTAGACGACAAGAGTATCAAGTTGGGGATCTGGTGATCAAGCACATCATACTACCTCAAGGTGATCCCAGGGGAAAATTGACCCCTACTTACGAAGGGCCATTTGTGGTTAAGAACATTTTCTCGGGAGGAGCTATGATTCTAACCACCATGGATGGTGACGACCTTCCTCACCCTGTCAATGCATACATAGTGAAAAAATACTATGCATAATCAAAGACCCGCTAGGTTGACAGGCCTAGGAAAGAATAAGGGCTTCCCGGCGAACCAAAAGGGTTCGGGAAAAAATAAGGGATGAAAATGAAAAAATATGTACACCCGGTAAGTCGAAAACCTGAAAAGGAGGCTTGGGCAAAAAAGGGTATCCCGGTGGACTGAAAACCCGAAAGGGCGGTCCAGGCAAAAATTAGGGATCAAAGCGTAACACTATGTCTCATTGGATCACCTTGCAACCAGACTTCGATATCGACTATCAAGCTCGGACGACACTACTCAATCTGATCTACCTTCAACCAAGCAGCAAAGTGATGAGATGCTCGAGGATATAAAGGCAATAGCAGAGTTGGAACCCAGTGGGATTGTTCACATAGCTGTTTTTTCTTTATTTTTCACAAATTGTATAAACTCTATCATTTCAGCGGTGTTCTCTTACTAGGACGTCAACCTCTTGTACAAAAACGCCTCTTTACAGGCCAACTTCAAAGTTAATACAATTCATTTTCACAAAGAAATTTCAAATTGTTTTCCTTTTTCTGTTTTGTTTTGCAAGAACGTCCAATGTTCATTTTTGATATATGCATTTGACAATAATTGTTGTTCATGAATATTTACATATGAAACAAAAGACGATTACTCGTAATATCAGAAACAGGGGCAAACAAGAAATGTCCAAACCATACAGTTGCTCTGCCCACCAGGTATATGGATATACCTAGTTAGAGAAAACTATTGAAGGAACATTCACTCCCCGCAGGGTAAAGAGAAGGACAGTATTGTTAATTCTCCCCAACTGAGGGTCGCAACCACGAATGAGTCGGAAAAATTCTCCCCAAGCAGAGTTTATCTATCACCAGCACTGGAAGATCATCCCCAGTAGAGTCGGGAAGATTATCCCCAGTGAAGTCGCCATTAAAAGATTATCCCCAGAAGAATCTGGAGGATTGTCCCCAGTAGAGTCTAAAAGATTATCCCCAGTGAAGTCGCAACTGGAAAATCATCCCCAACGGAGTTCATTCCTTTCACAAACAGAAACTCAATCCCCAACAGGTTTCATTATCACCAACGGTAATTCATCCCCAACCGAGGTTATTCTTCCAAATTAACAGATCCTCTAGTAGAGTATCTCTTCCCCACAGAGTCATTTCCTCGTCAGTTTATTCCCCGACAGAGCTATTCTCTCCTGCAGGATTATGCTCACAATCATCTTCATTCACTATCCCCAGTGGAAATGAAGAATTCAACGTCTCACACTCTCCAACAGCAATCCGGGATTTATTTTCCCCCAGCCAGAAAACATTACATGTCCATACATCATGACATACACATACGCATCATACAACACAATCTCATTTATTTTGAGAACATCATTGCATGATACATATCATGCATTACATACAGCTAACCTTTACCTTTCAGGAAAGATACAATCAAATTCTCACCAAACTCAAGCTATGAAGCCCGGGTACGACCGGATAGTATCTTGATTCCTACAGCATATTGTGAAGCCCGGAGAACGACCGGATAGCAGTATCAGACTACCGTGAAACCTGTATTACGACCAGATAGTGGTATCTCTTAAGAGAAAGCTATGAAGCCCGGATTCAACCGGATAATAGTTTAATCCCCAACAAGCCGTGAAGCCCGGATTACGACCGGATAACAGCTCAGCAAGTTATTGTGAAGCCTGGATTACGACCAGATAGAAATACAAGACCATGAAGCCTGGATTACGACCAGATAATGGTAGAAGATGTTGTGAAGCCTGGATTACGACCAGATAGCAACCAATAATACTATGAAGCCTGGATTACGACCAGATAGTGGTATATCTTTAATACAAGTTATGAAGCTCGGCTTTGACCGGATAATATCTTGATTTCCTCTAAACACCATGAAGCCTGGATTTTGACTAGATAATGGTATGAGACATCGTGAAGCCTGGATTACGACCAGATAGCGGTAAAGAACATTGAAGCCTGGATTACGACCAGATAACAGTAAGGGGCACTATGAAGCTTGGATTACGACTAAATAGAAGTTCACCCGGCCAATTATTATGAAGCCCGGATTTGACCGGATATTAGTAGGCCCAACAATCAAAGGGAAGCCCGGATTGTGACCAGATAACCATTTGAACTCTTATGAAGCCTGGATTTTGATCAGATAATAAGTAAGGTATTGTGAAGCCTGGATTACGACCAGATAGCAGTACAGAACACCATGAAGCCTGGATTCGACCAGATAATGGTATAACACATCTTGAAGCCTGGATTACGACCAGATAACGGTACAAGACACTGTGAAGCTTGGATTTCGACCAAATAGCAGTTTACATGGACAATTACTAAGAAGCCCGGAGTCGACCAGATATTAGTATGCCCTGAATTCAAGTTGAAGCCCGGATGTGACCGGATAACAACTTAATTCCTTCTAAAGCCTGGATTACGACCAGATAAGAATCGAGAAATTGTGAAGCCTGGATTACGACCAGATAGCAAGTTTAATTTCATCTCCCCAGTAAGTCACTGTAAAGCCTGGATTACGACCAGATAGCAGTCGGTCTTATCACTATGAAGCCTGGACCACGACCCAATAGTAGTTCATTTTCACCTCCTCGACTAAGAGACGGTTCCTCAGTAGAATAACGGACGACCGAAGTTCCTAAAATTCAACAGAGACAATTCCCCAATAGAATAACGGACGACCGAAGCTCCTAAAATTCTATTTCTCCCAAGACAGAGATCAACATTCCCTAGCAGAATCCTCCTCAACAACAGGTATACAGCTCTTGCTAAGTAATCTCTTATGCGATCGACACTTCTTCAGATGTCATCTTTAAGCCCATTCCTGACATCACAAGATAAGTACCACTTCATGCGAGTGCAAATTTCTGGGCACTCTAGTGTTCAATCATCTTCCACCCTCAGATCACGAAAGGAACGCAAGTCAATCTACATCCTCAGGTTTAAGAAGATTGAACAGGGGAAACTGTTGTACCCCAAAATTTTCCCTCCCATATTTCTCAAAACATTTCAAGTGAGGTCCTCAAGTTGCTTAAGGAAGTCCAAGGGTTGGCCAGACAAGCTCCCTCCTAAGGCAGTCTACCTCAAATTTGGGTTTTATGTTGCATCAAGATACTTGAGTCCAAGGGATCGAAAATGCTCAAAATTGTCCTAATATGTTCTTAAGATCATCCATGTCAAGTTTCAAGCCCTACAGAGGAAATTTGCTTAGTCAATTGCTCAAAAGCCTGAAAATTGATTGTGCTAGGGCAAAAGTCAACTGTGGCCTACATACAGTCAAACTTCAAGATTTTTGGTCGACATCCTTATTTTGGAGTACCATTCATCATTTGATCAAGGGTTGATCATGATTCATCAAGGGTTTCTCATAATTCATCAAAAACCAAAAGTTGCTAAATTAGGGTTTTGCAGGAAAAGTCAACTCAACTTTGACCAAGCATAACTTTCTCATAATTTATGAGAAATGACCCATAAAAAGCTCATTTTTAAGAGGATGCCATGCTCTACAATCAATATTCATCTCCCATGTTCAAATTATGCACTCACAAGAAGTTATGAATTTGGACATTATAGGTCATTTTGAAAAGTCAACAAAAACACCTTTTTTTGTCAAAGCTTCATACATGAGCATGGAATATAAAATTGAGATGATACCCAAAGGTTTGCTTAGAGGACATCTCAAGATTTCTAAAAAGTCCAAGAACACCTTAAAAGAGTCAAAATTGAGGAAGTTATGCATTGGTGAAGTTGACCTTTTTTGCAAAATTGCCAAAAGTCAACTATGCCTAAAAATGCAATTTTTGCTAAATGGGCCCAATCTTTTTCACTTGTTTTGAGTTGGCAACATGGTCCACGAGGCCTAGCCTTTGCCACTTGCCATTATCTTATTTTTATTATTTATTTTAATTTTTATTTGAATTAAATTAATTTAAATCAAAACAAATCATAGAAAATCCAAAATATTGAAAACTCAAGATTTTTTACATGTTTCAGGTCTTAATGTCCAGCTAGCATTAGATCAAATTCGTGTAAAGGCATGAGGTGCACAAAAAGATTGGATTTGGACTATTTTTGGAATGGTTTTCAAGTGTATCAAATCAAAAACAAAAGCATTGATGGAAGAAGATTGTGATCATTCTTTCAACCCTAATTCATTTCTCAGTACATAAGGATGATTTGCAGACCTAAAGCAAGGCTAGAAAGAGGCGCAGCATCAAGAACCAAACTTGAAAAAAACCATAAAAAGTAGTAATTCGAATTCATACTTGGAGGCTAATTCAAGACCCTTGGACCATTCCAATCGCTTCTTGGGTGTGTAGGCAAGCGAAAGCAGTCCAGAACAAGCATTTCCAGGCCCTATATCGCGTTGTAAGTCAGTCACGACTTTGCTATTTTCTTAAATTCGAATTGCATCATTCTTGTACTTGTAGCATGAATTAGTTATAGATTCTTACTCCTGGGAACATTTGCAAGCTTTATGTAATCTTTAATTGTGTTTTCATGGCCTGTGTGAAGTTTCACCATTATTAGAGTTTGTAGCTTCGATTTGGGAATTCTGTGTGCAGGCAAAATTAGGCCATGAAAGGGGCACCTTTGTGCTCAACAGGACCAGACAAACCTATCTATGTCATTAGTTTTTATTTATCACGTTTGTATGAGATTTTGAGGATTGCAGGTCTTGTAGCAATGGACATGGTGCCGTAGGTAAAAGTCTGTGTCATTTAGCCACGGAACAAGGAAGAAGAAGATACAGTGGCAAGCAACCATTGGTCCATTCAAACTTCAGGCGCACGATTTTTTATTATTCTCCACTAATTCTTGTTTTTGTACATTATTATTGTTTATTTTATGTACAAATTAGAAGCGTAACTCAGCTGGTTGCCAAGCGTTGGAACGTCCCATGGGGCCTGGGTTTGAATCCCAGGTCCCCCACTTTCTTCATGTTATTTTCTTGCAGATAATCCAGTGCGTGCATGAAGCCAATGAGCATCATGTGTCCTCACAATCCAACCATCCAAGTGTCAGGAGGCCAGATCCAAAGGGCCATCAAAGAAGGACCATGGTATGCCTCAGTCAAGGCAATGCATCAGATCCTGGAAGTCAACATGGACTTCAGATTGATGGACCAGATTGCTGTCCACACACCCCCTCAAATTACTTTTCAGGCCCATTCTCTCTTTCTATTTTCTTTTATATTTTTTTTTATTTAATTTATTTATTTATTTTATTTTCTAAAACAAAAATTAACTATAATTCATTTTATCAAAAATCACAAAATAATATTTTTTATCAAATTAGGTTTATACTTTTTTTTAATCAAAAATTAAATTAATTAAATTAGGTTGTTAATTTTAGATAACTTTAATTCTTTTGTAAATAAATTTAAAAATAATTAGAATAATTAGGGTTTTATTTCTAATTTAATTATATCTTCTTTTCCTAAAAATAAAAAAAAACATAAAAAATAGGCCATTTATTTATTTTCATTAATTAATTTAATTAGCTAATTAATTGTATATTTAAATTTAAAACCTAATTCTTTTCTTAAAAGTAACAAAAACAATTTTTCTTTTAATTAGGTTAGAAGGGTCAAAACCCTAGTTCTCTCCTGATCTAAATTTCTTCGCGCGCGCTTTATTTTATTTTTATCCAATTATTGTAACTGCTCACAAGTTTGTAATAGTTTAATTAGGATTCTTTTTTTTTCATTTATCGCTTTATTATTTAAGGGTTTTTTTTGGCTATGTAAATACCTGAAGCCTTGTAATAGCGTAGTTTAATTTCCGCAAAATATTAACTGTTAGATGTATGATATTAGGAAGCATGACAAGAATGTATGTAAAACTTTAAAACGGTTAGATAACCCTAAAATGTGCGAAGATAAATAATTTGAAATTGAACCACTCGCACATGCACACTCCTAGGGTACACTCCCACTTGGTTGCCTTCGATAAACGGTCATTGAGTATAGGAAGCTTTAGTGGTCGTCTTTTTGTCCAAAGATCAAAGTTGCCTCGGAAAGGTTACCTCGGATATTGTTGCCTCGAACAATTGATCTAAGACATTAGAGTTATTACTAAGACGTCCTAACATTGCTTTAGTGAACGTACGTCCCTTTCGAATTGACCCTCAAAACTCCAACGACGGTGCTACCTACTGACTAATAGTGGGATAGCGCTGTCTAAAGGAAACGAACATAGAACGATTCTTTTTTCGAGTAGGTAGATTAGTTCTTAAGTACTTGCTCCATCAAAACAAACTTTTTTTCACACCTACACTCCTTTACAAACAAAGTTTCCAAAAACACTTCATTACACTCTTGAAGACAGAAGCAAGAGTTAAATCGAAGTCAAAACAAAAACTTTTCAAATCACACAAACACAAAGAAGCAATTTTGAAAATGATGAGCAAGTACCTAAGAGCCCGTAGATAACTACGGATAGAAAGGGTGCTAATACCTTCCCTTTCTATAATCTACCCCCGTACTCAAAAATATCTCGAAAAAGGAATTTTTCTGTGCTTTTTTCCTTTCCTTGTTGGATAAAATAAAAGTCGGTGGAGACTCTTGCTTACCGCGACATTTTGCAAACACAAACGCAAAACGTAAACCAGCAAATCCTAAAAAATAGTCCCGGTTCTGGCCACCGTATCACAAAGTTCAAAAACAGAGTAACACAGGTGGACTTCTCCAGACCATTCCAGCCATCCTCAAGACAAGCTAAGCATTGAATTAGCTTCCTAGAGGTTCAAGGAAGCTAACCTGATCATTACAGCATCCTAAAGCAAGCTCATTTTCAAAACACGATTTCTATTTTCAAGGTGAGTTTTCTGTTTTTCTAACTCTTGATACAGGCATAGTTAGCTTTCCATTTGTGAATATAGAATGTAGACATCATTGCTACGAAGCTATACATATCCATAGCTTGCATTTATTTGGCCTGAGTTTAGAGAATTTTAAGTTTGAAGTTCCTGGAAAAATTAGGTTAAGAATTAGGGCCAACAAAATTCTCTCTGATCTTGGAATTATAGTTTTAGTTATGCATATGGTTAGAATCGTAAGGTAAAATGCTATAATGTTCATGTTATCACTTTCCATTTTTATTGAGAAATGAAAAAGTTACAGGGAGTCCGGCTGGCCAAAGGTTGAAGATGAAGTACAGGACAAGGAAGCGTTATATGTTATGTATTTTTGCTTTCATTCAGACTAACGAATGTACAGCCACCCCAGTTGTAAGGCAGCACACAAAAATGCCCTAGGTCACGGGTTCGAGCCTTGGCGCTGCCTTTTGCAATTTTTCATACTTTTTTCCACTTTTTTTTGTTTGTTTGTAACATGGGCTTCTGGACATTGGACCCTATATTTTTGCTAACTTCCTTCCTCCAATTTACTCATGGCACCCCTGGCCCATATATTTTTATTATTCATTTTCATTTTCATTTCTATTTTATTAAATATATATTCCTTAATAATAAAAATCATAAAAAATATAAAATGATCAATATTATATTTTGCTTTATTTTATTTTATTTTCTCAAAAGAAATATTTTTATTTAGTTATATATTATCAATTTTTGTTAAATAAATTTGTAAATTAAAATAGAATTAGGTTAAATACTTATTTTTCTTCATACCTATTAAATATTTATTTTAACATATAAAAAGACCAAAATACTTCATAAATACCATACATTATTTTTCAAGACAAAAATACAAAAATACTTAAAGAAATTTATTTTCTTTTAATAAATTAGAATTAGGGTTTAATCAAAATCTTTTCTAAAAAACAATTTCCTTCCTTAATTTATTTGAAATGATCTTGATTTATTTATTAGGTTTAGGATTAAAACTTTTTCACATAAAAACCAAACAAAATCTTCTTTGCATTCATACATATTTACATATTTAATTTATTTTGTACATTATTTATTCCAATACTTATATAAATTCAATTTGGTTGTAATAGATTAATTAGGTTTATATTATTGCAATCCCCATTCATCAATTATGTACCCCTCTCCCATAAAAGGTTATAATAGCGTAGTAATCTTTAAATTTCACAATTTATCTCTTTACATAATGTGATCGGTGGGAACGAGAACTGACTGTTTTGGAATGCTGGTTCACGTTTGCGTTTGTTTTTGCAAAATTTCGCGGTAAGCAAGAGTCGCCACCGTCTTTTATTTTATCCAACAAGGAAAGGACAAAAGCACAGAAAAATTCCTTTTCGAGATGTTTCTCGGGTTCGGGAGGTAGATTATAGAAAGGGAAGGTGTTAGCACCCTTTCTATTTGTGGTTATCCACGGGCTCTTAGGTACTTGCTCACTATATTTTCAAAAGTTTGCTTTTCTTTGTGTTTGTGGATTTTGAAAAGAGTTTTTGTTTTTGAAGAGAGTGTAAGTGCGAAAAGTTTTGTTTTTTAAAAGAGAAAGTACTTAAGAACCTCTACCTACTCAAAAAAGGAATTAAACTGTGCAAATGTCCTTTAGACAGTGCTATCCCACTATTGAGGAGTAGGTAGCACCGTCGTTGGAGTTTTCGGGGCAACTTGATTTAAGGGACGTGTGGTCACTAAAGCAATGTTAGGATGCTTTAGCGGTAAACCTAATGTCTTAGATCATTTTTATCGAGGCAACCGTTTCGAGGCAACTTTGATCTTTAGACAGGAGGGCGACCTCTAAGACTTTCTATACTCAATGACCACGTTCGAGGCAACCAAGTGAGGTGTACTCTAAGAGTGGCATGTGCAAGTGTGTCAATTTTCAGTTATATTATCTTTACATGTCATGGTGAGCTACTATTGATTTTAAGTTAAGATAGATCTTGTCATATAATCCTAGTTAGCATACATCTAAGCAGTTAATATATGTACAGGAATTTAAAGTGCGAGAATGGTAAATCCTACGCTATTACAAGGCTTCGGGGAGGGGGATTATTTACATATCCAAAATTGGGGGAATAAAGCAGTAAAGTACAAGTCTTAGTTAAAGCTATCACAATCCAATAGGCAGTTACAATAGAATAAACGCGCGTGAATCTTAAAAATCCTAAGAATAAAATCTTTTTGTTTTTTTTATTTTATTTTGGGAAAATGATCTAAATCTACTTATTTTTAGTTTTTTGAGAAAATGTTAAGATAATTAAAAGATTAATTGACAAAGTTAATTTAATAGAAAAAACTAACCTAATGTTTTTGTGGTTTTCTTATTTTAATGTTAATTAAAAAGATAAAAAGATGTCAATGAAAAAAAAAAATACAAGGGGGATCCTTCGATCCAGGAAAAAAAAAGGAGTTTCGACCCAGGGAGGGAATGGAAGCTTCGATCCAGAGGGGGTCATGGTCCTTTCGATTGGCCCAGACAGTAAGGCGTGAGTAGCCTTCGATCCAGGGAAGAGGATTGTCTTTTGATCATGGAGGTCATGGCTTTCGATCCAGGAATGAGATGCCTCCTTCGATCCAACATGCTAATGGGTTCGATCCAGAAAAGGTGTCTCCTTCAATCTGGGATGTTATACCTGCAAAAGTATGTTAGCGAAATAAAATGCAGGGCCTGGGTATCGAACCCCAAGCCCTTCGATCCTGCGTGGGCTGAGTCTTTTCAGGCTAAATCTGCAACAAATGTTAGCAAACGAAGAACATGAGCTGGGGCGAAACCCAGGCCTCTTGATCCTGTCTAGGATAGAAAATTGAAGGTAACAACCAGTATGGATGTATTATGCAAATATGAGGTTGGATAGTTTACCCTTTCTTACCAGCAGATTGGACTTTTAATTTGGGCGCTTCCTGGATGTAGGCACCTTCGATCTGGAACTTCCTGGATGTAGGCACTTTTGATCTGAAGGACTACTTTGGCTTGGAAAATTCTGACAACCTTTGATGGATTGTATGGGCAGCGCCTCTCCAATGTTTTTGTTCTCCTGTTCTGTATCTTTTCGTCCTCTTTTGCAACACTTATGATCTCTTTATATAGAGGGGGTGGAGGGGACAGGAAGACAAAGGTTTAAATGACCTTGATTATGTGTTTGATAGTCATGAATGAGAATTCATAACGTTGGATAAACACATGAGATCTTGTCCCTTTTTGAATTTTGAATGATATGTAACTGGCCTTCGAATGCTCCCTTTCGAATGGGCTGATGGCATCCTTTGAATGCTCCATTTCGAATGGGCTGATGGCCTCCTTCGAATGCTTTTCGGAAGCTTCTTCGAATGGACCCTTTGAATGCTTCTTCGAATGGACCTTTTTGGAATTCCAATCGAAGGACACTGTTATAATGCCAATCGAAGTACTTGTCCATAATGCCAATCGAAAGGCTCCTTCAGAATACCAATCGAAGGGTCTTTCAGAATGCCAATCGAAGTTCTCTTTTAGAATACCAATCGAAGGGTCTTTCAGAATGCCAATCGAAGTGCTTGTCCATAATGCCAATCGAAAGGCCCCTTCAGAATACCAATCGAAGGGTCTTTCAGAATGCAAATCGAAGTGCTCCTTCAGAATGCCAATCGAAATGCTCCTTCAGAATGCCAATCGAAGGGTCTTTCAGAATGCCAATCAAAGTGCTCCTTCAGAATGCCAATCGAAATGCTCCTTCAGAATGCCAATCGAAGGGTCTTTCAGAATGCCAATCGAAATGTACTTAAAGCACCACTAAAAATTTTTCCTTTTCCTTAGGCAAGAGTTTATGATCAACCATGCATGGGGAAGACTTTGGAAAAACATGAGAGGGAAAATTTTGGGGTGCAACAGTTGCCCCTGTTCAATTTTCTTAAACCTGAGGATATAGATTGGCTTTCGAGCCTTTCGTGATCCGAAGGTGGAAGATAATTGAACACTAGAGTGCTCAGAAATTTGCACTCGCGTGGTTTAGTATCAACATTGTGACGTCGGGAATGGGCTTACAGATGTCATTTGGATATTGTTGGTAGGAGGATGGGCTTAAAGATGCCATCCAGAAATGATTGTTGGACTGCCTTGAGAGAAATAGAATTTTAGGAGCTTCAGTTGTTCGTTACTCTACTGGGGAATTAACTCTGGAGGTGAAATGCATATCTGGACTGAGAAGGAACCTGGGTAAGGTTACTTCATGATGAGTCCATGTAAAACTTCATCCGGAAAGGAGGAACCTATGTAGGGTTGCCTGATAATGAGTCCATGTAAAACTGCATCTTGAAGAGAGGGAACCGGTGTAGGGTTGCCTGATGAGGAGTCCGTATAAAACTTCATATTTGGAAAGAGAGAACCTGTGTAGGGTTTCTTGATGACGAGTCCGTGTAAAACTGCATCTTGAAGAGAGGGAACCGGTGTAGGGTTGCCTGATGAGGAGTCCGTGTAAAACTTTATCTTTGGAAAGAGAGAACCTGTGTAGGGTTTCTTAATGACGAGTCCGTGTAAAAATGCATCTTGGAAAGAGAAGGAACCGGTGTAGGGTCGCCTGATGAGGAGTCCATGTAAAACTTCATCTTTGGAAAGAGGGAACCGGTGTAGGGTTGCCTGATGATGAGTCCGTGTAAAACTGCATCTTGGAAAGAGAGGGAACCGATGTAGGGTTTCCTGATGATGAGTCCATGTAAAACTGCATCTGGAATGAAGGAACCTGTGTAGGGTTTCCTGATGATGAGTCCGTGTAAAATTGCATCTGAAAGAGAGAGGGAACCGGTGTAGGGTTGCCTGATGACGAGTCAGTGTAAAACTGCATCTGAAATTTCCTGAGAAGGAACCTGTGTAGGGTTGCCTGATGATGAGTCCATGTAAAACTACATCTGGAATTGAGAAGGAACCGGTGTAGGGTTGCCTGATGATGAGTCCGTGTAAAACTTCATCTGGAAAGGAGGAACCTGCGTAGGGTTGCCTGATGATGAGTCCGTGTAAAACTACATCTGGAATTGAGAAGGAACCGGTGTAGGGTTGCCTGATGATGAGTCCGTGTAAAACTACATCTGGAATTGAGAAGGAACCGGTGTAGGGTTGCCTGATGACGAGTCTGTGTAAAACTGCATCTTGGAAAGAGAGGGAACCGGTGTAGGGTTTCTTGATGACGAGTCCGTGTAAAACTTCATCTTTGGAAAGAGGGAACCGGTGTAGGGTTTCATGATGACGAGTCCGTGTAAAACTGCATCTTGAAGAGAGGGAACTGGTGTAGGGTTGCCTGATGATGAGTCTGTGTAAAACTACATCTTGGAAAGAGAAGGAACCGGTGTAGGGTTACTTTGGGATAAGTTCGTGTAAAACTTCAGGAGGGAACCTGGGTAAGGTTACTTTGGGATGAGTTCATGTAAAACTTCATTCAGAAATATATGAGAAAGGACCCGTGTAGGATTTTTCAAGATAAACCCGTGTTAAGTCTGTTTAGTTTTCGGAGTAAATCTTGAACTCGCTGTAAGTTGTTGATGATAACCATCTTTCCTGAAAAGGTACATGATTAATCGTATATGATGCATGACATGCATTGTATGATGATATTCTCAAAATAAATGAGATTATGCTGTATGCAATATGTATGTGCATGTCATGATGTATGAACAAGAAATGCTATTGTGGTGCGTTCGAGTTTGGGAAAATAAATCCCTGACTGTTGTTGGAGAATAAAGAGTTTCACTCGTTGGAGATAACGACCGAAGATGATTGGGAGAATAATCCTGCAGGAGAGAATAACTCTGCTGGGGAATGGACCGACGAGGAAATGACTCTGTGGGGAGTATATACTCTGCTAGAAGATCTGCTGATTTGGAGAAATAAAACTCAGCTGGGGATGAGTTACTGTTGCTGGTGACAGTGAACCCTGTTGGGGATTGAATTTCTATCTATGCAAGGAATGAACTCCGCTGGGGATAGAAAGAACTTCGCTGGGGATGATCTTTCAGTTGCAACTTGTTGAGGATAACCCAGTTAGACTCTTGTGAGGATAACCTCTGAATTTGGCTGAGGAGACTTATTTGTGCTTCGCAGGGGACAAGCTTCCAGAGTCTACTGGGGAAGAGGAGTTGTGGTCCTTTGACCTGTAGTAGTTGGAGAGGCAAACTCAAGCTGGGGAATCCTGGTGTTGTTGGGGAAATAAACCATGTCGTTAGTCTGCTAGAGAGGTGACATCTTCGTTAGGGGAAGTCCTTGAGGGTTCTTGAGGTTGATTCAGCTGGGGAAAGGTTTTCAGAGATTAAACTCTTGCTGGGGAATCATCCTATGAGAAGGATTTTGGGGAGATTTGTCACTGCCCCTAGCAGCGATTGTTTGTGACATTGCCAGAAAATGTTTAATTGTACGTAACCCTTCACCGAGATTGATGTTCAATGCCCTAAGTGACGGAGATGAAGACTTGCCCCAGGTTACTCTGCACTTCTTTAGAGATTTCCTGGAATCTTGACTGGACTGCCCCAGGTGTGCTGGATAGTGACATGCCATGCCCTTTTGTTGATAGGAGGTTTGTCAATGGAAGTGTCATCCTTTTTGAAGTGATTTTGTTCACTGAGAGGGCTTTCGTTCATCGGATATTCGTCGTGTGAATTTCTCTGCTGTCAAACAAGTAGCCAAATGCAAACAGTGATATTCAAATAATGCAAAGTTTATGCTTGTCTCGAAGTTTTGAAAAATGTGTTTTTTAGCAGAAAACTTTTTATAAGACAAATTCAACACAAGATTTAGGGTAAAGCCTTACAGGAGTCAAGATACCTTTTGTAACAGTATGCTTTCGAACTAACCCATGCTTCAGTTAGGACTTTTGAAGGTTTGTAACGTGGCTTGGTTCACGGTTTAAGAAACAAAGGATAAAGGCTCAAAGTATATTTGTACCCACCCACTCTTCGTGATGTTCTTCAATCCTAAACTCAGTTAATTGTGCGTCGAACTCCAAATGAGTCTGGAACGACGTTTTTGGTGATGGTTCACACAAGTTGAATTTGTTGGAAAGCAGTCATTTTTGCAACATTTTTCATGTTGTCGAGGATTTGTAATGACCTTGTTCTTTTGATTTGTTATCCCTAACTTTTGCCTGACTGTTCCTGTTTTCGAGATTACAGTCAGCGGGATGCCCCAGCTTTCTTAAGCCTCCTTTATAGGTTTTGGCTCAGTGGGCTTTTCTTTTTTGAGAGATTGACTGCCTATGAGATAAGGAACCACCACTGTCTTTTGATTCCAGAGGAATGCTTTTGATGTCGTTCGTTGTATTATGAACTGAGAGTTTTGCGACTTCAATGCGCATCTTTTGAATTAAATGAGAGACTACCCTGCCCCAGGTTTTGATTAAAGGTTTCAAATTGTGTTTAAAACTTATACTTCTTTGGCTCGAAGGGGTTGACTAGGGATTATCTTCCTTATAACTCCAGTGTTTAGGATTTGAAAGAAATGCCTGTACATCGTCAGCAAGGTCTGTCCAAAAGCATACTGTATGAGATTATGGCATTGTTTCGTCATCCTCCCTCTAAAGGCTTGTAACTTTTAGCAAGAGTTGAATGTCATTAAGTGAGTAAAAAGCATAGTTTAAATGTAATTAAAATGATTGGATCAAATCAAGACAAACATATGCAATGCATTAATGAAACAAAGTTTGGCATTAAGAGATAATTTTTTGAATAACAAAGAGATTACAACTTGAAAATTCAAATGAAACAAAGGCATTCTCAATGATTTGGCGTAGGAGCAGTGATTATGCTAGAGTCTCCGGAGGACCAAACTCAATCTCCTTGGCATCAATCAAATTCTGAATCTTGTACTTCAATGCCCAACAATCGTTAGTATCATGCCCGAGACTGTTAGAATGATAAGCGCAGGTCGCATTAGGATTGTAGTTAGGAGAAGAAGTCTTGGGGTTTGGATGAGGTCCTATCAATGTAATTAGATTCATCTTCAACAAGTGTTGCAACGCTTGAGACAATGGCATGTTGATGTTGGTGAACTGTCTTTTAGGCTCATCTGGCTTTCGTTGATTTCCCTTTTGCTGTTGTCGGTGTGACGCAGAACCAGAGACCAGGACTGCCCCTACGTGTTGGTGACAGTTACTTTTTTGACTGTTCACAACATTGGACTCTTTCTTCCCATTGTAGGGCTTTTTTTGAGCATCAGAAGGTGTTTCTTCTTGAATCTTCCCACTTTTGATGCCAGCTTCGACCCTTTCGCCGGTCAGTATTAGCTCGATGAATCCGGCTGAAGAGTTTCCAATCAAGTGTTTGAAATAGGGACCAGACAAAGTCCCAAGAAACATATGCACCAACTCCCTATCAGACAGAGGGGGTTGGACTCTTCTAGCAAGATCTCTCCACTTCTGAGCGTAGTCCTTAAAGCCTTCGCATGTACCCATAGACATACCCTGAAGCTGAGTACGTGTGGGAGCAAGGTCGGCATTATACTAGTATTTCTTGTAAAAAGAAGCAGCAAGGTCCTCCCAGTTGCGGATGTTAGCTCCTTCCAGTTGACAGAACCATTCCAGTTGAGTCCCTGACAGACTATCTTAAAAGAAATGAACCCAGAGATTTCTATCAGCAGTATAGGGTTGAATCTTCCTCATATATGACCGGAGGTGTAGCTTTGGACAGGAAGCTCCGTCATACTTGGCAAAGGCAGGTGCCTTGAATTTATGGGGAATCACCACCCCAGATGATAGACCTAGATCCCCGAAGTCCAGACCGGGCACCTTCTGAACTTCCATAGCATTCAACCGGTCCTCCAACTGTTTGTACTTATCCTCAGCAGGAGGATACTGTTCTTCATCATAGTCTGTCTCGTTGTCGGAGACCACAGGGCTAGGAGCCCTCCTTTCTTGTGGACTATCTTTGCCTCCAGATGAGGTGGTCAGATCAACTTCACTCTGCAGCCCGTTTCCAAACCTTCATCCAGTGTTGAACAAGATGGTCCTCTTCTTCTTCTTCTTCCCTTTCAGAATCAGGGTCTTCAAGTCCTATTGACCCTTAGCTAGGCTCATGACCACCTCTTGAAATTGGGCATTCTGGGCCTGGAGGGCCTTGATAGCTTGCTCAGTGGAAGGTTCAGTAGACATGATGATTGCTTAAATAAACAACGAAGAAGATAAGAGACCTGTACTGGGAGACCTGTTATGCAATGATATGTATGATATATGTATGCAATGTTTCTAAGGATCTCGCGGGGTAAACAAGAAATTGTTAGAAGCTGAATCTGGTAGCTTGATTGAAGGAACTTCATGTTGCTGAGAGTCCTTCTTCAAGAGTCAAGCTCACCATATTGAGTGGGTCATAGCCCCTGACTCAAGTTATCGTGTTTAGATTTCTAAACAACCTTGTCTAGAGGAAAATAAATCCCATTTGCCCCTTGCTGGACATTTGATGTACCATAACCTGCATCACAGACCCTTGAGATCCTTGAAATGGTTAAGGAAATTTTAAGGCATGATGTTATGATGTGTATGTTATGCGTTTAAGAAAAAGTGTGAGGTGATTTAAGTAAGCCCTTCAATAAGTCCATATTATTGGATAAGGACTGTAAACAAAACCTGCAAGGAACTCATGTTGTCAGATAACAAGAATGTGCAAGTAGTTCAAGTTTGAAGGCACACAAGTCACACAAAAGATCCCTTAGATTTCAGGCTTGCATGAGGTTTCATAGGTAAGTACCCTCTTGAGTTTAGTTGGCTCAAAACCTGTCTTATAAATAGTAACCGGGTTCTAAGGAGCTCAATATCACTGGATTGTTTTCTATGTTCATCGTTTTGGTTTAGCCACTGAACTAGCGACCAAAATATTCCAAGAAAACAATCCTCAATGAGTGTAGTATCGAGTATCTACCAACTTCGGACTGCACCAAAGTCGGTCATCTCACTACCCCTAAAAAAGGCCAAGATGGTCAAGTAAGGTTCTAGGTCATTAGTGCTTAGTGACATCACTCAGCGGCCCTGTATTCTCTTTGATTGAGTCAAAGGCTACCGGTACTCACAAATATGTCGCACTAATATAGTTATTGCTTCAACCGTGTCGGTATACCCCGCACAGTTTCCACAATGTATTGCTATCTATGAATGTTTCCCAAATCCGGGTGGAGGATTTATAGAACTCCGATACAAGCCTACAAAATTAAAAGCATACAAAGCAATACAATTTAAAACACAAGTGATCTAATCCTAAGGTACACCTCACTTATAATATATCCCCAGCAGAGTCGCCAGTTCTGTGATCGGTGGGAACGAGAACTGACTGTTTTGGAATGCTGGTTCGCGTTTGCATTTGTTTTTGCAAAATGTCGCGGTAAGCAAGAGTCGCCACCGTCTTTTATTTTATCCAACAAGGAAAGGAAAAAAGCACAGAAAAATTCCTTTTTGAGATGTTTCTCGGGTTCGGGAGGTAGATTATAGAAAGGGAAGGTGTTAGCACCCTTTCTATCCGTGGTTATCCACAGGCTCTTAGGTACTTGCTCACTATATTTTCAAAAGTTTGCTTTTCTTTGTGTTTGTGGGTTTTGAAAAGAGTTTTTGTTTTTTAAGAGAGTGTAAGTGCGAAAAGTTTTTTTTTAAAAGAGAAAGTACTTAAGAACCTCTACCTACTCAAAAAAGGAATTAAACTGTGCAAATGTCCTTTAGACAGTGCTATCCCACTATTGAGGAGTAGGTAGCACCGTCGTTGGAGTTTTCGGGTCAACTTGATTTAAGGGACGTGTGGTCACTAAAGCAATGTTAGGATGCTTTAGCGGTAACCCTAATGTCTTAGATCATTTTTATCGAGGAAACCGTTTCGAGGCAACTTTGATCTTTAGACAGGAGGGCGACCTCTAAGACTTTCTATACTCAACGACCACGTTCGAGGCAACCAAGTGAGGTGTATTCTAAGAGTGGCATGTGCAAGTGTGTCAATTTTCAGTTATATTATCTTTACATGTCATGGTGAGCTACTGTTGATTTTAAGTTAAGATAGATCTTGTCATACAATCCTAGTTAGCATACATCTAAGCAGTTAATATATGTACAAGAATTTAAAGGGCGGGAATGGTAAATCCTACGCTATTACAAGGCTTCGGGGAGGGGGATTATTTACATGTCCAAAATTGGGGGAATAAAGCAGTAAAGTACAAGTCTTAGTTAAAGCTATCGCAATCCAATAGGCAGTTACAATAGAATAAACGCGCGTGAATCTTAAAAATCCTAAGAATAAAATCTTTTTGTTGTTTTTATTTTATTTTGGGAAAATGATCTAAATCTACTTATTTTTAATTTTTTGAGAAAATGTTAAGATAATTAAAAGATTAATTGACAAAGTTAATTTAATAGAAAAAAACTAACCTAATGTTTTTGTGGTTTTCTTATTTTAATGTTAATTAAAAATATAAAAAGATGTCAATGAAAACAAAAATAAAATACAAGGGGGATCCTTCGATCCAGGGGAAAAAAAGGAGTTTCGACCTAGGGAGGGAAAGGAAGCTTCGATCCAGAGGGGGTCATGGTCCTTTCGATTGGGCCAGACAGTAAGGCGTGAGTAGCCTTTGATCCAGGGAAGAGGATTGTCTTTTGATCATGGAGGTCATGGCTTTCGATCCAGGAATGAGATGCCTCCTTCGATCCAGCATGCTAATGGGTTCGATCCAGAAAAGGTGTCTCCTTCGATCTGGGATGTTATACCTGCAAAAGTATGTTAGTGAAATTAAATGCAGGGCCTAGGTATCGAACCCCAAGCCCTTCGATCCTGCGTGTGCTGAGTCTTTTCAGGCTAAATCTGCAGCAAATGTTAGCAAACGAAGAACATGACCTGGGGCCAAACCCAGGCCTCTTGATCTTGTCTAGGATAGAAAATCGAAGGTAACAACCAGTATGGATGTATTATGCAAATATGAGGTTGGATAGTTTACCCTTTCTTACCAGCAGATTGGACTTTTAATTTGGACGCTTCCTGGATGTAGGCACCTTCGATCTGGGCACTTCCTGGATGTAGGCACTTTTGATCTGAAGGACTGCTTTGGCTTGGAAAATTCTGACAACCTTTGATGAATTGTATGGGCAGCGCCTCTCCAATGTTTTTGTTCTCCTGTTCTGTATCTTTTCGTCCTCTTTTGCAACACTTGTGATCTCTTTATATAGAGGGGGTGGAGGGGACAAGAAGAAAAAGGTTTAAATGACCTTGATTATGTGTTTGACAGCCATGAATGAGAATTCGTAACATTGGCTAAACACATGTGATCTTGTCCCTTTTTGAATTTTGAATGATATGTAACTGGCCTTCGAATGCTCCCTTTCGAATGGGCTGATGGCATCCTTTGAATGGGCTGATGGCCTCCTTCGAATGCTTTTCGAAAGCTTCTTCGAATGGACCCTTTGAATGCTTCTTCGAATGGACCTTTTTGGAATTCCAATCGAAGGACACTATTATAATGCCAATCGAAGTACTTGTCCATAATGCCAATCGAAAGGCTCCTTCAGAATACCAATCGAAGGGTCTTTCAGAATGCCAATCGAAGTGCTCTTTCAGAATACCAATCGAAGGGTCTTTCAGAATGCCAATCGAAGTGCTTGTCCATAATGCCAATCGAAAGGCCCCTTCAGAATACCAATCGAAGGGTCTTTCAGAATGCAAATCGAAGTGCTCCTTCAGAATGCCAATCGAAATGCTCCTTCAGAATGCCAATCGAAGGGTCTTTCAGAATGCCAATCGAAGTGCTCCTTCAGAATGCCAATTGAAACGCTCCTTCAGAATGCCAATCGAAGGGTCTTTCAGAATGCCAATCGAAATGTACTTAAAGCACCACTCAAAAAATTTCCTTTTCCTTAGGCAAGAGTTTGTGATCAACCATGCAGGGGGAAGACTTTGGAAAAACATGAGAGGGCAAATTTTGGGGTGCAACACATAACATGTTAGTAATTAGGGTTTGTATGGAAAGATAAAATCAACCAAATAGAAAACCCTAATCCAAGACAAAATCAAACATGAAAATGACACACTTGCACATAAGCACCCCTAGGGTTACTCCACTTGGTTTCCTTGTACAAAAATGGCCATATTACGCATGTGAGGTATCTTAGCAAAAACAAATAAATACAAGATCATAGTCCCTCAATGACGCTATTCAATGTTGCCTTACAAAATGATCTTAGTCTCTCAAAAAATGCTAACATACTTTGCAACATTGCTAATCATGACTATACGATGACCCACGCCCGTCCCGTTTACATCCAAAGATAGGGTTTCTTACCAAATCAATGGTAAGACAACAATATCAAAAGAAAAGAAAATGAACAAGAAAGACATTTGAGTAGGTAGATTACTTTTAGTTACTTGCTCCATTTCAAAACAAATATCCTTGCTATTTTCAAAACAATCACATACACTTTCAAACATCTTACAAACTTGAAAACATTTCAAAAAGACAAACATATTTGTATACATTCTTACGAACGAGAATCATTACAAAGATTGCCTAAACAATGGCCTCTTTTTTCAAAATACTTTCAAAACCACACAAAGCACATTTTCAAACAAAAGCAAGTGATCTAGCAAGTAACTAAGAGCCCATGGAAAACCATGGATGAAAAGGGTGCTAATACCTTCCCTTTTCATTATCTACCCCCCTAACTCAAGAAACAATCTCAAAGGTATTTCCTGTTCTTTTTCACCTTTCCTTTTGGATAAAAGAAAAGTCAGTGGCGACTCTTGCTAACCGCAACATTTGCGATAAAACGCAAAACCTTCAAGTCAGTTCTCCCACAGTATCGCCAGAACTGGCGACTCTACTAGGGAAAATTCTAAAAGTGGGGTTACCTTAGGGATTAGAGCATATTTACTTGCTTATATTGTTTGACTTGTATGCTTTACATTATGGTTCTTTGTTTGGGTTTGAATCCTCTACCCGGATTTAGGATACATTATAGGTAAGTAGTAATACATTGTGGAAACTGTGCGGGGTATACCGACATGGTCTAAGCAATAGCTACGTTAGTACGACATATTTGTGGGTACCGATAGCCTTTGAGTTAATCAAAGAGAATACGGGGCCGCTGAGTGATGTCATGAAGCACTAATGAACTTCTAGAACCTTTACTTGACAAACTTGGCCTTTAGGATGTAGTGAGATGACCGGCTTTGGTGTAGTTCGAAGTTGGTAGGTACTCGATACTACACTCATTGAGGTTTGGTTTCTTGGGATATTTCGGTCGCCATTAAAGAGGCTTGAGCTGAAACAATGACCAAGGAAACAACCCGGTGACTTTGAGCTCCTTAGAACCCGATTACTATTACTAGGACAGGTTTAAGCCAACTAAACTTCAAGAGGGTACTTACCTATAAACTCCATGTAAGACTAAAACCTAAGGATTTGTTTGCTTTGCTTGTATATGCATACTTGTGCATAACATCATGGAGATCATGAACATCATATACATTCACTAACCATTTCAAGGATTTTGGGGATTCATCTTTGTTCTTGTTTTGTAGGATATGGATTCACTTCGTAGGAAAACTATTCAAGTCAACCTTGTGAGAATTCCTCAACAACTAAAGGAGCTAGTTTCAAGAATTCCTGAGAACTCTCCATTCACCGAGAGACATGGCCGTCTACTCAACTTGGTCACCCTCAACACATATGAGGATATGATGAAGGTGCTCTTTCAGTTCTTTGATCCTATGCACCATTGCTTCACATTTCCCGACTATCAACTTGTGCCTACTTTGGAAGAATTCTCCCAACTCTTGAGGATTCCCGTTCTCAATCAACTACCTTTCAATGGTACGAAAAGAGATCCAAATCCAGAAGAGATTGATCAAACTCTACACTTGCACTCATCTGATGTCACAACTCATTGGGAAACAAGGAGTGATGTCAAAGGTTTCCTAGCAAAGTTCCTGTTTGAGAAAGCCCAGAGCTGTTGAAATTCCATAGACTTGCAAGCCTTTAAGGAAATTTTAGCTCTCCTCATCTATGGGATGGTTTTATTTCCAAATCCTGACCAACTCATAGATGTGAACGCCATCAAAATCTTCATATCACGCAACCGGTGCCTACATTGCTAGGGGATATCCTACACTCTTTTCACACTCGCACAATGAGGAAAAGAGGTGTCCTCATGTGTTGCACTCCTCTCTTGGAAAGACAGTTTATTTATCATCTTCCCCAATCAGTCTTAAAGAATGAGCAAGGTTTAAGGTGGTCACAAAGGTTGATGACGCTCAAACATTCAGACATTCATTGGTGCTCCCGTTCCAAAGAGAATGTTATCATTGTCAACCGTTGTGGAGAATTTCCTAATGTCCATTTACTTGGCGTTAGGGGGGGGGGGATCACCTACAACCCATGTTTAGCCTTAAGGCAGTTTGGTTATGCCCGAAGGGATGGCCCGCACAAGATGCTGATTCAAGGTTTGGTATTCAACTATGACAACGACGATCAAGGTCTTCGCCAGAGATTTATCCGAGCTTGGAGGATGCTAAACAAGGTGGACAGCAAGACTTTGGGACACAAGAAATCCATTCCTCTTGAGCCTTACCTCAAATGGGTACGAACTCATGCTCAGAGTCTTATGATGCCTTACCCCTCCATTCTCCCGGTAATCATTGAGCCTGTTAAGGAAGAAGATGTTCCATACACTATCCTACATCCTGACATGCCCACATCTCTTGAAGACCTACAAAGGGATTGGATACAACTCAAAGGAGAGTGAGATACTTTCGAAGCCCAATTCTACACAAGCGAGAAGAAGGTTTTGAAACTCACTAGGCTACTTCATGAGGAGCAGACTCTGAATGCCTACATTGCACCAAAGAGGATGCGCACTACCTTTTTATCTTAGAGTTTTGTATTATTTTTTCCAAGGGGTATTGATGTACTCAAACTTTATCTTATTAATATAACGTGTGTTTCCTTTTTGTCTAAAACAAATTTGAATCTTTGAAATCCTTGAAAACATTGCATATGAACATATCATTCATCATAGCATAAACAAGTCTTTTGCAACAAGTATCCTCATCTCTCTACTGTTTATTTCAGTAAGATGGATCTCGAGCAAATAGTGAAAGATCTTCAAGCTCAGAATATGTAGTTTCAACAGTTGCTCATGACCCTAGACAAGGGGCAAGAAGAGCTGAAGACTCTGGTGGCTGAAGAGAGGAAAAAGAAAACAAAGAAGGTAACTGGAGTCTTAAACACGGGGAGAATATTTCAGGGGCAGACCAGAAGGACTTGGAACTTTGCAACAACATCTTGTGAAGGAGAAGGGAAAGGCAAAGAAACAGTTGTCCCATCAGAATCAGAAGAAGAGGAGGAAGAAGAGGAAGACTACTATGAGGAATAGTATCCTCCAACTGATGACAAGTACAGACATCTCGAAGAGCGTTTGAGCGCGATGGAAATACAAAAGGTGTCAGGCTTAGAATTTGAAGAATTGGGACTAGTGTCGGGGATTGTGATTCCTCCAAAATTCAAAGTGCCTATGTTTGCAAAATTAGATGGAGTGTCATGCCCTAAAATGCATCTCCGATCATATGTGAGGAAAATCCAACCCCACACTGCTGATAAAGACTTATGGGTGCACTTTTTCCAAGACAGCCTGTTTGGAACACAACTCGATTGGTTTTACCAACTAGAAAGAGCCAACGTCCACAATTGGGAAGATCTTGCCGCAACTTTCTATAAGTAATATCAATACAATGTTGATTTGGTGCCTACCCGTACTCAACTCTAGAGTATGTCCATGGCCTCCAATGAAGGTTTCAAGGACTATGCACAAAAATGGAGAGATTTGGCTGGAAGAGTTCAACCCTCTTTGTCTGAAAGGGAATTGGTGGACATGTTCTTAGGCACCTTATCTGGTCCCTTCTTCAACCATTTAATCGGACGTTCATCTGCAGGCTTTACTGAACTAATATTAACCAGAGACAGGGTGGAAGCTGGCATAAAAAGTGGAAAGATTCAGAAGGATTCATCTTCTTCTACAGCTGTAAGGAAACCTTTCATCGGGAAGAAAGAGGTAGTTGTTGTATATCCGCAAAGGAACCAAGATAGGGACGAATGCCGACCAATGGTGAGGGCTGTTATGATTCCCAAGCCTACATATGATCAACAAAGAAGTAATCAACCAAGGGTGGAAAGGCCAGTTAGGCAATTCACTAGAATCAATATGACTCTGTCTCAAGTATTACCGCATCTTCTGAGATCCAACTTGGCAACCTTGAAAGAAGCTCCAAAAAACCCCAATACAACATCCCCTCATTATCACCCCAATGCCCGTTGCACATATCACTCTGAAAGTCCTGGTTATGATACTAATAACTGTTGGGCCTTGAAAACCAAAATACAAGACCTCATTGAAGTAAAAGAAATTGAGTTTGATGCGCCCGAGAAGCCAAATGTCATTTCTACTCCTATGCCCAGACATGGTCACAATACCAATGCTATTGAAGAAGATTTGTTTGTTACCACAGTTGATGAACTCATGACTCCACTTCCAACCATTAAGATGAACTTGTTGAAAGCCGGTGTGTTCCTGGGCTGTAATGAAGTTTGCCATCTCTGCTTGTCCTCACCAACTGATTGTCCTTTGTTGAAAGCAGGCATTCAGCGCCTGATAGATAACAAATAGATTTTGTTTGAAAGTACTCATGTGTCACCTATTCCTGTTGAAGATGTTTCAATCATTACCATTTCCGCCAATTCTTCTAGGGTCTCCACCAAAAGACCCGTTAGAATTACATCAGTTTCGAAAGCAGCTCCTCTAATAATCACAATTCCTGGGCCAGTCCCATATAAATCAGACAAGACCGTGCCGTGGAATTATAGAGGGGATATTTACTACCATGGCATCAAACAAGACTGGCCAGCCGGCGAAGAGATAAATTCCGAAGAAGAAGATGCTGACATCAGCAATATTGCCGGAACTAGAAAAATTACCCAAAGCGGTAGGATCTTTTCTCCAGAAATCGCTCCCCTAAAAGCAGTTTCTGGACCCGTGATCATCCATGTGGCTGCTCTAAAGGTTACTTCCGTACCCATAATCATCTCTGCAAGTGCTCCTATTGACAAAGATGTTACAACCCCTTTTATCATTCCTACCAACACTCCTGCTGCTGAGACTCGAGGAAAGAGTATTCAAGTGGAGCCTGTCCGGACGAAGGCTCAATCGCTGACTATCCCTGAGACATCCAAGAAATAAATGGAGGAGATCCTAAAAATTATAAAGAGGAGAGACTACGATGTAGTAGAACAGTTGGGGAAAACTCCCCCCAAAATCTCCATGTTGGTATTACTATTGTGTTCCGAGGCACACGTAAAAGCCTTGGTGAAGTTTCTAAAAACAGCCCATGTGCCTCAAGAGACATCTGCTGATTAATTCTAAGACTGCGTGGCCAGGCTAACTGCGGATAACGGCCTAGGTTTCTCGAATGCTGATCTAACACCAAGGGGAAGAAAGCACAATGAGGCATTACATGTCTCAGTGGAATGCAGGGGCACAACTCTGGCCCATGTTTTGGTGGATACTGGCTCATCCCTCAATGTATTACCCAAAAAAGCTCTCAACAGACTTGACTGTGAAGGGTTGACTTTGAAGCCAAGCAACATAGTGGTAAGGGCTTTTGACGGTTCGAAGAGGATGGTGCACAGGGAAGTGGATATCCCCATAAAGGTTGGAACTCAAACTTTCAATTCAACCTTTTATGTAATGGATATCTTCCCCTCTTACTCCTTCTTGCTAGGCCGACCATGGATCCATAACATTGGCGCTGTTACCTCTACACTGCACTAGATGCTGAAGTATCTGGTCCAAGGGAAAATTATCACCGTACATGGAGAGGAAGAATACATGATCAGCCATCTCAATTCCTTAAGATATGTGGAATTGGACGATGAATTCATTGAAACTCCTTTTCAACACTTTGAAGAGGTCCCCTAAGAGGTGGCGGTGACCAAGGCTGCTCCGGAGATTACAAGGCCTCCACTCTGGATGTTATCAATGAAGGACACCAAAGCAGTAGAATAAGAAGGAGGATGCACTATCTGGGGACAACTTCCAGATATCCCGTATAAGTCTGACAAGTTTGGCTTAGGTTTCACTTCAAGTGCTCAAAAGGTTGTACGTCGTGCCCGTGCTGGAGGGCCACCCTTGAAGATTAGCAACCGTGAGGTCAACACGGTAGAAGATGGTGAAGATGGTTGCAACCTGGAGGAATGGATCTTTCCGACTGTCAGTGGAGGGCTCAGAAATTGGGAGGCCAGAGATTTCATCCCAATCACTTTCATCCCTCAGTAATTTATCTTTACATTTTTGTTGGATCTGTAATACTCAAAACAATTCGCACACTTAAAACCTTGTGTTTTACCCGAGGCACAATGGTCCATTTGTAAGAGTTATTATTTCATCTTCATATGATATCAATGAATTATGGACGTTTTCGCATTCAAACTTTTATGCTCATTGTTTTTCTTTTACATTTTATTTTATTTCAAAGATAACTATACCCTTACACATACCCACACTCACAATGCAGGTATTCATCCATTCTGGATCCCAGGGGTAACGATACTGCTATGGCCTTTTGTGACTCTGAGAGTCTAATCTACCAAGCCGAAGACGAAGGTGAGGAGGATTATGAAGTACCGGGGAAACTGGCCAGACTGCTACAACAAGAAGAAAGAACCATCCAGCCTCATGAGGAACCCGTGGATACAATCAACCTAGGTACCTAAGAAGACAAAAAAGAGGTCAAAGTGGGCACCAATCTAGAACCCAGTGTCAAGAAGTGTCTAATTCAGTTGTTGCATGATTATGTTGAAGTCTTTGCCTGGTCATATGAAGATATGTCGGGACTTGATGAAGATATTGTGGTACATCGTCTACCTACGAGAGAGGATTGTCCGCTAGTAAAGCAAAAAGTACGTCGGATGAGGCCTGATATGTCAGAAAAGATTAAAGCAGAGGTCATGAAGCAATTTAACGCCAGATTCTTGGTTGTCACCTCTTACCCCCAATGGGTTGCCAATGTTGTTCCCGTGCCTAAAAAGGACGGCAAAGTGCGAATGTGTGAGGACTATCGAGATTTGAATAGGGCAAGCCCTAAGGATGACTTTCCACTCCCCCACATTGATATCCTAGTTGACAATATGGCATAACACAAAGTGTTTTCCTTCATGGGCGGATTCTCAGGATACAACCAAATCAAAATGGC
Organism: Vicia faba; assembly: GCA_948472305.1. Taxonomy (NCBI): domain Eukaryota; kingdom Viridiplantae; phylum Streptophyta; class Magnoliopsida; order Fabales; family Fabaceae; genus Vicia; species Vicia faba. Next base: position 681,375,646 of record OX451736.1, read on the forward strand.
ACCTGAGGACATCGAGAAAACAACATTTGTCACACAGTGGGTCACATTCTGCTACAAGGTGATGCCATTCGGACTGAAGAATGCTGGGGCAACCTATCAGCGCGCCATGGTAGCTTTATTTCATGACATGATACATCATGAAATAGAAGTCTACATGGACGATATGATAGCCAGATCGTAAACAGAAGAAGAGCACCTTGATCACTTACAAAAATTGTTTGAGAGACTGAAGAAGTACAAGCATAGGTTGAATCCAAACAAGTGCACATTCGGGGTACGGTCTGGTAAGCTCCTATGTTTTATTGTCAGCAACAAAGGTATTGAGGTCGATCCTGCCAAAGTTAAAGCAATACAAGAGATGCCTTCTCCTTGTACTGAGAAGGAAGTCAGAGGATTCTTGGGACGCTTGAATTATATCGCCAGATTCATTTCTCACCTGACAGCTACTTGTGAGCAGATTTTCAAACTATTGAAGAAAGATTAAGTAGTCAAATTGAATGATGAATGCCAAGTTGCTTTTGATAAAATCAAAGAGTACTTACAAGATCCTCTTGTGTTGATGCCACCAGTCGAGGGAAGACTGTTGATCATGTATTTGACTGTTTTATAAAATTCAATGGGGTGTGTATTGGGGCAGCATGACGAGTCTGGCCGAAAAGAGCACACTATTTACTACCTGAGCAAAAAGTTTACCGACTGTGAAACCAGATATTCACTGATCGAGAAAACTTGCTACGCTCTGGCATAGGCTGCTCGCCGGCTAAGACAGTATATGTTGACTCATACTACCTTGTTGATATCTAAGATTGATCCGATAAAGTACATCTTCGAGAAGCCTGCTCTTTCTGGGAGAATAGCAAGATGGCAGATGATCTTGACAGGGTATGACATATAATATACTACCCAGTAAGCTATAAAGGGAAGTGTATTGGCTGATCACCTTGCTCACCAAGCCGTAGACGACTACCAGTCCATGAAGTTCGATTTTCCGGATGAAGACATCATGACATTAGACAACTATGAAGAATTCAGGCCATATGACGGACCTGAACAAGGATCCCGATGGACCCTGTTCTTTGACGGAGCATCCAATGCACTTGGTAATGGTATCGGTGTTGTACTCATATCTCCAGAAGAGTGTCATACTCCCTTTACTTCCATACTTTGCTTCAATTGTACGAACAACATAGCGGAATACAGAGTATGCATCTTTGGTCTCAGAGCTGCCATAGACTTGGGGATCAAATCATTGGATGTATTTGGAGACTCAGCTTTGGCCATCAGTCAGATCAAAGGGGAATGGGATACCAAACACCCAAACCTTATCCCTTACAAAGAACATGTTTTGACATTGCTACCACATTTTGAGGAGATTACCTTCGAGCACTTCCCGCGAGAAGAAAATCAGCTAGCAGACGCTCTAGCCACAATGTCATCTATGTTTAAACTTAATTGGGATAACGAGGCTCCCCAGATCACCATTAAAAGAACAGATGAACCAGTACACTGTCACGAGATTAATACTGAAGAAGTGGTGGACCCGCCTTGGTTTCATGAGGTCAAGAGGTATCTCGAGGCTCAAAAATATCCAGAAGGAGCTTCAATCAATGATAAAAAGTTCTTAAGGAGATTCTATGCTAAGTTCTTCCTTAGTAATGGTATCCTGTATAAACGCAATCATGACTCGGTGTTACTTCGGTGCATAGATAAGGTTGGAGCTGAAAGGATCATGGCCGAATTACATGAAGGCACTTTTGGCACCCATTCCAGTGGGCATACAATGGCAAAGAAAATCCTACGGGCAGGCTATTACAGGTCTACCATGGAAGCAGATTGCTATCAACACTCTCGAACTTGCCATAAGTGTCAAATTTATGCCGACAAAGTGCACATACCTCCGGTTCCTCTGAGTGTCTTGACGGCTCCCTGGCCCTTTGCTATGTGGGGAATTGATATGATTGGGGAAATCAAGCCGACAACCTCTAATGGACACCGATTCATCCTAGTGGCCATTGACTATTTTAAAAAGTGGGCGGAGGCAGCTTCCTTCTCTTCCGTCACTAAGAACGTTGTTGCCCGTTTCATCAAGCAAAATCTCATTTGCCGGTACGGTATCCCTGAAAGGATCATCACTGACAACGGTACAAATCTCAACAACACTATGATCACCGCCTTGTGCGAACAATTCAAGATTCAACATCACAATTCTTCTCCTTATCGGCCAAAGATGAATGGTGCTGTAGAAGCCGAAAATAAGAACATTAAAAAGATCATACATAAAATGACAGTCACATACAAAGACTGGCATGAGATGCTACCGTTTTCTCTCCACGGATATCGTACCACAGCTCACACATCAACTGGGGCAACACCTTATTCCTTGGTTTACGACATGGAGGTTGTCTTGCCTATCGAGGTCCAGATCCCCTCTCTGAGGATTATGAAGGACGCAGGGTTAAATGAAGACGATTGGATCCAGACTCAACTTGATTAACTGAATTTGATCGATGAGAAGAGACTTATTGCTGTTTGCCATGGTCAAATGTATCAAAAACGGATGATCAAGGCTTTCAACAAGAAAGTCAGACGCTGAGTGTATCAAGTTGGGGATCTAGTGATCAAACACATCATCTTACCACAAGGGGATCCCAGGGGAAAATGGACTCCTACCTATGAAGGACCATTTGTAATTAAAAACATTTTCTCTGGTGGAGCAATGATCTTGACCACCATGGATGGTGATAACCTGCCACACCCTACAAAAGCGGACATAGTCAAAAGATACTACACATAAGAGACCCGCTAGGTTTACACGCCTAGGAAAAACAAGGGCATCCCGGCGAACCAAAAGGGTTCGGGCAAAATTTAGGGATAAAACAAAAAAATTTGTACACCCGGCAAGTTGAAATCCCGAAAGGGAGACTTGGGCAAATAAGGGTTTCCCGGTGGACTGAAAACCTGAAAGGGAGGTCCAGGCAAAAGTTAGGGAATTAAAGCGTATGACTATATCCCGTTGGATCACTTTATGGACAACCTTTGGCTTCCAATGACAAACTCAGAGGTTCTGATCAATTCAATCAGCTTCGGAAAAGGCAACAAATAGACAAGATGCTCAGAGATACGAAGGCTATAGCATAATGGAAACCCCATGGGATTTTTTGTACATATAGCTATCTTTTCTTTGTATCAAAATTTTCATTTTTTTTACAACAACATTCTCTTATTAGAATGTTTGTCTCCTTGTACAAAAAATACTTACTCAAAGTCAATATAAAATATTCCTTTGAAAGTGTAAAAACTATTTGTCTTTTCTTTACACTTGTGTCTTGTTTACAAAAATGTCCAATGATTCATTGTTGAGCATATGCATTTGAACATAATTATTGTTTACAAATAAAAAAAATAGAAAAGACAATTACTGATAGGTTGAAAGGATAGAGAAATTCCTCTAGGCTATTCCATAAGTAACCTCCTGCAGTACGTCATTTAAATCCCTGGCGGAATAAAATTTCAAATTATTGATCCCCAGTAGAAGTCGTAAAATTTCTCAGGATTCCCCAACAGGATTCTACAAGAAGTACACGACATTTTACTTACAACAAGAGTTTATTTCTCAAAGCAAAATTCATCAACAGTTCGACTTCAAGACATAAAGACTTACATATCCTCAGCAGCAGTCAAGGATTTATTTTCCCTAAATCAAACAGCAATACAACAAATCAACTCACATACGCATACATCGCATTTATATATCATAAACATTGATAAACACGAATGCATACAACATAATCCCATTATGCATACATTTCATGTATCATGACTTGGCATTTTAAGCTAATATTTTACCCTTTTCAGGATAAGATTAACAACTATCATTAACAATGTTCAGAGTTTTCAGATACAGTTCAGATACACACCAGATACGGATTCCATTCTGATACTCATTCAGATTCAAACTTTCAGATACAGTTCAGATACGCTCCAGAGGCGGATGCCATCCTGATACTCATTCAGATTCAAACTTTCAGATACAGTTCAGATACGCTCCAGACACGGATGCCACTCTGATACTCATTCAGATTCAAACCTTCAGATACAGTTCAGATACGCTCCAGACGCGGATGCCATCCTGATACTCATTCAGATTCGACCTTTTGATATAGTTCAGATACGCTCCAGACACGGATGCCATTCTGATATTCATTCAGATTCGAATTTCAGATACAATACAAATACGCTCCAGACGCGGACTCCATTCTGATACTCATTCTTCCAGCTTACAAATTACAATTCAACAATCACCTTTGATGGCATCTTTAAGCCCATCTCCTACAACTTTCTGTCACCTTTCCAAATGGCATCTGTAAGCCCATTCCTTCTATCATTATGTCATCAAGTGCAAATTTATGGGCACTCTAGTGTCCAATCATCTTCCACCTTCGAGTCACGAATGACAAAACTCGTTAGTCTAACTCTTCAGGTTTAAGAAGATTGAACAAGGGCAGTTGTTGTACCCCTAAATTTTCTCTCTCACTTATCAATAATTTCCTCATAAGATCTCTTTGACTCAAGACTGCATTAGGGTTTGACCAGCTCAAGACACCTCCTCATGCACTGATGACCAAAATTAGGGCTTGAGTTTGCACAAGGATTTTTGGACTATCAATGCTTCATATGTCTTTAAAATATCATCATGGACCCCCAAGATTACTCATGTCAAGTTTCAAGCTCTGAATCACATTTTTGATCAGTCAATTGGACAGTTGACCTAAAAATCAATTGTATTGGGGAAAAGTCAACTATGGCCAATTTATAGTTAAACTTCATAATTTTTGATCCACATCAACATCTTAGACTCATATGTATCATTTAATCAAGTTTGGACCACAAATCCCCAAGAAAATTGATCAAATAATCAAAAGGGTAAAATGGTCAAAATTAGGGTTTTGACTAAGAAGGGGCAATTTCTGATTTTTGACCTAAAAAATGGTCAATTGGTTTAAGGCATGATCTCAAGAGTTCAATTGAATCATCTTGACCTAATGACACGATTCAAAGAATTGCAAATCCATTGGATTGACAGATGAATTTTTCAATCAACTGATCAAAAGTCAATTGTGCACTGAAAAGTCAAACTTTAACTTTTTGGTCAAATTTAAGTGCCAAGGATCATAATTAATCAAAACATGTCAAAATGTGAATCTTGTTCATCAAGAAATCAAATATTTAAGATTTGAATTTGAAAAGTTGAAAAATTCTAACTTAGAAAATTTTCGAAGTATAGAAAATTTCTTATTTTTTCTCAACTTTAGGCCAAATTTTCACCATGATACAAAATGATTCAAAGGAAGTTCCCAACATGAAAGTTGTAGTTCTCCATTAAATCTACAACTTTTCTTCACACAATTTCTCCTAAATATGCTTGGATCTCAAGATATAGTTTTGTGAATACGTGATCATGAATTAAAATAACTTAGTGAAATTTTGCCCTAGTTAGGCAGGTTTTTTACCTAACTTCATGGAAAGTTTTCACCTAGTTCCAAGAAGAATATTTAAAATAATTTCAAAGATGGATTTTGGAGCACATTATAAGCTTTCCAAAATGTCCAAGAACTCCTTGAGATCATTCTTGAGTATGGATAATCGAAGAGATGAAGTTAGGGTTTTCAAACTTGATTATAGGTCATTTCCATGAAGAACAAGTTTTCAAATTTGCAAATTGGCTGTACAATCTTCACTTTTCAGGCCTCAAACTCGTTTGTCACTCCACTATTAATGAATTGCACAATGTTTCATGCCCTAAAGACAAGCATTCAATGCATTGTACAAGGAAATAACCATTTTTAGAAGAAAGGCAACATTGCCATTTTAGAAAAGCATGCTTTTTGCATTTTTTTCATTTCTTGAGCCTTGGACTTGTTCTTTCTACACAAACCAAGTCTCTAAACCTGAGAAAAACGTGTTTAGAGCTTCAAGCCACCCTATAAGATCAGATTGATGCCTTAAGAAGTCACTTCTCACACTTGCTTCAAAAATAAGAAATGTAGCAAGACATGTGATCTTGTACTTCTGAGCAAGCACAAGTCCTCTAACCTCTTGCTCTATATAAAGTCGTCATTTTGCAACTAAAACCACACATGCCCAATCCTTGAAACACCTTAGAATCATAAATTTCATAACAAGCCTCCAAACTTGCCATTTCTGACTTGTGAACTGAATCTTCCATTCTACTCGTGCGTTTTCAGGCCTTTTGCTTTCCCAAGCTTCCTTACCATACAAGTAAACCATCTCACACCCTAAAACATCACTATAACTCCATCTTCCCCATTGTTGAAGTTCAAAAATAGAGTAACATAGGTGGACTTCTCCATACCATTCCAGCCACCCTCAAGATAAGCTAAGCATTGCATTAGCTTCCTAGAGGTTCAAGGAAGCTAACCTGATCATCACAACATCCTAAAGCAAGCTCATTTTCAAAACACGATTTCCATTTTCAAGGTGAGTTTTCTGTTTTTCTAACTCTTGATATAGGCATAGTTAACTTTCCATTTGTGAATATAGAATGTAGACATCATTGTTATGAAGTTGTACATATCCATAGCTTGCATTTATTTGGCCTAAGTTTAGAGAATTTTAAGTTTGAAGTTCTTAGAAAAATTAGGTTAAGAATTAGGGCCAACAAAATTCTCTCTGATCTTGGACTTATAGTTTTAGTTATGCATATGGTTAGAATCGTGAGGTAAAATGCTATAATGTCCGTGTTGTCACTTTCCATTTTTATTGAGAAATGAAAAAGTTACAAGGAGTCCGGCTGGCCAAAGGTTGAAGATGAAGTACAGGGCAAGGAAGTGTTATATGTTATGTATTTTTTGATTTCATTTATACTAACGGATGTACAACCACCCCAGTGGTAAGGCAGCGCACAAAAATGCCCTAGGTCACGGGTTCGAGCCTTGGCGCTGCCTTTTGCAATTTTTCATACTCTTTTCCACTTTTTTTTGTTTGTTTGCAGCATGGGCTTCCGGACATTGGACCCTATATTTTTGCTAACTTCCTGCCTCCAGTTTACTCATGGCGCCCCTGGCCCATATATTTTTATTATTCATTTTTATTTTCATTTCTATTTTATTAAATATATATTCCTTAATAATAAAAATCATAAAAAATATAAAATGATCAATATTATATTTTTTTTTATTTTATTTTATTTTTTCATAAAAATATTTTTATTTAGTTATATATTATCTATTTTTTTAAAATAAATTTGTAAATTAAAATAGAATTAGGTTAAATACTTATTTTTCTTCATACCTATTAAATATTTATTTTAACATATAAAAAGACCAAAATACTTCATAAATACCATACATTATTTTTCAAGACAAAAATACAAAAATACTTAAAGAAATTTATTTTCTTTTAATAAATTAGAATTAGGGTTTAATCAAAATCTTTTCTAAAAAACAATTTCCTTCCTTAATTAATTTGAAATAATCTTGATTTATTTATTAGGTTTAGGATTAAAACTTTTTCACATAAAAACCAAACAAAATCTTCTTTGCATTCATACATATTTACATATTTAATTTATTTTATACATTATTTATTCCAATACTTGTATAAATTCAATTTGGTTGTAATAGATTAACTAGGTTTATATTATTGCAATCCCCATTCATCAATTGTGTACCCTCCTCCCATAAAAGGTTGTAATAGCGTAGTAATCTTTAAATTTCGCAATTTATCATTTTACATAACATGTTAGTAATTAGAGTTTGTATGGTAAGATAAAATCAATCAAATAGAAAACCTTAATCCAAGACAAAATCAAACATGAAAATGACACACTTGCACACAAGCACCCCTAGGGTTACTCCACTTGGTTTCCTTGTACAAAAATGGCCATATTACGTATGTGAGGTATCTTAGCAAAAACAAAAAAATACAAGATCATAGTCCTTCGATGACGCTATTCAAAGTTGCCTTACAAAATGATCTTAGTCCCTCAAAAAATGCTAAGATACTTTGCAACATTACTAATTGTGATCGGTGGATCCGGAACTGACTATTTAACGCTGGTTCGCGAAATGTCGCGGAAGCAAGAGTCGCCACCGTCTTTTATTTTCTCCAAATGGAAAGGACAAAAGCACAGAAAAATTCCTTAAAGAGATTGCTCTCGGTTCGGGAGGTAGATTATAGAAAGGGAAGGTGTTAGCACCCTTTCTATCCATGGTTATCCATGGGCTCTTAGATACTTGCTCATTGTGTTTTCAAAAATGGTTTGTTTTCTTTTCAAATGTGGGTTTTAAAAAAGTTTCTTTGAAAATTTCAGTTCGACTCTCGTATCGGTCCTCAAGAGTGTTTGAAAAGTTGCTTTCGAAAGCTTTTTGAAAAGGTGTCGGTGTGAAAAGTATTTTTGATTTGTTTTGAAATTAGAGCAAGTATCTACGAGAACCTACCTACCCTAAGGAATTCGTCTGTGTAAATGTCCTTAAAGTAGTGCCATCCCACCATTGAGAGGTAGGTAGCACCACCATTGGAGGTGTTCGGGTCAATTCGAGGTTCGGCATATGGTGATCACCGGAGCAATAGGAAGACACCTTAGAAGCTACCCTCATGCCAGGTTCCCGGATCATGAGGACTTACTAAGACATCCTCTACTCGACGATCACCTTTCGAGGCAAGGCAACAGTGAGGCGTACCCTAGGGGTGGTGTGTGATTTGTGTGTCGTTTTCAGTTATTTTGTCTTTTGTCATGTCATTGGTTATCTAGCGTTTGTTTTTATTTTTGTCCATACATTCTTTCATGCCTTGATTAACAGTTAAAAATGCGAGAAAAGTAAAAATCTAAAGCTATTACAAAAGGCGCGGGTCCACATCGCCAAAATTTCTTGAACCCGATTTGACAGAAAAATAAAGAATTAAAAGAAAAGCAAAGTGCGAGAAATTAATTTACAAGGCCTTGGGAGAGATACATAAATATTAAAAGAAATAAAATAAATATGCGAATAAGAATTAAAAACAAGGGCGTTGGACCCTTTTTGCAAAATTAAATTAAATGATGAAATTAATTGATAAAAAAGAAAAGAAATTGTTTTTGGTATTTTTTGGTATTTTATGATTTTAATGGGAAAAAGAATTAAATGCAATTAAACCTAATTCTACAATTTTTATTTTATTATGAAAACATATTAAAGTTTAATCTAAAATTAACCCTAATTAATTTACATGCAATTTAATTACAAAAATAAATATTTAATTATTTAGTTATTATGGAAGAAAATAAAAAGGGATAAAAAATTAATATGAACCCTAATTCTATATTTTTTAGATTTTTATTAAAAAAAGTTAAGATTAAAACCTAATTTAAAACTAGTTAATTAATTAATGGACCTTATTTACAAAAATACTAAAATAAAATATTTATTATTTTTTTTTGCTTTTCTGATTTTTTTTGTTTTTTTTTTTGTGTTTTTTATTGAGAAATTAAATTAAAAGAATTAATTGAAAAGAATAATAATCAAAATAGAAAGAATAAAATAAAAAAAGGGATTTAAAGATAGCAAACCTAGGGGGTCTGCCCCTTAATATGGAGGTTTTCTTTTAGAAATCTGGCCCATTTAAATTCCTGGCCTCTTTGACTTTTCAGGACGCGTGTATACGCATTGACTAGGGTCCACTATACTCTCCAGATCATGGCCTTTGATTTGATGCCCTGGTACGCGTGGACGTTTGATTTTGTGGGTGCATGGTAGTCCACTATGTTTAATCTGCATGTGAATATTATATGAAGAAAAATATGAAAGGGGGTGAGGACCTGGGGCTCGAACCCAGGTCCTGAACGTTACCAGCGCTTGTGCCTGCCAGTGGAGCTACCTTGTTTATCTGTACATCATATAGTTAACGAATATAATAAAACAAAAATGTTAATGCTTCTTTTTTTTCCGCGCGCGATTCAAACAATCCAATCGCTGACGACCACCTCATCTTCTTCTTCTTTATTCCCTGAAACAAAAAGGTTGGCAACAGTTTTGGCACCGTTCCAGAAGAGGCCATAATCCAAAATAACGATTAGCTCTAGGATGCTCATAAATTGAGCGCGAGGGTGGATTCATGATCGTCCAATCATGCTTGTTTCAGTGGTCTAAGCCTTGAGTGCCGATTTTTCCTTAATTGAAAAACCCTAATCCAAGGTCCTGGAAACCCTAATGTTCAACAATGGTGAATCCTCATGTGGGGCACGAAAACAAAATTAAACCATTGGGTTAGCATTAGAATCAAACGATGAACATGAATCAAGCGTTAAAATTTACAAAAAAATGCATGAATTGAGATGCACGACTATGAATTTTTTTGTGTACAGGTGAGATCTTTCTCACGTTTCTGGGCACGAAAGCTTGAAGTTTTTGATGCAAATCCCTTCCTTGAAGCCTTAGCAAGCTAATGAGATCAAAATCTTGCCTTGAATCGCCCTAGAACTAGGTTTTCAGAATTGGAATTTTTGCCAAAAAATTGAGTTTTTGTAATGGAGTTTATGCGCAGCTTCTTGGTTAATGGCATTAGGTTTTGCTTCTTTGTATATGTATGAATGAATTAGGTCAAAAATCTGATCAAAAGAATCCAAGAATTGATTATGCAATATTTGATTTTCAAGCATTAGTTTTTCCGATCTTTTTCATGCAATTTTGACCCTAATCATATCCAATCAATTCAATTCCTTCCATATCTGATCATACACGAATTATTGAGTATATTTCATGCACAAAAAGATTGAAAAACTTAGGTTAAGTATTTTTCATGTATTTAATTGATTTAAATGAATTATTATTAATAAAAATTCAAATAAATAAATAAAAAATGAAGAAAAACTTCCCTTTGGGCCAAGTGGTCGTGCACATGCCTTGGATGATGAATTGTGGAAGAAAAATAGGCCCATTAGCAATTTTAGGTCATTTGAATCAATGTTGACTTTTCAAAATATCCAAAAATTTCCCAACTTCCACAAGGCATAACTTGCTCAATTTTTAAGCTTTGCTCATGTTCTTGGACATTTTGGAAAGGTATTTGAGTCCTCTAACCAATGCCTTTGGTCCCATGTCATTTTGATTTACCAATCTCAAGTTATGGCCTTTGACTTAAAGTCCCTTTTTGTTGATTTTTGAAAATGACCTATAATGTTGAAATTGATAACTTTTTGTGAGAGCATTTCTTGGACTTGAAGTGTGAAGAGGAGTTGTAGGAAATGTCTTTCTCTTCAAAATGAGCTTTGGATGGAATTTTTCTGATAATCCATGTGAAAGTTATGCCCTGGTCAATTTACAGTTGACTTTTTCAACTGTCCAAATAAGGCAACTTTTGCATCTTGATGATTTTTGAGCCAGGCTCTGAGAATCATGATCAAGCATTGATCAAATGATGTTTGTGGCTTCAAAATGAGATGTTGACCAAAAATCTGGACTTTTGACTGTCAAATGACCATTTTGCCCCTACAGTTGACTGTAGTGCAATTAGGGTTTTGACTGTGCAATTTTGTGTTGAAAGTCTTGAAACTTGGTATGAGGATGCTTGACCATATTTATAGGCATGTGAGCCTTGATTGAGCCCTTGAAAACTTCATTTTCTTGATCAGAACCAAAACCCTAATTTTGACTGTTCGGGAGGCTCTTGAATTGTGCAACCCTTGGGGAATTTTGAAGCATGACTTGGCAATTTCTTGAAGAATATGGGAGGGCAAATTTTGGGGTACAACACTAATCATGACTATACGATGACCCACGCCCGTCCCGTTTACATCCAAAGATAGGGTTGCTTACCAAATTAATGGTAAGACAACAATATCAAAATAAAAGAAAATGAACAAGAAAGACATTTGAATAGGTAGATTACTTTTAGTTACTTGCTCCATTTCAAAACAAATATCCTTTCTATTTTCAAAACAATCACATACACTTTCAAACATCTTACAAACTTGAAAACATTTCAAAAAGACAAACATCTTTGTATACATTCTTACGAACGAGAATCATTACAAAGATTGCCTAAACAATGGCCTCTTTTTTCAAAACACTTTCAAAATCACACAAAGCACATTTTCAAACAAAAGCAAGTGATCTAGCAAGTAACTAAGATCCCATGGAAAACCATGGATGAAAAGGGTGCTAATACCTTCCCTTTTCATAATCTACCCCCCGAACTCAAGAAACAATCTCAAAGGTCTTTCATGTGCTTTTTCACCTTTCCTTTTGGATAAAAGAAAAGTTGGTGGTGACTCTTGCTAACCACAACATTTGCGATAAATGCAAAACATTCAAGTCAGTTCTCCCACTGTATCACAGGTATGCCCGAAAAGACGGCCCTCATGAGATGCTCATTCAAGTTCTGGTGTTCGACTATGACAAGGAAGACCAAGGTTATCGCCAGAGGTTTACACGAGCTTGGAGAATGGTGAACAAGGTGGACAGTAGGACTTTAGGACACAAAAACTCTATCCCACTCGAGCCTTACCTTAGGTGGGTACGGGCTTGTGCTTAAAGTATCTTAATGCCTTACCCTTCTGTCCTCCCTGTTATCATGGAGCATGTTGTTGAAGGAGACGTCCCATACGCTGTCCTTCATCCTGACATGCCTACCTCCCTCGAAGACTTGCAGAAAGCTTGGGTTCAGCTGAAGAAAGAGCGGGACACCCTTGAAGCCCAATTTTACGCCAGTGAGAAGAAGGTTATGGAACTCACCAAGCAGCTTCATGAAGAACGGAATATGAACACCTACGTTGCGCCAAAGAGGATGCGTTCAACCTTTTTGTCTTAAGAGTTTTGTTGTATTTTTGTTTCTCTCATGTAAGCCCAAAAAGGCGTAATGTACTCAAGCTTAGATTTATTAATATGACGTTTGTTCCTCTTTTGGTATGAACAAATTTGAATCTCTAAATTCCTTGAAATCATTACATACACATACCATCAATGACATTGCATGAGCAGGTTCTGTTACAGGTTTCTCATCTCCTTCGCTGTTTATTTCAAGAAGATATTCTTCTGAACAAAGCATCAAAGATCTTCAGGCGCAAAATACCCAATTTCAACAGAAGTTCGCAAACTCTGGCAAAAGGACAGGAGGATCTGAAAGCCCTCATCCTGAAAGAAAAAGAGAAGAAGAAGAAGAAGAAGCGCGTCAGTTCCCTCAATATGGGCAGAAGATTCGGGGGGCCACTAAAGCAATCAGTTGATGTGACTTCCTCATCCAAAGAGGGGGAAAATCAAGAGGGGCAGACAAAAGAAGAGGACCCCAGTCCTGAAGTCTCTGACAATGATACCGACTACAATGATGAGCAGTATCCTCCCACTGAGGATAGGTACAAGCAGTTAGAAGATCAGTTAAGTGCTATGGAGATCCAGAGAATACCAGGGTTGGATTTTGAAGAACTAGGGTTGGTGTCTGGGGTAGTCATCCCACGAAAATTTAAGGCTCCAGTTTTTGCAAAGTATGATGGGGTGTATTGCCCAAAGCTTCATCTCCGTTCCTATGTAAGGAAGATCCAGCCCCACACCGCTAATAGAAACTTGTGGGTTCATTTCATTCAAGACAGTCTGTCAGGGACTCAACTTAAATGGTTCTACCAATTGGAGGGAATCATTGTCTGAAACTGGGAGGATTTGGCTGCCGCTTTTTACAAGCAGTATCAATACAATGCCGACCTAGCCCCTACTCGTACTCAACTCCAGAGTATGTCCATGGGTACAGGTGAAGGTTTTAAGGACTACGCGCAGAAGTGGAGAGACTTGACTGGGAGAGTTCAACCCCCTTTATCTGATAGGGAGTTGGTTGTCATGTTGATGGGGACGCTATCTGGGCCGTTCTTCAACCATTTGATCAGTAGCTCATCGGCTGGTTTTACTGAGTTGATATTAACTAGAGAGAGGGTAAAAGCTGGGATTCGGAGCGGTAAAATACAGAAGGATACCTTGTCAAGTTCAGCCAAGAAACCTTTCACTAGTAAGAAGGAGGCCAGTGCCATTTATAGCTCGAGCAATCAGAGCAGAGCAGGATACCGTCCAACGGTTAGTGATGTAATGATACCTATGTCTGCGGCTTCCCCACAATGCAACAATCAGCAAAGCGTAGAAAGACTACAAAGATAGTTCACTCGGATTAACATGACATTGACAGAGGTTATACCCCATCTGTTGAGATCTAACTTGGCAACTTTAAGAGAGGCTCCCAAGAATCCTAATACCTCCTCTCCTCGTTACAATCCGAACGCTCGGTGTGCCTACCATTCTCAGAGTCCTGGTCATGATACAAATGACTGTCGAGCTCTAAAAAATAGAGTACAAGATCTAATTGAAGCCAAGGAGATTGAGTTCGACGCTCCGGAGAAGCCCAATGTCATAATTGCTCCCATGCCTAGACACAACCGTGGAGTTAATGATGTTGATACCGATCTGTTTGTGACCTCAGTTGATGAAGTTTCCACTCCCCTCATGACTGTTAAGAAGAATTTGTTTCTGGCCGGCTTATTTCCAGGTTGTGGTGAAGGTTGCCACATTTGTTCATCCTTGCCTTATGGTTGCTATTTGTTGAAAGCAGGTGTCCAACGCCTGATGGAAAGCTGAGAAGTTTTGTTCAAAAAGACTTTGATTCCAACTATTCCGTGTGAAGATATTGCTATTATAACAATTTCCGCCTGTCCTTCCAAGGTTTCCTCGAGAAAACCTGTTAGGATTACACCCACTACGAGAATCGATCTGTTGATAATCACATGTCTTGGTCCTGTCCCATACACCTCGGACAAAGTTGCCCCTTGGCATCATGGTGCCAATGTTTATTATCATGGTGTTAAACAAGACATGAAGATCGAAGAAGTTGATCCTGATGTCAGTAACATTGTCGGGACCAGCAAGATTACTAGAAGTGGAAGGGTTTTCTCTCCTGAGATCTCTCCGAAGATTGTCACTAAACCTATGGTTATTTCATCTTCTGCTCCCGCTAGTACTTCAATTACTATTCCTGTTCTTACTCCAACTATTACCCCTGCCGATAAGTCATATGGGACTCGAGGCAAAGAAGTTGTAGGTGAGCCTACCCGGACGGAAGCACCTAGAAAAATTGTTGTGGAAACCTCTAAGCAAGAGATAGAGGAAATTTTGAAAATAATTAAAAAGAGTGACTACAATGTGGTCGAACAGCTTGGGTAGACCCCCTCAAATATATCCATGTTATCCCTGTTGTTGTGCTCCGAGGCCCATGCGAAGGCTTTGATTGCATTCCTCAAAACTGCGCATGTGCCGCAAGAGACTTCAGCTGATCAATTTAAAGATTGTGTGGCTAGCTTGACTGCTGACAATAGGTTGGGTTTTTCGGATGCTAACTTAACTCCGAAGGGGAGAAAACACAATGATGCTCTGCATGTCTCGACCGAATGCAGGGGCACTACCATGGCTCATGTGTTGGTGGATACTGGGTCTTCGCTGAATGTTCTGCCCAAGAAGGCGTTGGACCATTTGGATTGCAAGGGTTTGACTTTAAAGCCTAGTAACATTATGGTAAGGGCTTTTGATGGGTCGAAAATAATGGTGCATGGGGAAGTGGACATCCTTGTCAAGATAGGCTCTCAGACTTTCAAGTCCACCTTCTATGTGATGGACATCAGGCCGTCATATTCTTGTTTGCTGGGTCGTTCTTGGATCCATGAGGTTGGGGAAGTTACTTCCACACTCCACCAAATGCTGAAGTATCCAGTAAAAATGAAGATTGTCACTGTACAGGGTGAAGAGGAGTATATGGTAAGCCATCTCAACTCCTTCCGCTATGTAGAGATGGACGGGGAATTTATAGAAACTCCTTGTCAAAACTTCTAAGAGGTCCCACGGATCTTGGCATCAACTGAAACTAATACTAGAAACAAACCTCCTCTGAAAATGAATTCTCTCAAGGACGCCAGGGCCGTGGTTGAAGAAGGTGAGTGTGCTAATTGGGGTCAGCTCCCCGATTTCACTCAGAAAACTGACAAATTTGGCTTGGGCTTTACTTCAGGGGCTCAAAGGGTTGTTCGACGCGCTCGAGTTAGAGGACCTCCCCTATGCATCAGTAATTGTGAGATCAACGCTATTGAAGACAGTGAGGAAGACCCTGACATCGACAGCTGGATCTACCCGACTACCAATGGTGGACCGAATAATTGGACGGCCAGAGATTTTGTTCTAGTTTCTTTTATTCCGCAGTAATTGTCTTACTTGTTTTCTGAGTTTGTAATGAACAATTTAAACTTTTTGGCCTTGTGTCTTGCCCGTGGAACGATGGTTCTATCTGTGAGGGTTATTATATGTCATCTCATATTTCATCAATGAAGCATTGGACGTTCTTTGCATACAAATTTTGCGCTCTCTATTTTTATTTTCTGCTTTTACTTTATCAATACAGCTATGCTCTTACACACACTCACGTATCACACTGTAGATCCATATCCACTCTAGATCCCATTGATAACAGCTCTGTTATTGCCAGTTATGACTTCGAAAATCCGATCAACCAAGCCGAGGACGAAGGTGAGGACGATTGTGAGGTACCTGGAGAAATTGCTAGACTACTACAACAGGAAGAGAGGGCCATACAGCCTCATGAAGAGCCGATTGAGACAATGAATTTGGGTACTGAGGAGGACCAAAAAGAGGTTAAAATAGGTGCAAATATGGAGCTCAGCGTCAAATAGAGGTTGATACAGATACTGCACGACTATGTTGAGATCTTCTCCTAGTCCTATGAAGACATGCCTGGTTTGGACATTGATATTGTGGTACATCGCCTACCAACTAAAGAAGATTTCCCTCTGATTAAACAAAAGGTCTGTTGTATGCGTCCCGAAATGTCAGAGAAGATCAAGGAAGAGGTCACGAAGTAGTTCGACACAGGGTTCTTAGCTGTCACCTCCTATCCGCAGTAGGTTTCTAACATTATTCTGGTACCTAAGAAGGACGGCAAGGTACGGATGTGTGTGGATTACAGAGATCTGAACAGGGCAAGCCCCAAGGATGACTTCCCGCTTCCCCACATTGATGTTCTGGTTGACAACACCGTACAACATAAAATCTTCTCCTTCATGAAAGGTTTCTCTGGCTACAACCAGATCAAAATGGATCTTGAAGACATGGAGAAGATAACCTTCGTCACGCAGTGGGGGACCTTCTGTTACAAGGTGATGCCTTTTGGGTTGAAGAATGACGGGGAAACCTATCAGCAAGCCATGGTCGCTTTGTTCCATGATATGATTCACCATGAGATCGAGGTTTATGTTGATGACATGATAGCCAGGTCTCAGACTGAGGAAGAGCACCTTGATCATCTCCGAAAGCTGTTTGACAGGTTTAAAATATACAAGTTGAGGTTGAATCCGAACAAGTGCACCTTCGGGGTAAGGTCTGGTAAACTTCTGGGTTTCATTGTCAGCGACAAAGGCATTCAAGTAGACCCTGCGAAGGTAAAAGCTATACGAGAAATGCCAGCTCCCCGTACAGAGAAGGAAGTTAGAGGTTTCTTGGGACGCTTGAATTATATCTCCAGATTCATTTCACATCTAACTGCTACTTGTGAGCCAATCTTTAAGCTTCTAAAGAAAGATCAGGTGGTAAAGTGGAATGATGAATTCCAGACTGCTTACGAAAGAATCAAGGAATACCTTTAAGAACCACCAATTATGACGCCTCAAGTTGAAGGAAGACCTTTGATATTATACCTAACAGTGCTAGATAATTCAATGGGGTGTGTGTTAGGACAACATGACGAGTCTGGTCGAAAAGAGCACGCAATATACTACCTTAGCAAAAAGTTTACCGACTGTGAGATGCGATACTCATTGCTCGAGAAAACTTGCTGCGCTTTGGCATGGGCTACTCACCGACTGAGACAGTATATGCTTACTCACATTACGTTATTGATATCTAAGATGGATCCAATCAAATACATCTTCGAGAAGCCCGCACTCTCCGGAAGAATAGAGAGATGGTAGATGATCTTAACTAAATACGATATACAATATACAACACATAAAATAATCAAGGGAAGTGTATTGGCTGATCATTTGGCTCATCAGGCCGTGGATGACTACCAATCCATGAACTTTGAGTTCCCGGATGAGAACATTACGTTGGTGACTGACTACGAAGGACATGGACCGGATGAAGGACCTGAGGAAGGATCCTGATGGTCTATGTATTTTGATGGAGCCTCAAACGCATTTGGTAACGGCATTAGCGCCATGATCATATCTCCCGAGGGATGTCATACTCCGTTCACTGCCCAATTATGTTTCAACTACACCAACAACATGGCGGAGTATGAAGCGTGTATTATGGGTCTTCGAGCCGCTATTGACCTAAGGATCACGTTCTTGAGTGTATTCAGGGATTCAGCCTTAGTGATAAGTCAGATCAAAGGTGAATGGGATATGAAGCATTTGAATCTCATCCCATACAAAGAGTACGTACTGACATTTCTCCCACACTTTGAGGAGGTAACTTTTGAACATTTCCCACGAGAGGAGAATCTGTTAGCGGACGCACTAGCTACCATGTCTTCCATGTTCAAAGTCAGGTGGGACAATGAAGCTCCCCAAATCACCATTGAGAGGTTGGATGAACCAGCACACTGCTGTGAAATCAATACCGAAGAAGTGGCAGACAAACCCTGGTTTCACAAAGTTAAAAGGTATCTCGAAGTTCAGGAGAATCCCGATGGGGCATCTGTCAACGATAAAAAATTTCTGAGAAAGTTCGCTGCAAAGTTCTTCCTCAGTAATGGAATCCTCTACAAACGCAACCATGACTCCACACTACTACGGTGTGTAGACAAGAGCGAAGCAGAGAGGATCATGACAGATCTACATGAAGGCACCTTCGGAACCCATTCTAGTGGACATACCATGGCTAAGAAAATCCTACGGGCAGGATATTACTGGTCCACTATGGAAGCCAATTGTTATCAGCACTCTCGAACTTGTCATAAATTCCAAATTTACGCTGATAAGGTGCATGTGCCTCCAGTCCCCTTAAATGTTTTGACGGCTCTGTGGCCCTTTACAATGTGGGGCATTGACATGATTGGAGAAATCAGGCCCACCGCTTCCAATGGGCATCGCTTCATCCTAGTGGCCATTGATTACTTCACGAAATGGGTTTAGGCGGCCTCTTTTGTTACCGTTACCAAGGGTGTTAAGGCGCGGTTTATCAAGTATAACCTAATATATCGGTATGGTGTGCCAGAGAGAATTATCACCGATAATGGTACGAATCTCAATAACACAATGATCACCGAGCTCTATAAACAATTCAAGATACAACATCATAACTCTTCTCCCTACCGGCCGAAGATGAATGGCGCTGTTGAAGCATCTAACAAGAATATCAAGAAGATTGTACAGCAGATGACTATGACATATAAAGACTGACATGAGATGTTACCATTCGCTCTTCATGGGTAATGTACCTCAGCACGGACGTCGACGGGGGTAACACCCTACTCTCTGATATATGGCATGGAGGCAGTCCTACCCATCGAAGTCCAGATACCTTCTCTCAGGATTATGAAGGATGCAGGTTTGAACAAAGACGATTGGATTCGAGCCCGACTTGATCAGTTAAATCTAATCGATGAAAAGAGACTCACTGCTATCTGCCATGGTCAGACGTATCAAAAGCAAATAATCAAGGCTTTTAATAAGAAAGTCAGGTGTCAATATTATCAAGTCGTGGATCTAGTAATCAAACGAATCTTACTTCCGCAAGGTGATCCCAGGGGAAAATGGACCCCCACGTCTGAAGGGCCATTTGTGGTTAAAAACATTTTCTCAGGAGGAGCTATGATCTAACCACCATGGATAGAGACAACCTGCCTTACCATGTCAATGTAGACATAGTGAAAATATACCACGCCTAACTAAAAGACCCGCTAGGTTGACTGACCTAGGAAAAAATAAGGGCTTCCCAGCGAACCAAAAGGGTTCGGGCAAAAGTAAGGGATGAAAATGAAAAAATCTTTACACCCGGCAAGTCGAAAACCCGAAAGGGCAGCTTGGGCAAATAGGGGTATCCCGGTGGATTGAAAACCCGAAAGGGCAATCCAGGAAAAAGTTAGATATTAAGGCGTGCAACTATGTATCATTGGATCATTTGGCGACCAGACTTCGATATCGACTATCAAGCTCGGACGGCGCCAACCAATCTGATCAACCATCGGCCAAGTAGCAAAGTGATGAGACGCTTGGAGATATAAAGGCAATAACACAGTTGGAACCCAATGGGGTTGTTTCATATAGCTGTTTTTCTTTCTTTTACACAAATTGTATAAATTCTATCTTTCAGCAGTGTTCTCTTACTAGGACGTCAGCCTCTTTGTACGAAACGCCTATTACAGGCCAATTTCAAAAATCAATACAAGTCATTTTCACAAGAAAATTCAGTTCATTTTTCTTTTCCTATTTTGTTTTGCAAGAACGTCCATTGATTTATTTTTGATATATGCATTTGAAAATGATTGCTGCTCATAAATATTTACATAAGAAACAAAAGACAAATACTCATAATTCCATAAACAAAAAAACAAGAAATGTCAAACCCTACGGTTACTCTGCCCAGCAGGTACCGGGATAGAGTCAGCTTGGAAACATAATTGTTGGTACGTACACTCCCCACAGAGTAAGAGTATCCGAAGGCATTGATGTAAGCTTCCCTGAAACAGGGCATAACTATCCCCAATCAAGGTTCATAATCGCAGGCGAGTCAACAATTTTCATCTCCCCAAGCAGGGTCTATTTCTCTAGGTACGAAAGCTCAATCTCCAACAGAGCTTAACATCTCCAGTAACATAATTTCATCCCCAGTTGAGTTTATTCCTCCAGGTCAGCAGGTCTTCCAACGGAGTATCTCTTCCTCTAAGTTGGTCCCCGCAGACTTATTCCTCCAGCATCTCGTCTCGACAGAATGTTTATTCTCCAACGACAATCAAGGATTTATTTTCCCAGACTCAGTTATGTCACAACTAGCATCTCGTATTCATAAATCATGACATACACACACATATCACATATAACATAATCTTATTTATTTTGAGAACATCATCTCATAATGCATCTCATGCATCGAATATGATTAACCCTGTTGTCTTTTCAGGAAAGACAACTATCACCAACAATTCCAGCAGTTATACATGTCATATATGCAGACATCTAATGAAAAATCAGTTCCCGAAACTAAACCGGTCAACTAATCTACATGATCAAGAGGAGTAACCCTACTACCCAGGTTCCTTCACCAAGCCCTACTATCTAGACTTTCATCTCGAAGTAACCCTACTACCCAGGTTCCTTCACCAAGCCCTACTATCCAGGCTTTCATCTCGAAGTAACCCTACTACCCAGGTTCCTTCATCAAGCCTTACTATCCAGGCTTTCATCTCAAAGTAACCCTACTATCCAGGTTCCTTTATCAAGCCCTATTATCCAGGCTTTCATCTCGAAGTAACCCTACTACCCAGGTTCCTTCACCAAGCCCTACTATCCATGCTTTCATCTTGAAGTAACCCTACTACCCAGGTTCTTTCACCAAGCCCTACTATCCAGGCTTTCATCTCGAAGTAACCCTACTACCCAGGTTCCTTCACCAAGCCCTATTATCCAGGCTTTCATCTCGAAGTAACCCTACTACCCAGGTTCCTTCACCAAGCCCTACTATCCAGGGTTTCATCTCGAAGTAACCCTACTACCCAGGTTCCTTCACCAAGCCCTACTATCCAGGATTTCATAACGAAGTAACCCTACTACCCAGGTTCCTTCTCAATCAGATACGCTCAGTTTCACATTTCCCCAGTAAGTCGCTGTACAGCCTGGACCCTGGCCAGGTATACATTCTATTTTCACCCCCTCAATCAAGATTTAATTCCCCAGTAGAGTAATAGACAACCGAAGCTCCTAGGTTTTACTTCCCAGGGCATAAATCAACATTCCTTAGCAAAGTCCTCCTCGGCAGGTACAGGAATTCTCGCCAAGGAATCTCTTATGCAACCAATCTTTTCGGGATGACATCTTTAAAGACCATCTCTGACGATTATCCGTCGCCTTCCAAATGGCATATGTAAGCCCATTCCCGACATCACCAATCAGCAATCCTGTATGTGAGTGCAAATTTCTGGGCACTCTAATGTTCAATCATCTTCCACCTTCAGATCACGAAAGGCAGACCGGCCAATCTAACTCTTTAGGTGTAAGAAGATTGAACAGGGGCAGCTGTTGTACCCCAAAATTTGCCCTCTCATTTCTCAAAGGATCATTCTGGACCCTCGGGTTTGCTTCCATCCAGTTTCAAGTCTTGATTTACAACTTTTTAAGAAAATCATTCACAAGGGAAAAATTATCAAAAACACATTGAAATGTCAAACTTGGACTCTTAGATCAAAAATCAATTATCAACAATTATATTTCATCAAGACATGAAATTGGTTCATCAAAAAAATCAGAAGTCAGAAATTACTTTGAAAAAATCAAATTTCTAAACATTTAGAAAATTTTCTAAGTGTTAAGAGAATATGATACTTCAGAACTTCTGAGCCAGCCTCCACACAAGTGTAGTCAGAAGTTGCAAACACGGTTCAGAACATGATGCTTCAATCAGAACATGTAGAAGTGATGCTCTTTGGTCATAACGTGATGCTTCAGTCAGAACATGATTCTTCAGCATATGAAGACTATGTTCAACGCTCCAGTCAGAACGTGCCCCTTCAGCATTTGGAGGTTACGTTCTGATTTTTTTTTGCGATCAGAACATCACCAAATCCCAAGACCTTGTTTAAACAACTTGCTGCACTGTTACAGTACAGTACTCTAACCAGCAGTTAATTCAGTTCACGCTTGCATTTTCCCAAATCCTGTATTTGCACCAAATGCAAAAAGCTGTGATAAAAAAACAATGGAACGGTGTGCCAAAAATTTCAAATCCCATCTGTTTTCCCCCCCAAAACCACAACAAATTCATCTATAAATAAGTTTCTCCATCACACTTGCAAGGGGCTGGCTTTTGGAGAGAGAGAATTGTCAAAAAGAGAGAAAAGAAAACTGTGAAACCTTCATAAAAAATCCAAAATTCCAAAACAGAAAACCGAAACCTTTGTTCTTCCCTTGAAGTAAAAGAACTTGGTATTTTCTCTTCTTTAGTTGCCCTTGCTGACTCCAGAATATCTGAAAGCAGCAGATCAAGTCCCAAACACACACTCCAGGTTCAAGGTAAGTCTCCCTGACTCTGCATCTTCTCATTCGGAACATCATTAAACATGTAAATATCATAATATTAATGTTGTCCATATCACTGCCTAAGTATAAAGACTTTGGACCAGAACTTCCTGGTTAAGGCTAGACTCAGAATCAGGATCAGAACTTCTATAAACTATTGTGCTTTTATCCTTCTGATTTGCTGTTTGCTGAAAACTGAATAAGTTATCGTTGTGCTAATTGATATAAGGAAAGAGTTGAAATGTAACACAAAAATTCTGTTTTTCACTCACTGTTCTAACACAATGCAAAACTTATGAGTTCTCCCTACATGTCAAACACACTGAACTTCTGATGCTTCCCCTCACTGTTTTAAACACTCAGAGTTTCTGATTTTCACATGCTGCCAATACACTGAATTCTAAATGTTTACTCACTGTTTTAGTGTAATAAAGAACCTCTGACTTTTGGCTCACTGTCTGAATACCACCAAGAATTTGTGTTTTCCCTCTAACGTGTCTTGTAGGATCTCAGAGTTTACCGATCCAGAACTTCTGATGCCCACTAACGTTCCTTTCTGAGCCATCACATGCCTAGCTTCAGAACTTCTGATCTCTGTGGTTTCACTCGCAGCAGCACACTGTTTCAACTCTTTCATTTATTTTCCTTTTTATCATTTTTTATATTAACCCTTTTTTTATTAACATAAAAGACATAAAAATATTTTCTTTTATTATTTAATTAACTTAAGACTAAAAAACCATTTTCTAAACAAGTCTTTTTTCTTCCTTATATTGCACATTTCAATATGGTTGTAATAGTAACTTAGGATTTAATTTTATTTGCAATCCCCATTCATAAATATGTACCCCCATCACTAAAATATTGTAATAGCGTAGGACTTTACTGTGGTTTGGTAGGAGAACTGACTTGGGTGTTTTGCATTTGATCTCAAATGTTGCGGTTAGCAAGAGTCGCCGCCGACTTTTCTTTTATCTAAAAGGAAAGGTGAAAAAGCACAGGAAAGACCTTTGAGATTATTTCTTGAGTTCGGGGGGTAGATTATGAAAAGGGAAGGTATTAGCACCCTTTTCATCCATGGTTTTCCATGGGCTCTTAGTTACTTGCTAGATCACTTGCTTTTGTTTGAAATTTTGCTTTGTGTGGTTTTTTGAAAGTATTTTGAAAAGGCTCAATCGTTTAGGAAAACTTTGTAATAGTTCTCGTTCGTAAGAACGTATACAAAGTGTTGATCCTTTTAAAAAATGTTTTCAAGTTTGAAAAATATTTTGAAATGTGTGTGTTTGTTTTGAAAATATCAAGGATATTTGTTTTGAAATGGAGCAAGTAACTAGAAGCAATCTACCTACTCAAATGTCTTTCTTGTTCATTTTCTTTTCCTTTGACATTGTTGTCTTACCATTGATTTGGTAAGAAACCCTATCTTTGGATGTAAACGGGACGCGCGTGGGTCATCGTATAGTCATGATGGCAATGTTGCAAGGTATCTTAGCATTTCTTTTTGAGGGACCAAGATCATTTTGAAAGGCAACATTCAATGCGTCATCGAGGGACTATGATCTTGTATTTCGATTGTTTTTGCTAAGACACCTCGCGTGCATAACATGACCATTTTGTAGGCAACAAGTGGAGTTAACCTTAAGGGTGCATGTGTGAATAGTGTGTTTGATTTGCATGCATTTAATCTTTGATTAGAGTTATCTACTTGTTGATTTTATCTTTCCATACACACCCTAATTACTAGAATTTACATTTGAAAGCGATAAATTGCAGAAATGTAAAGTCCTACGCTATTACAATATTTTGGGGATTGGGGTACATATTTACGAATGGGGATTGTAAATAAAATTAAATCCTAAGTTACTATTACAACCATATTGAATGGATAAGAATGTACAAAAGATGTAAAATGGACTTGTTTTATTTTAAGAAAATATTTTTGATCTTTTGTTTTAAGAAACAAAATAAAGCATGTAAAATGAAAAAAAAATGTTTTTTTGGTGTCTTTTTTATTAATGAAATAGAAAGTAATAGAAAAAATAGTGAGAAAAAGAGAAAATAGAATCAGCGTATTGCTGACTAAAGGAGGTCAGAAGTTCTGACTCTGGCGTGCTGCAAAACATATATCATGTTAGTGAAAAATAGGTAAAGTCAGAAGTTCTGGGTCCGCTGGGAACAAAGTAGTTTTCAGAAGTTCTGATACCACCGACAACAAAGTAGATTTCAGAAGTTCTGATACCACTGGAAGAACTTGGTCTCCCTCTCCATGCTAGTCAGAACATCTACAACTTGGTCATTTCTCAACAAAAGAGAAGATATGCATATGACAGTTATGGCAGGTGTCATAGTGTTTTAGAAACAAGAAATATCATAACTATAAATCAGAGGCAAGTATGAATTTTCTAATCCTAATTCTGAGTTCTAATTTCTTCAAGAAGTTCTAAACTGATATACTCCCTACTTAAGCTTACAAATACGTGAAACTTCAGAAAATGTACAGCATCAAAAACATGATGTTTACATTGTATTTTTGAACATGCAAATCTGGTAATGCTTAAGTAATGTGGTGAGAGTCAGCAGAAGCTTACCTTGCCGCTGGAAAGGATTCTGTGAACCGGAGTTAACCTTAACTCTGATGATGTTCTGAGTAGCTTCTTTGAGGTGGATGTGGATGGAGAGTGCATGGTAGTATGAATACAGAAGTTGGGGTAGTTTCTAATATGTGAATCAGAAACTGTGTGGATGGTTTTAGTCAAGAAATACTTGAGAACAAATGGAGTTTGAATGCAAGGAATCAAAATTTAACCAGTTTTGTATGTTGTGTTTAAAGTTCTTGGACTCTTAGAACTTTAGCAGGGGTTCAAGGATTTTTCTTTCTCAAATTTCCGACCCTTTTACAGTGGCCAATGGCTTTCAATTTATAGGTAAAGATCTTGTAGCTTGGAGAGTGCAAGTGGTACCAACATCATATGCTAGACGCTGACTTACTCTTGAAGTAAGCTTAAACAAGCATGGTTCAAGGCATAAAGCAGGATGGCTAGTAGGTTTTAGCAGCGCCTAAGCTGGATTTGTAAGCCAGAATTAAGGAAAAGCAACAACAACAAATGGGCCTAGCACCCTTTTGCATAAAAGTTTACTTTCCCAAGATAGTAGAGGTACACGTGGGGGAAATCCTTTGGGTAAAGGCTCAAAAGTGGTTGTGAGCATTAAATAAATGATGATGAGATTTATCAAATCAGAAATTCAGCCCTGTGAAATTTTGCCTTATTGCCTAATTCTGGATCAGAAGCGTAGCATCCAACCTTCTGATCCTTTTATCTTCTGGCTCCAGCCTATTCTGAAGGAGCTCTCAGAATTTCCAGGAAGCTTGCAGCACGCTTTATAAACTTCTTTGCATTACCCCGGCAAATTCTGACTGAACCTTTGTGAAAACTTGCCCAAAAGTTCTGATCAAACTCTGTCTTGAAAAGTGTCCTGAATCTGCTGAGTGTTCTGTTTCAAGGACGTGTCTTTGAGAAATTATAACTTGAAATCTCAACATTTCTAGGAGAAGTTTTGTTCTGCAATGTTTCAGATCTAGTTGATATCTAAAACTCTTGTGTCAGAAGATGATTCGGAATCAGCTTGCATCATAGCGAAAATTTGGCCAGAAGTTCTGAATTTGTCATATTTCTTAAACACTTAGAAAAATTCTAAATATTTAAAAATTTAACTTTTTCAAAGTAACTTTTGATTTTTGAATTTCCAGATGAAACAAACTTCATATCTCAAACATGTCTTGATGAAATATGACTCTTGAAACTTGATTTTTTGATAAAAAGTCAAAGTTTGACTTTTCAACGCACAAATGACCATTTTACCCTTGTGAATGACTTTCTTGGAAAATTTGTAAATCCAGGCTTGAAATTGGATGGAAGCAAACCTGAGGATCCATGGTGATCTTTTGAGAAATGAGAGGGAAAATTTTGGGGTACAACAGTTGCCCATGTTCAATCTTCTTAAACCTAAAGGTTTAGATTGGTGAGTCCACCATTCGTGACTTGAAGGTGAAAGATGATTGAACACTAGAGTTCCCAGAAATTTTCACTCAAAGATGGATGGCGAATGGGCTTATAGATGCCATTTGGAGGAAACTTGATAAACATTAGAAGAAATATCAGCATAATTCTCTTGTTGATTTATACTAAAACTTGATGTTTTACCTGTGAGAAGAAGAGTTAGTAAAATGCAGATGTATGCATGATGTTTACCATATGTGGTATTATTCTAAATGCGTAGAGTATGTATGAATGTGGGATGTATGTTTCTGTCCGGGAAAATAAATCCCTGATTGCTGCCATGGAAATTCTGAGAGGTTGAATCCCTGATGGTCGTTGGGGATGAAGAATATACACATCTTCAAATTTTGTTGAAAGGATGCTTTTTGCTGGGGAATATCTCTTGAACATCAGTTGTTATCTGGTCGGATCCGGGCTTCACAACTTGCTGAGGATGAGACGAATTAACTGTTATCTAGTCAGATTCCAGGCTTTGCAGAAAATTTCTTGAAATTGAATAGTTATCTGGTCGGATCCAGGCTTCACAACAATTTGCTGGAGATACATAGGTAAGTTGTTATCTGGTCAGATCCAGGCTTCGCAGTAACTTGAAGTGGTAACCATTATCTGGTCGGGTCCAGGTTCCACGATTTTTTGGAAAGTTGTACTATTATCTGGTTGAGTCCAGGTTTCATAGTGTCTCTCTGGGGATCACAGTTAATTGTTATCTGGTCGGGCTCCAGGCTTCGCAATAAACTTTTTGAAAAACTGTTATCTGGTCGGATCTAGACATTGCAGATATCTGAGGTTAATAAGGTCAATTGCTATCTGGTCGGGTCCAGGTTTGTCAGATTTCTGAGTTTAATGAGGTCAATTGCTATCTGATCCGGACCAGGTTTCACAATAAACTGTTTGGAAAACTGTTATTTGGTCAGATACAGGCTTCATAATAAATTGTTTAAAAAACTGGTATCTGGTCGAGTCCAGGCTTCACATCAAACTGTTTGAAAAACTGTTATCTGGTCGGATCCAGGCTTCACAATAAACTGTTTGAAAAACTGTTATCTGGTCGGGTCCAGGCTTCACATCAAATTGTTTGAAAAACTTTTATCTTATCGGATCCAGGCTTCACAATAAACTGTTTGAAAAACTGTTATCTGGTCGGATCCAGGCTTCATAATAAACTGTTTGAAAAATTGTTATCTGGTCGAATCAAGGCTTCACAATAAACTGTTTGAAAAATTGTTATCTGGTCGGGTCCAGGCTTCAAATTTCCGAATTTAATGAGGTTAATTGCTATTTGGTCGGGTCCAGGCTTAACAATAAATTGTTTGGGGATTTAGTTGTTATTTGGTCGATTTCCGAGTTTCACAACTGTGATCGGTGGAAATAGAACTGACTGTTTTTTAAGCTGGTTTCGCGAAATGTCGCGGTAAGCAAGAGTCGCCACCGTCTTTTATGTTCTCCAACATGGAAAGGACAAAAGCACGGCAAAATTCCTTCTTTGAGAATGTTCTCGGCCTGGGAGGTAGATTTATAGAAAGGGAAGGTGTTAGCACCCTTTCTATCTGTGGTTATCCACGGGCTCTTAGGTACTTGCTCTTATGTTTTCAAAAATTTGTTTGCTTTTCAAGTGTGTGTGGGTTTTGAAAAAGTTTTGTTTAAAAATTTTCTGAGTAACTCTTGTATCTGTCCTCAAGAGTGTATGAAAAATTTGTTTGAAAACCTTTTGAAAGTGTAGGTGCGAAAAGTTGTTTTATTTGTTTTTAAAAGAGCAAGTACCCATGAGAATCTACCTACTCTAAGGAATTAGGCTGTGTAAGAGTCCTTTAGATAGTGCTATCCCATCATTGAGAGGTAGGTAGCACCATCGTTGGAGGTATTCAGGTCAATTCGATTATTAGGGACATGTGTGATCACCAAAGCAATGGTAGGACACCATAGAAATAACCCTAATGTCCTAGATCCTTTTTTATCCGAGGCAACCGTTCGAGGCAACTGGACCTTTAGACAAAAGGGTGACCTCTAAGACACTCTATACTTTATGACCACGTTCGAGGCAACCAGTGAGGCGTACCCTAGGAGTGGCATGTGCATGTGTGTTGTTTCATGTCAATGTTTATCTTGTACATGTTATTTGTGAGCTACGGATTGGTTTTTATTTGGCATACATTCTTGCAGGCATGTTAACAGTTAAATGTTTTGCAGGAAATAAAGTGCGGAAAAGTAAATCTAGCTATTACAAGGCGCGAGTCTATACATCGCCAAAAACAAAAACCCGTTTTGAAATAAAGTGCGAGAAAAGTAAATAAAAAGATAAACCTAATTAACTATTACATTTCCGGAGGAGATACATAATAATGAATTAAAAAATAAATACGCGCGAAAGAATGAATCGGGACGTCCTAAGGGTTTTGACCCTTTTTAGAATTAAATTAAACATTAAACCTAATTAACTAATTAATTGATTTATTAAAAAAAAATATTTTTGTGTTTTTTTTTTATGTTTAATGAAATAAAATAAAAAAAGAATTAAAAACGTCAAAAGAAAAGCCTAAGTCTAAATTTGTTTTTATTTATTGTAAAAAAGGTATTAAAGTTAACTAATTAAACTAATTTAATTTAATTTACATTTATTTACAAAATAAGTTAATAAATAATAAAAATGTTTTTTTTGAATTTTATTATGAAAAAAATAATCATGTTAGTTTTAGTGATAATAATAATAATTAGAAAGAGAAAAAAAAAGTTAACAAATAAAATGGAAAATATAAAATGAAAGAAAAAAGATGAACCAAAAAAAGGGGGGTTCTGGGCCAGCAATGGGGTTTGTTTAGAGATTTCCAGGCCCATTGATTGCCAAGCCTGAGTTGACTTCTGGATCAGGTGTGGAAGCATTGACTGGGAACATGGTGTGGATCACCCTTTGGCCTTTGGATCTGTCTTTTGAGACACTTGGCGCCTTGATTGGTGAGGTGTATGGTGCTCACTATTTGGAAACCTACACAAGAACGCATTAGAAAAAATAATATGGAATTTTGAGGGGACCTGGGATTCGAACACAGGTCCCAAGGGATGATTCCTGTACGCCTTAGCCAGTTGAGCTGTGTGTTCAATTTGAAATAATAATAACAACTAAATATTATATTAGTAAACCAACATATATGCTATAAAAAAAAACGCGCGTTAGTTTGAAATGGGCCCGTAGCAAGCTGACACGCCCTTCGTCTTCATCCTGTAACCTGCAAAACAAAAGCAATTAGCGGGGGTTTTTAACCCCCACAAAGTGAAACTGTCAATAATAGCGAATAGGATCCTAGGCCATATAAATATTTTGCGAACACAAATTCATGTTCGTCTGGATGTGACGAATTCAACCATGGGTCTCATTGGTTCTGATTTTGCTTATGCTGAAAAGCCCTAATTCACAAACTCAAAAACCCTAAAAGTCGTTAATGGCAAATCACAATCCTGTACATGATAATCCAATTAATTGATATCAATAGCTTTGTATGGATGCAAACAATGTAAAACAAGCTTTAAATCACATCAAATGTTCATGAATTGGGAGTTTCGATTTTGAAAAATATTGACAAACCGTGATCTTGTTTGGCGTGATTTCTCAAGCTTCAGCCCTTGATTTTGATTCCAAAAGACTCCTGAGAGTTCCAGCAACGTGTTAGAAATGAAAAAAGGCTTGGAATTACGTTGGAAGGTGGATTTCAGTTTTGAATTTTCTTGAGTTTTTTTGGAATTGGTTTATGGCTCTGTAGCAGCTTTCGCACGTGTATTGCATTAGGGTTATGTTGTGTGCATATATGGGAGTAGAATTAGGTCAGCAGCTGGGCTTGGTATCCATGGAATTATGGTTTGGAGATTCTTGTTGACCACCATTAAAGAACCTTCCATATTTGGTTCAAAATCAAGATTTTGTGCACAAAAAGCCCCTAGCACGAATTTGTGAGTTGGCATCTGGTACATGAAAGCCATTCAAACCAAAAGATGCCATTCCATTAAATTTTTAGATTTTATTTGAATTATTATGGATTTAATATGAATTAAATCAATAAAAATTAAATAAAATGGAAAAATAAATGTTTGATCTTCAAATTAATCATGGGACACGTGTATGGCATGACAAGGCTGAATCAAGTGGAAGAAAGTGGGCCCTTTTGTCAAAAATTGAAGTTTTAAGGATAGTTGACTTTTGCCATTTCACAAAAATTTCCCAACTTCTCCAATGCATATCTTGCTCAATTTTGATCATATGAACATGCTCTTGGACATTTTGGAAAGTTCTTGAAGTCCTCTAACCAATGCCTTTGGTCCCATGTCATTTGGATTTACCAATCTCAAGTTATGGTCTTTGACTTAAAGTGCATTTTTGTTGACTTTTGAAAATGACCTATAATGTTGAAATTGATAACTTTTTGTGAGAGCATTTCTTGGACTTGGAATGTGAATATGAGTTGTAGGAAATGTCCTCCCCTTCAAGATGAGAATTGGATGGGATTTTTATGATGAACCATGAAAAAGTTATGCCTTGGTCAAGTTACAATTGACTTTTCAGCTGTCCAAAAATGGAAACATTTGCATCTTGATGATTTTTGAGCCATTCTTGTGGAATCATGATCAAGACTTGATCAAATGATGATTGTGGCTTCAAAATAAGATGTTGACCAAAAATTTTGACTTTTGACTGTAAAATGACCATTTTACCCCTGCAGTTGGTTGTGGAGCAACTAGGGTTTTTGACTGTGCAATTGGACCCTGTGAGTCTTGAGACTTGGTATGTAGATGCTTGGCAATGTATATAGGCATATGTGACTTGATTGAGCCCTTGAAAACCTCAAATTCACTGAAGGAACCAAAACCCTAATTTGACTGGCTTAGGAGGATGTTTAGACTGGGCAACCCCTTGATCCATTTGAAGATTGATCTTGACAAATATTGAAGAATATGGGAGGGCAACTTTTGGGGTACAACAGTTGCCCCTGTTCAATCTTCTTAAACCTGAGGATGTAGATTGGCTTGCGTGCCTTTCGTGATCCGAAGGTGGAAGATGATTGAACACTAAAGTGCCCAGAAATTTGCACTCACATAGTAGAATATCAGCAGTGTGATGGCGGGAATGGGCTTATAGATGCCATTTGGAGAGATGATGGATAGGAGGATGGGCTTATAGATGCCATCTGGAAGTGTGACAGAACCTTTTCGGGAATGGGCTTATAGATGCCATTTGGAAGTGTAATGGATAGTTGTGGAGATGCGATTAAAGATGCCATCCGGGGGTATCGATCGCGTAAGAGATTCCTTAGCGAGAACTTGTGTACCTGAGAAAGAAAGATAGTTACCTGGCCTATTACAAGGGTTGATGTTCAAACTCTTCATGCAAATATGCCCTGGCTAGATACAGGTATCAAATCTACAATCAATCACTCACAGATATGCCCTGGCTAGATACAGGAATCGAATCCGGAACATCAAAAGGTTGCTTACAGACGTGCCCTGGATGGATGCAGGTATCGAATCTCTAAACTCTTCATGCAGACATTCCCTGGCTGGATACATGTATCGAATCTACAATCAGTTACTCACAGATATGCCCTGGCTAGATACAGGTGTCGAATCCAGAATTGGTCGTCTACAGATATGCCCTGGCTGGATACAAGAATCGAATCTCTAAACTCTTCATGCAGACATGCCCTGGCTGGATACAGGTGTCGAATCTACAATCAGTTACTCACAGATATGCCCTGGCTAGATACAGGAATCGAATATGGAATTAGTCGTCTACAGATATTCCCTGGCTGGATACAGGTGTCGAATCTCTAAACTCTTCATGCAGACATGCCCAGGCTAGATACAGGTGTCGAATCTACAATCAAATACTCACAGATATGCCCTGGCTGGATACAGGAATCGAATATGGAATTAGTCGTCTACAGATATGCCCTGGCTGGATACAGGAATCGAATCTCTAAACTCTTCATGCAGACATGCCCTGGCTAAATACAGGTGTCGAATCTACAATCAGTTACTCACAGATATGCCCTGGCTAGATACAGGAATCGAATCTGGAATTAGTCGTCTACAGATATGCCCTGGCTGGATACAGGAATCAAATCTCTAAACTCTTCATGCAGACATGCCTTGGCTGGATACAGGTGT
Organism: Vicia faba; assembly: GCA_948472305.1. NCBI lineage: Eukaryota > Viridiplantae > Streptophyta > Magnoliopsida > Fabales > Fabaceae > Vicia > Vicia faba. The sequence continues at coordinate 681,409,120 of OX451736.1, forward strand.
CGAATCTACAATCAGTTACTCACAGATATACCCTGGCTGGATACAGGTATCGAATCTGGAATTAGTCGTCTACAGATATGCCCTGGCTGGATACAGGTATCGAATCTACAATCAGTTACTCACAGATATGCCCTAGCTGGATACAGGAATCGAATCTCTAAACTCTTCATGCAGACATGCCCTGGCTGGATACAGGTGTCGAATCTACAATCAGTTACTCACAGATATGCCCTGGCTAGATACAGGAATCGAATCTGGAATTGGTCGTCTACAGATATGCCATGGCTAGATACAGGAATCGAATCTCTAAACTCTTCATGCAGACATGCCCTGGCTAGATACAGGTGTCGAATCTACTCACAGATATGCCCTGGCTGGATACAGGAATCGAATCTGGAATTGGTCGTCTATAGATATTCCCTGGCAGGATACATGAATCGAATCTCTAAACTCTTCATGCAGACATGCCCTTGCTAGATATAGGTGTCGAATCTACAATCAGTTACTCACAGATATGCCCTGGCTAGATACAGGAATCGAATCTGGAATTAGTCGTCTACAGATATGCCCTGGCTGGATACAGGAATCGAATCTCTAAACTCTTCATGCAGACATGCCCTGGCTGGATACAGGTGTCGAATCTGCTCGCAGATATGCCCTGGCTGGATACAGGAATCGAATATGGAATTGGTCGTCTACAGATGTGCCCTGGCTAGATACAGGAATCGAATCTCTAAACTCTTCATGCAGACATGCCCTGGCTAGATACAGGTATCGAATCTACAATCAATCACTCACAGATATGCCCAAGCTAGATACAGGAATCGAATTTGGAATTGGTCGTCTACAGATATGCCCTGGCTGGATACAGGAATCGAATATCTAAACTCTTCATGCAGACATGCCCTGGCTGGATACAGGTGTAGAATCTACAATCAGTCACTCACAGATATGCCCTGGCTAGATACAGGAATTGAATCTGGAATTAGTCGTCTACAGATATGCCTTGGCTGGATACAGGAATCGAATCTCTAAACTCTTCATGCAGACATGCCCTGGCTGGATACATGTATCGAATCTACCATCAAATACTAATAGATATGCCCTGGCTAGATACAGGAATCGAATCTGGAATTGGTCGTCTACAGATATGCCCTGGCTGGATACAGGAATCGAATCTCTAAACTCTTCATGCAGACATGCCCTGGCTGGATACATGTGTCGAATCTACAATCAGTCACTCACAGATATGCCCTGGCTGGATACATGTATCGAATTTGGAACTGGTCATCTACAGATATTCCCTGGCTGGATACAGGAATCGAATCTCTAAACACTTCATGCAGACATGCCCTGGCTGGATACAGGTGTCGAATCTACAATCAGTTACTCACAGATATGCCCTGGCTAGATACATGAATCAAATCTGGAATTAGTCGTCTACAGATATGCCCTGGCTGGATACAGGAATCGAATCTCTAAACTCTTTATGCAGATATGCCCTGGATGGATACAGGAATCGAATCTACAATCAATTACTCACAGATATGCCCTGGCTGGATACAGGAATCGAATCTGGAATTAGTGACAGTTGATAATAATCATCTTTGGATTGACCTTTTTCCTAAAAAGGTGAAACATCATTTGTATGCAATGTCATGATGTATGAAATGCATGATGTCATGATGTTCTCGAGAATAAATGAGATTGTGTGTTATGATGCGTATCATGTATGTAAGCAGGATGTATGAAATGTGAAATGTCTATGAATGTATTTTCGTCTAGGAAAATAAATCCTTGACGAGTGCCGGGAGTTTGTTGAATCCTGGGCTGATGTTGAAGAGTAGAGTTCTTCGCTTCCGCTGGGGAGGATGAACAAATATGTTTGTAAAAATAAACCGGTAGGAGAAGATGACTCCGTTGGGGAATAAACTTGTTGGAGAGATTACTCTGCGGGGAATACTCTGTGGGAAGAGAGGTACTTCGCTGAGATGTTGATGATAACTCCGCTGGGGATTCCGTTGATAAGTTATGTTGGAAGATTTTGATGAACTCCGTTGGGGGATAGGAAGAACCTCGCCGAGGACGATCTTTCCGTGGTAATTAGCTGAGGATAACCCAGTTATAAGCTATGGTGGGGAATAACCTTTGAATAAAGCCGGGGAAATGCGTTCGTACTCTGCAGGGGATAAGCTTCCAGAATCTACTGGGGATAAGCTTCCAAAAATCTACTGGGGAGATTGATTCAGCTTTCCTGGGGAAACTTTTGAACTGTACTGGGGAATGGTTCCACTGGATGTGTCTGGTATTCCATCGGGGAACAATCTTAGATCAAGACCGCCGGGGATGCTTGCTTAGGAACATCTGTATACTCCGCTGGGGAATATTGAGATCTTCTGGGGGTACCCAACTTCCTTAAGGCTGACAGTAGACTAACTCTGCTTGGGGAGAGTATCGCTGACTTGCTGGAGATACTGTGCCTTGTTAGGACTGACGGGAGACCAACTCTGCTCGGAGAGAGTGTTGCTGAATCTTATCTTACTCTGTGGGGAGTGAAGGTATCCTGGTCACGTTCTTCAGCCGAATTTACCTGGGTACCTTGGTGGACAGAGCAACTAGATCGCTTAGACAACTCATTATTGCCCCTGTTTCTGATGTCACCTGTAATTAGTCCTTTGTTTCGTATGCAACTATTTATGATTAGCAGTTAGTGTCAAATGCATATATAAAAAATGAACATTGGACGTTCTTTGCAAAACAAAATAGAAAAAGGAAAAACAATTGGCAATTTGTCTGAAAAAGTGAATTTGTATTGATTTTTGAATTTTCCTGTAAATAGGCGTTTTTTGTACAAGAGGCTGACGCCCTAGTAAGAGAACGCCGCCGAACAACATAAAGTTTATACAATTTTGAAAAGGAAACAAAACAACTATGTGAAAAATGATCCCACTGGGTTCCAACTCTGTTATCGCCTTTATGTCTTCAAGCGTCTCATCACTTTGCTGCTCAGTTGAAGATGAAGCTGACTGATCAATGTCGTCTGAGCCTGATAGTTGATGCCAGATTCTGGATGCAGGGTGATCCAATGAGGCATAGTATTACGCTTTAATCCCTAACTTTTGCCTGGACCACCCTTTCGGGTTTTCAGTCCACCGGGATACCCATTTTTGCCCAAGCCGCCTTTTCAGGTTTTCGACTTGCCGGGTGTACAGATTTTTTCATTTCATCCCTTATTTTGCCCGAACCCTTTTGATTCGCCGGGAAGCCCTTATTTTTGCCTAGGTGTGTCAACCTAGCGGGTCTTTAATTCATGCGTAGTATCTTTTTACTATGTCTGCATTGGCGGGGTTAGGAAGGTCGTCACCATCCATGGTGGTTAGAATCATAGCTCCTCCTGAGAAGATATGTTTAACCACAAATGGCCCTTCGTACGTAGGGGTCCATTTGCCCCTGGGATCACTTTGAGGAAGAATGATGTGCTTGATTACCAGGTCTCCGACTTGATACTCTTGTCGCCTGACTTTCTTGTTAAATGCCCTGATCATCCGTTTTTGGTACGTTTGACCATGACAAATAGCGGTGAGTCTCTTTTCATCAATTAGATTTAATTGATCAAGTCGAGTCTGGATCCAGTCATCTTCGCTCAAACCTGCATCCTACATTATCCGGAGAGAGGGTATCTGAAATTCGATAGGCAAGACTGCCTCCATACCATAGACCAAGGAAAAGGGTGTCGCCCCTGTTGACGTCCTTGCTGAGGTGCGGTACCCATGAAGAGCGAACGGTAACATCTCGTGCCAATCTTTGTAGGTCACTGTCATTTTCTGCACAATCTTCTTAATATTCTTATTAGCTGCTTCTACAGCCCCGTTCATCTTCGGTCGGTAAGGAGAAGAGTTGTGGTGCTGTATCTTGAATTGCTCGCAGAGCTCAGCGATCATCTTATTGTTAAGATTGGTACCATTGTCCGTAATGATCCTCTCAGGTACGCTGTATCGACAGACCAGGTTGTGCCTAATGAACCGTGCCACGGCGTTCTTGGTTACGGTAGCATATGAAGCTGCTTCAACCCACTTTGTGAAGTAATCAATTGCTACCAGGATGAAGCGATGCCCGTTGGATGCCGTAGGTCTGATCTCACCGATCATATCAATGCCCCACATTGCAAAAGGCCAAGGTGCTGTCAAGACATTCAGAGGAACTGGAGGAACGTGCACCTTATCTGCATAAATCTGGAACTTGTGACATGTCCTAGAGTGTTGGTAACAGTCGGCTTCCATTGTGGACCATAAATATCCTTCCCGAAGGATTTTCTTTGCCATGGTGTGTCCACTGGAATGCGTTCCGAAGGTACCTTCATGTAGCTCTGTCATGATTCTTTCTGCTTCAATCTTATCCACACAACGCAGTAAAGTTGAATCATGGTTTCGCTTGTACAGAATGCCATTGATGAGGAAGAACTTTGCCGCAAACCTTCTCAGGAACTTCTTGTCATTAACAGATTCACCCTCGGGGTATTCTTGAGCTTCCAAGTACCTCTTCACTTCATGATACCAAGGTTTTTCAGTTACCTCTTCAACCTCAAGATCGCAGCAATGTGCAGGTTCATCCAATTTCCAGATAATGATCCGGGGAGCCTCGTTGTCCCACTTAACTTTTAACATAGAAGACATTGTAGCTAACGCGTCCGCCAACTGATTCTCCTCTCTTGGGAAGTGTTCAAAAGTTATCTCCTCGAAGTGGGGAATCAACGTCAACACATACTCTTTGTAAGGAATAAGATTTGGGTGTCTCGTATCCCACTCGCCTTTGATCTGACTGATCACGCGAGCGGAATCTCCGAAGACACTCAGAAACTTGATCCTTAAGTCAATTGCAGCTTGAAGACCCATGATGCACGCTTCATACTCCGCCATGTTGTTGGTGCAGTTGAAACATAGCCGGGCAGTGAGTGGAGTATGAGTGCCTTTAGGGGATATGATCACAGCGCCGATACCATTACCTAAAGCGTTTGAGGCTCCATCAAAGTGCATAGACCATCGGGATCCTTCCTCAGGTCCTTCATCCGGTCCAGGTACTTCACAATCAGTCACTACCATGATGTTCTCGTCTGGAAATTCAAAGTTCATAGATTGGTAGTCGTCCACTGTCTGGTATGCCAAATGGTCTGCCAATACACTTCCCTTGATTGCTTTCTGAGTCGTGTACTGGATGTCATATTCCGTCAAGATCATCTGCCATCTTGCTATTCTTTCGGATAAGGCAGGCTTTTCGAATATGTACTTGATTGGATCCATTTTTGAAATCAACAGAGTAGTGTGAGTCAACATATACTGTCTCAGCCGGCGAGCAGCCCATACCAAAGCGCAGCAAGTTTTCTCGAGCAGTGAGTATCGGGTCTCACAGTCGGTAAACTTTTTGCTAAGGTAATAAATAGCGTGCTCTTTTTGTCCAGACTCGTCATGCTGCCCCAGCACACACCCCATTGAGTTGTCCAGTACTGTCAAGTATAATATTAGAGGTCTCCCTTCAACCGGTGGCATAAGAATGGGTGGTTCTTGGAGATACTCTTTAATTTTGTCAAAAGCGGCCTGACATTCATCGTTCCAACGTACTACTTGATCTTTCTTCAGCAGCTTGAAGATTGGTTCACAGGTGGCAGTTAGATGTGAGATGAATCGTGCAATGTAGTTCAGCCGTCCTAGAAAGCCTCTGACTTCTTTTTCTATCTTGGGAGTTGGCATCTCTTGTATGGCTTTCACTTTGGCAGGGTCCACTTGAATACCTTTGTCACTTACGACGAAGCCTAGCAATTTTCCATATCTCACCCCAAAGGTGCACTTGTTTGGGTTCAACCTCAGCTTGTACAACTTCAGACGGTCAAACAAATTCTGCAGATGGTCAAGGTGTTCCCCCTCGGTTTGGGACCTTGCAATCATATCGTCGATGTATACCTCTATCTCATGATGGATCATGTCATGAAACAAAGCAACCATGGCACGTTGGTAGGTTGCCCCAACATTTTTCAACCCAAAAGGCATGACCTTGTAGCAAAAGGTGCCCCACTGAGTAACAAAAGTGGTTTTCTCCATGTCTTCAGGAGCCATCTTGATCTGGTTATAACCTGAGAACCCATCCATGAAGGAGAATACCTTATGCTGAGCCGTGTTGTCGACCAGAACGTCGATATGAGGCAGAGGGAAATCATCCTTAGGGCTTTCCCTGTTCAAATCCATGTAATCAACACACATTCGGACCTTACCATCTTTCTTCGGCACTGGAACCACGTTGGCAACCCACTGAGGGTAAGAAGTCACTGCTAGAAAACCGGCGTCAAATTGTTTCATAACCTCAGCTTTGATTTTCTCGGACATCTCTGGACGCATACGGAGGACCTTCTGTTTTACCGGAGGGCATTCTTCCTTGGTAGGCAGGTGATGAACCACAATGTCGGTATCCAACCCAGGCATGTCTTTGTAAGACCAGTCAAAGATTTCCACATAATCATGCAACATCTGAATCAACCGTTGTTTCACACTGAGCTCTAGATTGGCACCAATATTGACTTCCTTTCTGTCTGTTTCAGTACCCAGATTTACCATTTCCACTGGCTCTTCATGCGGCTTAATGACCCTCTCTTCCTGGAGTAACAGTCTTGCAAGCTCACCAGGAACTTCACAATCATCTTCACCTTCGTCTTCGGCTAAGTTGATCGGATTTTCAAATTCATAACTGGCAGTAGCAGATTCGTTACCAGTGAGATCCAGAGTGGATTGGAACCTGTATAGGTGAGTGGGTGTAAATATAGTTGTTTTGCAATATATATAATAAAGAAAGAAAAGGAGCGCAAGATTTGAAATGCGAAAAATGTCCAATGCTTTTATTCATGATATATGAAAGTGACAAATAATAAGCCCTCACAAATGACGCCCCGGTGCCCCGGGTAAGACACCGGGTCATAAAGTTTCAAATTATTGTTCGTTACAAATTTAAAACAAAGGAGTTCATTACTGAGTGACAAAAGTAATAGGTATGAAATCTTTTGCAGTCCAGTTTCTTGGTCCACCATCGGTCGTCGGGTAGATCCAGCTGTCAAATTCGGATTCCTCCACGTCGTCTTCATCCCTAATAGCATTTACTCCATGATTGGGCATGGGAGCAGTCACAACATTGGGCCTTTCGGGTGCCTCGAACTGTACTTCTTTAGCATCAATAAGGTCCTGAACCTTATTCCTCAGAGCCCAACAATCATCAGTAGAATGCCCCGGGCTGTCAGAGTGATAAGCACAGCGGGCATTGGGATTATACTTCGGAGATGTGGTGTTCACTACCTTCGGAGCTTCCTTGACAGTTACCAGATTGGTTGACAGCAGTTGCGACAATATCTGAGAGAGGGTCATACTGAGCCGAGTGTACTGCCTTTTGGGTCTCTCACCCCTTGGTTGGTTGTATTGCTGAGGAGCAGCAGCAGGCTTTGAAATTACCACCGCGTTGACAGCTTGGCGGCGTTCCGGTTTGTTTTGTCTTCTGGGACCATACACAGCACTAGCTTCCTTCTTGAAGGGCTTCTTTTCAGTACTCGAGGAGGCACCTTTCTGTATCTTCCCCGACTTGATGCCAGCTTCTATCCTCTCCTCGATTAAGATCAGATCTGTAAACCCCGTAGAAGAATTACCAATCAGGTGATTAAAGAATGGACCAGACAGGGTCCCCAAGAACATGTCCACGAGTTCACGGTCAGTCAACGGTGGCTGCACCCTGCCAGCCATGTCTCTCCACTTCTGCGCGTACTCCTTAAAACCTTCACCCGTTCTTAGTGACATACCCTGGAGTTGGGTACACGTAGGAGCAAGGTCGGAATTATACTGATACTGCTTATAAAAAGCAGTAGCCAAGTCCTCCCAGTTACGAATATTGGTTCCATCCAGCTGATAGAACCATTCGAGTTGAGTCCCTGAAAGACTCTCCTGGAAGAAATGGATCCATAAGTTCTTGTCTGTAGTGTAAGGCTGGATCTTCCTTACATAAGATCTGAGATGCAGCTTAGGACAGGAAGCCCCGTCATACTTCACAAAGGCAGGTGCCTTGAACTTGTGCGGGATCACCACCCCGGAAGATAACCCTAAGTCTATAAAATCCAACCCAGGCACACGTTGAATCTCCATAACATTTAACCGGTCCTCCAGCTGTTTGTACCTGTCCTCAGCAGGAGGGTACTGTTCATTATTGAAATCTGTCTCGGTGTCAGAGACCACGGTACTAGGAACCCTTCCCTCTTGGTGACTGCCTTCCCCAACAGATGGAGTAGTCAGCTCAGCTTCATTCTGTAGTGTATTCCCGAATCTGCGTCCAGTGTTGAACAGCACAATCCTCTTCTTCTTCTTCTTCTTCAGGAGCAAAGCCTTCAACTCCTGTTGTCCCTGGGCTAAGTTCATGACCAGCTCTTGAAACTGGGCGTTTTGGGCCTAGAGGGCCTTGATAGCTTGTTCAATAGTAGGTTCAGGATTCATGATGTTTGCTGAAATAAATAGCGAAGAAGATTAAGCAACCTGTAGAAAAAGGGTACCTGTTATGAACATGATGCATGATATGCTATTTATGCAATGCATTCAAGGGTTCGAAAGTTCAAATTCGTCGTAGACAAAAAAGAAACACACATTGTATTAGGAAATAATCTGTTCAGTACATCAGGGCCTCATGGGCAAAACATTACAAAATAATTAATCCCAAAAGACACTGCACATCCTCTTTGGAGCGATGTAGGTGTTGAGAGTCTTTTCCTCGTGAAGTAGACGGGTGAGCTCCAAGACCTTCTTCTCACTGGCATGTAGACTGGTTTCAAGAGAATTCCGTTCTTCCTTGAGTTGGATCCAGCTCTTTTGCATTTCTTCCCAAGACGTTGGCATGTCAGGATGTTGAATGGTGTATGGCACCTATCCTTCCAAAACTGGCTCTTTGATCACGGGGAGAACATGAGGATATGGCATCACCAGCTTCTGGGAGCGGGCTCGTACCCACTTGAGATAAGGCTCCAAGGGGATGAAGTTCTTGTGCCCCAGTGTCTTACTATCTACCCTGTTGGGCATCCTCCAAGCTCTGATGAATCTCTGGCGAAGTCCTTGTGCATCGTTGTCGAAGTCAAAAACTATGTCAGAAATCAACATGTCATGAGGGCCATCCCTCTGAGCATATCCAAACTGCCTCAAAGCCAGACATGGGTTGTAAGTAATACCTCCTTTGATTCCAAGTAAAGGAACATTAGGATACTCTCCGCAACAATCAATGATAGTGACATTTCCCTGGACCGAGAACACCAATGTATATCAGCATGCGTAAGAGTCATCAATCGTTGTGACCATCTCAAACCCCGCTCGTTCTTCAAAACTTATTGTGGAAGGTGCGAAATAAACCACCTTGCCAGGAGAGGAGTGCAGCACATGAGAACACCTCTTTTTCTCATGGTTCGAGTGTAACATGAGTGGAGGATGTCCCCAAGCAACGTAGGTATAGGGATCCTAGACATGAAGATCTTGACAACATTGATATCTATAAGCTAATCTGGATTCGGGAACAACACCAACCCATAGACAAGGAGTGCCACAACTTCTTCAAAGGCTTGTAGGTCAAGGGAGTTCCAACATTCTTGGGCCTTCTCAAACAGGAACTTTGCCAAGAATCCTTTGATACCACTTCTAACTTCCCAATGTCCCTTGATGTCAGATGGTTGTAGGCATAATGCTTTAGCAACCTCTTCAAGTTTTGGTTCCCTTTCCGTACCATTGTAGGGTAGTTGACTGAGAATGGGAATCTTCAGAAGCTGAGAATACTCTTCCAAAGTAGGTACTAATTGATAATCCGGGAAAGTAAAACAGTGGTGCAAAGGGTCAAAGAACTGGAAGAGAACTTTTATCATATCTTCTTCAATGTTGGTGTTGACCAAGCTGATGAGTCTACCATGCCTTTCACTGAAGAAAGAGTTCTCGGGAATCCTGGATGCAAGCTCCTTAAGTTGAGGAGGGATCCTTACAAGGTTGATCTGAATTGTCTTTCTGCGGATAGTTTCCATGTCCTACAAAACAAGAACAAAGATGAAGATTTGAACCCTTGAAGTGATTAGTAAATGCATAAGATGCTTTATGATGTTATGATAAAAGCACACCATAAGTATTCACAAAAGGAAAACATGATAAGGCACACAAGTCACACCAGACAGCCCTTAGAGTTTAGGCCAGCATGAGGTCTAGTTACTACCCTCTTGAAGTTGGTGGGCTCAAAAACCTGTCCTATCAAAAGTAACCGGGTTCTAAGGAGCTCAATATCATTGGGTTGTTTTCTATGTTCATTGTTTTGATTTAGCCACTGAACTGGAGATCAAAATATTCCAATAAAACAACCCTCAATGAGTGTAGTATCGAGTATCAACCAACTTCGGACTGCACCAAAGTCGGTCATCTCACTACCCCTAAAGAGGCCAGGATGGTTCAAGTAAGGTTCCTAAGGTGAGTTGATGCTTCACGACACCCCGCGGCGGCCCCGTACTCTCCTTGACTTGACTCAAGGGTTACCGGTACTCACCAAAGTGCCACATCAACGTAGCAAACTGCTTCAACCGTGTCAGTATACCCCGCACAGTTCCCTCACAGTTTGTTGCTACTTTCTAAAAGGTATCCCCCCCAGATCCGGGTTAGGATCTATGAAACTCCAAGACAGGCCCACAATATTAAAGCAAATAAAGCAAGCAATTGAAAACAAGAGTGGTCTAATCCTAAGGTACACCTCACTTTTTAAGTCCCCAGCAGAGTCGCCAGTTCTGTGATCGGTGGAAATAGAACTGACTATTTTTTAAGCTGGTTTCGCGAAATGTCGCGGTAAGCAAGAGTCGCCACCGTCTTTTATGTTCTCCAACATGGAAAGGACAAAAGCAAAACAAAATTCCTTCTTTGAGAATGTTCTCGGTCCGGGAGGTAGATTTATAGAAAGGGAAGGTGTTAGCACCCTTTCTATCCGTGGTTATCCACGGGCTCTTAGGTACTTGCTCTTATGTTTTCAAAAATTTGTTTGCTTTTCAAGTGTGTGTGGGTTTTGAAAAAGTTTCGTTTAAAAATTTTCTGAGTAACTCTTGTATCTGTCCTCAAGAGTGTATGAAAAATTTGTTTGAAAACCTTTTGAAAGTGTAGGTGCGAAAAGTTGTTTTATTTGTTTTGAAAAGAGCAAGTACCCATGAGAATCTACCTACTCTAAGGAATTAGGTTGTGTAAGAGTCCTTTAGATAGTGCTATCCCATCATTGAGAGGTAGGTAGCACCATCGTTGGAGGTATTCGGGTCAATTCGATTATTAGGGACATGTGTGGTCACCAAAGCAATGGTAGGACACCTTAGAAATAACCCTAATGTCCTAGATCCTTTTTTATCCGAGGCAACCGTTCGAGGAAACTGGATCTTTAGACAAAAGGGCGACCTCTAAGACACCCTATACTTGATGACCACGTTCGAGGCAACTAGTGAGGCGTACCCTAGGAGTGGCCTGTGCATGTGTGTTGTTTCATGTCAATGTTTATCTTGTACATGTTATTTGTGAGCTACGGATTGGTTTTTATTTGGCATACATTCTTGCAGGCATGTTAACAATTAAATGTTTTGCAGGAAATAAAGTGCGGAAAAGTAAATCTAGCTATTACAAGGCGCGGGTCTATACATCGCCAAAAACAAAAACCTGTTTTGAAATAAAGTGCGAGAAAAGTAAATAAAAAGATAAACCTAATTAACTATTACATTTCCGGAGCAGATACATAATAATGAATTAAAAAATAAATACGCGCGAAAGAATGAATCGGGACGTCCTAAGGGTTTTGACCCTTTTTAGAATTAAATTAAACATTAAACCTAATTAACTAATTAATTAATTTATTAAAAAAAAATATTTTTGTGTTTTTTTTTATGTTTAATGAAATAAAATAAAAAAAGAATTAAAAACGTCAAAAGAAAAGCCTAAGTCTAAATTTGTTTTTATTTATTGTAAAAAAGGTATTAAAGTTAACTAATTAAACTAATTTAATTTAATTTACATTTATATACAAAATAAGTTAATAAATAATAAAAATGTTTTTTTTGAATTTTATTATGAAAAAAAATAATCATGTTAGTTTTAGTGATAATAATAATAATTAGAAAGAGAAAAAAAAGTTAACAAATAAAATGGAAAATATAAAATGAAAGAAAAAAGATGAACCAAAAAAAGGGGGGTTCTGGGCCAGCAATGGGGTTTGTTTAGAGGTTTCCAGGCCCATTGATTGCCAAGCCTGAGTTGACTTCTGGATCAGGTGTGGAAGCATTGACTGGGAACATGGTGTGGACACCCTTTGGCCTTTGGATCTGTCTTTTGAGACACTTGGCGCCCTGATTGGTGAGGTGTATGGTGCTCACTATTTGGAAACCTACACAAGAACGCATTAGAAAAAATAATATGGAATTTTGAGGGGATCTAGGATTCGAACCCAGGTCCCAAGGGATGATTCCTGTACACCTTAGCCAGTTGAGCTGTGTGTTCAATTTGAAATAATAATAACAACTAAATATTATATTAGTAAACCAACGTATATGCTAAAAAAAACGCGCGTTAGTTTGAAATGGGCCAGTAGCAAGCTGACACGCCCTTCGTCTTCATCCTGTAACCTGCAAAACAAAAGCAATTAGCGGGGGTTTTTAACCCCCACAAAATGAAACTGTCAATAATAGCGAATAGGATCCTAGGCCATATAAAAATTTCGAGAGCACAGATTCATGTTCGTCTGGATGTGACGAATTCAACCATGGGTCTCATTGGTTCTGATTTTGCTTATGCTGAAAAGCCCTAATTCACAAACTCAAAAACCATAAAAGTCGTTAATGGCAAATCACAATCCTGTACATGATAATCCAATTAATTGATATCAATAGCTTTGTATGGATGCAAACAATGTAAAACAAGCTTTAAATCACATCAAATGTTCATGAATTGGGAGTTTCGATTTTGAAAAATATTAACAAATCATGATCTTGTTTGGCGTGATTTCTCAAGCTTCAGCCCTTGATTTTGATTCCAAAAGACTCCTGAGAGTTCCAGCAACGTGTTAGAAATGAAAAAAGGCTTGGAATTACGTTGGAAGGTGGATTTCAGTTTTGAATTTTCTTGAGTTTTTTTGGAATTGGTTTATGGCTCTGTAGCAGCTTTTGCACGTGTATTGCATTAGGGTTATGTTGTGTGCATATATGGGAGTAGAATTAGGTCAACAGCTGGGCTTTCTATCCATGGAATTATGGTTTGGAGATTCTTGTTGACCACCATTAAAGAACCTTCCATATTTGGTTCAAAATCAAGATTTTGTGCACAAAAAGCCCCTAGCACGAATTTGTGAGTTGGCATCTGGTACATGAAAGCCATTCAAACCAAAAGATGCCATTCCATTAAATTTTTAGATTTTATTTGAATTATTATGGATTTAATATGAATTAAATCAATAAAAATTAAATAAAATGGAAAAATAAATGTTTGATCTTGAAATTAATCATGGGACACATGTATGGCATGACAAGGCTGAATCAAGTGGAAGAAAGTGGGCCCTTTTGTCAAAAATTGAAGTTTTAAGGATAGTTGACTTTTGCCATTTCACAAAAATTTCCCAACTTCTCCAATGCATATCTTGCTCAATTTTGATCATATGAACATGTTCTTGGACATTTTGGAAAGGTATTGAAGTCCTCTAACCAATTCCTTTAGTCCCATGTCATTTTGATTTACCAATCTCAAGTTATGGTCTTTGACTTAAAGTGCATTTTTGTTGACTTTTGAAAATGACATATAATGTTGAAATTGATAACTTTTTGTGAGAGCATTTCTTGGACTTGGAATGTGAAGATGAGTTGTAGGAAATGTCCTACCCTTCAAAATGAGCATTGTATGGGATTTTTCTGATGAACCATGAAAACGTTATGCCTTGGTCAAGTTACAATTGACTTTTCAGCTGTCCAAAAATGGAAACTTTTGCATCTTGATGATTTTTGAGCCATTCTTGTGGAATCATGATCAAGACTTGATCAAATGATGATTGTGGCTTCAAAATAAGATGTTGACCAAATTTTTTGACTTTTGACTGTAAAATGACCATTTTACCCCTGCAGTTGGTTGTGGAGCAACTAGGGTTTTTGACTGTGCAATTGGACCCTTTGAGTCTTGAGACTTGGTATGTAGATGCTTGGCAATGTATATAGGCATATGTGACTTGATTGAGCCCTTGAAAACCTCAAATTCACTGAAGGAACCAAAACCCTAATTTGACTGGCTTAGGAGGATGTTTAGACTGGGCAACCCCTTGATCCATTTGAAGATTGATCTTGACAAATCTTGAAGAATATGGGAGGGCAAATTTTAGGGTACAACAACAACGAATCTCCGAGGGTAATTTCTATCTGGTCAGATCCAGGCTAAACGACAACTTGCTTTAATTGAAAACTATTACTTGGTTGGATACAGGTTTTACAGTAATTTGTTGGCGATACAGAGGTTAACTCTACTGGGGAAAAGAAGTTAAACCTTAGTCGGATTGAGTCCAGGTTCTTCTATATTTTGAAGAGTTAGGCTACTAAATGGCCGGGTCCAGGTTTCATAGCATCTTAGAATTGAGATCAACTGTTATCTGGTCGGGTCCAGGTTTTCAGATACTTAAACTGTTATCTGGTCGGGTCCAGGTTTCAGTAATTGAAGAAGTCAAACTATTATTTTGTCGGGTCCAAGCTTTAGTAATAACTTAAAAAGTAGCGACTTCACTGGGGATCAGGAGTTATGGCTTAGGGAAGATATACTCAACTGAGGATAATAGACTCCGTTGGGGAACTTCGTGGTGTCTTGATTGTTGTATGTTGAGAAATTTGAATTCGGCTGGGAGATAACCATGTTAGGGAAATAAACCCTGTTAGGGAAATAAACTCTGTTGAGGAAGTGAATTTCCTTTAGGAAGATATCCCCGAGGCTTCAACTTGTAAAAATTGACTTAGCTGGGGAGAAAGCGACCAAAAGGTCGAGACTTTGGTCAGGGATTATTCTATGCAAAGAGACTTTGTAGGCAACTCCGTCGGTGAAAGGTTTATTGCTGCTGTCCTTGTGGGATAAATGATGATGACATAACTCTGTGGGGATATTTCATATACATTGAAGAGATGCTTGCTGATGCTTAGAGGGACACACCAAATAGTTTTTAATTGTGTTCATATGAATATGTTCATTCAATTTTAGTCATTGGACAAATTTGCATTCAAAACAAAGACATAAATTTTGCACTTCAAAGTGTATTTGTATTGATATTTTTCCCATAAATAGGCGTTTTTATACAGAGAGACGGAGATCCTAGTAAGAGGAAATCGTCGAAAGGAAAACAAACATTGAGAATGAAATCAAATAGCCATGTGAAATGATCTCATTGCCTTCCAACTCTACTATTTCCCCAATGTCTTCAAATGTCTCTTGCCGTTGAGAGAAGTTGATTAGATTGATCTTGGACTGTTTAAACTTACACCTTGATGATAAAATTGATTGTATTGATTCCATGGGACATAGTCATACGCTTTTAATCCTTAACTTTTGCCTGGACCGCCCTTTCGGGTTTTCAGCCCACCAAGATACCCCCTTTTTGCCCAAGTCGCCCTTTCAGGTTTTCAACTTGCCGGGTGTACAATCTTTTGCATATATCCATAATTTTTGCCCAAACCTTTTGGTTTTCCGGGATGCCCTTATTTTTCTTAGGTGTGTCAACCTAACGGGTCTCTTATGCATAGTATTTTTTAACTATGTCCGCATTGATAGGATGTGGGAAATCTTCACCATCCATGGTAGTCAGCATCATGGCACCGCCAGAGAAAAATCTCTTGACAACAAATGGTACTTCATAGGTGGGAGTCCATTTGCCTCTGGGGTCGCCTTGTGGTAAAATGATGCGCTTTATCACCAAGTCTCCAGCTTGATATACTCGAGGCTGATCTTTTTGTTGAAAGCCTTGATCATCCGTTTTTGGTACGTCTGACCATGGAAAACAACATCTAATCATTTTTCGTCAATCAAGTTCAGTTGATCCAATCTCGTTTGAATCCACTCGTCTTCGCCTAGGCCTGCCTCAGTCATAATCCTCAGCGAGGGAATTTGAACTTCTACTGGCAAAACATCTTCCATGCCATATACTAGAGAAAAGGGAGTTCCCCCAGTTGAGGTTCTAGCTGAAGTACGGTAGCCATGTAAAGCAAACAGCAACATCTCACGCCAATCCTTATAGGTTACTACCATCTTCTACACGATCTTTTTGATATTTTTGTAGGCCGCTTCGACTGCGCCATTCATTTTTGGTCTATAGGGAGAAGAATTGTGATGCTTGATTTTAAACTGAGTGCAAAGCTCAGTAATCATAGCATTATTGAGGTTAGTCCCATTGTCGGTGATGATCCTTTTGGGGATACCATAACGGCATATGAGGTTGTGTCTGATGAATCTGGCTACCACATTCTTGGTGACTGAGGCAAACGGAGCGACTTCGAGCCATTTGGTAAAATAGTCGATAGCAACAAGAATAAAGCGATGTCTGTTGGAAGCTGTGGGCTTGATCTCTCCAATCATGTCAATGCCCCACATTGCAAATGGCCACGGAGCGGTCATGACATTCAGAGGGATAGAAGGCACATGGACCTTGTCAGCATAGATTTGGCATTTGTGACAGGTTCTTGAATGTTGATGGCAATCAGTCTCCATCGTTGACCAATAGTAACCTGCTCGTAAGATTTTCTTAGCCATCGTATGCCCACTTGAGTGAGTACCAAAGAGACCATCGTGCATGTCTTCCATAATTTCCTCTGCCTACTTCTTGTCCACACATCAGAGTAGAGTCGAATCATGGTTGCGTTTGTACAATATCCCGTTACTTAGGAAGAATTTGGCTGCAAATATTCGCAAGAACTTTCTATCATTAATAGATTCCCCCTTTGGATACTCTTGTGTTTCAAGGTATCTCATCACCTCATGGTACCATGGCTTTTCCGCATCGGTGTCAAGCTCATAGCAATGTGCAGGTTCATCGAATCTTTCAATTGTTATCATAGGGGCTTCGTTGTCCCATCTGACTTTGAACATTGAAGACATGGTTGCCAAAGCGTCAGCCAATTGGTTTTCTTCCCTAGGGAAGTGCTCGAACGTAATCTCTTCTAAGTAAGGAATTAGGGATAACATAAGTTCCTTGTAAGGGATAAGATTAGGGTGTTTAGTGTTCCAATCTCCTTTTACTTGGCTGATCACCAAGGCGGAATCTCCAAACACATCCAAATGCTTGATCCTTAAGTCAATGGCAGCTTTCAGACCTAAGATGCATGCTTCATACTCGGCCATATTGTTTATGCAATCGAAGCATAGTCTGGCAGTGAAAGGAGTGTGGCAACCTTCAGGAGAGATGATCACATCACCAATTCCGTTACCTAAGGCGTTGGAAGCCCCATTGAATACCATAGTCCATTGGGATCCTTGTTCAGGTCCGTCATACGGTCCAGGTTTCGCATAGTCAGTTACCAGCATGATGTTCTCATCAGGGAAGTCGAAGTTCATTGACTGATAATCATCCACAGCTTGATGGTCCAAATGATCTTCTAGTACACTCCCTTTGATGGCTTTTTGAGTCGTGTATTGAATGTCGTACTCAGTCAAGATCATTTGCCATCTGGCTATCCGTCCGGAAAGGGCAGGTTTCTCGAAGATGTACTTGATTGGGTCCATCTTAGAAATCAACAAAGTGGTATGAGTCAACATATAGTGTCTTAGCCGGCGAGAAGCTCATGCCAGAGCACAACAAGTTTTCTCGAGCAATGAATATCTGGTTTCACAGTCAGTAAACTTTTTGCTCAGGTAATAAATAGCATGCTCTTTTCGGCCAGACTCGTCATGTTGGCCCAATACACACCCCATAGAGTTCTCTAGTACAGTTAAGTATATGATCAAGGGTCTTCCTTCAACTGGAGGCATGAGAATAGGAGGTTCTTGTAGGTATTCTTTGATTTTGTCAAAAGCAATTTGGCATTCATCGTTCCATCTTACTACCTGATCTTTCTTTAAGAGTTTGAAGAGTGGTTCACAAGTAGCAGTTAAGTGGGATATGAAACGGGTAATGTAATTGAGACGACCCAAGAATCCTCTGACTTCTTTTTCAAAATGAGGTACTTGAATTTCTTGGATGGCCTTTACCTTGGCAGGATCTACTTCAATGCCTTTATTGCTGACAACAAAACCTAGAAGCTTTCCATAGCATACTCCAAACGTGCACTTGTTAGGATTTAACCTCAGCTTGTACTCCTTCAGCCTCTCGAACAATTTGTGTAAGTGATCGAGATGTTCTTCTTCGGTTTGTGATTTGGCAGTCATATCATCCACATATACCTCTATCTCATGATGAATCATGTCATGAAATAAAGCTACCATAGCCCTTTTATATGTTGCCCCTGCATTCTTTAGTCCGAACGGCATGCCCTTGTAGCAGAAGGTGCCCCATTGCGTAACGAAAGTAGTCTTCTCCATGTCTTCGGGAGCCATCCTTATTTGATTATAGCCTGAGAATCCATCCATGAAAGAGAAGACTTTATGCTGAGCAGTATTATCAACTAAGACGTCAATGTGTTGGTAGAGGGAAATCATCTTTGGGGCTTTCCCTATTCAGATCTCTATAGTCTACGCACATGCGAACTTTCCCGTCTTTCTTTGGCACTGGCACCACATTGGAAACCCATTGAGGATAGGATGTCACAGCTTGGAACCCTGCATTAAATTGTTTCATCACTTCAGCTTTGATCTTTTCGGGCATATCAGGCCTCATACGGTGAACCTTTTGCTTGACAGGCGGACAGTCTTCTTTTGTCGGCAGACGATGAACTACGATGTCGATATCCAACCCAGGTGTGATACGGTGGGAGAACTGACTAGTGTTTTTGCGTTCGTATTCGCACTTGTGCGGTTGAGCAAGAGTCGCCACCGACTTTTTATTTTATCCTAAAGGAAAGGTTAAAAAAGAACAGCAAAAACCTTTCGAGTTTATTTCGTGGGTTCGGGGGGTAGATTATGAAAAGGGAAGGTATTAGCACCCTTTTCATCCATGGTTATCCATGGGCTCTTAGTTACTTGGTTTTTTAGATCACTTGCCTTGATTTTCGATTGCTTTGAAATTATGGTGTGTGTGTGTTTTGAAAATGTTTTTGAAGAGATGCCTTGTCTTAGGCGACCAATGTATTCGACTCGTGTTTGAGTGTTTTACAAAAGTGTGGATCTTTTCGAAAAGATGTTTCAAATGTTTTTGAGAGTTTGTTTGAAAGTGTTGTGGATTGTGGTTTTTGAAAAGAAGGCAAGTGTTTTTGCAAGTTGATCTCAAGTAACTAAGAGTTTTGTCTACCCTATTGTACTCAAAGGTTTTTTGTTATGTTTTAACCCTTTTTAACAATTTTGTTCCACCATTGAATTTGGTGGACAATCTTGCGTTTAGGAAGTTTATTCGGGACGGGCGCGGGTCATCGTATGGACCATGAATGCAATGGTGCCAAGTGTCTTTGGCAATTTGCTTTGAGGGACTTGATCATTTGTTTAGGCAACATTTTGAAAGTGTTATCGAGGGACTATGATCATTTTGAATTCGTTTTGCCAAAGAAACTCGACGTGCAAGCATGGCCCATTTTGGAAGGCAACATGTGGGATTACCCTAGAGGGTGCAAGTGTGATTGTGTATTGATTTCATGTATTTGTCTTGTATTAGGTTATCTAGCGTTTGATTTTATATACATGCAAACCCTAGGTCTAACCATGGTATAATTGAAAGCGGTAAATTGCGAAAATGTAAAATCTACGCTATTACAAAGTAAGTATCCGGGAGTGGGGGTACAATATTCACAAATGGGGATGAGACTTATAGTATCCAATAAGTTACAACCAAATCGAATTTGCGATCAAATGTAAATGACGAATATCAATGTATAAGATAAACAAATGTGTATAGGAGCAACATAAATGTGTATTTGTATTGTGTAAGTATGAGATGTATTGTGTAAGTATGTGATTATTTACAAATGCGACAAGGTGAAATTAATGTGTATTAGGGTATTTGTTTTAACCTAAATATGTGTCTAATGAATCTTTGATTTGTATATTTTTAATATGTACAAAAGAAATGTTTTAATTGAATGTTCAAGTTCTAATTAAATTATGTATAAAAATGATGTTTTAAGAAAAGAAAGTATTTTTAAGTTTTAATTATGTATACAAAAAAGTATTATTATTTTTTTTATTTGTTATGTACAAAAATGTTTTAATTAAAAGAAAGGGAAAAAGTTTTCAATCTTAATTATATTGTGTAATAAAAAAGATATATTTTTATGTATTTGTGTTTTAATATGTATTCAAAAAATATTTTAAATTAATTGAATTAAGTATATAGAAAAGAAAGTTTAAATTAGATATTTTAAATAAAATGTGTTTTTATGTATTAGTATTAATGTGATATTGTAAAGAATAAATTAGAAAAAAGGATATATTGTTTATATAAAAAAGAAAGAGTTAGTGTTGATAAAATGTTTGTTAAAAATGGGTAAGCATTTTAATGGGCTTTAGGTATGCAGAAACGGGCAAGGCCCACGTTTGGACTCAAGCCAATTTTAGGGTTTCACTTGTGTTTTCATTTTGGGAACGAGTTCTAGGGTTTGGTGTACAGCGGCGCGTTCATGGAGGTTTCGTTCATTTCGTCTTCCTCGTTGCTTCTGATCCTTCCTGCCTCAGCCACCAGCACTACCTCGTCCTCCCCCTCATGTTCGCTTAGGCAACGGTGAACCAAGGTAACGGCATGTCTCAAATTCGTTTAAACATTTTAGATTTGCATGTTAAGGTTTTCTGATTTGTTGAATCCGATTCTATGTTTTAATGCGTTTTTGCTTGTCTTGTGTGAGGTATGAAAGGAAAGGAGAAAACGAAAACTACCTTGACAGAGGGGAGGAGGAAAATGGAAGTGCTCAGGAGGCTTGACGAGCGGAGGGTGTTGATGTTTACGCTTTGAGCTCCCTGGTATTTCTGTACTACCTCTTTTGCCTAGGGTTTCATGATGATTGAACTGAAAACTCTATTTTTTGATATTCACCTCTTTCTTCTTCTTCTTTGTCACTGTATGCTTGTTGTCTTTGATGCTTCCCTGAGTTTGATAGTTTATGTTGGCCAATGATGTGTTTACTGAGGCTTGCCTGTGTATCTTCTTTGCCTCCTCGTGTTGCGTATTACTTTTCCTCTTCTTCTGACTTGTGTTTCCTTGGGCTTGCTTTGAGTGGCCTTCTGAGATTGATGCCTTTGGAATGTTTTATTTATTGCCCAATGATGTGTTCTTACTGAGGGCTTGATGTTTGGGTTTGGAAGTTGTGTTTTTATGGTGCATATGCAGTAGGTTATGAGATTTGGACATAAGGTTGTGATTTTTTTTGGTTCATGCCCTATGATGAGTGTTCTGAGGGCTGGGGGTTTTGACTGGTTATTTTGCTCAATGATATTTTTTATTTGGATGGTGCTGGTGTTTGATGATAGGCAGGACAGGGTTTTGAATGGTTTAATGGTTTGGCTTTGGACTGATTTTTGATGGTCAGGTCAGGTTTTGAAGCTTTGGTTGGTAAGGGTTTTTTTATGTTTAGGTGTTTGACAGGTGAGGCTTCAGTCTTGCTTGGCATATGCAGGTGGTACTGGTTTTTTGGTCTTGAACAGGTTTTTGATGTTTAGGCCAAGATTTTGGTAATGCTTAGGCAGGTTGTGGCAATGCAGACAGCAGGTTTTGGTAGTGCAGTAGGCAATGGTTTGGTATATATGCTGGTATGGCTTTGTTTCTGGTTGATGGCCTTAGCAGGTATGATGCTTGAGGCTTAGCAGGTTATGGTTTGTGTATGCAGTTTATGGTTTAACTGGCATATGTAGGTTTGGACTTTAGCATGTTATGCTTGCAGGCTTGGTGTATATCAGTTTGTATTGGTTTTTCTTTTACTTTGGTGAAAGTTCTGCCTCTACTACTGTGTTCAGTTCTTGTGTGTTATATCTTTCTTCCTATGCCTTATCCACTGTGTTTTGTTTTTGTCTTTCTGTCTTCCTGCCTAAAAGCCTAAAAAACCTGCTTACTTTCCTCTTCTTTTTCTCTCTCAGTACAGTTAAATATTAAACTATGTTTTACACTGTACTTTTAGTTCTGAAAGTGGCCATTTGTTGGGAAATGATGAAAAGAAAGTGTCTTGCTTGCTTAACAAATTTCCTCTGCATATTTTATCTTTTCTTTTGACAGCCTTTGTACTTTTCTCCTTTGATATCTTTGCCCAAATCCTCTTTTCTTTGACAGCTTGGGTAACCCTTGGCATTTTTGACAGCAAGTAGTACTTTGATTTTGACAGAAAGTAGGAAATTGGATTTTTCAGTTTGGTTTGAACTTTCTTCTTAACTATGCAGTTTGACATTCTGAACTTATGCATTTTTGACATTTTGCATTTTTTCTCAACTTTGCATAAAATTCTTCCCTCTTTGTGAACCGGGAGAAATCCCGTGATTTGCAGAGAGGGTTAACTGATCCCAATCAGTGGCCCTTAATGATGAATTTCTTCTGTCGTTTATTATTTTATCTGCTTTTTGACTTTTCTCCTTTTCTTTTTGCAGATGAATATTTGGATGGAGAGGAATAAAGTGAAGAATGAAGAATTAGGGACTTAGAAGATATTTAGAAAAATAGGATAGTTTTAATTTCAATTTAATCCTTGTAACTATTATTATTTTAAATACTTTGTAAATAAATACTTGTATCTAAATAATAATTGTAACAAATGTTTAAATATGAAATAAAAAATTCTATTGATCCATTTAATTCTTTTTATCCCTTTTTTCAATTATTTACTTGTTATTTATAGTTCCTTAAATTAAATAAAATGAAAATTAAATTTCAAATATTTAATCCTTAGAATAATAAATAACCAACTAAACATTGATTCTTCGTTGATCAAAATAAATGAACTTGGCGCCTCCATCATCTAAAGCAACGCACAGTCAAACGCAATAACTGATCAGACGCACTCCTTTCTTACTGATTTCTTACCAAGCACTGTAAATCCAATACTACATATTTCTTTTGACTGGCTCAAACAAACCAACGTGAATTCAAACCAACTGTCTCTTTTACTGATTAAATCAAAACAATGCGAATTCAACCCGAATCTTGGAATAACTTGCAAAGTGCTGTGGAATTTTAATCTTTCTGAGAATACGCCCATAAAACCTTAATTCCTGATAAAATGCCAAAGAAACGTTCGCCTGATCGAAATTGAGCCAAAATCAACCAAAACCCTAAGCCAACTGTTTGAAGCAATCCAGAGTCCTAAAAAATCAATAAAACCCTAATTTTTGTTTGACTGACGAGAAAAGTCCGTTTGTCCGATTCTTGAGCCAATCTGAAAAATCAGGAAATGCCTGAAGCTGAGATTTCTTGTGAAAAAAATGCGAGGGCAAATTTTGGGGTACAACAGTTGCCCCTGTTCAATCTTCTTGGACCTGAAGAGTTATATTGGCAAGTTTGCCTTTCGCGACTTGAAGGTAAAAGAAGATTGGACACTAAAGTGCCCAGAAAATTTGCACTCGGCGATGCGATGGTAGAGGTGAATGGGCTTACAGATGCCATTTGGTGATGGGCTTAAAGATGCCATCTGATGACTGCTGGTAGGAGGATGGGCTTATAGATGCCATCAGGTTATGTTGAACTGTATGTGAATGGTGAGTGGACAAGTATCAGGAAGCCACCCATGTTTTGGAACATCTCTAAATTGGGAGTCCGAATAAGCAACAGATTGACGTCTATGTCTGGAGAATCCGTAAACTATTTTCAGGAGTTGAGATTGAGTGAGCAATAGAGCAACATCCGTTGTTGGGAGGCGTCTGTAAACTGTTTTCAAAAGTTGAGAAGAGTCTGAACAAGTGATAGGTTAACATCTGTTACTGGAGAACCCGTGAACTGTTTTCAGAAGTCTTGAAGCTGAATAAGCAATAGAGCAGCATCCGTTGTTGGGACACGCCCGTAAACTGCTTTCAGACGTCTTGAAGAGGAACCGGTGTAGGGTTTCCTGATAATGATTTCGTGCAAAGCTGCATCCGGATGAATCTTGGGATAAGTATCAGAACGTCGCCGTGTCCGGGTCACATCTGAACTATTTCTGGATGAATCTCGGAAGATGATCTGTGTCTGTCGACTGCTCTTACCTGAAAAGATAGAGGGTTAGTTGTATGCAATGTTATGATGCATGATGCAATGTATGTGGCATCAATGTTTATGACATGAATGTGATGAATGCGCATGTGAGCTGATGAGCTATCTTGCTGAGGATAAATGAATCTTGGACGGCTGAAGATAAAAGAATCTTGACCGCTGCCGGGAAAATAAATCCCTGGCTGCTGCTGGGGAAGAGAATTCCTGATGACCTCTACTGGGGAGTTCCAAACTAGTAGACTCATGCTGGGGAGGTAAGATTGAGAATCTTCAGCTCGGTGGGAAGTAACTCTGGCGACTTCACTGGGGAACTCAAGATTTGTCCTCCCAAAACTCTGTGGGGAGAAGGCTCAATGGTCTGGCTCCACTGGGGATTGATAATTTGAAGTTTTAGCTTTGCTGGGGATAATGAAGCTTGACTCTGAGTGGAGTTAGCTTGAGAAGAATCTGAACAAGTGATTGGTTAACATCCGTTACTTGGAGAACCCGTGAACTGTTTCAGAACGTTTGAGATTGAATAAGCAATAGAGCAGCATCCGTTGTTGGGAAGCGTCTGTAAACTGTTTTCAAAAGTTGCATCTGAACAAGTGATAGATTAACATCCGTTGTTGGGAAGAATCCATAGACTGTTTTCAGAAGTCTTGAAGAGGAACCGGTGTAGGGCTTCCTGACGATGAGCTCGTGTAAAGATGCATCGGGTTTTTGAACACTTTTGACATTCAAATGCCCCAAGTGGTGACGTAGATAATTTCCTGGCTTGTTACAGGTGTTGGTCTATAATCGGTCGTCCACAGATGTTTCCTGGCTTGTTACAGGTGTTGATATGGAACTCTTCAGACATGCCCTGGCTAGATACAGGAATCGAGTCTGGAATTGCAATAGTTGATTTGTTGGACACTTTTGACATTCGAATGCCCCAAGTGGTGGTGAAGGAGTCTTGAATCAGATTACTCTGCATATTGAGAGATTTCTTGAAATCTTGACTGGACTGCCCCAGGTTAACTGAACTTTGAAAGATCTGTTGGACCTTGACTGGACTGCCCCAGGTTAACTGAACTTTGAAAGATCTGTTGGACCTTTACTGGACTGCCCCAGGTTAATTGGATGGTGACATGTCATGCCCCTTGCTGATAGGAGATTTGATGGAAGTGTTATCCTCTTGAAGTGATTTTTACTTACTGAGAGAGTTTTCGTTCCTCCGAACATTCGCCGTATGAAATTCTTCACTGTCAAACAAAAAGCCAAATGCAGACAGTGATATTCAAGCAATGCAAAGTTTATGTTTGTCTCGAAGTTTTGAAGAATGTGTTTTTTAGCAGGAAACTTTTTATAAGACAGATCAACACAAGATTTAGAGCAAAGCCCTACAGGAGTCAGGATACCTTTTGTAACAGTATGCTTTCGAACTAACCCACGCTTCAATTAGGACTTTTGAAGGGTTGTAACGTGGCCTGGTTCACGGTTTAAGAAACAAAGGATAAAGGCTCAAAGTATATTTGTACCCACCCGCTCTTCGTGACGTTCTTCAACCTAAGCTCAGTTAATTGTGTGTCTCACTCTGTTTTGAGTTTTGAACGACTTTTGGGCGATGGTTCACCAGTTGAATTTGGGGGGACAGTCATCATCTCCTTTTTTTCTTTTTTCAACATTTTTCGTGTTGTTGAGGATTTTGTAATGACCTCACTATTTTGATTTTGATTTGTTATCCCTAACTTTTGCCTGACTGTTACCATTTTCCGGGATTACTGTCAGCGGGATGCCCCAGCTTTCTTAAGCCTCCTTTATAGGTTTTGGCTCGGCGGGCTTTTCTCTTTTGAGAGATTGACTGTCTATGTGATAGGGAACCACCCTTGTCTTTTGATTCCAAAGGAATGCTTTCTCTCTTTTTTTTGACATCGTTCGTTGTATTACGAACTGAGAGTTTGCGACTTTAATGCGCATTTTCTTTTGAATTAACTGAGAGACTACCCTGCCCCAGGTTTATATCAAAGGTTTCGATTGTTTAGAACAGAAAACTCCTACTTCTTTGGCTCGAAGGGGTTGACTAGGGATTAACTTCCTTATAACTCCAGTGTTTGGGAATTGAAAGAAATGCCTGTACATCATCAGCAAGGTCTGTTCAAAAGCATACTGTATAAGATCATGGTATTGTTTCGTCATCCTCCCTCTAAAGGCTTGCAGCTTTTTATCAAGAGTCAAATATCATAAAGAAAAGCATAAGAGTAGTGAAACGAATGGATGAATTCCAGACAAACATATGCAATGCATTAATGAAAATAGAGTTTAACATCAACAGATAATTGTTTGACAGCAAAAGAAATTACAACTTTGAAAATTCAAAAAGAAGAAAAAGTCTTTCAGCTTGAGCTTCGTCACTTCAAGTGGAGAACCCCTTAACGGAAAATTTTCATCTCGCCGTCTGGCATGAATTCCAGCACCCCAATGTCGATCAGATCTTGAATCTTGTTCTTCAAGGCCCAACAGTCGTTGGTGTCGTGTCCCGTGCTGTAGGAATGGTAAACACAAAATGCGTCGGGATGATAGTGAGGAGAGGAGATATTGGACTTCTGAGGATGGTTCTTTAAGGTAAGCAAGTTGACCTCCATCAGGCGCTTCAGTATGAAAAATGATGGTATTTCAGTCTCCGTGAACTGTCTTCCCGACGTTTCTTGCTTACGCCGATTACCCCGTTGACGCTGGCGAGGTTGTTGATGGGTTTGTGACCCTAGAGCAAGCAAAGGGGCTTTCCCCTTGTCTTCTTGAGTGGATGGAGGCTGAGCGGTGACTTGCTCTTCGACCTCAGATGTTTGCCCCAGTTGGTTATTTGGAAGCAGTTGCCGGACAAGAACTCTGAGTTCCTCTTGTCTTTGAGATAGGTTTTGGATGAGAGCCATCTGGCCCACCAACTGTCCCATCACTTGGGTCCTTAATGTTGTCAGATCAAACTGCAGCTCCACAAGCTGATCACTCCTGGTGTTGTTGGAATTCTCCAGGCCCTTTGTGAGGAGAGTTTTCATCTCCTCTTGCCCCAGAGACAAGCTCAGGAACATCTCTTGCAGCTGAGCAGTCTGGTCTTGGATGTCTTTGACAGACCTTTCTAGAGCCATCTCATGCTGAAATAAACAGCAGGAGAGTAAGGAAACCTGAAAAAGGAAAGACTGTCAAAATGCAATGCATGATATGTGGATGCATGCTTTCAAGGATCTCTTGGGGTAAACACAAGAAAATGTTAGAGGTTGAACTTTGCTCTTGGATGGGAGATCTCTGCACCAGTGGACGTCCCTCCACGAGAATCAAGCTCACCATGTCAAGTGGGTCATAGCCACTGATTCAAGTCATTGCACTTGATCTTTGATTGGAGAGCTTTGTATCGATGGATGTCTTTCCACGAGAATCAAGCTCACCATGTCGAGTGGGTCATAGCCACTGATTCAAGTTGTTGTACTTGAACTTTGATTGGAGAGCTTTGTATCGGTGGATGTCTTTCCACGAGAATCAAGCTCACCATGTCGAGTGGGTCATAGCCACTGATTCAAGTTGTTGCACTTGAACTTTGGTTGGCATTGGTTAGAGGAGAAACCTCTTGCCCCTTGATAGACGTCTGGTTTAACGTAACCCTGCATCCAAAGAACCCTCGAGATCCTTGAAATGGTTATTGAAAATGCTATGGTATGATGTTATGATGTACATGTAATGCGAAAAGCAAGTGAGTGTATATACAAACAAACATATTCACACAAAGCAGACAAGTCCTTAGGTTTAGGCTTGCATGAGGTTCAGGTACTACCCTCTTTCAGTTTGTTGGTTAAAACCTGTCCTATCAAAAGTATCCGGGTTCTAGAGGATCTCAAATCATTGGCTACCCTCGATCGGTCATAACTCCAACATCGCTATCTTTTCTTGCGGCCGGAACCATCGCGAGAGTTTAGCCTCAATGAGTGTAGCATACTGCTACTGTTCTAATGGCCAAGTTGGGTCAATTTAGGGTTCTAAGGTCGGTTGGTGCTTAATGACTCCTTGGAAGACCCATATTCTCCCCGTTTCAACACGAGGGATATCGGTACAGACCAAGGCGCCACACCAATGTAGCCACTGCTTCACCCATGTCGGTATACCCCGAACAGGTCCCTCGCAGATTATGCTACCTAAAAAAGGTTTCCCCCAGATCCGGGTTAGGATCTATGAAACTCCGATACAAAGCCCACAAATGTAAAAGCAAACAAAGCAATCAATTGAAAATAAAGGTGATCTAAACCCTAAGGTAACCCCACTTTGAGTAGTCATCCCCAGCAGAGTCGCCAGTTCTGTGATACGGTGGGAGAACTGACTAGTGTTTTTGCGTTCATATTCGCACTTGTGCGGTTGAGCAAGAGTCGCCACCGACTTTTTATTTTATCCTAAAGGAAAGGTTAAAAAAGCACAGCAAAAACCTTTCGAGTTTATTTCGTGGGTTCGGGGGGTAGATTATGAAAAGGGAAGGTATTAGCACCCTTTTCATCCATGGTTATCCATGGGCTCTTAGTTACTTGGTTTTTTAGATCACTTGCCTTGATTTTCGATTGCTTTGAAATTGTGGTGTGTGTGTGTTTTGAAAATGTTTTTGAAGAGATGCCTTGTCTTAGGCGACCAATGTATTCGACTCGTGTTTGAGTGTTTTACAAAAGTGTGGATCTTTTCGAAAAGATGTTTCAAATGTTTTTGAGAGTTTGTTTGAAAGTGTTGTGGATTGTGGTTTTTGAAAAGAAGGAAAGTGTTTTTGCAAGTTGATCTCAAGTAACTAAGAGTTTTGTCTACCCTATTGTACTCAAAGGTTTTTTGTTATGTTTTAACCCTTTTTAACAATTTTGTTCCACCATTGAATTTGGTGGACAATCTTGCGTTTAGGAAGTTTATTCGGGACGGGCGCGGGTCATCGTATGGACCATGAATGCAATGGTGCCAAGTGTCTTTGGCAATTTGCTTTGAGGGACTTGATCATTTGTTTAGGCAACATTTTGAAAGTGTTATCGAGGGACTATGATCATTTTGAATTCGTTTTGCCAAAGAAACTCGACGTGCAAGCATGGCCCATTTTGGAAGGCAACATGTGGGATTACCCTAGAGGGTGCAAGTGTGATTGTGTATTGATTTCATGTATTTGTCTTGTATTAGGTTATCTAGCGTTTGATTTTATATACATGCAAACCCTAGGTCTAACCATGGTATAATTGAAAGCGGTAAATTGCGAAAATGTAAAATCTACGCTATTACAAAGTAAGTATCCGGGAGTGGGGGTACAATATTCACAAATGGGGATGAGACTTATAGTATCCAATAAGTTACAACCAAATCGAATTTACGATCAAATGTAAATGACGAATATCAATGTATAAGATAAACAAATGTGTATAGGAGCAATATAAATGTGTATTTGTATTGTGTAAGTATGAGATGTATTGTGTAAGTATGTGATTATTTACAAATGCGACAAGGTGAAACTAATGTGTATTACGGTATTTGTTTTGACCTAAATATGTGTCTAATGAATCTTTGATTTGTATATTTTTAATATGTACAAAAGAAATGTTTTAATTGAATGTTCAAGTTCTAATTAAATTATGTATAAAAATGATGTTTTAAGAAAAGAAAATATTTCTAAGTTTTAATTATGTATACAAAAAAGTATTATTATTATTTTTATTTGTTATGTACAAAAATGTTTTAATTAAAAGAAAGGGAAAAAGTTTTCAATCTTAATTATATTGTGTAATAAAAAAGATATATTTTTATGTATTTGTGTTTTAATATGTATTCAAAAAATGTTTTAAATTAATTGAATTAAGTATATAGAAAAGAAAGTTTAAATTAGATATTTTAAATAAAATGTGTTTTTATGTATTAGTATTAATGTGATATTGTAAAGAATAAATTAGAAAAAAGGATATATTGTTTATATAAAAAAGAAAGAGTTAGTGTTGATAAAATGTTTGTTAAAAAGGGGTAAGCATTTTAATGGGCTTTAGGTATGCAGAAACGGGCAAGGCCCACGTTTGGGCTCAAGCCAATTTTAGGGTTTCACTTGTGTTTTCATTTTGGGAACGAGTTTTAGGGTTTGGTGTACAGCGGCGCGTTCATGGAGGTTTCGTTCATTTCGTCTTCCTCATTGCTTCTGATCCTTCCTGCCTCAGCCACCAGCACTACCTCGTCCTCCCCCTCATGTTCGCTTAGGCAACGGTGAACCAAGGTAACGGCATGTCTCAAATTCGTTTAAACATTTTAGATTTGCATGTTAAGGTTTTCTGATTTGTTGAATCCGATTCTATGTTTTAATGCGTTTTTGCTTGTCTTGTGTGAGGTATGAAAGGAAAGGAGAAAACGAAAACTACCTTGACAGAGGGGAGGAGGAAAATGGAAGTGCTCAGGAGGCTTGACGAGCGGAGGGTGTTGATGTTTACGCTTTGAGCTCCCTGGTATTTCTGTACTACCTCTTTTGCCTAGGGTTTCATGATGATTGAACTGAAAACTCTATTTTTTGATATTCACCTCTTTCTTCTTCTTCTTTGCCACTGTATGCTTGTTGTCTTTGATGCTTCCATGAGTTTGATAGTTTATGTTGGCCAATGATGTGTTTACTGAGGCTTGCCTGTGTATCTTCTTTGCCTCCTCGTGTTGCCTATTACTTTTCCTCTTCTTCTGACTTGTGTTGCCTTGGGCTTGCTTTGAGTGGCCTTCTGAGATTGATGCCTTTGGAATGTTTTATTTATTGCCCAATGATGTGTTCTTACTGAAGGCTTGATGTTTGGGTTTGGAAGTTGTGTTTTTATGGTGCATATGCAGTAGGTTATGAGATTTGGACATAAGGTTGTGATTTTTTTTTGTTCATGCCCTATGATGAGTGTTCTGAGGGCTGGGGGTTTTGACTGGTTATTTTTCTCAATGATATTTTTTATTTGGATGGTGCTGGTGTTTGATGATAGGCAGGACAGGGTTTTGAATGGTTTAATGGTTTGGCTTTGGACTGATTTTTGATGGTCAGGTCAGGTTTTGAAGCTTTGGTTGGTAAGGGTTTTTTTATGTTTAGGTGTTTGACAGGTGAGGCTTCAGGCTTGCTTGGCATATGCAGGTGGTACTGGTTTTTTGGTCTTGAACAGGTTTTTGATGTTTAGGCCAAGATTTTGGTAATGCTTAGGCAGGTTGTGGCAATGCAGACAGCAGGTTTTGGTAGTGCAGTAGGCAATGGTTTGGTATATATGCTGGTATGGCTTTGTTTCTGGTTGATGGCCTTAGCAGGTATGATGCTTAAGGCTTAGCAGGTTATGGTTTGTGTATGCAGTTTATGGTTTAACTGGCATATGTAGGTTTGGACTTTAGCATGTTATGCTTGTAGGCTTGGTGTATATCAGTTTGTATTGGTTTTTCTTTTACTTTGGTGAAAGTCCTGCCTCTACTACTGTGTTCAGTTCTTGTGTGTTATATCTTTCTTCCTATGCCTTATCCACTGTGTTTTGTTTTTGTCTTTCTGTCTTCCTGCCTAAAAGCCTAAAAAACCTGCTTACTTTCCTCTTCTTTTTCTCTCTCTGTACAGTTAAATATTAAACTATGTTTTACACTGTACTTTTAGTTCTGAAAGTGGCCATTTGTTGGGAAATGATGAAAAGAAAGTGTCTTGCTTGCTTAACAAATTTCCTCTGCATATTTTATCTTTTCTTTTGACAGCCTTTGTACTTTTTTCCTTTGATATCTTTGCCCAAATCCTCTTTTCTTTGACAGCTTGGGTAACCCTTGGCATTTTTGACAGCAAGTAGTACTTTGATTTTGACAGAAAGTAGGAAATTGGATTTTTCAGTTTGGTTTGAACTTTCTTCTTAACTATGCAGTTTGACATTCTGAACTTATGCATTTTTGACATTTTGCATTTTTTCTCAACTTTGCATAAAATTCTTCCCTCTTTGTGAACCGGGAGAAATCCCGTGATTTGCAGAGAGGGTTAACTGATCCCAATCAGTGGCCCTTAATGATGAATTTCTTCTGTCGTTTATTATTTTATCTGCTTTTTGACTTTTCTCCTTTTCTTTTTGCAGATGAATATTTGGATGGAGAGGAATAAAGTGAAGAATGAAGAATTAGGGACTTAGAAGATATTTAGAAAAATAGGATAGTTTTAATTTCAATTTAATCCTTGTAACTATTATTATTTTAAATACTTTGTAAATAAATACTTGTATCTAAATAATAATTGTAACAAATGTTTAAATATGAAATAAAAAATTCTATTGATCCATTTAATTCTTTTTATCCCTTTTTTCAATTATTTACTTGTTATTTATAGTTCCTTAAATTAAATAAAATGAAAATTAAATTTCAAATATTTAATCCTTAGAATAATAAATAACCAACTAAACATTGATTCTTCGTTGATCAAAATAAATGAACTTGGCGCCTCCATCATCTAAAGCAACGCACAGTCAAACGCAATAACTGATCAGACGCACTCCTTTCTTACTGATTTCTTACCAAGCACTGTAAATCCAATACTGCATATTTCTTTTGACTGGCTCAAACAAACCAACGTGAATTCAAACCAACTGTCTCTTTTACTGATTAAATCAAAACAATGCGAATTCAACCCGAATCTTGGAATAACTTGCAAAGTGCTGTGGAATTTTAATCTTTCTGAGAATACGCCCATAAAACCTTAATTCCTGATAAAATGCCAAAGAAACATTCGCCTGATCGAAATTGAGCCAAAATCAACCAAAACCCTAAGCCAACTGTTTGAAGCAATCCAGAGTCCTAAAAAATCAATAAAACCCTAATTTTTGTTTGACTGACGAGAAAAGTCCGTTTGTCCGATTCTTGAGCCAATCTGAAAAATCAGGAAATGCCTGAAGCTGAGATTTCTTGTGAAAAAAATGCGAGGGCAAATTTTGGGGTACAACACCAGGCATATCTTCATAAGACCAAGCAAAAACTTCCACATAATCATGCAACATCTGAACCAACTTGCTCTTGACACTGCTTTCCAAGTTAGCGCCAATCTTGATTTCCTTCTTATCTGACTTAGTACCCAGGTTGATAACTTCAACTGACTCTTCGTGCGGTTGAATAACTTTTTCCTCTTATAATAGAAGTTTGGCTAGTTCTCCGGTATGTCATAATCTTTCTCGCTTTCGTCTTCGGCTTTGTTGATAGGACATTCAAAGTCATAGTCGGCAATAGTAGAGTCATTGGCAATAGGATCCTGAGTGGATGTGGACCTGCAAGAGAGTGTGTGTGTGTGTGTGTGCATGTAAGATACATGGCTATTTTTTTGAAAAATGTAATTGAAAGAAAGGAAAGACAATGAACACAAATATTTTAATGCAAAAGAGTCCAATGTGCTGAATGATCATATGATTAGATGAACATAAATAAAACCCTTGACAAATGGACCAAAGTGCCCCAGGCCAGGCAAATGGCTGAAAAGTCATTGTTAAAATATTACAGACAGCATGTTCTTGAATTGAAAGAAAAGCAATAACAAGTAGATTACTCCTCAATGAAGGAGATGGGCACAAAGTCCTTTGTATGCCAATTCTTCAGCTCCGTTGTAGTTGGATACACCCACCCTTCAAATGTAGTCTCTTCTTCAGAATCACTCACAGCGTTGACTCCATGGCTTCCAATGCGAAGAGGTGGCTTTCCAGCACGAGAACGCCTCACTTCTTTCTGAGCTTTGACGGTGAATCCCAAACCAAATTTGTCTACCTTAAAAGGGATATCGAGGAGTTTCCCCCAAGTATCATAGTTTCCTTCTTCAATTGCCGCACGTGCATCCTTGACTGAAAGCATCTTTGGCGTGGCGTTAACAACTTTGGACTCATCAGAAGAACATTTAGTAGCAGCAATCATCGGTGGTACAACCTCAAAGGCTTGACATGGGGTTTCAATGAATTCTCCGTCCATCTCTACATACTTGAAAGAGTTAATGTGGCTCACCATAAACTCTTCTTCCCCACAGACGGTGACTATTCTGCCCTTGACTGGATATTTGAGTTTTTGGTGGAGGGTTGAGGTTACTGCCCCAGCTTTATGGATCCACGGGCGACCTAACAGACAGGAATAGGCCGGAAGAATATCCATAATATAGAAGGTGGAGTTGAAGGTTTGGGAACCCACTTTGATTGGAAGATTTACCTCCCCATGAATAGTCCTCTTTGATCCATCAAACGCCCTTACGATGATATCACTTGGCTTCAAGATTAAATCTTCACAGTCAAGAAGGTCCAACGCCCCCTTTGGTAATACATTCAGAGAAGAACCAGTGTCGACTAGCACATGTGCTAAGGTAGTCCCTTTGCACTCGATAGAAACATGTAAAGCTTTAATGTGATTCTTCCCGAGAGGTGTTAAGTCAACATCTGAAAACCCCAAACCATTATCAGCTGTTAGGCTAGCCACGCGATTCTCAAATTGGTTTTTTATTGTCTCATGGGGGACATCAGCCTTTTTCAGGAACTTGATTAATGTTCGAGCATGGGCATCGGAGCAAAGCAGTAATGACAACATTGAAATCTTAGAGGGGGTTTGCCCCAATTGTTCTACAATTTTGAAGTCGCTTCTCTTGATGATCTTCAAAATCTCGTCCATTTCACGGGCGGAGGGTTCTTCATTAGTTACGTCCTTGGAGGGTACTTCAATCACATCAGGATTAATAACCTTCCCTTTCCCTTTTGTCTCGGTACTCGGCTTGGCGACAGTAATGCGGATGGGCATCTTTGTAACTACTGGAGGTGAGATATTGGGTGAGAATATTCTTCCAGTTCTAGTTACTTTGCTTGATCCAGCTATGTTGCTGACATCGTCATTTTTTTCTTCTCCGATCTAGGCATCTTGTTTAATCCCATGATAGAACACCTCACACCGTAATTCCTTGGTACCGCTTTGTTTGAAGAGTAAGGAATCGGTCTAGGATCGGTAATTATTAATAGAGCAATGGTGGGTTCATTTGAAATCCTAATAGGACCTTTGGAGGTGATCCTAATATGTTTATTTGAGATGGTAATAATGGAGAGGTCTTCACATTTGTTGATCAAACTCTTGGCAAATGGAGTCTTTTCAAATAGAATTTTGTGGCTATCCAGCAGGCGTTATATGCCTTTCTTCAGCCCTTCACATTCATCGAGTCGTCTTGTACAACACATACAGTCTTTTTTACAGCCAGGGAAGATCCCAGCTTTCAACAGATTGTTCTTGATTATATTCAGCGGAGTAGTAAAATCTTCAACAGAGGTAACAAAAATTGTATCTTCGACAACATTAACACCTTTGTCATGCTTCGGCATTGGAGCGGTAATTACATTCGGCATTGGAGGAGGATCAAATTCAATAGTTTTGTTGTCAATTAAATCCTAGATTTTGTTCTTCAAGGTCCAGCACTGGTCAGTCTCGTGCCCCGGGGCTGTTTGATTGGTAAGCACATTTAGCGTTTGGATTATACTTTGGTAACGAGGTGTCAGGGTTGGCGGGAGGATCGCGCAACGTCACTAAATTAGCCTTGAGCAAATTTTGAAGGGCTTGAGACACTGACATGCCTAATCTTGTAAATTGTCTTCTTAGAGTTTCAAAATGTTGATGATTTGCGGATGGTCTTAGAGTAGGAGTTGGATTGGAGATTCAGACAATATTGACAGACAGACGATCATTCTTATTGGTATGGGACCTTGCCCCATACACAACATTAACTTCCTTCTTTGCGGCAAAAGGTTTCTTGATAGGATTAATAGTGGAGGTAGATGCCACAGAGATCTTCCCACTTTTGATGCCACTTTCCACTCTTTCACCGGTTAAGATTAGTTCGATGAAACCAGAAGAAGAATAACCAAACAACAGATTAAAGAAAGGACCAGATAAAGTGCCCATGAACATGTACATGTGCTCCCTATCAGTCAAGGGAGGTTGGACTCTACTAGCAAGGTCTCTCCATTTTTGCGCATATTGCTTAAATCCTTCATTCTTTCACATGGTCATATCTTGTAACTGAACCCTTGTTGGCGCCAAGTCGGCATTGTATTGATATTGATGGTAGAAGGCAGTATCTAGATCCTCCCAAGTGTTAATACGAGAACCATCTAACGGATAAAACCATTCAAGTTATGTTCCAGCCAAGCTCTCTTGGAAAAAGTGAACCCAGAGCTTCTTATCAGTAGTGTGCGGCTGTATCTTGCGTACATAAGATTTCAAATGGAGTTTGGGACAAGAAACCCCATTGTACTTTGCAAAGATTGGTACTTTGAATTTGTGGGGAATGATTACCCCAGAGATCAAACCCAAATCATCAAAATATAAGCCGGGGATGGCTTGGATTTCACCAGCTTTCAATCTGTCTTCCAAATGCTTGTATTTGATATCAGCGGGTGGGTACTGCTCGTTGAAATAATCATCATCAGATTCTTGATTATTAGCACATTCAGCCTGAGTACTCTTGACCTCACCGACCTAGTTCTCATCCTCTTCAGATGAGTCTCCTCTTACTGGGATTTTACGGATTATCTCCTAGAATCTTCTACCCATGTTGAGCAGAGCTTTCTTCTTTGGCTTCTTCTTAACGGCCAGCAAAGCCATCATATCTTGCTGCCCCTTGGCTAAGGCGAGTAGATCTTCTTGAAACTGAGAGTTCTGGGTTTGGAGTTCCATCACAGTTTTCTCTAGATCCATCTTGCTGAAATAAACAGCAGAAAGATAAGGAAACCTGTTATGCGAAAACCTGTCATGTCATGATGCATGGAATATGTATATGCAGATGATTTCAAGGATTAATGAAATTTAAATTTGTATAGACAAAAGAATGAACAAACGTTAATTCTAATTAGACAAAACAAAAAAGATTACATCATGCCTCTTGGGCTTACAAAATAGC
This sequence comes from Vicia faba, assembly GCA_948472305.1. Lineage (NCBI taxonomy): Eukaryota > Viridiplantae > Streptophyta > Magnoliopsida > Fabales > Fabaceae > Vicia > Vicia faba. The sequence goes on from OX451736.1 coordinate 681,446,297, forward strand.
CTTCTAGGATAAAAATACCGAACGCATCCTCTTTGGCGCGAGGTAAGCGTTCACATTCTGCTCTTCTTGTAGCTGTTTTGTAAGCTCCAAGACCCTCTTCTCACTAGCATAGAACTGAGCCTCGAAAGTGTCTCATTCTTCCTTCAGCTGGATCCAACCCTTTTGTATGTCTTCGAGAGAGGTAGGTATATCAGGATGGAGGATAGTGTAGGGAACATTTCCTTCGACCACAGGCTCCATAGTGATTGGTAAGATGGAGGGATAAGGCATCACAAGTTTCTGAGCGCGAGTTCGTACCCATTTAAGGTAAGGCTCGAGGGGGATGGAGTTCTTGTGTCCTAACGTCTTGCTATCCACCTTGTTCAACATCCTCCAAGCTCGGATAAACCTTTGGCGATAACCTTGATTGACGCTCTCGTAGTCAAATACCAAACCTTGAATAAGCATCTCATGGGGACCATCCCTTTGGGCGTAACTAAACTGTCTTAAGGCTAAGCAAGGGTTGTAAGTGATACCTCCTCTAATGCCAAGAAAATGGACATTAGGGAATTCTCCATAACGGTCGATGATAGTAACATTCTCCAAAGAGCAGGAACACCAATAAATATCTGAATGTATGAGCGTCATCAACCTATGTGACCACCTTGAACCTTGCTTGTTCTTAAATACAGATTGGGGAAGATGCAAAATAAACCATCTTGCTAAGAGAGGAGTACAACACATGAGGATACCTCTTTTCCTCGTAGTACGAGTGTGAAAGGAATGAAGGATGTCCCCTAGCAAAGTAGGCACTGGGTTATGAGACATGAAGATTTTGACAGCGTTGACATCTATGAGTTGGTCAGGATTTGGAAACAAAACCATCCCATAGATGAGGAAAGCCACAATTTCCTCAAAGGCTTCTAAGTCTAAGGAATTCCAACAGCTTTGGGCTTTCTCAAACAAGAACTTTGCTAGGAGACCCTTGCCACCACTCCTTGTTTCCCAATTAGTTGTTGTTGTACCCCAAAATTTTCCCTCTCAAATTTCTCAGAACATTTCAAGAAAGATCTCCAAGTTGCTCAAGGTAGCCCAAGGGTTAGCCAGACAAGCTCTCTCCTAAGGCAGTCTACTCAAATTAGGGTTTTGCAGGAAAAGTCAACTCAACTTTGACCAAGCATAACTTTCTCATACTTTATGAGAAATGACCCATCTAAATCTCATTTTGAAGAGGATGCAATTACCTACAATTCATCTTCAGCTCCCAAGATCAAAATATGCACTCACAAGAAGTTATGAATTTGGACATTATAGGTTATTTTGAAAAAGTCAACAAAAACACCTTTTTTTTCAAAGCTTCATACTTGAGAATGGAATATAAAATTTAGATGAGATAAAAAGGGTTGCTTAGATAACATCTCAAGCTTTCTAAAAAGTCCAAGAACACCTCCAAAGGTTCAAAATTGAGGAAGTTATGCATTGTTGAAGTTGGTCTTTTTTGCAAAATTGCCAAAAGTCAACTATCCCCAAAACTTCAAATTTTGTCAAATGGGCCCATTCTTTTTCACTTGTTTTGAGTTGGCATTATAGCCCAAGTGATCTAGCCTTGGCCATGTATCCATATCATATTTTTATTATTTAATTTGATATTTATTTGAATTAATTCATTTTAAATCAAATTAAATCAAATAAAATCAAAAATATTGAAAACCAAAGATCTTTTGATGATTTCAGGCTTCATTGGACATCTAGCACCATTCCAAACTCGCATCAAAGCTTGTGTGCACAAAAAGATTCAAAATAAGCCAATTTTGAAAAGCTTTAAAGGAGGATCAAATCAAATATCAAAGTCATTGAAAGAGGAAGATTTGGGCAAGGTAATCAACCCTAATGCATTGCACAATACTTAAGGAGGCGAGGCATATCAAAATTAAGGTTGGAGATCAGGCATAGAGCAAGAACAAAATTTTCAAAAAGAGGAAAAAGTGTGAGATAGAAACAGAGGTTGGAGGCATCTTGAAGGCTCGTGACTTGTTCCAATCTCTTCCTGGCAATCTCGGGAACCTAAAGCAATCAACACCAATCGTTTTCAAGCCCTCTGGTGCACTGTAAGGCCGTCACGGTATCATCTCTTTCTTGAAATCGATTAGCTTCATTCTTGCATCTATAATGAAAAACAATTGCATATTCTTAATCTACACATCATTTTCAAGCTTTCGGTATTACTCAATTGCATTTATATGACCTGTAACGAAATCCACCATTGTTAGGGTTTCGAATTTGTTTTTGGGGTTTTTCTTTTCAGGAATAATTGGCCCTAATAATGGGCATGGTTGCAATCAAGAGGATGAGACGACCTCAACCATGGTCTTAGAAATTATTTCCATGGCCTGTAGGAGATTTTGGATGAAGCCCTGTCTGTAGTGACGAACATTTGTCCGTAGGTATAAGTGTTGTTGTTTTTAGCCACGGTTCAAGGAAGGGGACGATGAGTTGTCACCCCACCATTCATCCATTCAAACAGCGCGCACTTTTTTTTATTTTCTGTCCATTAGCTTTTGTTTTATATATTATTATTGATTTACATTATATTAACAAAATAAGTCAAACAACGTAGTGGCAAGCATAGCATGGAATTCCCTTCAGGACTTGGGTTCGAATCTCAGGTCCCCCTATTTTCTCCATGATATTTGTTTTCAGGTAATCATGTGCATGCTCAAGCCCAACGTCCACCATGAACACTCACCATCCAGCACACCAGATGGCCAGATCTGGTGGCCAGCGTTGAAGGTGCACCAAAGGACCAAGTCAACGCCAGCGCATTGGAACAGAAAAGTCAGATTGGACCAGCATCATTGGGCCAACATTATTGCTATTCACACCAAATAAATCAGGCCCATTCTCTACTTTTTATATTTTGTTTATTTTAATTTTATTATTTTAATTTATTTAATTTATTTACTAACCAATAAATTAATTTTCTTTTCATTAAAAAAATCACAAAAAATATTTTTACCCAATTAAATTTCAGAACTTTATTTTTCTTTAATAAATATTAATTAATTTAATTAGGTAGATAAATTAGGTAACTTTAATTTATTTTTGCAAATAATTAAAAATCAATTAGAATTAATAGGTTTTAATATTAATTTATTTATTTTATTTTATTTCCTAAATTAACAAAAAATCCAAAAATATGTCATTTAATATTTTTCATTAATTAATTAATTTAATAATTAATTTAGCCTTTAAATTTAGGATTTAATTTCTTTTCTTAAAAATAAAAACAACAAAAAACATTTTCTTTTAATTAGGAGGGTCAAAACCCTAGCTTCGCACTCGATCCAATTTTTCTCGCGCGCTTTATTTTTCCAATTATTGTATTTGCTCCCGGTTTGTAATAATTAATTAGGACATTTATTTTTCCGCTTTTAAATTTCAAAGGGTTGCTTTTGGCGATGTAAATACCCGACGCCTTGTAATAATTTAGTTTCAAATTCCGCACCTTTAATTTCTGTAAATATACAACTGCTAGATGTTTGATAATAGGGCTTGCATGACAAGAATGAATGTTTAATCTTAAAATGGTTAGATCACCCTTAACATGTGCAAAGATAAAAATAACTGAAATCAACACACTCGCACATGCGCACTCCTAGGGTACATCCCACTTGGTTGCCTTTGTAAACGGTCATTAAGTATAGGTTATTTTAGAGGTTGCCCTCTTGTCTAAAAGATCATAAGTTACCTCGAAACGGTTGCCTCGGATATTGTTGCCTCGAATAAATGATCTAAGACATTAGGGTTACCGCTAAGACGTCCTAACATTGCTTTAGTGACCGTATGTCCCTCTTCGAATTGACCCTCAAACTCTAACGACGGTGCTACCTACTCACTAATAGTGGGATATCATTGTCTAAAGGAAATTAGCATAGAACGATTCTCTTTTCGAGTAGGTAGATTAGTTCTTAGATACTTGTTCATCCAAAACAAAACCTTTTTCACACTTACACACTTTTACAAACAAGTTTTCAAAAACACTTCATTACACTCTTAAGCGAGAGTTAAATCGAAGTTAAAACAAAAACTTTTCAAAACCCACAAGTACAAAGAAAACAATTTTGAAAATGATGAGCAAGTACCTAAGAGCCCGTAGATAACTATGGATAGAAAGGGTGCTAATACCCTCCCTTTCTATAATTTGCCCCCCGTAATCAATTATCTCGAAAAAGGAATTTTTCTGTGCTTTTTTCCTTTCCTTGTTGGATAAAATAAAAGTCGGCGGCGACTCTTGCTTACCGCGACATTTTGCAAACACAAACGCAAAACGCAAACCAGTATTCCAAAAACAGCCAGTTCTTCCCACCGTATCACAGAACTGGCGACTCTGCTGGGGAGTTAATAAGTGGGGTGTACCTTAGGAATAGTTCATCATAATGTTTTCAATTACTTGATTTGTATGCTTTATTTTTGTGGGTTTGAATTGGAGTTACTATAGATCCTAACCCGGACCTGGGGATACCTTTTAGGTAAGTAGCAATAGACTATGAGGGAACTGTACGGCGTAGATCGATACGGTTGAAGCAGTAGCTACGTTGGTGTGGCACTTTAGTTTGTACCGAGATCCCTTGTGGTGGAACAAGGAGAATATAGGGCTGCTAAGGGGTCATTAAGCACCAACTGACCTTAGAACCTATAATTGACCAATTTGGCCATAGAAAAGTAGTTGTATGCTACACTCATTGAGACCAAACTCTCGTGATGATTCCGGCCACAAGAAAAGGTTGCCAAACTAGAATTATGACTGATCGAGGGTGGTCAGTGATATTGAGATCCTCTAGAACCCGGTTAATATTTCTAGGACAGGTTGAACCAACTAAACTGAAAGAGGGTAATACCTAAACTCCATGCCAGCTTGAAATTTAAGGGCTACTGTGTGACTTGTGTGCCCTTACCATCTTTGCTATCTGTGAATACTTGTGGTGTGTTTCTATCATGACATCATGCATCATGACATTGCATGCATATTGCATTGGACTAACCATTTCAAAGACCAATGGGATTCATCTTTGTTCTGTTTTGCAGATCATGGCATCTATGCATAGAAATACTATTCGGATCAGCTTTGTACAGATTCCTACTCAGCTTAGAGATTTGGTTTCTAAGGTTCCTGACACTTCCTCCTTTGTCAGAAGACATGGTCACCTCCTTGGTTTGGTCACTTCTAAGATGGATGAGCAGATGATGAGTGTCTTGTGCCAGTTCTTTGATCCATTATACCACTGCTTCACCTTCCCGGACTAACAGTTGGTCCCTACTTTGGAGGAGTTCTCTGATTTTCTTGGTATTTCTATTCTGGAGTAGACACCATTTACAGGTTGGGAGATAGCTCTTAGGCCAGAGGATGTTGCTACAGCCCTACATCTGACAAAGGCTGAGGTAATGTCTAACTGGGAGACTCGGAGTGGGACAAAAGGCTTCTTGGCTAAGTTCTTGGTTGATCAGGCTAATCAGTTTTGGGACAGTTTGGATTTTCAAGCATTCGAAGACATCCCGGTTCTTCTCATATATGGTTTGGTTTTGTTCCCTAACTCAGATTCTTTTGTCGACGTGAACGCAGTGAAGATTTTTATGTCCTGTAATCCAGTGCCCACTCTCTTAGGGGACATTCTGCATGCTCTTTATGCCCGTACTGCTCGGAAACGGGGAACCCTTATGTGTTGTGCACCATTGCTGGCGAGGTGGTTTATTTCTCACCTCCCCAAATCTGTTTTGAAGAACAAGGAAGGCATGGGTTGGGCCTATAGGATTATGTCCCTTGCTCACACATACATCATCTGGAGCACTAAAGACATGGAAGAAGTAGTTGTTATTGATCGCTGTGGGGAATACCCCAATGTTCCACTACTTGGAATTAGAGGAGGGATCACCTATAATCCTTGTCTGGCCTTACAACAGTTTGGGCGAGCCCGAAAGGACGGTCCTCATGAGTTGCTGCTTCCGGACATTGTCTTTGACTTCCAAGGGGATGCTGAGGGACATCTCCGCATATTCATACGAGCTTGGAACAAGGTGCACAGGTCTGATCCACACGAGCTAGGAATGAAGACCTCTCTTCCGATGGAACCGTATCTCCGGTGGGTTCGAGCCCGTGCTCAAAAACTGGGGATGCCGTGCGAAGCTTTCTTACTGGTAATTGTTGAGAGTACTGATGAAGAAGGGGTTCCTCCTACCATCCTCCATCCATACATGCCTACTGACATTTGGGCATTAAAAAGGTCTTGGATCCAGTTAAAGGAAGAGCGGGATACTTACAGAGAGAAGTATCATGAACAAGAACGGAAGATCCTGAAGCTTACAAGGCAGCTGGAGAATGAGAAAGTCCTCAATGATTATGTCAACACCAACGGAAAACGACCATGGGAGCGCTGATGTCTTTTATTGCTTTTAGCTTAGATTTACTTTTCAGTATTTCTTTTTGTAACGCCTTAAAGGCATTTGGCAGACATTGTTTCAAGTTTTTAATCTAATAAAAGTGTGTTTCATTTTGGTTTATGAATTTGAATCCCTCAGGTCTTTGAAATTACATCATATGCATTCCATTCCCATACACCTCATTACAGGTACCCTTACAGGTTTTCTCATCTTCTTCGCTGTTTATTTCAGTACATCATGTCTGCTGAAACATCAACTGATCAAGGTATCAAGGCTCTACAAGCTCAGAACACCTAGTTCCAAGAAATGTTCATGAGCCTGGCCAAGGGGCAGAAAGATCTGAAGACTCTTATCTTGAAGGATAAGAAAAATAAGAAGAAGAAGACAGTCCTCCTGAACATGGGTCACAGGTTTGGGAACAGGCTGCGGGACGAAGTTGATTTATCCCACTCATCTGGAGGGGGAGAGAACCAAGAAGAAAGAAGGGCTCCTAGCCTTGTGGTTTCTGATAATGAGACTGACTTTGATGACGACCAGTATCCTCCAGCTGAGGACAGGTATAAGCAACTCGAAGACCGGTTAAGCGCGATGGAGATTCAGAAGATACCTGGGCTAGACTTTGGAGAGTTAGGTTTGGCATCTGCGGTGCTGATTCCCCACAAGTTTAAAGCACCAGTATTTGCTAAATACGACGGGGTATCCTGCCCAAAGCTACACCTTTGTTCGTATGTCAGAAAGATCCAGCCATATACTGCTGATAAGAACCTATGGATCCATTTCTTTCAAGATAGTCTCTCAGGGACTCAACCTAAATGGTTCTACCAACTAGAAGGAGCTAGCGTCAATAATTGGGAAGACCTTGCTGCTGCTTTTTACAAGCAGTACCAATATAATGCTGACCTTGCTCCCACGCGTACCCAACTTCAGGGTATGTCTATGTGTGCGAGCGAAGGATTTAAAGATTACGCTCAGAAATGGAGGGACCTGGATGGAAGAGTACAACCCTCTTTGGCTGATAGGGAGTTAGTGGATATGTTTCTGGGGACCTTGTCTGGTCCGTATTTTAATCATCTGATTGGGAGTTCATCATCAAGTTTTACTGAGTTAATAATGACTGGGGAAAGAGTTGAATCCGGTATCAAGAGCGGCAAAATACAGAAAGGTGCTTCATCAAATACCGAGAAGAAGCCTTTTAAGAAGGAATCCAGCGCAGTTTACAGCTCAAAAAGCCATAATCGACCTGAACGCCGCCAAGCGGTTAATGCGGTAGTTATTTCAAGACCAACTGTTGCCACACAACGCAACACTCAACCAAGGGCAGAGAGGCCTCAAAGACAATTTACTCGACTTAGCATGACTTTATCTCAAATTTTGCCACAGTTGTTAAAAACTAACTTGGTGATTTCGAGGGAACCTCCGAAGAATCCCAACACCACCTCACTGCTGTACAATCCAAACGCCCGTTGTGCTTATCACTCTGATAGCCCGGGGCATGATACCAATAATTGTTGGGCCTTGAAGAATAAGGTACAAGATCTGATTCATGCTAAGGAGATTGAATTCGAAGCGCAAGAAAAACCTAATGTTATGACTTCTCCCATGCCAATTCATGGAGTGAATGTTGTGGATGATGATGTGTTTGTATCCTCTATGGAAGACATTGCTACTCCATTGATGACTGTAAAGAAGATCCTTCTGTTAGCCGGTTTATTTTCGGGTTGTGGCGAAGGTTGTCGTCTGTGTTCCGTCCTACCTACCGGTTGCCATCTATTGAAGTCAGGTGTCCAACGCCTGATGGATAATAAAGAAATTCTGTTTGAGAAGACTTTTGTTCCTTTGTTTCATGTTGAATAAGTTTCTATAATCACCATTTCGACAATTCTTCCAAGGCTTCCTCGAGAAAGCCTGTTAGAATTACATTTGTTCCAAGAATCGCTCCTTTGATCATTACTGTTCCTGGACCTATCCCTTATACGTTGGATAAGGCTGTCCCATGGCACTATGGGGCTGACGTGTATTATCATGGGATTAAACAAGATTTGAAGGATGAAGAGGCTGATACTGATGTCAGCAATATTGTTGGATCTAATAAAGTCACTCGCAACGGAAGACTTTTCTCCCCTGAGATCTCTCCACCAATTGTTCAAAAGCCTGTTGTTATTACACCTACCAGTACATCTGCTAATGTCCCTGTTCATGTTCCAATCCTTACCCCTGTTACCGAGTCATCTGACGCTCGGGGCAAAGGGATCACCGGTGAGCCTACCCGGACGGAGGCACCGAAGAAGATTACTGTTGAAACCTCTAGACAGGAGATAGAGGAAATTTTGAAGATCATCAAAAAGAGCGACTACAACGTAGTCGAACAGCTGGGGCAAACCCCGTCAAAGATCTCTATGTTGTCTTTATTGTTGTGTTCAGAGGCCCATGCTAAGGCTCTGATTGCTTTCCTGAAAACTGCACACGTGCCCCAGGAAACATCTGCTAATCAGTTAAAAGACTTTGTGGCTAGTTTAACTGCTGATAATGGTTTGGGTTTCTCCGACACAGACTTGACTGCCAAGGGGAAGAATCACAATGATGCTCTGCATGTTTCGATTGAATACATGGGTACTACTCTAGCTCATATGCTGGTGGATACTGGGTCCTTATTGAATGTTTTACCCAAGAAAGCGTTAGACCGGTTAGACTGTGAAGAGTTGGTGTTGAAGCCAAGCAACATTGTGGTTAGGGCCTTTAACGGGTCCAAGAGGATGGTACATGGAGAGGTAGATATTCCGGTTAAGGTTGGTTCTCAGATTTTCGCGTCTACGTTCTATGTGATGGACATTCAGTCATCTTATTCTTGTTTGTTGGGTCGCCCGTGGATCCATAAAGCTGGGGCAGTAACTTCTACGCTCCACCAGATGATGAAATACCCAGTGAAGGGAAAAAATTTTATGGTACGAGGAGAAGAGGAGTACATGGTGAGCCACCTCAACTCTTTCCGGTATGTGGAGATGGACGGGGAGTTCATTGAAACCCCGTGTCAACATTTTGAAGAAGTCCCCCAGACACTGGCGTCGACTGAAATTGCTGCTGAAGATCCTCCAATGAGGATGGCTTCCCTCAAGGATGCCCGGGCTGTTGTTGAGAAAGGTGGGTGTGCAAATTGAGGCCAACTCCTTGAATTTGCACATAAGACTAACAAGTTTGGTTTGGGTTTCACTGCAGAAGCTCAAAGGGCTGTTCGACATGCGCAGATCGGAGGACCTCCCCTGTTTATCAGCAATTCAGGAGTGAATGCCATTGAAGACGATGATGAAGAATCTGAGTTTGACAGTTGGATCTACCTGACTGCCAACGGTGGACTAAGAAATTGGACGGCAAAGGACTTCGTGCCAATTTCTTTTATTACCCAGTAATGAGACTTTTGTTTTGAATTTGTAACAGACAATTTTTAAACTTTACGGCCCAGTGCCTTACCCGAGACACCGTGGCTCTGTTTGTGAGGGCTTGATATTTGTCATTTCCATATGTCATTAATAAAAGAATTGGACGTTTTCTCGCATTACAAATTTTGTGCTCCTTGTTTTTCTTTTTCTATCTTGCAAAACAGCTATTTTACACACACTCACATATACAGGTCTACATCCACTTTGGATCCCACTGATAACGACTCTGCTACTGCCAGTTATGACTTTGAAAGTCCGATCAACCAAGCCGAGGACGAAGGTGAGGATGATTGTGAAGTGCCTGGTGAACTTGCTAGACTGTTACTCCAGGAAGAGAGGGCCATACAGCCGCATAAAGAGCCGGTGGAATCAGTAAATCTGGGTACAGAGGTAGATAAGAAAGAGGTCAAGATCGGTGCTAATCTGGAGCCTAGTGTTAAACAACGGTTGATTCAGATGCTGCGTGACTATGCTGAGATCTTTGCCTGGTCTTATGAAGATATGCTTGGGTTGGATACTAATATTGTGGTTCACCGCTTTCCTACCAAGGAAGATTGTCCTCCAGTGAAACAGAAGGTCCGCCGAATGCGCCCAGAGATGTCTGAGAAAATCAAGGCTGAAGTTATGAAATAGTTTGATGTCGGTTTTCTAGCAGTTACTTCTTACCCCCAGTGGGTTGCCAACATGGTTCCGATGCCGAAGAAGGATGGTAAGGTTCGGATGTGTGTTGACTATAGGGATCTGAACAGGGCAAGCCCCAAGGATGATTTCCCTCTGCCTCATATCGATGTTCTGGTTGACAACACTGCACAGCATAAGGTCTTCTCCTTTATGGATGGTTTCTCAGGTTATAATCAGATTAAAATGGCTCCCGAAGATATGGAGAAGACAACCTTTGTTACTCAATGGGGTTCCTTTTGCTACAAGTTCATGCCTTTCGGATTGAAGAATGTTAGGGCTACGTATCAGCGCGCCATGGTCGCTTTGTTCCATGACATGATCCATCATGAGATTGAGGTATACGTTGACGACATGATTGCCAGGTCCCAAACTAAGGAAGAACATCTGGATCATCTTCAGAAGTTATTTGACAGGTTGAAGTTGTACAGACTAAGGTTAAACCCGAACAAGTGCACCTTCGGGGTGAGATCTGGTAAGCTGCTGGGTTTCGTCGTAAGTGATAAAGGTATTCAAGTGGATCCTGCAAAGGTGAAATCTATACAGGAAATTCCAGCTCCCCAAACAGAAAAAGAAGTTAGAGGCTTTCTGGGACGTCTGAACTATATTTCCCGATTCATCTCACACCTGACTGCTACTTGTGAGCTAATCTTCAAGTTACTGAAGAAAGATCAAGTGGTAAGATGGAACGATGAATGTCAGGACGCTTTCGAAAGGATCAAAGAGTATCTCCAAGAACCACTTATTCTGATGCCTCCAGTTGAAGGGAGACCTCTGATCTTATACTTGACAGTACTCGACAATTCAATGGGGTGCGTGCTGGGGCAGCATGAAAAGTCTGGCCGAAAAGAGAATGCTATTTATTACCTTAGCAAAAAGTTTACCGACTGCGAGACCCGATACTCGTTGCTTGAGAAAACTTGTTGCGCTTTGGCATGGGCTGCTCGCCGGCTAAGACAGTATATGCTGACTCATACTACTCTATTAACATCAAAGATGGATCCAATCAAGTATATCTTCGAAAAGCCTGCCTTGTCCGAAAGAATAGTAAGATGGAAGATGATCTTGACTGAGTATGACATCCAATACACGACCCAAAAAGCAATCAAGGGAAGTGTGTTGGCAGATCATTTGTCACATCAGGCTGTAGAAGACTACCAATCCATGAACTTTGAATTCCTGGATGAGAATATCACGATAGTGACTGACTGTGAGACACCTGGACTGGATGAAGGACCTGAGGAAGGATCCATATGGTCTATGTACTTTGATGGAGCTTCAAACGCTTTGGGTAACGGCATTGACGCCGTGATCATATCTCCTGAAGGCTCTCATACTTCGTTCACCGCCCAGTTATGTTTCAACTGCACCAACAACATGGCGGAGTATGAAGCGTGCATTATGGGTCTTCGAGCAGCTATTGACCTAAGGATTAAGTTCTTAAGTGTTTTCGGAGATTCCGCTCTCGTGATCAGTCAGATCAAAGGCGAGTGGGATATGAAACACCCTAATCTTATTCCTTACAAGGAGTATGTATTGACGTTGCTTCCCCACTTTGAGGAGATAACCTTTGAACACTTCCCTAGAGAGGAGAATCAGCTGGCGGACGCGTTAGCTACGATGTCTTCTATGTTCAAGGTCGGATGGGACAACAAAGCTCCCTGGATTACCATTGAAAGGTTGGATGAACCTGCACATTGCTATGACATTGAGACTGAAGAGGTAACAGATAAACCTTGGTTCCACGAGGTAAAGAGGTATCTTGAGGCTCAAGAATACCCTGAGGGTTCATCTGTTAATGATAAGAAGTTTCTGAGGAGGTTCGTGGCGAAGTTTTTCATCCGTAATGGTATCCTTTACAAGAGTAACCATGATTCAACCTTACTGCGATGTGTGGATAAGAACGAAGCAGAAAGGATTATGGCAGAGTTACATGAAGGTACTTTCGGAATTCATTCCAGTGGACACACCATGGCAAAGAAAATCCTACGGGCAGGATATTATTGGTCCATAATGGAAGCCGACTGTTATCAGCATTCTCGGACCTGTGATAAGTGCCAAGTCTATGCTGATAAAGTGCACATACCTCCAATTCCTCTGAGCGTCTTGAAAGCATCGTGTGCCATCGACATGATCGGCGAGATCATACCTACTGCGTCCAACGGGCACCATCTCATCGTGGTAGAGATTGATTACTTTACAAAGTGGGTTGAAGCAGCTTCCTTTGCTACCATAACCAAGAACGTCATGGCACAGTTCATTCGGAACAATCTGATTTGTCGATATGGTGTACCAGAGAGGATCATTATGGACAATGGTACAAATCTCAACAATAAGATGATCACCGAGCTCTGCAAGCAGTTCAAGATACAACATCACAACTCTTCTCCCTACCGGGTGGTGAACGGTGAACAAGGTGGATAGTAGGACTTTGGGACACAAAAACTCTATCCCACTCGAGCCTTACCTTAGGTGGGTACGGGCTCGTGCTCAAAGTATCTTAATGCCTTACCCTTCTATCTTCCCTGTTATCATGGAGCCTGCTGTTGAAGGAGACGTCCCATACGTTGTCCTTCATCCTGACATGCCTACCTCCCTCGAAGACTTGCAGAAAGCTTGGGTTCAGCTGAAGAAAGAGCGGGACACCCTTGAATCCCAATTTTACGCCAGTGAGAAGAAGGTTATGGAACTCACCAAGCAGCTTCATGAAGAACGGAATCTGAACACCTACATTGCGCCAAAGAGGATGCGTTCAACCTTTTTGTCTTAAGAGTTTTGCTGTATTTTTGTTTCTCTCATGTAAGCCCAAAAAGGCGTAATGTACTCAAGCTTGGATTTATTAATATGACATGTGTTACTCTTTTGGTCTGAACAAATTTGAATCTCTAAATTCCTTGAAATCATTACATACACATACCATCAATGATATTGCATGAGCAGGTTCTGTTACAGGTTTCTCATCTCCTCCGTTGTTTATTTCAAGAAGATATGTCTTCTGAACAAAGCATCAAAGATCTTCAGGCGCAAAATACCCAATTTCAACAGATGTTCGCAACTCTGGCAAAAGGGCAGGAGGATCTGAAAGCCCTCATCCTGAAAGAAAAAGAGAAGAAGAAGAAGAAGAAGCGCGTCGGTGCCCTCAATATGGGCAGAAGATTCAGGGGGCCACTAAAGCAATCAGTTGATGTGACTTCCTCATCCAAAGAGGGGGAAGATCAAGAGGGGCAGACAAAATAAGAGGACCCCAGTCATGAAGTCTCTAACAATGATACCGACGACAATGATGAGCAGTATCCTCCCACTGAGGATAGGTACAAGCAGTTAAGTGCTATGGAGATCCAGAGAATACTAGGGTTGGATTTTGAAGAACTAGGGTTGGTGTCTGGGGTAGTCATCCCATGAAAATTTAAGGCTCCAGTTTTCGCGAAGTATAATGGGGTGTCTTTCCCGAAGCTTCATCTCCGTTCCTATGTAAGAAAGATCCAGCCCCACACCGCTAATAGAAACTTGTGGGTTCATTTCTTTTAAGACAGTCTGTCAGGGACTCAGCTTAAATGCTTTTACCAATTGGAGGGAATCAATGTCCGAAACTGGGAGGATTTGGCTGCCGCTTTTTACAAGCAGTATCAATACAATGCCGACCTAGCCCCTACTCGTACTCAACTCCAGAGTATGTCCATGGGTACAAGTGAAGGTTTTAAGGACTACGCGCAGAAGTGGAGATACTTGACTGGGAGAGTTCAACCCCCTTTATCTGATAGGGAGTTGGTTGACATGTTTATGGGGACGCTATCTAGGTCGTTCTTCAACCATTTGATTAGTAGCTCATCGGCTGGTTTTACTGAGTTGATATTAACTGGAGAGAGGGTAAAAGCTGGGATTCGGAGTGGTAAAATATAGAAGGATACCTCGTCAAGTTCAGCCAAGAAACCTTTCACTAGTAATAAGGAGGCCAGTGCCATTTATAGCTTGAGATCAGAGCAGAGCAGGATACCGTCCAACGGTTAGTGCTGTAATGATACTTATGCCTGCGGCTGCCCCACAATGCAACAATCAGCAAAGCGTAGAAAGACCACAAAGAAAGTTCACTCAAATTAACATGACATTGACAGAGGTTCTACCCCATCTGTTGAGATCTAACTTGGAAACTTTAAGAGAGGCTCCCAAGAATCCTAATACCTCCTCTCCTCGTTACAATCCGAACGCTCGGCATACCTACCATTCTCAGAGTCCTAGTCACGGTACAAATGATTGTCGGGCTCTAAAAAATAGAGTACAAGATCTAATTGAAGGCAAGGAGATTGAGTTCGATGCTCTGGAGAAGCCCAATGTCATAACTGCTCCCATGCCTAGACACAACCGTGGAGTTAATGCCGTTGATACTGATCTATTTGTGACCTCAATTGATGAAGTTTCCACTCCCCTAATGACTGTTAAGAAGAATTTGTTTCTGGCCAGTTTATTTTCGGGTTATGGTGAAGGTTGCCACATCTGTTCATCCTTGCCTTCTGGTTGCTATTTGCTGAAAGCAGGTGTCCAACGCCTGATGGACAGCTGAGAAATTTTGTTCGAAAAGACTTTGATTCCAACTATTCCGTGTGAAGATATTGCTATTATAACCATTTCCGCCAGTCCTTCCAAGGTTTCCTTGAGAAAACCTGTTAGGATTACACCCACTACGAGAATCGATCCGTTGATAATCACATGTCCTGGTCCTGTCCCGTACACCTCGGACAAAGCTGTCCCTTGGCATCATGGCGCCGATGTTTATTATCATGGCGTTAAACAAGACTTGAAGACCGAAGAAGTTGATCCTGATGTCAGTAACATTGTCGGGACCAGCAAGATTACTAGAAGTGGAAGGGTTTTCTCTCCTGAGATCTCTCCGAAGATTGTCACTAAACCTATCATTATTTCATCTTCTGCTCCCGCTAGTACTTCAGTTACTATTCTTGTTCTTACTCCAACTGTTACCCCTGCCGATAAGTCATCTGGGACTCGAGGCAAAGAAGTTGTAGGTGAGCCTGCTCAGACGGAGGCACCTAGAAAAATTGTTGCGGAAACCTCTAAGAAATAGATAGAGGAAATTTTAAAAATAATTAAAAAGAGTGACTACAATATGGTCGAACAGCTGGGGAATACCCCCTCAAAGATATCCATGTTATCCCTGTTGTTGTGCTCCGAGGCCCATGCGAAGGCTTTGATTGCATTCCTCAAAACTGCGCGTGTGCCGCAAGAGACTTCAACTGATCAATTTAAAGATTGTGTGGCTAGCCTGACTGCTGACAATGGGTTGGGTTTTTCGGATGCTAACTTAACTCCGAAGGGGAGAAAACACAATGATGCTTTGCATGTCTCGATCGAATGCAGGGGCACTACCATGGCTCATGTGTTGGTGGATACTGGGTCTTCACTGAATATTCTTCCCAAGAAGGCGTTGGACCGTTTGGATTGCGAGGGTTTGACTTTAAAGCCTAATAACATTGTGGTAAGGGCTTTTGACGGGTCGAAAAGAATGGTGCATGGAGAAGTGGACATCCCTGTCAAGATAGGCTCTCAGACTTTCAAGTCCACCTTCTATGTGATGGACATTAGGCTGTCATATTCTTATTTGTTGGGTCGTCCTTAGATCCATGAGGCTGGGGCAGTTACTTCCACACTCCACCAAATGCTGAAGTATCCAGTAAAAGGGAAGATTGTCATTGTACGGGGTGAAGAGGAGTATATGGTGAGCCATCTCAACTCCTTCCGCTACATAGAGATGGACGGGGAATTTATAGAAACTCCTTGTCAAAACTTCGAAGAGGTCCCGCAGATCTTGGCATCAACTGAAACTACTACTAGCAACAAACCTCCTCTGAAAATGGTTTCTCTCAAGGACTCTAGGGTCGTGGTTGAAGAAGGTGAGTGTGCCAATTGAGGTCAGCTCCCCGATTTCACTCACAAAACTGACAAATTTGGCTTGGGCTTTACTTCAGGGGCTCAAAGGGCTGTTCGATGCGCTCGAGTTGGAGGACCTCCCCTACGCATCAGTAATCGTGAGGTCAACGATATTGAAGACAGTGAGGAAGACCCTGACATCGACAATTGGATCTACCTGACTACCAATGACGGACCGAATAACTGGACGACTAGAGATTTTGTTCCAGTTTCTTTTATTCCGCAGTAATTGTCTTACTTGTTTTCTGAGTTTGTAATGAACAATTTAAACTTTTTGGCATTGTGTCTTACCCGAGGCACGATGGTTCTATCTGTGTGGGTTATTATATGTCATCTCATATTTCATCAATGAAGCATTGGATGTTCTTTGCATACAAATTTTACGCTCTCTATTTTCTTTTTTGCTTTTACATTATCAATACAGTTATGCTCTTACACACACTCACGTATCACACTGCAGATCCATATCCACTATGGATCCCATTGATAACAGCTCTGTTATTGCCAGTTATGACTTCGAAAATCTGATCAACCAAGCCGAGGACGAAGGTGAGGACGATTGTGAGGTACCTGGAGAAATTGTTAGACTACTACAATAGGAAGAGAGGGCCATACAGCCTCATGAAGAGCTGATTGAGACAATGAATTTGAGTACTGAGGAGGACCAAAAAGAGGTTAAAATAGGTGAAAATCTGGAGCTCAGCATCAAATAGAGGTTGATACAGATACTGCACGACTATGTTGAGATCTTCACTTGATCCTATAAAGACATGCCTTGTTTGGACACTAATATTGTGGTACATCGCCTGCCAACTAAAGAAGATTTCCCTCCGGTTAAACAAAAGGTCCGTTGTATGCGTCCCGAAATGTCAGATAAGATCAAGGCAGAGGTCATGAAGAAGTTCGACACAGGGTTCTTAGCTGTCACCTCCTATCCGCAGTAGGTTGCTAGCGTTGTTCTGGTACCTAAGAAGGACGGCAAGGTACGGATGTGTGTGGATTACAAAGATCTGAACAGGGCAAGCCACAAGGATGACTTCCCGCTTCCCCACATTGATGTTCTGGTTGACAACACCGTGCAACATAAAATCTTCTCCTTCATGGATGGTTTCTCTGGCTACAACCAAATCAAAATGGATCTTAAATACATGGAGAAGACAACCTTCATCATACAGTGGGGGACCTTCTGTTACAAGGTGATGCCTTTTGGGTTGAAAAATGATGGGGAAACCTATCAGCGAGCCATGGTCGCTTTGTTCCATGATATGATTCACCACGAGATAGAGGTTTATGTTGATGACATGATAGCCAGGTCTCAGACTGAGGAAGAGCACCTTGATCATCTCTGAAAGCTGTTCGACAGGTTGAAAATATACAAGTTGAGGTTGAATCCGAACAAGTGCACCTTCGGGGTAAGGTCTGGTAAACTTCTGGGTTTCATTGTCAGCGACAAAGGCATCCAGGTAGACCCTGCGAAGTTAAAAGCTATACGAGAAATGACAGCTCCCCGTACAAAGAAGGAAGTTAGAGGTTTCTTGGGATGCTTGAATTATATCACCAGATTCATTTCACATCTAACTGCTACTTGTGAGCCAATCTTTAAGCTTCTAAAGAAAGATCAGGTGGTAAAGTGGAATGATGAATGCCAGACTACTTTCGAAAGAATCAAGGAATACCTTCAAGAACCACCAATTCTGATGCCTCCAGTTGAAGGAAGACCTTTGATATTATACCTAATAGTGCTAGACAATTCAATGGGGTGTGTGCTAGGACAACATGATGAGTCTGGTTGAAAAGAGCATGCAATATACTACCTTAGCAAAAAGTTTACCGACTGTGAGACGCGATACTCATTGCTCGAGAAAACTTGTTGCGCTTTGGAATGAGTTGCTCGCTGACTGAGACAGTATATGCTGACTCACATTACATTATTGATATCTAAGATGGATCCAATCAAATACATCTTCGAGAAGCCCGCACTCTCCGGAAGAATAGCGAGATGGCAGATGATCTTAACTGAATACGATATAAAATATACAACATAGAAAGCAATCAAGGGGAGTGTATTGGATGATCATTTGGCTCATCAGGCCGTGGATGACTACCAGTCTATGAACTTTGAGTTCCCAGATGAGAACATTATTTTGGTGACTGACAACGAAGGACATGGACCGGATGAAGGACCTGAGGAAAGATCCCGATGGTCTATGTATTTTGATGGAGCCTCAAACGCATTGGGTAAAGGCATTAGCACCGTGATCATATCTCCCGAGGGCTGTCATACTCCATTCACTGCCCGATTATGTTTCAACTGCACCAACAACATGGCGGAGTATGAAGCATGTATCATGGGTCTTCGAGCCGCTATTGACCTAAGGATTAAGTTCTTGAGTGTATTCGGGGATTCAGCCTTATTGATAAGTAAGATCAAAGGTGAATGGGATACGAAGCATCCGAATCTCATCCCATACAAAGAGTACGTACTGACATTGCTCCCACACTTTGAGGAGGTAACTTTTGAACATTTCCCATGAGAGGAGAATCTGTTAGCGGACGCGCTAGCTATCATGTCTTCCATGTTCAAAGTCAGGTGGGACAATGAAGCTCCCCAAATCACTATTGAGAGGTTGGATGAACCAGCACACTGCTGTGAAATCAATACCAAAGAAGTGGAAGAGAAACCTTGGTTTCACGAAGTTAAAAGGTATCTCGAAGTTCAGGAGAATCCCGATGGGGCATCTGTCAATGATAAGAAATTTCTGAGAAGGTTCGCTGCAAAGTTCTTCCTCAGTAATGAAATCCTCTACAAACGCAACCATGACTCCACACTACTATGGTGTGTAGACAAGAGCGAAGCAGAGAGGATCATGACAGATCTATATGAAGGCACCTTCGTAACCCGTTCTAGTGGACATACCATGGCTAAGAAAATCCTACGGGCAGGATATTACTGGTCCACTATGGAAGCCAATTGTTATCAGCACTCTCGAACTTGTCATAAATGCCAAATTTACGCTGATAAGGTGCATGTGCCTCCAGTCCCCTTAAATGTTTTGACAGCTCTGTGGCCCTTTGCAATGTGGGGCATTGACATGATTGGTGAAATCAGGCCCACCGCTTCCAATGGGCATCGCTTCATCCTAGTGGCCATTGATTACTTCACGAAATGGGTTGAGGCGGCCTCTTTTGTTACTGTTACCAAGGGTGTTGTGGTTCGGTTTATCAAGCATAACCGGATATATCGGTATGGTGTGCCAGAGAGAATTATCACTGATAATGGTACGAATCTCAATAACACAATGATCACCGAGCTCTGTAAACAATTCAAGATACAACATCATAACTCTTCTCCCTACCAGCTGAAGATGAATGGCGATGTTGAAGCAACTAACAAGAATATCAAGAAGATTGTACAGAAGATGACGGTGACATATAAAGAATGGCATGAGATGTTACCATTCGCTCTTCATGGGTACCGTACCTCAGCATGAACGTCGACGAGGGTAACACCCTACTCTCTGGTATATGGCATGGAGGCAGTCCTACCCATCGAAGTCCAGATACCTTCTCTCAGGATTATGAAGGATGCAGGTTTGAACGAAGACAATTGGATTCGAACCCGACTTAATCAGTTAAATCTAATCGATGAAAAGAGACTCACTGCTATCTTCCATGGTCAGACGTATCAAAAGCGAATGATCAAGGCTTTTAATAAGAAAGTCAGGTGTCAAGATTATCAAGTCGGGGATCTAGTAATCAAACGCATCTTATTGCCGCAAGGTGATCCCAGGGGCAAATGGACCCCCACGTACGAAGGGCCATTCGTGGTTAAAAACATTTTCTCAGGAGGAGCTATGATTCTAACCACCATGGATGGAGATGACCTGTCTCACCCTGTCAATGCAGACATAGTGAAAAGATACTACGCCTAACTAAAAGACCCGCTAGGTTGACTAGCCTAGGAAAAAATAAGGGCTTCCCGGCGAACCAAAAGGGTTCGGGAAAAAGTAAGGGATGAAAATGAAAAAATCTGTACACCCGGCAAGTCGAAAACCCGAAAGGGAGGCTTGGGAAAAAAGGTGTATCCCGGTGGATTGAAAACCCGAAAGGGCAATCCAGGAAAAAGTTAGGGATTAAGGCGTGCCACTATGTCTCATTGGATCATTTGGCGACCAGACTTCGGTATCGACTATCAAGCTCGGACGGCGCCAACCAATCTGATCAACCGTCGGCCAAGTAGCAAAGTAATGAGACGCTTGAAGATATAAAGGCAATAACAGAGTTGGAACCCAACGGGGTTGTTTCATATAGCTGTTTTTCTTTCTTTTACACAAATTGTATAAATTCTATCTTTCGGCGGTGTTCTTTTACTAGGACGTCAGCCTCTTTGTACGAAACGCCTATTACAGGCCAACTTCAAAAATCAATACAAGTCATTTTCACAAGAAACTTCAGTTCGTTTTTCTTTTCCTATTTTGTTTTGTAAGAACGTCCATTGATTTATTTTTGATATATGCATTTGAAAATGATGGCTGCTCATAAATATTTACATAAGAAACAAAAGCCAAATACTCGTAATTCCAGAAACAAAAAACAAGAAATGCCAAACCCTACGGTTACTCTGCCCAGTAGGTATCGGGATAGAGCCAGCTTGGAAACATAATTGTTGCTACGTACACTCCCCACAGAGTAAGAGTATGCGAAGGCATTGATGTCAGCTTCCCTGAAACAGGGCATAACTATCCCCAATCGAGGTTCATAATCGCAGGCGAGTCAACAATTTTCATCTCCCCAAGCAGGGTCTATTTCTCTGGGTACGAAAGCTCAATCTCCAACAGTGCTCAACATCTCCAGCAACAAAATTTCATCCCCAGCTGAGTTTATTCCTCCAGGTCATCAGGTCTACCAACGGAGTATCTCTTTCTCTAAGTTGGTCCCCGCAGACTTATTCCTCCATCATCTCGTCTCGACAGAATGTTTATTCTCCAGCAGCAGTCAAGGATTTATTTTCCCATACTCGGATATGTCACAACTAGCATCTCATATTCATACATCATGACGTGTACACACATATCACATACATCATAATCTCATTTATTATGAGAACATCATCTCACAATGCATCTCATGCATCGAATATGATTAACCCTGTTGTCTTTTCAGGAAAGACAGTTATCACCAACAATTCCAGCAGTTATACATCTCATATCTACAAATATCTAATGAAAAATCAGTTCCCGAAACTAAACGGGTCAACTAATCTACATGATCAAGCGGAGTAACCCTACTACCCAGGTTCCTTCATCAAGCCCTACTATCCAGGCTTTCATCTCGAAGTAACCCCACTACCCAGGTTCCTTCACCAAGCCCTACTATCCAGGCTTTCATCTCGAAGTAACCCTACTACCCAGGTTCCTTCACCAAGCCCTACTATCCAGGCTTTCACCTCGAAGTAACCCTACTACCCAGGTTCCTTCATCAAGCCCTACTATCCAGGCTTTCATCTTGAAGTAACCCTACTACCCAGGTTCCTTCACCAAGCCCTACTATCCAGGCTTTCATCTCGAAGTAACCATACTACCCAGGTTCTTTCACCAAGCCCTACTATCCAGGCTTTCATCTCGAAGTAACCCTACTACCCAGGTTCCTTCACCAAGCCCTACTATCCAGGCTTTCATCTTGAAGTAACCCTACTACCCAGGTTCCTTCACCAAGCCCTACTATCCAGGCTTTCATCTCGAAGTAACCCTACTACCCAGGTTCCTTCACCAAGCTCTACTATCCAGGCTTTCATAACGAAGTAACCCTACTACCCAGGTTCCTTCTCAATCAGATACACTTGGTTTCACATTTCCCCAGTAAGTCGTTGTACAGCCTGGACCCTGGCCAGGTATACATTCTATTTTCACCCCCTCAATCAAGAGTTAATTCCCTAGTAGAGTAATAGACAACCGAAGCTCCTAGGTTTTACTTCCCAGGGCATAAATCAACATTCCTTAGCAAAGTCCCCCTCAGCAGGTACAAGAATTCTCGCCAAGGAATCTCTTATGCAACCAATCTTTTCGGGATGGCATCTTTAAAGCCCATCTATGACGATTCTCCTTCGCCTTCCAAATGGCATATGTAAGCCCATTCCCTACATCACCAATCAGCAATCCTGCATGCGAGTGCAAATTTCTGGGCACTCTAGTGTTCAATCATCTTCTACCTTCAGATCACGAAAGGCAGACCGGCCAATCTAACTCTTAAGGTGTAAGAAGATTGAACAGGGGCAGCTGTTGTACCCCAAAACTTGCCCTCTCATTTCTCAAAAGATCATTCTGGACCCTCGAGTTTGCTTCCATCCAGTTTCAGGTCTTGAGTTACAACTTTTCAAGAAAATCATTCACAAGGGAAAAATGATCAAAAACACATTGAAAAGTCAAACTTGGACTCTTAGATCAAAAATCAAGTTTCAACAATTATATTTCATCAAGACATGAAATTGGTTCATCAAAAAAATCAGAAGTCAGAAATTAATTTGAAAAAATAAATTTTCTAAACATTTAGAAATTTTTCTAAGTGTTAAGAGAATATGATACTTCAGAACTTCTGAGTCAGCCCCCACGCAAGTGCAGTCAGAAGTTGCAAACACGGTTCAGAACATAATGCTTCAATTAGAACATGTAGAAGCAATGCTCTTTGGTCAGAACATGATGCTTCAGTCAGAACATGAATCTTCAGCATATGAAGACTATGTTCAACGCTCCGGCCAGAACGTGCCCCTTCAGCATTTGGAGGTTACGTTATGATATTTTTTTGCGATCAGAACATCACCAAATCCCAAGACCTCATTTAAACAACCTGCTGCACTGCTACAATACAATACTCTAACCAGCAGTTAATTCAGTCCATGCCTGCATTTTCCCAAATCCTGTATTTGCACCAAATACAAAAAGCTGTGATAAAAAAACAATGGAACGGTGTGCCAAAAAGTTTAAATCCCATATGTTTTCCCCCCAAAACCACAACAAATTCATCTATAAATAAGTTACTCCATCACACTTGCAAGGGGCTGGCTTTTGGAGAGAGAGAATTGTCAAAAAGAGAGAAAAGAAAACTGTGAAACCTTCATAAAAAATCCAAAATTCCCAAACAGAAAACCAAAACCTTTGTTCTTCCCTTGAAGTAAAAGAACTTGGTATTTTCTCTTTAGTTGCCCTTGCTAACTCCAAAATATCTGAAAGCAGTAGCTCAAGTCCCAAACACACGCTCCAGGTTCAAGGTAAGTCTCCCTGACTCTGCATCTTCTCATTTGGAACATCATTAAACATGTAAATATCATAGTATTAATGTTGTCCATATCACTGCCTAAGTAGAAAGACTTTGGATTAGAACTTCCTGGTTAAGGCTAGACTCATGATTAGGATCAGAACTTCTATAAACTATTGTGCTTTTATCCTTCTGATTTGATGTTTGCTGAAAACTGAATAAGTTATCATTGTGCTGATTGATATAAGGAAAGAGTTGAAATGTAACACAGAACTTCTATTTTTCACTCACTGTTCTAACACAACGCAGAACTTCTGAGTTCTCCCTACATGTCAAACACACTGAACTTCTGATGCTTCCCCTCGTTGTTTTAAACACTCCGAGTTTCTTATTTTCACATGCTCATAATACACTGAATTCCAAATGTTTTGTGTAATACGTAACCTCTGACTTTTGGCTCACTGTCTGAATACCACCCAGAATTTGTGTTTTCCCTCTAACGTTTCTTGCAGGATCTCAGAGTTTACCGATCCAGAACTTCTGATGCCCACTAACGTTCCTTTCTGAGCCATCACATGCCTGGCTTCAGAACTTCTGATCCCTGTGGTTTCGCTCGCAGCAGCACGCTGTTTCAACTCTTTCATTTATTTTCCTTTTTATCATTTTTTATATTAACCCTTTTTTTATTAACATAAAAAGACATAAAAATATTTTTCTTTTATTATTTAATTAACTTAAGACTAAAAAACCATTTTCTAAACAAGTCTTTTTTCTTCCTTATATTGTACATTTCAATATAGTTGTAATAGTAACTTAGGATTTAATTTTATTTGTAATCCCCATTCATAAATATGTACCCCCATCACTAAAATATTGTAATAGCGTAGGACTTTACTGTGGTTCGGTGGGAGAACTGACTTGGGTGTTTTGCATTTGATCGCAAATGTTGCGGTTAGCAAGAGTCGCCATCGGCTTTTCTTTTATCTAAAAGGAAAGGTGAAAAAGCATAGGAAAGACCTTTGAGATTATTTCTTGAGTTCGGGGGGTAGATTATGAAAAGGGAAGGTATTAGCACCCTTTTCATCCATGGTTTTCCATGGGCTCTTAGTTACTTGCTAGATCACTTGCTTTTGTTTGAAATTGTGCTTTGTGTGGTTTTTTGAAAGTATTTTGAAAAGGCTCCATCATTTAGGAAAACTTTGTAATAGTTCTCGTTTGTAAGAACGTATACAAAGTGTTGATCCTTTTGAAAAATGTTTTCAAGTTTGAAAAATGTTTTGAAATATGTGTGTTTGTTTTGAAAATATCAAGGATATTTTTTTTGAAATGGAGCAAGTAACTAGAAGCAATCTACCTACTCAAATGTCTTTCTTGTTCATTTTCTTTTCCTTTGACATTGTTGTCTTACCATTGATTTGGTAAGCAACCCTATCTTTGGAGGTAAACGGGACGGGCACGGGTCATCGTATAGTCATGATGGAAATGTTGCAAGGTATCTTAGCATTTCTTTTCTAAGGACCAAGATCATTTTGAAAGGCAACATTCAATGCGTCATCGAGGGACTATGATCTTGTATTTCGACTGTTTTTGCTAAGACACCCCGCGTGCATAACATGACCATTCTGTAGGCATCAAGTGGAGTTAACCTTAAGGGTTCATGTGTGAATAGTGTGTTTGATTTGCATGCATTTAATCTTTGATTAGATTTATCTACTTGTTGATTTTATCTTGCCATACACACCCTAATTACTAGCATTTATATTCGAAAGCCATAAATAACAGAAATGTAAAGTCCTACGTGTTAGAACATAGTTTGATTCTACAACCCTTGATTAGAGTTTTGATGACAAAAAAATACAAAGAATAAATAAATTCAAAGTTATACATATAGAACAAATATGCTTCTTAAAATTATGTTTTATATATGCAGAAGCTCTGATGGAATCAGCATTAGAAGATCAGTAATATATCAGCATCAGAAGATCAGTAACATATGCTACACGCTGAAGCTTGATGACCAGAATATATGCTGAAGCTTGATGACCAGAATCTGCACATAACATATACACTCTGACTCTGATCAAAGATCCTTACCAAGTCATCAGCACTCAAAAGCGTTATTATAAGCAAAGAAGACTCTGAAGCGTTACTATGTATTCAAGACAGAATTAATGCTAACGGCTCTCTTCAGACAAGATCTTCTCAAAAAGGAAAGTGCATTATTATCATTAAAATGGATTTATGGACAACGTCTCTGCCTTGCCTATATAAACCAGACTACCTGAGAAAATACACACGCATGCACTCAAACAAATTTGCAAAAGCTTTCAAACCACGCTTACTCAAACGCTTTAGCAATTCAATTTTATTCCAAGCTTAAAATTGTGTAATTATCACAGTTGTGATATACTGTTTTATTAGAAAACGGTAAACACATTCTTGTTCTATTATTTGTAAGAGAATTCTTTGAGATAAACCGGTTTGTGGTTATACTCAAGAAGGCTTTAACAGTTGTTAAAGTAGTTGTGTAATCCTTTGAATATAGTGGATTAAGACCTCGTTGGAGAGAGGCGAAATCACCTTGACGGGTGGACTGGAGTAGTTTGAGATCAAACGAACCAGGATAAAAATACAGTGTTGTCTAAGCATTTCGTTTAAGTTTTATAATTAAACCCCCTTCTTGTGTTTTTCACGTCTTCAATTGGCATCAGAGCGCCTGGTTCTGAGCTTATAACACTTAACCGTGTCAGTAGAAGATCCAGCGTTAGAAAAACACAATGGCAGGACCAAACCAAAACATCAGCAATGAAAACAATGAAGAAAGAGACAGATTCAGTGGCAAAACTCCAGTCTTTGATGGAGAGAACTTTGACTACTGGAAAGACAGAATTGAGAGTTTCTTTCTGGCCCATGATGCTGATCTTTGGGACATGGTGACTGATGGATACACGCACCCAGTGGATGGAAGTGGTCAGAAGATTGACAGGAAAACTATGTCTGATCAGCAAAAGCGTGATTTCAGAAATCATCACAAGGCCAGAACAATTCTTCTCAACGCCATCTCTTATTCAGAATATGAGAAGATATCAAACAGAGACACTGCAAATAATATGTTTGACTCTCTGAGAATGACGCATGAAGGAAACATTCAAGTCAAAGAAACCAAAGCCCTTGCACTCATTCATAAGTATGAGGCATTCAAGATGGAAGAGAGTGAATCAATAGAAACTATATTTTCAAGATTTCAAATTCTTGTTGCTGGTCTAAAAGTTCTTGACAAAGGGTATTCTACTGCTGATCACGTTAAGAAGATCATCAAAATCTTTCCAAAACAATGGAGGCTAATGGTCACAATTCTTAAGCTAGCCAAGGATCTCAACAAAATCTTTCTGGAGGAACTTGTCAGCTCCCTCAGAAGTCACGAGATAGATCTAGAAGAAGATGAACCTCAAAAGCAAGGTAAGCCATTAGCTTTAAAATCTAACAGAAAATCTGACTCCAAAGTTTTGCAGGCTGTGGAAGAAACCTCTGATGGATCATCATCAGAAGAAGATGAATTATCCCTCCTCTCCAGAAGGGTGAACCAATTGTAGAAGCAGAGGCAAAGGAAGTTCAGGAATCCCAGAAGATCAGAAAATTAGAATGAATCTTTCTCCAGATACAGAAGGTCAGAATCCTCCTCTGGACACAAAAGATCTGAAGGTTCTTCAGGAAACAGAGAGCCAAACAACATAGTCATCATCTACTATGAATGTAACGAGCAAGGGCACTAAAAAAGTGATTGCCCAAAGCTTCAGAAGGAGAAGCCCAAAAAGAAGTTTGGCAAGGAAAAGAAGAAAAGTCTCATGGCTACATGGGATGATTCTGACACATATGAAGCTGACTCAGAATCAGATGATGAAAGAGCAAACATAGCTCTCATGGCAAACATAACAGAAGACAGTGAAGCTTCTGAGTCAGAATCTGAATCAGATACAGAAGAGGTATTCCCTGACTTTACTATAAACTTTACTAAGGCTGAACTAGTTGAAAGCCTTAATGAAATTCTAGAAAGATATCAGCAGATCAGAGTCAAATTCAGAAACCTGAAAAGGAATCTTGCTTCTAACTCTGATAAGACTAAGAGTCTCAAATTGGAGAATTCTAAGTTAAAAGAAAAAATTTCAAAATCAGAAAACAAATTGCAAAACTCTCAGAAGGAAACAATCCCTGAAACTCCCAGCAATGCTGATGAGATCATCAAGGAGTATGATCACAGCTTTCAGAAGTTTCTAGCTAAAAACATAGACAGAAGCAAAATGGCTTCAATAATCTATGGAGTTAGCAGAAATGGCAGAAAAGGGATAGGATATTAAGGTAAGGTACCTACACCAAAAAATGCCATGGATTTAGTTATAAAACGTACTCCACTTGAATCACACTTTATATATGGGCACACACATGACATAAAATATACAAGTAGTGATTACTCTGTTAAACCAAAATTCAACCAGAGTTTTGGTAAAACTAATAAATCAGGACCCAAGAAAATATGGGTACCTAAGGATAAAATAATACATGTGGCAGATATCTTTAGCAACAAAGCAAAAACACCAATCATGGTACCTGGACTCTGGCTGCTCACGACACATGACGGGAATAAGGCATATGTTCCAAAGCCTGGAACTTAAGCCTGGAGGCCACGTAGGTTTTGGAGGCAATCAGAGAGGAAAGATCATTGGCTCTGGAACAGTAGGTAATTGAAATCTTCCCTCTATAAGTAATGTTTTATTAGTAGATGGATTAATGCATAACTTTTTATCCATAAGTCAATTAAGTGATAACAGTTATGATATAATCTTCAATCAAAATTCATGCAAAGCTGTTAGTCAGAAAGATGGGATTATCCTATTTAATGGAAAGAGGAAAAACAACATTTATAAAATAAAACTTTCTGAACTAAAAAGTCAGAATGTAAAATGTCTACTGTCTGTTAACAACAAGCAATGGATCTGGCACAGAAGATTGGGACATGTTAGTATGAGAAGAATATCTTAGATTAACAAACTCAATCTAGTCAGAGGACTTCCTAACCTGAAGTTCAATTCAGATGCTCTGTGGGAAGCATGTCAGAAAGGCAAGTTTGCAAAACCAGCTTTCAAATCCAAAAACGTTGTTTCCACCTCCAAGCCATGAGAGCTTCTGCACATTGACTTATTTGGACCAGTTAAAACTGCTTTAGTCAGTGGCAAGAAGTATGGGTTAGTAATCGTAGATGACTATAGCAGATGGACATGGGTAAAGTTCTTAAGGTACAAGGACGAGTCACACTCTATGTTTGTTACCTTATGCAACCAAGTTCAGAATGAAAAGGATCTTAGAATCGTCAAAGTCAGAAGTGATCATGGTGGAGAATTTGAAAACAAAGATTTTGAGTTATTCTTTAATGACAAAGGCATTCTCCATGATTTCTCTTGTCCTAGAACTCCCCAGCAAAATGGAGTTGTAGAACGAAAGAACAGAACATTGCAAGAAATAGCCAGAACCATGATCAACGAGACTAACGTTGCTAAGATCTTATGGGCAAAGGCAATAAACACAACGTGTTACATTTAGAATAGAATATCCATAAGACCTATTCTGGAAAAGACTCCATATGAATTGTGGAAGAACAGAAAGCCCAACATTTCCTATTTTCACCCATTTGGATGTACATGTTTTATTCTGAACACAAAAAGTTATTTGAACAAGTTTGACTCTAAAGCACAAAAGTGTATTATGTTAGGATATTCTGAGCGCTCAAGAGGGTACAGAGTATACAATACAGAAACACAGATTGTGGAAGAGTCAATCAGTGTTCATTTTGATGATAAGCTTGACTCTCAAAAGTCAAAGCAGAATGAATTCCTTGCAGGTATGGAAGTTGAACTCACAGGTACTGAAGACAAATCATCAGAAGCTCTCAACAGAGACACTCCCTCAACATCAGAAAGAGGCACTGCAAGCAATCCAACACCTTCTGTTGATCAACTCCATAAAAGACTATCCAGAAGCAGCTTGGATCACCCAGAAGAAACAATCTTAGGAAGAAAGGAAGATCCAATTAGAACAAGATCTAGCTTCAGAAACTCTGAAGAATCCCTCATGGGATTGGTTTCTCTAATTGAACCAACAACAATTGATGAAGCACTTCTGGATAATGACTGGATTCTAGCAATGCAAGAGGAGCTAAATCAATTCACAAGAAATGACGTATGGGATCTAGTTCCCAAACCAAAAGGACTCAACGTCATTGGAACAAAATGGGTATTCAAAAACAAACTGAACGAATAAGGTGAAGTCATCAGAAAAAAAGCACGACTGGTAGCACAAGGTTATAGTCAGCAAGAGGGGATAGACTATACTGAAACCTTTGCTCCAATCGCCAGGTTAGAATCTATCAGACTCTTAATTTCATTTGCTGTTAATAAAGGCATCACTCTGTATCAGATGGATGTTAAGAGTGCATTCTTAAATGTCTATATAGAAGAAGAGGTATATGTGCACCAACCCCCTGGTTTTGAAAGTTCCAAAAATCCAGAATATGTTTTCAAACTAAAGAAGTCACTCTATGGTCTGAAACAAGCTCCCAGAGCTTGGTATGAAAGACTAAGTAACTTCATGTTAGAAAAGGAATTCACTAGAGGGAAAGTGGACACAACCTTGTTCTGTAAGATAGTTAAGAATGACATTTTAGTATGTCAGATTTATGTTGATGACATCATATTTAGATCAACTAAACCTTCTCTGGGAAGAAAGTTTGCTAAATGTATGCAGGCAGAATTTGAGATGAGCCTAATGGGGGAACTAAAATTCTTTCTGGGATACGAAGAACCCCATAGAACGCTTCTCACTCCAATCAAAAATCTAGAAGTTCTGTCAGAATTGATCATGGATTTCAACAGCCTTCAAGAGAATGGGTTTGATCTCTCTGAAGAAGTGAAAGCTCAAGGCTGGGAAAGGTATTTTGACAAACTGGTGGGTCCAACATTCCCAATTCTGGTAAAGGAATTTTGGACTCATGCTTCATCTTCCAACCATCAGGTTACGTCATACATTATGGGGAAGAAGATAGTTATTACTGAGGACCTCATTGCATGTTTAATAGGCTACAGAGGTGGTGGTGTTCGTTGCATTGACATGGCTGAAAGATGCACTGATGATGCCCTAATTGCCAGAGAAATCTTCACTTTGGGACTTCCCTCCAGCAAGATAAGGGATTTAAAAGACCAACACAGAATATGGGCCAAGATCATTCTGGGATGCATAAACCACGGGAAGCCTACCAGCTCTCCTGACTACATCAATATTGATCAGCAATTTCTGATCTACTTCATCTCTCAGAAGATCAAGGTAAATCTGGCTCATTTGATGTTTAACCATCTAAGGACCAGTGTCAAGGAAACCAGAGAAGAGGAGCGTACAAAAAGGGACTGGATACCCCTAGGAAGACTGATATCAGATATTCTAACAGAGAATAAGTTGATTGATCATCTTACAGAGGCTCAGGAAATCAACTCTTTGGAAGCTACTGTTGGAAAACAGCTGAATGCAAAGAATCTGAAGAAAATGAAGTTGATTGAGAACATCAAGAAGGAACCCAGCGTCACTCCTTTTGCAAAAATCTCCAGCAGAAGAGTCCCTCTGGATAACTTTCCTCTGTTCTCAGAGAGTGATTCTAAACCAGATATAATTCTAAGATATCTGGATGCATGCAAGGCGGATGGGACAGCACCAGCTTTGAACATTCAGGATCTCCAACAGAAGGCTCCAGAAGTTGTACTGAAGAAAACCAAGAAAAGGAAAGTTGTAGCAGAAGGATCATCTCAGAAGACTCCTAAAAAGAGAGGTAATCCTTCTTCTGTAACTATTTTAAATTCAATTTCTGTATCAACATCTATCCCAATTACCACTCAATCAGAAAACCCCACACCACAAACTTTTGATGACTTTGACATTGATTTTGACCCCTCTGAATCATTAACTCTTAGAAGATCTCGCTCCCAACCTCCAAATCCAAATACTGAAGCAACCCAGAAAGAACTTGCAAAAGTCCTATCTGATATAGATACCTTTGACCAACACACTTCTGAAACCACCACAGAACCACAACCAGAAATTCCCCTCTCACCAATACCAGAAATTCCCCTCTCTCCAGAACCAGAAATCCCACTACCTCCATCTCCTCAACCAGAAATTCATCCACCTTCTCCACAACCTGAACCAATTCAACCAGAAGTTAAAACTTCTGAGGCTCAACCTTCTGAACCTTGTGAACTAGAAACTCTTAACGATCAATCAAACTAAACTGTTGATTCTGATACCAATCCCATTCCTGGAATCACATAACCTCTAGCCATTCGTATGCCCCTTGGTACCATTGTGAATTTTCCCCAACTTCCCTCCTCACCAGAATCAACTCCACCTAACACCCCATCAAGTCCAATCATAATTCCTGACTCTCCCACTCCCTCACCAAAGAACAGTCCAGATGACCACAGCAAGATTGTCATTGATTTAACAGTTTTTAAACGTCTTTCTGCCATAACCCACAAAACTGCTATCCCAAAACCAAAACCATCTGAACCCTCTCCAGATGTTGGTAAAAGCTTATTGACTTTTGAAACAGAAGTACAAAAGTGGATCACTTCTCTGAAACAAGCTAGTCTTGAGCTGATTGATCCTGCTGCATCAGACTACCTTTGGTCAAAGTTCAGAAGATGGGTATGCTCTGAAACGTATAAGTTGCAAGAACAGAGCTATGGACAGGCTCAACAAAACTTCAGCAATCTGCTGAAAGAAATTGAAGAACCAGTTCTGAGCCAGCTGCTTAAGGAAGAAGTTCTCCCTCTGGACATTGCTCCATGGTCTGAACATCGTCCAGCTGAAGATCTCACTCTGACTGATACTCAGAGCAGATGATTCCTGCTGAAGCACTGGGTCAAGAAAAGGATATTGCAGAAGGCTCTAGAAAGCATCCAGTTTCTGAAGATCCCCAAGCTTCCTCCCTTGACAAGCAGACTCTAGAAGACTTGAAAAGATCTGACATGTTGATGAATGAAAGAATGGATAAACAGGACAACAAAATTGAGGAAATTAAGAGCATGTTAACCCAGCAACAGGAAACCAACATCCAGATTAAGAGCTTGTTGGAAACCTTGTTCACGCATCTACCTCCTCCCTCTTATAATTTCATTGTCTTTAAAACTTGTTTATCTGTAATTTTCTTACATTGATCTGAACTTATCATTGCTTCTGGTTTTTCAATATAAACGCATTTTAGCTCTGATCTTGTGTTCTTTTTGGTAACTGACAAAAAGGGGGAGAAAGAATGATATTGTTCAATAACGGATTACTGAGACATAAGTCTCAAACATTCTGATCTATTTAAATTTTTATCTTTTTAAAAGCTTGAACATGTACAAAACTCTGAGGAAAGATACAGTAAAGTTCTGATGCTCAAAGACTCATGGAATTAAAGGGAAGTAATCAACTCAGGGGGAGTTTTCTCTTCTCAATTCTATACTTTTTATTCTTTATTTTTAATTGAAAAATCTGGTTTTTGTCATCATCAAAAAGAGGGAGATTGTTAGAACATAGTTTGATTCTACAACCCTTGATTAGAGTTTTGATGACAACAAAATAAAAAGAATAAATAAATTCAAAGTTATACATATAGAACAAATATGCTTCTTAAAAGTATATTTTATATATGTAGAAGCTCTGATGGAATCAGCATCAGAAGATCAGTAATATATCAGCATTAGAAGATCAGTAACATATGCTACACGCTGAAGCTTGATGACCAGAATATACGCTGAAGCTTGATGACCAGAATCTGCGCATAACATATACACTCTGACTCTGATCAAAGATCCTTACCAAGTCATCAGCACTCAGAAGCTTTATTATAAGCAAAGAAGACTCTGAAGCGTTACTATGTATTCAAGACAGAATTAATGCTAACGGCTCTCTTCAGACAAGATCTTCTCAAAAAGGAAAGTGCGTTATTATCATTAAAATGGCTTTATGGACAACGTCTCTGCCTTGCCTATATAAACCAGACTGCCTGAGAAAATACGCACGCATGCACTCAAACAAATTTGCAAAAGCTTTCAAACCACGCTTACTCAAACGCTTTAGAAATTCAATTTTATTCCAAGCTTAAAATTGTGTAATTATCACAATTGTGATATACTGTTTTATTAGAAAACTTTAAACACATTCTTGTTCTATTATTTGTAAGAGAATTCCTTGAGATAAACCGGTTTGTGGTTATACTCAAGAAGGCTTTAACAGTTGTTAAAGTAGTTGTGTAATCCTTTGAATATAGTGGATTAAGACCTCGTTGGAGAGAGGCGAAATCACTTTGATGGGTGGACTGGAGTAGTTTGAGATCAAACGAACCAGGATAAAAATACAGTGTTGTCTAAGCATTTCGTTTAAGTTTTACAATTCAACCCCCCTTCTTGTGTTTTTCACATCTTCACTACGATATTACAATATTTTGGGGATGGGGGTACATATTTACGATTGGGGATTGCAAATAAAATTAAATCCTAAGTTACTATTGCAACCATATTGAATGGATAAGAATGTATAAAAGATGTAAAATGGACTTATTTTATTTTAAGAAAATATTTTTGATCTTTTGTTTTAAGAAACAAAATGAAGCATGTAAAATGAAAAAAAAATGTTTTTTTGGTGTCTTTTTTATTAATGAAATAGAAAGTAATAGCAAAAATAGTGAGAAAAAGAGAAAATAGAATCAGCGTATTGCTGACTAAAGGAGGTCAGAAGTTCTGACTCTGGCGTGCTGCAAAATAGATATCCTGTTAGTGAAAAATAGGTAAAGTCAGAAGTTCTGGGTCCGCTGGGAACAAAGTAGTTTTCAGAAGTTCTGATACCACCGGCAACAAAGTAGATTTCAAAAGTTCTGATACCACTGGTAGAACTTGGTCCCCCTCTCCATGCTAGTCAGAACATCTGCAACTTGGTCATTTCTCAACAAAACAGAAGATGTGCATATGATAGTTATGGCAGTGTCATAGTGTTTCAGAAACAAGAAATATCAGAACTATAAATCAGAGGCAAGTATGAATTTTCTAATCCTAATTCTGAGTTCTAATTTCTGTAAGTGTTTAGTTATTGGCATGTATTTTTGGTAAAATCAGGTGTGTGAATGTCATGACTGATGTCATAACATTCTGGGTTATTAGGTACTTTATGCAGAAAAAGAATGGCATACAGTAGCTGCTCTTCATGAGTGTGTATCTGAGCATTTTGCAAAGATCACATTTATTACATTCTACCAAAATCAGTAAACAGGATTCCTGTTGTCATAACCAATGTTAAGACATCCTGTACTGATCTAACAGTTATGCAGTTTGGTTAATTCTGAGATTTTTCAGGAATTTGGTTCATACATTCCAGAAAAGAATATCACGTGGACCTTAGGTTAACTTAGCTCAAACCTAATCTGGTTGATAAAGTCTTGTGACCAAGTCTTGAGGTTAACCCTAATTAACCCTAGCTTTTCGTGGAAGCCCTAACTGAAGAAACAACTGCATATATATTCAACAGGAAGGTTGTTGGGAAGATCAACACTTTTAGACAGAAGATCTACAAGGAGCTGTATAGTTTTAACTACTGTAATCCAAGCAAGTATCATTGTGATAAGTGACTTGGAGTAGGTTTTGATTGTAAGGGTTGTGTATCACTCAAAGCTTTTGAAGCAAGAGTGTTTGTGTCACTAGACTAAAGCTTTGAAGCAAGGTCAAGTTAGGTTTATGTATCACTCAAAGCTTTGAAGCACGAGTGTTTGTATTACTTGATTAAAAGCTGTGAAGCATAATCAAGTGTATGTTCTGAAGAGTGTCTTCATAATTTCATTAGTCAATTGTTTAGTATCACTGCTGTGATTGAGGGGGAGTGAGTAGGAACTAAGGTTTAAGTTGAACTTAGATTGAAGTTGCATTGGGTAGGTCTTAAGTGAAGGAGATAAACTGGTTGGTTTATTCCTAAATTAATATCTCTTATAGTGGATTTCCTCCCTGGCTTGGTAGCCCCCAGAGTAGGTGTTGTTTCACACTGAACTGGGTAAACAATTGACTGTGTTCTTTACTGTTTTTTATTTACTGTCTTATAGAAAGTCAGATACGGTGTCATAACATTCACTGTGACATTGAGTATCTGTTTCCAGAATTTCAATTGGCATCAGAGCAGGCACCCTGCCTGTCTTACTGGGTGAGATCTAGGGATATCACTTTCTGGCGCTATGGACAAAGAAGGAGTTTTTGGAAACAGACCACCCATTATGGATGGATCAAATTATTACTACTGGAAACCTCGTATGATTGCCTTCTTAAAATCACTGGACAAAAAGGCTTGGAGAGCTGCTAATAAAGGATGGAACCATCCCACCATAACTGAGAAAGATAGGACAATCAGTCTGAAGCCTGAGGAAAAATGGAGCAAAGAAGAAGATGAGCTAGCCCTGGGTAATTCCAAAGCATTAAATGCCTTGTTCAATGGAATTGATAGAAACATATTCAGACTAGTACATCAATGTGAACTGGCCAAGGAAGTTTGGGACACTCTCAAAACTACACATGAGGGCACATCCAAAGTAAAAATGTCAAGGCTTCAGATGCTGACTACCAAATTTGAGAACCTAAGGATGATGGAAGATGAAACCATTCATGAGTTTCACATGAACATCTTGGAAATTGCCAACACCTCAGGAGCATTGGGAGAAAAGATGTCAGAAGAAAAACTGGTAAGAAAGATTCTCAGATCCTTGCCTAAAAGATTTACAATGAAGGTAACTGCTATAGAGGAAGCCTAGGATATCAGCAAGTTGAAGGTGGATGAACTCATTGGATCTCTTCAGACCTTTGAGATGGGGATCAGTGACAATGTTGACAAGAAAAACAAGAGCATAACACTTGTATCCAACACTGAAGATGAAAATAAGGAGGATGAAGAAGAAAATATTTCAGAAGCTATAGCCATGCTTGGAAGACAATTCAACAAACTCATCAAGAGAATGGATCCAAAGTCAAGGTCAAATGTTAAGAACATTCCTTCTGACATTAACAGACCTTATGACTCCAGCAGAAGACCAAAGTCTGAAGAGAAGGGAAATCAAAGTAGAGGAATTCAATGCCATGGATGTGAAGGATATGGGCACATTCGAGCTGAATGTCCTACCTTTCTTAAGAAACAAAAGAAAGGAATGTCTGTTACTTGGTCTGACTGTGATTCAGAAAGTAATTCTGAAGAAGAATCTGCCAAACTAGTTACTGCACTAACTGGTATTGGTACCTTTGATAGTGACACCAGTGATGAGGAAGTGACATTTGAAGAACTGGCTGATACCTACAAGAAATTATGTATCAGAAGTGTTGAAGTCTGTCAGCAAAATGAGAGACAAACAAAACTCATAATAAAGTTGGAGGCTGAGAAAAGGGCAGACATTGAAACTATAAGTCATCTAGAAGGGGAAGTTCAAATGATGAACTCAAAACTGGACCAGATGACCAAATATGTCAAGATGTTGACAAATGGAACTAACAAATTGGAAGAAATCCTTCAGGTTGGACAAAATGTGGGAAACAAGTCTGGTCTAGGATTTGTGGCAGCAAAGAAAACTGGTACAGACAAGAAGATCAGGCCTGATAAGCAAATGTCAAAGAAGATGTCACAACATAGCACTCAACATCGGGAACAGAGAAATATGAAGAAAAAGTACCAAAGATGGAGATGTCATCATTGTGGGAGGTTTGGTCACATAAAGCCATTCTGCTTCAGATTGTATGGATACCCTAATCAGAACCCAAGTGTCAAACCTAAGTCCAACAAGGTACCACATACTCCACAGTGGAAGAAAAAGGCTACTGCCCTGATAGCCCACACTTCCCTTAGAGTCTCTGAAAAGGAAGACTGGTACTTTGACAGTGGATGTTCTAGGCACATGACTGGAATCAAGAACCTTCTCAATAATGTTAAACCTCACACCACTAGTTATGTGACCTTTGGAGATGGTGCTAAAGGAGAAATCAAAGGAGTTGGAAACTTGGACTGCCCTGGAGTTCCAAATCTAAATGAAGTATTGATGGTAAAAGGCCTGACTGCTAATCTCATAAGTATCAGTCAATTATGCGATCTAGGAATCAAGGTCAACTACTCAAAATCTGAATGTCTTGTAACTAATGAGAAACAAGAAGTTGTAATGAAAGGAGTCAGATCTAAAGACAACTGCTACTTGTGGGAGCCTGAGAACACTAATTACTCCACTGTGTGTTCTATTGCCAAAGAAGAAAAAGAAGTGAAACGGTGGCACCAAAAACTTGGCCATCTACATCTAAGAGGAATGAAAAGGATTATATCCATGGAGGCAGTCAGGGGGATTCCAAGACTGCAAATTGATGAAGGGAGAGTATGTGGTGAAT
Source organism: Vicia faba (assembly GCA_948472305.1). Classification (NCBI taxonomy): domain Eukaryota; kingdom Viridiplantae; phylum Streptophyta; class Magnoliopsida; order Fabales; family Fabaceae; genus Vicia; species Vicia faba. Next base: position 681,484,485 of record OX451736.1, read on the forward strand.
GTCAGGTTGGTAAGCAGACTAGGATGTCACATCCAAAGTCAAGACATCTGACCACCTCTAAGGTTCTAGAACTTCTACATATGGTTAAACATTTTGCTGACCAAATGCAGGCTGAATTCGAAATGAGCCTCATGGAAGAATTGACCTTCTTTCTTGGACTGCAACTCACACAGATGGAAGACTCAATTTTTCTGTCTCAAAGCAAGTATGCAAAGAACATTGTCAAGAAATTTGGTATGGAGAATGCCAGCCACAAAAGGACTCCTGCTCCTACTCATTTAAAGTTATCCAAAGATTCATGTGGGGTTAAGGTGGACCAAAGCCTGTACAGAAGCATGATAGGAAGTCTGCTATACTTAACAGCCAGCAGACCTGACATTGCTTTTGCAGTTGGAGTATGTGCAAGATACCAAGCTGATCCCAAAGTCAGACATATCAACCAAGTGAAGAGAATTTTGAAGTATGTAAGTGGAACTTACAACTATGGCTTGTTGTACTCTCATGGTTGTGAACCAACTCTGACTGGTTACTGTGATGCTGATTGGGCTGGAAGTGCTGATGATAGAAATAGCACTTCTGGAGGATGTTTCTTCTTAGGAAATAATCTGGTCTCCTGGTTCAGCAAGAAACAAAATTGTGTGTCTCTCTCTACTGCTGAAGCTGAATACATTGCAGCTGGTAGTAGCTGTTCTCAAATGATCTGGATGAAACAGATGCTTACTGAGTATAATGTCACACAAGATGTTATGACATTGTACTGTGACAATCTGAGTACAATCAACATTTCCAAGAATCCTATTCAGCATAGCAGGACCAAGCATATTGACATTAGACATCATTTTATCAGAGATCTTGTAGAGGAGAAGACGATTAAACTGGAACATGTTGCCACTGAACTATAGCTGGCTGACATTTTTACAAAAGCACTTGATGCAAATCAATTTGAAAATTTGAGGGGCAAGTTGGGTATTTGCCAACATGAGGAAATGTAGCAATTAATTTTGCTTAAAATAATGGATGAAGGAGTTTTTTTGTGTTAAGTCTATTTTGATTGGGTTAATCATATGTTTTCCTATTTCTTTCAAAATTGTTAAGAAGTTGAATAGACACTCATTTACCTCCTTCCTCTCTCGGCTCTGTAACAATCCTCATTCTCTCAATCAAAGATTTCTCTCTCGTTGTTACTGGTTTTCTAAGACTATCAAAATGTCTCAAACATCATCCTCTTCCAAGACGACTGTTTCATCCGCATCCTCTGAACAAGATCCTAGGGAAATCACAACATGCATGGATTCTGAAGTCCTGGAGATTACTCCTCTTAGAGAACTGGTAACTAACCCCTCTAAGGTTAAAAAGCTGAGAACAAGGCATGCAGGAAGGTCTCAAGCTACGTCATCTGGTAATCCCTCTAAACCATCATCTTCTGTTCCCTCAGGAATAGCAAATAGGGAAGGCACAACTTATGTTCATCAAGCAATAGCTAGACTTGTTACAAGAATTCTGAATGAAAACCACTTTGTACCTGGAATTTATGTTCCTTTAAATCAAGAATCTGCTAGTCCAAATGTTGAAATAAATCCAGATGTCTCTAAGAATGTTGAGACACCAGACGACAACATTCAGAAAACATCTGAAAATCTTGATGATATCCAGAACCCTTCAGAGAAGGATGTTGAACCACCGGTTATTGATGTGGATGAAGAATACTCAGACAATGACCTAATTGCAAATATCAACCCTAGCATAGCTAGGAGGATGATGAACAGAAAAGGTAAGCAGGATGCTGCAAAATGTCTGACCAAAGAGAAGACTGATGATGTTGCTCATAAGAAAACCAGGTCTGTAGGCAAGACTGGTGTAGAAACTGTGAAGACTGGATTGTCCAAAGGGAAGGTGAAAACCCGAGTACATGCTGGTAGTCTCTCAAAGCCTGTGAGACAACCAATAGCAAAGAAAAGGAAAGAGCCTGAACCTTCTGATTCTGATGAGGAATCATAATTTGAAGTTGATGTTGAAGACATCTCTCTCAGAAGGAAACTCCCTTCAAGCAAAATGGCTAAAGTTCCTGAAGTCCCCACTGACAACATTTCTTTTCACCACCCTGAAAATGCCAACCGATGGAAGTATGTTTGTTTAAAAAGAATATCCTTGGAAAGAGAACTAAACAATGGTGCCATGGAATGTAAGGAGATCATGAACCTAATCAAAACTGTTGGACTAATGAATATTGTGGTAAAGTTTACCAACTGCTATGAAAATCTTGTCAAGGAATTCATAGTGAATTTATCTGATGGATGTGCTGATGGAAGGTCAGCTGAATTTAAATGTGTCTATGTGAGAGGAAGAAAAGTTAATTTCTCTCCCTCTGAACTAGAGGTTACTGACAACCAAGTATGCCAAACCATCACTGCAAATCAAGTCAAGAGTTGGCCCTTAAAAGGCAAGCTGAATGCAAGCAAGCTAAGCATGAAATTTGCCATCCTGCACAAGATTGGTGCAGCCAATTGGGTTCCTACCAACCATAAATCAACCATCTCCACAGGATTGGGAAGATTCATTTATGCTGTTGGAACCAGGACAAAATTTGACTATGGCAGGTATATCTTTGATCAAACTTTAAAACATGATGGAAGCTATGCTGTTAAAGGCCCTATTGCCTTTCCCTCCCTCCTATTTGGTATTGTCCTTGCTCGATATCCTGACATTCTAGTGGAAAGAGATATTGTGTGCAAAAGAGCCCCTGCTCTTGGGTTGCACTATAAGCTATTTCAGGGAACTCATGTTCCTGACATTGTCATGACATCAGCTGAGACATCAACTGTCAAAACTCAATCCAAGAAATCTGATGTTATAGTTGTGCTGAAGGAAACCTGCAAAGAGCTGGAGACAAGGAAAAGGACTCTTGAGAACCTAATTGCCAGACTAGAACAGGAGGAGACTGAAGGACAAAGAAGGGAAGAGGATGCTGCTGAAGATCAGCTTAATGTTGAAGATAGTGCCTCCTCTGAAGATAATAGTGCTTGAAGATCAGTAGAGTGTCAAGCTTGCTGCTGATTCCTGTTGCTGCAAGTGATTTCAGACTTTTTGTTGTTTTTATTACTCATTTTGGATGACTGTATAACCTAACAATACTTTTATCTTTGGCCTATTTATGGCTAAAGAGGGGGAGAAGATTATGTGTTAATTATTCTTGGTATACATTATTTTTTTCTGCAGACATATTATTTCTGCTGCTCTCTATTCTCTGATTGTTTAGGGGGTTTTAGCCAAAAATTTGCCAAAGGGGGAGTTTGTAAGTGTTTAGTTATTGGCATGTATTTTTGGTAAAACCAGGTGTGTGAATGTCATGACTGATGTTATAACATTCTGGGTTATTAGGTACTTTATGCAGAAAAATAATGGCATACAGTAGCTACTCTTCATGAGTGTGTATCTGAGCATTTTGCAAATATCACATTTATTACATTCTACCAAAATCAGTAAACAGGATTCCTGTTGTCATAACCAATGTTAAGACATCCTGTACTGATCTAACAGTTATGCAGTTTGGTTAATTCTGAGATTTTTCAGGAATTTGGTTCATACATTCCAGAACAGAATCTCACGTGGACCTTAGGTTAACTTAGCTCAACCCTAATATGGTTGATAAAGTCTTGTGACCAAGTTTTGAGGTTAACCCTAATTAACCCTAGCTTTTCGTGGAAGCCCTAACTGAAGAAACAACTGCATATATATTCAACAGGAAGGATGTTGGGAAGATCAACACTTTTAGACAGAAGATCTACAAGGAGCTGTATAGTTTTAACTACTGTAATCCAAGCAAGTATCATTGTGATAAGTGACTTGGAGTAGGTTTTGATTGTAAGGGTTGTGTATCACTCAAAGCTTTGAAGCAAGAGTGTTTGTGTCACTTGTCTAAAGCTTTGAATCAAGGTCAAGTTAGGTTTATGTATCACTCAAAGCTTTGAAGCACGAGTGTTTGTATTACTTGATTAAAAGCTGTGAAGCATAATCAAGTGTATGTTCTGAAGAGTGTCTTCATAATTTCATTAGTCAATTGTTTAGTATCACTGCTGTGATTGAGGGGGAGTGAGTAGGAACTCATGTTTAAGTTGAACTTAGATTGAAGTTGCATTGGGTAGGTCTTAAGTGAATGAGATAAACTGGTTGGTTTATTCCTGAATTAATATCTCTTATAGTGGATTTCCTCCCTGGCTTGGTAGCCCCCAGAGTAGGTGTTGTTTCACACTGAACTGGGTAAACAATTGACTGTGTTCTTTACTGTTTTTTTATTTACTGTCTTATAGAAAGTCAGATACGGTGTCATAACATTCACTGTGACATTGAGTATCTGTTGCCAGAATTTCAATTTCTTCAAGAAGTTCTGAACTGATTTACTCCCTAATTAGGCAGACAAATATGTGAAACTTCAGAATATGTACAGCATCAGAAACATGATGTCTACATTGTATTTTTGAACATGCAAATCTGGTAATGCTTAAGTAATGTGGTGAGAGTCAGCAGAAGCTTACCTTGCCATTGGAAAAGATTCTGTGAACCGGAGTTAACCTTAACTCTGATGATGTTCTGAGCAGCTTTTTTGAGGTGGAGATGGATGGAGAGTGTATGGTAGTATGAATACAGAAGTTGGGGTAGTTTCTAATATGTGAATCAAAAACTGTGTGGATGGTTTTAGTCAAGAAATACTTGAGAACAAACGGAGTTTGAATGCAAGGAATCAAAAGTTAACAGGTTTTGTATGTTGTGTTTACAGTTCTTGGACTCTTGGAACTTTAGAAGGGGTTTGTTGTACCCCAAATTTGCCCTCTCATGTTTCCCAAAATCTTCCCCCTGCATGGTTGATCACAAACTCTTGCCTAAGGAAAAGGAAAATTTTTTAGTGTTGCTTCAAGTACATTTCGATTTTCATTCTAAAAGACCCTTCGATTGATGTTCTGAATGAGCCTTTCGATTGGCGTTGTGGATAAGTACTTCGACTGGAATTCCAAAAAGGTCCATTCGAAGAAGCATTCAAAGGGTCCATTCGAAGAAGCTTTCGAAGAGCATTCGAAGGAGGCCATCAGCCCATTCGAAAGGGAGCATTCGAAGGAGACCATCAGCCAATTCGAAAGGGAGCATTCGAAGGCCAGCTACATGTCATTCAAAATTCAAAAAGGGACAGGATCCCATGTGTTTAGCCAACGTTACAAACACTCATTCATGGCTTTCAAACACATAATTAACGTTACAAATCCTCCTTCATGGTTGTCAAACACATAATCAAAGTCATTTAAACCTTTGTCTTCCTGTCCCCTCTACCCCCTCTATATAAAGAAATCACAAATGTTGCAAAAGGACACACAAAAAAGATACAGAAAAATAGAGAACTTGGAGAGACGCTGCCCAGAATTTTCCAAGCCAAAGCTGCCACCCAGCGAACACCTCCACCCTCAGAACTACAGATCGAAGCACCTCTGTTGGTAAAAAAGGATCTAATCTCAAACTCATTTTTAAATTCATTTTGATTGCATATTCATATTATTACTGATGTTTGTGAATGACTTAATGTGCTACATATAAGCTACAGTGCAGAGACGAGATTGTGCCATTGCTTGGGCACAATCTGAGTTTCTCCTTCGAATCCCATGATACAACAAACCCAGACCCAGATTCAGCAGGTGCGAATAAGGGGGAGATTCGAACCGGGGGGGGTAAAATCCCCCTGGACCTTTAACATGTGTTTCATTTTGCAGGAACTACATCATCAGATTCCTGTTCAGAGTTTCGAAGCTCAGCAGTTTAGCTTCGAATTGGACCCAGGACTTCCAGTTTGAAGGATGACATGTCCAGATCGAATACCCTCAGGGTGCAGCCCATCATGCACCTTCGATCCCGCTTCTTCATTGGGTCGAAATACAGCCTGCACCTCTTTCGACCCAGGCCTCCAGAATTATATTTTTTCTTGATTTGCTGCCTGGCCCATTTGTACTTTGTTTACTTTGTTTTTGTTTATTTCTTTTAGTTTGTACTTTGTACTTTGTTGTACTTTGTTTTTTTTCTTCTATTTTCTGCCTGGCCCGCTTCTTCATTGTACTTTGTTTTTTTTCTTCTATTAACTGTTTAGATGTATGCTAACTAGGATTGCATGGCAAGAACTCTTAACTTAAAATCGACAGTAGCTCACCATGACATGCAAAGATAATATAACTGAAAATTGACACACTTTCACATGCCACTCCTAGGGTATACCTCACTTGGTTGCCTCGAACGTGGTCATTAAGTATAGGATGTTTTAGAGGTCGTCCTTTTGTCCCAAGATCATAAGTTGCCTCGAAATGGTTGCCTCGATAAAAATGATTAAGACATTAGGATTACTACTAAAGCGTTCTAACGTTGCTTTAGTGACCACACGTCCCTAAAATCGAATTGACCCGAAAACTCCAACGACGATGCTACCTACTCCTCAATAGTAGGATAGCATTGTCTAAAGGACATTAGCACAATTTAATTCCTTTTTGAGTAGGTAGATGTTCTTAAGTACTTGCTCTCTTTTAAATAAAACAAAACTTTTCGCACTTACACTTTCTTCAAAAACAAAACTCTTTTCAAAACCCACAATCACAAAGAAAAGCAAACCTTTTGAAAACATAGTGAGCAAGTACCTAAGAGCCCGTGGATAACCACGGATAGAAAGGGTGCTAACACCTTCCCTTTCTATAATCTACCTCCCGAACCCGAGAAAAATCTCGAAAAGGAATTTTTCTGTGCTTTTGTCCTTTCCTTGTTGGATAAAATAAAAGACGGTGGCGACTCTTGCTTACCGCGACACTTTGCAAAAACAAACGCAAACGCGAACCAACATTAAAAAAAAGTCAGTTCTCATTCCCACCGATCACAGAACTGGCGACTCTGCTTGGGATCGAATAAGTGAGGTGTACCTTAGGATTAGATCACTTGTGTTTTCAATTGTATTGCTTTGTATGCTTTTAATTTTGTGGGCTTGTATCGGAGTTCTATAGATCCTAAACCGGATCTGGGGTACCCTTTTTTAGGTAAGTAGCAGTAAACTGTGAGGGATCTATCCGGCGTAGACCGACACGGATGAAGCAGTAGCTACGTTGGTGTGGCACCTTAGTCTGTACCGATATCCCTTGTGTTGAAACGAGGAGAATATGGGTCTTCTAAGGAGTCATTAAGCACCAACTAACCTTAGAACCTTAAATTGACCAACTTGGCCATAGAACAGTAGCAGTATGCTACACTCATTGAAACTAAACTCTCGCGATGGTTCCGGCCGCAAGAAAAGGTTGCTAAGCTGGAATTATGACCAATTGAGGGTAGTCAGTGACATTGAGATCCTCTAGAACCCGGTTACTATTTTTTTAGGAGAGGTCTTAACCAACTGAAACTGAAAGAGGGTAGCACCTGAACTTCATGCCAGCCTAAAATCTAAGGGCTCTTTTGTGTGACTTGTATACCTTTACCATGTTTGCCTTTTGTGAATATTTGTGGTGTGCCTTTACCATGACATCATAACATCATAACATTGCATACATCTTGCATAAGGACTAACCTATTTCAAAGACAAGAGGGTTTCATCTTTGCTCTGTTTTGTAGGACATCATGATGCCCATGCGTAGGAATACTATTCGGATCAACTTTGTTAAAGTACCTACTTTGCTTAAAGAGTTGGTTGTCAGGATTCCAAACACTACCTCCTTCATCAAGAGGCATGGTTCTCTTCTCAGTTTAGTCACCTTAAAGTTGGACGAACAAATGATGAGCGTCTTGGTCCAGTTTTATGATCCGCTATATCATTGCTTCACCTTTCAAGACTTCCAGCTGGTTCCTACCCTGGAAGTGTTCTCTGAGTTGCTTGGTACCTCTGTTTTGGAGCAGACTCCATTTACTGGTTGGGAAAAGACTCTCAAGCCTGAAGAGATTGCTGCAGCCCTTCACTTGACCAAAGAGGAGGTAATGGCCAACTGGGAGACTAGAAGTGGAGCTAAGGGTTTTTTGGCTAAGTTTCTGGTTGACAAAGCTAATTACTTCTGGGATGGCCTAGACTTCAAAGCGTACGAGGACATTCTAGCTCTCTTGATTTATGGTCTGGTATTGTTTCCAAATCCTGACACTTTTGTTGATGTTAATGCCATAAAGATCTTCATCTCTCGGAACCCTGTACCCACACTCTTGGGTGATATCCTTCATCAGCTCTATGCTCGTACTGCCCGAAAGCGGGGAACTTTGATGTGTTGTGCTCCTTTATTGTTGAGGTGGTTTATTTCGCACCTCCCTAAGTCCGTACTGAAGAACAAAGAAGGAATGGGCTGGGCTCATAGGGTAATGTCTCTTACTAATAATGACATTATCTGGACTCTCAAAGGCTTGGATGAGGTGACTGTCATTGATCGTTGTGGAGAGTATCCTAATGTTCCATTGATCGGAACCCATGGAGGAATTTCTTATAACCCATGTTTAGCTCTCCGCCAGTTTGGAAGAGCCAGAAGAGAAGGGCCTCATGAGATGTTGATACCTCATATCATCTTTTATTTTCAGGGAGATAGCGACGAGCTGCATCGTAGATTCATCAGGGCTTGGGATAGAGTTCACAAATCTGACCCACATGAGTTGGGACCAAAGACTTCTCTGCCAATGGAATCATATCTCAGATGGGTCCGCATCCGTGCCCAAAAGTTAGGTATGCCATATGAAGTGGTCAGGCCGGTTACTCTTGAACTTGCTGATAAAGACGGGGTTGTTCCAACTATTTTCCATCCTCATATGCCCACCGATATTGGCACACTGAAGAGGTCTTGGACGCAACTGCGGGAAGAACGGGATTCTTATCAGGAGAGGTTCAATGAATAAGAACAGAAGATCCAGAAGCTGACTAAGCAACTGGAGAATGAGCGGATCCTGAATTATTATATCTGCATTGAGAAGAAGAGGCCATGAGAGCATTGATGGACCTTGGATGGTTTCTTTTACAGTTTTTATTTACTTTTCAGTATTTCCATTCTTGTAACGCCTAAGGGAAATTTGTTGAACAATTTAAATTCTGAAGTTAAATCTAATAAAGTGTGTTCCATTTCTTGTTTACAAATTTGAATCCCGATTGTCTTTGAAATCATAAATCATGCGCATTTCATATCATGCACTTCATAAACAGGTACCCTTTTACAGGTCTCTTATCTTCTTCGCTGTTTATTTCAGCAATCATCATGTTTGCTGAAACCTCCACTGAGCAAGCTATCAAAGCCCTCCAGGCCCAAAATGCCCAATTTCAAGAGTTGGTCATGAGCCTAGCTAAGGGTCAGCAGGACCTGAAGACCCTGATCCTGAAAGAGAGGAAGAAGAAGAAGAAGAGGACCATCATGTTCAATACTGGACGCATGTTTGGAAACGGGCTGCAGAATGAAATTGATCTGGCCACCCCGTCTGGAGAGAAAGACAGTCCACAAGAAAGAAGGGCTCCTAGCCCTGAAGTCTCTGACAACGAGACGGACTATGATGAAGAACAGTATCCTCCTGCTGAGGAAAAGTACAAACAACTGGAAGACCGTTTGAACGCTATGGAAGTACAGAAGGTGCCCGGTCTGGACTTCAGAGATCTGGGTTTATCATCTGGGGTGGTGATTCCCCATAAGTTCAAGGCACCTGCCTTTGCCAAATATGACGGAGCTTCCTGTCCAAAGCTGCACCTTCGGTCATATGTGAGGAAGATCCAACCTTACACTATTGATAAGAACTTATGGATCCATTTCTTTCAAGACAGTCTCTCAGGGACTCAGCTTTAGTGGTTTTATCAGTTGGATGGAGCCAGTATCCGCAGTTGGGAGGATTTGGCTGCTGCGTTCTATAGGCATTATCAGTATAATTCCGACCTCGCTCCTACGCGTACCCAACTCCAGGGTATGTCAATAGGGACGGGCGAAGGATTTAAAGAGTATGCTCAAAAATGGAGAGACCTTGCCGGAAGGGTGCAACCACCTTTGGCTGATTGTGAACTGGTTGATATGTTTCTGGGGACCCTGTCTGGTCCGTTCTTTAATCATCTGATTGGAAGCTCCTCAGTCGGATTTACAGACCTCATCTTAACTGGTGAGAGGATTGAAGCGGGTATTAAAGCTGGGAAGATACAGAAGGGCGCCTCATCGAGCACCGAGAAGAAACCATTCAAGAAAAAGTCCAGTGATGTCTACAGTTCAAGAAGACAGAGTAGACCTGAACACCACCGAGCTGTCAATGCGATTGTTATCTCAAAACCTGCCGGTGCTCCTCAGCATCATAACCAACGAAGGGACGAGAGACCTCAAAGGCAATTCACTCGTCTCAGCATGACCTTGTCTCAGATTCTGCCACAATTACCGAAGACCAATCTGGTGACCCTAAAAGAAGCTCCAAAGAATCCAAATACAATGTCACCAAGGTATAACCCTAATGCCCGCTGCGCTTTTCACTCTGATAGCCCGGGGCATAATACAGACGATTGTTGGGTTTTGAAGAACAAGGTGCAGGACTTAATTGATGCAAAGGAGATTGAGTTCGAGGCGCACGAGAGGCCTAATGTTGTAACCGCTCCCATGCCAAGGCATGGAGTGAATGTTGTAGAGGAATACTTGTTCGTAGTTTCTGTGGATGATGTTGTTACCCCTCTGATGACTATCAAGAAGAACCTGTTGCTAGCCGGTTTATTTCCGGGTTGTGGTGAAGTTTGCCCTACGTGTTCCACTTTACCTGCTGGTTGCCCATCTCTGAAGTCAGGTGTCCAAAACCTGATGGATAGTAAAGAGATTCTTTTTGAGAAGACTGCTGTTCCACCCGTTCATTCTGAAGAAGTTTCAATCATTACCATTTTCGAAAATTCTTCCAAGGCTCCCTCGAGGACGCCTGTTAGAATTACATCTGTTCCGAAGACCACACCTATAATCATCACTGTTCTGGGGCCCATCCCCTATACATCTGACAAAGCTGTCCCTTGGCACTATGGGGTAGATGTTTTTGTTCTTGGAGTTAAGCAAGAGTTCGATGCTGATACCAGCGTCAGCAACGTTATAGGACCTGCTAAAGTCACCCGCAGCGGTAGACTTTTCTCACCTGATATTGCTCCACCATCCGTCCGAAGACCTGTTGTCATTAAGCCTGCAAGTATACCTACTGCTGTTCCTGATCAAATTCATATCCTTCCCCCTGTCGCCGAGTCATCTAACGCTCGGGGCAAAGGAATCACCACTAATATGCCTGCCCAGACGGAGGCACCAAAGACAATCATTGTTGAAGCTTTCAAACAGGAAATGGAAGAGATTCTGAAGATCATTAAGAAGAGTGATTATAATGTGGTTGAGCAACTGGGGCAAACCCCATCTAAGATTTCCATGTTGTCATTGCTGTTGTGTTTATAGGCCCATGCCAAGGCCTTGATTACCTTCCTGAAGACGGCCCACGTGCCACAAGAGACATCGGCTGATCAATTTACCGATTGTGTGGCCAATTTAACTGCTGATAATGGTTTGGGTTTCTCCGACGCTGATCTGACTGCTAAAGGGAGGAACCATAATGATGCCCTGCATGTCTCCATTGAATGCATGGGCACTACTCTTGCACATGTGTTGGTTGACACTGGTTCCTCGTTGAACGTCTTGCCCAAGAAAGCTCTAAACAGGCTGGATTGCGAAGGTTTAGAGCTAAAGCCAAGTAACATTGTTGTCAGGGCCTTTGACGGGTCTAAGAGGATGGTGCATGGTGAGGTTGATATTCCAATCAAAGTTGGTTCTCAGGTCTTCAATTCTACATTCTACGTGATGGACATTCGGCCATCCTATTCTTGTTTTTTGGGTCGTCCATGGATCCACAAAGCGGGAGCCGTAACCTCAACGCTCCACCAGAAGTTGAAGTACCCGGTTAAAGGCAAGATTGTGACAGTTCAAGGGGGGGAGGAGTACATGGTCAGCCATCTCAACTCGTTCCGGTACGTAGAGATGGATGGGGAGTTCATTGAGACCCTATTTCAACACTTTGAAGAGGTTCCTCCGACATTGGCATCAGCTGAGAGTGTGATTGAAGATTCTCCTATGAAGATGGCTTCCTTAAAGGATGCCCAGGCTGTTATTGAGAAGGGTGAGTATGCAAACTGGGGCCGACTTCCTGATTTCACTCAGAAGACTAACAAGTTTGGGTTGGGTTTCACTGCAGAAGCTCAAAGGGCTGTTTGAAGTGCAAGGATTGGAAGACCTCCTGTGTTCATCAGCAACTCAGGAGTAAATGCTATCGAAGATGACATAGAGGAGTCTGAATTCGACAGCTGGATCTATCCTACGACCAACGGTGGACCAAGCAACTGGACAGCAAAGGACTTCGTCCCTATTACTTTTATTACCCAGTAATGAACTCTTTGTTTTGAATTTGTAACAGACAATATTGTAAAACTTTATGGCCCGGTGTCTTACCCGGGGCACTGTGGCTCCATTTGTGAGGGCTTTTGTATGCCATTTTCATATATCATTAATAAAAGCATTGGACGTTTTCGCATTTCAAATTTTTGCGCTCTTTGTCTTTCCTTATTATATTACAAAACAGCTATTTTACACACACTCACATATACAGGTCTCAATCCACTCTGGATCTCGCTGGTAACGACTCTGCTACTGCCAGTTATGACTTCGAAAATCCGATCAACTTAGCCGAAGACGAAGGTGAAGATGATTGTGAAGTGCCTGGTGAACTTGCAAGACTGCTACTCCAGGAAGAGAGGGCCATTCAGCCACATGAAGAGCCAGTGGAAACAGTGAATCTGGGTACCAGGACAAACAAGAAGGAAGTCAAGATCGGTGCAAATCTGGAGCTTAGTGTGAAACAACGGTTGATTCAGATGCTGCATGACTACGTGGAAATCTTTGCCTGGTCTTACGAAGATATGCCTGGGTTGGATACCGACATTGTGGTTCATCGCCTGCCTACCAAGGAAGACTGCCCTCCGGTAAAATAGAAGGTTTGTCGTATGCGTCCAGAGATGTCTGAGAAAATCAAGGCTGAAGTTATGAAACAATTTGACGCCGGTTTTCTAGCAGTAACTTCTTACCCTCAGTGGGTTGCCAATGTGGTTCCGGTACCGAAGAAGGATGGTAAGTTCTGGATGTGTGTTGACTACAGGGATTTGAACAGGGCAAGCCCTAAGGATGACTTCCCTCTACCTCACATCGACGTTCTGGTTGACAATACTGCTCAGCACAAGGTATTCTCCTTTATGGATGGTTTCTCCAGTTATAATCAAATCAAGATGGCTCCCTAAGACATAGAGAAGACCACCTTTGTTACTCAGTGGGGTACCTTTTGTTACAAGGTCATGCCTTTTGGGTTGAAGAATGCTGGGGCAACATATCAGCGTGCCATGGTTGCTTTGTTTCATGATATGATCCATCATGAGATTGAAGTATATGTCGATGATATGTGTGATCGGTGGATTTAGAACTGACTGTTGCTGGTTCGCGAAATGTCGCGGAAGCAAGAGTCGCCACCGTCTTTTATTTTCTCCAACATGGAAATGACAAAAGCACAGCAAAATTCCTTATGAGAATAATTCTCGGTTCGGGAGGTAGATTTATAGAAAGGGAAGGTGTTAGCACCCTTTCTATCCATGGTTTTCCATGGGCTCTTAGATACTTGCTCTTGTGTTTTCAAAAATTGTTTGCTTTTCAAAATGTGAGTGGGTTTGAAAAAGTTTCTTTGAAAGATTTCGGAATAACCCTTGTATCTGTCCTCAAGAGTGTTTGAAAAATTTGTTTTGAAAGCTTTTGAAAGTGTAGTGTGAAAAGATTTTGTTTGTTTTTGAAGAGAGCGAGTATATATGAGTCATCTACCTACCCTAAGGAATTAGGATGTGTATAAGTCCTTAAGGTAGTGCCATCCCACCATTGAGAGGTAGGTAGCACCACCGTTGGAGGTGTTCGGGTCAATTCGTTTGTAGGGACAGTGTGGTCACCAGAGCAATAGTAGGACACCTTAGAAGCTACCCTAATGTCCTAGATCCTTTTATCTGAGGCAACCGTTTCGAGGCGATTGGATCTTAGACATCAGAGAGACCGTTAAAACGTCCTATACTCGACGACCACGTTCCGAAGGCAACGGGTGAGGCGTACCCTAGAAGTGGTGTGTGTATTGTGTGTTGTTTTCATGTTATGTCTTATCTTTGATCATGGCATTGTGAGCTACGCGTTGCTTTTAATTGACATACATTCTTTCATGCGAGTTAGCAGTTAGGAGTGCGGAAAATTAAAAGACGGAAAGATAAAAGCTACGCTATTACAAGGCGCGAGTCTATACATCGCCAAATTACAAAGATCCATTTTTGATAAAAGATGCGGAAAGTAAAAAATGCGGTAAACCTAATTACTATTACATCCGGAAGGCAGTTACATAATAATCCATAAGAAAAATAATGCGCAAAATAGAAATTGGAACGTATTAGGGTTTTGGACCCTTTTGGGAAATTAAATTAAGTTAAAACCTAATTAATTATTTAATTAAAGAAAGGAAAGTGTTTTTTATGTTTTTTTGTATTTATGAAAATAAAGAAAATTAAAATTAAAAGGAAACCCTAAATCTAGATTATTTTAATTATTAAAGAAAATGTCAAAGTTGACCTAATTTACTAATTAATTAATTTACATGTTTATTTATAAAATAATAGTAATAATAAATAATAAATAATGATGAAAATACTTAATTAAGAAAAAGATGAAAATGTCAAAACCTAATTCTACATATTTTTTATTTATTAAGAAAAAGTGTTAAAATTAAAACCTAAATTAACTAAGTTAATTGTTAGAGTTTATTTACAAAAATTAATTAGTGAAGAAATTAATAATAATTAAATATATTTGTATTTTTGATTTTTCTGTTTTTATTATGAAAAGAAAATTATATTAGGTGAATTAAATAAAAACAATTAAAAATAATTGAAAAGAATTAGAAAGAAAAGAAAATTAAATTTAAAATACAAACAAAGGGGGGTGTCTGGCCCATGTGGAGGTGTTTGTGGAATTCTGGCCCATTAGAACAAAGGCCTTGCTGACTTTTCAGGGATCATGTGCACGTTGGTTGACCCAGGCATAGGATAGACCTCATTTTGTGGCCTTCAGATTGATCATCATAAGCGCGTGGCAGCCTTAGGCGTGAGGATGCATGGTGGGATATTGGATGAGTGATGTACCTGAATGTGTTAGAACAAAAATTATGAAGAATATATGGGGGACCTGGGAATCGAACCCAGGTCCCAATGGTTGCAATACACATCCTCTACCAACTGAGCCACTTAGCACGTTTGTATATATAATAGACAATAATTAATATATATGAAAACCTCAATTATGCTGAAACATTAAAAAACTGCGCCAAGATTTGAATGCCCCAGTCATGTAATGCCACGTCCATCTTCTTCCTTGTTCTTCCTGCAAACATGAAACAAGTAGCAGGGGTTTTAAACCCCCACTAAGTGGAATAGTGAAAAATAGCGAATAGAAGAGGAATCAACATAAATTGAGCGCGAGATGTTGGTTGAATTCGTCTGGCCTTGACGAATTCAACCATGGTCATGGCTTAGTCCAATTTTTCCTGATACTTAAAGCCCTAATTTGAAGCTTCTGAAAACCTAATTTTCGTCCATGGTAGATTTGGATTCAGGCAGCGTTAGGTCAATTAACTTATACCAATCGCTTCAGAAGGTACCTATTAGTGTAAATCAAACAAGAAAACCAATTAAAAGCACATGAATCATGATATGTCAAATTGGAAAAAAAAGCAAACTGTATGGCTCGTGTTCTTCAATTCTTCGCGTGTTAGGATTGATTCTTGATTGCAAACGCTTCCTGGAGACTCAGGCAACGTATTGGAATCCTTTTTTGGCTTTGAATTGTCCTCCAACTATGAAATCAGTTTCCAAGTTTTTGTTGAAATTTTGCAATTTGGTTATGGAGCATGAGCAGCTTTTTCGTGTCCTTCTGAATAGGGTTCACTCTTGCATAAGTATGTGAAGCAAATTAGGTCAAAATAAAGCCCATGAATCCATGAATTGATGACTTGAATCTTTGATTGCTAATCATATCTTTTTTCAATCTTTTTCCATGGAAACTTTGCCAATTATGGAAGATCTTGTCTTGTTGATTGATGCACGAAATCCTTAGCATGTGTGGAGTATATTTGCTGCATAAAAAGATTTGACAACCATTATTTGATATTTTTCTACAATTAAAACTAATTAAATGAATTAATAAGAATAAAAATTCAATTAATTAATTAAAAATAAGAAAATAAATCCTTTTAAGTTCAATTGGTCGTGCATAGGCTTTGGGTAATGATTCAAGGAAGAATTTGAGGCCCATTAACAATTTTGAAGTGTTTTAGGCAAAGTTGACTTTTGAAAATTCCCAAAAATTTCCTAACTTCTCCAATGCATATCTTGCTCAATTTTGTAGCTATGAACATGTTCTTGGACATTTTGGAAAGGTCTTGAAGTCCTCTAACCAATGCATTTGGTCCCATGTCATTTTGATTTACCAATCTCAAGTTATGGTCTTTGACTTAAAGTGCCTTTTTGTTGACTTTTGAAAATGACCTATAATGTTGAAATTGATAACTTTTTGTGAGAGCATTTCTTGGACTTGGAGTATGAAGATGAGTTGTAGGAAATTTCATCCTCTTCAAAATGAGCATTGGATGGGATTTTTCTGATAAACCATGAAGAAGTTATGCCTTGGTCAATTTGCAGTTGACTTTTCAACTGTCCAAAAATAGAAACTTTTGCATCTTGAGACTTTTTGAGCCATGCTTGTGGAATCATGGTCAAGATTTGACCAAATGATGATTGTAGCTTCAAAATAAGATGTTTGACCAAAAATTTTGACTTTTGACTGCCAAATGACCATTTTGCCCCTACAGTTGACTGTGGAGCATTTAGGGTTTTTGACTGTGCAACTTGATGCTGTGAGTCCTGAAACTTGACATATGGATGCTTGACAATGTATGTAGGCAAGTGGGACTTGATTGGACCCTTGAGAACTTCATTTTCTTTGCCAGAACCAAAACCCTAATTTTGACTGTGTTAGGAGGCAATTGGACTGTGCAACCCTTGAGAGGTTTTGAACCATGATCTTGACAAATCTTGAAGAATATGGGAGGGAAAATTTTGGGGTACAACAGTTGCCCCTGTTCAATCTTCTTAAACCTGAGGATGTAGATTGGCTGGCGTGCCTTTCGTAATCCGAGGGTAGAAGATGATTGAACACTAGAGTGCCCAGAAATTTGCACTCACATAGTAGAATGTTAGCAGTGTGATGTCGGGAATGGGCTTACAGATGCCATTTGTAGACTGATGGATAGAAGGATGGGCTTATGAATGCCATCTGGAGATGTGACAGAATCTTGTCGGGAATGGGCTTATGGATGCCATTTGGAGACTGTCGGTATGTGGATGGGCTTATAGATGCCATCTGGGTGTCGATCGCGTAAGGGATTCCTTAGCGAGAACTTGCGTACCTGAGAAAGAAAGATAATTACCTGGCCTATTATAGGGGTTGATCTTCAAACTCTTTATGTAGATATGCCCTGGCTGGATACAGGTATCGAATCTGGAAAATAGTCGTCAACAGATACACCCTGGCAGGATACAGGAATCGGATCTTCAAACTCTTCAGACGTGCCCTGGAAGGATACAGGAATCGAGTCTGGAATTAGTCGTCAACAGATACACCCTGGCAAGATACAGGAATTGGATCTTCAAACTCTTCAGACGTGCCCTGGCAGGATACAGGAATCGAGTCTGGAATTAGTCGTCAACAGATACACCCTGGTAGGATACAGGAATCAGATCTTCAAACTCTTCAGACGTGCTCTGGCAGGATACAGGAATCGAGTCTGGAATATAGTCGTCAACAGATACACCCTGGCAAGATACAGGAATCAGATCTTCAAACTCTTCAGACGTGCCCTGGCAGGATACAGGAGTCGAGTCTGGAATATAGTCGTCAACAGATACACCCTGGCAAGATACAAGAATCGGATCTTCAAACTCTTCAGATGTGCCCTGGCAGGATACAGGAATCGAGTCTGGAATTAGCCGTCAACAGATACACCCTGGCAAGATACAGGAATCGGATCTTCAAACTCTTCAGACGTGCCCTGGCAGGATACAGGAATCGAGTCTGGAATTATCCGTTAACAGATACACCCTGGCAAGATACAGGAATCAGATCTTCAAACTCTTCAGACGTGCCCTGGCAGGATACATGAATCGAGTCTGGAATTAGTCGTCAACAGATACACCCTGGCAAGATACAGGAATCGGATCTTCAAACTCTTCAGACGTGCCCTGGCAGGATACAGGAATCGAGTCCGGAAATAGTCGTCAACAGATACACCCTGGCTGGATACAGGAATCGGATCCTCAAACTCTTCAGACGTGCCCTGGCTGGATACAGGAATCGAGTCCGGAAATAGTCGTCAACAGATACACCCTGGCTGGATACAGGAATAGGATCTTCAAACTCTTCAGACGTGCCCTGGCTGGATACAGGAATCGAGTCCGGAAATAGTCATCAACAGATATGCCCCAGCTGGTTACAGGAATCGAATCTTCAAACCCTTCAGACGTGCCCTGGCTGGTTACAGGAATCGAGTCCAGAAATAGTCGTCAACAGATACACCCTGGCAAGATACATGAATCAGATCTATAAACTCTTCAGACGTGCCCTGGCTGGATACAAGAATCGAGTCCAGAAAATAGTCGTCAACAGATATGCCTTGGCTGGTTACAGGAATCGAATCTTCAAACCCTTCAGACGTGCCCTGGAAGGATACAGGAATCGAGTCTGGAATTAGTCGTCAACAGATACACCCTGGCAAGATACAGGAATCGGATCTTCAAACTCTTCAGACGTGCCCTGGCAGGATACAGGAATCGAATCTGGAATTAGTCGTCAACAGATACACCCTGGCAAGATACAGGAATCGGATCTGGAATCACGACAGTTGATAGTAATTATCTTTGTATTGACCTTTGTCCTGAAAAGACAAGACGTTAGTTGTATGCAATGTCATGATGTATGAAATGTGTGATGTCATGAGATGACTGAGATTTGTATGTTCATGATGCGTATATGCATGCTATAATGTATGAAGATGCGATGTTTATGAAGGTATTTTTGTCTAAGAAAGTAAATCCTTGACGAATGCCAGGAAGTTAACTCCTGGGCTGATGTTGAAGAGTGAGATTCTTCGTTTCCGCTGGGGATAATGGTTGCAAGAGTAAACCGGTAAGAGAAGATGACTCCGTTGGGGAATAAAGTTGTTGGAGAGATTACTCTGCGGGGAATACTCTATGGGGAGAGAGGTACTTTGTTGAGATTGATGATAACTCCGCTGGGGATATCGTTGGTAAGTTTTGTTGGAAGTTTTGATGAACTCCGCTGGGGACAGGAAGACTTCGTCGGGGACGATATTTCTGTGGTAATTAGCTGAGGATAAACCAGTTATATCCTGGTGGGGAAATAACCTTTAAATAAAACCGGGGGGCGCGTTCATACTCTACAGGTGATAAGCTTCCAAAATCTACTGGGGATGAGCTTCCTACTGGGGAGATTGACTGGACTCTCTTGGGGAGATCTTTTGAGATTGCACTGGGGAAGTGGCTCCACTGGGGGGTCTGTATTCCGCCGGGGAACAATCTTAGATCAAGATTGCCGGGGATGCTTGTTAGGAATGTCTGCATACTCCGCTGAGGAATGTTGAGATTTTCTGGGGATACCCCAACTTCCTTGAGGTTTACGGTAGATTAACTCTGCTTGGGGAGTGTGCTGCTGACTTACTCGAGATATTGTTCTTTGTTAGGGTTGATGGGAAACCAACTGCTTGGGAGAATTGTTGAGTCTCATTTTACTCGGCGGGGAGTGAAGGTATCTGGGTTACATTCTTCGGCCGAACTTACCTTGGTACCTTGGTGGACAGAGCAATTAGATTGCTTAGACAACTCATTATTGCCCCTGTTTCTGATGTTACCTGTAATTAATCCTTTGTTTCGTATGCAAATATTTATGAGTTAGCAATTAGTGTCAAATGCATATATCACAATTGAACATTGGACGTTCTTCGCAAAACAAAACAGAAAAAGGAAAAATAATTGGCGATTGGTCTGAAAAGTGAATTTGTATTGATTTTTGAATTTGCCTGTAAATAGGCGTTTATGTACAAGAGGCTGACGTCCTAGTAAGAGAACGTCGTCGAACAACAGAGTTTATACAATTTGTACAAATAAAACAAAACAGTTGTGTGAAAAGAATAATCCCACTGGGTTTCAACTCTGCTATCGCCTTTATATCTTCGAGCGTCTCATCACTTGGCTGCTTAGTTGAAGATGAAGCTGATCAATCGATGCCGTCTGAACTTGATGTTGATACCGGATTCTGGATGCGAGGTGATCCAATGAGACATAGTATTACGCTTATCCCTAATTTTTGCCTGGACCGCCCTTTCGGGTTTTCAGTCCACCGGGATACCCATTTTTGCCCAAGCCGCCTTTTCAGGTTTTCGACTTGCCGGGTGTACAGATTTTTTCATTTCATCCCTTATTTTTGTCCGAACCCTTTTGGTTCGTCGGGAAGCCCTTATTTTTGCCTAGGTATGTCAACCTAGCGGGTCTTTTATCATGCGTAGTATCTTTTTACTATGTCTGCATTGGCGGGGTGAGGAAGGTCGTCACCATCCATGGTGGTTAGAATCATGGCTCCTCCTGAGAACACATGTTTAACCACAAATGGCCCTTCGTATGTGGGGGTCCATTTGCCCTTGGGATCACTCTGAGGAAGGATGATGCGTTTGATTACCAGGTCCCCAACTTGATACTCTTGTGGTCTGACTTTCTTGTTAAATGCCCTGATCATCCGTTTTTGGTACGTCTGACCATGACAAATAGCAGTGAGTCTCTTTTCGTCAATTAGGTTTAATTTATCAAGTCGAGTATGGATCCAGTCATCTTTGCTTAAATCTGCATCCTTCATTATCCGGAGAGAGGGTATCTGGACTTCAATTGGCAAGACTGCCTCCATGCCATAGACCAAGGAAAAAGGAGTTGCCCCGGTTGACGTTCTCGCTGAGGTACGGTATCCATGAAGAGCAAACGGTAACATCTCATGCCAATCTTTGTAGGTCATTTTCATCTTCTGCACAATCTTCTTGATATTCTTATTCGCTGCTTCTACAGCCCCGTTCATCTTCTGTCGCTAAGGAGAAGAGTTGTGGTGCTGTATCTTGAATTGTTCGCAGAGCTCAGTGATCATCTTGTTATTGAGATTGGTACCATTGTCCGTAATGATCCTTTCTGGGACGCCGTATCGACATATCAGGTTATGCCGAATGAACCGTGCCACGACGTTCTTGGTTACAGTGACATAGGAAGCTGCTTCAACCCACTTTGTAAAGTAATCAATCACCACCAGGATGAAGCGATGCCCGTTTGATGCCGTAGATTTAATCTCGCCGATCATATCAATTCCCCACATTGCAAAAGGCCAAGGTGCAGTCAGGACATTCAGAGGGACTGGAGGAACGTGCACCTTATTTGCATAAATCTGGCACTTGTGACATGTCCGAGAATGTTGGTAACAGTCGGCTTCCATTGTGGACCAGAAATATCCTGCCCGAAGGATCTTCTTTGCCATGGTGTGTCCACTGGAATGCATTCCGAAGGTACCTTTATGTAGCTCTGCCATGATCTTTTCTGCTTCAGTCTTATCCACACAACGCAGCAAGGTTGAATCATGGTTTCGCTTGTAGAGAATGTTGTTGCTGAGGAAGAACTTCGCTGCGAACCTTCTCAGAAACTTCTTGTCGTTGACAGATGCACCCTCGGGGTATTCTTGAGCTTCCAGATACCTCTTCACCTCATGATACCAGGGTTTCTCAGTTACTTCTTCAGCCTCAAGATCACAACAGTATGCCGGTTCATCCAGTTTCCAGATGATGATCCGGGGAGCCTCGTTGTCCCATTTGACTTTGAACATAGAAGACATCGTAGCCAACGCGTCCGACAACTGATTCTCCTCTCTTGGGAAATGTTCAAAAGGTATCTCTATGAAATGGGGGATCAATGTCAACACACACTCTTTGTAAGGAATAAGGTTTGGGTGTTTCGTATCCCACTCGCCTTTGATCTGATTGATCACGAGAGCGGAATCTCCGAAGACACTCAGAAACTTGATCCTTAAGTCAACCGCAGCTTGAAGACCCATGATACATGCCTCATACTCCGCCATGTTGTTGGTGCAGTTGAAACATAGTCGGGCAGTAAGTGGAGTATGAGTGCCTTGGAGGGATATGATCACAGCGTCGATACCGTTACCCAAAGCGTTGGAGGCTCCGTCAAAGTGCATAGACCATCGGGATCCTTCCTCAGGTCCTTCATCCGGTCCAGGTACTTCACAATCAGTCACTATCATGATGCTCTCGTCAGGAAATTCAAAGTTCATTGACTGGTAGTCGTCTACTGCCTGGTGTGCCAAATGGTCTGCCACTACACTTCCCTTGATTGCTTTCTGAGTCGTGTACTGGATGTCGTATTCCGTCAAGATCATTTGCCATCTTGCTATTCTTCCAGACAGGGCGGGCTTTTCGAATATGTACTTTATTGGATCCATCTTTGAAATCAACAGAGTAGTGTGAGTCAGCATATACTGTCTCAGCCGGTGAGCAGCCCATACCAAAGCGCAGCAAGTTTTCTCGAGCAGTGAGTATCGGGTCTCACAGTCGGTAAACTTTTTGCTAAGGTAATAAATGGCGTGCTCTTTTCGGCCAGACTCGTCATGCTGCCCCAGCACACACCCCATTGAGCTGTCAAGTACTGTCAAGTATAGTATTAGAGGTCTCCCTTCAACCGGTGGCATGAGAATGGGTGGTTCTTGGAGATACTCTTTGATTCTGTCGAAAGCGGCCTGACATTCATCATTCCAACGTACTACTTGATCTTTCTTCAGCAGCTTGAAGATTGGTTCACAAGTAGCGGTTAGGTGCGAGATGAATCGGGCGATGTAATTCAGACGTCCTAGAAAGCCTCTGACTTCTTTCTCTGTCTTGGGAACTGGCATCTCTTGTATGGCTTTAACCTTGGTAGGGTCCACTTGAGTACCCTTGTCACTTATGATGAAGCCTAGCAACTTTCCGGATCTTACCCCAAATGTGCACTTGTTTGGGTTCAACCTCAGCTTGTACAATTTCAGACGGTCAAACAGTTTCTGCAGATGGTCCAGGTGTTCCTCCTCAGTTTGGGATCTTGCGATCATATCATCGACGTACACTTCAATCTCATGATGGATCATGTCATGAAATAAAGCAACCATGGCTCGTTGGTAGGTTGCCCCAACATTTTTCAACCCGAAAGGCATGTCCTTGTAGCAGAAGGTGCCCCACTGAGTAACAAAGGTAGTCTTTTCCATATCTTCAGGAGCCATTTTGATCTGATTATAACCTGAAAAACCATCCATGAAGGAGAACACCTTGTGCTGAGCAGTATTGTCAACCAGAACATCAATGTGAGGTAGGGGAAGTCATCCTTGGGGCTGGCCCTGTTCAGATCCCTGTAATCGACACACATTATGACCTTTCCATCTTTCTTCGGCACCGGAACCACGTTGGCAACCCATTGAGGGTAAGAAGTCACTGCTAGAAACCCGGCGTCGAATTGTTTCATAACCTCAGCTTTGATCTTCTCGGACATCTCTGGACGCATACGACGGACCTTCTGTTTTACCGGAGGGCAGTCTTCCTTGGTGGGCAAGTGATGGACCACAATGTCGGTATCCAACCCAGGCATGTCTTCGTAAGACCAGGCAAAGATCTCCACATAATCATGCAACATCTGAAGCAACCGTTGTTTCACGTTGAACCCTAGGTTAGCACCAATCTTAACTTCCTTTTTATCTGTCTTAGTACCCAGATTTACCATTTCCACTGGCTCTTCATGTGGCTGAATGGCCCTCTCTTCCTGGAGTAACAGTCTTGCAAGCTCACCAGGCACTTCGCAATCATCTTCACCTTCGTCTTCGTCTAAGTTGATCGGATTTTCGAAGTCATAACTGGAAGTAGCAGCGTCGTTACCAGTGAGATCCAGAGTGGATTGGAACCTGTATGAGTGAGTGTGTGTAAATATAGCTGTTTTGCAATATATAAAGGAAGAAAGAAAGGGAGCACAAGATTTGAAATGCGAAAAACGTCCAATGTTTTTATTCATGATATATGGAAATGACAAGTAATAAGCCCTCACAAATGAAACCACGGTGCCCCGGGTAAGACACCGGGCCAGAAAGTTTCAATTTATTATTCATTACAAATTTAAAAACAAAGGAATTCATTACTGAGTAACAAAAGTAACAGGTATGTGGTCCTTTGCAGTCCAATTGTTCAGTCCACCGTCGGCTGTCGGGTAGATCCAGCTATCAAACTCAGATTCCTCCGCATCGCTTTCAATAGCATTCACTCCCGGGTTGGTGATGAACACGGGAGGTTTTTCGATCCTTGCTTTGCGTACAGCCCTCTGAGCCTCTGCAGTAAAACCCAGCCCAAACTTGTCAGTCTTAGGAGTAATATCAGGGAGCCTGCCCCAGTTTGCACATTCACCTTTTTCAACCACAGCCCGGGCGTCCTTCAAGGAAGCCATCTTTAAAGGAAAGTCCTCTTCAATTACTGTCTCAGTTGACGCCAATGTTGGAGGTACCTCTTCAAAATGTTGAAAGGGGGTTTCAATAAAATCCCCATCCATCTCTATGTACCGGAACGAGTTCAGATGACTAACCATGTATTCTTCCTCCCCCTGTACCGTAACAATCTTCCCTCTGACAGGGTACTTGAGCTTTTGGTGTAGAGTGGAGGTCACAGCCCCAGCCTTGTGAATCCAAGGTCGACCCAGCAAACAGGAATAAGATGGACGAATGTCCATCACATAGAACGTTGAATCAAAGACTTGAGAGCCAACCCGGATCGGAATATCTACTTCACCATGTACCATCCTCTTCGACCCGTCAAAGGCTCGGACGATGATGTTACTAGGCTTCAACTCCAGACCCTCATAATCTAACCTGTCTAAGGCATTCTTGGGCAATACATTCAGCGAAGAACCGGTGTCCACCAACACGTGTGCGAGAGTAGTGCCCCTGCATTCAATGGAGACATGCAGGGCATCATTGTGGTTCCTTCCTTTGGTGGTCAGATCAGCATTCGAGAAGCCCAAACCATTGTCAGCGGTCAAATTGGCCACACAGTCAGTAAATTGGTATGCAGATGTCTCTTGTGGCACATGGGCCGTCTTTAGGAAGGAAATCAGGGCCTTGGCGTGGGCCTCTGAGCACAACAACAATGATAGCATAGAGATCTTGGAGGGGGTATGCCCCAGCTGCTCAACGACGTTGAAGTCACTCTTCTTGATGATCTTGAGAATTTCCTCCATCTCTTGCTGGGAGGCTTCAACATTAACAGTCTTTGGTGCCTCCATCTGGGCAGGCATATCAGCAATCCCTTTTCCCCGAGTGTCAGATGACTCGGCAGCAGGGGTAGAAACTTGAACAGGTGCACTTGTAGGTGTGATTATAAGAGGTCTTCGGATAACTGGTGGCGCAATGTCAGGCGAGAAGAGCCTGCCACTGCGAGTAACTTTAGCGGGACCGGTGATGTTACTGATACCGGTACTAGTGTTGAACTCCTGCTTTACTCCAAGTACATACACATTTGCCCCATAGTGCCATGGGACAGCCTTGTCAGATTTATAGGGGAGAGGCCCCGGAACAGTAATAATGATAGGTGCAACAGACATGATTTTGACTGGCTTCCTCGGGGGAGCCTTGGTAGGATTGTTGAAAATGGTGACGACAGATACTTCTTCAGTGGGAACAATAGGAACAACGGTCTTCTTGAACAAAATTTCTTTGCTATCCATCAGGTTTTGGACGCCTGATTTCAGCAACGGACAACCAGCCGGGGAAGCGGCACACAGAAGGCAACCCTTGCTACAACCCGGAAATAAATTGGCCAGCAACAGGTTCCTTTTGACATCCAATAAAGGGGTAGAAACATCATCCATAGAAACTACATACAGGTCTTCCTCAATAGCATTTACTTCATGCTGGGGCATAGGAGCAGTCACAACGTTTGGCCTTTCGGGCGCCTCAAATTGTATTTCCTTGGCATCGATAAGGTCCTGAACCTTATTTCTCAGGGCCCAACAATCATCAGTAGAGTGCCCCGGGCTATCAGAGTGATAAGCACAGCGGGCGT
This sequence comes from Vicia faba, assembly GCA_948472305.1. Classification (NCBI taxonomy): domain Eukaryota; kingdom Viridiplantae; phylum Streptophyta; class Magnoliopsida; order Fabales; family Fabaceae; genus Vicia; species Vicia faba. Next base: position 681,510,792 of record OX451736.1, read on the forward strand.
TGGGATTGTACTTCGGAGAGGTTGTGTTTACCACCTTCGGAGCTTCTCTGACAGTTACCAAGTTGGTCGATAGCAGTTGCGGCAAGATCTGCGACAAGGTCATACTAAGCCGAGTATATTCTATTCTGGGCCTCTCACCCCTTGGTTGGTTAGGTTGCCGAGGAGCGGCAGCAGGCTTTGCAATCACCACCGCGTTGACAGCTTGGCGGCGTTCTGGTTTGTTTTGCCTTCTAGGCCCATACACAGCACTAGCTTCCTTTTTGAAAGGCTTCTTCTCAGAACTTGAGGATGCACCTTTCTGTATTTTCCCTGATTTCATACTAGCTTCTATCCTTTCCCTAGTCAGAATGAGGTCTGTAAACCCTGCAGACGAATTGCCAATGAGATGATTGAAGAACGGCCCGGATAAGGTCCCTAAGAACATGTCCACTAGCTCACGGTTGGTTAATGGTGGCTGCACCCTGCCAGCCAGGTCCCTCCACTTCTGCGCATACTCTTTAAAACCTTCTCCCGATCCTAGCGACATACCCTGGAGTTGGGTACGTGTAGGAGCGAGGTCGGCATTATACTGATACTGCTTGTAAAAAGCAGTAGCCAAGTCCTCCCAGTTATGAACCTTGGTTCCATCCAGCTGATAAAACCATTCGAGATGAGTCCCTGAAAGACTCTCCTGGAAGAAATGGATCCATAAGTTCTTGGCCACAGTATATGGTTGGATCTTCCGCACATAAGATCTGAGATGTAGCTTAGGGCAGGACGCCCCGTCATAATTTGTGAAAGATGGTGCTTTGAACTTATGTGGGATTACCACCCCAGAAGATAAACCCAAGTCTCCGAAATCCAAACCAGGCACTTGTTGAATTTCCATGGCATTCAGACGATCCTCTAACTGCTTGTACTTGTCTTCAGCTGGAGGGTACTTCTCTTCATTGAAATCAGTCTCGTTGTCAGAGACCACCGGACTAGGGACCCTCCCCCCTTGGGGACTGCCTTTCCCTACAGAAGAACCAGCTTGATCAACCTCATTCTGCAGTGTGTTACCAAACCTCCGGCCAGTGTTGAATAGTACATTTCTCTTCTTCTTCTTCTTGACCAGCAAAGCCTTCAATTCCTCTTGACCTTGGGCCAAACTCATGACCAGCTCTTGGAACTGGGCGTTTTAAGCCTGGAGGGCCTTGATGGATTGCTCAGTAGATGATTCAGGATTCATGATGGCAAGCTGAAATAAACAGCGAAGAAGATTAAACCACCTGTAAAAAAAGAGTACCTGCTATGCACATGATGCATGATATGCTGTTTATGCAATGCATTCAAGGGTTCGAAGGTTCAAATTTGTTGTAGACAAAAAGGAACACACATTATCATTAAGAAGTAATTGTTCAGTACATCAGGGCCTCACGGGCAAAATATTACAAAGTAAATCAATCCCAGAAGACACTACGCATCCTCTTTGGAGCAATGTAAGTGTTGAGAGTCTTTTCCTCATGCAGTAGGCGGGTGAGCTCCAAGACCTTCTTCTCACTAGCATGTATACTGGACTCAAGAGAATTCCGTTCTTCCTTAAGCTGGATCCAGCTCTTCTGCATTTCTTCCCAAGATGTAGGCATGTCAGGATGTTGAATGGTGTAGGGCACCTCTCCTTCCAAAACTGGCTCTTTGATCACAGGGAGAACATGAGGATATGGCATCACTAACTTCTGGGAGCGGGCTCGTACCCACTTGAGATAAGGCTCCAACGGGATGGAGTTCTTGTGCCCCAGTGTCTTGCTGTCTACCTTGTTGGGCATCCTCCAAGCTCTGATAAATCTCTGGCGAAGTCCTTGTGCATCGTTGTCGAAGTCAAAAACTATGTCAGGAATTAACATGTCATGAGGGCCGTCCCTCCGAGCGTAACCAAACTGTCTCCAAGCCAGACACGGGTTGTAAGTAATACCTCCTCTGATTCCAAGTAAAGGAACATTAGGGTACTCCCCGCAACGATCAATGATAGTGACGTCTTCTCTGGACCGAGAACACCAATGTATATCAGCATGCGTAAGATTCATCAATCATTGTGACCATCTCAAACCCCGCTCATTCTTCAAAACTGATTGTGGAAGGTGCGAAATAAACCACCTTCCCAGGAGGGGAGTGCAGCACATAAGAACACCTCTTTTTCTCATGGTTCAAGTGTAACATGAGTGAAGGATGTCCCCAAGCAACGTAGGTATAGGATTCCTGGACATGAAGATCTTGACAGCATTGATATCTATAAGTTGATCTGGATTAGGGAACAGCGCCAATCCATAGACAAGGAGAGCCACAACTTCTTCAAAAGCTTCTAGGTCAAGGGAATTCCAACATTCTTGGGCCTTCTCAAACAGAAACCTGGCCAAGAACCCTTTGATACCACTTCTAACTTCCCAATGTCCCTTGATGTCAGATGGTTGTAGGTGTAATGCTTTAGCAATCTCTTCAAGTTGGGGTTCCCTTTCCGTACCGTTGTAGGGTAGTTGACTAAGGATAGGGATCTTCAGAAGCCGGGAGAACTCTTCCAATGTAGGCACCAGTTGATAATCCAGGAAAGTAAAATAGTGGTGCAGAGGGTCAAAGAACTGGAAAAGGACCTTTATCATATCTTCCTTAATGTTGGTGTTGACCAAGCTGATGAGTCTTTCATGTTTCTCACTGAAAGAAGAACTCTCGGGAATCCTGGATATAAGTTCCTTAATTGAAGGAGATAAACTGGTTGGTTTATTCCTAAATTAATATCTCTTATAGTGGATTTCCTCCCTGGCTTGGTAGCCCCCAGAGTAGGTGTTGTTTCACACTGAACTGGGTAAACAATTGACTGTGTTCTTTACTGTTTTTTTATTTACTGTCTTATAGAAAGTCAGATACGGTGTCATAACATTCACTGTGACATTGAGTATCTGTTGCCAGAATTTCAATTGGCATCAGAGCAGGCACCCTGCCTGTCTTACTGGGTGAGATCTAGGGATATCACTTTCTGGCGCTATGGACAAAGAAGGAGTTTTTGGAAACAGACCACCCATTCTGGATGGATCAAATTATGACTACTGGAAACCTCGTATGATTGCCTTCTTAAAATCACTGGACAAAAAGGCTTGGAGAGCTGCTAATAAAGGATGGAACCATCCCACCATAACTGAGAAAGATAGGACAATCAGTCTAAAGCTTGAGGGAAAATGGAGCAAAGAAGAAGATGAGCTAGCCCTGGGTAATTCCAAAGCATTAAATTCCTTGTTCAATGGAATTGATAGAAACATATTCAGACTAGTACATCAATGTGAACTGGCCAAGGAAGTTTGGGACACTCTCAAAACTACACATGAGGGCACATCCAAAGTAAAAATGTCAAGGCTTCAGATGCTGACTACCAAATTTGAGAACCTAAGGATGATGGAAGATGAAACCATTCATGAGTTTCACATGAACATCTTGGAAATTGCCAACACCTCAGGAGCATTGGGAGAAAAGATGTCAGAAGAAAAACTGGTAAGAAAGATTCTCAGATCCTTGCCTAAAAGATTTACAATGAAGGTAACTGCTATAGAGGAAGCCCAGGATATCAGCAAGTTGAAGGTGGATGAACTCATTGGATCTCTTCAGACCTTTGAGATGGGGATCAGTGACAATGTTGACAAGAAAAACAAGAGCATAACACTTGTATCCAACACTGAAGATGAAAAAAAGGAGGATGAAGAAGAAAATATTTCAGAAGCTATAGCCATGCTTGGAAGACAATTCAACAAACTCATCAAGAGAATGGATCCAAAGTCAAGGTCAAATGTTAAGAACATTCCTTCTGACATTAACAGACCTTATGACTCCAGCAGAAGACCAAAGTCTGAAGAGAAGGGAAATCAAAGTAGAGGAATTTAATTCCATGGATGTGAAGGATATGGGCACATTCGAGCTGAATGTCCTACCTTTCTTAAGAAACAAAAGAAAGGAATGTCTGTTACTTGGTCTGACTGTGATTCAGAAAGTAATTCTGAAGAAGAATCTGCCAAACTAGTTACTGCACTAACTGGTATTGGTACCTTTGATAGTGACACCAGTGATGAGGAAGTGACATTTGAAGAACTGGCTGATACCTACAAGAAATTATGTATCAGAAGTGCTGAAGTCTGTCAGCAAAATGAGAGACAAACAAAACTCATAATAAAGTTGGAGGCTGAGAAAAGGGCAGACATTGAAACTATAAGTCATCTAGAAGGGGAAGTTCAAATGATGAACTCAAAACTGGACCAGATGACCAAATCTGTCAAGATGCTGACAAATGGAACTAACAAATTGGAAGAAATCCTCCAGGTTGGACAAAATGTGGGAAACAAGTCTGGTCTAGGATTTGTGGCAGCAAAGAAAACTGGTACAGACAAGAAGATCAGGCCTGATAAGCAAATGTCAAAGAAGATGTCACAACATAGCACTCAACATCGGGAACAGAGAAATATGAAGAAAAAGTACCAAAGATGGAGATGTCATCATTGTGGGAGGTTTGGTCACATAAAGCCATTCTGCTTCAGATTGTATGGATACCCTAATCAGAACCCAAGTGTCAAACCTAAGTCCAACAAGGTACCACATACTCCATAGTGGAAGAAAAAGGCTACTGCCCTGATAGCCCACACTTCCCTTAGAGTCTCTGAAAAGGAAGACTGGTACTTTGACAGTGGATATTCTAGGCACATGACTGGAATCAAGAACCTTCTCAATAATGTTAAACCTCACACCACTAGTTATGTGACCTTTGGAGATGGTGCTAAAGGAGAAATCAAAGGAGTTGGAAACTTGGACTGCCCTGGAGTTCCAAATCTAAATGAAGTATTGATGGTAAAAGGCCTGACTGCTAATCTCATAAGTATCAGTCAATTATGCGATCTAGGAATCAAGGTCAACTACTCAAAATATGAATGTCTTGTAACTAATGAGAAACAAGAAGTTGTAATGAAAGGAGTCAGATCTAAAGACAACTGCTACTTGTGGGAGCCTGAGAACACTAATTACTCCACTGTGTATTCTATTGCCAAAGAAGAAAAAGAAGTGAAACTGTGGCACCAAAAACTTGGCCATCTACATCTAAGAGGAATGAAAAGGATTATATCCATGGAGGCAGTCAGGGGGATTCCAAGACTGCAAATTGATGAAGGGAGAGTATGTGGTGAATGTCAGGTTGGTAAGCAGACTAGGATGTCACATCCAAAGTCAAGACATCTGACCACCTCTAAGGTTCTAGAACTTCTACATATGGTTAAACATTTTGCTGACCAAATGCAGGCTGAATTCGAAATGAGCCTCATGGAAGAATTGACCTTCTTTCTTGGACTGCAACTCACACAGATGGAAGACTCAATTTTTCTGTCTCAAAGCAAGTATGCAAAGAACATTGTCAAGAAATTTGGTATGGAGAATGCCAGCCACAAAAGGACTCCTGCTCCTACTCATTTAAAGTTATCAAAAGATTCAAGTGGGGTTAAGGTGGACCAAAGCCTGTACAGAAGCATGATAGGAAGTCTGCTATACTTAACAGCCAGCAGACCTGACATTGCTTTTGCAGTTGGAGTATGTGCAAGATACCAAGTTGATCCCAAAGTCAGTCATATCAACCAAGTGAAGAGAATTTTGAAGTATGTAAGTGGAACTTACAACTATGGCTTGCTGTACTCTCATGGTTGTGAACCAACTCTGACTGGTTACTGTGATGCTGATTGGGCTGGAAGTGCTGATGATAGAAATAGCACTTCTGGAGGATGTTTCTTCTTAGGAAATAATCGGGTCTCCTGGTTCAGCAAGAAACAAAACTGTGTGTCTCTCTCTACTGCTGAAGTTGAATACATTGCAGCTGGTAGTAGCTGTTCTCAAATGATCTTGATGAAACAGATGCTTACTGAGTATAATGTCACACAAGATGTTATGACATTGTACTGTGACAATCTGAGTACAATCAACATTTCCAAGAATCCTATTCAGCATAGCAGGACCAAGCATATTGACATTAGACATCATTTTATCAGAGATCTTGTAGAGGAGAAGACGATTAAACTAGAACATGTTGCCACTGAACTATAGCTGGCTGACATTTTTACAAAAGCACTTGATGCAAATCAATTTGAAAATTTGAGGGGCAAGTTGGGTATTTGCCAACATGAGGAAATGTAGCAATTAATTTTGCTTAAAATAATGGATGAAGGAGTTTTTTTGTGTTAAGTCTATTTTGATTGGGTTAATCATATGTTTTCCTATTTCTTTCCAAATTGTTAAGAAGTTGAATAGACACTCATTTACCTCCTTCCTCTCTCGGCTCTGTAACAATCCTCATTCTCTCAATCAAAGATTTCTCTCTCGTTGTTACTGGTTTTCTAAGACTATCAAAATGTCTCAAACATCATCCTCTTCCAAGACGACTGTTTCATCTGCATCCTCTGAACAAGATCCTAGGGAAATCACAACATGCATGGATTCTGAAGTCCTGGAGATTACTCCTCTTAGAGAACTTGTAACTAACCCCTCTAAGGTTAAAAAGCTGAGAACAAGGCATGCAGGAAGGTCTCAAGCTACGTCATCTGGTAATCCCTCTAAACCATCATCTTCTGTTCCCTCAGGAATAGCAAATAGGGAAGGCACAACTTATGTTCATCAAGCAATAGCTAGACTTGTTACAAGAATTCTGAATGAAAACCACTCTGTACCTGGAATTTCTGTTCCTTTAAATCAAGAATCTGCTAGTCCAAATGTTGAAATAAATCCAGATGTCTCTAAGAATGTTGAGACACCAGACGACAACATTCAGAAAACATCTGAAAATCCTGATGATATCCAGAACCCTTCAGAGAAGGATGTTGAACCACCGATTATTGATGTGGATGAAGAATACTCAGACAATGACCTAATTGCAAATATCAACCCTAGCATAGCTAGGAGGATGATGAACAGAAAAGTTAAGCAGGATGCTGCAAAATGTCTGACCAAAGAGAAGACTAATGATGTTGCTCATAAGAAAACCAGTTCTGAAGGCAAGACTGGTGTAGAAACTGTGAAGACTGGATTGTCCAAAGGGAAGGTGAAAACCCGAGTACATGCTGGTAGTCTCTCAAAGCCTGTGAGACAACCAATAGCAAAGAAAAGGAAAGAGCCTGAACCTTCTGATTCTGATGAGGAATCAGAATTTGAAGTTGATGTTGAAGACATCTCTCTCAGAAGGAAACTCCCTTCAAGCAAAATGGCTAAAGTTCCTGAAGTCCCCACTGACAACATTTCTTTTCACCACCCTGAAAATGCCAACCGATGGAAGTATGTTTGTTTAAAAAGAATATCCTTGGAAAGAGAACTAAACAATGGTGCCATGGAATGTAAGGAGATCATGAACCTAATCAAAACTGTTGGACTAATGAATATTGTGGTAAAGTTTACCAACTGCTATGAAAATCTTGTCAAGGAATTCATAGTGAATTTATCTGATGGATGTGCTGATGGAAGGTCAGCTGACTTTAAATGTGTCTATGTGAGAGGAAGAAAAGTTAATTTCTCTCCCTCTGAACTAGAGGTTACTGACAACCAAGTATGCCAAACCATCACTGCAAATCAAGTCAAGAGTTGGCCCTTAAAAGGCAAGCTGAATGCAAGCAAGCTAAGCATGAAATTTGCCATCCTGCACAAGATTGGTGCAGCCAATTGGGTTCCTACCAACCATAAATCAACCATCTCTACAGGATTGGGAAGATTCATTTATGCTGTTGGAACCAGGACAAAATTTGACTATGGCAGGTATATCTTTGATCAAACTTTAAAACATGATGGAAGCTATGCTGTTAAAGGCCCTATTGCCTTTCCCTCCCTCCTATTTGGTATTGTCCTTGCTCGATATCCTGACATTCTAGTGGAAAGAGATATTGTGTGCAAAAGAGCCCCTGCTCTTGGGTTGCACTATAAGCTATTTCAGGGAACTCATGTTCCTGACATTGTCATGACATCAGCTGAGACATCAACTGTCAAAACTCAATCCAAGAAATCTGATGTTATAGTTGTGCTGAAGGAAACCTGCAAAGAGCTGGAGACAAGGAAAAGGACTCTTGAGAACCTAATTGCCAGACTAGAACAGGAGGAGACTGAAGGACAAAGAAGGGAAGAGGATGCTGCTGAAGATCAGCTTAATGTTGAAGATAGTGCCTCCTCTGAAGATAATAGTGCTTGAAGATCAGTAGAGTGTCAAGCTTGCTGCTGATTCCTGTTGCTGCAAGTGATTTCAGACTTTTTGTTGTTTTTATTACTCATTTTGGATGACTGTATAACCTAACAATACTTTTATCTTTGGCCTATTTATGGCTAAAGAGGGGGAGAAGATTATGTGTTAATTATTCTTGGTATACATTATTTTTTTCTGCAGACATATTATTTCTGCTGCTCTCTATTCTCTGATTGTTTAGGGGGTTTTAGCCAAAAATTTGCCAAAGGGGGAGTTTGTAAGTGTTTAGTTATTGGCATGTATTTTTGGTAAAACCAGGTGTGTGAATGTCATGACTGATGTTATAACATTCTGGGTTATTAGGTACTTTATGCAGAAAAATAATGGCATACAGTAGCTACTCTTCATGAGTGTGTATCTGAGCATTTTGCAAATATCACATTTATTACATTCTACCAAAATCAGTAAACAGGATTCCTGTTGTCATAACCAATGTTAAGACATCCTGTACTGATCTAACAGTTATGCAGTTTGGTTAATTCTGAGATTTTTCAGGAATTTGGTTCATACATTCCAGAACAGAATCTCACGTGGACCTTAGGTTAACTTAGCTCAACCCTAATATGGTTGATAAAGTCTTGTGACCAAGTTTTGAGGTTAACCCTAATTAACCCTAGCTTTTTGTGGAAGCCCTAACTGAAGAAACAACTGCATATATATTCAACAGGAAGGATGTTGGGAAGATCAACACTTTTAGACAGAAGATCTACAAGGAGCTGTATAGTTTTAACTACTGTAATCCAAGCAAGTATCATTGTGATAAGTGACTTGGAGTAGGTTTTGATTGTAAGGGTTGTGTATCACTCAAAGCTTTGAAGCAAGAGTGTTTGTGTCACTTGTCTAAAGCTTTGAATCAAGGTCAAGTTAGGTTTATGTATCACTCAAAGCTTTGAAGCACGAGTGTTTGTATTACTTGATTAAAAGCTGTGAAGCATAATCAAGTGTATGTTCTGAAGAGTGTCTTCATAATTTCATTAGTCAATTGTTTAGTATCACTGCTGTGATTGAGGGGGAGTGAGTAGGAACTCATGTTTAAGTTGAACTTAGATTGAAGTTGCATTGGGTAGGTCTTAAGTGAATGAGATAAACTGGTTGGTTTATTCCTGAATTAATATCTCTTATAGTGGATTTCCTCCCTGGCTTGGTAGCCCCCAGAGTAGGTGTTGTTTCACACTGAACTGGGTAAACAATTGACTGTGTTCTTTACTGTTTTTTTATTTACTGTCTTATAGAAAGTCAGATACGGTGTCATAACATTCACTGTGACATTGAGTATCTGTTGCCAGAATTTCAATTTCTTCAAGAAGTTCTGAACTGATTTACTCCCTAATTAGGCAGACAAATATGTGAAACTTCAGAATATGTACAGCATCAGAAACATGATGTCTACATTGTATTTTTGAACATGCAAATCTGGTAATGCTTAAGTAATGTGGTGAGAGTCAGCAGAAGCTTACCTTGCCATTGGAAAAGATTCTGTGAACCGGAGTTAACCTTAACTCTGATGATGTTCTGAGCAGCTTTTTTGAGGTGGAGATGGATGGAGAGTGTATGGTAGTATGAATACAGAAGTTGGGGTAGTTTCTAATATGTGAATCAGAAACTGTGTGGATGGTTTTAGTCAAGAAATACTTGAGAACAAACGGAGTTTGAATGCAAGGAATCAAAAGTTAACAGGTTTTGTATGTTGTGTTTACAGTTCTTGGACTCTTGGAACTTTAGAAGGGGTTTGTTGTACCCCAAAATTTGCCCTCTCATGTTTCCCAAAATCTTCCCCCTGCATGGTTGATCACAAACTCTTGCCTAAGGAAAAGGAAAATTTTTTAGTGTTGCTTCAAGTACATTTCGATTGTCATTCTAAAAGACCCTTCGATTGATGTTCTGAATGAGCCTTTCGATTGGCGTTGTGGATAAGTACTTCGACTGGAATTCCAAAAAGGTCCATTCGAAGAAGCATTCAAAGGGTCCATTCGAAGAAGCTTTCGAAGAGCATTCGAAGGAGGCCATCAGCCCATTCGAAAGGGAGCATTCGAAGGAGACCATCAGCCAATTCGAAAGGGAGCATTCGAAGGCCAGCTACATGTCATTCAAAATTCAAAAAGGGACAGGATCCCATGTGTTTAGCCAACGTTACAAACACTCATTCATGGCTTTCAAACACATAATTAACGTTACAAATCCTCCTTCATGGTTGTCAAACACATAATCAAAGTCATTTAAACCTTTGTCTTCCTGTCCCCTCTACCCCCTCTATATAAAGAAATCACAAATGTTGCAAAAGGACACACAAAAAAGATACAGAAAAATAGAGAACTTGGAGAGACGCTGCCCAGAATTTTCCAAGCCAAAGCTGCCACCCAGCGAACACCTCCACCCTCAGAACTACAGATCGAAGCACCTCTGTTGGTAAAAAAGGATCTAATCTCAAACTCATTTTTAAATTCATTTTGATTGCATATTCATATTATTACTGATGTTTGTGAATGACTTAATGTGCTACATATAAGCTACAGTGCAGGGACGAGATTGTGCCATTGCTTGGGCACAATCTGAGTTTCTCCTTCGAATCCCATGATACAACAAACCCAGACCCAGATTCAGCAGGTGCGAATAAGGGGGAGATTCGAACCGGGGGGGTAAAATCCCCCTGGACCTTTAACATGTGTTTCATTTTGCAGGAACTACATCATCAGATTCCTGTTCAGAGTTTCAAAGCTTAGCAGTTTAGCTTCGAACTGGACCCAGGACTTCCAGTTTGAAGGATGACATGTCCAGATCGAATACCCTCAGGGTGCAGCCCATCATGCACCTTCGATCCCGCTTCTTCATTGGGTCGAAATACAGCCTGCACCTCTTTCGACCCAGGCCTCCAGAATTATATTTTTTCTTGATTTGCTGCCTGGCCCATTTGTACTTTGTTTACTTTGTTTTTGTTTATTTCTTTTAGTTTGTACTTTGTACTTTGTTGTACTTTGTTTTTTTTCTTCTATTTTCTGCCTGGCCCGCTTCTTCATTGTACTTTGTTTTTTTTCTTCTATTAACTGTTTAGATGTATGCTAACTAGGATTGCATGGCAAGAACTCTTAACTTAAAATCGACAGTAGCTCACCATGACATGCAAAGATAATATAACTGAAAATTGACACACTTTCACATGCCACTCCTAGGGTATACCTCACTTGGTTGCCTCGAACATGGTCATTAAGTATAGGATGTTTTAGAGGTCGTCCTTTTGTCCCAAGATCATAAGTTGCCTCGAAATGGTTTCCTCGATAAAAATGATCTAAGACATTAGGATTACTATTAAAGCGTTCTAACGTTGCTTTAGTGACCACACGTCCCTAAAATCGAATTGACCCGAAAACTCCAACGACGATGCTACCTACTCCTCAATAGTAGGATATCATTGTCTAAAGGACATTAGCACAATTTAATTCCTTTTTGAGTAGGTAGATGTTCTTAAGTACTTGCTCTCTTTTAAATAAAACAAAACTTTTCGCACTTACACTTTCTTCAAAAACAAAACTCTTTTCAAAACCCACAATCACAAAGAAAAGCAAACCTTTTGAAAACATAGTGAGCAAGTACCTAAGAGCCCGTGGATAACCAAGGATAGAAAGGGTGCTAACACCTTCCCTTTCTATAATCTACCTCCCGAACCCGAGAAAAATCTCGAAAAGGAATTTTTCTGTGCTTTTGTCCTTTCCTTGTTGGATAAAATAAAAGACGGTGGCGACTCTTGCTTACCGCGACACTTTGCAAAAACAAACGCAAACGCGAACCAACATTAAAAAACAGTCAGTTCTCATTCCCACTGATCACAGAACTGGCGACTCTGCTTGGGATCGAATAAGTGAGGTGTACCTTAGGATTAGATCACTTGTGTTTTCAATTGTATTGCTTTGTATGCTTTTAATTTTGTGGGCTTGTATCGGAGTTCTATAGATCCTAACCCGGATCTGGGGTACCCTTTTTTAGGTAAGTAGCAGTAAACTGTGAGGGATCTATCCGGCGTAGACCGAAACGGATGAAGCAGTAGCTACGTTGGTGTGGCACCTTAGTCTGTACCGATATCCCTTGTGTTGAAACGAGGAGAATATGGGTCTTCTAAGGAGTCATTAAGCACCAACTGACCTTAGAACCTTAAATTGACCAACTTGGCCATAGAAAAGTAGCAGTATGCTACACTCATTGAGACTAAACTCTCGCGATGGTTCCGGCCGCAAGAAAAGGTTGCTAAGCTGGAATTATGACCAATTGAGGGTAGTCAGTGATATTGAGATCCTCTAGAACCCGGTTACTATTTTTTTAGGACAGGTCTTAACCAACTGAAACTGAAAGAGGGTAGTACCTGAACTTCATGCCAGCCTGAAATCTAAGGGCTCTTTTGTGTGACTTGTATGCCTTTACCATGTTTGCCTTTTGTGAATATTTGTGGTGTGCCTTTACCATGACATCATAACATCATAACATTGCATACATCTTGCATAAGGACTAACCTATTTCAAAGACAAGAGGGTTTCATCTTTGCTCTGTTTTGTAGGACATCATGATGCCCATGCGTGGGAATACTATTCGGATCAACTTTGTTAAAGTACCTACTTTGCTTAAAGAGTTGGTTGTCAGGATTCCAAACACTACCTCCTTCATCAAGAGGCATGGTTCTCTTCTCAGTTTAGTCACCTTAAAGTTGGACGAACAAATGATGAGCGTCTTGGTCCAGTTTTATGATCCGCTATATCATTGCTTCACCTTTCAAGACTTCCAGCTGGTTCCTACCCTGGAAGTGTTCTCTGAGTTGCTTGGTACCTCTGTTTTGGAGCAGACTCCATTTACTGGTTGGGAAAAGACTCTCAAGCCTGAAGAGATTGCTGCAGCCCTTCACTTGACCAAAGAGGAGGTAATGGCCAACTGGGAGACTAGAAGTGGAGCTAAGGGTTTTTTGGCTAAGTTTCTGGTTGACAAAGCTAATTACTTCTGGGATGGCCTAGACTTCAAAGCGTACGAGGACATTCTAGCTCTCTTGATTTATGGTCTGGTATTGTTTCCAAATCCTGACACTTTTGTTGATGTTAATGCCATAAAGATCTTCATCTCTCGGAACCCTGTACCCACACTCTTGGGTGATATCCTTCATCAGCTCTATGCTCGTACTGCCCGAAAGCGGGGAACTTTGATGTGTTGTGCTCCTTTATTGTTGAGGTGGTTTATTTCGCACCTCCCTAAGTCCGTACTGAAGAACAAAGAAGGAATGGGCTGGGCTCATAGGGTAATGTCTCTTACTAATAATGACATTATCTGGACTCTCAAAGGCTTGGATGAGGTGACTGTCATTGATCGTTGTGGAGAGTATCCTAATGTTCCATTGATCGGAACCCATGGAGGAATTTCTTATAACCCATGTTTAGCTCTCCGCCAGTTTGGAAGAGCCAGAAGAGAAGGGCCTCATGAGATGTTGATACCTCATATCATCTTTTATTTTCAGGGAGATAGCGACGAGCTGCATCGTAGATTCATCAGGGCTTGGCATAGAGTTCACAAATCTGACCCACATGAGTTGGGACCAAAGACTTCTCTGCCAATGGAACCATATCTCAGATGGGTCCGCATCCGTGCCCAAAAGTTAGGTATGCCATATGAAGTGGTCAGGCCGGTTACTCTTGAAGTTGCTGATAAAGACGGGGTTGTTCCAACTATTTTCCATCCTCATATGCCCACTGATATTGGCACACTGAAGAGGTCTTGGACGCAACTGCGGGAAGAACGGGATTCTTATCGGGAGAGGTTCAATGAACAAGAACAGAAGATCCAGAAGCTGACTAAGCAACTGGAGAATGAGCGGATCATGAATGATTATATCTGCACTGAGAAGAAGAGGCCATGAGAGCATTGATGGACCTTGGATGGTTTCTTTTACAATTTTTATTTACTTTTCAGTATTTCCATTCTTGTAACGCCTAAGGGAAATTTATTGAACAATTTAAATTCTAAAGTTAAATCTAATAAAGTGTGTTCCATTTCTTGTTTACAAATTTGAATCCCGATTGTCTTTGAAATCATAAATCATGCGCATTTCATATCATGCACTTCATAAACAGGTACCCTTTTACAGGTCTCTTATCTTCTTCGCTGTTTATTTCAGCAATCATCATGTCTGCTGAAACCTCCACTGAGCAAGCTATCAAGGCCCTCCAGGCCCAAAATGCCCAATTTCAAGAGTTGGTCATGAGCCTAGCTAAGGGTCAGCAGGACCTGAAGACCCTGATCCTGAAAGAGAGGAAGAAGAAGAAGAAGAGGACCATCATGTTCAATACTGGACGCATGTTTGGAAACGGGTTGCAGAATGAAATTGATCTGGCCACCCCGTCTAGAGAGAAAGACAGTCCACAAGAAAGAAGGGCTCCTAGCCCTGAAGTCTCATACAACGAGACGGACTATGATGAAGAACAGTATCCTCCTGCTGAGGAAAAGTACAAACAACTGGAAGACCGTTTGAACGCTATGGAAGTACAGAAGGTGCCCGGTCTGGACTTTAGAGATCTGGGTTTATCATCTGGGGTGGTGATTCCCCATAAGTTCAAGGCACCTGCCTTTGCCAAATATGACGGAGCTTCCTGTCCAAAGCTGCACCTTCGGTCATATGTGAGGAAGATCCAACCTTACACTATTGATAAGAACTTATGGATCCATTTCTTTCAAGACAGTCTCTCAGGGACTCAGCTTTAGTGGTTCTATCAGTTGGATGGAGCCAGTATCCGCAGCTGGGAGGATTTGGCTGCTGCGTTCTATAGGCATTATCAGTATAATTCCGACCTCGCTCCTACGCGTACCCAACTCCAGGGTATGTCAATAGGGACGGGCGAAGGATTTAAAGAGTATGCTCAAAAATGGAGAGACCTTGCCGGAAGGGTGCAACCACCTTTGGCTGATTGTGAACTGGTTGATATGTTTCTGGGGACCCTGTCTGGTCCGTTCTTTAATCATCTGATTGGAAGCTCCTCAGTCGGATTTACAGACCTCATCTTACCTGGTGAGAGGATTGAAGCGGGTATTAAAGCTGGGAAGATACAGAAGGGCGCCTCATCGAGCACCGAGAAGAAACCATTCAAGAAAAAGTCCAGTGATGTCTACAGTTCAAGAAGACAGAGTAGACCTGAACACCGCCGAGCTGTCAATGCGATTGTTATCTCAAAACCTGCCGGTGCTCCTCAGCATCATAACCAACGAAGGGACGAGAGACCTCAAAGGCAATTCACTCGTCTCAGCATGACCTTGTCTCAGATTCTGCCACAATTACTGAAGACCAATCTGGTGACCCTAAAAGAAGCTCCAAAGAATCCAAATACAATGTCACCAAGGTATAACCCTAATGCCCGCTGCGCTTTTCACTCTGATAGCCCGGGGCATAATACAGACGATTGTTGGGTTTTGAAGAACAAGGTGCAGGACTTAATTGATGCAAAGGAGATTGAGTTCGAGGCGCACGAGAGGCCTAATGTTATAACCGCTCCCATGCCCAGGCATGGAGTGAATGTTGTAGAGGAATACTTGTTCGTAGTTTCTGTGGATGATGTTGTTACCCCTCTGATGACTATCAAGAAGAACCTGTTGCTAGCCGGTTTATTTCCGGGTTGTGGTGAAGTTTGCCCTACGTGTTCCACTTTACCTGCTGGTTGCCCATCTCTGAAGTCAGGTGTCCAGAACCTGATGGATAGTAAAGAGATTATTTTTGAGAAGACTGCTGTTCCACCCGTTCATTCTGAAGAAGTTTCAATCATTACCATTTTCGAAAATTCTTCCAAGGCTCCCTCGAGGACGCCTGTTAGAATTACATCTGTTCCGAAGACCACACCTATAATCATCACTGTTCTGGGGCCCATCCCCTATACATCTGACAAAGTTGTCCCTTGGCACTATGGGGCAGATGTTTATGTTCTTGGAGTTAAGCAAGAGTTCGGTGCTGATACCAGCGTCAGCAACGTTACAGGACCTGCTAAAGTCACACGCAGCGGTAGACTTTTCTCACCTGATATTGCTCCACCATCCGTCCGAAGACCTGTTGTCATTAAGCCTGCAAGTATACCTACTGTTGTTCCTGATCAAATTCCTATCCTTCCCCCTGTCGCCGAGTCATCTAACGCTCGGGGCAAAGGAATCACCACTAATATGCCTGCCCAGACGGAGGCACCAAAGAAAATCGTTGTTGAAGCTTTCAAACAGGAAATGGAAGAGATTCTGAAGATCATTAAGAAGAGTGATTATAATGTGGTTGAGCAACTGGGGCAAACCCCATCTAAGATTTCCATGTTGTCATTGCTGTTGTGTTTATAGGCCCATGCCAAGGCCTTGATTACCTTCCTGAAGACGGCCCACGTGCCACAAGAGACATCGGCTGATCAATTTACCGATTGTGTGGCCAATTTAACTGCTGATAATGGTTTGGGTTTCTCCAACGCTGATCTGACTGCTAAAGGGAAGAACCATAATGATGCCCTGCATGTCTCCGTTGAATGCAGGGGCACTACTCTTGCACATGTGTTGGTTGACACTGGTTCCTCGTTGAACGTCTTGCCCAAGAAAGCTCTAAACAGGCTGGATTGCGAAGGTTTAGAGCTAAAGCCAAGTAACATTGTTGTCAGGGCCTTTGACGGGTCTAAGAGGATGGTGCATGGTGAGGTTGATATTCCAATCAAAGTTGGTTCTCAAGTCTTCAATTCTACATTCTACGTGATGGACATTCGGCCATCCTATTCTTATTTTCTGGGTCGTCCATGGATCCACAAAGCGGGAGCCGTAACCTCAACGCTCCACCAGAAGTTGAAGTACCCGGTTAAAGGCAAGATTGTGACAGTTCAAGGGGAGGAGGAGTACATGGTCAGCCATCTCAACTCGTTCCGGTACGTAGAGATGGATGGGGAGTTCATTGAGACCCTATTTCAACACTTTGAAGAGGTTCCTCCGACATTGGCATCAGCTGAGAGTGTGATTGAAGATTCTCCTATGAAGATGGCTTCCTTAAAGGATGCCCAGGCTGTTATTGAGAAGGGTGAGTATGCAAACGGGGGCCGACTTCCTGATTTCACTCAGAAGACTAACAAGTTTGGGTTGGGTTTCACTGCAGAAGCTCAAAGGGCTGTTTGAAGTGCAAGGATTGGAAGACCTCCTGTGTTCATCAGCAACTCAGGAGTAAATGCTATCGAAGATGACATAGAGGAGTCTGAATTCGACAGCTGGATCTATCCTACGACCAACGGTGGACCAAGCAACTGGACAGCAAAGGACTTCGTCCCTATTACTTTTATTACCCAGTAATGAACTCTTTGTTTTGAATTTGTAACAGACAATATTGTAAAACTTTATGGCCCGGTGTCTTACCCGGGGCACTGTGGCTCCATTTGTGAGGGCTTTTGTATGCCATTTTCATATATCATTAATAAAAGCATTGGACGTTTTCGCATTTCAAATTTTTGCGCTCTTTGTCTTTCCTTATTATATTACAAAACAGCTATTTTACACACACTCACATATACAGGTCTCAATCCACTCTGGATCTCGCTGGTAACGACTCTGCTACTGCCAGTTATGACTTCGAAAATCCGATCAACTTAGCCGAAGACGAAGGTGAAGATGATTGTGAAGTGCCTGGTGAACTTGCAAGACTGCTACTCCAGGAAGAGAGGGCCATTCAGCCACATGAAGAGCCAGTGGAAACAGTGAATCTGGGTACCAGGACAAACAAGAAGGAAGTCAAGATCGGTGCAAATCTGGAGCTTAGTGTGAAACAACGGTTGATTCAGATGCTGCATGACTACGTGGAAATCTTTGCCTGGTCTTACGAATATATGCCTGGGTTGGATACCGACATTGTGGTTCATCGCCTGCCTACCAAGGAAGACTGCCCTCTGGTAAAATAGAAGGTTTGTTGTATGCGTCCAGAGATGTCTGAGAAAATTAAGGCTGAAGTTATGAAACAATTTGACGCCGGTTTTCTAGCAGTAACTTCTTACCCTCAGTGGGTTGCCAATGTGGTTCCGGTACCGAAGAAGGATGGTAAGTTCTGGATGTGTGTTGACTACAGGGATTTGAACAGGGCAAGCCCTAAGGATGACTTCCCTCTACCTCACATCGACGTTCTGGTTGACAATACTGCTCAGCACAAGGTATTCTCCTTTATGGATGGTTTCTCCAGTTATAATCAAATCAAGATGGCTCCCGAAGACATAGAGAAGACCACCTTTGTTACTCAGTGGGGTACCTTTTGTTACAAGGTCATGCCTTTTGGGTTGAAGAATGCTGGGGCAACATATCAGCGTGCCATGGTTGCTTTGTTTCATGATATGATCCATCATGAGATTGAAGTATATGTCGATGATATGTGTGATCGGTGGATTTAGAACTGACTGTTGCTGGTTCGCGAAATGTCGCGGAAGCAAGAGTCGCCACCGTCTTTTATTTTCTCCAACATGGAAAGGACAAAAGCACAACAAAATTCCTTATGAGAATAATTCTCGGTTCGGGAGGTATATTTATAGAAAGGGAAGGTGTTAGCACCCTTTCTATCTATGGTTATCCATGGGCTCTTAGATACTTGCTCTTGTGTTTTCAAAAATTGTTTGCTTTTCAAAATGTGAGTGGGTTTGAAAAAGTTTCTTTGAAAGATTTCGGAATAACCCTTGTATCTGTCCTCAAGAGTGTTTGAAAAATTTGTTTTGAAAGCTTTTGAAAGTGTAGTGTGAAAAGATTTTGTTTGTTTTTGAAGAGAGCGAGTATCTATGAGTCATCTACCTACCCTAAGGAATTAGGATGTGTATAAGTCCTTAAGTTAGTGCCATCCCACCATTGAGAGGTAGGTAGCACCACCGTTGGAGGTGTTTGGGTCAATTCGTTTGTAGGGACAGTATGGTCACCAGAGCAATAGTAGGACACCTTAGAAGCTACCCTAATGTCCTAGATCCTTTTATCCGAGGCAACCGTTTCAAGGCGATTGGATCTTAGACATCAGAGCGACCGCTAAAAAGTCCTATACTCGACGACCACGTTCCGAAGGCAACGGGTGAGGCGTACCCTAGAAGTGGTGTGTGTATTGTGTGTTGTTTTCATGTTATGTCTTATCTTTGATCATGGCATTGTGAGCTACGCGTTGCTTTTAATTGACATACATTCTTTCATGCGAGTTAGCAGTTAGGAGTGCGGAAAATTAAAAGACGGAAAGATAAAAGCTACGCTATTACAAGGCGCGGGTCTATACATCGCCAAATTACAAAGACCCATTTTTGATAAAAGATGCGGAAAGTAAAAAATGCGGTAAACCTAATTACTATTACATTCGGAAGGCAGTTACATAATAATCCATAAGAAAAATAATGCGCAAAATAGAAATTGGAACGTATTAGGGTTTTGGACCCTTTTGGGAAATTAAATTAAGTTAAAACCTAATTAATTATTTAATTAAAGAAAGGAAAGTGTTTTTTATGTTTTTTTGTATTTATGAAAATAAAGAAAATTAAAATTAAAAGGAAACCCTAAATCTAGATTATTTTAATTATTAAAGAAAATGTCAAAGTTGACCTAATTTACTAATTAATTAATTTACATGTTTATTTATAAAATAATAGTAATAATAAATAATAAATAATGATGAAAATACTTAATTAAGAAAAAGATGAAAATGTCAAAACCTAATTCTACATATTTTTTATTTATTAAGAAAAAGTGTTAAAATTAAAACCTAAATTAACTAAGTTAATTGTTAGAGTTTATTTACAAAAATTAATTAGTGAAGAAATTAATAATAATTAAATATATTTGTATTTTTGATTTTTCTGTTTTTATTATGAAAAGAAAGTTATATTAGGTGAATTAAATAAATACAATTAAAAACAATTGAAAAGAATTAGAAAGAAAAGAAAATTAAATTTAAAATACAAACAAAGGGGGGTGTCTGGCCCATGTGGAGGTGTTTGTGGAATTCTGGCCCATTAGAACAAAGGCCTTGCTGACTTTTCAGGGATCATGTGCACGTTGGTTGACCCAGGCATAGGATAGACCTCATTTTGTGGCCTTCAGATTGATCATCATAAGCGTGTGGCAGCCTTAGGCGTGAGGATGCATGGTGGGATATTGGATGAGTGATGTACCTGAATGTGTTAGAACAAAAATTATGAAGAATATATGGGGGACCTGGGAATCGAACCCAGGTCCCAATGGTTGCAATACACATCCTCTACCAACTGAGCCACTTAGCGCGTTTGTATATATAATAGACAATAATTAATATATATGAAAACCTCAATTATGCTGAAACATTAAAAAACTGCGCCAAGATTTGAATGCCCCAGTCATGTAATGCCATGTCCATCATCTTCCTTGTTCTTCCTGCAAACATGAAACAAGTAACAGGGGTTTTAAACCCCCACTAAGTGGAATAGTGAAAAATAGCGAACAGAAGAGGAATCAACATAAATTGAGCGCGAGATGTTGGTTGAATTCGTCTGGCCTTGACGAATTCAACCATGGTCATGGCTTAGTCCAATTTTTCCTGATACTTAAAGCCCTAATTTGAAGCTTCTGAAAACCTAATTTTCGTCCATGGTAGATTTGGATTCAGGCAGCGTTAGGTAAATTAACTTATACCAATCGCTTCAGAAGGTACCTATTAGTGTAAATCAAACAAGAAAACCAATTAAAAGCACATGAATCATGATATGTCAAATTGGAAAAAAAAGCAAACCGTATGGCTCGTGTTCTTCAATTCTTCGCGTGTTAGGATTGATTCTTGATTGCAAACGCTTCCTGGAGACTCAGACAACGTATTGGAATCCTTTTTTGGCTTTGAATTGTCCTCCAACTATGAAATCAGTTTCCAAGTTTTTGTTGAAATTTTGCAATTTGGTTATGGAGCATCAGCAGCTTTTTCGTGTCCTTCTGAATAGGGTTCACTCTTGCATAAGTATGTGAAGCAAATTAGGTCAAAATAAAGCCCATGAATCCATGAATTGATGACTTGAATCTTTGATTGCTAATCATATCTTTTTTCAATCTTTTTCCATGGAAACTTTGCCAATTATGGAAGATCTTGTCTTGTTGATTGATGCACGAAATCCTTAGCATGTGTGGAGTATATTTGCTGCATAAAAAGATTTGACAACCATTATTTGATATTTTTCTACAATTAAAACTAATTAAATGAATTAATAAGAATAAAAATTCAATTAATTAATTAAAAATAAGAAAATAAATCCTTTTAAGTTCAACGGGTCGTGCATAGGCTTTGGGTAATGATTCAAGGAAGAATTTGAGGCCCATTAGCAATTTTGAAGTGTTTTAGGCAAAGTTGACTTTTGAAAATTCCCAAAAATTTCCTAACTTCTCCAATGCATATCTTGCTCAATTTTGAAGCTATGAACATGTTCTTGGACATTTTGGAAAGGTCTTGAAGTCCTCTAACCAATGCATTTGGTCCCATGTCATTTTGATTTACCAATCTCAAGTTATGGTCTCTGAATTAAAGTGCCTTTTTGTTGACTTTTGAAAATGACCTATAATGTTGAAATTGATAACTTTTTGTGAGAGCATTTCTTGGACTTGGAGTGTGAATATGAGTTGTAGGAAATGTCATCCTCTTCAAAATGAGCATTGGATGGGATTTTTCTGATAAACCATGAAGAAGTTATGCCTTGGTCAATTTGCAGTTGACTTTTCAGCTGTCCAAAAATAGAAACTTTTGCATCTTGAGACTTTTTGAGCCATGCTTGTGGAATCATGGTCAAGATTTGACCAAATGATGATTGTAGCTTCAAAATAAGATGTTTGACCAAAAATTTTGACTTTTGACTGCCAAATGACCATTTTGCCCCTACAGTTGACTGTGGAGCATTTAGGGTTTTTGACTGTGCAACTTGATGCTGTGAGTCCTGAAACTTGACATATGGATGCTTGACAATGTATGTAGGCAAGTGGGACTTGATTGGACCCTTGAGAACTTCATTTTCTTTGCCAGAACCAAAACCCTAATTTTGACTGTGTTAGGAGGCAATTGGACTGTGCAACCCTTGAGAGGTTTTGAACCATGATCTTGACAAATCTTGAAGAATATGGGAGGGCAAATTTTGGGGTACAACAGTTGCCCCTGTTCAATCTTCTTAAACCTGAGGATGTAGATTGGCTGGCGTGCCTTTCGTAATCCGAGGGTAGAAGATGATTGAACACTAGAGTGCCCAGAAATTTGCACTCACATAGTAGAATGTTAGCAGTGTGATGTCGGGAATGGGCTTACAGATGCCATTTGGAGACTGATGGATAGAAGGATGGGCTTATAGATGCCATCTGGAGATGTGACAGAATCTTGTCGGGAATGGGCTTATGGATGCCATTTGGAGACTGTCGGTATGTGGATGGGCTTATAGATGCCATCTGGGTGTCGATCGCGTAAGGGATTCCTTAGCGAGAACTTGCGTACCTGAGAAAGAAAGATAATTACCTGGCCTGTTATAGGGGTTGATCTTCAAACTCTTTATGTAGATATGCCCTGGCTGGATACAGGTATCGAATCTGGAAAATAGTCGTCAACAGATACACCCTGGCAGGATACAGGAATCGGATCTTCAAACTCTTCAGACGTGCCCTGGCAGGATACAGGAATCGAGTCTGGAATTAGTCGTCAACAGATACACCCTGGCAAGATACAGGAATTGGATCTTCAAACTCTTTAGACGTGCCCTGGCAGGATACAGGAATCGAGTCTGGAATTAGTCGTCAACAGATACACCCTGGTAGGATACAGGAATCGGATCTTCAAACTCTTCAGACGTGCCCTGGAAGGATACAGGAATCGAGTCTGGAATATAGTCGTCAACAGATACACCCTGGCAAGATACAGGAATCGGATCTTCAAACTCTTCAGACGTGCCCTGGCAGGATACATGAATCGAGTCTGGAATATAGTCGTCAACAGATACACCCTGGCAAGATACAGGAATCGGATCTTCAAACTCTTCAGACGTGCCCTGGAAGGATACAGGAATCGAGTCTGGAATTAGCCGTCAACAGATACACCCTGGAAAGATACAGGAATCGGATCTTCAAACTCTTCAGACGTGCCCTGGCAGGATACAGGAATCGAGTCTGGAATTAGCCGTTAACAGATACACCCTGGCAAGATACAGGAATCAGATCTTCAAACTCTTCAGACGTGCCCTGGTAGGATACAGGAATCGAGTCTGGAATTAGTCGTCAACAGATACACCCTGGCTGGATACAGGTATCGGATCCTCAAACTCTTCAGACGTGCCCTGGCTGGATACAGGAATCGAGTCCGGAAATAGTCGTCAACAGATACACCCTGGCTGGATACAGGAATAGGATCTTCAAACTCTTCAGACGTGCCCTGGCTGGATACAATAATCGAGTCCGGAAATAGTCATCAACAGATATGCCCCAGCTGGTTACAGGAATCGAATCTTCAAACCCTTCAGACGTGCCCTGGCTGGTTACAGGAATCGAGTCCGGAAATAGTCGTCAACAGATACACCCTGGCAAGATACAGGAATCAGATCTTCAAACTCTTCAGACGTGCCCTGGCTGGATACAGGAATCGAGTCCAGAAAATAGTCGTCAACAGATATGCCCTGGCTGGTTACAGGAATCGTATCTTCAAACCCTTCAGACGTGCCCTGGCAGGATACAGGAATCGAGTCTGGAATTAGTCGTCAACAGATACACCCTGGCAAGATACAGGAATTGGATCTTCAAACTCTTCAGACGTGCCCTGGCAGGATACAGGAATCGAGTCTGGAATTAGTCGTCAACAGATACACCCTGGCAAGATACAGGAATCGGATCTGGAATCACGACAGTTGATAGTAATTATCTTTGTATTGACCTTTGTCCTGAAAAGACAAGACGTTAGTTGTATGCAATGTCATGATGTATGAAATGTGTGATGTCATGAGATGATTGAGATTTGTATGTTCATGATGCGTATATGCATGCTATAATGTATGAAGATGCGATGTTTATGAAGGTATTTTTGTCTAAGAAAGTAAATCCTTGACGAATGCCAGGAAGTTAACTCATGGGCTGATGTTGAAGAGTGAGATTCTTCGTTTCCGCTGGGGATAATGGTTGCAAGAGTAAACCGGTAAGAGAAGATGACTCCGTTGGGGAATAAAGTTGTTGGAGATATTACTCTGCGGGGAATACTCTATGGGGAGAGAGGTACTTTGTTGAGATTGATGATAACTCCGCTGGGGATATCGTTGATAAGTTTTGTTGGAATTTTTGATGAACTCCGCTGGGGACAGGAAGACTTCGTCGGGGACGATCTTTCTGTGGTAATTAGCTGAGGATAAACCAGTTATATCCTGGTGGGGAAATAACCTTTAAATAAAACCGGGGGGCGCGTTCATACTCTACAGGTGATAAGCTTCCAGAATCTACTGGGGATGAGCTTTCTACTGGGGAGATTGACTGGCCTCTCTTGGGGAGATCTTTTGAGATTGCACTGGGGAAGTGGCTCCACTGGGGGGTCTGTATTCCGCCGGGGAACAATCTTAGATCAAGATTGCCGGGGATGCTTGTTAGGAATGTCTGCATACTCCGCTGAGGAATGTTGAGATTTTCTGGGGATACCCCAACTTCCTTGAGGTTTACGATAGATTAACTCTGCTTGGGGAGTGTGCTGCTAACTTACTCGAGATATTGTTCTTTGTTAGGGTTGATGGGAAACCAACTGCTTGGGAGAATTGTTGAGTCTCATTTTACTCGGCGGGGAGTGAAGGTATCTGGGTTACATTCTTCGTCCGAACTTACCTTGGTACCTTGGTGGACAGAGCAATTAGATTGCTTAGACAACTCATTATTGCCCCTGTTTCTGATGTTACCTGTAATTAATCCTTTGTTTCGTATGCAAATACTTATGAGTTAGCAATTAGTGTCAAATGCATATATCACAATTGAACATTGGACGTTCTTCGCAAAACAAAACAGAAAAAGGAAAAATAATTGGCGATTGGTCTGAAAAGTGAATTTGTATTGATTTTTGAATTTGCCTGTAAATAGGCGTTTATGTACAAGAGGCTGACGTTCTAGTAAGAGAACGTCGTCGAACAACAGAGTTTATACAATTTGTACAAAGAAAACAAAACAGTTGTGTGAAAAGAATAATCCCACTGGGTTTCAACTCTGCTATCGCCTTTATATCTTCGAGCGTCTCATCACTTGGCTGCTTAGTTGAAGATGAAGCTGATCGATCGATGCCGTCTGAACTTGATGTTGATACCGGATTCTGGATGCGAGGTGATCCAATGAGACATAGTATTACGCTTATCCCTAATTTTTGCCTGGACCGCCCTTTCGGGTTTTCAGTCCACCGGGATACCCATTTTTGCCCAAGCCGCCTTTTCAGGTTTTCGACTTGCCGGGTGTACAGATTTTTTCATTTCATCCCTTATTTTTGTCCGAACCCTTTTGGTTCGCCGGGAAGCCCTTATTTTTGCCTAGGTATGTCAACCTAGCGGGTCTTTTATCATGCGTAGTATCTTTTTACTATGTCTGCATTGGCG
The DNA here is from genome assembly GCA_948472305.1 of Vicia faba. Taxonomy (NCBI): domain Eukaryota; kingdom Viridiplantae; phylum Streptophyta; class Magnoliopsida; order Fabales; family Fabaceae; genus Vicia; species Vicia faba. The sequence continues at coordinate 681,536,601 of OX451736.1, forward strand.
GGGTGAGGAAGGTCGTCACCATCCATGGTGGTTAGAATCATGGCTCCTCCTGAGAACACATGTTTAACCACAAATGGCCCTTCGTATGTGGGGGTCCATTTGCCCTTGGGATCACTCTGAGGAAGGATGATGCGTTTGATTACCAGGTCCCCAACTTGATACTCTTGTGGTCTGACTTTCTTGTTAAATGCCCTGATCATCCGTTTTTGGTACGTCTGACCATGACAAATAGCAGTGAGTCTCTTTTCGTCAATTAGGTTAAATTGATCAAGTCGAGTATGGATCCAGTCATCTTTGCTCAAATCTGCATCCTTCATTATCCGGAGAGAGGGTATCTGGACTTCAATTGGCAAGACTGCCTCCATGCCATAGACCAAGGAAAAAGGAGTTGCCCCGGTTGACGTTCTCGCTGAGGTACGGTACCCATGAAGAGCAAACGGTAACATCTCATGCCAATCTTTGTAGGTCACTTTCATCTTCTGCACAATCTTCTTGATATTCTTATTCGCTGCTTCTACAGCCCCGTTCATCTTCGGTCGGTAAGGAGAAGAGTTGTGGTGTTGTATCTTGAATTGTTCGCAGAGCTCAGTGATCATCTTGTTATTGAGATTGGTACCATTGTCCGTAATGATCCTTTCTGGGACGCCGTATTGACAGATCAGGTTATGCCGAATGAACCGTGCCACGACGTTCTTGGTTATAGTGGCATAGGAAGCTGCTTTAACCCACTTTGTAAAGTAATCAATCACCACCAGGATGAAGCGATGCCCGTTAGATGCCGTAGGTTTAATCTCGCCGATCATATCAATTCCCCACATTGCAAAAGGCCAAGGTGCAGTCAGGACATTCAGAGGGACTGGAGGAACGTGCACCTTATCTGCATAAATCTGGCACTTGTGACATGTCCGAGAATGTTGGTAACAGTCGGCTTCCATTGTGGACCAGAAATATCCTGCCCGAAGGATCTTCTTTGCCATGGTGTGTCCACTGGAATGCATTCCGAAGGTACCTTCATGTAGCTCTGCCATGATCTTTTCTGCTTCAGTCTTATCCACACAACGCAGCAAGGTTGAATCATGGTTTCGCTTGTAGAGAATGTTGTTGCTGAGGAAGAACTTCGCTGCGAACCTTCTCAGAAACTTCTTGTCGTTGACAGATGCACCCTCGGGGTATTCTTGAGCTTCCAGATACCTCTTCACCTCATGATACCAGGGTTTCTCAGTTACTTCTTCAGCCTCAAGATCACAACAGTATGCCGGTTCATCCAGTTTCCAGATGATGATCCGGGGAGCCTCGTTGTCCCATTTGACTTTGAACATAGAAGACATCGTAGCCAACGCGTCCGCCAACTGATTCTCCTCTCTTGGGAAATGTTCAAAAGTTATCTCTATGAAATGAGGGATCAATGTCAACACACACTCTTTGTAAGGAATAAGGTTTGGGTGTTTCGTATCCCACTCGCCTTTGATCTGATTGATCACGAGAGCGGAATCTCCGAAGACACTCAGAAACTTGATCCTTAAGTCAACCGCAGCTTGAAGACCCATGATACATGCCTCATACTCCGCCATGTTGTTGGTGCAGTTGAAACATAGCCGGGCAGTAAGTGGAGTATGAGTGCCTTGGAGGGATATGATCACAGCGCCGATACCGTTACCCAAAGCGTTGGAGGCTCCGTCAAAGTGCATAGACCATCGGGATCCTTCCTCAGGTCCTTCATCCGGTCCAGGTACTTCACAATCAGTCACTATCTTGATGCTCTCGTCAGGAAATTCAAAGTTCATTGACTGGTAGTCGTCTACTGCCTGGTGTGCCAAATGGTCTGCCACTACACTTCCCTTGATTGCTTTCTGAGTCGTGTACTGGATGTCGTATTCCGTCAAGATCATTTGCCATCTTGCTATTCTTCCAGACAGGGTGGGCTTTTCGAATATGTACTTTATTGGATCCATCTTTGAAATCAACAGAGTAGTGTGAGTCAGCATATACTGTCTCAGCCGGCGAGCAGCCCATACCAAAGCGCAGCAAGTTTTCTCGAGCAGTGAGTATCGGGTCTCACAGTCGGTAAACTTTTTGCTAAGGTAATAAATGGCGTGCTCTTTTCGGCCAGACTCGTCATGCTGCCCCAGCACACACCCCATTGAGCTATCAAGTACTGTCAAGTATAGTATTAGAGGTCTCCCTTCAACCGGTGGCATGAGAATGGGTGGTTCTTGGAGATACTCTTTGATTCTGTCGAAAGCGGCCTGACATTCATCATTCCAACGTACTACTTGATCTTTCTTCAGCAGCTTGAAGATTGGTTCACAAGTAGCGGTTAGGTGCGGATGAATCGGGCGATGTAATTCAGACGTCCTAGAAAGCCTCTGACTTCTTTCTCTGTCTTGGGAACTGGCATCTCTTATATGGCTTTAACCTTGGTAGGGTCCACTTGAATACCCTTGTCACTTACGATGAAGCCTAGCAACTTTCTGGATCTTACCCCAAATGTGCACTTGTTTGGGTTCAACCTCAGCTTGTACAATTTCAGACGGTCAAACAGTTTCTGCAGATGGTCCAGGTGTTCCTCCTCAGTTTGGGATCTTGCGATCATATCATCGACGTACACTTCAATCTCATGATGGATCATGTCATGAAATAAAGCAACCATGGCTCGTTGGTAGGTTGCCCCAGCATTTTTCAACCCGAAAGGCATGTCCTTGTAGCAGAAGGTGCCCCACTGAGTAACAAAGGTAGTCTTTTCCATATCTTCAGGAGCCATTTTGATCTGATTATAACCTGAAAAACCATCCATGAAGGAGAACACCTTGTGCTGAGCAGTATTGTCAACCAGAACATCAATGTGAGGTAGGGGAAGTCATCCTTGGGGCTGGCCCTGTTCAGATCCCTGTAATCGACACACATTATGACCTTTCCATCTTTCTTCGGCACCGGAACCACGTTGGCAACCCATTGAGGGTAAGAAGTCACTGCTAGAAACCTGGCGTCGAATTGTTTCATAACCTCAGCTTTGATCTTCTCGGACATCTCTGGACGCATACGACAGACCTTCTGTTTTACCGGAGGGCAGTCTTCCTTGGTGGGCAAGTGATGGACCACAATGTCGGTATCCAACCCAGGCATGTCTTCGTAAGACCAGGCAAAGATCTCCACATAATCATGCAACATCTGAATCAACCGTTGTTTCACGCTGAACCCTAGGTTAGAACCAATCTTAACTTCCTTTTTATCTGTCTTAGTACCCAGATTTACCATTTCCACTAGCTCTTCATGTGGCTGAATGGCCCTCTCTTCCTGGAGTAACAGTCTTGCAAGCTCACTAGGCACTTCGCAATCATCTTCACCTTCGTCTTCGGCTAAGTTGATCGGATTTTCGAAGTCATAACTGGCAGTAGCAGCGTCGTTACCAGTGAGATCCAGAGTGGATTGGAACCTGTATGAGTGAGTGTGTGTAAATATAGCTGTTTTGCAATATATAATGGAAGAAAGAAAGGGAGCACAAGATTTGAAATGCGAAAAACGTCCAATGTTTTTATTCATGATATATGGAAATGACAAGTAATAAGCCCTCACAAATGAAACCACGGTGCCCCGGGTAAGACACCGGGCCAGAAAGTTTCAATTTATTATTCATTACAAATTTAAAAACAAAGGAATTCATTACTGAGTAACAAAAGTAACAGGTATGTGGTCCTTTGCAGTCTAATTGTTCAGTCCACCGTCGGCCGTCGGGTAGATCCAGCTATCAAACTCAGATTCCTCTGCATCGCTTTCAATAGCATTCACTCCCGGGTTGGTGATGAACACGGGAGGTTTTCCGATCCTTGCTTTGCGTACAGCCCTCTGAGCCTCTGCAGTAAAACCCAGCCCAAACTTGTCAGTCTTAGGAGTAATATCAGGGAGCCTGCCCCAGTTTGCACATTCACCTTTTTCAACCACAGCCCGGGCATCCTTCAAGGAAGCCATCTTCAAAGGAAAGTCCTCTTCAATTACTGTCTCAGTTGACGCCAATGTTGGAGGTACCTCTTCAAAATGTTGAAAGGGGGTTTCAATAAAATCCCCATCCATCTCTATGTACCGGAACGAGTTCAGATGACTAACCATGTATTCTTCCTCCCCCTGTACCGTAACAATCTTCCCTCTGACAGGGTACTTGAGCTTTTGGTGTAGAGTGGAGGTCACAGCCCCAGCCTTGTGAATCCAAGGTCGACCCAGCAAACAGGAATAAGATGGACGAATGTCCATCACATAGAACGTTGAATCAAAGACTTGAGAGCCAACCCGGATCGGAATATCTACTTCACCATGTACCATCCTCTTCGACCCGTCAAAGGCTCGGACGATGATGTTACTAGGCTTCAACTCCAGACCCTCATAATTTAACCTGTCTAAGGCATTCTTGGGCAATACATTCAGCGAAGAAACGGTGTCCACCAACGCGTGTGCGAGAGTAGTGCCCCTGCATTCAATGGAGACATGCAGGACATCATTGTGGTTCCTTCCTTTGGCGGTCAGATCAGCATTCGAGAAGCCCAAACCATTGTCAGCGGTCAAATTGGCCACACAGTCAGTAAATTGGTCTGCAGATGTCTCTTGTGGAACATGGGCCGTCTTTAGGAAGGAAATCAGGGCCTTGGCGTGGGCCTCTGAGCACAACACCAATGATAGCATAGAGATCTTGGAGGGGGTATGCCCCAGCTGCTCAACGACGTTGAAGTCACTCTTCTTGATGATCTTGAGAATTTCCTCCATCTCTTGCTGGGAGGCTTCAACATTAACAGTCTTTGGTGCCTCCATCTGGGCAGGCATATCAGCAATCCCTTTTCCCCGAGTGTCAGATGACTCGGCAGCAGGGGTAGAAACTTGAACAGGTGCACTTGTAGGTGTGATTATAAGAGGTCTTCGGATAATTGGTGGCGCAATGTCAGGCGAGAAGAGCCTGCCACTGCGAGTAACTTTAGCGGGACCGGTGATGTTACTGATACCGGTACTAGTGTTGAACTCCTGCTTTACTCCAAGTACATACACATTTGCCCCATAGTGCCATGGGACAGCCTTGTCAGATGTATAGGGGAGAGGCCCCGGAACAGTAATAATGATAGGTGCAACAGACATGATTTTGACTGGCTTCCTCGGGGGAGCCTTGGTAGGATTGTTGAAAATGGTGACAACAGATACTTCTTCAGTGGGAACAATAGGAACAACGGTCTTCTTGAACAAAATTTCTTTGCTATCCATCAGGTTTTGGACGCCTGATTTCAGCAACGGACAACCAGCAGGGGAAGCGGCACACAGAAGGCAACCCTTGCTACAACCCGGAAATAAATTGGCCAGCAACAGGTTCCTTTTGACATCCAATAAAGGGGTAGCAACATCATCCATAGAAACTGCATACAGGTCTTCCTCAATAGCATTTACTCCATGCTGGGGCATAGGAGCAGTCACAACGTTTGGCCTTTCGGGCGCCTCAAATTGTATTTCCTTGGCATCGATAAGGTCCTGAACCTTATTTCTCAGGGCCCAGCAATCATCAGTAGAATGCCCCGGGCTATCAGAGTGATAAGCACAGCGGGCGTTGGGATTGTACTTCGGAGAGGTTGTGTTTACCACCTTCGGAGCTTCTCTGACAGTTACCAAGTTGGTCGATAGCAGTTGCGGCAAGATCTGCGACAAGGTCATACTAAGTCGAGTATATTCTATTCTGGGCCTCTCACCCCTTGGTTGGTTAGGTTGCCGAGGAGCGGCAGCAGGCTTTGTAATCACCACCACGTTGACAGCTTGGCGGCGTTCTGGTTTGTTTTGCCTTCTAGGCCTATACACAGCACTGGCTTCCTTTTTGAAAGGCTTCTTCTCAGAACTTGAGGATGCACCTTTCTGTATTTTCCCTGATTTCATACCAGATTCTATCCTTTCCCTAGTCAGAATGAGGTCTGTAAACCCTGCAGACGAATTGCCAATGAGATGATTGAAGAACGGCCCGGATAAGGTCCCTAAGAACATGTCCACTAGCTCACGGTTGGTTAATGGTGGCTGCACCCTGCCAGCCAGGTCCCTCCACTTCTGCGCATACTCTTTAAAACCTTCTCCCGATCCTAGCGACATACCCTGGAGTTGGGTACGTGTAGGAGCGAGGTCGGCATTATACTGATACTGCTTGTAAAAAGAAGTAGCCAAGTCCTCCCAGTTATGAACCTTGGTTCCATCCAGCTGATAGAACCATTCGAGATGAGTCCCTGAAAGACTCTCCTGGAAGAAATGGATCCATAAGTTCTTGGCCACAGTATATGGTTGGATCTTCCGCACATAAGATCTGAGATGTAGCTTAGGGCAGGACGCCCCGTCATAATTTGCGAAAGATGGTGCTTTGAACTTATGTGGGATTACCACCCCAGAAGATAAACCCAAGTCTCCGAAATCCAAACCAGGCACTTGTTGAATTTCCATGGCATTCAGACGATCCTCTAACTGCTTGTACTTGTCTTCAGCTGGAGGGTACTTCTCTTCATTGAAATCAGTCTCGTTGTCAGAGACCACCGGACTAGGGACCCTTCCCCCTTGGGGACTGCCTTTCCCTACAGAAGAACCAGCTTGATCAACCTCATTCTGCAGTGTGTTACCAAACCTCCGGCCAGTGTTGAATAGTACATTTCTCTTCTTCTTCTTCTTGACTAGCAAAGCCTTCAATTCCTCTTGACCTTGGGCCAAACTCATGATCAGCTCTTGGAACTGGGCGTTTTAAGCCTGGAGGGCCTTGATGGATTGCTCAGTAGATGATTCAGGATTCATGATGGCGAGCTGAAATAAACAGCGAAGAAGATTAAACCACCTGTAAAAAAAGAGTACCTGTTATGCACATGATGCATGATATGCTGTTTATGCAATGCATTCAAGGGTTCGAAGGTTCAAATTTGTTGTAGACAAAAAGGAACACACATTATCATTAAGAAGTAATTGTTCAGTACATCAGGGCCTCACGGGCAAAATATTACAAAGTAAATCAATCCCAGAAGACACTACGCATCCTCTTTGGAGCAATGTAAGTGTTGAGAGTCTTTTCCTCATGCAGTAGGCGAGTGAGCTCCAAGACCTTCTTCTCACTAGCATGTATACTGGACTCAAGAGAATTTCGTTCTTCCTTAAGCTGGATCCAGCTCTTCTGCATTTCTTCCCAGGATGTAGGCATGTCAGGATGTTGAATGGTGTAGGGCACCTCTCCTTCCAAAACTGGCTCTTTGATCACAGGGAGAACATGAGGATATGGCATCACTAACTTCTGGGAGCGGGCTCGTACCCACTTGAGATAAGGCTCCAACGAGATGGAGTTCTTGTGCCCCAGTATCTTGCTGTCTACCTTGTTGGGCATCCTCCAAGCTCTGATAAATCTCTGGCGAAGTCCTTGTGCATCGTTGTCGAAGTCAAAAACTATGTCAGGAATTAACATGTCATGAGGGCCGTCCCTCCGAGCATAACCAAACTGTCTCCAAGCCAGACACGGGTTGTAAGTAATACCTCCTCTGATTCCAAGTAAAGGAACATTAGGGTACTCCCCGCAACGATCAATGATAGTGACGTCTTCTCTGGACCGAGAACACCAATGTATATCAGCATGCGTAAGATTCATCAATCATTGTGACCATCTCAAACCCCGCTCATTCTTCAAAACTGATTGTGGAAGGTGCGAAATAAACCACCTTCCCAGGAGGGGAGTGCAGCACATAAGAACACCTCTTTTTCTCATGGTTCGAGTGTAACATGAGTGAAGGATGTCCCCAAGCAACGTAGGTATAGGATTCTTGGACATGAAGATCTTGACAGCATTGATATCTATAAGTTGATCTGGATTAGGGAACAGCGCCAATCCATAGACAAGGAGAGCCAGAACTTCTTCAAAAGCTTGTAGGTCAAGGGAATTCCAACATTCTTGGGCCTTCTCAAACAGAAACCTGGCCAAGAACTCTTTAATACCACTTCTAACTTCCCAATGTCCCTTGATGTCAGATGGTTGTAGGTGTAATGCTTTAGCAATCTCTTCAAGTTGGGGTTCCCTTTCCGTACCGTTGTAGGGTAGTTGACTAAGGATATGGATCTTCAGAAGCCGGGAGAACTCTTCCAATGTAGGCACCAGTTGATAATCCAGGAAAGTAAAACAGTGGTGCAGAGGGTCAAAGAACTGGAAAAGGACCTTTATCATATCTTCCTTAATGTTGGTGTTGACCATGCTGATGAGTCTTTCATGTTTCTCACTGAAAGAAGAACTCTCGGGAATCCTGGATATAAGTTCCTTAATTGAAGGAGATAAACTGGTTGGTTTATTCCTAAATTAATATCTCTTATAGTGGATTTCCTCCCTGGCTTGGTAGCCCCCAGAGTAGGTGTTGTTTCACACTGAACTGGGTAAACAATTGACTGTGTTCTTTACTGTTTTTTTATTTACTGTCTTATAGAAAGTCAGATACGGTGTCATAACATTCACTGTGACATTGAGTATCTGTTGCCAGAATTTCAATTGGCATCAGAGCAGGCACCCTGCCTGTCTTACTGGGTGAGATCTAGGGATATCACTTTCTGGCGCTATGGACAAAGAAGGAGTTTTTGGAAACAGACCACCCATTCTGGATGGATCAAATTATGACTACTGGAAACCTCGTATGATTGCCTTCTTAAAATCACTGGACAAAAAGGCTTGGAGAGCTGCTAATAAAGGATGGAACCATCCCACCATAACTGAGAAAGATAGGACAATCAGTCTGAAGCCTGAGGAAAAATGGAGCATAGAAGAAGATGAGCTAGCCCTGGGTAATTCCAAAGCATTAAATGCCTTGTTCAATGGAATTGATAGAAACATATTCAGACTAGTACATCAATGTGAACTGGCCAAGGAAGTTTGGGACACTCTCAAAACTACACATGAGGGCACATCCAAAGTAAAAATGTCAAGGCTTCAGATGCTGACTACCAAATTTGAGAACCTAAGGATGATGGAAGATGAAACCATTCATGAGTTTCACATGAACATCTTGGAAATTGCCAACACCTCAGGAGCATTGGGAGAAAAGATGTCAGAAGAAAAACTGGTAAGAAAGATTCTCAGATCCTTGCCTAAAAGATTTATAATGAAGGTAACTGCTATAGAGGAAGCCCAGGATATCAGCAAGTTGAAGGTGGATGAACTCATTGGATCTCTTCAGACCTTTGAGATGGGGATCAGTGACAATGTTGACAAGAAAAACAAGAGCATAACACTTGTATCCACCACTGAAGATGAAAACAAGGAGGATGAAGAAGAAAATATTTCAGAAGCTATAGCCATGCTTGGAAGACAATTCAACAAACTCATCAAGAGAATGGATCCAAAGTCAAGGTCAAATGTTAAGAACATTCCTTCTGACATTAACAGACCTTATGACTCCAGCAGAAGACCAAAGTCTGAAGAGAAGGGAAATCAAAGTAGAGGAATTTAATTCCATGGATGTGAAGGATATGGGCACATTCGAGCTGAATGTCCTACCTTTCTTAAGAAACAAAAGAAAGGAATGTCTGTTACTTGGTCTGACTGTGATTCAGAAAGTAATTCTGAAGAAGAATCTGCCAAACTAGTTACTGCACTAACTGGTATTGGTACCTTTGATAGTGACACCAGTGATGAGGAAGTGACATTTGAAGAACTGGCTGATACCTACAAGAAATTATGTATCAGAAGTGTTGAAGTCTGTCAGCAAAATGAGAGACAAACAAAACTCATAATAAAGTTGGAGGCTGAGAAAAGGGCAGACATTGAAACTATAAGTCATCTAGAAGGGGAAGTTCAAATGATGAACTCAAAGCTGGACCAGATGACCAAATCTGTCAAGATGCTGACAAATGGAACTAACAAATTGGAAGAAATCCTTCAGGTTGGACAAAATGTGGGAAACAAGTCTGGTCTAGGATTTGTGGCAGCAAAGAAAACTGGTACAGACAAGAAGATCAGGCCTGATAAGCAAATGTCAAAGAAGATGTCACAACATAGCACTCAACATCGGGAACAGAGAAATATGAAGAAAAAGTACCAAAGATGGAGATGTCATCATTGTGGGAGGTTTGGTCACATAAAGCCATTCTGCTTCAGATTTTATGGATACCCTAATCAGAACCCAAGTGTCAAACCTAAGTCCAACAAGGTACCACATACTCCACAGTGGAAGAAAAAGGCTACTGCCCTGATAGCCCACACTTCCCTTAGAGTCTCTGAAAAGGAAGACTGGTACTTTGACAGTGGATGTTCTAGGCACATGACTGGAATCAAGAACCTTCTCAATAATGTTAAACCTCACACCACTAGTTATGTGACCTTTGGAGATGGTGCTAAAGGAGAAATCAAAGGAGTTGGAAACTTGGACTGCCCTGGAGTTCCAAATCTAAATGAAGTATTGATGGTAAAAGGCCTGACTGCTAATCTCATAAGTATCAGTCAATTATGCGATCTAGGAATCAAGGTCAACTACTCAAAATCTGAATGTCTTGTAACTAATGAGAAACAAGAAGTTGTAATGAAAGGAGTCAGATCTAAAGACAACTGCTACTTGTGGGAGCCTGAGAACACTAATTACTCCACTGTGTGTTCTATTGCCAAAGAAGAAAAAGAAGTGAAACTGTGGCACCAAAAACTTGGCCATCTACATCTAAGAGGAATGAAAAGGATTATATCCATGGAGGCAGTCAGGGGGATTCCAAGACTGCAAATTGATGAAGGGAGAGTATGTGGTGAATGTCAGGTTGGTAAGCAGACTAGGATGTCACATCCAAAGTCAAGACATCTGACCACCTCTAAGGTTCTAGAACTTCTACATATGGTTAAACATTTTGCTGACCAAATGCAGGCTGAATTCGAAATGAGCCTCATGGAAGAATTGACCTTCTTTCTTGGACTGCAACTCACACAGATGGAAGACTCAATTTTTCTGTCTCAAAGCAAGTATGCAAAGAACATTGTCAAGAAATTTGGTATGGAGAATGCCAGCCACAAAAGGACTCCTGCTCCTACTCATTTAAAGTTATCAAAAGATTCAAGTGGGGTTAAGGTGGACCAAAGCCTGTACAGAAGCATGATAGGAAGTTTGTTATACTTAACAGCCAGCAGACCTGACATTGCTTTTGCAGTTGGAGTATGTGCAAGATACCAAGCTGATCCCAAAGTCAGTCATATCAACCAAGTGAAGAGAATTTTGAAGTATGTAAGTGGAACTTACAACTATGGCTTGTTGTACTCTCATGGTTGTGAACCAACTCTGACTGGTTACTGTGATGCTGATTGGGCTGGAAGTGCTGATGATAGAAATAGCACTTCTGGAGGATGTTTCTTCTTAGGAAATAATCTGGTCTCCTGGTTCAGCAAGAAACAAAACTGTGTGTCTCTCTCTACTGCTGAAGTTGAATACATTGCAGCTGGTAGTAGCTGTTCTCAAATGATCTGGATGAAACAGATGCTTACTGAGTATAATGTCACACAAGATGTTATGACATTGTACTGTGACAATCTGAGTACAATCAACATTTCCAAGAATCCTATTCAGCATAGCAGGACCAAGCATATTGACATTAGACATCATTTTATCAGAGATCTTGTAGAGGAGAAGACGATTAAACTAGAACATGTTGCCACTGAACTATAGCTGGCTGACATTTTTACAAAAGCACTTGATGCAAATCAATTTGAAAATTTGAGGGGCAAGTTGGGTATTTGCCAACATGAGGAAATGTAGCAATTAATTTTGCTTAAAATAATGGATGAAGGAGTTTTTTTGTGTTAAGTCTATTTTGATTGGGTTAATCATATGTTTTCCTATTTCTTTCAAAATTGTTAAGAAGTTGAATAGACACTCATTTACCTCCTTCCTCTCTCGGCTCTGTAACAATCCTCATTCTCTCAATCAAAGATTTCTCTCTCGTTGTTACTGGTTTTCTAAGACTATCAAAATGTCTCAAACATCATCCTCTTCCAAGACGACTGTTTCATCCGCATCCTCTGAACAAGATCCTAGGGAAATCACAACATGCATGGATTCTGAAGTCCTGGAGATTACTCCTCTTAGAGAACTGGTAACTAACCCCTCTAAGGTTAAAAAGCTGAGAACAAGGCATGCAGGAAGGTCTCAAGCTACGTCATCTGGTAATCCCTCTAAACCATCATCTTCTGTTCCCTCAGGAATAGCAAATAGGGAAGGCACAACTTATGTTCATCAAGCAATAGCTAGACTTGTTACAAGAATTCTGAATGAAAACCACTCTGTACCTGGAATTTCTGTTCCTTTAAATCAAGAATCTGCTAGTCCAAATGTTGAAATAAATCCAGATGTCTCTAAGAATGTTGAGACACCAGACGACAACATTCAGAAAACATCTGAAAATCTTGATGATATCCAGAACCCTTCAGAGAAGGATGTTGAACCACCGGTTATTGATGTGGATGAAGAATACTCAGACAATGACCTAATTGCAAATATCAACCCTAGCATAGCTAGGAGGATGATGAACAGAAAAGGTAAGCAGGATGCTGCAAAATGTCTGACCAAAGAGAAGACTGATGATGTTGCTCATAAGAAAACCAGGTCTGAAGGCAAGACTGGTGTAGAAACTGTGAAGACTGGATTGTCCAAAGGGAAGGTGAAAACTCGAGTACATGCTGGTAGTCTCTCAAAGCCTGTGAGACAACCAATAGCTAAGAAAAGGAAAGAGCCTGAACCTTCTGATTCTGATGAGGAATCAGAATTTGAAGTTGATGTTGAAGACATCTCTCTCAGAAGGAAACTCCCTTCAAGCAAAATGGCTAAAGTTCCTGAAGTCCCCACTGACAACATTTCTTTTCACCACCCTGAAAATGCCAACCGATGGAAGTATGTTTGTTTAAAAAGAATATCCTTGGAAAGAGAACTAAACAATGGTGCCATGGAATATAAGGAGATCATGGACCTAATCAAAATTGTTGGACTAATGAATATTGTGGTAAAGTTTACCAACTGCTATGAAAATCTTGTCAAGGAATTCATAGTGAATTTATCTGATGGATGTGCTGATGGAAGGTCAGCTGACTTTAAATGTGTCTATGTGAGAGGAAGAAAAGTTAATTTCTCTCCCTCTGAACTAGAGGTTACTGACAACCAAGTATGCCAAACCATCACTGCAAATCAAGTCAAGAGTTGGCCCTTAAAAGGCAAGCTGAATGCAAGCAAGCTAAGCATGAAATTTGCCATCCTGCACAAGATTGGTGCATCCAATTAGGTTCCTACCAACCATAAATCAACCATCTCCACAGGATTGGGAAGATTCATTTATGCTGTTGGAACCAGGACAAAATTTGACTATGGCAGGTATATCTTTGATCAAACTTTAAAACATGATGGAAGTTATGCTGTTAAAGGCCCTATTGCCTTTCCCTCCCTCCTATTTGGTATTGTCCTTGCTTAGTATCCTGACATTCTAGTGGAAAGAGATACTGTGTGCAAAAGAGCCCCTGCTCTTGGGTTGCACTATAAGCTATTTCAAGGAACTCATGTTCCTGACATTGTCATGACATCAGCTGAGACATCAACTGTCAAAACTCAGTCCAAGAAATCTGATGTTATAGTTGTGCTGAAGGAAACCTGCAAAGAGCTGGAGACAAGGAAAAGGACTCTTGAGAACCTAATTGCCAGACTAGAACAGGAGGAGACTGAAGGACAAAGAAGGGAAGAGGATGCTGCTGAAGATCAGCTTAATGTTGAAGATAGTGCCTCCTCTGAAGATAATAGTGCTTGAAGATCAGTGGAGTGTCAAGCTTGCTGCTGACTCCTGTTGCTGCAAGTGATTTCAGACTTTTTGTTGTTTTTATTACTCATTTTGGATGACTGTATAACCTAACAATACTTGTATCTTTGGCCTATTTATGGCTAAAGAGGGGGAGAAGATTATGTGTTAATTATTCTTGGTAGACATTATTTTTTTCTGCAGACATATTATTTCTGCTGCTCTCTATTCTCTGATTGTTTAGGGGTTTTAGCCAAAAATTTGCCAAAGGGAGAGTTTGTAAGTGTTTAGTTATTGGCATGTATTTTTGGTAAAACCAGGTGTGTGAATGTCATGACTGATGTCATAACATTCTGGGTTATTAGGTACTTTATGGAGAAAAAGAATGGCATACAGTAGTTGCTCTTCATGAGTGTGTATCTGAGCATTTTTCAAAGATCACATTTATTACATTCTACCAAAATCAGTAAACCGGATTCCTGTTGTCATAACCAATGTTAAGACATCCTGTACTGATCTAACAGTTATGCAGTTTGGTTAATTCTGAGATTTTTCAGGAATTTGGTTCATACATTCCAGAACAGAATCTCACGTGGACCTTAGGTTAACTTAGCTCAACCCTAATATGGTTGATAAAGTCTTGTGACCAAGTTTTGAGGTTAACCCTAATTAAACCTAGCTTTTCGTGGAAGCCCTAACTGAAGAAACAGCTGCATATATATTCAACAGGAAGGCTTTTGGGAAGATCAACACTTTTAGACAGAAGATCTACAAGGAGCTGTATAGTTTTAACTACTGTAATCCAAGCAAGTATCATTGTGATAAGTGACTTGGAGTAGGTTTTGATTGTAAGGGTTGTGTATCACTCAAAGCTTTAAAGCAAAAGTGTTTGTGTCACTTGTCTAAAGCTTTGAAGAAAGGTCAAGTTAGGTTTATGTATCACTCAAAGCTTTGAAGCACGAGTGTTTGTATTACTTGATTAAAAGCTGTGAAGCATAATCAAGTGTATGTTCTGAAGAGTGTCTTCATAATTTCATTAGTCAATTGTTTAGTATCACTGCTGTGATTGAGGGGGAGTGAGTAGGAACTCATGTTTAAGTTGAACTTAGATTGAAGTTGCATTGGGTAGGTCTTAAGTGAAGGAGATAAACTGGTTGGTTTATTCCTGAATTAATATCTCTTATAGTGGATTTCCTCCCTGGCTTGGTAGCCCCCCAGAGTAGGTGTTGTTTCACACTGAACTGGGTAAACAATTGACTGTGTTCTTTACTGTTTTTTTATTTACTGTCTTATAGAAAGTCAGATACGGTGTCATAACATTCACTGTGACATTGAGTATCTGTTGCCAGAATTTCAATTTCTTCAAGAAGTTCTGAACTTATTTACTCCCTAATTAGGCAGACAAATATGTGAAACTTCAGAATATGTACAGCATCAGAAACATGATGTCTACATTGTATTTTTGAACATGCAAATCTGGTAATGCTTAAGTAATGTGGTGAGAGTTAGCAGAAGCTTACCTTGCCATTGGAAAAGATTCTGTGAACCGGAGTTAACCTTAACTTTGATGATGTTCTGAGCAGCTTCTTTGAGGTGGAGATGGATGGAGATAGTATGGTAGTATGAATACAGAAGTTGGGGTAGTTTCTAATATGTGAATCAGAAACTGTATGGATGGTTTTAGTCAAGAAATACTTGAGAACAAACGGAGTTTGAATGCAAGGAATCAAAAGTTAACAGGTTTTGTATGTTGTGTTTACAGTTCATGGACTCTTGGAACTTTAGAAGGGGTTTGTTGTACCCCAAAATTTGCCCTCTCATGTTTCCCAAAATCTTCCCCCTGCATGGTTGATCACAAACTCTTGCCTAAGGAAAAGGAAAATTTTTGAGTGTTGCTTCAAGTACATTTCGATTGTCATTCTGAAAGACCCTTCGATTGATGTTCTGAATGAGCCTTTCGATTGGCGTTGTGGACAAGTACTTCGACTGGAATTCCAAAAAGGTCCATTCGAAGAAGCATTCAAAGGGTCCATTCGAAGAAGCTTTCGAAGAGCATTCGAAGGAGGCCATCAGCCCATTCGAAAGGGAGCATTCGAAGGAGACCATCAGCCAATTCGAAAGGGAGCATTCGAAGGCCAGCTACATGTCATTCAAAATTCAAAAAGGGACAAGATCCCATGTGTTTAGCCAACGTTACAAACACTCATTCATGGCTTTCAAACACATAATTAACGTTACAAATCCTCCTTCATGGTTGTCAAACACATAATCAAAGTCATTTAAACCTTTGTCTTCCTGTCCCCTCTACCCCCTCTATATAAAGAAATCACAAATGTTGCAAAAGGACACACAAAAAAGATACAGAAAAATAGAGAACTTGGAGAGACGCTGCCCAGAATTTTCCAAGCCAAAGCTGCCACCCAGCGAACACCTCCACCCTCAGAACTACAAATCGAAGCACCTCTGTTGGTAAAAAAGGATCTAATCTCAAACTCATTTTTAAATTCATTTTGATTGCATATTCATATTATTACTGATGTTTGTGAATGACTTAATGTGCTACATATAAGCTACAGTGCAGAGATGAGATTGTGCCATGCTTGGGCACAATCTGAGTTTCTCCTTCGAATCCCAGGATACAACAAACCCAGACCCAGATTCAGCAGGTGCGAATAAGGGGGAGATTCGAACCGGGGGGGTAAAATCCCCCTGGACCTTTAACATGTGTTTCGTTTTGCAGGAACTACATCATCAGATTCCTGTTCAGAGTTTCGAAGCTCAGCAGTTTAGCTTCGAACTGGACACAGGACTTCCAGTTCGAAGGATGACATGTCCAGATCGAATACCCTTAGGGTGCAGCCCCTCGTGCACCTTCGATCCCGCTTCTTCATTGGGTCGAAATACAGCCTGCACCTCTTTCGACCCAGGCCTCCAGAATTATATTTTTTCTTGATTTGCTGCCTGGCCCATTTGTACTTTGTTTACTTTGTTTTTGTTTATTTCTTTTAGTTTGTACTTTGTACTTTGTTGTACTTTGTTTTTTTTCTTCTATTTTCTGCCTGGACCGCTTCTTCATTGTACTTTTTTTTCTTCTATTAACTGTTTAGATGTATGCTAACTAGGATTGCATGGCAAGAACTCTTAACTTAAAATCGACAGTAGCTCACCATGACATGCAAAGATAATATAACTGAAAATTGACACACTTTCACATGCCACTCCTAGGGTATACCTCACTTGGTTGCCTCGAACGTGGTCATTAAGTATAGGATGTTTTAGAGGTCGTCCTTTTGTCCCAAGATCATAAGTTGCCTCGAAATGGTTGCCTCGATAAAAATGATCTAAGACATTAGGATTACTACTAAAGCGTTCTAACGTTGCTTTAGTGACCACACGTCCCTAAAATCGAATTGACCCGAAAACTCCAACGACGATGATACCTACTCCTCAATAGTAGGATAGCATTGTCTAAAGGACATTAGCACAATTTAATTCCTTTTTGAGTAGGTAGATATTCTTAAGTACTTGCTCTCTTTTAAACAAAACAAAACTTTTCGCACTTACACTTTCTTCAAA
Organism: Vicia faba; assembly: GCA_948472305.1. NCBI lineage: Eukaryota > Viridiplantae > Streptophyta > Magnoliopsida > Fabales > Fabaceae > Vicia > Vicia faba. Next base: position 681,553,938 of record OX451736.1, read on the forward strand.
AACAAAACTCTTTTCAAAACCCACAATCACAAAGAAAAGCAAACCTTTTGAAAACATAGTGAGCAAGTACCTAAGAGCCCGTGGATAACCATAGATAGAAAGGGTGCTAACACCTTCCCTTTCTATAATCTACCTCCCGAACCCGAGAAAAATCTCGAAAAGGAATTTTTCTGTGCTTTTGTCCTTTCCTTGTTGGATAAAATAAAAGACGGTGGCGACTCTTGCTTACCGCGACACTTTGCGAAAACAAACGCAAACGCGAACAAACATTAAAAAACAGTCAGTTCTCATTCCCACCGATCACAGAACTGGCGACTCTGCTTGGGATCGAATAAGTGAGGTGTACCTTAGGATTAGATCACTTGTGTTTTCAATTGTATTGCTTTGTATGCTTTTAATTTTATGGGCTTGTATCGGAGTTCTATAGATCCTAACCCGGATCTGGGGTACCCTTTTTTAGGAAAGTAGCAGTAAACTGTGAGGGATCTGTCCGACGTAGACCGACACGGATGAAGCAGTAGCTACGTTGGTGTGGCACCTTAGTCTGTACCGATATCCCTTGTGTTGAAACGAGGAGAATATGGGTCTTCTAAGGAGTCATTAAGCACCAACTGACCTTAGAACCTTAAATTGACCAACTTGGCCATAGAACAGTAGCAGTATGCTACACTCATTGATACTAAACTCTCGCGATGGTTCCGGCCGCAAGAAAAGGTTGCTAAGCTGGAATTATGACCAATTGAGGGTAGTCAGTGATATTGAGATCCTCTAGAACCCAGTTACTATTTTTTTAGGACAGGTCTTAACCAACTGAAACTAAAAGAGGGTAGTACCTGAACTTCATGCCAGCCTGAAATCTAAGGGCTCTTTTGTGTGACTTGTATGCCTTTACCATGTTTGCCTTTTGTGAATATTTGTGGTGTGCCTTTACCATGACATCATAACATCATAACATCATAACATTGCATACATCTTGCATAAGGACTAACCTATTTCAAAGACAAGAGGGTTTCATCTTTGCTCTGTTTTGTAGGACATCATGATGCCCGTGCGTAGGAATACTATTCGGATCAACTTTGTTAAAGTACCTACTTTGCTTAAAGAGTTGGTTGTCAGGATTCCAAACACTACCTCCTTCATCAAGAGGCATGGTTCTCTTCTCAGTTTAGTCACCTCAAAGTTGGACGAACAAATGATGACCGTCTTGGTCCAGTTTTATGATCCGCTATATCATTGCTTCACCTTTCAAGACTTCCAGTTGGTTCCTACCCTGGAAGTGTTCTCTGAGTTGCTTGGTACCTCTTTTTTGGAGCAGACTCCATTTAATTGTTGGGAAAATACTCTCAAGCCTGAAGAGATTGCTGCAGCCCTTCACTTGACCAAAGAGGAGGTAATGGCCAACTGGGAGACTAGAAATGGAGCTAAGGGTTTTTTGGCTAAGTTTCTGGTTGACAAAGCTAATTACTTCTGGGATGGCCTAGACTTCAAAGCGTACGAGGACATTCTGGCTCTCTTGATTTATGGTCTGGTATTGTTTCCAAATCCTGACACTTTTGTTGATGTTAATGCCATAAAGATCTTCATCTCTCGGAACCCTGTACCCACACTCTTGGGTGATATCCTTCATCAGCTCTATGCTCGTACTGCCCGAAAGCAGGGAACTTTGATGTGTTGTGCTCCTTTATTATTGAGGTGGTTTATTTTGCACCTCCCTAACTCCGTACTGAAGAACAAAGAAGGAATGGGCTGGGCTCATAGGGTAATGTCTCTTACTAATAATGACATTATCTGGACTCTCAAAGGCTTGGATGAGGTGACTGTCATTGATCGTTGTGGAGAGTATCCTAATGTTCCATTGATCGGAACCCATGGAGAAATTTCTTATAACCCATGTTTAGCTCTCCGCCAGTTTGGAAGAGCCAGAAGAGAAGGGCCTCATGAGATGTTGATACCTCATATCATCTTTTATTTTCAGGGAGATAGCGACGAGCTGCATCGTAGATTCATCAGGGCTTGGGATAGAGTTCACAAATCTGACCCACATGAGTTGGGACCAAAGACTTCTTTGCCAATGGAACCATATCTCAGATGGGTCCGCATCCGTGCCCAAAAGTTAGGTATGCCATATGAAGTGGTCAGGCCGGTTACTCTTGAAGTTGCTGATAAAGACGGGGTTGTTCCAACTATTTTCCATCCTCATATGCCCACTGATATTGGCACACTGAAGAGGTCTTGGACGCAACTGCGGGAAGAACGGGATTCTTATCGGGAGAGGTTCAATGAACAAGAACAGAAGATCTAGAAGCTGACTAAGCAACTGGAGAATGAGCGGATCCTGAATGATTATATCTGCACTGAGAAGAAGAGGCCATGAGAGCATTGATGGACCTTGGATGGTTTCTTTTACAGTTTTTATTTACTTTTCAGTATTTCCATTCTTGTAACGCATAAGGGAAATTTGTTGAACAATTTAAATTCTGAAGTTAAATCTAATAAAGTGTGTTCCATTTCTTGTTTACAAATTTGAATCCCGATTGTCTTTGAAATCATAAATCATGCGCATTTCATATCATGCACTTCATAAACAGGTACCCTTTTACAGGTCTCTTATCTTCTTCGCTGTTTATTTCAGCAATCATCATGTCTGCTGAAACCTCCACTGAGCAAGCTATCAAGGCCCTCCAGGCCCAAAATGCCCAATTTCAAGAATTGGTCATGATCCTAGCTAAGGGTCAGCAGGACCTGAAGACCCTGATCCTGAAAGAGAGGAAGAAGAAGAAGAAGAGGACCATCATGTTCAATACTGGACGCATGTTTGGAAACGGGCTGCAGAATGAAATTGATCTGGCCACCCCGTCTGGAGAGAAAGACAGTCCACAAGAAAGAAGGGCTCCTAGCCCTGAAGTCTCCGACAATGAGACGGACTATGATGAAGAACAATATCCTCCTGCTGAGGAAAAGTACAAACAGCTGGAAGACCGTTTGAACGCTATGGAAGTACAGAAGGTGCCCGGTCTGGACTTCGGAGATCTGGGTTTATCATCTGGGGTGGTGATTCCCCATAAGTTCAAGGCACCTGCCTTTGCCAGATATGACGGAGCTTCCTGTCCAAAGTTGCACCTCCGGTCATATGTGAGGAAGATCCAACCTTACACTATTGATAAGAACTTATGGATCCATTTCTTTCAAGACAGTCTCTCAGGGACTCAGCTTTAGTGGTTCTATCAGTTGGATGGAGCCAGTATCCGCAGCTGGGAGGATTTGGCTGTTGCGTTCTATAGGCATTATCAGTATAATTCCGACCTCGCTCCTACGCGTACCCAACTCCAGGGTATGTCAATAGGGATGGGCGAAGGATTTAAAGAGTATGCTCAAAAATGGAGAGACCTTGCCGGAAGGGTGCAACCACCTTTGGCTGATCGTGAACTGGTTGATATGTTTCTGGGGACCCTGTCTGGTCCATTCTTTAATCATCTGATTGGAAGCTCCTCAGTCGGATTTACAGACCTCATCTTAACTGGTGAGAGGATTGATGCGGGTATTAAAGCTGGGAAGATACAGAAGGGCGCCTCATCGAGCACCGAGAAGAAACCATTCAAGAAAAAGTCCAGTGATGTCTACAGTTCAAGAAGACAGAGTAGACATGAACACCGCCGAGCTGTCAATGCGGTTGTTATCTCAAAACCTGCCGGTGCTCCTCAGCATCATAACCAACGAAGGGACGAGAGACCTCAAAGGCAATTCACTCGTCTCAGCATGACCTTGTCTCAGATTCTGCCACAATTACTGAAGACCAATCTGGTGACCCTAAAAGAAGCTCCAAAGAATCCAAATACAATGTCACCAAGGTATAACCCTAATGCCCGCTGCGCTTTTCACTCTGATAGCCCGGGGCATAATACAGACGATTGTTGGGTTTTGAAGAACAAGGTGCAGGACTTAATTGATGCAAAGGAGATTGAGTTCGAGGCGCACGAGAGGCCTAATGTTGTAACCGCTCCCATGCCCAGGCATGGAGTGAATGTTGTAGAGGAATACTTGTTCGTAGTTTCTGTGGATGATGTTGTTACCCCTCTGATGACTATCAAGAAGAACCTGTTGCTAGCCGGTTTATTTCCGGGTTGTGGTGAAGTTTGCCCTATGTGTTCCACTTTACCTGCTGGTTGCCCATTTCTGAAGTCAGGTGTCCAGAACCTGATGGATAGTAAAGAGATTCTTTTTGAGAAGACTGCTGTTCCACCCGTTCATTCTGAAGAAGTTTCAATCATTACCATTTTCGACAATTCTTCCAAGGCTCCCTCGAGGACGCCTGTTAGAATTACATCTGTTCCGAAGACCACACCTATAATCATCACTGTTCTGGGGCCCATCCTCTATACATCTGACAAAGCTGTCCCTTGGCACTATGAGGCAGATGTTTATGTTCTTGGAGTTAAGCAAGAGTTCGGTGCTGATACCGGCGTCAGCAACGTTACAGGACCTGCTAAAGTCACCCGCAGCGGTAGACTTTTCTCACCTGATATTGCTCCACCAGCCGTCGGAAGACCTGTTGTCATTAAGCCTGCAAGTATACCTACTGCTGTTCCTGATCAAATTCCTATCCTTCCCCCTGTCACCGAGTCATCTAACGCTCGGGGCAAAGGAATCACCACTGATATGCCTGCCCAGACGGAGGCACCAAAGACAATCGTTGTTGAAGCTTCCAAACAGGAAATGGAAGAGATTCTGAAGATCATTAAGAAGAGTGATTATAATGTGGTTGAGCAACTGGGGCAAACCCCATCTAAGATTTCCATGTTGTCATTGCTGTTGTGTTTAGAGGCCCATGCCAAGGCCTTGATTACCTTCCTGAAGACGGCCCACGTGCCACAAGAGACATCGGCTGATCAATTTACCGATTGTGTGGCCAATTTAACTGCTGATAATGGTTTGGGTTTCTCTGACGCTGATCTGACTGCTAAATGGAAGAACCATAATGATTCCCTGCATGTCTCCATTGAATGCAGGGGCACTACTCTTGCACATGTGTTGGTTGGCACTGGTTCCTCGTTGAACGTCTTGCCCAAGAAAGCTCTAAACAGGCTAGATTGCAAAGGTTTAGAGCTAAAGCCAAGTAACATTGTTGTCTGGGCCTTTGACGGGTCTAAGAGGATGGTGCATGGTGAGGTTGATATTCCAATCAAAGTTGGTTCTCAGGTCTTCAATTCTACATTCTACGTGATGGACATTCAGCCATCCTATTCTTGTTTGCTGGGTCGTCCATGGATCCACAAAGCGGGAGCCGTAACCTCAACGCTCCACCAGAAGTTGAAGTACCCAGTTAAAGGCAAGATTATGACAGTTCAAGGGGAGGAGGAGTACATGGTCAGCCATCTCAACTCGTTCCGGTACGTAGAGATGGATGGGGAGTTCATTGAGACCCTATTTCAACACTTTGAAGGGGTTCCTCCGACATTGGCATCAGCTGAGAGTGTGATTGAAGATTCTCCTATGAAGATGGCTTCCTTAAAGGATGCCCAGGCTGTTATTGAGAAGGGTGAGTATGCAAACTGGGGCCGACTTCCTGATTTCACTCAGAAGACTAACAAGTTTGGGTTGGGTTTCACTGCAGAAGCTCAAAGGGTTGTTCGAAGTGCAAGGATTGGAAGACCTCCTGTGTTCATCAGCAACTCAGTAGTAAATGCTATCAAAGATGACATAGAGGAATCTGAATTCGACTGCTGGATCTATCCTACGACCAACGGTGGACCTAGCAACTGGACAGCAAAGGACTTCGTCCCTATTACTTTTATTACCCAGTAATGAACTCTTTGTTTTGAATTTGTAACAGACAATATTGTAAAACTTTATGGCCCGGTGTCTTACCCGGGGCACTGTGGCTCCATTTGTGAAGGCTTTTGTATGCCATTTTCATATATCATTAATAAAAGCATTGGACGTTTTCGCATTTCAAATTTTTGCGCTCTTTGTCTTTCCTTATTATATTGCAAAACAGCTATTTTACACACACTCACATATACAGGTCTCAATCCACTCTGGATCTCGCTGGTAACGACTCTGCTACTGCCAGTTATGACTTCAAAAATACGATCAACTTAGCCGAAGACGAAGGTGAAGATGATTGCGAAGTGCCTGGTGAACTTGCAAGACTGCTACTCCAGGAAGAGAGGGCCATTCAGCCACATGAAGAGCCAGTGGAAACAGTGAATCTGGGTACCGGGACAAAAAAGAAGGAAGTCAAGATCGGTGCAAATCTGGAGCTTAGTGTGAAACAACGGTTTATTCAGATGCTGCATGACTACGTGGAAATCTTTTCCTGGTCTTACGAAGATATGCCTGGGTTGGATACCGACATTGTGGTTCATCGCCTTCCTACCAAGGAAGACTGCCCTCCGGTAAAATAGAAGGTTTGTCGTATGCGTCCAGAGATGTCTGAGAAAATCAAGGCCGAAGTTATGAAACAATTTGATGTCGGTTTTCTAGCAGTAACTTCTTACCCTCAGTGGGTTGCCAATGTGGTTCCGGTACCGAAGAAGGATGGTAAGGTCCGGATGTGTGTTGACTACAGGGATTTGAACAGGGCAAGCCTTAAGGATGACTTCCCTCTACCTCACATCGACGTTCTGGTTGACAATACTGCTCAGCACAAGGTATTCTCCTTTATGGATGGTTTCTCCAGTTATAATCAAATCAAGATGGCTCCCGAAGACATAGAGAAGACCACCTTTGTTACTCAGTGGGGTACCTTTTGTTACAAGGTCATGCCTTTTGGGTTGAAGAATGTTGGGTCAACATATCAGCGTGCCATGGTTGCTTTGTTTCATGATATGATCCATCATGAGATTGAAGTATATGTCGACGATATGTGTGATCGGTGGATTTAGAACTGACTGTTTAACGCTGGTTCACGAAATGTCACGGAAGCAAGAGTCGCCACCGTCTTTTATTTTCTCCAACATGGAAAGGACAAAAGCACAGCAAAATTCCTTATGAGAATAGTTCTCGGTTCGGGAGGTAGATATATAGAAAGGGAAGGTGTTAGCACCCTTTCTATCCATGGTTATCCATGGGCTCTTAGATACTTGCTCTTGTGTTTTCAAAAATTGTTTGCTTTTCAAAATGTGAGTGGGTTTGAAAAAGTTTCTTTGAAAGATTTCGGAATAACCCTTGTATCTGTCCTCAAGAGTGTTTGAAAAATTTGTTTTGAAAGCTTTTGAAAGTGTAGTGTGAAAAGATTTTGTTGGTTTTTGAAGAGAGCAAGTATCTATGAGTCATCTACCTACCCTAAGGAATTAGGCTGTGTATAAGTCCTTAAGGTAGTGCCATCCCACCATTGAGAGGTAGGTAGCACCACCGTTGGAGGTGTTCGGGTCAATTCGTTTGTAGGGACAGTGTGGTCACCAGAGCAATAGTAGGACACCTTAGAATTTACCCTAATGTCCTAGATCCTTTTATCCGAGGCAACCGTTTCGAGGCGAATGGATCTTAGACATCAGAGCGGCCGCTAAAACGTCCTATACTCGACGACCACGTTCCGAAGGCAACGGGTGAGGCGTACCCTAGAAGTTGTGTGTGTATTGTGTGTTGTTTTCATGTTATGTCTTATCTTTGATCATGGCATTGTGAGCTACGCGTTGCTTTTAATTGACATACATTCTTTCATGCGAGTTAGCAGTTAGGAGTGCGGAAAATTAAAAGACGGAAAGATAAAAGCTACGCTATTACAAGGCGCGGGTCTATACATCGCCAAATTACAAAGACCCGTTTTTGATAAAATATGCGGAAAGTAAAAAATGCGGTAAACCTAATTGCTATTACATCCGGAAGGCAGTTACATAATAATCCATAAGAAAAATAATGCGCAAAATATAAATTGGAACGTATTAGGGTTTTGGACCCTTTTGGGAAATTAAATTAAATTAAAACCTAATTAATTATTTAATTAAAGAAAGGAAAGTGTTTTTTATGTTTTTTTGTATTTATGAAAATAAAGAAAATTAAAATTAAAAGGAAACCCTAAATCTAGATTATTTTAATTATTAAAGAAAATGTCAAAGTTGACCTAATTTACTAATTAATTAATTTACATGTTTATTTATAAAATAATAGTAATAATAAATAATAAATAATGATGAAAATACTTAATTAAGAAAAAGATGAAAATGTCAAAACCTAATTCTACATATTTTTTATTTATTAAGAAAAAGTGTTAAAATTAAAACCTAAATTAACTAAGTTAATTGTTAGAGTTTATTTACAAAAATTAATTAGTGAAGAAATTAATAATAATTAAATATATTTGTATTTTTGATTTTTATGTTTTTATTATGAAAAGAAAATTATTTTATGTGAATTAAATAAAAACAATTAAAAACAATTGAAAAGAATTAGAAAGAAAAGAAAATTAAATTTAAAATACAAACAAAGGGGGGTGTCTGGCCCATGTGGAGGTGTTTGTGGAATTCTGGCCCATTAGAACAAAGGCCTTGCTGACTTTTCAGGGATCATGTGCACGTTGGTTGACCCAGGCGTAGGATAGACCTCATTTTGTGGCCTTCAGATTGATCATCATAAGCGCGTGGCAGCCTTAGGCGTGAGGATGCATGGTGGGATATTGGATGAGTGATGTACCTGAACGTGTTAGAACAAAAATTATGAAGAATATATGGGGGACCTGGGAATCGAACCCAGGTCCCAATGGTTGCAATACACATCCTCTACCAACTGAGCCACTTAGCGCGTTTGTATATATAATAGACAACAATTAATATATATGAAAAACTCAATTATGCTAAAACATTAAAAAACCGCGCCAAGATTTGAATGCCCCAGTCATGTAATGCCACGTCCATCTTCTTCCTTGTTCTTCCTGCAAACATGAAACAAGTAGCGGGGGTTTTAAACCCCCACTAAGTGGAATAGTGAAAAATAGCGAATAGAAGAGGAATCAACATAAATTGAGTGCGAGATGTTGGTTGAATTCGTCTGGCCTTGACGAATTCAACCATGGTCATGGCTTAGTCCAATTTTTCCTGATACTTAAAGCCCTAATTTGAAGCTTCTGAAAACCTAATTTTCGTCCATGGTAGATTTGGATTCAGGCAGCGTTAGGTCAATTAACTTATACCAATCGCTTCAGAAGGTACCTATTAGTGTAAATCAAACAAGAAAACCAATTAAAAGCACATGAATCATGATATGTCAAATTGGAAAACAAAGCAAATTGTATGGCTCGTGTTCTTCAATTCTTCGCGTGTTAGGATTGATTCTTGATTGCAAACGCTTCCTGGAGACTCAGGCAACGTATTGGAATCCTTTTTTGGCTTTGAATTGTCCTCCAACTATGAAATCAGTTTCCAAGTTTTTGTTGAAATTTTTCAATTTGGTTATGGAGAATGAGCAGCTTTTTCGTGTCCTTCTGAATAGGGTTCACTCTTGCATAAGTATGTGAAGCAAATTAGGTCAAAATAAAGCCCATGAATCCATGAATTGATGACTTGAATCTTTGATTGCTATTCATATCTTTTTTCAATCTTTTTCCATGGAAACTTTTCCAATTATGGAAGATCTTGTCTTGTTGATTGATGCACGAAATCCTTAGCATGTGTGGAGTATATTTGCTGCATAAAAAGATTTGACAACCATTATTTGATATTTTTCTACAATTAAAACTAATTAAATGAATTAATAAGAATAAAAATTCAATTAATTAATTAAAAATAAGAAAATAAATCCTTTTAAGTTCAATGGGTCGTGCATAGGCTTTGGGTAATGATTCAAGGAAGAATTTGAGGCCCATTAACAATTTTGAAGTGTTTTAGGCAAAGTTGACTTTTGAAAATTCCCAAAAAATTCCCAACTTCTCCAATGCATATCTTGCTCAATTTTGAAGCTATGAACATGTTCTTGGACATTTTGGAAAGTTCTTGAAGTCCTCTAACCAATGCCTTTGGTCCCATGTCATTTTGATTTACCAATCTCAAGTTATGGTCTTTGACTTAAAGTGCCTTTTTGTTGACTTTTGAAAATGACCTATAATGTTGAAATTGATAACTTTTTGTGAGAGCATTTCTTGGACTTGGAGTGTGAAGATGAGTTGTAGGAAATGTCATCCTCTTCAAAATGAGCATTGGATGTGATTTTTCTGATAAACCATGAAGAAGTTATGCCTTGGTCAATTTGCAGTTGACTTTTCAACTTTCCAAAAATAGAAACTTTTGCATCTTGAGACTTTTTGAGCCATGCTTGTGGAATCATGGTCAAGATTTGACCAAATGATGATTGTAGCTTCAAAATAAGATGTTTGACCAAAAATTTTGACTTTTGATTGCCAAATGACCATTTTGCCCCTACAGTTGACTGTGGAGCATTTAGGGTTTTTGACTGTGCAACTTGATGTTGTAAGTCCTGAAACTTGACATATGGATGCTTGACAATGTATGTAGGCAAGTGGGACTTGATTGGACCCTTGAGAACCTCATTTTCTTTGCCAGAACCAAAACCCTAATTTTGACTGTGTTAGGAGGCAATTGGACTATGCAACCCTTGAGAGGTTTTGAACACTGATCTTGACAAATCTTGAAGAATATGGGAGGGCAAATTTTGGGGTACAACAATATGATTGTGAGGTCCCAAACTGAGGAGGAACACCTTAACCATCTACAAAAGTTGTTTGACAGGCTAAAGCTGTACAAGCTGAGATTGAACCCGAACAAGTGCACCTTCGGGGTGAGGTCTGGAAAACTGCTAGGTTTCGTAGTGAGCGATAAAGGTATTCAAGTGGAACCTGCCAAGGTGAAAGCTATACGAGAGATGCCAGCTCCCAAGACAGATAAAGAGGTCAGAGGCTTTCTAGGACGTCTGAACTACATTTCCCGATTCATCTCACACCTAACTGCTACTTGTGAGCCAATCTTCAAACTACTGAAAAAAGATCAAGTGGTATGTTGGAACGATGAATGTCAGGCCGCTTTCGAAAGAATTAAAGAGTATCTCCAGGAGCCGCCCATTCTAATACCACCAGTGGAAGGGAGACCTCTAATCTTATACTTGACAGTACTTGACAACTTAATGGGGGTGTGTGTTGGGTCAGCATGATGAGTTTGGCCGAAAAGAGCATGCTATTTATTACCTTAGCAAAAAGTTTACCGACTGTGAGACCCGTTACTCACTGCTCGAGAAAACTTGTTGCGCTTTGGCATGGGCTGCTCGCCGGCTGAGACAGTATATGTTGACTCACACTACTCTGTTGATTTCAAAGATGGATCCAATCAAGTATATCTTCGAAAAGTCTGCCTTGTCTGGAAGAATAGCAAGATGGCAGATGATCTTGACTGAGTATGACATCCAGTACACAACTCAAAAAGCAATCAAGGGAAGTGTATTGACAGACCATTTGGCACATCAGGCAGTGGATGATTACCAGTCTATGAACTTTGAATTCCCGGACGAGAATATCATGTTGATAACTGATTGTGAAACACCTGGACCTGATGAAGGACCTGAGGAAGGATCCCGATAGTCTATGCACTTTGATGGAGCTTCAAATGCTTTGGGTAATGGCATTGGTGCTGTGATCATATCTCCTAAAGGCTCTCATACTCCGTTTACCGCCCGACTATGTTTCAACTGCACCAACAACATGGCGGAGTATGAAGCATGCATTAATGGTCTTCGAGCTGCAATTGACCTAAGGATTAAGTTTTTGAGTGTCTTCGGAGATTCCGCTCTCGTGATCAGTCAGATCAAAGGGGAGTGGGATACGAAACGCCCAAATCTTATTCCTTACAAGGAGTATGTATTGACGTTGCTTCCCCATTTCGAGGAGATAACCTTTGAACACTTCCCAAGAGAGGAGAATCAGTTGGCGGACGCGTTGGCTACGATGTCTTCTATGTTCAAAGTCAAATGGGACAATGAGGCTCCCTGGATCATCATTTGGAAATTGGATGAACCAGCATATTGTTGTGATCTTGAGACCGAAGAGGTAACAGAAAAACCGTGGTATCATGAAGTGAAGAGATACCTTAAAACTCAAGAATACCCCGAGGGTGCATCTGTTAATGACAAGAAGTTTCTGAGAAGGTTCGCGACAAAGTTCTTCATCAGCAATGGCATTCTTTACAAACGTAACCATGATTCAACCTTACTGCGTTGCATGGATAAGACTGAAGCAGAAAGAATCATGGCAGAGCTGCACGAAGGTACTTTCGGAACTCATTCCAGTGGACATACCATGGCAAAGAAAATCCTTCGGGCAGGATATTACTGGTCCACAATGGAAGCCGACTGTTATCAGCATTCTCGGACATGTCACAAGTGCCAGGTCTATGCTGATAAGGTGCATATTCCTCCAGTTCCTCTAAATGTTTTGACGGAACCTTGGCCTTTTGCAATGTGGGGCATTGATATGATCGGAGAGATCAGACCTACGACATCCAACGGGCATCGTTTCATCTTCGTAGCGATTGATTACTTTACGAAATGGGTTGAAGCAGCTTCCTTTGCTACCGTAACCAAGAACGTCGTGGCCCGGTTCATTCGGCACAACCTGATCTGTCGATACGGTGTACCGGAGAGAATCATTACGGACAATGGTACCAATCTTAATAACAAAATAATCACTGAGCTCTGCGAGCAATTCAAGATACAGCATCATAACTCTTCTCCATACCGGTCGATGATGAATGGGGCTGTTGAAGCAGCAAATAAGAACATTAAGAAGATTGTGCAGAAGATGACAGTGACATACAAAGACTGGCACGAGATGTTACCATTTGCTCTTCATGGGTACCGTACCTCAGCACGAACGTCAACAGGGGCAGCACCTTATTCCTTGGTTTATGGCATGGAGGCATTCTTGCCCATTGAAGTTTAGATACCCTCTCTTCGGATAATGAAGGATGCAGGTTTGAGCGAAGACGACTGGATCCAGACCCGACTTGATCAATTAAATCTAATCGACGAAAAGAGACTTACTACTATTTGTCATGGTCAGACGTAAGAAAAATAAATGATCAAGGCATTTAACAAGAAAGTCAGACGACAAGAGTATCAAGTTGGGGACCTGGTAATCAAGCGCATTATTCTACCTCAAGGTGACCCCAGGGGCAGATGGACCCCTACTTACGAAGGGCCATTTGTGGTTAAGAACATCTTCTCAGGAGGAGCGATGATTCTAACCACCATGGATGGTGACAACCTTCCTCACCCCGTCAATGCAGACATAGTAAAAAGATACTACGCATAATCAAAGACCCGCTAGGTTGACTGGCCTAGGCAAAAATAAGGGCTTCCCGACGAACCAAAAGGGTTCGAGCAAAAATAAGGGATGAAAATTAAAAAAAAAATCTATACACCCGGCAAGTCGAAAACCTGGAAAGGCGGCTTGGGAAAAAATGGGTATCCCGGTGGACTGAAAACCCGAAAGGGCGGTCCAGGAAAAAGTTAGGGATTAAAGCGTAACACTATGTCTCATCGGATCACCTCGCATCCGGACTTCGGTATCAACTATCAGGCTCGGACAACACCAGTCAATCAGATTCACTTTCAACTAAGCAGCAAAGTGATGAGATGCTTGAAGATATAAAGGCAATAGCAGAGTTGGAACCCAGTGGGACTATTCACATAGCTGTCTTGTTTTCTTTTCACAAATTGTATAAATCCTATTTGTTCGGCGGCGTTCTCTTACTAGGACGTCAGCCTCTTGTACAAAAGCGCCTATTTACAGGCCAAACTTCAGAGTCAATACAAATTCATTTTCAAACAAATTTCAAATTGTTTTTCCTTTATCTGTTTTGTTTTGCAAAGAACATCCAATGTTCATTTTGATATATGCATTTGACATTAATTTCTACTCATAGATATTTACATGCGAAACAAAAGATAAATTACGGGTGATATCAGAAGTAGGGGAAACAAGAATTGTCTGAGCGGTCTAGTTGCCCTGTCCACCAGGTACCAAGGTATATATTCAGCTGAAGAATATGGCTAAGATACCTTCACTCCCCGCAGGATAAGACAGTAATGATAGCTCTCTCAGCTAAAACTTGCAACCACGGACGAGTCGGCAATACTCTCCCCCAAGCAGAGTTGGTCTATCATCAGCCCTGAAAAGGTCGGGTATCCCCAGAAGGTCTTAATATTCCCCAACGGAGTATAAAGACATTCTCCAGCAAGCATAAGAGCATCCCCGGTAGTCTTAATATTCCTCAATAGAGTATAAGAATGTTTCCCGGAGGAATACAAGATACCCCCAGTGGAGCCATTTCCCCAGTGCAGTCTAAAAAGCTTCCCCAGTGGAGTTGAGTCATCTTACCCAGTAGATTCTGGAAGTTTGTTCCCTGCAGAATTTAAATGCATCTCCTCAGCCAAATTCAAAAGGGTATCCTCACAAGAGTCTAACTGGGTTATCCTCAGCAATTTTCAACTGAAAGATCATCCCCAGCGAAGTTCTTTCTTTCCCCAAGCAGGACTTCTATCCTCAACAGATTCAATATCACCAGCAACGGTAATCTATCCCCAGCGGAGCTCATCATCAAAATCCCCAACAGAGCTTATCAACAGAATCCCCAGCGGAGCTTATCATTAAAATCCTCAGCAGAGTATCTCTTCCCCACAGAGTATTTCCCCCGCAGAGTAATCTCTTCATCAAGTTTATTCCCCAACGGAGTCATCCTCTCCTGCAGGTTTATTCTCACAATCATCTTCGTTCACCATCCCCAGCGGAAACGAAGAACTCAACTCTATTCGCTAGCGGCTCCGGGATTTATGTTCCCCAGCTAAAACATCACATTCCCATACATCATGAGACATGCATTACGCATCATACGAATACAATCTCATTTATTTTGAGAACATCATTGCCTGATCCATATCATGCATTGCATATGACTGACCTTTACATTTCAGGAAAAATGCAGTTAAGTTCTCAGCTTAGTCGAAGATCTGACCAGTTCTTAAATCTCAATTAAATTATCATCGGTTGAATTTCAGATAAGGTTCTCAATCTCGACAGTCTCCTCCATCATAGTGTGGACAAGTTCTATAACCTTAGCGGTTTACTCCATTGAGCACGAGACAGTTCCTAGATTTTGATGAAGATGTTTCCCTACGTCATAGTGTGGACAAGTATTATAACCTCAACAGTATACTCCATTGAGCACGAGTCAGTTCCTAGATCTTGATGTTTTCCTCCGTCATAGTATGGACAAGTTCTATAACCTCAGCGGTTTACTCCATTGAGCACGAGACAGTTCCTAGATCTTGATGAAGATGTTTCCCTACGTCATAGTGTGGACAAGTTGTATAACCTCAGCGGTTTACTCCATTGAGCACGAGACAGTTCCTAGATCTTGATGAAGATGTTTCCCTACGTCATAGTGTGGACGAGTACTATAACCTCAACGGTATACTCCATTGAGCACGAGTCGGTTCCTAGATCTTGATATTCTCCCCCGTCATAGTGTGGACAAGTTCTATAACCTCAGCGGTTTACTCCATTGAGCACGAGACGGTTCCTAGATCTTGATGAAGATGTTTCCCTACGTCATAGTGTGTACAAGTACTATAAACTCAACGGTATACTCCATTGAGCACGAGTCAGTTCCTAGATCTTGATGTTTTCCTCCGTCATAGTGTGGACAAGTTCTATAACCTCAGCGGTTTACTCCATTGAGCATGAGACAGTTCCTAGATCTTGATGAAGATGTTTCCCTACGTCATAGTATGGACAAGTACTATAACCTCAATGGTATACTCCATTGAGCACGAGTTAGTTCCTAGATCTTGATGTTTTCCTCCGTCATAGTGTGGACAAGTTTTATAACCTCAGCGGTTTACTCCATTGAGCACGAGACAGTTCCTAGATCTTGATGAAGATGTTTCCCTACGTCATAGTGTGGACAAGTACTATAACCTCAACGGTATACTCCATTGAGCACGAGTCAGTTCCTAGATCTTGATGTTTTCCTCCGTCATAGTGTGGACAAGTTCTATAACCTCAGCGGTTTACTCCATTGAGCATGAGACAGTTCCTAGATCTTGATGAAGATGTTTCCCTACATCATAGTGTGGACAAGTACTATAACCTCAACGGTATACTCCATTGAGCACGAGTCAGTTCCTAGATCTTGATGTTTTCCTCCGTCATAGTGTGGACAAGTTCTATAACCTTAGCGGTTTACTCCATTGAGCACGAGACAGTTCCTAGATCTTGATGAAGATGTTTCCCTACGTCATAGTATGGACAAGTACTATAACCTCAACGGTATACTCCATTGAGCATGAGTCAGTTCCTAGATCTTGATGTTTTCCTCCGTCATAGTATGGACAAGTTCTATAATCTCAGCGGTTTACTCCATTGAGCACGAGACAGTTCCTAGATCTTGATGAAGATGTTTCCCTATGTCATAGTGTGGACAAGTTATATAACCTCAACTGTATACTCCATTGAGCACGAGTCAGTTCCTAGATCTTGATGTTTTCCTTCGTCATAGTGTGGACGAGTTCTATAACCTCAACGATATACTCCCGGTGAGCACGAGACAATTCCTAGATCTTGATGAAGATGTTTCCCCCCAATTGAATTATGAACAGGTTCTTAAAACTCAGCTGAAGCATTCTCTCAGTTGAGGTACAGGCAGGTTCCTAAATCTCAACGAAGTTAGACTTCCCTAGTGGAATCTTCTACAACAACAGGTATGCAAGTTCTCGCTAAGGAATCTCTTATGTGATCGACACTCCTGCAGATGGCATCTATAAGCCCATCCTCCTACCAACAATCTCCAAATGGCATCTGTGAGCCCATTCC
This sequence comes from Vicia faba, assembly GCA_948472305.1. Lineage (NCBI taxonomy): Eukaryota > Viridiplantae > Streptophyta > Magnoliopsida > Fabales > Fabaceae > Vicia > Vicia faba. The sequence continues at coordinate 681,570,748 of OX451736.1, forward strand.
TGACATCACAATACTGATGCTACACCATGCGAGTGCAAATTTTTGGGCACTCTAGTGTTCAATCATCTTCCACCTTCGGATCACGAAAGGCACGCAAGCCAATCTACATCCTCAGGTTTAAGAAGATCGAACAGGGGCAACTGTTGTACCCCAAAATTTGCCCTCTCATGTTTCCCAAAATCTTCCCCCTGCATGGTTGATCATAAACTCTTGCCTAAGGAAAAGGAAAATTTTTGAGTGTTGCTTCAAGTACATTTCGATTGTCATTCTGAAAGACCCTTCGATTGGTGTTCTGAAGGAGCCTTTCGATTGGCGTTGTGGACAAGTACTTCGATTGGAATTCCAAAAAGGTCCATTCGAAGAAGCATTCAAAGGGTCCATTCGAAGAAGCTTTCGAAGAGCATTCGAAGGAGGCCATCAGCCCATTCGAAAGGGAGCATTCGAAGGAGACCATCAGCCCATTCGAAAGGGAGCATTCGAAGGCCAGCTACATGTCATTCAAAATTCAAAAAGGGACAGGATCCCATGTGTTTAGCCAACTTTACAAACTCTCATTCATGGCTTTCAAACACATAATTAACGTTACAAATCCTCCTTCATGGCTATCAAACACATAATCAAAGTCATTTAAACCTTTGTCTTCATGTCCCCTCTACCCCCTCTATATAAAGAAATCACAAATGTTGCAAAAGGACACACAAAAAAGATACATAAAAATAGAGAACTTGGAGAGACGCTGCCCAGAATTTTCCAAGCCAAAGCTGCCACCCAGCGAACACCTCCACCCTCAGAACTATAGATCGAAGCACCTATGTTGGTAAAAAAGGATCTAATCTCAAACTCATTTTTAAATTCATTTTGATTGCATATTCATATTGTGATCGGTGGATCTAGAACTGACTGTTTAAAGCTGGTTCGCGAAATGTCGCGGAAGCAAGAGTCGCCACCGTCTTTTATTTTCTCCAATATGGACAGGACAAAAGCACAGCAAAATTCCTTATGAGATAGTTTCTCGGTTCGGGAGGTAGATTTATAGAAAGGGAAGGTGTTAGCACCCTTTCTATCCATGGTTATCTATGGGCTCTTAGATACTTGCTCATTGTGTTTTCAAAAGTGTTTGCTTTTCAATTGTGAGTGGGTTTGAAAAAGTTTCATTGAAAACTTCAATTCAACTCTTGTATCAGTCCTCAAGAGTGTTGTGAAGCGTTTGTTTTGAAATCTTTTAGAAAGCGTCGGTGTGAAAAGATTTTTGTTTTGTTTTGAATAGAGCAAGTATCTATGAGTCATCCACCTACCCTAAGGAATTAGGCTGTGTAAATATCCTTAAGGTAGTTCCATCCCACCATTGAGAGGTAGGTAGCACCACCGTTGGAGGTGTTCGGGTCAATTCGTTTTTAGGGACAATGTGGTCACCAGAGCAACAGTAGGACACCTTAGAAGCTACCCTTATGCCATTGATCCTTTTTAAATTCGAGGCAACTTTTCTGAGGCAACTGGATCATGTCATGGACATAAGGACTTACTAAAACGTCCTATAATCGACGACCATGTTTCGAGGGCAAGGCAAAAGTGAGGCGTACCCTAAGAGAGGTGTGTGAATTTGTGTGTTATTTTCATGTTATGTTTTATCTTGTACATGTCAAAGTGATCTATGCGTTTGTTTTTATTTTGTCATTCATTCTTGCATGCATTTATTATTAAAAAGATGCGGAAATTAAAAGTTCTAAACTATTACAAAGGCGCGGGTCCACATCGCCAAATTAAAATCCAGGACCCGATTTGACAGAAAGTAAATAAAGAAGTGCGAGAAATAAAATGTCCGAGTTTACAAGGCTTTGGGAGAATTACATTAATATTATAAGAAATAAAATAAATAAAATGCGCAAAAAAAATCGCAAGCGAGGGCGTTGGACCCTTTTAAATTAAATTAAATTAAATTATTAAATTAATCAAATAAAAATGAAAAAAAAAAAGAAATTGTTTTTGAGGTTTTTTGTATTTATGGTTTTTTTTTATGTGTATTAAATGAAATTAAGAAATTAATTAATTAATCCTAATTCTACAATTTTTATTTATTAAGAAAAACATGTTAAAGTTAAACCTAAAATTAAACTTAACTAATTAATGCAATTTATTTACAAAAATAATATTAAATAATTAATTATGGTGAGAGAAAAAAGAAGAAGAATGGAAAAATTATTTGAAACCCTAATTGCACACTTTGTTAATTTATTATGAAAAATATTTGAATTAAACCTAAATTTAAAAAGCTAAATTAAATTAATGAGATTTATTTACAAAAATATTAATTAAATAAATATATTTTGATTTTTGTGACTTTTATGATTTTTTTGTTATTTTTATATTTTTATGAAAATAATTAAATTAAAGAATTAAATTAAAAAAACTAATTAAAACAAAAATAGAAAAATATGAGAAAAAGAATTAGAGAAGCAAACCATGGGGGGTCTGTCCCCAATTGGAGGTTAAATCAGCATTTTAGGCCCATTAATCTTTGGCCTGGTTGACTTTCCAGGGTAGCATGAGTATACGTTGACTGCAGCACATCATAGGCTTTGACTCTGGGCCATTGGATTAATGTCATAGGCCATGTGGCAAGCTGGATATGAGGGACGTATGGTGAACCCTAATACTGAAACTGCACAGAAACGCGTTTAGAAAAATAATATGGAAAGGGATGGGGGACCTGGGGTTCGAACCCAGGTCCCAGGGATTACCAGTAATATGCTTTGCCAACTGCTCCATTCACGTGTTTTGTTTATTATCTGACCAATGAACAATATAATATAAACAAAGGTTAGTGGGAAATTCAGCGCGAAAATTCAAATGTTCCAACCAGCTTGTGCCACCTAGCCTTCTTCTTCCTTGTTGCATTTTCCTGAAATAAAAAACAATTGGATTGCGGGGGTTTTGAATCCCCACTATATGATATATGCCAAAACAGCGAATAACACATGGTAGCTCATAAATTGAGCGCGAGGTGTGTGTCCAAATCGTCCAAGCACGCTGAGTTGAATGGTCTGGGTCTCACGCTCTAATTTTTCCTTAACTGGGAAACCCCAATTTTTCATATCTGAAACCCTAAGGTGCTTCAATGGTAACTCTTCATAAAACGCATGAAAACTCAATTAAATCATATGGTTAGTTTCAGAATCATCCAATTAGTGCAAATCAGTAAAGAAAAGACATGAAAAATGCATAAAATTCATGATACGATTATGGATATTTTCGTGGAAAGTTTGACTCTGATATACCAATTCTTGATGTTTCAGGCTATGATATTGATCCAGGCACCTTCCTTGATGTCTCAGCAAGACAATGGTATAGTTATTTTGGCTTGAATCGCCCTAGAACCTAGTTTTCAATTTTGGAATTTTTGTCAAAAAACTCAAGTTTTGTTATGGATGTATGGCGCAGCTGGGAGCTTATTGACACTAGGGTTTTCATGTATATATGTACTGGAATGATTAGGGTTAGAAATTGGATCAAAAAATCAATGAATTGATGAAGAGAATATTTGATTTTCCATACCATAATTTTCCAATCTTTTCATGCATATTTGCTACCAAATCATGTCCAATTACCAAGATTTTTTCCAAATCTGATCATGCACGAAATCTTAAGCCTATTCCATGCACAAAAAGATTTAAAAAGTTAGGTTTAGTATTTTTCATATATTTTAATTAATTAAATGAATATTTAGCAATTAAAAATTCAAATAAATAAAATAAAAATGATGAAAACTTCCCTTTGGGCCAAATGGTCGTGCACATGCTTTGGATGATGGATTTTGGAAGAAAAAGAGGCCCATTAGCATTTTTAAGACTTTTGAAGCAATGTTGACTTTTCAAAATATCCAAAAATTTCCCAACTTCCACAAGGCATAACTTACTCAATTTTTAAGCTTTGCTCATTTTCTTGGACATTTTGGAAAGTACTTTGAGTCCTCTAACCAATTCCTTTGGTCCCATGTCATTTTGATTTACCAATCTCAAGTTATGGCCTTTGACTTAAAGTCCCTTTTTGTTGACTTTTGAAAATGACCTATAATGTTGAAATTGATAACTTTTTGTGAGAGCATTTCTTGGACTTGAAGTGTGGAGAGGAGTTGTAGGAAATGTCTTTATCTTCAAAATGAGCTTTGGATGGAATTTTTCTGATAATCCATGTGAAAGTTATGCCTTGGTCAAGTTACAGTTGACTTTTTCAACTGTCCAAATATGGAAACTTTTGCATCTTGAGACTTTTTGAGCCAAGCTTTGAGAATCATGATCAAGAATTGATCAAATGATGTTTATGGATTCAAAATGAGATGTTGACCAAAATTTTGAACTTTTTACTGTCAAATGACCATTTTGCCCCAACAGTTGACTGTAGTGCAATTAGGGTTTTTGACTGTGCAATTTTGTGCTGTAAGTCTTGAAACTTGGTATGAGGATGCTTGACCATATTTGTAGGCATGTGAGACTTGATTGGACCCTTGGAAACTTCATTTTATTTGTCATAACCAAAACCCTAATTTTGACTGTTAGGAGGCCCTTGAACTGTGCAACCCTTGGGGAGATTTTGAAGCTTTGACTTGGCAAATTTTGAAGAATATGGGAGGGCAAATTTTGGGGTACAACACATATTATTACTGTTGTTTGTGAATGACTTAATGTGCTACATATAAGCTACAGTGCAGAGATGATATTGTGCCATTGATTGGGCACAATTTGAGTTTCTCCTTCGAATCCCAGGATAAAACAAACCCAGACCCAGATTCAGCAGGTGCGAATAAGGGGGAGATTCGAACCAGGGGGGTAAAATCCCCCTGGACCTTTAACATGTGTTTCGTTTTGCAGGAACTACATCATCAGATTCCTGTTCAGAGTTTCGAAGCTCAGCAGTTTAGCTTTGAACTGGACCCAGGACTTCCAGATCGAAGGATGACATGTCCAGATCGAATACCCTCAGGGTGCAGCCCCTCATGCACCTTCGATCCCGCTTCTTCACTAGGTCGAAAGACAGCCTGCACCTCTTTTGACCCAGGCCTCCAGAATTATATTTTTTCTCGATTTGCTGCCTAGCCCATTTGTACTTTGTTTACTTTGTTTTTGTTTATTTCTTTTAGTTTGTTTTTTTTCTAATCAACATAAAAATCATAAAAATAAGTAACTTAGAGTTAGGATTTAATTTAGTTAATCACTTTAACTTATTTTCTCCAATTTTTAAAATCAATAGACTTAGGATTTATTTAAATTCAATCATTTTCATAAACAAAAAACTCAAAAATATTTTCTTTTTTTATTAGTTAATTATTAGTTAGCCTTAATTCTTAATTCAAAAAGACCAAAAATACGCTTTATTTAATAAAAAGGGTCAAAACCCAAGGACACTCCAACTCAATTTACTCGCGCGCACTTATTTTATTGTAACTGTCTACTGGTTTGTAATAGCTTAATTAAGACCTTTTACTGCTTTTTATTCCCCCAAATTTTTGGACATGTAAATAATCCCCCTCCCCGAAGCCTTGTAATAGCGTAGGATTTACAATTTCCGCACTTTAATTTCCTGTACATATATTAACTGTTTAGATGTATGCTAACTAGGATTGCATGGCAAGAACTCTTAACTTAAAATCAACAGTAGCTCACCATGACATGCAAAGATAATATAACTGAAAATTGACACACTTGCACATGCCACTCCTAGGGTATACCTCACTTGGTTGCCTCGAACGTGGTCATTAAGTATAGGATGTTTTAGAGGTCGTCCTTTTGTCCCAAGATCATAAGTTTCCTCGAAATGGTTGCCTCGATAAAAATGATCTAAGACATTAGGATTACTACTAAAGCGTTCTAACGTTGCTTTAGTGACCACACGTCCCTAAAATCGAATTGACCCGAAAACTCCAACGAAGATGCTACCTACTCCTCAATAGTATGATAGCATTGTCTAAAGGACATTAGTACAATTTAATTCCTTTTTGAGTAGGTAGATGTTATTAAGTACTTGCTCTCTTTTAAACAAAACAAAACTTTTCGCACTTACACTTTCTTCAAAAACAAAACTCTTTTCAAAACCCACAATCACAAAGAAAAGCAAACCTTTTGAAAACATAGTGAGCAAGTACCTAAGAGCCCGTGGATAACCACGGATAGAAAGGGTGCTAACACCTTCCCTTTCTATAATCTACCTCCCGAACCCGAGAAAAATCTCGAAAAGGAATTTTTCTGTGCTTTTGTCCTTTCCTTGTTGGATAAAATAAAAGACGGTGGCGACTCTTGCTTACCGCGACACTTTGCAAAAACAAATGCAAACGTGAACCAGCATTAAAAAACAGTCAGTTCTCATTCCCACCGATCACAAGGTTCAAGTCTTTTTCTTTCTCAAATTTCCGACTATTTTACAGTGGCAAATGGCTTTCAATTTATAGGCAAAGATCTTGTAGCTTGGAGAGTGCAAGTGGTACCAACATTATACGCTAGACGCTGACTTACTCTTGAAGTAAGCTTAAACAAGCATGGTTCAAGGTATAAAGCAGGATGGCTAGTAGGTTTTAGCAGCGCCTAAGTTGGATTTGTCAGCCAGAATTAAGGAAAAGCAACAGCAACAGATGGGCCTAGCACCCTTTTGCATAAAAGTTTACTTTCCCAAAACAGTTGAGTTAAGCGTGGAGAAAATCCTTTGGGTAAAGGCTCAAAAGTGGTTGTGAGCATTAAATGATGATGAGATTTATCAAATCAGAAATTCTGCCCTGTGAAATTCTGCCTTATTGCCTAATTCTGGATCAGAAGCGTAGCATCCAACCTTCTAGTCCTTTTATCTTCTGGCTCCATCCTGTTCTGAAGGAGCTCTCAGACTTTCCAGGAAGCTTGCAGCACCCTTTGTAAACTTCTTTGCATTACCCCGGCAAATTCTGACTGAACCTTTATGAAAACTTGCCCAAAAGTTCTGATCAAACTCTGTCTTGAAAAGTGTCCTGAATATGGTGAGTGTTCTGTTTCAAGGACGTGTCTTTAAGAAATTATAACTTGAAATCTCAGCATTTCTAGGAGAAGTTATGTTCTGCAATGTTTCAGATCTTGTTGAGATCTAAAACTCTTGTGTAAGAAGTTGATTCAGAATCAGCTTGCATCATAGCGAAAATTTGGCCAGAAGTTCTAAATTTGTCATATTTCTTAAACACTTAGAAAAATTCTAAATATTTAGAAATTTAACTTTTTCAAAGTAACTTTTGATTTTTGAATTTCCAGATGAAACAAACTTCATATCTCAAACATGTCTTGATGAAATATGACTCTTGAAACTTGATTTTTTGATCAAAAGTTAAAGTTTGACTTTTCAACGCGCAAATGACCATTTTACCCTTGTGAATGACTTTCTTGGAAAATTTGTAAGTCCAGGCTTGAAATTGGATGGAAGCAAACCTGAGGATCCAGGGTGATCTTTTGAGAAATGAGAGGGCAAATTTTGGGGGTACAACATTTACATTTCTACAATTTATTTCTTTCGAATGCAAATGCTAGTAATTAGGGTGTGTATGTGTTGTACCCCAAAATTTTCCCTCTCATTTTATCAACATTTTCCCCACAAGACCTCTTTGGACTCAAGACCAGATTAGGGTTTGCTCAACTGAAGACATCTCCTTGCATTGTTGACCTGAAATTAGGGTTTGAGTTTGCACAAGGATTTTTGGACTTCCAATGCCTCATGTGACTTTCATACTTCATGTTGGACTTATAATATTGCCCATACCAAGTTTCAAGCCTTGAATAAAATTTTTGCCCAATCAATTGGATAGTTGACTTGAAAATCAGCTGTATTAGGGAAAAAGTCAATTGTGGCCAATTTACAGTCAAACCTCATAATTTTTTATCCATATCAACATTATAGACTCATATGAACTATTTGATCAAGTTTGGACCACAACTCCTCAAGAAATTTGATCAGATCATCAAAAGGGCAAAATGGTCATTTTTAGGGTTTTGACTGTAGAAGGGCAATTCCTGATTTTTCACCTAGCCAATGGAAAATTGGGTTCAAGCATGATTTCAAGGACTCAATGGCATCATCTTGACCTAATCACAAGGTTCAAAAGATCTCAATTGCATTGGATTGACAAATGAATTTTCCAATCAACTGATCAAAAATCAACTGTACACTGAAAAGTCAAACTTTGACTTTTTGGTCAAAATCAAATGCCAAGGGTCATTTTTCATCAAGATGTGTCAAAACATGAAACTTGTTCACCAAGAAACCTAATTTTGAAAATTAGGGTTTAAGATTGAAATTTTCCATAACTTAGAAATTTTCTAAGTTATGAAAATTTCTTATTTTTTCCCAACTTTTCCCAACTTTTTCACCATGATGCAGTTGGATTCAAAGAAAACTTCCAACATGAAAATTGTAGTGCTCCACAAAATCTACAACTTTGTGAATAAGGGTCCAAAAACTTTCTAACTTAGTGAAATTTTGCCCTAGTTTAGGAAGGATTTTGACCTATCTTCATGGAAATTTTTCACATAGTTCCAAGTGGAATATCAAAATGCATTTCAAAGATGGATTGTAGTGCATGTTACAAGCTTTCCAAAATGTCCAAGAACTCTCCAAGATCATTTATGGTTAGGGAGAATCGAAGGATTGAAAATGGCAAATTATCACTTTTGGCCAAGGCATTTTGCACATTGCTACAACTTGCAAATCTGTCCAAACCTTGCTTGTACTTGTTTTACAGGTCTTAAACCCTTCCACACTCATAAATTAAATGCAAATACATTGGTTAGAGGCTTTGTTCTGAGCTTTAGAACATTACACATTGAATTAATCCATTTTTGGCAAAAAGATAACATTGCTACTTTGATAAAGCATGCTTTATGTCAAATTGTTTATCTTGAGCCATGGACCAAGCCTTTTGTTGCAAACAAAGTTCACTAATATCAAGAAAGGTGTACCAACTATCAGCAGGCCTCAAGCTAGCTTGTACAACCTTGGCATTGTCAATTCCAACTTTTGCTTCAAAAATAAGTCAACTTGCAAAAGGTCCATAACTCTGGCATCTGATAAAACCAAACTTTGTGAACATTTCAAACAACTTCAGCACAATATACCAAGCCAGAAACACGAGCTCCAAGCCTCTCAAACACCCTTAAGCACAAAAATCACAAGTTCTTGCAAAAACAGGGCAATTTCTGCAAATCACAAGCCAAAACCAATTCCACTCGTGCGTTTTGTCCCAAATCACTTCAAACACATTCTAAACAATACACCTAAGTTGTCCAGACCATTCTCAAGCAATTGTAACCTTGTTTTCACACTTCACCATTTTTACTTTAAAGCTTTGCATGTTGAGTTCTACAAGCACATTCAGGCCATTTCAAAGCAAACCAAGCATTGGGGAAGGTTGATTGAACTTCAGGCAAGCTAACACGACCTTCAGGCCTCATCCAAAACTCCTACATTGCCATATCCAAGCTTGGCTGAAACAGGTAATTTTCAAACTTCTATCTCCTTATTTATGAATCATTAGGCTTAGGTTTGTGAAGCAAAAATGTAGCCCTTAATGTCCTTGAACTGTACATATGCATATAATTCATTTATCTTAGTTGAGCTAGGAGAATTTGGATGTTGAAGTTGCTGAATTTTTTAGGTCATAAATTGAGGATGATAAAATTCTCCCTGCTTTCTTAGAGTTAGATCAAGTTTTTTATATGGTTAGAATCGTGTGATGATGAGCTATAACTTTCATGTTGCAAGTTTTTGTTTTTAAGCACGTATGCAGGAGATACGGTTTGAGTTGCAAAAGCGCGCGTTCTTGTTCAAAGGACAGGGACGAAGTGGAAGCTGGGTTGGGCCTGGCTTGCCTTGCTGTTAACACCCCCATCCTGCTTTTTGCACCCCCTTGGCCCATTTCTTTATTTTTGCATATTTTTCATTTCTATTTTTATTTTCTGACTTTATTATTTTTTTCTTGAACATTTAAAATCATAAAAAATATTTTCTTTATTTTTGGCATTTTATTTTATTTTTATTTTATTTTTATTTGCATAATAAATAATTATGAGGTTAATATTACTTTATTTTCTTAATTAAAACTTGTAAATAATATTAAAATACTTACATATTTTTATTTTATTATATTATACACTTAAATAATATTTTCTCACATATTTTAATTTTTTAACACTTTTGTATATATTTTTATTTATTTTCTTGTACATAAATAAATAATATAGAATATATATTTTTCTTAAAACAAAAACTAGGGTTTCCACCCTTTCAAAAATAATCATTTTTTTATTTTTCTTATTTTTGGACTTAAATAAATCCATTTTCACATATATAAAAAATAAATACAAAAACATCCTTTGCACATTTATATTTATTTGTACATTTAAATATTTGTCTATTTATTTATTTGTGCAATATTTCAATTTGGTTGTAATAATAGTTTTAGGATTTTATTTTGAGCAATATCCCCTTATTTCAAACTTGTACCCCCTTCCCATAATAATGTTGTAATAGTCTTAGATTTACTTTTACGCATTTTATTGCTTTTATATGCATGATAGTAAGATTAGGGTTTTTATGCAAAGAACCAAAAACAAACAAATAGCATGACTAAACACAAGACAAAAATGTATGAAAATGACAACACAATACACATAAGCATCCCTAGGGTTTCATCCACTTGTTGCTTTAAAAAACATGGCCATGGTATGCATGCTAGGTATCTTGGCAAAACAAAAACAAAACAAAAGATCATAGTCCCTCGATGACGCTATCTTGGTTGCCTATACAAAAATGATCTAGTCCCTCAAAACTTGCTAAGATACTTGGCAATATTGTTATCATGGTCATACGACGACCCACACCCGTCCCGTTTAACATCCAAATACAAGGTTGTTTACCAAATACAATGGTAAAACAACAATGTCAAAGGGTTAAAAATGTGTAGGAAAGATCTTTGAGTAGGGTAGACAACTCCTAGTTACTTAATCTCTTGCAAACCATCCTTGCTAATTTCAAAAAACACACACACAACTTCAAAACATTTTCCCAAAACAAACTTTCAAACATTGAAACATTTTTCAAAAGACAAACACCTTTGTATATATTCAAACAAGAATCATTACAAAGGTTTCCTAAACAAAGGCCTCTTTTCAAAAATATTTTCAAAACCACACAAAGCACCATTTCAAACAATTGAAAAGCAAAAGCAAGTGATCTAAACAAGTAACTAAGAGCCCATGGAAAACCATGGATGAAAAGGGTGCTAACACCTTCCCTTTTCATAATCTACCCCCCGAACCCAAGAAAACATCTCAAAGGTATTTCCTGTGCTTTTTGACCTTTCCTTTGGATAAAATAAAAAGTTGGTGGCGACTCTTGCTAAACCGAAACATTTGCGAACACAAACACAAAACCTCACGTCAGTTCTCCCACCGTATCACAGAACTGGCGACTCTGCTGGTGAGAATTCTAAAAGTGGGGTTACCTTAGGGTTTAGATCACCTTCACATGCTTATCTTATTTACCTTGATTGCTTTAAATTTGGTTCTATTGTTTGGGTTTGAATCCTCTACTCGGATTTGGGAAACATTCATAGGTAAATAGCAATACATTGTGGAAACTGTGCGGGGTATACTAACATGGTTGAAGCAATAGTTATATTAGTGCGACATATTTGTAGGTACCGGTAGCCTTTGAGTTAATCAAAGAGAATACGGGGCCGCTGAGTGATGTCATGAAGCACTAATGGACTTTTAGAACCTTTACTTGACCATCTTGGCCTTTTTAGGGGTAGTGAGATGACCGGATTTGGTGCAGTCCGAAGTTGGTAGATACTCGATACTACACTCATTGAGGGTTGTTTTCTTGGAATATTTAGGTCGCCAGTAAAGTGGCTAAACTGTAACAATGAACACAGCAAATAATCCAGTGATATTGAGCTCCTTAGAACCCGATAACTATTTATAGGACAGGTTGAGCCAACTAAACTTCAAGAGGGTACTTACCTATGAAACCCCATGCAAGCCTGAAACTAGGAACTTGTGTGATTTGTTTGTACATATACTTGTGCATAAACATCATGAGCATCATGAGCATCATGAGCATCATAAACATCATGTGCATCCACTAACCATTTCAAGGGTTTGGACCTTCATCTTTGTTCTTGTTTTGCAGGTAATGGATTCACTCCGTCAGAAAACTATTCAGGTCAATCTTGTGAGAATCCCTCCTCAACTCAAGGAGCTTGCTTCCAAGATTCCAGAGAATTCTCCATTCATTGAAAGACATGGTAGACTTCTCAACTTGGTCAACTCCAACATAGAGGAAGACATGGTGAAAGTTCTCTTCCAGTTTGTTGTACCCCAAAATTTGCCCTCTCATTTTATCAACATTTCTCATCACAAGGCTCTTTGGACTCAAGATCAAGTTAGGGTTTGCTCTGCTCAAGACATCTCCTTGCACTGATGACCTAAATTAGGGTTTGAGTTTGCACAAGGAATTTTGGACCTTCAATGCTCAAATTTACTTTCATACTTCATGTTGGACTTATAAGTTTGTCCATACCAAGTTTCAAGCCTTGAATCAAATTTTTGCCCAATCAATTGGACAGTTGACCTAGAAATCAGCTGTATTGGGAAAAAGTCAATTGTGGCCAATTTACAGTCAAACCTCATGAATTTTGACCCACATCAACATTATGAAATCATATGAACCATTTGATCAAGTTTGGACCACAACTCCACAAGAAATTTGATCAGATCACCAAAAGGGCAAAATGGTCATTTTTAGGGTTTTGACTGTACAAAGGCAATTTCTGACTTTTGACCTAGCCAAATGGCAAATTGGGTTCAAGCAGGGACTCAAGGACTCAATGTCATCATCTTGACCTATTCAACAAGTTCAAAAGACCTCAATTGCATTGGATTGACAGTTGAATTTTTTAGTCAACTGATCAAAATTTGACTGTACACTGAAAAGTCAAACTTTGACTTTTTGGTCAAAATCAAGAGCCAAGGGTCATTTTTCATCAAGATGTGTCAAAATATAAAACTTTTTCATCAAGAAACCCAAAATTGCAAATTAGGGTTTGAAATTGAAAATTTTCATAACTTAGAATTTTTCTAAGTTATGAAATTTTCTTATTTTTCCTAACTTTGCCCAACATTTTCACCATGATGCAAATGGATTCAAACAAAACCTCCAACATAAAAGTTGTATTCCTCTACAAAGTCTAAAACTTTTATTCACCAAGTTTTCTCAAAATAATCTTGGATCTCAAGTTATGATTTTTGGAACAAGGGTCCCTAAAACTTTTAACTTAGTGAAGTTTTGCCCTAGTTTAGGCAGGATTTTGACCTATCTTCTTGGCCATTTTTCACATAGTTCCACTTGTAATATCAAGTTTCATTTCAAATAAGGATTATAGAGCATGTTGCAAGCTTTCCAAATTGTCAAAGAACTTCTCAAACACGTTTGTGGTTAGGGAGAATCGAAGGCTTGAAGTTGGCAAAAACTCACTTTTCATCCATGGCATATTCATGTTCATACAAGTTGCATTTTCAAGCCAGCATGCCTTACACTAGTTTACAGGCCTCTAAACCACTTCACACTCAATAATTAAATGCAAATCCATCAGTCTAAGCTTTTGTTTTGGTCATTTGGACATTGTACACAAAATTAAGCCCTAAGTAGAAAAAGGCAAATTTCCATTTTTGCTTAAGTGTGCTTTATGTCAAACCACAATCCTTGAGCATTGGTCCAAGATCTCTTGCAGCAAAACAAATCCACAAATTAGAGGGTCCAAGAGCAGAGTTTATAAGGTATTTGATATCCTGTACAGGCTTGTGACAACCACTTCCACATTTTACTTCAAAAACAAGAAACTTGTCAAAAATCTTAGAACTTGAACACCAGCCAAAACAAGCTTATGCAAACAGTTTGAACATCTTTCTCACACCCCTTTGAGCTAGAAACACGATTTCTTGAGCCCCTAAACACCCCATAGCCAGAAATCACATTCCCTTGGCAAAATAGGGTAGAACCTGCAACTTGAGTTCCATAGCTCATTTGGCTCGTGCGTTTTGCCCCAAGTTGCTTCAAACACCTTCCATTCAACTCATCCAAGCTATCCCAAACCTCAAACACCAACTGTAACTCCATTTACAGTGTTTTCCATTTTCATTTTGAGCTTGTGCAGGTTGAGTTCTATAGGCTAATTCAAGGACATTCAAGATAAGCAGGCTATTGGAGAAGGTCAAGTGAAGTTCAAGCAAGCTCTCAGACATCTCAAGCCTTGTTGAAAAGCACTACATTGCCCTACACGAAGTCAGCTGAAACAGGTTTTTGTCCACTTCCTATCTCTCTATTTAGGAACATTTAGCTTTAGGTTTGTGAATAAAAATGTAGTATTCATTGCCATGAAGCTGTACATATGCTCAGTTTTCATTTATATTAAGTGTGCTAAGAAAATTTCATCCATGAACATGCTGAAAAAACTAGGTCAAATTTTAGGGCCAGAGAAATTCTCTCTGGTCTTTGAGAGTTAAGACAAGTTGTTTATATGGTTGGAATCGTCTTGAAATTCTCTAGAAGTTTGATGTTATGTGTTTTTGCAATAGAGCTCGTATACAGGATCTGGTAGTTTGTATAGGGAACACGCGCATTTTTCAAAAGCCAGAGGTTGAAGATGAAGTTTTGGACTGGGCTTGGCCTGACTACTTTTGACACCCCCTTTTTCTTTTTACACCCCCTGGCCCAATTTCTTGTACTTTTATATTTTTAAATTTTTATTTTTATTTCTGACTTTATTTATTTATTCCCAAATATAAAAAATGCTCAAAAATATTTTCATAATTTTTTCACATTTATTTTGCATTTTATTTTTATAGAAAATAATTTAAATACTTTTATCTTATTTATTAAAACTTAGAAATAATATATAAATCATACTTTTATTTTTGTTCTTTATTTTTATTCATATTAAAAATATTTTTCTAAATATACTTTATTTTGTACATATTTTTATTTTATATTGTACATATTTAATATAATTAATATATATATATATATATATATATATATATATATATATATATATATATATATATATATATATATATATATATATATATATATATATATATATATATATATATATATATATATATATATATATATATATATATATATATATATATATATATATATATATATATATATATATATATATATATATATATATATATATATATATATATATATATATATACTTTTATTTTATTAGATATTTTAGAATAAAAATATAAAATATTACACTTTTATTTTTATTATTAAATATACTTAATAAATACCTTTTTTTACTTTTTTACATATAATATTTTATTTTTATTGTATATAAATAAAATAATTAACATATTTATTTTCTTAAAGAAAGATAGGGTTTTACCCTTTACCTAATAAAAATAAATCTTTTTATTTGTTTCTTTATTTTTCACATTAAATATTTTTACATACATAAGTAAACAATTTTTTTGTTGCATATTTCATTTCATTTGATATATTTATTCATTTTTGTTTATTTAAATATTGTACATTTATTATTTATGCATTTGAATTCAATTTAGATGTAATAGTAAATTAGAGTTTATATTTCTTGTCAAATACCCCCTCATTCAAAGATTGTACCCCCATCCCCATAATCATGTTGTAATAGCTTAGACTCTTTAATTCTCGCACTTTACGCTTTCAATTATGCCATGATTAGAGAATTAGGGTTTGTATGCAAAAAATCAAAATCAACAAATAGCTTGACCTAATCAAAGATAAATATGCATGAAAATCAAGCACAATGCACACTTGCATCCCTAGGGTTACAATCCACTTGTTGCCTTCAAAAATGGGCCATGTTATGCATGTTGGGTACTTCGGCAAAACAAAAACAAAACAAAAGATCATAGTCTCTCGATGACGCTATCTTGGTTGCCTAAACAAAATGATCAAGTCCCTCAAAATTTTGCCAAAAAAATACCTTACACAATTGCTATCATTGTCTATACGATGACCCGCGCCCGTTCCGTTTAACATCCTAACACAAGGTTGTTCACCAAATGCAATGCTGAAATAACATTGTCAAAAAGGTTAAAAACATTAGGAAAGATCTTTGAGTAAATTAGGGTAGATAGCTCTTAGTTACTTGATCAAAAGCTTGTAAAACATCCTTGCTATTTTTTCAAACACACTTCACAACACAATTTCAAAACATTTCTCAAATCAAACTTTCAAACGTTGAAATCTTTTCAAAAGACAAAAACACCTTTGTATACATTCAAACAAGAATCATTACAAAGGTTGCCACAACAATGGCCTCTTTTCAAAACATCTTTCAAAACCACACACAAAGCACCATTTCAAACAATTGAAAAGCAAAAGCAAGTGATCTAAACAAGTAACTAAGAGTCCATGGATAACCATGGATGAAAAGGGTGCTTGCACCTTCCCTTTTCATAATCTACTCCCCAAATCCAAGAAAACATCTCAAAGGTCTTTTCTGTGCTTTTTGACCTTTCCTTAGGATAAAATAAAAAGTCGGTGGTGACTCTTGCTAAATCGAAACATTTGCGAACATAAAACGCAAAATCCCAAGTCAGTTATCCCACTGTATCATAGAACTGGCGACTCTGCTGGGGAGAACTTTAAAAGTGGAGTAACCTTAGGGTTTAGATCACCTTTGCATGCTTATCTTGATTGCTTTGATTGCTTTACATTTGGTTCTCTTGTTTGGGTTTTGAATCTTCCACCCGGATTTTTAGGAAACATTCATAGGTAAATAGCAATATGTTGTGGAAACTGTGCAGGGTATACTGACATGGTTGAAGAAATAGCTATATTAGTGCGACATATTTGTGAGTACCGGTAGCCTTTGAGTCAATCAAAGAGAATATGGGGCCGCTGAGTGATGTCATGAAACACTAATGAACTCTTAGAACATTACTTGACCATCTTGGCCTTTTTTAAGGGTACTGAGGTGACCGACTTTGGTACAGTCCGAAGTTGGTAGATACTCGATACTACACTCATTGAGGGTTGTTTTCTTGGAATATTTTGGTCGCTAGTTAAGTGGCTAAACCAAAACAATGAACATAGAAAACAATCCAGTGATATTGAGCTCCTTAGAACCCGGTTACTATTTATAGGACAGGTTGAGCCAACTAACTTCAAGAGGGTACTTACCTATGAAACCCCATGCAAGCCTGAAACTAGGGTTTTGTGTGACTTATTTGTACATATGCTTGTACATACATCATGAACATCATAAAGCATCATATGCATCCACTAACCATTTCAAGGGGTTTGGATCTTCATCTTTGTTCTTGTTTTGTAGGTCATGGAATCTCTTCGCAGGAAAACAATTCAAGTCAACCTTGTGAGAATCCCTCCTCAAATAAAGGAGCTTACTTCCAAGATTCCAGAGAATTCTCTCTTCAGTGAAAGACATGGTAGACTTCTCAGTTTGGTCAACTCCAACATTGAAGAAGACATGGTGAAAGTTCTCTTCCAGTTCTTTGACCCCCTACACCACAGTTTCACATTCCCTTATTACCAGCTAGTTCCTACTTTTGAGGAATTTTCTCAACTCCTGAGGATTCCTATTCTCCATCAACTACCCTAAAATGATACGGAAAGAGAACCAAAGCCTAAAGATGTTGCTCAAGCCTTACACATGCAACCATCTGATATCAAAGGTCATTGGGAAACCAGAAGTGGTGTCAAGGGTTTCTTGGCAGAGTTTCTGTTTGAGAAGGCACAAGATTGCTGGAATTCTCTAGATCTACAAGCCTTTGAGGATATTGTAGCACTTCTCATCTATGGGTTGGTCTTGTTCCCAAACCCTGATCAGCTTATAGATGTGAATGCTGTCAAGATTTTCATATCTCGGAATCCTGTGCCTACATTGCTTGGGGATATCCTACACTCATTTTACACACGAACAATGAGGAAAAGGGGTGTTCTCATGTGTTGTACTCCTCTTCTAGCAAGGTGGTTTATTTCTCACCTTCCCCAATCAGTTTTGAATGATGAGCAAGGTTTAAGGTGGTCGCAACGGTTGATGACCCTCACACATTCTGATGTTCATTGGTGTTCTCGGTCCAGAGAAAATGTCATCATCATTGATCGTTGTGGGGAGTTCCCTAATGTCCCACTACTTGGCATTAAATGAGGCATTACCTATAACCCTTGTTTAGCTCTAAGGCAGTTTGGATATGCCCGGAGAGATGGTCCTCATGATATGCTGATTCCTAACTTAGTTTTTGACTTCGACAGCGACGCTCAAGGACTTCGACAAAGGTTTATCAGAGCTTGGAGGATACCCAATAAAGTGGATAGTAAGACACTGGGACACCAGAATTCCATCCCCCTTGAGCCTTACCTCAAGTGGGTACGAACCCGCGCCCAGAGTCTGATGATGCCTTACCCTCACATTCTCCCCGTGATCAAAGAACCTGTTATGGAAGGAGAGGTTCCATACACCCTCCTACTTCCTGACATGCCAACATCATTGGAAAATTACAAAAGAGTTGGATACAACTCAAAGAAGAACATAATACTTTTGAAGCCAACTTCTATGCCAGTGAGAAGAAGGTTTTGGAACTTACCCACCGACTTCATGAAGAGGAAACTCTTAACACTTACATCGCGCCAAAGAGGATACGCAATGTCTTTTTACATTAAGAATTTTGTAATATTTTTCCCATGGGGCATTTATGTACTAACAAATTTCTTCTTAATATGACGTGTGTTCTTTTTGTTTGCAACAAATTTGAATTTCTGAATCCTTGAACGCATTACTTGAATAACATATCATTCATCATATGCATAAACAGGTCTTCCCACCAGGTTTCCTTATCTTTCTGCTGTTTATTTCAGCAAGATGGATATAGAGCTGACGGTTAAAGATCTGCAAGCACAGAATTCGCAATTCCAACAACTCCTCATGACCTTAGCAAAGGGTCAATAGGATCTTAAAGCACTATTAGAGAAAGAGAAGGAACCAGAAAGTAAGAAAAAGAAAAGAGTTGGGGTAGCCACTATAGGAAGGAGATTTGAGCATCAGGCTAGGAGAGTTATGGAATTTCCATCGACGTCTGACGAAGAGGTTGGTAAGGGAAAAGGAGTTGCAATGCCCTCTGAATCTGAAGCTGAAGAAGAAGAAGAGGAAGAGGATGAAGATTACTCCGAACAGCAATACCCTCCGGCGGATGATAAGTATAAAAATCTTGAGGATCGGTTGGCAGCCATGGAGTTGCAAAGGGTACCTGGGCTAGATTTCGAAGAACTAGGGTTGGTCGCTGGGATCGTCATTCCTCCCAAGTTCAAAGTACCTATATTTGCTAAGTATGACGGTTTGTCCTGTCCAAAGATGCATCTGAGATCCCACGTCAGAAAGATCCAACCCCACTCTTTTGATAAGGATCTATGGGTCCACTTTTTTCAAGATAGCTTGTCTGGTACGCAATTGGACTGGTTCTATCAACTTGAGAGATCTGATGTTCATAACTGGGAAGATTTGGTTGCTTCTTTCTACCGACAATACCAATACAACGCAGATTTAGCGCCTACTCGTACTCAACTATAGAGTATGGGTATGGCATCTAATGAGGGATTTAAGGAGTATGCCCAGAAGTGGCGGGATTTCGATGGAAGGGTGCAGCCACCATTGTCGGATAGAGAGCTGGTTGACATGTTTTTAGGGATCCTGTCAGGTCCATTCTTCAATCACTTGATCGGGAGCTCATCTGCAGGGTTCACCGAATTAATTTTGACCGGTGAAAGGGTCGAAGCTGGCATTAAAAGTGGTAAAATTCAGAAGGATGCCTCCGCTTCCACTGCTATTAAGAAGACCTTCCCAGCCAAGAAGGAAGTTTCTTCTGTTCACACCCAGAGAAACCAAGGGAGAACAGAGCGCCGACCAACGGTCGGGGCTGTGATGATCCAAAACTCCTCAGCGGATCAACCTCGCAGCAATCAACCGAGAGCTAATCAGCAAAGGGTAGAAAGGCCACAACGACAATTCACCTGAATCAATATGACACCGGCTCAAGTCCTCCCTCATCTGTTAAAGCTGAACCTTACCAACTTGAAAGAAGCTCCGAAAAACCCCAATACCTCTTCTCCTTATTATCATTCCAATGCAAAATGTGCATACCACTCGGACAGTGTAGGGCATGATACCAATAATTGTTGGGCTCTTAAAAACAAGATCCAAGATTTGATAGATGCCAAGGAAGTAGAGTTTGATGCTCCCGAAAAACCCAACGTGATATCCGCTCCAATGCCAAAACATGGTCATAATGTCCATTCCGTTATGGAAGATCTTCATGTTACCGCTGTTAATAAATTAATGACTCCGTTACCAATGATTAAAGTGAATCTGTTGAAGGCCGGGATATTCCCAGGCTGCGAAAAAGACTGTTACTTATGTTCAACCATGCAATCCGACTGCCCACTGTTGAAATCATGCATCCAACGCCTGATGGATACCCAAGAGATCCTCTTTCAAAAGACTCTTGTTGATACTATCACTCATGTTACTCCTGTTACCTTTGTTACTCCAATCAATGACATTGCTATAATCACCATCTCCGACAATCTTTCCAAGACCTGCAAAAGGCCTGTTAAGATTACGCCTGATCCTAAGTTTGTACCATTGAAAATTACCATGCGGGGGCCTATCCCGTATAAATCTAACAAGACGTTACCATGGAATTACGGAGGAGAGATATTCTACCATGGTATCAAGCAGATCGAATCAGCCGAAGAGAATTCCAAGGAAGAAACCCCTGATGTAGGGAATATTGCGGGAACGAGCAAGATAACTCGTAGCGGAAGGATCTTCTATCCGGAGATTGCTCCTTCACGGGCAGTCTTCCCGAAGCTAGACCCTCTGTTGTTACTACCGATAAAGGTAAGGGGATCCAAGAAGCGCCTGTCAGGACGAAGGCTCAGACTTTGGTTATCCCCGAGACCACCCAAAAAGAGATGGAAGAAATCTTAAAGATAATCAAGAAGAGCGACTATGATGTCGTAGAGAAGCTAGGGCAAACCCCTTCAAAAATCTCCATGTTGGCTCTCTTACTCTGCTCCGAGGCTCATGCCAAAGCCTTGATCAAATTTCTGAAAACGGCACACGTGCCTCAAGAAACTTCTGTGGACCAGTTTCAAGAGTGTGTGGCTAGCCTTACAGCCGATAATGGTCTTGGTTTCTCTGATGCTGATTTAACCCCTAAGGGAAGGAAGCATAACGATGTGTTGCATGTCTCGGTAGAGTGCAGAGGGACCAGGCTTGCTCATGTTATGGTGGATACTGATTCATCTTTAAATGTTCTACCAAAGAAGGCGTTGGACAGATTGGACTGTGAAGGTTTGACCCTAAAGCCCAGTAACATCATTGTTAGAGCCTTCGACCGTTCTAAGAGGATGGTTCACGGAGAAGTGGATATTCCAATCAAAGTGGGTACAGAAATTTTCAACTCTACTTTTTATGTGATGGACATCCGCCCTTCATATTCATGCTTGTTGGGAAGGCCATGGATCCACAATGCTGGGGCAGTCACTTCTTCTCTACACCAAATGCTAAAGTATTCGGTCCAGAGTAAGATCATAACGGTTCATGGTGAGGAGGAGTATATGATAAGTCACCTTAACTCTTTCCGTTATGTGGAGTTAGATGGCGAATTCATAGAAACACCTTTCCAACACTTTGAAGAGGTTTATCCTGAAGTCGCAGTAGCAAAGACAATGATTGATGTGCCTATCATTTCCAAGCCTGTGTCTCGGATGGCATCCCTTAAAGATGCGGAGGTTGTAATCAAATAAGGAAGAAGTACAGTGTGGGGGCAACTTCCAGATTTTCCTCACAAGACGGACAAGTTCGGATTGGGTTTCACTGCCGCTGGCCAGAAAGCTGTGCGTCGCTCCCGGGCTGGAGGACCACCCTTAAAAATCACTCACCATGGAATTCATGCCTTAGAAGATGATGATGAAGAAGACAACTTTGAAGATTGGATCTTTCCAACCATTGAAGGAGGATTAAGCAACTGGGAGGCGAAAGACTTCGTTCCCATTACTTTCATCAATCAGTAATTTATCTTTGAACATTTCCTGTCTGGTCTGTAATAATTAAACAATTCGTACACTCTTTTCGCCTTATGCCTTACCCGGGGCATATAGGTCCATTTGTAAGGGTTTTGATTCTTCATTTTCATATGCCATTTTTAATGAATCATGGACGTTTTCATCTATAAACTGTTGTGTTCATTTTCTTTCCTTTTACATTTTATTTTGTTTAAGGATGGCTATACCTTACACACACCGACACTCACAAAATTTAGGTACCCAGTGTTGTACCCCAAAATTTTCCCTCCCATATTCTTCAAGATTTGCCAAGATCATGGTTCAAAATCTCTCAAAGGTTGCACAGTCAAATCACCTCCTAAGGCAGTCAAGTCAAAATTAGGGTTTTGTGTTGCATCAAGGTCCTTACATCCAAATGACCTCAAGTTCTCCTTAATGTCCTAACTTATGCTCAAATTCAAGTTCGGCTCAAGAGTCAATTCTTTAAAGAAGGTATCCGACTGTGTGAGTTTTCTCGAAGAAATATGGTGAAAAAAGTGTGCTGAAAGTGCAGTTTTTACGCGCTAAAAAAATCATAACTTGAAGATCGTGACTCGTTTTGAACCCGTTCTGGTGGCCAAAATTCCGTCTTGACATTATCTACGTTTTCATATCTCACGACTGGAATCCAATTTCGATCAGAAGGTCTTCAAAAATGTGGATTTATCAAGTATTTTCGTACAGAAAATTTGTGACAGAAGTTTATTTGCGTCATGTTCAGAAAATTATAACTTGGTCGATTTTCATCGTATCGAGCTGGTTCCGGTGCTAAAATTTCACAAATTGAGTTGGCTATATTTTCAGGAGGTATCAAGTTCGAACGGTGTTCAAAAGGCCTTCATTTTTTGCTCAGAGTGTGTGACACACCGAAAATCCTGAATCCTGAATATTATTTCATCTGGGCCGAAACTTTGAAAATTCATAACTCGGTCAATTTTTATCGGATTAGACTCATATTTTTACACAAGGTCCCTGACTCATAGATCTACAACTTTGCTTCAAATGTCGAGACCGGATTATGCTCCGATCAATACCAGTTTTTTATTGAAGAACGTGTCAGAGTCGACACTGGAGCCCAAAATAAGTTTGTCTGAGCTGAAACTTCAAAAATTCATAACTAATTCACCGTTTATCCGATTGAGCCGATTTTCGGACAGGAGTTAGTTATCGATGTCGGCTACATTTTGTTTTCACATTTCAACTTCAAAAATTGCACTTAAGTCCCTGCGATTTAGCCTGGAAAGTGACGAACTTAAGTAAACATTGGAGGCCCAATTGCACATTCAAAGCCCATTTTCTTTACCCTAATTTCCATTATATAATCACCTTCTTTTCACACAAACCAGAGAGGAGAAAAAGAGAGAGAAAACCTTGCCACAACACTGTTAAAATATCAAATTCTTTCAAGAACCCTAAAACCTTGAAATCCTTATTACAAATCCCTCTCTCACTACAAACAAGCCATCACAGTTACAAACCAACACCTCATTACTTCTTCAGTAAGGATAAGGCTGGCTTGATCTCCATGATCCAAAGGGCATAAAAGCATTCAGGTCACTAATTTTCCAGTAAGGGTAAGATTGATTTGATCTCCATGATCAAAAGGGTATAATCATTCATACATGCCATATTTTGTCTAAACATTAAATTTCTTCATATATTGGCTTTATTTGCATTTTATGATTTTATTTAATGTGTTCGTGAGACTCAACACTGCAGATTTAGACAGGATCCCATGCAGGTTCATTAAGGAACGTTGAGGCCAAAAGCCAAATGGCCAAAAGCCAAAAGCCAAATGGCCAAAAGCCAAAAGCCAAAAGCCAAAAGCCAAATGGCCAAAAGGACAACTTATGCATGACACCAATACATGGCGAGACAGACATCCTGAGAAGATTAAGGAACATTGAGGCCAGAACACAAATGACCAACAGTCAGAACGCAAATGGCCATGAAACCCAATCCAATGACCAAAGAATGCAGACCACTGTACTCAGGAGTCAATGAACACGCACGTGATACCAGAAAGTCAAACAAGGCTTTTTGTCTAATGGGCCAGATTTCTCACAAAAAACCTCCATTTGGGTCTGAATACCCCCCATGGTTTGCACATTTTTATTTTTTTATTTGATTTTCCTTTTTATTCTTTTAATTGTTTTCAATTGTTTTCTTTAATTTCATAAATTAATTTTCATAAGATAAAAAATCAGAAACTAAAATATATTTAATTATTATTATTTCACTATTAATTTATTTTGTAAATAAACTTTAATAATTAGTTTAGTAAATTAGGTTTTAAAACTTTAATTTTTTTCTCAATAAATTAAAATATGTAGAAATTAGGTTTTTTAACTTTTTATCACTTTTCTTAATAAATAATTTTTTCTTATTATCATTATTATTAATTACTAATTTATTTTGTAAATAAACATGTACATTAAATATTTAGTAAGTTAGGTTAAACTTTAATATTTTTCTTTAATAATTAAAAACAACTTAGAATTAGGGTTTCTCTTGAATTTTAATTTTCTTTATTTCATAAATACAAAAACCATAAAAAAAAACATTTCTTTTCTTTAATTTAATAATTAATTAACTTTTCATTCAATTTAATTCCAAAAGGGTCCAACGCCCTCGAACGTTCTATTTTCTATTCTTTTCGCGCATTTATTCTTATTTTTCTTGTAAATATTATGTAATTGTTCAAGCCATGTAATAGTAACTAGGTTTTACTTTCCGCATTTTATTAAAAACGAGTCTTTGTTAATTTGGCGATGTATAGACCCGCGCCTTGTAATAGCGTAGGACTTTACTTTCCGCACTTTAAATTTCCGCACTCTTAAATTCTAAATTGCATTAAAGAATGTATGCCTAAATTAAAAACAATGCGTAGATCATCACGATACAATGAACAAGATAAAACATTGACATGAAAATAACACACAAATTCACACACCACTCTTAGGGTACGCCTCACTGTTGCCTTGCCTTCGAAACGTGGTCATCGAGTATAGGACGTTTTAGTAAGTCCTTATGTCCATGACCCATGGCATAAGGGTAGCTTCTAACGTGTCCTACTGTTGCTCTGGTGACCACATTGTCCCTACAAACGAATTGACCCGAACACCTCCAACGGTGGTGCTACCTATCTCTCAATGGTGGGATGGCACTACCTTAAGGATATTTGCACAGCCTAATTCCTTAGGGTAGGTAGATGACTCGTAGATACTTGCTCTATTCAAAAAATAAATCAAAACTTCTTTTCACACCGACACTTTTCAAAAAGCTTTCAAAACAATTTTTCAAACACTCTTGAGGACTTATACAAGAGTCGATTTGAAATCTTTAAACGAAACTTTTTTCAAACCCACTCACACTTTGAAAAGTAAACAAACAATTTTGAAAACACAAATGAGCAAGTATCTAAGAGCCCATGGATAACCATGGATAGAAAGGGTACTAACACCTTCCCTTTCTATAAATCTACCTCCCGAACCGAGAAACTATCTCATAAGAAATTTTGCTGTGCTTTTGTCCTGTCCATGTTGGAGAAAATAAAAGACGGTGGCGACTCTTGCTTACCGCGACATTTCGCGAACCAGCGTTAAACAGTCAGTTCCAGATCCACCGATCACACCCATCCACTCCGGATTACATGGGTGACTATTCTACTTGGGCCTTCGGTGACTCTGAAGATTTGGTCAATCATGTCGAGTACGAAGGTGATAAAGACTGTGAAGTGCCTGGAGAGTTAGCTAGACTTTTACAACAAGAAGAGAGGGCTATTCTGCCCCATGAAGAGTTGTTGGAGACTATCTGTGATGCGGTGGGAGAACTGACTTGGGTTTTACGTTTGTGTTCGCAAATGTTTCGGTTTAGTAAGAGTCGCCGCCGACTTTTTATTTTATCCTAAGGAAAGCTCAAAAAGCACAGGAAAGACCTTTGAGATGTTTTCTTGGGTTCGGGGAGTAGATTATAGAAAGGGAAGGTATTATCACCCTTTCTATCCATGGTTATCCATTGGCTCTTATTTACTTGCTTAGATCACTTGCTTTGATTTTCAATTGTTTGAAATGGTGCTTTTCAAATGTTTGAAATGGTGCTTTGTGTGTGTTTTTTGAATATGTTTTGAAAAGAGGTCATCGTTGTGGCAACCTTTGTAATGATTCTTGTTTGAATGTATACAAAGGTGTTTTGGTCTTTTTGAAAAGTTTTCAATGTTTGAAAGTAGGGTTTTGAAATTGTGCGATGAAGTGTGTTTTGAAAATAGCAAGGATGTTTTTGCAAGCTTGATCAAGTAACTAAGAGTTATCTACCTTATTTTACTCAAAGATCTTTCTTATGTTTTTAACCCTTTTAACAGTGTTGTTTCACCATTGTATTTGGTGAACAACCTTGTGTTAGGATGTTAAACGGGACAGACGTGGGTCATTGTATAGACCATGATAGCAATAGTGTCAAGTATCTTTGGCAATTTTCTTAAGGAACTTGATCATTTTGTTTAGGCAACTCAGATAGCGTCATCGAGGGACTATGATCTTTTTGTTTATTTTTGTTTTGCCAAAGTACTTGACATGCAACCATGGCCCATTTTTGAAGGCAACAAGTGGATGAAACCCTAGGGGTGCTTGTGTGCATTGTGTTTGTTTTTTCATGCATGTTTATCTTGCATTAGGTCAAGCTACTTGTTTATTTTATTTTGCATACAAACCCTAGGTCTAGGCATGACATAATTGAAAGCTTTTAAATGTGCGAGAATTTAAATGCTACACTTTTACAACATGATATAGGGAGGGGGATACAAATTTGAATTGGGGATATTTGACAAGGAAATAAATTCTAAGTTATTACAACCATATCGAATGTACAAGTCAATATTTAACATTTAAATAATCACAATTAAATAAATATCAAATAGAAATATATTATGCAAAAAGATTGTTTTATGTATGTGAGAAGGGTATTTTTTAATGTGAAATATAAACAAAATAAAAAAAATTAAATTTTAATTATTTTGGTTATTTTAGGGCAAAACCCTAATTTTTAAATAAACGGCAATATTTATTAATTATATACAATATATATTAATTTATGCAAAAATAAAAGTATATTGTAAAAAAAGTATTTTTTAGTGTCAAATATTAATAAAAATAAAAATGTATTATTCCTATATTTTTGTCCTAATTATCTAATAAAATAAAATGTACAAGTATATATATATATATATATATATATATATATATATATATATATATATATATATATATATATATATATATATATATATATATATATATATATATATATATATATATATATATATATATATATATATATATATATATATATATATATATATATATATATATATATATATATATATATATATATATATATATATATATATATAACATATTAAGATAAAAGAATTAATTATTTACAAAAAAAAGTGTATATTCAAGAAATGTTTTCAAAATGTAAATAAAAATAATAACTGAAAAATAAATATATATTATTGATATTATTTTTTAGGGTTTGAATAAAAAGAAACTAGATTATTTACATATATATGTTTAATAAAATGCAATAAATATCCAATAAATATGAAAAAATATGGAAAATCATTTTTGGCATTTTTTATACTTGAACAAAAAATAATAAAGTCAGAATAAAAAATAAAAATATAAAAATGACAAATATTCGATCAAATGGACCAAGGGGTGTATTCAGCAAAAGGGGGTATCAAAAACAAGGCCAGAACCAAGCCCAGCCCACTGACTTCATCTTCTTCCTCTGAACTACAACACGCGCGCTTTGTACAGAAAATGCCATCTCCTGAATCTTTGATTTTTTGACAAAACTCATAACATAAACATTGTAGAGCATCAAATAACGAATTCAACCATATAAAAAACTTGGATTAACTCTCAAAGACCAGAGAGAATTTCTCTAGCCCTAAAATCTGACCTAACTTTTTTCACATGTTCATGGATGAAAATCTCTCAGCACGATTAATGTAAATGAAAATTAAGCATATGTATGGCTTCAGGGCTATGAGTACAACATATTTCATTCACAAACCTAAGCCTAACCATTCCTAAATAGAGAGATAGAAGTCCATGAAATACCTGTTTCAGTTTGAATCGAGTAGGACAATGCAGCAACCTTCAATGGTGTTTGAGCTTCTGTTGAGCTTGCCTGAGGTCCAAGGAAGCTTCTCCAATGCTTGGCTTGCTTTGAAACAAACTGAATCGTGCTGTAGAACTTCACCTGAAAAGCTTTTAAATGAAAATGGCAAAGTGTGTTAGAGGTGTTACAGCTTGCAATGGAGGTCTGGGATAGTTCAGGTGGATGGAATGGAAGATGTTTGAACAGGTTTGGGCCAAAACGCACGAGCAAATTGTGTTGTGGAACTCAATCTGTAGGGAGTGCCCTGTTTTGCCAAGTGAAGTTGTTGTTGTAGTGTCTTTTGCATATTTCTTGTATATGAAGCAAAGATGTGTAAGTCTATGTTCACAGGCCTGTACCAGCCATCTTGTATGCTGCACACAATCCTATAGGCCCCCTCTAATCCCTGGATTTGGTTTGCAGTCTTAGATCTTTGTTCAAGGCTCAATGCTTAGTTGTTTTGACATAAAGCAAATTTTGCAAAAATGGCAATACACCTTTTACTACTTAAGGCTTAAACTTACATGTAATGTCCAAATGAATAAAATAATCCCTCAACTTAATGGTTATACATTAAATTAAGGTGTGTAAACTGGTTTTGAGGCCTGCAAGCTAGCATTACGCAAGCTGATTTGAAAATGCAAGTTTGTATGAACATGCCTTGGCCATGGACAAAAGTGAGTTTTTGCCAACTTTGTGAATTCGATTCTCTCTAACCACAAGGGTGTTTGAGGAGTTCTTTGACAATTTGGAAAGCTTGGAACATGTAATACAATCCATATTTGTAATTCAACTTGAAACTCCAAGTGGAACTATGTGAAAAATGGCCAAGAAGATGGGTCAAAATCCTGCCTAGATTAGGGCAAATTTTCTCTAAGTTAAAAGTTTTAGGTACCCTTGTTCCAAATATCATAACTTGAGATACAAGCTTCCTTTGAGAAAACTTTGTGAATACAAGTTGTAGACTTTGTAATGTACTACATCTTTCATGTTGCAAGTTTTGTTTGAACCCATTTGTATCTTGGTGAAAAAATGGGACAAAGTTAGGAAAAAATAAGAAAATTTCATAACTTAGAAAATTCTAAGTTATGAAATTTTTTCATTTTAAACCCTAATTTTCATTTTTAGGTTTCTTGATGAACAAGTTTAATAATTTGACATGTCTTTATGAAAAATAACTCTTGGCACTTGATTTTGACCAAAAAGTCAAAGTTTGACTTTTCAGTATACAATCAAATTTTGATCAGTTGACTTAAAAATTCATTTGTCAATCCTATGCATTTGAGATCTTTTAAACTTGTTGAATGGGTCAAGACAATGTCATTGAGTCCTTGTGTCCATATGTGAGCTTGGTTTGCCATTAGTTAGGTCAAACAGTCAAAAATTGCCTTTGTGCAGTCAAAACCCTAAAAATGACCATTTTGCCCTTTTGGTGATCTGATCAAATTTCTTGTGGAATTGTGATCCAAACTTGATCAAATGGTTCATATGAGTTCATAATGTTGATGTGGGTCAAAATTCATGAGGTTTGACTATCAATTGGCCACAGTTGACTTTTTCCCTAATACAGCTGATTTCTAGGTCAACTGTCCAATTGATTGGGCAAAGATTTGAATCAAGGCTTGAAACTTGGTATGGGTAAACTTGTGAACCCAACATGAAGTATGAAAGTCACTTTGGGCATTGTAGGTCAAAAAATACTTGTGCAAACTCAAACCCTAATTTAGGTCAACAGTGCAAGGAGGTGCCTTGAGTAGAGCAAACCCTAGCTTGATCTTGAACTCCAAGAGTCTTGTGATGAGAAAATGTTGATGAAATGAGAGGGCAAATTTTGGGGTACAACAGTTTCCCCTGTTCAATCTTCTTGAACCTGAAGAGTTAGATTGGCAGGCTTACCTTTCGCGACTCGAAGGTAAAAGAGGATTGGACACTAGAGTGCCCGTAAATTTGCACTCGTCAAAACATAGGTGCGGGAATGGGCTTAAAGATGCCATTTGGAGATGGCAGAATCTTGCTGGAGATGGGCTTAAATATGCCATCCAAGAATGTTTGTTGAATTGCAATGTTGTAGGTCAGAAGAATGAGCATCAAAATGGTATCCGTGTCTGGAATGCATTTGAACTGTATCTGGAGACCGAGTTTGTATGAGAAAAAGAATGGCGTCCACGTCTGGGGAGTATCTGAGCTGTAACTGTGTTTGAATGTTGAATGAATATCAGAATGACTGTCGTGTTTGGAGTGTATATGTATTGTATTCGGGTAACAGAGAAATATCTGTGTATGGAGCAACTGTGTACTGGGGATAAACTTTGAATGAGTGACAGAATGGCAACCGCGTCTGGAGCGCATCTGGACTGTATCTGAAGTTGAGATCTGTATGAGTAGTAGAATGACTTTCGTGTCTGGAGTGTATCTGTACTGTAACTGGGATCTGAGTGAATGACAGAATGACTTTCGTGGCAACTGCACTGAAGGGAATCAAACTGCTGATGTAAGGGTCAAAATGGTATCCGTGTTTGGAATGCATTTGAACTTGAGGTTGATAACTGAATCTGAATGAGAGATAGAATGGTTGCCGTGTCTGGAGCGTATCTAGTCGGTATCGGATTGCCGAATTTTTAATGAGTAGTAGAATGACCGCCGTGTCTGGGGTGTATCTGTACTGTATCTGAATAATTGTTAATGATAGTCTTTTGATCTCATCCTGAAAAGGATAAAATGTTAGCTAAACACATAGTTATGTTGCATGATATGCATGATGTAATGAATTGTGTTTCATCAATGTTTATGATATATGAATGTAATGATTATGCATGTAAGCTGAGTAGTTGTCTTGCTGAGGAAGATAAAATCCGGATAGCTGGAGATAATGGATTCTTTGACTGCTGCCAGAGAAAGTGAATCCTTGACTGAAGCTGGGGATTCAAAAAATCTTTGATTACTGAAGATGAGAAATCCTTGCTGACTACTGACTGCTGACTGCTTGGGGAATAAGGAATACTTTGGACATCTCTACTGGGAAGTCAAAATCTAGGAGACTCCTGCTGGAGAAAGGAGACTGAGAATTTTCCCATCTGCTGGGGAAGCATCTCTGTGGGAAGAATGTTCACTATTCTGGTTCCGCTGGGGATAGGATTTTTAGGGTTTCTGGGCTCCACTGGGAATCTTGAAACTTGACTCTGAGGGGAATTAAGTTTTGGAATGCACTGGCTCTGCTAAGGATCTTGAAGTTTAACTCCGCTGGGGAAATATACTCTAAATTTAGCCTTGTTGAGGATCTGAATGATGTATTGTAGGGAATTTCTTCTGAAATGGCATAAAGATATCTCCCTATTCCTTCCACCTATCAGTAACTATCCTTTCTCAATTCGTTTTATTTGTAATCAATGATTATGTTCAAATGCATATGCCTATTTAACAAAACATTGGACATTTTCAAAATAAACATAAGTGTAAAAAGAAAAGAATGGTAAGCAAATTTCTGCACTTGGAAGTGTATTTGTATTAACTTTTGTGAGTATATTTGTACAAAGGAGACAGACATTCCAGTAAGAGAATGTTGTCGTAGAAAAATTGAAAAAAAATTTATACAAAAGAAAGATGGTTATGTGTAACAATTCCATGGGATTCCCATTCTTTTATGGCCTTCATAACTCTGAATATCTTGTCCATTCGTTGCTTTGTCCGCCGATGACTAAGTTGATCAGAAGCTCGGAGCTTGTTGGTGAAGAGATTGTTCTTGAAGTGATCCGACGAGACACAGTCATACGCTTTAATTCCCTAACTTTTGCTTGAATCGCCCTTTCGGGTTTTCGATCCACCGGGAAACCCTTTTTTTCCTAAGTCGCCCTTTCGGGTTTTCAACTTGCCGGGTGTACAGATTTTTTTGTTTTATCCCTAATTTTTGCCTGAACCGCCCTTTCGGGTTTTCGGTCCACCGGGATGCCCATTTTTGCCCAAGTCGCCCTTTCGGGTTTTCAACTTGCCGGGTGTACAGATTTTTTTGTTTTATCCCTAATTTTTGCCTGAACCGCCCTTTCGGATTTTCGGTCCACCGGGATGCCCATTTTTGCCCAAGTCGCCCTTTCGGGTTTTCAACTTGTCGGGTTGTTTTATGCGTAGTATTTTTTGACCATGTCTGCATTCGCAGGGTGCGGTAAGTCATCGCCATCCATGGTGGTCAGAATCATCGCCCCACCAGAAAAGATGCTCTTAATCACAAATGGTCCTTCGTAAGTAGGAGTCCATTTGCCCCTGGGATCACTTTGCGGTAAGATGATCCGCTTGATTACAAGATCTCCGACTTAATATACCTGGCGCCTGACTTTCTTGTTGAAAGCCTTGATCATGCGCTTTTGATACGCCTGACCATGACAAACAGCCATAAGTCGCTTCTCGTCGATCAAATTGAGTTGATCAAGCCGGGTTTGAATCCAATCATCTTCACTCAAACCAGCGTCTTTCATGATCCTTAAGGAAGGAATCTGAACTTCCATGGGTAGGACGGCCTCCATGCCATACACCAAAGAAAATGGGGTTGCCCCTGTTGAAGTACGTGTCGTGGTACGATATCCATGCAGAGCAAATGGTAACATCTCATGCCAGTCTTTGTAGGTGACTGTCATCTTTTGAATGATCTTCTTGATATTTTTGTTCGCGGCTTCAACAACACCGTTCATCTTCGGCGGATAGGAAGATGAATTGTGATGATAAATCTTGAACTGCTTGCATAGAGCGGTGATCATAGTATTATTCAGATTTGTACCGTTATCTGTGATGATCCTGTCGGGGACACCATACCGGCATATGAGGTTCTGCTTGATGAAGCGGGCAACCACATTCTTTGTAACAGAGGCAAAGGAAGCTGCTTCGACCCACTTGGTAAAATAGTCAATAGCGACCAAGATGAAGCGATGTCCATTGGATGTCGTGGGCTTGATATCTCTTATCATGTCAATGCCCCACATTGCGAATGACCAAGGAGCTATCAGAACATTGAGAGGAATAGGAGGAATATGTACTTTGTCGGCGTAGACTTGGCATTTATGGTAGGTACGAGAATGTTGATGACAATCAGCTTCCATGGTAGACCAGTAATAGCCTGTCCTTAGAATCTTCTTTGCCATCGTATGTCCGCTCAAATGGGTGCCGAATGTGCCACTGTGTATCTCAGTCATGATCAACTCTGCTTCAGCTTTGTCCACACATCGAAGTAAAACACAATCATGGCTGCGTTTATAAAGGATGCCATTGCTTAGGAAGAACTTGGCAGCAAATCTCCTTAAGAACTTTTTGTCATTGACGGAAGCTCCTTCGGGATATTCTCTAGTCTGGAGATACCTTTTGATTTCATGAAACCAAGGTTGTTCCACTACATCTTTGGTATTAATCTCATGACAGTGCGCAAGTTCGTCCATTCGCTCAATGGTAATTTGGGAAGCTTTGTTATCCCAGTTGAGTTTAAACATGGAAGACATTGTAGCCAGAGCATCTGCTAGCTGATTCTCTTCTCGTGGGAAATGCTCGAAAGTAATCTGCTCGAAATGAGGCAACAAAGTCAGGACATGTTCTTTGTATGGGATAAGATTAGGATGTTTTGTGTCCCACTCTCCTTTGACTTGACTGATAACCAAAGCCGAGTCTCCAAATACGACCAAAGATTTGATTCCCAAGTCTATAGCAGCCTTGAGACCAAAGATGCAAGCTTCATATTCGGCCATGTTGTTGGTACAACTGAAACAAAGTCAGGCAGTGAAAGGTGTATGGCAACCTTCTGGGGAAATGAGTACCGCGCCGATCCCATTGCCAAGTGCATTTGAAGCACCATCAAAGTATAGGGTCCATTGGGATCCTTGTTCAGGTCCGTCATACGGTCTGTTACCTTCGATGATGTCCAAAGTCATGATGTCCTCGTCAGGGAAGTCGAATCTCATAGATTGATAATCTTCGACGGCTTGATGAGCTAGATGGTCAGCTAGTACACTCCCTTTTATAGCTTTTTGGGTAGTATATTGGATGTCATACTCAGTCAGGATCATCTGCCATCTAGCTATTCTTCCAGATAAAGCAGGCTTCTCGAAGATATATTTGATCGGGTCCATTTGAGAAATCAGCAAAGTGGTATGAGTCAACATATACTGCCTTAGTCGGCGAGCAGCCCATACCAAAGTGCAGCAAGTTTTCTCAAGCAGTGAGTAGCGAGTCTCACAGTCGGTAAACTTTTTGCTAAGGTAATAAATGGCATGCTCTTTTCGACCAGACTCGTCATGTTGGCCCAGCATGCACCCCATTGATTTGTCCAAAACAGTCAGATACATGATCAACGACCTTCCTTCGACGGGTGGCATCAGGATAGGAGGTTCTAGTAAATACCCCTTGATCTTATCAAAAGCAACTTGAAAATCGTTGTTCCATTCAACTACCAGATCTTTCTTCAACATTTTGAAAATTGGTTCACAGGTAGACGTCAGGTGAGAGATGAACCTGGCGATGTAGTTCAAGCGTCCCAAGAATCCTCTAACCTCCTTTTCCGTACGGGGGGTAGGCATTTCTTGTATAGCTTTTACTTTAGCTGGATCGACCTCAATGCCCTTGTTGCTGACAATAAATCCCAGAAGTTTACCAGACCTAACTTCAAAAGTGCACTTGCTTGGATTCAGTCTGAGTTTATACTCTTTCAACCTAGCAAACAGCTTCTGCAAATGTTCAAGGTGTTCTTCTTCTGTTTGTGATCGAGCGTCGTCTATGTAAACCTCGATCTCATGATGTATCATATCATGAAATAAAGCTACCATGGCGCGTTGATAGGTTGCCCCTGTGTTCTTCAGTCTGAACGGCATCACCTTGTAGCAGAAGGTACCCCATTGTGTGACAAAGGTAGTTTTCTCCATGTCCTCGGGGGCCATTTTAATCTGGTTGTAGCCCGAGAATCTGTCCATGAAATAAAATACTTTGTGCTGAGCTGTGTTGTCAACCAAAATGTCGATATGTGGCAGCGGGAAATCATCTTTAGGGCTAGCCTTGTTTAAATCTCGATAGTCCACACACATTCTGACCTTTCCATCTTTTTTGGGTACGGGCACAATGTTAGCAACCCATTGTGGATAGGTTGTAACAGCCAGAAAGTCGGCGTTGAATTGCTTCATTACTTCGGCCTTAATCTTTTCAGACATGCCAGGTCTCATTCGGCGAACCTTTTGCTTGATCGGTGGACAGTCTTCTCTTATAGGGAGACGGTGAACCATGATATCTGTGTCTAAACCTGGCATGTCTTCATAAGACCAGGCTAAGATTTCAACGTATTCATTCAACAACTGAACTAAGCACTCCTTGACACTTGGTTCCAGGTTGGCACCCACTTTTACTTCCTTCACGTCCTCCTCTGTCCCTAAGTTGATGGTTTCTAATAACTCTTCATGAGGCAGAATAGCCCTCTCTTCTTGTTGTAGAAGTCTGGCTAACTCTCCCGACACTTCACAATCTTCGTCAACTTCGTACTCAGCGTGATTGACCAAATCCTCAGAGTTATCAAAGGCTAAAACAGAATAGTCACCCATGGAATTCGGAATGGATGGGTACCTGCATTTGTGAGTGTGGGTGTGTGTAAGGGATAGCCATCCTTAAACAAACAAAATACAAAAGGAAATAAAAATGAACACAACAGTTTATAGATGAAAAACGTTCAATGATTCATTAAAACATGGCATATGATTATGAAGGAAATCAAACCCTTACAAATGGACCTACATGCCCCGGGTAAGGCATGAGGTGAAAATAGTGTGCGAATTGTTTTAGTTATTACAGACCATAAAAATGGGAAATTGTTCAAAGATAAAATTATTGGTTGATAAAGGTGATAGGAACGAAATCCTTTGCTTCCCAATTGCTCGAACCCCCTTCGACAGTCGGAAAAATCCAGTCTTCAAAGTGGCTCTCCTCATCTTCATCCTCTACAGCATTGATTCCGTGGTGAGAAATCTTGACAGGTGATCTTCCAATCTTAGAACGACGCATATCCTTCTGTCCTGCAGTAGTAAACCCTAAACCAAACTTTCCGTCTTATGGGGAAAGTCAGGAAATTGTCCCCATAATGTGCTCTTCCCCTCCTTAATCACAACCTTTGCATCCTTGAGAGATGCCATCTTAGCCACATGCTTGGGAATGATAGGTACCTCAACCGATATCTTCGCAACTGCTACTTCAGGAGAAACTTCCTCAAAATGTTGAAAAGGTGTTTCGATGAACTCGCCGTCTAACTCCACATATCGGAAGGAATTGAGATGAATAATCATGTACTCTTCCTCGCCATGCACAGTTATGATTTTACCCTTAACAGGATATTTCAGCATCTGGTGCAAAGAGGATGTAACGGCCCCGGCATAATGGATCCACGGTCTTCCTAGCAAACATGAGTATGACGGACGGATGTCCATCACGTAGAAGGTGGAGTTGAACACTTCAGTGCCTACCTTGATGGGAATATCAACCTCTCCATGAACCATTCTCTTGGAACCATCGAAAGCTCTGACGACTATGTTACTAGGTTTGAGGGTCAAACCTTCGCAATCTAGACGATCTAAGGCCTTCTTTGGCAGCACATTCAGGGAAGAACCAGTATTGACCAAGACATGGGCGAGGGTGGTTCCTCGGCACTCAACTGAAACATGTAACGCATCATTGTGTTTCCTTCCTTTGGGAGTTAAGTCCGCGTCGGAAAAGCCCAGGCCATTGTCAGCAGTAAGAGTGGCCACATAATCCTGGAATTGGTCAGCCGAGGTCTCTTGGGGGACATGTGCCGTCTTCAAGAATTTAATTAGAGCCTTAGCATGGGCCTCTGAACAGAGCAGGAGAGCTAACATTGAAATTTTAGAAGGGGTTTGCCCTAATTGTTCCACAACGTCATAGTCACTTTTTCTGATTATTTTCAGGATTTCATCCATCTCCTTCTGAGTGGTTTCGGGGATAACCACAACACGAGCCTTCGTCCTGACAGGCATTTCCAGTATCCCTTTACCTTTGTCGGTGTTATCAGCGGATGGTCTTTCTTCAGGAGTGTTCAACTCTTCAATCACTGGGCCTTGCACAGAGGGTCCAACAGGTGCGGAAGCTTTTAAGGGTCTGAAAACTGCTCGGGGAGTAGCAATTTCCGGAGAAAAGATTCGGCCACTGCGGGTGATCTTGCTTGTACCCGCGATGTTCCCTATATCAGGGTCTTCTTCAGATATTTCTTGGACTGTTTCGATTTGTTTGATGCCGTGGTAGAAGATTTCTCCCCCGTAGTTCCACAGTATCATTTTGCTTGACTGGTACGGGACGGGTCCCGGCATTGTGATCTTTAGAGGTACACATTCAGAGTTGGGTGTAATCCTGACAGGCCTTTTGCAGGCCTTGGGAGGATTGTCGGAAATGGTTATGATGGCAATATCATTGGTTGAGGTATCACAAGTATCAGGAGTAATTGGATTGAAAGTGTTAACAGGGGTTTTCTGGAAAAGTATTTCTTGAGTATCCATCAGGCATTGGACACCCGACTTCAACATAGGACAATCATCTTGAATGTTTAAACAAAAATAGCAGTCTTCATCACAACCAGGAAAAATCCCGGCTCTCAACAAATTTTTTTTTATCACTAACAATGGAGTCAACAGATCGGCAACATCGGTAACATGGAGATTTTCCAAAACAGCATGCACATTGTGACCGTGCTTGGGCATCGGTGCAGATATAACATTGGGCTTTTCTGGGGCGTCAAATTCAACCTCTTTGGCGTCAATTAAGTCCTGAATTTTGTTCTTGAGTGCCCAGCAATTATTAGTATCGTGCCGAATATTGTCCGAATGGTAAGCACACTTGGCTTTTGAGTTGTAGGATGGAGAGGTGGTATTTACATTCTTTGGCGCCTCTTTTAAATTAGCAAGATTCAACTTCAGGAGATGCGGAAGGATCTGAGCAGGTGTCATATTTACTGGGGTAAACTGCCGTGGTGGCCTTTGCTGATAAGTTTTGGGCTGATCATTCCTCGGTTGACTATTTCTAAGCTGGTCTGATGCGGACTTCTGTATTAATACGGCCCCCACTGTTGGCCTACGTTCCTCTCTTTCCCGATTTTTCTGAGTGTATACAGCAGATGCTTCTTTCTTGGCTGGGAAAGGTTTCCTAGCAGCTGTGGATGCGGAAACATCCTTTTGAATCTTTCCACTTTTGATACCGGCTTCCACCCTCTCGCCTATCAAAATTAACTCAATAAATCCTGCAGAAGAGCTTCCAATTAGATGGTTGAAGAAAGGGCCAGATAGGGTCCCCAAAAACATGTCAACTAATTCCCTATCTGATAGCGGTGGCTGCACCCTTCCAGCCAGATCACACCACTTCTGGGCGTACTCCTTAAACTCTTCATTTGAAGCCATCCCCATACTTTGTAGTTGAGTACGGGTAGGCGCCAAATCAACATTATACTGATACTGACGATAGAAAGCAGCTGCCAAGTCTTCCCAATTGTGGACCTCTGATCTCTCTAATTGAGTGCCAGACAAGCTGTCTTGGAAAAAGTGTACCCAAAGGTCTTTGTCGGATGAATGTGGTTGGATCTTTCTAACATACGACCTTAAGTGTATCTGAGGGCAAGACAGACCGTCGTACTTGGCGAATTTAGGCACCTTGAACTTGGGAGGGATTACAATCCCGGCTACCAACCCCAGTTCCTCAAAATCCAATCCGGGCACCCTCTGCAACTCCATAGCTACCAATTTGTCTTCAAGGTTCTTATACTTGTCATCCGCTGGTGGATATTGTTGTTCTGAATAGTCTTCGTCTGCTTCCTCTTCCTCCTCTTCTACCTCAGATTCAGAAGGTACAAGAAACTCAAGAGTCCTTCTAGCATCGCCCTCAAATCTTCTTCTGAAAGTAGCTACCCCCGGTCTCTTTTTCTTTTTCTTCTCTTTACTCTTCTCTAGCATAACTTTGAGATCCTCTTGACCCTTTGCCAAGGTCATGAGGAACTACTGAAATTGTGAATTTTGTGCCTGTAGGTCCTTCACTGTTTGCTCCAAATCCATCTTGCTGAAATAAACAACAGAAAGATAAGGAAACCTGGCTTGAAGACCTGTTTATGCATATGATGAATGATATGTTATTCATGTAATGCATTGAAGGGTTCAAAAATTCAAATTTGTTGCAAACAAAAAGAACGCACGTCATATTAAGAAGAAATTGTTAGTACATAAGTGCCCCATGGGCAAAATATTACAAAATTCTTAATGTAAAAAGACGTTGCGCATCCTCTTTGGTGCGATGTAGGTGTTGAGAGTTTCCTCCTCGTGAAGTCGGCGGGTGAGCTCTAAAACCTTCTTCTCACTGGCATAGAAGCTGGCTTCAAAAGTATCACGTTCTTCTTTGAGTTGGATCCAACTCTTTTGCATTTCTTCCCATGATGTTGGCATGTCAGGATGTAGGATGGTGTATGGAACCTCTCCTTCCTTAACAGGCTCTTTAATCAAGGGGAGAATGTGAGGATATGGCATCATAAGATTCTGGGAGCGGGTTCGTACCCACTTGAGGTAAGGCTCAAGGGGGATGTAATTCTTGTGCCCCAGTGTCTTACTATCTACCTTGTTAGGCATCCTCCAAGCTCTGATGAACCTTTGTCGAAGTCCTTGCGCATCGTTGTCGAAGTCAAAAACTAGGTCAGAAATCAGCATGTCATGCGGGCCATCCCTCCGAGCATATCCAAATTGTCTCAAAGCTAGACAGGGGTTGTAGGTAATGCCTCCCCTAATGCCAAGTAATGGGACATTAGGGAATTCACCACAACGATCAATGATGATGATATTTTCTCTGGACCAAGAACACCAATGTACATCAGAATGTGTGAGGGTCATCAACCGTTGTGACCACCTTAAGCCCTGCTCATTCTTCAAAACTGATTGTGGAAGGTGAGAAATAAACCACCTTGCTAAGAGAGGAGTACAGCACATGAGAACACCTCTTTTCCTCATTGTTCGTGTGTAAAATGAGTGTAGGATATCCCCAAGCAATGTAGGTATGGGATTCTTGGACATGAAAATCTTGACAGCATTCACATCTATAAGTTGGTCAGGGTTTGGGAACAAGACCAACCCATAGATGAGGAGTGCCACAATCTATTCAAAGGCTTGTAGATCAAGAGAATTCCAGCAGTCTTGTGACTTCTCAACTAGAAACTTTTCCAAGAAGCCCTTGACACCACTTCTGGTTTCCCAATGCCCCTTGATGTCATATGGTTGCAAGTGTAATGCTTGAGCAACATCTTCAGGCTTTGGTTCTTTTTCCGTACCGTTGTAGGGTAGTTGATTAAGAATAGGAATTCTCAGGAGTTGAGAAAATTCCTCCAAAGTAGGCACCAATTGGTAATCAGGGAATGTGAAACAGTGGTGTAGGGGGTCAAAGAACTGGAAAAGTACTTTCACTATGTCTTCTTCAATGCTGGTGTTGACTAAGTTGAGAAGTCTACCATGTCTTTCACTGAAGAGAGAATTCTCCGGAATCCTGGAAGTAAGTTCCTTGAGTTGAGGAGGGATCCTCACAAGGTTGACTTGAATTGTTTTCCTGCGAAGAGATTCCATGACCTACAAAACAAGAACAAAGATGAAGATCCAAACCCTTGAAATGGTTAGTGGATGCATATGATGCTTTATGATGTTCATGATGTATGCACAAACACATGTACAAGCAAGTCACACAAAACCCTAGTTTCTGGCTTGCATGAGGTTTCATAGGTAAATACCCTCTTGAGTTTAGTTGGCTCAAAACCTGCCCTATAAATAGTAACCGGGTTCTAAGGAGCTCAATATCATTGGATTGTTTCCTATGTTCATTGTTTTGGTTTAGCCACTTAACTAGCGACCAAAATATTCCAAGAAAACAACCCTCAATGAGTGTAGTATCAAGTATCTACCACCTTCGGACTGTACCAAAGTCGGTCATCTCACTACCCCTAATAAAAGGCCAAGATGGTCAAGTAAGGTTCTAGTTCATTAGTGCTTAATGACATCACTCAGCGGCCCCGTATTCTCTTTGATTGACTCAAAGGCTACCGGTACTCACAAATATGTCGCACTAATATAGCTAATGCTTCAACCGTGTCGGTATACCCCGCACAGTTTCCACAACATATTGTTATCTATGAATGTTTCCCAAATCCGGGTGGAGGATTTCAAACCCAAACAAGAGAACCAAAATGTAAAGCAATCAAAGCAAACAATAATCACGCAAAGGGTGATCTAAGCCCTAAGGTTACTCCACTTTTAAAATATGTCCCCAGCAGAGTCGCCAGTTCTATAATGCGGTGGGAGAACTTACTTGGGTTTTGCGTTTGTGTTCGCAAATGTTTCGGTTTAGCAAGAGCCGCCACCGACTTTTTATTTTATCCTAAGGAAAGGTCAAAAAGCACAGGAAAGACCTTTGAGATGTTTTCTTGGGTTCGGGGAGTAGATTATAGAAAGGGAAGGTATTAGCACCCTTTCTATCCATGGTTATCCATGGGCTCTTAGTTACTTGCTTAGATCACTTGCTTTGATTTTCAATTGTTTGAAATGGTGCTTTTCAAATGTTTGAAATGGTGCTTTGTGTGTGTTTTCTGAAGATGTTTTGAAAAGAGGCCATCGTTGTGGCAACCTTTGTAATGATTCTTGTTTGAATGTATACAAAGGTGTTTTGGTCTTTTTGAAAAGTTTTCAATGTTTGAAAGTAGGGTTTTGAAATTGTGCGATGAAGTGTGTTTTGAAAATAGCAAGGATGTTTTTGCAATCTTGATCAAGTAACTAAGAGTTATCTACCCTATTTTACTCAAAGATCTTTCTTATGTTTTTAACCCTTTTAACAGTGTTGTTTCACCATTGTATTTGGTGAACAACCTTGTGTTAGGATGTTAAACGGGACAGGCGCGGGTCATTGTATAGACCATGATAGCAATAGTGTCAAGTATCTTTGGCAATTTTCTTGAGGGACTTGATCATTTTGTTTAGGCAACTCATATAGTGTCATCGAGGGACTATGATCTTTTTGTTTATTTTTGTTTTGTCAAAGTACTTGACATGCAACCATGGCCCATTTTTTAAGGCAACAAGTGGATGAAACCCTAGAGGTGCTTGTGTGCATTGTGTTTGTTTTTTCATGCATGTTTATCTTGGATTAGGTCAAGCTACTTGTTTATTTTATTTTGCATACAAACCCTAGGTCTAGGCATGGCATAATTGAAAGCTTTTAAATGTGTGAGAATTTAAATGCTACACTATTACAACATGATATAGGGAGGGGGATACAAATTTGAATTGGGGATATTTGACAAGGAAATAAATTCTAAGTTATTACAACCATATCGAATGTACAAGTCAATATTTAACATTTAAATAATCACAATTAAATAAATATCAAATAGAAATATATTATGCAAAAAAGATTGTTTTATGTATGTGAAAAGGGTATTTTTTAATGTGAAATATAAACAAAATAAAAAAATCAAATTTTAATTATTTTGGTTATTTTAGGGCAAAACCCTAATTTTTAAATAAATGGCAATATTTATTAATTATATACAATATATATTAATTTATGCAAAAATAAAAGTATATTGTAAAAAAAGTATTTTTTAGTATCAAATATTAATAAAAATAAAAATGTATTATTCCTATATATATATATATATATATATATATATATATATATATATATATATATATATATATATATATATATATATATATATATATATATATATATATATATATATATATATATATATATATATATATATATATATATATATATATATATATATATATATATATATATATATATATATATATATATATATATATATATATATATATATATATATATATATATATATATATATATATATATATATATATATATATATATATATATATATATTAAGATAAAAGAATTAATTATTTACAAAAAAAAAGTGTATATTCAAGAAATGTTTTCAAAATGTAAATAAAAATAATAACTGAAAAATAAATATATATTTTTTATATTATTTTTTAGGGTTTGAATAAAAAGAAACTAGATTATTTACATATATATGTTTAATAAAATGCAATAAATATCCAATAAATATGAAAAAATATGGAAAATCATTTTTGGCATTTTTTATACTTGAACAAAAAATAATAAAGTCAGAATAAAAAATAAAAACATAAAAATGACAAATATTCAATCAAATGGGCCAGGGGGGTGTATTCAGCAAAGGGGGGGGGGTATAAAAAACAAGGCCAGAACCAAGCCCAGCCCACTGACTTCATCTTCTTCCTCTGAACTACAACACACGCGCTTTGTACAGAAAATGCCATCTCCTGATTCTTTGATTTTTTGACAAAACTCATAACATAAACATTGTAGAGCATCAAATAACGAATTCAACCATATAAAAAACTTGGATTAACTCTCAAAGACCAGAGAGAATTTATCTGGCCCTAAAATCTGACCTAACTTTTTTCACATGTTCATGGATGACATTCTCTCAGCACGATTAATGTAAATGAAAACTAAGCATATGTATGGCTTCAGGGTTATGAGTACAACATATTTCATTCACAAACCTAAGCTTAACCATTCCTAAATAGAGAGATAGAAGTCCATGAAATACCTGTTTCAGTTTGAATCGAGTAGGGCAATGCAGTAACCTTCAATGGTGTTTGAGCTTCTGTTGAGCTTGCCTGAGGTCCAAGGAAGCTTCTCCAATGCTTGGCTTGCTTTGAAACAAACTGAATCGTGCTGTAGAACTTCACCTGCAAAGCTTTTAAATGAAAATGGCAAAGTGTGTTAGAGGTGTTACAGCTTGCAATGGAGGTTTGGGATAGTTCATGTGGATGGAATGGAAGATGTTTGAACAGGTTTGGGCCAAAACCCACAAGCAAATTGTGTTGTGGAACTCAATCTGTAGGGAGTGCCCTGTTTTGCCAAGTGAAGATGATTCTGATCTATGGGAGGTTTCAGGACTCAAAGGCTCGTGTTTTAGGTTCAATGTAATGTGTAAAAGTTGTCTCAAGAGCTTGCACAAGTTGATTCTCTCTGATGTTGTTGTTGTAGTGTCTTTTGCATATTTCTTGTATATGAAGCAAAGATGTGTAAGTCTATGTTCCCAGGCCTGTACCAGCCATCTTGTATGCTGCACACAATCCTCTAGGCCCCCTCTAATCCCTGGATTTGGTTTGCAGTCTTAGATCTTTGTTCAAGGCTCAATGCTTAGTTGTTTTAACATAAAGCAACTTTTGCAAAAATGGCAATACACCTTTTACTACTCAAGGCTTAAACTTACATGTAATGTCCAAATGAACAAAATAATCCCTCAACTCAATGGTTATGCATTAAATTAAGGTGTGTAAACTGGTTTTGAGGCCTGCAAGCTAGCATTACACAAGCTGATTTAAAAATGCAAGTTTGTATGAACATGCCTTGGCCATGGACAAAAGTGAGTTTTTGCCAACT
Organism: Vicia faba; assembly: GCA_948472305.1. Taxonomy (NCBI): domain Eukaryota; kingdom Viridiplantae; phylum Streptophyta; class Magnoliopsida; order Fabales; family Fabaceae; genus Vicia; species Vicia faba. Next base: position 681,615,586 of record OX451736.1, read on the forward strand.
TTGTGAATTCGATTCTCTCTAACCACAAGGGTGTTTAAGGAGTTCTTGGACAATTTGGAAAGCTTGGAACATGTACTACAATCCATCTTTATAATTAAACTTGAAACTCCAAGTGGAACTATGTGAAAAATGGCCAAGAAGATGGGTCAAAATCCTGCCTAGATTAGGGCAAATTTTCTCTAAGTTAAAAGTTTTAGGTACCCTTGTTCCAAATATCATAACTTGAGATACAAGCTTCCTTTGAGAAAACTTTGTGAATCAAAGTTGTAGACTTTGTAATGGACTACAACTTTCATGTTTCAAGTTTTGTTTGAATCCATTTGTATCTTGGTGAAAAAATGGAACAAAGTTAGGAAAAAATAAGAAAATTTCATAACTTAGAAAAATTTTAAGTTATGAATTTTTTTCATTTTAAACCCTAATTTGCATTTTTGGGTTTCTTGATGAACAATGTGATACGGTGGGAGAACTGACTTGATATTTTGCGTTTTGTATTTGCAAATGTTTCGGTTGAGCAAGAGCCGCCACCGACTTTTTATTGTATCCTAAGGAAAGGTTTAAAAAGCACAGCAAAAACCTTTGAGATGTTTTCTTGGGTTCGGGGAGTAGATTATAGAAAGGGAAGGTATTAGCACCCTTTCTATCCATGGTTATCCATGGGCTCTTAGTTATTTGCTTAGATCAACTTGCCTTAATTTTCAATTGTTTGAAATGGTGCTTTGTGTGTGGGTTTTGAAAATGTTTTGAAAAGAGGCCAATGTGGTGGCAACCTTTGTAATGATCCATGTTGGGATGTATACAAAGATGTATGTCTTTTGAAAAAGTTTTCAATGTTTTTTTTTAAAGTTGTTTTGAAAGTGTATTGTGATGCGTGGTTTTTGAAAAAAATAGGCAAGTGTTTTGTTTTGCAAATTGGCAAGTAACCAAGAGCTATCTACCCTAAATTTCTCAAAGATTATTGCTATGTTTTAACCCTTTTAACAATTTTGTTCCACCATTGTATTTGGTGGACAATCTTGTGTTAGGATGTGAGAGGGACGGGCGCGGGTCATCGTTTAGACCATGATTGCAATGGTGCCAAGTATCTTTGGGCAATTTATCCTTTAAGGGACTTGATCATTTTTAGGCAACTTTCGAAAGCGTCATCGAGGGACTATGATCATTTGAATTGTTTGTTTTGCCCAAAGAGACCTAACATGCAATATGGCCCAATTTTGAAAGGCAACAAGTGGATGTAACCCTAGCGGTGTTAGTGTGCAAGTGTGTTTTATTGCATACAAGAGTTTTTCTTTGAATTAGGATTTTCTATTTCATTGATTTTATCTTGCCATACATGTCCTAATTACTAGCAATAAGAAGCGGAAATATAAAATTCTACGCTATTACAACAATTAGGGGGTGGGGATACACATTTGTACATGGGGGGTTCAACGAGAAAAATAGACAAAAAAGAAAATAGCAAAAAACAAGATATATATATATATAGAGAGAGAGGGAGCCAGCGCGCTGCTGAGAGGTCATCAGAAGTTCTGACTCAGATCCGCTGCCAGATGATCAACCTCTTGGTTAAACTGTATGAGTCAGAACTTCTGACTCTGGCACCTGCAAAACAGAACCCTGTTAGTGGGGAAATCAGAAGTTCTGACCCCCCTGCGCTGCAAAACAGAAGTTTGTTAGTGGAGAAACCAGAAGTTCTGATTCTGCTGGAAAGACAATAACTCTCAGAGGTTTTGATATTATTGATAGCAAAACAGGCTTCAGATGTGCTAACGTCAAAGTCAGCACTTGGCTTTTCCCTGTACTAATCAGAACATCTGCAATTTTGTTGTTATTCCATAAAACAGGAAACATATTTGGAACAGATCCAGCAAATTTCAAAATGTTTCAGAGGGCAGAACCAACAAGGTCACAGGCAAGTCCTACACTGGCTCAGAACGTTCTGAGGTATGAAAATCCTCAGAATATAAACAGCAACAACATGATATTCACATTATGTTTATTTGAGCATGCACAGCTGATGATGCTTAGTAGCGTGATGAAGGTCAGCAGGTGCTTACCTGGCTGTTGGGAAAGTTTGTGGGTGAAAGCTAGCTTTTGGCTCTGGTGGTGTTCTGGACAGATTCTTTTTGAAGAAGGCAGGTGAAGGTGTATGCGTATGTAGGGTCAGAAGTTTGAAAAGGGGTTTTTAGTTCACACAGAAAACTGGGTATTGGATAAAGTTTGAAGGTGAGAAATTCAAAGTTATGAAACAACTGGAGATTTTGGCAGAGTTTCAGAACACTATCTTGCTAAGGGTTTCTGTTTCGCTCTTAGCAATTTTTCTGTTTCTTGAACGCCCTTTTTTAGTGGACAATGACTCTCTATTTATAGGCAAAGTTCTTGTGGGTGTCTTGAACATTAAAGCGCCAATAGAGTTTGAATTGTTTCTTTGACAGAAATTCCTGGGATGTTGTGATAACAGATAGCCTTCAGCCTAGGCAGCAGCAGCAGGCGTGGATTAGAGTGAAGTGACCTCTTAAGTGGGCGGTGGCGTGTAGACCCATGCCAGAATCTGCATAAAGGCGTTTTCCAAGCCACGCGTGAAGGGATTACTTGGATGAATGTTCAGGAGTGGTTGGAAGCATTAATGAGCATTAAATGGTAATAAGACTTATCAACATCAATATTCTGGTAAGGGAAACCAAACTTTGAACCAGCAGTTCTGTTTCAATAAGAACAGCGTAAACCATGCTCTGGCCTTGACTTCCTGTTGTCTTAGTAAGTTCTGGGGATTCTCCTGATTTTCTGATACGTTCCTTGGATTTTCTTCTGGACCTCCAGGGCTTAGAGATTCTGTATCAGTGTAAAACCCATTCTTCTGACCTTTTCATCTTCTGATTTCAGCATGTTCTGAAAGAGCCTTCAGACTTCCTTGCTTCTTTTGCATTCCTTTAGCAAATTCTGGCTGAGCTTGCGTAACTGCTGAAAGAGTCATGTTCTGTATGAGGCTTACATATTGAACCACGTTTACAACTTCTGATTGAGCTGATGTAGCTGCTGAAGAGCCAACTTCTGACTACGCTGAGCCAGGCTTGCGACTTCTGACCGTTTCCATCTGAAGTTGGTTCAGAAGTTCTGAAGCGCTGATTTTTTTTCTTAAACACTCATTTTTTTAGAGAAAAATTCCAAGTGTTTAGAATTTAATTTTTCTTAAGATAAAAGCGTTGTCTTTAGAGCTTGTGTGATCATCTTGCTCTTGTAAATGGTCTGCTTGGGTAAAAAATGATAACTCAGGACTTGGATTTGTTTCAGAGGGACTCTGAAAATCCAAGATGGTTTCCTGAAGAAAGAGAGGGCAAATTTTGGGGTACAACAAACAAGTTTCATAATTTGACATGTCTTGATGAAAAATAACTCTTGGAACTTGATTCTGACCATTAGTTAGGTCAAACAGTCAAAAATTGCCTTTGTGCAGTCAAAACCCTAAAAATGACCATTTTTCCCTTTTGGGGATCTGATCAAATTTCTTGTGGAATTGTGATCCAAACTTGATCAAATGGTTCATATGAGTTCATAATGTTGATGTGGGTCAAAATTCATGAGTTTTGACTGTCAATTGGCCACATTTGACTTTTTCCCCAATACAGTTGATTTCTAGGTAAACTGTCCAACTGACTGGGCAAAGATTTGAATCAAGGCTTGAAACTTGGTATGGGCAAACTTGTGAACCCAACATGAAGTATGAAAGTCACTTTGAGCATTGTAGGTCAAAAAATCCTTGTGCAAACTCAAACCTTAATTTAGGTCAACAGTGCAAGGAGGTGCCTTGAGCAGAGCAAACCCTAGCTTGATCTTGAACTCCAAGAGTCTTGTGATGAGAAAATGTTGATGAAATGAGAGAGAAAATTTTGGGGTACAACACTATCAATTTGGGAATAGAGGAAGACAAGAAAGAAGTTAAAGTGGGTGCCAACCTGGAACCAAATGTCAAAGAGCGTTTAGTTCAATTGTTGAATGAATATGTTGAGATCTTTGACTGGTCCTACGAAGACATGCCGGGACTAGATACATATATTGTGGTTCATCGTCTCCCTACAAGAGAAGATTGTCCACCAATCAAACAGAAAGTCCAACGAATGAGGCCCGACATGTCCGAAAAGATCAAAGCTGGGGTGATGAAATAGTTCAATGCTGGTTTTCTAGATGTTACTTCCTATCCACAATGGGTTGCTAACATTGTGCCCGTGCCTAAGAAGGACGGTAAAGTCAGAATGTGTGTGGACTACAGAGACCTAAACAGGGCTAGCCCTAAAGATGATTTTCCACTACCACACATTGACATCTTGGTTGACAACACAGCTCAACACAAGGTATTTTCCTTCATGGATGGATTCTCGGGATACAACCAGATCAAAATGGCCCCCGAAGACATGGAGAAGACTACTTTTGTTACGCAGTGAGGTACCTTCTGCTATAAAGTGATGCCATTCGGACTGAAGAATGTCGGGGCAACCTATCAGCGAGCCATGGTAGCTTTGTTTCATGACATGATACATCATGAAATCAAAGTCTACGTAGACGACATGATACCGTTCACAAACAGAAGAAGAACATCTTGACCATCTACAAAAGTTGTTTGTCAGGTTAAAGGAATATAAGCTCAGACTGAACCCTAGAAAGTGCACTTTCGGAGTCAGGTCCGGTAAACTTTTAGGATTCATCGTCAGTAACAAAGGCATCGAGGTTGATCTTGCTAAAGTCAAACCCATACAAGAAATGCCTGCCCCCGCAGTGAAAAGTAGGTTAGAGGTTTCTTGGGACACTTAAACTATATCGCAAGGTTCATCTCTCACCTAACATCTACCTGTGAGCCAATCTTTAAGCTGTTGAAGAAAGATCAGGTGGTTGAATAGAACGATGATTGTCAAGTTGCTTTTGATAAGATCAAGGAGTATTTGTTGGAACCTCCTATCTTGATGCCACCCGTCGAAGGAAGACCTTTAATCATGTATCTGACTGTTTTGGAAAACTCGATGGGGTGCGTACTGGGCCAACATGACGAGTCTGGCCGAAAAGAGCATGCTATTTATTACCTTAGCAAAAATTTTACCGACTGTGAGACTCGCTACTCACTGCTCGAGAAAACTTGTTGCGCTTTGGTATGGGTTGCTCGCCGGCTAAAGCAGTATATGTTGACACATACCACTTTGCTGATTTCTAAAATGGATCTGATTAAGTATATCTTCGAGAAGCCTGCTTTATCTGGAAGAATCGCTTGATGGCAGATGATCCTGACTGAATATGATATCCAGTACACAACCCAAAAATCTATAAAGGGGAGTGTACTAGCTGACCATCTAGCTCATCAAGCGGTCGAAGATTATCAATCTATGAGGTTCGACTTCCCTGACGAGGAAATTATGACATTGGACAACATCAAAGGTAACAGACCGTAGGACGGACCTGAAGAAGGATCCCGATGGACCCTGTACTTTTATGGTGCTTCAAATGCACTTGGCAACGGTATCGGCGCGATACTTATCTCTCCAAAAGGTTGCCATACGCCTATCACTGCTAGACTCTTCTTCAGTTGCACCAACAACATGGTCGAGTATGAAGCTTGTATCTTTGGTCTCAAGGCTGCAATTGACTTGGGAAACAAATCTCTGATTGTGTTTGGGGACTCAGCTTTGGTTATCAGTCAAATCAAAGGAGAGTGGGACACTAAACATCCTAATCTTATCCCATACAAAGAACATATCCTGACATTGTTACCACATTTCGAGAAGATTACCTTTGAGCACTTCCCGCGAGAAGAAAATCAGCTAGCAGATGCTCTGGCCACAATGTCTTCCATGTTTAAACTCAACTGGGATAATGAGGCTCCCCAAATCACCATCGAGCGAATGGACGAACCTGCGCACTGTCATGAGATTAATACCAAAGAAGTAGTGGAACAACCCTGGTTTCATGAAATCAAAAGGTATCTCCAGACTCGAGAATACCCTGAAGGAGCTTCAGTCAATGACAAAAAGTTCTTAAGGAGATTTGCTGCCAAGTTCTTCATAATCAATGGTATCTTATATAAGCGCAGCCATGATTGTGTTCTACTTCGTTGTGTAGACAAGGTTGAATTAGAGTTGATCATGACCGAAATACATAGTGGCACATTTGGAACCCACTTAAGAGGACATGCGATGGCTAAGAAGATTCTAAGGGCGGGCTACTACTGGTCTACCATGGAAGCTGACTGTCATCAACATTCCCGTACTTGTCACAAATGCCAAGTTTATGCTGACAAGGTACATATTCCTCCAGTTTCTCTCAATGTTCTAACATCTCCTTGGCCATTCGCGATGTGGGGAATCGACATGATTGGAGAGATCAAGCCTACGGCATCCAATGGACATCGCTTCATCTTGGTGGCTATTGATTATTTTACCAAGTAGGTTGAAGCGGCTTCCTTTGCCTCCGTTACAAAGAATGTGGTTGCCCGCTTCATTAAGCAGAACCTCATATGCCAATATGGTATCCCCGACAGGATCATCACGGACAACGGTACAAATTTGAACAACATTGTGATCACCGCTCTGTGCGAGCAGTTCAAGATCCAACATCATAATTCATCTCCCTATTGGCCAAAGATGAACGGTGTTGTTGAAGTCGCGAACAAAAATATCAAGAAGATCATTCAAAAGATGACGATCACATACAAGGACTGGCATGAGATGTTACCGTTTGCTCTACACGGATATCGTACCACGGCACGTACTTCAACTGGGGAAACCCCCTTTTCTTTGGTATATGGCATGGAGGTTGTCTTACCTATGGAAGTTCGGATCCCTTCTTTGAGGATTATGAAGGATGTTGGTTTAAATGAAGACGATTGGATTCAGACCCGGCTTGATCAACTTAACTTGATCGACGAGAAACGACTTACTGTTGTTTGTCATGGTCAGACATATCAAAAATGGATGATCAAGTCTTTCAATAAGAAAGTCAGGTGTAAGGTATATCAAGTCAGAGATCTTGTAATCAAGCGGATCATCTTACCTCAAAGTGATCCCAGGGGCAAATGGACTCCTACTTATGAAGGACCATTTGTGATCAAGAACATCTTTTCTGGTGGGGCAATGATTCAGATCACTATGGATGGCGACAACCTGCCACACCCTGCGAACGCAGACATAGTCAAAAGATACTACGCATAAATGACCCGACAAGTTGAAAACCTGAAAGGGCGACTTGGGCAAAAATGGGCATCCCGGTGAATCGAAAACCCGAAAGGGCGGTTCAGGCAAAAATTAGGGATAAATATTAAAAAAAATTGTACACCCGGCAAGTTGAAAACCTGAAAGGGCGACTTGGGCAAAAAAGGGTTTCCCGGTGGATCGAAAACCCGAAAGGGCGGCCCAGGCAAAAGTTAGAGAATTAAAGCGTATGACTATGACTCGTCGGATCACTTTAAGGATAATCTCTTTACGACCAATACTCCAAGCTTCTGATCAATCCAATCATCTGTGGACGAAGCAACGAATGGACAAGATACTCAGAGTTGTGAAGGCTATAGCAGAATAGGAACCCCATGGAATTGTTGCACATAGCCATCTTTCTTTGTATAAAAATTTTCTCAATTTTTCGAAAACATTCTCTTACTAGGATGTTTGTCTCCTTTGTACAAAGATACTTACAAAAGTTAATACAAAGATATTTCAAAGTGCAGAAATTTGCTTTCCTTTCCTTTCTTTCTACACTTATGTTTTATTTGAAAACGTCCAATGGTTTGTTAAATAAGTATATGCATTTGAATATAATCACTGCTTACAAATAAAACAAAATAAGAAAGGATATTTACTGATAGGTCGAAAGTATAGGGAAACGTCTTTAGGCTATTCCAGAAGAAATCCCCTATAGTATGTCATTTAGATCCTCAACAGGGCTAAAACCTTGAAATGCATATCCCCAACGGAGTTAAGGTTCAAAATTCCCATCAGAGTTAAGTTTCTAAAAAACTGCTGATCCCCAGCGGAGCCAGAATACTCTAAACTTTCTTCCCCAGCGGAGTCCAAAATTTCGAATCTTAAACCCCGGTGGAATACTATCCAATTTCCTCCGATTCCCCAGCGGAGTTTTCCACAAAAACAGGAATCCCTAGTAGATTGGCATACAAACCAAGCTCTTGATTTCCCCGGCAGAATAAACATTCTCCCCAGAGTTATTTCCCAGCAGAACGAATTTTTCTTATTCTCATTTCTCCAGTTGGAGCCTTCCAAGTTTTAATTACCCCAGTAGAAATCATCAGCCATAGTCCAAAGGATTTCTCGTCTTTAGCAATCAAAGATTTTTGGAATCCCCAGCATCGGTCAAGGATTTATTTTCCCCGGTAACAGTCAAAGATTTCATTATCTTTAGCTATCAAGGATTTATTTTCCTCAGCAAGACAGCTAATCAGCTTACATACGCATACATTACATTCATATATCATGAACGTTTATAGAACACATTTTATTGCATCATACATGACATGCAACATAACTTTGTGTTTTAGCTAACATTCCACCCTCTCAGGATAAGATTAAAAGCTACCTTTAACAAAATGTTCAAAGATTTCAGATACAGTACGGATACACTCCAAGACATGGAAGTCATTTTGCTACTCATTCAGATCTCTTATTCAGATACAGTATGGATACACCCCAGACACGGCGGTCATTCTATTACTCATTCAGAACTTTAAGTCAAGATACAGTATGGATACACCCTAGATACGGTGGTCATTCTATTACTCATTCAGACCTCAGCAATCAGATACATACTAGATACGCTCCAGACACAGAAGCCTTTCTATCTCTCATTCAGATTCAACTATCAAATTCAAATTCAGATACACTCCAGACACGGGAGTCATTTTGTCGCTTGTCCAGATCCCAGTTATAGTATGGATACATTCCAGACACGGAAGTCATTCTACTACTCATACAGATCTCAACTTCAGATATAGTCCAGATATGCTCCAGACACGGTAGCCATTTTGTCACTCGTTCAAACCTATTCCCCAGTCCAGAGATACTCCAGACACGAATGTCTTTCTGTCGCTTATTTAGATTTCATATTTCGGATACAATACAGATACACTCCAGACACGGAAGTCATTCTGATATTCATTCATGAATCAAATATAGTTACAGCTCGGATACGCTCTAGACACAGACGCTATTCCTTTCCTCATACGAATCCAATCTCCATATACAACTCGGATACGTTCCAAATACGGATACCAATCTGGTGTTCATTCTCCTGATTTTCAACAAACAAGTTTTGGATGGCATCTCTAAGCCCATCTCCAGCAAGATTCTACCATCTCCAAATGGCATCTTTAAGCCCATTCCCTCAGCTACACATTTTGACGAGTGCAAATTTACGGGCACTCTAGTGTCCAATCCTCTTTTACCTTCGAGTCACGAAAGGCAAACTTGTCAATCTAACTCTTCAGGTTCAAGAAGATTGAACAAGGGAAACTGTTGTACCCCAAAATTTTCCCTCTCATTTTATCAACATTTCTCATCACAAGGCTCTTTGGACTCAAGATCAAGCTAGGGTTTGCTCTGCTCAAGACATCTCCTTGCACTGATTACCTAAATTAAGGTTTGAGTTTGCACAAGGATTTTTGGAACTTCAGTGCTCAAATTTACTTTCATACTTCATGTTGGACTTATAGGTTTTTCCATACCAAGTTTCAAGCCTTGAATCAAATTTTTGCCCAGTCAATTGGACAGTTGACCTAGAAATCAACTGTATTAGGAAAAAGTCAATCGTGGCCAATTTATAGTCAAACCTCATGAATCTTGACCCACATCAATATTATGAACTCATATTAACCATTTTATCAAGTTTGGACCATAACTCCACAAGAAATTTGATCATATAACCAAAAGGGCAAAATGATCATTTTTAGGGTTTTGACTGTACAAAGGCAATTTCTGACTTTCGACCTAGCCAAATGTCAAATTGGGTTCAATCAGGGACTCAAGGACTCAATTCCATCATCTTTACCTATTCAACAAGTTCAAAAGACCTCAATTGCATTGGATTGACAGATGAATTTTCCAGTCAACTGATCAAAATTTGCCTGTACACTGAAAAGTCAAACTTTGACTTTTTGGTCAAAATCAAGAGCCAAGGGTAATTTTTCATCAAGATGTGTCAAAATATGAAACTTGTTCATCAAGAAACCCAAAATTGCAAATTAGGGTTTGAAATTGAAAATTTTCATAACTTAGAATTTTTCTAAGTTATGAAATTTTCTTATTTTTCCTAACTTTGCCCAACATTTTCACCATGATGCAAATGGATTCAGACAAAACCTCCAACATGAAAGTTGTAGTCCTCCACAAATTCTACAACTTTTATTCACAAATTTTTCTCAAAAGAATCTTGGATCTTAAGTTATGGTTTTTGGAACAAGGGTCCCTAAAACTTTTAACTTAGTGAAGTTTTGCCCTAGTTTAGGCAGAATTTTGACCTATCTTCTTGGACATTTTTCACATAGTTCCACTTGGAATATCAAGTTTCATTTGAAATATGGATTATAGAGCATGTTGCAAGATTTCCAAATTGTCCAAGAACTCCTCAAACACATTTGTGGTTAGGGAGAATCGAAGGCTTGAAGTTGGCAAAAACTCACTTTTCATCCATGGCATATTCATGTTCATACAAGTTGCATTTTCAAGTCAGCATGTCTTACACTAGTTTACAGGCCTCTAAACCACTTCACACTCAATAATTAAATGCAAATCCATCAGTCTAAGCTTTTGTTTTGGTCATTTGGACATTGTACACAAAATTAAGCTCTAAGTAGAAAAAGGAAAATTTCCATTTTTGCTTAAGTGTGCTTTATGTCAAACCACAATCCTTGAGCATTGGTCCAAAATCTCTTGCAGAAAAACAAATCCCCAAATTATAGGGGCCAAGAGCATAGCTTATAAGGTATTTGATAGCCTGTACAGGCCTGTGACAACCACTTCTACATTTTACTTCAAAAACAAGAAACTTGTCAAAAACCTTAGAACTTGAACACCAGCCAAAACAAGCTTATGCAAACAGTTTGAACATCTTTCTCATACTCCTTTGAGCCAGAAACACGATTGCTTGAGCCCCTAAACACCCCATAGCCAGAAATCACATTCCCTTGGCAAAACAGGGCAGAACCTGCAACTTGAGTTCCATAGCTCATTTGGCTCGTGCGTTTTGCCCCAAGTTGCTTCAAACACCTTCCATTCAACTCATCCAAGCTATCCCAAACCTCAAACACCAACTGTAACTCCATTTACAGTGTTTGCCATTTTCATTTTGAGCTTGTGCAGGTTGAGTTCTATAGGCTGATTCAAGGACATTCAAGACAAGCAGGCTATTGGAGAAGGTCAAGTGAAGTTCAAGCAAGCTCCCAGACATCTCAAGCCTTGTTAAAAAGCACTACATTGTCCTACACGAAGTCAGCTGAAACAGGTTTTTGTCCACTTCCTATCTCTCTATTTAGGAACATTTAGCTTTAGGTTTGTGAATAAAAAATGTAGTTTTCATTGCCATGAAGTTGTACATATGCTCAATTTTCATTTATATTAAGTGTGCTAAGAGAATTTCATCCATGAACATGCTGAAAAAACTAGGTTAGATTTTAGGGCCAGAGAAGTTCTCTCTGGTCTTTGAGAGTTAAGACAAGTTATTTATATGGTTGGAATCGTCTTGAAATTCTCTACAAGTTTGATGTTATGTGTTTTTGCAATAGAGCTCATATACAGGATCTGGTAGTTTGTACAGGGAACACGCGCATTTTTCAAAAGCCAGAGGTTAAAGATGAAGTTTTGGGCTGGGTTTGGCCTAGCTGCTTTTGACACCCCCTTTTTCTTTTGACACCCCTTGGCCCAATTTCTTGTACTTTTATATTTTTGAATTTTTATTTTCATTTCTGACTTTATTTATTTATTCCCAAATATAAAAAATGCTCAAAAATATTTTCATAATTTTTCCACATTTATTTTGCATTTTATTTTTATAGAAAACAATTTAAATACTTTTATCTTATTTATTAAAACTTAAAAATAATATATAAATCATACTTTTATTTTTGTTCTTTATTTTTATTCACATTAAAAATATTTTTCTAAATATACTTTATTTTGTACATATTTAATATAATATATATGTATATATACTTTTATTTTATTAGATGTTTTAGAATAAAAATATAAAATATTACACTTTTATTTTTATTATTAAATATACTTAATAAATACCTTTTTTTTACTTTTTTACATATAATATTTTATTTTTATTGTATATAAATAAAATAATTAACATATTTATTTTCTTAAAGAAAATTAGGGTTTTACCCTTTACCTAATAAAAATAAATCTTTTTATTTGTTTCTTTATTTTTCACATTAAATTGTTTTACATACATAAGTAAACAATTTTTTTGTTGCATATTTCATTTCATTTGATATATTTATTCATTTTTGTTTATTTAAATATTGTCCATTTATTATTTATGCATTTGAATTCAATTTGGATGTAATAGTAAATTAGGTTTTATATTTCTTGTCAAATATCCCCCATTCAAAGATTGTACCCCCATCCCTATAATCATGTTGTAACAGCTTAGACTCTTTAATTCTCGCACTTTACGCTTTCAATTATGCCATGATTAGAGAATTAGGGTTTGTATGTAAAAAATCAAAATCAACAAATAGCTTGACCTAATCAAAGACAAATATGCATGACAATCAAGCACAATGCACACTTGCACCCCTAGGGTTACAATCCACTTGTTGCCTTAAAAATTGGGTCATGTTATGCATGTTGGGTACTTCGGCAAAACAAAAACAAAACAAAAGATCATAGTCCCTCGATGATGCTATCTTGGTTTCCTAAACAAAATGATCAAGTCCCTCAAAATTTTGCCAAAAAAAATACCTAACACAATTGCTATCATGGTCTATACGATGACCCGCGCCTGTCCCGTTTAACATACTAACACAAGGTTGTTCACCAAATGCAATGGTGAAATAACACTGTCAAAAGGGTTAAAAACATTAGGAAAGATCTTTGAGTAAATTAGGGTAGATAGCTCTTAGTTACTTGATCAAAACCTTGTAAAACATCCTTGCTATTTTTTCAAACACACTTCACAACACAATTTCAAAACATTTCCCAAATCAAACTTTCAAACATTGAAATCTTTTCAAAAGACAAAAACACCTTTGTATACATTCAAATAAGAATCATTACAAAGGTTGACACAACAATGGCCTCTTTTTAAAATATCTTTCAAAACCACATACAAAGCACCATTTCAAACAATTGAAAAGCAAAAGCAAGTGATCTAAACAAGTAACTAAGAGCCCATGGATAACCATGGATGAAAAGGGTGCTTGTACCTTCCCTTTTCATAATCTACTCCCCGAATCCAAGAAAACATCTCAAAGGTCTTTCCTGTGCTTTTTGACCTTTCCTTAGGATAAAATAAAAAGTCGGTGGTGACTCTTGCTAAATCGAAACATTTGTAAACATAAAACGCAAAATCCCAAGTCAGTTCTCCCACCGTATCACACAGTTCTTTGACCCCCTACACCGTTGCTTCACATTTCCTGACTACCAACTTGTGCCTACTTTGGAAGAATTTTCTCAACTCTTGAGGATTCATATTCTCCATCAACTACCCTACAATGATACAGAAAGAGATCCAAAGCCAGAAGATGTTGCTCAAGCCTTACACTTGCAATCATCTGATATCATAGGTCATTGGGAAACCAGAAGTGGTGTCAAGGGTTTCTTGGCAAAGTTCTTGTTTGAGAAGGCCCAAGACTGTTGGAATTCTCTAGACCTACAAGCTTTTGAGGAGATTGTGGCTATTCTCATCTATGGATTGGTCTTGTTTCCAAACCCTATCCAGCTTATAGATGTCAATGCTGTCAAAATCTTCATGGCTCGCAACCCGGTGCCTACTTTGCTTGGGGATATCCTCCACTCATTTCACACTCGAACAATGAGGAAAAGAGGTGATCTCATATGATGTACTCCTCTACTGGCAAGATGGTTTATTTCTCATCTTCCCCAATCAGTCTTGAAGAATGAGCAAGGTTTGAGGTGGTCACAACGATTGATGACTCTTACACATTCAGATGTTCATTGGTTTTCTCGATCTAGAGAAAATGTTATCATCATTGATCGTTGTGGGGAATTCCCTAATGTCCCTCTACTAGGCATTAGGGGAGGCATTACCTACAACCCCTGCTTGGCTCTAAGACAGTTTGGGTATGCCCGAAGGGATGGCCCACATGACATGCTGATTCCAGACTTGGTTTTTGACTTCGACAACCACGATCAAGGACTTCGACAAAGGTTCGTCCGAGCTTGGAGGATGCCAAACAAGGTGGACAGTAAGACCTTGGGACACAAGAATTACATCCCTCTTGAGCCATACCTCAAGTGGGTACGAACCCACTCCCAAAGTCTTATGATGCCTTACCCCTACATTCTTCCTGTGATCAAAGAGCCTGTTATGGAAGGAGAGGTTCCATACACCTTCCTACATCCTGACATGCCAACATCACTAGAAGATTTACAAAGGAGTTGGATACAGCTCAAGGGAGAACGCGATACTTTTGAAGCCCAATTCTACGCCCGTGAGAAGAAGGTTTTGGAACTTACTTGTCAACTTCATGAAGAGCAGACTCTCAACACCTACATTGCACCAAAAAGGATGCGCAAAGTCATTTTACATTAGAAATTTGTATTATTTTTCCCATGGGGCATTGATGTGCTAACAAATTCTATCTTATTAATATGACGTGTGTTCTTTTTGTTTACGACAAATTTGAATTTCTGAATCCTTGAATGCATTACATGAAAACATATCATTCATCATATGCATAAGCAGGTCTTCACACCAGGTTTCCTTATCTCTCTGCTATTTATTTCAGCAAGATAGATGTAAAACAGACAGTTAAAGACTTACAGGCGCAGAATTCACAGTTCCAACAGCTACTCATGACCTTGGCTAAGGGTCAGGAGGAGCTCAAGACTCTACTGGAAAAGGAAAAAGAGAAAAAGAAAAAGAAGAGAGTTGGTGTGGCTACTTTGGGTAGAAGATTTGAAGGTCAAACCAGAAGGGTCCTAGATCTTCCATCAACCTCTGAGGAAGGAGAAGGAAAGGGTAAAGGAACTGCAGTGCAATCTGATTCTGAGGCTGAAGAAGAGGAGGATGAGGACTATTCTGAACAGCAGCACACTCCTGCAGATGACAAGTACAAGAATCTGGAAGAACGTCTGGCCGCTATGGAAGTGCAAAGGGTACCTGGGTTGGACTTTGAAGAGTTAGGGTTGGTTTCTGGAATTGTGATCCCTTCCAAATTTAAAGTACCGCTGTTTGCTAAGTACGATGGGTTGTCTTGCCCAAAGATGCACCTACGGTCTTATGTCAGGAAAATCCAACCACATTCTTCTGACAAGGATCTATGGGTCCATTTCTTCCAGGACAGTCTGGCGGGGACGCAGTTGGATTGGTTTTACCAGCTAGAGAGGTCTGGTTTACATAATTGGGAGGATTTGGCGGTCGCCTTTTACAGACAGTATCAATATAATGTGGACTTAGCACCAACCCGTACTCAATTACAGAGTATGGGCATGGTCTCAAGTGAAGGCTTCAAGGAGTATGCCCAGAAATGGAGAGACTTGGCGGGACGAGTATAACCACCTCTATCTGAGAGGGAGCTAGTAGATATGTTCTTGGGGACTCTATCATCCCCATTCTTCAATCACCTGATTGGAAGTTTGTCTGCGGGGTTCACCGAGTTGATTCTGACTGGTGAGAGAGTTGAAGCCAGAATCAAGAGCGGGAAGATTCAAAAGGATACATCTACTTCCGCTGCCATCAAAAAGACTTTTCCAGCAAAGAAAGAAGTCTCAGTTGTCTACTCCCAAAGAGGTCAAGGAAGAGTTGAGCGTCGGCCAGCGGTGGGGGCCGTAATGATTCAGAAGTCTGCAGCTGATCAGCCCAGAAACAATCAACCCAAAACCAACCAACAAAGGGTGGAAAGGCCTGCATGGTAATTCAACCGGATAAACATGACTCCTGCTCAAGTTTTACCCCATCTCCTGAAGTTAAACCTTACCAGTTTGAGAGAGGCCCCGAAGGATCCGAATACATCTTCTCCTTACTACCATTCGAACGCCAAGTGTGCTTATCATTCAGACAGCCTGGGGCACGACACCAACAATTATTGGTCCCTCAAAAATAAGATTTAGGATTTGATAGATGCTAAAGAAGTTGAATTCGACGCCCCTGAAAAGCCAAATGTGATCTCTGCTCCAATGCCAAAACATGGTCACAATGCCCACGCTGTTGAAGAAGACCTTTTTATCGCTACTGTTGATGATTTGATAACTCCTCTACCAATAATCAAGTTGAATTTGCTGAAGGCTGGGATTTTCCCAGGTTGTGAAGAAGATTGTTGCATTTGTTCATCCTTACCAACCGACTGTCCATTGTTGAAGTTAGGCATCCAGCGCCTAATGGATAACCAAGAAATCCTTTTTGAAAAGACTTCTGTTACACCGACTCCTGTCAATGATATTTCAATAATTACCATATCCGCCAATCTTTCCAAGGTCTCCAAAAGACCTGTTAAGATTACATCTGATCCTAAGATTGTACCTTTGAAGATAACCATGCGGGGCCTATCCCGTACAAGTCCAACAAATCAATACCGTGGAACTATGGGGGAGAGATCTTCTACCACGGTATTAAACGAATTGAATCAACTGAAGAGAGTTCTGATGAAGAGACTTCCGACATTGGAAACTTTGTCGGACCAAGTAAAATCACCCGCAGTGGAAGAATTTTCTCTCCGGAGATTGCCCCTCCAAAGGCAATCTTCGGACCCTCAGCTGCTCCTAAGGTTACCCCTGCGCCGGTAAACATATCTGCGAGAACTTCGATTATTGAAGAAGTTGTAACTCTTGTGGTTATTCCCTCTGCTGTTGCTGATAATAGAGGGAAAGGAATCCAAGAAGAGCCCGTCAGGACGAGGGCTCAGCCGTTGGTCATCCCTGAGACCTCTCAAAAAGAAATGCAAGAGATTTTGAAAATAATCAAGAAAAGCGATTATAATGTTGTGGAACAACTTGGGCAAACCCCCTCAAAGATCTCCATGTTGGCCCTGCTGCTTTATTCAGAAGCTCATGCTAAAGCTCTGATCAGATTTTTGAAGATGGCCCACGTGCCACAGGAAACCTCCGCGGATCAGTTCCAGGAATGTGTAGCTAGCCTAACAGCTAACAATGGTCTAGGATTCTCCGATGCCGATTTAACATCTAAATGGAGAAAACATAATGACGCTTTGAATGTCTCGGTGGAATGCAGAGGGACTACTCTAGCACACGTTCTGGTAGACACTGGTTCTTCGCTGAATGTCTTGCCGAAGAAGGCATTGGATAGGTTGGACTGTGAAGGCCTAACCCTGAAACCCAGCAACATCATTGTCAAAGCCTTTGATGGTTCTAAAAGGATGGTCCACGGGGAGGTGGATATCCCGATTAAAGTGGGAACTGAAACCTTCAACTCTACATTCTACGTGATGGACATTCGTCCTTCCTATTCTTGCTTGTTGGGAAGACCCTGGATTCACCATGCAGGAGCCTTCACTTCTACTCTGCATCAAAAGCTTAAGTACCCTGTCCGAGGGAAAATTGTGACTGTTCACAGTGAAGAGGAATATATGATAAGCCATCTTAATTCTTTCCGCTATGTGGAATTAGATGGAGAATTCATAGAGACCCCTTTCCAACACTTCGAGGAAGTTTCTGAAGAGATTGTCACAACCAAGACAGTGCCTTCTGTACCCCATGGTTACCAGGCCTTCGCCTCAGTTGTCGTCTCTCAAAGATGCAAAGGCTGTAATTGAAGAAGGAGGAAGCACAATCTGGGGGCAGCTTCCCGATTTTCCTTTCAAATCTGATAAGTTCGGCTTGGGTTTCACTGCTTCTGCTCAAAAGGTTGTACGTCGCTCCCGGGCTGGAGGGCCACCAGTGAAGATCACCCATCATGGATTCAATGCTTTGGAGGATAGTGAAGAGGAGAGCAACTTGGAAGACTGGAATTTCCCTACTGTTGACAGAGGACTGAACAACTGGGAGGCAAAAGACTTTGTTCCCATTACTTTCATAAATCAGTAATTTATCTTTCAAACATTTCTGTTGGTTTGTAATAATTCTTGAACAATTCGTACACTTTTAACCTTGTGCCTTACCCGAGGTACATAGGTCCATTTGTAAGGGTTTGATTTTTCATCTTCATATGCCATTTTAATGAATCATGGATGTTTTCACATATAAACTTTTGTGTTCGTTGTTTTTATTTTTACATTTTATTTGTTTAAAGGTGGTTATCCCTGACACACACACAGACTCACAAATGCAGGTACCCTTCCATTCTGGATTCCATGGGTAACAATCCTGATATGACCTTCAGTGACTCTGAAGATCTGGTCTACCATGCCGAATACGAAGGTGGTGAAGACTGTGAAGTGCCTGGAGAATTAGCTAGACTGCTACAACAGGAAGAAAGGGCTATTCTACCTCATAAGGAGCTGTTAGAGACAATCAACTTGGAAACAGAGGAAGACAGAAAAGAAGTTAGAGTTGGTGCCAACCTAGAGCCAAGTGTCAAGGAGATCTTAGTTCAGTTGTTGAATGAATATGTTGAGATCTTCGCCTGGTCATACGAAGACATGCCTGGACTCGATATAGATATTATGGTACATCGTCTACCCACAAGAGAAGACTGTCCACCAGATAAAGAAAAAGTTTGCCGCATGAGGCCCGACATGTCTGAAAAGATCAAAGCCGAAGTTATGAAGCAGTTTAATGTTGGGTTTCTTGCTGTTACTTCCTATCCATAATGCGTTGCTAACATTGTGCCCGTGCCGAAGAAGGACGGAAAAGTGAGAATGTGCATGGATTATAAAGACCTAAACAGGGCCAGCCCTAAAGATGACTTTCCACTTCTGCACATTGACATCTTGGTTGACAATACAGCTCAGCACAAGGTATTTTCTTTCATGGACGGATTCTCAGGCTATAACCAGATTAAAATGGCCCCTGAGGACATGGAGAAAACTACTTTTGTTACACAGTGGGGTACGTTCTGCTATAAAGTGATGTCATTTGGACTGAAGAATGTCGGGGTAACCTATCAACGCGCCATGGTGGCTTTATTTCATGATATGATACATCATGAGATAGAGGTCTACGTAGACGACATGATAGCCCGTTCACAAACTGAAGAAGAACACCTCGACCATCTGCAAAAGTTGTTTGTCAGGTTCAAGGAGTACAAGCTTAGACTGAACCCTAACAAGTGCACTTTCGGAGTCAGGTCCGGTAAACTCTTGGGTTTCATTGTCAACAACAAGGGCATCGAGGTCGATCCTGCCAAAGTCAAAGCCATACAAGAAATGCCTGCCCCTCGCACTGAAAAGGAGGTCAGAGGTTTCTTGGGACGCCTAAACTACATTGCAAGGTTCATTTCTCACCTAACATCTACCTGTGAGCCAATCTTCAAGCTATTGAAGAAAGATCAGGTGGTTAAATGGAATGATGACTGTCAAGTTGCTTTCGATAAAATCAAGGAGTATTTGCTAGAACCTCATATCTTGATGCCTCCCATCAAAGGAAGACCGCTAATTATGTATATGACTGTCCTAGAGAATTCAATGGGGTGCGTACTGAGCCAACATGACGAGTCTGGCCGAAAAGAGCATGCCATTTATTACCTTAGCAAAAAGTTTACCGACTGTGAGACCCGATACTCACTACTCGAGAAAACTTGTTGCGCTTTGGTATGGTCTGCTCGCCGGCTAAGGCAGTATATGTTGACTCATACCACTTTGCTGATATCTAAGATGGATCCGATCAAGTACATCTTTGAAAAACCTGCTTTATCTGGAAGGATAGCTAGATGGCAAATGATCCTGACCGAATACGATATATAGTACACGACCCAAAAAGCTATAAAGGGAAGTGTGCTAGCTGACCATCTAGCTCATCAAGCTATCGAAGATTACCAATCCATGAAGTTTGACTTCCCCGACGAAGACATTATGACCTTGGACAACATTGAAGATAACGGACCGCATGACGGACCTGAACAAGGATACCGATGGACCCTGTACTTTGATGGTGCCTCCAATGCACTTGGCAACGGTATCGGCGCAGTACTTATCTCTCCAGAAGGTTGCCATACACCTTTCATTGCCCGACTTTGCTTTAGCTGCACCAACAACATGGCCGAGTATGAAGCTTGTATCTTTAGTCTCAAGGCTGCAATAGACTTGGGAATCAAATCATTGGTTGTGTTTGGAGACTCAGCTTTGGTCAACTGTCAGATCAAAGGAGAGTGGGAAACTAAACATCCCAACCTCATCTTTTACAAAGAACGTGTCTTGACATTGTTACCTCATTTCGAGCAGATTACTTTCGAGCACTTCCCGCGAGAAGAAAATCAACTAGCGCATGCTCTAGCTATAATGTCATCCATGTTTAAACTTAACTGGGATAATGAGTGTTGTACCCCAAAATTTGCCCTCCCATTTCCTCAACATTTTCTCATCACAAGACATTTAAAGATCAAGATACAATTAGGGTTCCCTCTGCTCAAGACTTCTCCTTGCACTGTGGACTCAAATTAGGGTTTGTGCTTGCACAAAGATGTTTTGACCTAAAATGCCTAAGATGACTTTCATGCTTCATATTGGACTCCCAAGTTTACCCATACCAAGTTTCAGGTCTTGATTCCAAGTTTTACCCAGTCAATTGGACAGTTGACCTAGAAATCAGCTGTATTGGGGAAAAAGTCAACTGTGGCCAATTGACAGTCAAAACTCATGAAATTTGATCCACATCAACATTTTGAATTCATATGAACCATTTGATCAAGTTTGAATCACAATTCCACAAGAAATTTGATCAGATCACCAAAAGGGCAAAATGGTCATTTCTAGGGTTTTGACTGCACAAAGGCAATTTTTGACTGTTTGACCTAGCCAATGGCAAACCAAGTTCACCTATGGACTCAAGGACCCCATGGATTTATCTTGACATGTTCATCAAGCTCAAAAGATCCCAAGTACACAAGGTTGATAGTTGAATTTCCCAGTCAATTGATCAATTTTGACTGTATACTGAAAAGTCAAACTTTGACTTTTTGGTCAAAATCAAGAGTCAAGATTCATTTTTCATCAAAACATGCCAAATCATGAAACTTGTTCACCAAGAAATCACAAAATGCAAATTAGGGTTTGAAAATGGAATTTTTCATAACTTAGAATTTTTCTAAGTTATGAAAAAACCCTAATTTTTTCCCAACTTTGCCCCATCTTTTCACCATGATCCATTTGGATTCAAACAAAAGTCAAAACATGAAAGTTGTAGCTTGTTGCATAATCTACAACTTTGATTCACAAAGTTTTCTCATTTGAAGCTTGTATCTCAAGTTATGATTTTTTGAATAAGGGCACTAAACCATCTTTTAACTTAGTGAAATTTGACCTATTTTGACAAGGTTTTCTACCCCACTTCAAGGCCACTTTTCATACCCTTCCACTTGAAATTTCAAATTGCATTTCAAAGATGGATTGTAGTACACATTCCAAGCTTTCCAAAATGTCCAAGAACTCATCAAACAACCTCATAACTTGAGAGATTCGAATTTCACAAGTTGGCAAAAATTCACTTTTGTTCTTCATCAAAGCATGTTCATAAACTTGGCAAATTTGAATTCAGCATGCTTAAGCTACATTGCAGGCCTCTAATCCCATTTTCACTCAATAATTCAATGCATATCCTTTGTGTTCTAACATTATTTTGCTCATTTGGATAATACACACAAAATCAAGCCTAAACTAGAAAAAGCATGTTATCCATTCTTGTAAAGTGTTACTTGATGGCAACTTTGCAAATCTATGAGGTACAATGCAGATCTTTGAAGCAAAAAGGCATAGGCATATCCCACTGATCAAGACTCAAATGTGCAGCATAGATTGAGGCATTGTACTAGCCTAGAAACCAAGTTGACATTTGCTTGCTTCACATAGAAGTAACTTCCATAACTTATGCTATCTCTCATACCAGCATAGAAACACAAGAACAAAGTTGTCAAACACATTACACATAACATATCCAAGCTAACACACGAGCTCTTGACCTCCAATACACCCTCCATCTCAGAATCACCCTCAAACTGCACAAACAGGGGTGCCCCTGCAGTTTGAGTGCAATCTCTCATTCCCTTCAAGCATTTTGATCAAAACCTGTTCCTCTACCTTCCTTACAACATATGCAAGCTATCCAGAAGCTAAGGCACGATCTGTAGTTGCTCTAACCACTTCCACCATTTTCACATCTTTGACTTGCAGGTGAAGTTCTATAGCTTGATACAAGAAGGTTCAAGACAAAGTGAGCATTGAAAAAGCATCCCTGGACCTCAAGGAAGCTTTTCCAATCATTACATTGCACTGAAAGTCTCTCATTCTCCACATAGAAGTTCAACTGCACAGGTAAAAGTTTGAATTCGTATCTCTCTTATTAGGCATCTTTAGTCTTAAGTTTGTGAAGAAACAAAGTCCTACTCATAGCCCTGAACATGTACATAGCTTTACTTTTCATTTCTTTTATCTGAGTGAAGAGAATTTGAGCTCTGAAAATGGTAGAAAAACTAGGTCAGAAAAGAGGGGGAGAGAAATTCTCTCTCATCTTGGAGAGATAGGTCATGTTCTTTATATGGTTGAAACCGTCTCTTAATGCTCTACACTTTTCATGTTATGAGTTTTGCTTGAAAGTCCAGGAATCCAGAGATAAAAAACGCGTGTTTTGTGTGAAGAAAGCTGTACAGAGGTTGAAGAAGAAGTGGTCTGGGCTGGGCCTGGAATTATTTTCTTTTCACACCCCATTTTCATGTTTGTACCCCCCTGAGCCCATTTGTTTATTTTTCAACATTTTTGACTTTTTCTTTTTGGGTTGACTTTGTTTATTTTTTCTCATGCCATTAAAATTTTTAAAATATTTTTTCCATCATTTTTTGTATTTATGGCATATTTGTTTGTTTATTTCTTTTATTTATATACAAATATATATATACACTATTATTAAAATAAATAGAAAATAATGTAGATACATTTTTATTTTTTATTTTACTTCCTGAAAATATTTCACACAAAAAAATACTTTTATTTATTTTATTAAAATATTAAATAAATATTTATTTTGTATAATACTTATTTAGGGTTTAATATATATATATATACATGTTTATTAATATATTTAAGATAAAAATATAAAATACTTGATTTTCTTCATTTTTATTAATATTTGATACAAAAAATACTTTTTTCACAAAATACTCCATTTTATTTTATTTTTATAAATAATAGATAAATAATAGAATTAAAGTAGATAATAATACCTTTTATTTAAAATTAGTTTTTTTTTTACCCTAAGTTCAAAATACTCAAAAATAAATACATTTTTATTTTCTTTTTCCTTTTACATAAAAATAATATTTTCTCATACACATAAAAACTTCCCTTTTGCATTTCACATATTTATTTAGTTTCTATTTAATTTTAGTACATTTATTTACCTTGCAAATATCCAATTGATGTAATAATTTAGATTTAAATTCTTGTCAATATCCCCCATTTGAACATTTTGTACCCCCCTTCCCATATTTGGTTTTGTAATAGCTTAGTAATTTTAATTTCGCACTTTATTGCTTTCTAATAATAGCATGCTAGAATTAGGGTTTGTATGCGAAAAAACGATAAAAAATAGTTTGACCTAATACAAGATAAACAAGCATGAAAATGGACACACAAATCACACTTGCACCCCCCCTAGGGTATTCCACTTGTTGCCTTCAAATAAATGGGCCATATTGTATGTTGAACATCTTTGGGCAAAGCAAACAGTTTGAATGATCATAGTCCCTCGATAAAACTTTTCAAAACAAACAAAAACAAATGATCAAGTCCCTTAGAGAAATTGCCCAAAGACATTTAACGTCGTTACAATTATGGTCTAAACGATGACCCGCGCCTGTCCCTTTCACATCCTAACACAAGGTTGCCCACCAAATACAATGGTGGTGCAAACTTGTTAAAAGGGTTAAAGTATAGCAATAATCTTTTGAGAAATTTAGGAGTAGATAACCTCTTAGTTACTTGAATCAACTTGCAAAACAAAACACTTGCCTAATTTCAAAAACCACACATCACTACACTTTCAAAACAACTTTCAAAAACAAATGAAAACCTTTTCAAAAGACATACATCTTTGTATACATCCCCACATGGATCATTACAAAGGTTGCCACCACATTGGCCTCTTTTCAAAAACATTTTCAAAACTCACACACTCAAGCACCATTTAAAACAATTGAAAACAAAAGGCAAGTGATCTAAGCAAGTAACTAAGAGCCCATGGATAACCATGGATAGAAAGGGTGCTAATACCTTCCCTTTCTATAATCTACTCCCCGAACCCAAGAAAACATCTCAAAAGGTTTTTGCTGTGCTTTTTAACCTTTCCTTAGGATAAAATAAAAAGTCGGTGGCGACTCTTGCTAACCGCAACATTTGCGAATACAAACGCAAACCTCAAGTCAGTTCTTCCACCGTATCACAGAACTGGCGACTCTGCTGGGGAATACTTTTAAAGTGGAGTAACCTTAGGGTTTAGATCACCTTTGTTTTCAATTGCTTGCTTTGTTTGCTTTTACATATTGTGGGCTTTGTATCGGAGTTTTATGGATCCTAACCCGGATCTGGGGAAACCCTTTTAGGTAGCAACAAGGCTGTGAGGGAACTGTGCGGGGTATACCGACATGGTTGAAGCAGTCTGCTACGTTGATGTGGCACTTTGGTGTGTACCGGTAACCCTTGAGTTCAGTCAAGGAGAGTACGGGGCCGCCGCGTGGTGTCATGAAGCATCAACTGACCTTAGGAACCTTAATTGAACCATCTTGGCCTTTTTAGGGTAGTGAGATAACTGACTTTGGTGCAGTCCGAGGTTGGTTGACACTCGATACTACACTCAATTGAGGGTTGCTTTCCTGGAATATTTCGGTCGCCAGTTCAGTGGCTAAATCGAAACGATGAACAATGAAAGCAATCCAGTGATATTGGGACCTTTAGAACCCGGTTACTTTCGATAGGACAGGTTGAGCCCACAAAACTTCAAGAGGGTAATACCCAGACTTCATGCAGGCCTAAACTCTAAGGGTTTGTGTGACTTGTGTGCCTTACCATGTTTGCCTTTGTGAATGTTTATAGTGCATTTAATCATCACATCATTACATCATACAAACATCATGAGCATTGACTAACCGTTTCAAGGGTTTCGAATCTTCATCTTTGTTCTTGTTTTATAGGACATGGAAACTGCTCGCAGAAAGACAATTCCGATTAGCCTTGTAAAGATCCCTCCTCAGCTTAAGGAGCTCCTGTCCAGGATTCCCGAGGGTTCTTCATTCAGTGAGAGACATGGGAGACTCATCAACTTGGTTAACACCAACATTGAGGAGGACTTGTTAAAGGTCCTGTTCCAATTCTTTGACCCTCTGCATCACTGCTTCACCTTCCCGGATTATCAGTTGGTGCCTACATTGGAAGAGTTCTCCCGACTTCTGAAGGTCCCTATCCTTGATCAACTACCCTACAACGGTATGGAAGAGGAACCCAAGCTTGAAGAGATTGCTAAAGCCTTGCACCTACAGACGTCTGACCTCAAGGGACATTGGGAAGTTAGAAGTGGTATCAAAGGTTTCTTAGCTAGATTTCTGTTTGAAAAGGCTCAGGAATGTTGGAACTCTCTTGACCTACGAGCTTTTGAAGAAGTCATGGCCCTCCTTGTCTATGGTTTGGTGTTGTTCCCTAACCCAGATCAGCTTATTGATATCAGTGCTGTCCAGATCTTTATGACCAGGAATCCTATACCTACACTGTTGGGGGACATCCTTCACTCATGTTACACTCGAACCATGAGGAGAAGGGGTGTCCTTATGTGTTGCACTCCTCTTTTGGGAAGGTGGTTTATTTCGCATCTTCCACAATCAGTTTTGAAGAACGAGCGGGGTTTGAGATGTTCACAACGGCTAATGACTCTCACGCATGCAGATATACATTGGTGTCCTAGGTCCAGGGAAGACGTCACTATCATTGATCGTTGTGGGGAATACCCTAATGTTCCTTTATTTGGAATCAAAGGAGGTATAACCTACAACCCATGCCTGGCTTGGAGACAGTTTGGTTATGCTCGGAAGGAGGGCCCTCATGACATGTTAATTCCTGACATAGTCTTCGACTTCGACAACGATACTCAAGGACTTCGTCAGAGATTTATCAGAGCTTGGAGGATGCCAAGTAGGATAGACAGCAAAACACTGGGGCACCGGAACTCCATCCCGTTGGAGCCTTACCTCAAGTGGGTACGGGCCCGCTCTCAGAAGTTAGTAATGCCTTACCCTCACATGCTACCTGTAATCAAAGAGCCAATCTTGGAAGGAGAAGCATCCTACACCATTCAACATCCCGACATGCCCACCTCTTGGGAAGAGATGCAGAAGAGCTGGATCCAACTTAAGGAAGAACGGAATTCTCTTGAGACCAGTCTACATGCTAGTGAAAAGAAGGTCCTGGAACTCACCCGCCTGCTGCACGAGGAAAGGAATCTCAACACCTACATCGCGCCAAAAAGGATGCGCAATGTCTTTTTACCTTAAGGGGTTATTTTGTAATATTTGGCCCATGAGGCATTTATGTACTAACGAATTTCTCCTTATTAATATGATGTGCGTTCCTTTTTTGTCTACAACAAAGTTTGAATGTTCTAAATCCTTGAATGCATTGCATACATACGCATTCCATTGCACCATATGCATAGCAGGTACCCTATTTCACAGGTTGCTTAATTTTCTTCGCTGTTTGTGTGCACAGTCATCATGAATCCGGAATCATCCAGTGAGCAAGCAATCAAGGCCCTTCAGGCCCAAAGTGCACAGTTTCAAGAGATGGTCCTAAGCCTAGCCCAAGGTCAGCAAGAGTTGAAGACTTTACTCCTGAAGAAGAAAAAGAAAAAGAGGACGGCGATGTTCAACACCGGACGCAGATTTGGGAACACACTCCACAATGAAGCTGATCCAACCACTTCTTCTGCTGAGAAAGACAGTCCCCAAGGGGGAGAAGCTCCTAGTCCCGCAGTCTCCGACAACGAGACGGACTATAACGAGGAACAATACCCACCTGCTGCTGACAGATACAAACAATTGGAGGACCGCTTGAGTGCTATGGAAATTCAGAACGTGCCGGGACTGGATTTCGGAGATTTGGGATTATCTTCTGGAGTAGTAATTCCACACAAGTTTAAGGCGCCTGCCTTCGCCAAGTATGATGGGGTCTCTTGCCCAAAACTGCATCTGAGGTCGTATGTAAGGAAAATCCAACCTTACACGGCGGATAAGAATCTCTGGATTCACTTCTTCCAAGACAGCCTCTCGGGGTCACAACTTGAATGGTTCTACCAATTGGACGGAGCTAGCATCCGGCACTGGGAAGATTTGGCAACTGCGTTTTACAGACAATACCAATACAATTCTGATCTCGCTCCTACGCGTACCCAACTTCAGGGTATGTCTCTAGGGACGGGTGAAAGATTCAAAGAGTATGCCCAGAAATGGAGAGATTTGGCTGGCAGGGTGCAGCCTCCATTAACTGATCGAGAGCTGGTTGATATGTTTCTGGGAACGTTGTCTGGTCCGTTTTTCAATCATTTGGTTGGTAACTCCTCCGCTGGGTTCACAGATTTGATATTAACGGGAGAGAGAATTGAAGCTGGCATCAGGTCAGGCAAGATACAGAAGGCTGCCTCTACAAGTGCTGAGAAGAGGCCGTTTAAGAAAGAAGCAAGTGCCGTCTACGGCCCTAGAAGACAAGTCAAGCCCGAAAATCGCCAAGCCGTCAATGCTTTGGTCATCTCTAAACCTGTTGCTGCTCCTCAGCAGTACAATCAGCAAAGAAGTGAAAGGCCCAAGAGGCAGTATACCCGATTGAGTATGACATTATCTCAAATTTTACCCCAACTGTTATCCACCAACCTGGTGACCCTCAAAGAAGCTCCTAAAGTCGTCAACACTGCGTCTCCTAAATACAACCCAAATGCCCGGTGTGCTTATCATTCTGATAGCCCCGGGCACACTACTGATGATTGTTGGGCCTTGAGAAACAAAGTGCAAGATCTAATTGACACAAAAGAAATTCAGTTTGAAGCGCCGGAAAGACCGAATGTTGTAACGGCTCCTATGCCCCAGCATAGGGTGAATGCCATTGAGGAAGAAGTGTACGCTGTTTCGGTAGATGAAGTTGTTACCCCTTTGAAGACTGTTAAGAAGAACCTACTGCGGGCCGGTTTATTTCCGGGTTGCGGCGAAGGTTGCCCATTCTGTGCTATTTCCCTATCTGATTGTCCCTTGCTAAGGTTAGGCATCCAAGGCCTAATGGATAGCAAGGAGATTCTATTCAAAAAGACTGCTGTTCATTTGGTTCCAATAAAAGAAGTTTCCGTGATTACCATCTTCAAAAATCCAATCAAGGCTCCCCCAAAGAAGCCTATTCAAATCTTGACAGTTACGCCTGTGATCATTACTGTTCCAGGACCCCTCTCCTACGTGTCTGATAGAGCTGTCCCCTGGCATTATGGGGCAGACGTGTATGTAAATGGAATCAAGCAAGAATTTGATGCTAGTGCCAGTATCTGCGATATCATCGGTCCAGCTAAAGTCACCCGCAGTGGCAGGCTCTTCTCGCCTGACATTGCGCCGCCCGCTATTCGAAAACCCCTTCTCATAAAACCTGCAAGTTTACCAAGTCCTGTTGCTGATCAAATTGTGTCCCCTGCTGCCGAGTCATCAAATGCTCGGGGAAAAGGGATTGAAGAAGAGCCTGCCCGGATGGAGGCACCGATACCCATAAATGCTGAGGCCTCCCGACAAGAAATGGAGGAGATTCTGAAAATAATAAAGAAAAGTGATTTTAATGTTGTCGAACAATTGGGGCATACACCCTCCAAGATCTCCCTGCTCTCCCTATTGCTATGCTCCGAGGCTCATGCTAAGGCCTTAATCTCATTTCTCAAGACGGCCCATGTGCCGCAGGAGACGTCTGCAGTTCAGTTCACTGACTGCATAGCAAATTTGACGGCGGACAACGGCTTAGGCTTTTCAGATGCTGACCTGACCGCAAAAGGGAGAGACCACAATGATGCCCTGCATGTCTCTATTGAATGCAGGGGCACTACTCTGGCACATGTATTGGTGGACACTGGTTCTTCTTTGAATGTTCTTCCGAAAAAGGCTTTGGATCGTCTGGATTATGAAGGCCTGGAGTTGAAACCCAGCAATATCATCGTCAGGGCTTTCGATGGTTCAAAAAGGATGGTTCATGGAGAGGTTAACATCCCTATTCGTGTGGGCTCTCAAGTGTTTGACTCTACCTTTTACGTGATGGATATACGTCCATCGTATTCTTGTCTGTTGGGTCGACCTTGGATCCATAAAGCTGGGGCAGTGACCTCCACCTTGCACCAAAAGCTGAAATATCCCGTCAAAGGGAAGATCGTCACTGTGCAAGGAGAAGAGGAGTATATGGTGAGCCATTTGAATTCCTTCAGGTACATCGAGATGGACGGGGAGTTCATTGAAACCCCCTTCCAACATTTCGAGGAGGTACATCCAATTTCAGCAGCTGCGGAGACAATGGCCGAAGAGAATGATTCCTTGAAGATGGTTTCCCTAAGGGATGCCCGGGTTGTGGTTCAGAAAGGCAATGGTGCACACTGGGGTCAGCTTCCTGACTTCACTCAGAAGAACGACAAGTTTGGGCTAGGCTTTACTGCAGAGGCTCAGAAGGCAGTGCGCAAAGAGAAGATTGGAAAGGCTCCGGTGTTTATTTCCAGCTCAAGGGTGAACGCTATTGAGGAAGATGTGGAGGAAGATGAGTTTGATAGTTGGATCTACCCGACTGCCAGCGACGGACCAAGCAACTGGACAGCAAAGGATTTTACCCCTATCACATTTGTCACGCAGTAATTGATTTCTTTTGATTTCCAAATTTGTAACAAACAATATGTTAAAACTCTATTGGCTCGGTGTCCTACCCGGGGCATCGTAGCTCCATTTGTGAGGGCTTTTTGTATGACATTTTCATATATCATCAATCAAAACATTGGACGTTTGTTGCATTTCAAATCTTGTGCTCTTTTTCTTTCTGTGTTATACATATTGCAAAACAGCTATATTTACACACACTCACTTATACAGGTTTCAATCCACTCTGGATCTCACTGGCAACAGCTCTGCTACCGCCAGTTATGACTTCGAAAATCCGATCAACTTGGCCGAAGACGAAGGTGAAGATGATTGCGAAGTGCCTGGTGAACTCGCAAGACTGCTACTGCAGGAAGAGAGGGCTATTCAACCACATGAAGAGCCTGTGGAGACAGTTAACTTGGGTACTGAGACAGATAGGAAAGAGGTCAAGATTGGTGCCAATCTAGAGCTCAGCGTGAAGCAACGATTGATCCAGATGCTACAGGACTACATGGAGATCTTTGCCTGGTCTTATGAAGATATGCCTGGTTTGGATGCCGACATTGTAGTTCACCATTTGCCAACCAAGGAAGATTGCCCTCCAGTAAAGCAAAAAGTTCGACGAATGCGTCCAGAGATGTCTGAGAAGATTAAAGCTGAGGTGATGAAACAGTTTGATGCGGGTTTCCTTGCAGTAACTTCTTACCCTCAGTGGGTTGCCAATGTTGTGCCAGTGCCGAAGAAAGACGGTAAAGTCAGAATGTGTGTCGACTACAGGGATCTGAACAGGGCCAGCCCCAAGGATGATTTCCCCCTACCTCACATCGATGTCCTTGTTGATAATACAGCTCAACACAAGGTGTTCTCCTTCATGGATGGCTTCTCAGGGTATAACCAGATCAAGATGGCTCCGGAAGATATGGAGAAGACTACATTTGTAACTCAGTGGGGGACCTTCTGTTATAAGGTCATGCCATTCGGATTGAAAAATGCTGGGGCAACCTATCAGCGTGCCATGGTTGCTTTATTTCATGATATGATCCATCATGAGATTGAAGTATATGTTGATGACATGATTGCAGGGTCTCAAACTGAGGAGGAACACCTTGATCATCTGAGGAAGCTGTTTGACCGACTCAAATTATACAAGCTGAGGTTGAATCCCAACAAATGCACCTTTGGGGTAAGATCCGGAAAGTTGCTAGGTTTCATTGTAAGTGATAAAGGTATTCAGGTGGATCCTGCCAAGGTTAAAGCTATTCAAGAGATGCCGACTCCAAAAACAGAGAAAGAAGTCAGAGGTTTCCTAGGACGACTGAATTACATTGCCCGATTCATTTCACATCTGACTGCTACTTGTGAGCCAATCTTCAAATTACTGAAGAAAGATCAAGTGGTACGCTGGAATGATGAATGTCAAACCGCCTTTGAAAGAATAAAGGAATATCTCCAAGAGCCACCCATTCTTATGCCACCGGTGGAAGGAAGACCTCTGATACTATACTTGACAGTGCTTGATAATTCAATGGGGTGTGTGCTGGGGCAGCATGACGAGTCTGGCCGAAAAGAGCACGCTATTTATTACTTGAGCAAAAAGTTTACCGACTGTGAGTCTCGTTACTCACTGCTTGAGAAAACTTGCTGCGCTCTTGTATGGGCTGCTCGCCGGCTGAGACAGTATATGCTGACTCACACTACTTTATTGATTTCAAAAATGGATCCCATCAAATACATATTTGAAAAGCCCGCTCTGTCTGGAAGAATAGCGAGATGGCAAATGATCTTAACAGAATATGATATCCAGTATACAACTCAGAAAGCAATTAAGGGAAGTGTACTGGCTGATCATTTGGCACACCAACCTGTGGACGATTACCAATCATTGAACTTTGATTTTCCGGACGAAGACATCATGGTGGTAACTGACTGCGAAGTACCTGGACCGGATGAAGGACCTGAGGAAGGATCCCGATGGTCTATGCATTTTGACGGAGCCTCCAATGCTTTGGGTAACGGCGTCGGTGCTGTAATCATATCTCCCAAGGGGACTCATACTCCACTCACCGCCCGATTATGTTTCAGCTGCACCAACAACATGGCAGAATACGAGGCATGTATCATGGGTCTACAAGCTGCAATCGATTTGAGGATCAAGTTTCTAAGTGTCTTCGGAGATTCCGCTCTCGTGATCAATCAGATCAAGGGCGAGTGGGATACGAAACACCCGAATCTTATTCCTTACAAGGAGTATGTGTCGACCTTGCTCCCTCACTTTGAAGAAATAACTTTTGAGCATTTTCCCAGAGAGGAGAATCAGCTAGCGGACGCACTAGCCACGATGTCTTCAATGTTCAAAGTTAAATGGGACAATGAGGCTCCCCAAATCGTAATCTGGAAGTTGGATGAACCGGCGTACTGCTGTGAGCTCGAGGCTGAGAAGGTGATTGAGAAACCCTGGTATCACGAGGTGAAGAGGTACTTGGAAGCTCAGGAATACCCTGAAGGTGCATCTGTCAACGACAAGAAGTTCATGAGGAGGTTTGCTGCAAAATTCTTCCTCAGCAACGGCGTTCTCTACAAACGGAATCATGATTCAACTCTGTTACGTTGTGTGGATAAGGCTGAAGCAGAGAAAATTATGATGGAACTGCATGAAGGTACATTTGGGACCCATTCCAGTGGACACACCATGGCTAAGAAAATCCTTCGGGCAGGATATTTCTGGTCCACGATGGAAGCCGATTGTTACCAACACTCCCGAACTTGTCACAAATGCCAGATCTATGCTGACAAGGTGCATATCCCTCCAGTTCCTTTGAATGTCCTAACGGCACCCTGGCCTTTCGCAATGTGGGGGATCGATATGATCGGTGAGATCCGACCAACGGCATCCAATGGGCATCGCTTCATCCTGGTGGCGATCGATTACTTCACGAAATGGGTTGAGGCAGCTTGATATGCCACGGTAACCAAGAGCGTCGTGGCGCGTTTCATCCGGCATAATCTGATATGTCGGTACGGTGTCCCGGAAAGAATCATTACAGACAACGGTACCAATCTCAATAACAAAATGATCACTGAACTCTGTGAACAATTCAAGATACAGCACCACAATTCTTCTCCCTACCGGCCGAAGATGAATGGAGCTGTAGAGGCCGCCAATAAAAATATCAAGAAAATTGTGCAGAAGATGACAGTGACTTATAAAGATTGGCACGAGATGTTACCGTTCGCTCTACATGGGTACCGTACCTCAGCAAGGACATCAACCGGGGCAACTCCTTTCTCCTTGGTCTACGGCATGGAGGCAGTCTTGCCGATTGAAATCCAGATACCCTCTCTTCGGATAATGAAGGATGCAGACTTGAATGAAGATGATTGGATCCAGACTCGACTTGATCAACTAAATCTGATTGACGAAAAGAGGCTCACTGCTATCTGTCACGGTCAAACGTATCAGAAACGGATGATCAGGGCATTTAACAAGAAAGTCAGACCGCAAGAGTATCAAGTTGGGGACCTGGTAATCAAACGCATCATCCTTCCTCAAAGTGATCCCCGGGGCAAATGGACCCCTACTTATGAAGGGCCATTTATGGTTAAACGTGTGTTCTCAGGAGGAGCCATGATCCTAACCACCATGGATGGTGACGACCTTCCTCACCCCGCCAATGCAGACATAGTGAAAAAATACTACGCCTAAATAAAAGACCCGCTAGGTTGACATACCTAGGCAAAAATAAGGGCTTCCCGGCGAACCAAAAGGGTTCGGGCAAAAATAAGGGATGAAATGAAAAAAATCTGTACACCTGGCAAGTCGAAAACCTGAAAGGGCGGCTTGGGCAAAAAAGGGTATCCCGGTGGACTGAAAACCCAAAAGGGCGGTCCAGGCAAAAGTTAGGGATAAAAGCGTAACACTATGTCTCATTGGATCACTTCGCATCCGGAATTCGGCATCAACTATCTGGCTCCAGATTTCGGCATTGACCAATCGGCTTCATCTTCAACTAAGCAGCAAAGCGATGAGACATTCGAAGACATAAAGGCAGTAGCAGAGTTGGAACCCAGTGGGATTGTTCACATAGCTGTTTTGTTTTCTTTTTTCAAATTGTAAACTCTATACTTTTTGGCGATGTCCTCTTACTAGGATATCAGCCTCTTGTACAAAAACGCCTATTCACAGGCAAAGTTTAAATCAATACAAATTCACTTGTCCATACAAATTGCCATTGTTTTTTCTTTTTCTGTTTTGTCTTGCGAAGAACGTCCAATGTTCATTTTTGATATATGCATTTGACATTAAATTGCTGGTTCATAAATGTTTGCATATAAAAAAGAGATTAATTACAAGTGACATCAAAGACAGGGGCAATGTGGAGTTTGTCTAATGCCGTCTGGTTGTTTTGTTCGCCAAGGCACCAAGGTAGGTTCAACTGAAGAATGTGGCCAAAACATCTCAACTCCCCGCAGAGTACAGACAGATTCAGCAATACTTCTCCCAAGCAGAATCGATTCCCCGTCGATCCTGAAAAAGGCGCAACATTCCCCGGCAGGTCTTAAAAGCTCATCCCCAGTAGATTCTGCGAGCTTATCCCCGGCGAAGTACGGACGTCTCGCCCAAGTTTTATTTAGAGTTATTTCCTCACAAGGACTTATAACTGGGTTATCCTCAGCTAAAAGCCACGGAAGACCGTTCTCGGCAAAAGTTCCTTCAATCCCCAGCGAAGTCTATCTTTGGTATTCCCAAGCAGAGTTTATCTTTGGAGTTCCCCAGCGGAGTTTTACCATCATTATCCTCAGCAGAGTCCATCGTTAAAAGTCCTCAGCGGGCCTCTCATCAAAGCTTCGGTCAAGCATCTCTTCCGCAGAGCAGTTTCCCGGTCATTCGTCAAGGATTTATTTTCCTAAGATGAAATTACACTCATAAACATTTCACATTTTCATACATCTTGCTTACATACATGATGAGACACATACAACATCAAATGTTGAACATCATGACATATCATACATCATGCATATCATACATCATGACATTGCATACAGCTTACGTCTTTGCCTTTTCAGGAAAAAGACAATCTCAAAAACGACTACTTTCAACTGTCACAATTCCAGATTCGATACCTGTATCTAGCCGGGGCACGTCTGAGAGTGATCAGTTTCCAGACTCGATTCCTGTATCTAGCCAGGGCATATCTGCATAAGGAGACTGAAGATCAAACACCTGTAACAAGCCAAGGAAACATCTGTCTTTCTTAAATACACAAGTTCTCGCTAAGGAACCTCTTATGCGATCAACACTTCCAAATGGCATCTATAAGCCCATTCCCGACAAAATTCTGTCACTTTTCCAAATGGCATCTATAAGCCCATTCCCGACACCACATTGTTGAGACTCCAGCATGCGAGTGCAAATTTCCGGGCACTCTAGTGTCCAATCTCCTTTTACCCTCGAGTCACGAAAGGCAAGCTTGCCAATCTAACTCTTCAGGTCCAAGAAGATTGAACAGGGGCAACTGTTGTACCCCAAAATTTGCCCTCCCATTTCCTCAACATTTTCTCATCACAAGACATTTAAAGATCAAGATACAATTAGGGTTCCCTCTGCTCAAGACTTCTCCTTGCACTGTGGACTCAAATTAGGGTTTGTGCTTGCACAAAGATGTTTTGACCTAAAATGCCTAAGATGACTTTCATGCTTCATATTGGACTCCCAAGTTTACCCATACCAAGTTTCAGGTCTTGATTCCAAGTTTTACCCAGTCAATTGGACAGTTGACCTAGAAATCAGCTGTATTGGGGAAAAAGTCAACTGTGGCCAATTGACAGTCAAAACTCATGAAATTTGATCCACATCAACATTTTGAATTCATATGAACCATTTGATCAAGTTTGAATCACAATTCCACAAGAAATTTGATCAGATCACCAAAAGGGCAAAATGGTCATTTCTAGGGTTTTGACTGCACAAAGGCAATTTTTGACTGTTTGACCTAGCCAATGGCAAACCAAGTTCACCTATGGACTCAAGGACCCCATGGATTTATCTTGACATGTTCATCAAGCTCAAAAGATCCCAAGTACACAAGGTTGATAGTTGAATTTCCCAGTCAATTGATCAATTTTGACTGTATACTGAAAAGTCAAACTTTGACTTTTTGGTCAAAATCAAGAGTCAAGATTCATTTTTCATCAAAACATGCCAAATCATGAAACTTGTTCACCAAGAAATCACAAAATGCAAATTAGGGTTTGAAAATGGAATTTTTCATAACTTAGAATTTTTCTAAGTTATGAAAAAACCCTAATTTTTTCCCAACTTTGCCCCATCTTTTCACCATGATCCATTTGGATTCAAACAAAAGTCAAAACATGAAAGTTGTAGCTTGTTGCATAATCTACAACTTTGATTCACAAAGTTTTCTCATTTGAAGCTTGTATCTCAAGTTATGATTTTTTGAATAAGGGCACTAAACCATCTTTTAACTTAGTGAAATTTGACCTATTTTGACAAGGTTTTCTACCCCACTTCAAGGCCACTTTTCATACCCTTCCACTTGGAATTTCAAATTGCATTTCAAAGATGGATTGTAGTACACATTCCAAGCTTTCCAAAATGTCCAAGAACTCATCAAACAACCTCATAACTTGAGAGATTCGAATTTCACAAGTTGGCAAAAATTCACTTTTGTTCTTCATCAAAGCATGTTCATAAACTTGGCAAATTTGAATTCAGCATGCTTAAGCTACATTGCAGGCCTCTAATCCCATTTTCACTCAATAATTCAATGCATATCCTTTGTGTTCTAACATTATTTTGCTCATTTGGATAATACACACAAAATCAAGCCTAAACTAGAAAAAGCATGTTATCCATTCTTGTAAAGTGTTACTTTATGGCAACTTTGCAAATCTATGAGGTACAATGCAGATCTTTGAAGCAAAAAGGCATAGGCATATCCCACTGATCAAGACTCAAATGTGCAGCATAGATTGAGGCATTGTACTAGCCTAGAAACCAAGTTGACATTTGCTTGCTTCACATAGAAGTAACTTCCATAACTTATGCTATCTCTCATACCAGCATAGAAACACAAGAACAAAGTTGTCAAACACATTACACATAACATATCCAAGCTAACACACGAGCTCTTGACCTCCAATACACCCTCCATCTCAGAATCACCCTCAAACTGCACAAACAGGGGTGCCCCTGCAGTTTGAGTGCAATCTCTCATTCCCTTCAAGCATTTTGATCAAAACCTGTTCCTCTACCTTCCTTACAACATATGCAAGCTATCCAGAAGCTAAGGCACGATCTGTAGTTGCTCTAACCACTTCCACCATTTTCACATCTTTGACTTGCAGGTGAAGTTCTATAGCTTGATACAAGAAGGTTCAAGACAAAGTGAGCATTGAAAAAGCATCCCTGGACCTCAAGGAAGCTTTTCCAATCATTACATTGCACTGAAAGTCTCTCATTCTCCACATAGAAGTTCAACTGCACAGGTAAAAGTTTGAATTCGTATCTCTCTTATTAGGCATCTTTAGTCTTAAGTTTGTGAAGAAAAAAAGTCCTACTCATAGCCCTGAACATGTACATAGCTTTACTTTTCATTTCTTTTATCTGAGTGAAGAGAATTTGAGCTCTGAAAATGGTAGAAAAACTAGGTCAGAAAAGAGGGGGAGAGAAATTCTCTCTCATCTTGGAGAGATAGGTCATGTTCTTTATATGGTTGAAACCGTCTCTTAATGCTCTACACTTTTCATGTTATGAGTTTTGCTTGAAAGTCCAGGAATCCAGAGATAAAAAACGCGTGTTTTGTGTGAAGAAAGCTGTACAGAGGTTGAAGAAGAAGTGGTCTGGGCTGGGCCTGGAATTATTTTCTTTTCACACCCCATTTTCATGTTTGTACCCCCCTGAGCCCATTTGTTTATTTTTCAACATTTTTTACTTTTTCTTTTTGGGTTGACTTTGTTTATTTTTTCTCATGCCATTAAAATTTTTAAAATATTTTTTCCATCATTTTTTGTATTTATGGCATATTTGTTTGTTTATTTCTTTTATTTATATACAAATATATATATACACTATTATTAAAATAAATAGAAAATAATGTAGATACATTTTTATTTTTTATTTTACTTCCTGAAAATATTTCACACAAAAAAATACTTTTATTTATTTTATTAAAATATTAAATAAATATTTATTTTGTATAATACTTATTTAGGGTTTAATATATATATATATACATGTTTATTAATATATTTAAGATAAAAATATAAAATACTTGATTTTCTTCATTTTTATTAATATTTGATACAAAAAATACTTTTTTCACAAAATACTCCATTTTATTTTATTTTTATAAATAATAGATAAATAATAGAATTAAAGTAGATAATAATACCTTTTATTTAAAATTAGTTTTTTTTTTACCCTAAGTTCAAAATACTCAAAAATAAATACATTTTTATTTTCTTTTTCCTTTTACATAAAAATAATATTTTCTCATACACATAAAAACTTCCCTTTTGCATTTCACATATTTATTTAGTTTCTATTTAATTTTAGTACATTTATTTACCTTGCAAATATCCAATTGATGTAATAATTTAGATTTAAATTCTTGTCAATATCCCCCATTTGAACATTTTGTACCCCCCTTCCCATATTTGGTTTTGTAATAGCTTAGTAATTTTAATTTCGCACTTTATTGCTTTCTAATAATAGCATGCTAGAATTAGGGTTTGTATGCGAAAAAACGATAAAAAATAGTTTGACCTAATACAAGATAAACAAGCATGAAAATGGACACACAAATCACACTTGCACCCCCCCTAGGGTATTCCACTTGTTGCCTTCAAATAAATGGGCCATATTGTATGTTGAACATCTTTGGGCAAAGCAAACAGTTTGAATGATCATAGTCCCTCGATAAAACTTTTCAAAACAAACAAAAACAAATGATCAAGTCCCTTAGAGAAATTGCCCAAAGACATTTAACGTCGTTACAATTATGGTCTAAACGATGACCCGCGCCTGTCCCTTTCACATCCTAACACAAGGTTGCCCACCAAATACAATGGTGGTGCAAACTTGTTAAAAGGGTTAAAGTATAGCAATAATCTTTTGAGAAATTTAGGAGTAGATAACCTCTTAGTTACTTGAATCAACTTGCAAAACAAAACACTTGCCTAATTTCAAAAACCACACATCACTACACTTTCAAAACAACTTTCAAAAACAAATGAAAACCTTTTCAAAAGACATACATCTTTGTATACATCCCCACATGGATCATTACAAAGGTTGCCACCACATTGGCCTCTTTTCAAAAACATTTTCAAAACTCACACACTCAAGCACCATTTAAAACAATTGAAAACAAAAGGCAAGTGATCTAAGCAAGTAACTAAGAGCCCATGGATAACCATGGATAGAAAGGGTGCTAATACCTTCCCTTTCTATAATCTACTCCCCGAACCCAAGAAAACATCTCAAAAGGTTTTTGCTGTGCTTTTTAACCTTTCCTTAGGATAAAATAAAAAGTCGGTGGCGACTCTTGCTAACCGCAACATTTGCGAATACAAACGCAAACCTCAAGTCAGTTCTTCCACCGTATCACAATGAGGCTCCCCAAATCACCATTGAACGGATGGATGAACCTGCACATTGCCACGAGATTAATACTGAAGAAGTAGTGGACCGACCTTGGTTTCACAAAGTCAAAAGGTATCTCAAAGCGCAAGAATACCCTGAAGGAGCTTCAGTCAACGACAAAAAGTTCTTGAGGAGATTCTCTGCCAAGTTCTTCCTGAGCAATGGTATCCTATACAAGCGCAATCATGATTGCATTCTACTCCGTTGTATGGACAAGATTGAAGCTGAACAGATCATGGCTGAACTGCACAATGGTGCCTTTGGCACTCACTCTAGCGGACATACGATGGCTAAGAAGATTCTACGGGCAGGCTATTACTGGTCTACCATGGAAGCTGACTGCCATCAACATTCCCGTACTTGTCACGAACGTCAAATTTATGCTGACAAGGTACACATACCTCCAGTTCCTCTCAATGTCTTAACAGCTCCTTGGTCGTTCGCTATATGGGGAATCAACATGATTGGAGAGATCAAGCCTACAGCATCTAATGGACACCGTTTCATTCTGGTGGCCATTGACTACTTTACCAAATGGGTCGAAGCAGCTTCCTTCGCATCTGTCACAAAGAATGTTTTTGCCCGCTTTATCAAGCAGAACCTTATCTGTCGGTACGGTATTCCCGATAGGATCACCACTGATAACGGTACAAACCTGAACAATACTATGATCGCTGCCCTTTGCGAGCAGTTCCAGATTCAACATCACAACCCATCTCCCTATCGGCCAAAGATGAATGGTGTTGTCGAAGATGCGAACAAAAATATCAAGAAGATCATACAAAAGATGATAGTCACCTACAAGGACTGACATGAAATGTTACTGTTTTCTCTTCACGGGTACCGTACCACGGCGCGTACATCAACTGGGGCAACACCCTATTCTTTGGTATATGGCATGGAGGCTGTTTTACCTATCGAGGTTCAGATTCCCTCCTTGAGAATCATGAAAGATGCTGGTTTGAGTGAAGACGATTGGATACAGACCCGACTTGATCAACTTAACTTAATTGACGAGAAGCGACTTACTGTTGTTTTTCATGGTCAGACGTATCAAAAACAGATGATCAAGGCTTTCAACAAGAAAGTCAGACGCCAGGTATATCAAGTCAGGGATCTTGTAATCAAGTAGATCATCTTGCCGCAAAGTAATCCCAGGGGAAAATGGACTCCTACTTACGAAGGACTATTTGTGATCAAAAACATCTTTTCCGATGGGGCAATGATATTAACCACCATGGACGGTGATGACCTGCCGCACCTTGCGAACGCAGACATAGTCAAAAGATATTACGCATAAATGACCCGGCAAGTTGAAAACCCGAAAGGGCGACTTGGGCAAAAAAGGGCATCCCGGTGAATCAAAAAACCCGAAAGGGAGATTCAGGAAAAAATTAGGGATAAACAAAAAATAATCTGTAAACCCAGCAAGTTGAAAACCCAAAAGGGTGACTTGGGCAAAAAAGGGTTTCCCGGTGGATCAAAAACCCGAAAGGGTGGTCCAGGAAAAAGTTAGGGAATTAAAGCGTATGACTATGTCTCATCGGATCACTTTAAGGACAATCTCTTCACAGACAAGCTCCGGGCTTCTGATCAACTCAATCATCTTCGGACGAAGCAATGAATGGACATGATATCCAGAGTTACGAAGGCTATAGCAGAATGGGAACCACATGGAATTTTTACACATAGCCATCTTTATTTGTATAAATTTTTCTCATTTTTTATGAAAACATTCTCTTACTAGGATGTTTGTCTCCTTTGTACAAAATACTTACACAAAGTTAATACAAAGATACTTCAAAGTGCAGAAATCTATTTGCCTTTTCTTCTTTTTTACACTTGTGTTTTATTTGAAAACATCCAATGATTTATTAAATGAGCATATGCATTTGAATATAATCACATGTTTACAAATGAACGAAATGGGAAGGATTAATTACTGACAGGCTGAACGTATAGGAAAACGTCTTTAGGCTATTCTAAGAGAAATCCCCTGTAATACATCATCTAGATCCTCAGCGGAGTTAAAATTTCGAAATCCCCATCAGAGCTAAGTTTTCAAACTCCCAATCCCCAGCGGAGCCAAAAACTTTGAGCTACGGACCCTCAACAAAGATGAAACTTTCTTCCCCAACGGAGTCCAAAACTTCAACCTTTAAACCCCGATGGAAAACCATCCAGTTTCCTCCAATTCCCCAGAGAGTTGTCTTAAAACCAGATAATTTCCCTGCAAGTTATCTGATAATTTCCCAGCAAGTTTCTTTGAGGCCTGACAGCTAACCAGACGACAGCTTCGGATAATTCCCCAGTAGATTGGCATACAACCCAAACTCTTGAACTCTCTCCATGACAGGAATGAGTTGTTCCCCAGAGTCTCCTAAAACTCTCCAGCAGTATAGCTATTCCCCACAGAATTTTTACTACTCTCCAACAGAATAAACTTTCTCCCCGCAGAGTTATTCTTATTTCCCAGCAGATTGAAGATTCTCAATCCCCAGCCATAGTCATCAAGATTCTCGGGGCTCCCCAAGCAGGCTTCTCAAACAGCACTTGGCATTTTTCTCACAACAGATTTTGTCAGTACTCCAACTTCAAGACTTGAAGGATCCCTATATCCCAAGGAAAGTCGTGAAGGATTCTCACATCCCCACAGAAGTTGTCAAAGGTTTTTAAATCTCCAACAGCGGTCAAGGATTTATTTTCCCCGACAGCAGCCAAAGATTTTATTATCTCTAGCTATCAAGGATTTATTTTCCTCAGCAAGACAGCTAATCAGCTTACATGCGCTTACATTACATTCATATATCATAAACATTGATAAAACACATTTATTGCATCATACATTTCATG
The DNA here is from genome assembly GCA_948472305.1 of Vicia faba. NCBI lineage: Eukaryota > Viridiplantae > Streptophyta > Magnoliopsida > Fabales > Fabaceae > Vicia > Vicia faba. The sequence continues at coordinate 681,658,277 of OX451736.1, forward strand.
CAACATAACTTTGTGTTTCAGCTAACATTTTACCCTTTTCAGGATAAAATTAACATCTATATTTAACAAATATTCAAAGCTCAAATACAGCTTAGAGATGCTCCAGACACGGATGCTATTCTATTGCTTATTCAAATCAATGCTCAGATTCCTGTTCCAGTTCAAGTTATGAAGCCCGGATTCGACCGGATAATATCTTGATCATACTGAAGCCCGGAGATCGACCGGAAAAATAGTTGAATCCCCAGCAAATTACTGCGAAGCTTGGATTTTGACCAAATAGCAGTTTACTTGGCTAATTACTAAGAAGCCTGGAATCGACCGGATATTAGTATGCCTTAAATTCAAGTAGAAACACGGAGGCGACCGGATAGCAACTTAATTCCTTCTAAAGCCTGGAATCGGCCAGATAGCAGTATAAAGCACCATGAAGCCTGGAACCGACCAGATTATGGTACACCTTAAATTCAAGCTATGAAGCTCGGGTTCGACCAGATAGTATCTTGATCTCTACAAAACACTGTGAAGCCTGGATTTTGACCAGATAACGGTGAGGTACACTGTGAAACTTAGATTTCGACCAAAAAGTAGTTTACTCGGCCAATTACTTTGAAGCTCGGATTCAACCGGATATTAGTAGGCCCCAAAATCAAAGGGAAGCCCGGAGGCGACCAGATAACCATTTGATTTTCTTCTGAAGCCTGGAGTTTGACCAGATAGGAAGTAAGGTATCGTGAAGCCTGGATTTCAACCAGATAGCAATACAAGACTGTGATGCCTGGATTTTGACCAGATAACAGTAAGGTACACTGTGAAGCTTGGATTTCGACCAAAAAAGCAGTTTACTTGGCTAATTACTAAGAAGCCCGGAATCGACCGGATATTAGTGTGCCTTAAATTCAAGTTAAAGCCCGGAGACGACCGGATAAATTCCTTCTAAAGCCTGGAGTACGACCAGATAAGAATTGAGAAATTGTGAAGCCTAGAGAATGACCAGATAGCAGTCGGTCTTATTTTCCTCAGCAAACACTGTAAAGCCTGGAGCACGACCAGATAGCAGTTCATTTTCACCTCTTCAACCAAGAGATGATTCCCCAGTAGAATAATGGACGACTAAAGCTTCTAAAATTCTATTTCTACCACGACAGAGACCAACATTCCCCAACGTAGTCCTCCTCAACAAGATGTATACGGGCTCTCGCAAAGGAATCTCTTATGAGATCAACTTCCTTGGATGGAATCTTTAAGCCCATCTCCAACAAGATTTTATCAACCTCTCCAAATGGCATCTTTAAGCCCATTCCCTCAACTACATTTTGACGAGTGCAAATTTACGGGCACTCTAGTGTCCAATCATCTTTTGCCTTCGAGTCACGAACGACAAACTTTCCAATCTAACTCTTCAGGTTCAAGAAGATTGAACAGGGGCAGCTGTTGTACCCAAAAAATTTCCCTCTCATTTTATCAAGATTTTCCCCACAAGACCTCTTTGGACTCAAGACCAGATTAGGGTTTGCTCAGCTCAAGACATCTCCTTGCACTGTTGACCTGAAATTAGGGTTTGAGTTTGAACAAGGATTTTTGGACTTCCAATGCCTCATGTGAATTTCATACTTCATGTTGGACTTATAAGATTGCCCATACCAAGTTTCAAGCCTTGAATCAAATTTTTTCTCAGTCAATTGGACAGTTGACCTGAAAATCAGTTGTATTGGGGAAAAAGTCAACTGTGGCCAATTTACAGTCAAATCTCATGATTTTTTATCCATATCAACATTATAGACTCATATGAACTATTTAATCAAGTTTGGACCATAACTCCTCAAGAAATTTGATCAGATCATCAAAAGGGCAAAATGGTCATTTTTAGGGTTTTGACTGCATAAGGGCAATTTATGATTTTTCACCTAGCCAATGGAAAATTGGGTTCAAGCATGATTTCAAGGACTCAATGGCATCATCTTGACCTAATCAAAAGGTTCAAAAGATCTCAATTGCATTGGATTGACAGATGAATTTTCCAATCAACTAATCAAAAATCAACTGTACACTGAAAAGTCAAACTTTGACTTTTTGGTAAAAATCAAGTGCCAAGGGTCATTTTTCATCAAGATGTGTCAAAACATGAAACTTGTTCACCAAGAAACCTAATTTTGAAAATTAGGGTTTAAGATTGAAAATTTTCATAACTTAGAAATTTTCCAAGTTATGAAGATTTCTTATTTTTTCCCAACTTTTTCACCATGATGCAATTGGACTCAAAGAAAACTTCCAACATGAAAATTGTATTCCTCCACAAAATCTACAACTTTGATTCACAAAGTTTTCCCAAAATATGCTTGGATCTCAAGTTATGATTTTGTGAATAAGGGTCCAAAAACATTCTAACTTAGTGAAATTTTGCCCTAGTTTAGGCGGGATTTTGACCTATCTTCATGGCAACTTTTCACATAGTTCCAAGTGGAATCTCAAAATGCATTTCAAAGATGGATTGTATAGTATGTTACAATATTTCCAAAATTTCAAAGAACTCTCCAAGATCATTTGCGGTTAGGGAGAATCGAAGGATTAAAAATGGCAAATTATCACTTTTGGCCAAGGCATTTTGCACATTACTACAACTTGCAAATCTGTCCAAACCTTGCTTGTACTTGTTTTACAGGTCTTAAACCCTTCCACACTCATAAATTAAATGCAAATACATTGGTTAGAGGCTTTGTTCTGAGCTTTAGAACATTACACATTGAATTAATCCATTTTTGGCAAAAAGATAATATTGCTACTTTGATATAAGCATGCTTTATGTCAAATTGTTTATCTTGAGCCATGGACCAAGCCTTTTGCTGCAAACAAAGTTTACTAATATCAGGAAAGGTGTACCAACTATCAGTAGGCCTCAAGCTAGCTTGTACAACCTTGGCATTGTCAATTCCAACTTTTGCTTCAAAAACAAGTCAACTTGCAAAAGGTCCATAACTCTGACATCTGATAAAACCAAACTTTGTGCACATTTCAAACAACTTCAGCACAATATACCAAGCTAGAAACACGAGCTCCAAGCCTCTCAAACACCCTTAAGCACAAAAATCACAAGTTCTTGTAAAAACAGGGCAAGTTCTGCAAATCACAAGCCAAAACCAATTCCACTCGTGCGTTTTGTCCCAAATCACTTAAAACACATTCTAAACAATACACCTAAGCTGTCCAGACCATTCTCAAGCAACTGTAACCTTGTTTTCACACTTCACCATTTTTACTTTGAAGCTTTGCAGGTTGAGTTCTACAAGCACATTCAGGCCATTTCAAAGCAAGCCAAGCATTGGGGAAGGTTGATTTAACTTCAGGCAAGCTAACACGACCTTCTGGCCTCATCCAAAACTCCTACTTTTCCATATCCAAGCTTGGCTGAAACAGGTAATTTTCAAACTTCTATCTCCTTATTTATAAATCATTAGGCTTAGGTTTGTGAAGCAAAAATGTAGCCCTTAATGTCCTTGAACTGTACATATGCATAAAATTCATTTATGTTAGCTGAGCTAGGAGAATTTGGATGTTGAAGTTGCTAAATTTTTTAGGTCAGAAATTAGGGGTGATAAAATTCTCCCTGGTTTCTTAGAGTTATATCAAAATTTTTATATGGTTAGAATCGTGTGATGGTGAGCTATAACTTTCATGTTGCAAGTTTTTGTTTTTAAGCACGTATGCAGGAGATACGGTTTGAGTTGTAGAAGCGCGCGTTCTTGTTCAAAGGACAGGGACGACGTGGAAGTTGGGTTGGGCCTGGCTTGCCTTGCTGTTGACACCCCCATCCAGCTTTTTGCACCCCCTTGGCCCATTTCTTTATTTTTGCATATTTTTCATTTCTATTTTTATTTTCTGACTTTATTATTTTTTCTTAAACGTTTAAAATCATAAAAAAAAATATTTTCTTTATTTTTGGCATTTTATTATATTTTTATTTTATTTTTATTTGCATAATAAATAATTATGAGGTTAATATTACTTTATTTTCTTAATTAAAACTTGTAAATAATATTAAAATACTTACATATTTTTATTTTATTATACTATACACTTAAATAATATTTTCTCACACATTTTAATTTTTTAACACTTTTGTATATATTTTTATATATTTTCTTGTACATAAATAAATAATATAGAATATATATTTTTCTTAAAACAAAAACTAGGGTTTCCACCCTTTCAAAAATAATCATTTTTTTATTTTTCTTATTTTTGGACTTAAATAAATCCATTTTCACATATATATATATAAAAAATAAATACAAAAACATTCTTTGCACATTTATATTTATTTGTACATTTAAATATTTGTCTATTTATTTATTTGTGCAATATTTCAATTTGGTTGTAATAATAGTTTTAGGGTTTTATTTTGAGCAATATCCCCTTATTTCAAACTTGTACCCCCCTTCCCATAATAATGTTGTAATAGTCTTAGATTTACTTTTACGCATTTTATTGCTTTTATATGCATGATAGTAAGATTAGGGTTTGTATGCAAAGAAACAAAAACAAACAAATAGCATGACTAAACACAAGACGAAAATGCATGAAAATGACAACACAATACACACAAGCATCCCTAGGGTTTCATCCACTTGTTACTTTAAAAAACATGGCCATGGTATGCATGCTAGGTATCTTGGAAAAACAAAAACAAAACAAAAGATCATAGTCCCTCGATGACGCTATCTTGGTTGCCTATACAAAAATGATCTAGTCCCTCAAAACTTGCTAAGATACTTGGCAATATTGTTATCATGGTCATACGACGACCCACGCCCGTCTCGTTTAACATCCAAATACAAGGTTGTTTACCAAATACAATGGTAAAACAACAATGTCAAAGGGTTAAAATATGTAGGAAAGATCTTTGAGTAGGGTAGACAACTCCTAGTTACTTGATCTCTTGCAAACCATCCTTGCTAATTTCAAAAAACACACACACAATTTCAAAACATTTTCCCAAAACAAACTTTCAAACATTGAAACATTTTTCAAAAGACAAACACCTTTGTATATATTCAAACAAGAATCATTACAAAGGTTGCCTAAACAAAGGCCTCTTTTCAAAAATATTTTCAAAACCACACAAAGCACCATTTCAAACAATTGAAAAGCAAAAGCAAGTGATCTAAACAAGTAACTAAGAGCCCGTGGAAAACCATGGATGAAAAGGGTGCTAACACCTTACCTTTTCATAATCTACCCCCCGAACCCAAGTAAACATCTCAAAAGTCTTTCCTGTGCTTTTTGACCTTTCCTTTGGATAAAATAAAAAGTCAGTGGTGACTCTTGCTAAACTGAAACATTTGCAAACACAAATGCAAAACCTCAAGTCAGTTCTCCCACTGTATCACATTATGGCCAGACATGAAATTGACAAATAGATCACCCTAATCAAGACTAAATGCATGCAATCAAACACGTTTTACACATATGCACCATTAGCATAATCTCACTTGTTGCCTATCGGAAAAAATAGTCATATCCCTCGAACATGGGCATTTTTAGCAAAAAAACCCTCGATAAAAGATCGTAGTCCCTCGATGACCCTCGATGTTGCCTCCGGTAAACGATCTAGTCCCTAAAACGACATTGCTAAAATGTCCCATCGGTTGCCTTCTATGACTATACAAATGTCCCACACTCGTCCCTCAAACATCCAACGATGGGGCTTCTTAACAAAACAATGGTAAGATAGAAACATCTAAAGGAGGAGGAAAAGAACATCTAAGACCTTTTGAGTAAGTAGATTCGCTCCTAGTTGCTCGCTTGCTCACAACAAAAACATTTTATACACCCACACTTTCATTTTGAAAACATTTTTGAAAGACAACACTTTGTACGCGTTCTTATAGAGACGAGAACCGTTACAAAGACACCTTTTAAAAATCACTTTCAAAAACACACATCTTTGAACTATTTTCCAAACAAACACTTTGTACGCGTTCTTATAGAGACGAGAACCATTACAAAGACGTTTTAAAAATACTTTCAAAACCATACAAAGCATAATTTCAAACAAAAGCAAGTGATCTAGCAAGTAACTAAGAGCCCATGGAAAACCATGGATGAAAAGGGTGCTAATACCTTCCCTTTTCATAATCTACCCTTCGAACCGAAGAAAACATCTCTAAAGGTCTTTCCTGTGCTTTTTCACCTTTCCTTTTGGATAAAATAAAAGTAAGTGGAGACTCTTGCTAAACTGCGACATTTGCAAACACAGACGCAAACACTCTAAGTCAGTTCTCCCACCGCATCACAGGTGATACAGGCAAAAGTTAGGGAATTAAAGCGTATGACTATGACCCATTTGGATCACCTTACAGACAACCTTTGGCTTCGACTGACAAACTCAATGGGTCTAATCAATTTAATCAACTTCGGACAAGGTAGCAAGTGGACAAGACACTCAGAGACACGAAGGCTATAGCAGAATGGGAACCCCATGGGATTATTGCACATAGCTGTCTTTTCTTTTTATCAAATTTTATTTTTTTACGACAACGTTCTCATACTAGAATGATCGCCTCATTGTACAAAAATACTTATTCAAAGTTAATACAAAAATATTCCTTTGAAAGTGCAAAACTATCTGTTTTTTCCTTATTTCTGAGTTTTGTTTACAAAAACGTCCAATTATTTATTTTTTAACATATGCATTTGAAAGTAACTACTATTTACAAATGAACAAAAAGGAACGGAAAATAGAAAGACAATCACTAATGGCTTTAGGAAATAGGTAAATATCTTTATACTATAAAATTCCCCACAATTGTGCACCTTAATGATGTCAAACTCTCTTACACCCCTGGAGGAACAAAACTTCCAGTTATCACTCCCCAGTAAGAGTCGCTCAATTTCTCAGGATTCTCCAAAAGGATTTCACAAACAATACATGGCGTTTCCTTTAGACCAGAGTCTATTTCTCTAACAAATAGAAGCTCATCAACTCATTAACACTTCAAAGCATGAAGACTTACACTCCACGTCCCCAACAGCAGTCAGGGATTTATTTTCCCTAATACAACAATATTACAGTAGCATAGTTCACATGCCCATACATCACATCCATACGTCATAATATCATTCATTTTTTGAGAACATCATTGTACAATACATTTCATACATCATGACATTGCATACAACTAATCTTTCAGCCAAGATCAGTCAGCAGATGGCTATCATCAACGCTTTGCAAAGGGTCAGAGATTGATACCTTAAACAAGCCAGGACAATTATCTACACGACCAGCTGAAGCAATCCTGCACGGGTTTCTTCTCATTCAGCTCTCAGCTTTCAGATACAGTTCAAATACGCTTCAGACATGGATGCCATTCTGATACTCATTCAGATTCAGCTTTCAGATATAGTTCAGATATGCTCCAGACACGGACGCCATTCTGATACTCATTCAGATTCAAATTTCAGATACAGTTCAGATACGCTCCAGACACGAAAGCCATTCTGATACTCATTCAGATTCAGCTCTCAGATACAGTTCAGATACGCTCTAGACACTGACGTTATTCTGATACTCATTCAGATTCAGTTCTCAGATACAGTTCAGATACGCTCCAGACACGGACGCCATTCTGATACTCATTCTGATTCAGCTCTCAGATACAGTTAAGATACGCTCCAGACATAGATGCCATTCTGATACTCATTCAGATTCAGCGTTCAGCTTTCAGGTACAGTTCAGATACGCTCCAGACACGGACGTCATTCTGATACTCATTCTCATTCATCTTTCAGATATAGTTCATATACGCTCCAGACACTGACGCTATTCTGATACTCATTCAAGATTCAACTTTCAGAAACGAGTCAAATACAATCCATTTATGGATATTATTATAAGTACTCAAACCAATACATCCACTATTCCAGTGTAAATCAACTAGAGATTTATTCTGACACTTCTTCTATTCCTACCAGCAATCATTTTGGATGGCATCTACAAGCCCATCTCCAACAACTTCTCATCTCCTCTCCAAATAGAATCTTTAAGCCCATTCCCTATATCGTCAACTATCACATCCTCGAGTGCAAATTTCTGGGCACTCTAGTCTCCAATCATCTTCCACCTTCAAGTAACGAATGGCAAATCCGCAAATCTAACTCTTCAGGTTTAAGAAGATTGAACAGGGGCATCTCTTGTACCCCAAAATTTTCCCTCTCACTTATCAATTATTTTCTCACAAAGACCTCTCTTGGTTCAAGACTACACTAGGGTTGATCAACTCAAGACACCTTCTTAAGCACTGGTGACTCAAATTAGGGTTTGAGATTTCACAAGGATAATTTAACTTTCAATGCCTCATCTGACTTTCATGTATCATTATGGACCCCCAAGATTACTCATGTCAAGTTTCAATCCTTGAATCACATTTTTGCTAAGTCAATTGAGTAGTTGACCTAAAAAATCAACTGTATTGGGAAAAAGTCAACGGTGGCCAATTTACAGTCAAACTTCATAATTTTTGATCCACATCAACATTATAAACTCATATGTATCATTTGATCAATTTCGGATCACAATTCCTCAAGAAATTTGATTAAATCATCAAAAGGGCAAAATGGTCAAAATTAGGGTTTTGACTGAGAAAGGGCAATTTTTGATTTTCGCCCTAGAAAATATTTAATTGGTTTGAGGCATGATCTCAAGAGTTAAATTGCATCATTTTGACTTAATGGCATGACCCAAAACTTTTCTCAAGATCAATTGGATTGATAGTGAATTTTCAGTCAATTGATCAAAAGTCAACTATACACTGAAAAGTCAAACTTTGACTTTTTTCTAAGTGTTGAAAACTTCATGTTTTTTCACAACTTTGAGCAAATTTGTTACCATGATGCAAGATGATTTAAAAGAAACTTTCAAAAACATTGCTTTACACAACTTCTTCTAAAAGTGCTTGGATCTCAATTTAATAATTCATGAAGTCATACTCTTGAAACTAAACACTTAGTGAAATTTTGAACATTTTTTGTCAGGATCTTGACCTAACTTCTGACTCAAGTTTCACCTAGTTCCAAGGGGAATTTTCAAAAGTGATTCAAAGAGTGGCTGTAGAGCACATTACAAGATTTCCAAAATGTCCAAGAACTCCTTGATATCATTTGTGAGCAAGGATAATCGAAAGTCAAAAGTTAGGGTTTCAAGTTGTTTTACAAGACAAATTTTATGATGAACAAGATTCAAATTTCAAACCTACGATGTATGATCTCTACTTTACAGGCCTCAAACTTGTTAGGCACTCCATAATTAATAGCTTGAACAACTGTTAGAGGTCTCAACTCAAGCATTCAATGCAATGCCATGCTTTATATCCATTTTAGGAAGAAAGTGCACAATGCCATTTTGAAAATTAGCTTTATGCACAAAACTTGTTCTTGAGCCTTGCAATGGTTTTATTCTGATCATACACGTCCCATAACTCAAGAGAAGTTTGTCCCAAGCCTTACAATCACTCATCCCATGCTTGTACTTCCTCTTGGAACCATACATTCACTTTTCTTCAAAATCAAGCAACCTAGCCAAAACTCTATAACTCAGAAATCCTTTGTACAATAGCTCTCCAACCTTTTGCTTATACATACATAAGTCATTTGCAACAAATCACATGCATGCTTGACCCCTAAAAACACCAAGAACTCAGAACTGCATCACATACCTCCATTTTTGCATAACCTGACCAAAAGTTTGAAACTCGCATCTCCCTCGTGCGTTTTCAAGCCTTTTGGTTACTAAAGCTTCTAAACATCATTTAGAACTCATACCACACCTTCTTACAAGACAGTAACACCTTTAACACCATCCTCCATTTTCAAAAATAGAGCTTTGCACTTGGACTTCTCCAGAACTCCTCAGGAACTTACAGCTCAAGCTAAGCATAACATTAGCTTCCTGGGAACTTGAGTAAGCTAATCCAATCCTTGGAACTCACTAAAAGCTTCTCAAACTCAAAACACGATACCCTCTTGCAAGGTGAGTTTTCTGACTTTTGAACTCTTCATACAAGCATCATTAATGTTTAGTTTGTGAATGAAAAGTGTAGACATCATTGTTCTGAAGCTAACCATGTCTTTAGATTTCATTTATATTGCTTAAGGAGTTAGAATTTTGAATCTGAACATCCTGGAAAAGTTAGGTCAGAATTTGGTACCATTCAAAATGCATGCTCATTTTTGAGAATTAGGTTAAGTTGTTTATATTTTTGGAATCGCGGTGAAATTTTACACAACCTTCATGTTTACATTTTTGCAAATGGTTGAGAAATGAACAAGTTGCAGATGGTCCGGCCAGAGGTTGAAGATGAAGTTGTTTTCATGAAGCAGTTTCTAATATATATTTGTTGTTTTATATAAGTTAATGGATGTATCATCACCATAGTGGTTAAAGCGCGCGCCTGTCACCATGAGGTCCTGGGTTCAAGCCCCAGCGTGACCTTTTTCCATTTTTTGACATCTTCTGACCCCTTTTTTGCAGCGCTGGGCCTTCCCCCTTTGGGCTTTATTTTTGCTACTTCTGACCCCCCCCCCCCCCCTGCCTTGTTATTCACACCCTTGGCCCGTTATTTTATTTTCCATTTTTATTTGTTTTTCCTTTTTTTTTATTATTTCATATTTCTTTATTATTTTTATTATCACTATTATTATCATTATTATTACTTTTATTAATAAAAAATCCAAAAACACTTATATTTTATTATTTATATTTATTTAGTTTATTTTTCTTTACAAAAATAAAATAACAAAAACATTTCTTTTACAATTAAATTTATGTTTTTTTAATACTTAGATAATTTAGTTTAATTATTATTATATTATTTATTTATTTTTCTTACAAATTAAAATCTATTTAGAATTTAGGATTTTTATTTAATTATTTTTATTTACTAATTTAATTAAATTCACAAAAAAACCTAAAAAACTTGTTTTCTTTAAATTAATTTAGTTTACTAATTTTATTTTAATTTTCTTTTTTTAGTTAATTATTTTATTTTAATTAATTAGGTAAAAAAAACTCTTTTCATAAAAAACCAAACAAAAAATTACATTTTTCTTTTTTTACATTTGCATTCTTGCATTTTATTTATTTACTTTACACATTTATTCAAAATTCAATATGGTTGTAATAATTATCTAGATTTAATTTCTTGCAATATTCCTCATTTGTAATTTGTACACCCCCCTCTCCTAAGTATTGTAATAGTGTAGTAATTTTAATTTTCGCAATTTATTGCTTTATATACAAATGCTAGTAATTAGGGTTTTGTAAGGAAAGACTAAAACCAATCAATAGAAAACCCTAATCAAAGACAAATCAAGCATGAAAATCAATACACTTGCACACAAACACCCCTCTAGGGTAAATCCACTTGGTTTCCTTACAAAAATGGCCATATTACGCATGTGAGGTATCTTAGCAAAGACAAGCAAATACAACATCATAGTCCCTCGACGACGCTATCAAAAGTTACCTTTCAAAATGATTTTAGACCCTAAAGAAAAATGCTAAGATACCTTGCAACATTGCTAATCATGGTTATACGATGATCCATACCCGTCCCTTTTACATCCAAAGATAGGGTTACTTACCAAATCAATGGTAAGGTAACAATGTCAAAGGAAAAAGGAAATGAACATGAAAGACTTTTGAGTAGGTAGAATGTTCCTAGTTATTTGCTCAATTTCAAAACCAAAACATCCTTGCTATTTTCAAAACAAACACCAACACTTTCAAAAAACATCTTTCAAAACTTGAAAACATTTTCAAAAGATCAAACACTTTGTATACATTCTTACGAACGAGAATAATTACAAAGTTTGCCTAAACAAAGGCCTCTTTACAAAATACTTTCAAAAACCACACAAAGTATATTTTCAAACAAAAACAAGTGATCTAGCAAGTAACTAAGAGCCCATGGAAAACCATGGATGAAAAGGGTGCTAATACCTTCCTTTTTCATAATCTACCCCCCGAACTCAAGAAACAATCTCAAAGGTCTTTCATGTGCTTTTTCACCTTTCCTTTTGGATAAAAGAAAAGTCGATGGTGACTCTTGCTAACCGCAACATTTGCGATCAAACGCAAAACAACCAAGTCAATTCTCCTACCATATCACACCCCCAAATCCGGGTGGAGGATCTATTCAAAACCCAACCAACCCTTTTAAGAGTAAATCAAGCAAGTCAAACAGTGAAATACTTTAAATGTAAACTAATCCCTAAGGTAACCCCACTTTTAAGTTTTTCCCCAGCAGAGTCGCCAGTTCTATAATACGGTGGGAGAACCGACTTGGGTGTTTTACGTTTTCTCGCAATTGTTGCGGATAACAAGAGTCGCCATCGAATTTTATTTTATCCAATAAAGGAAAGGGTGAAAAGAACATGAAAGACCTTTTGAGAATTTTCGTGAGTTCGAGGGGTAGGTTATGAAAAGGGAAGGTGTTAGCATCCTTTTCATCCGTAGTTATCTACAGGCTCTTAGTTGCTATCTCACTTTGAAAATACTTTGTAAATTTGTTTGTGTTTGTTTGAAAGTATTTTTGAAAAGTGCATTCGTCTAGGCAAACTTTGTAATGATTCTCGTCTCTACAAGAATGTATACAAAGTGTTGACTTTTGAAAATATTTCATGAAAGTGTTGGTGTGTTTGAAAAATGTTTTATTTTGAAATGTTTGTGAGCAAGCAACTATGAGTGTTCTACCTACTCAAAAGAAGTCTTTGTTCTTTTCCTCCTCCTTTAGATAGTGTTATCTTACCATTAGTTAGTAAGAAACCTTATCATTAGATGTGAAGGGACATGCGTGGGTCATCGTACAGTCATAGAAGACAACATTGTAGGATACCTTAGCAATTTGTCATAAGGGACTAAGATCGTTTACCAAAGGCAATATCAAAGGGTCATCGAGGGACTAAGACCTTGTAATCGAGGGTCTTTACTAAAGTATCCCATGTTCGAGGGACATGACTATTTTATCTGAGGCAACAAGTGTGGGTTAACACTAGAGGTGCAAGTGTGCAAAGTGTATTATTTTCATGCATTTGTATTGAATTAGGGTTGTCTATTGTTTGGTTTTAAGTCTTGCTATATCAACCCTAATTACTAGCAATAATATGGAAAGCGATAAATTGCGGAAATTAAAAGCTCTACGCTATTACAATACTTTTGGGGATAGGGGTACAAATTACAAATGGGTATGACAAATAAATTAAACCCTAATTACTATTGCAAGGCTTTGACAATTACATAATAATGTGAAATAATAGAATGCACAAAGAAATTGTTTTTTGATGAATTTTTGATGAAAAAAGGTTTAACCTAATTGATTAATTTGAAAAGAAGTTAATGAAAATCCTAATGTCTAAATTAATTCAATTAGAATAGAAAATTAAACTAAAACCTAAGTCTAAATTAGTTTAATTAAGAAAAGAAATTAATTTGTTAAGAAAATACTTTTAGGTTTTTTGTTTAAAGGAAATAAAATAAAGTGAAAATAAAAATAACAATTTTTAGTCTAAGTATTTAATAAAGAAAATATATTTTTGTATTTTTTTGATTAAAAATAGTAATTAAATAAAATAAAAGAAAGAAAATAAAAATAAAAATAAAAGTATAAACTAAAGAGACAGGGGGTTTGAAAAGAGAATAGGAGGTTAGAAAGTAAAACAGTTTTTGTTTAGGGCCCAAACAGTTTTTTGTTGTACAAGTCGGAAAATAAAACAAAATAAGATAAAATGTGATGGGCCTACATGATGTGAAGTAATCAGGGGGTGATGGGAAAGAAGAAAAGATAAAGCCCAAATGCTGGAGGCCCAATGCGCTTAGAAACAAAAACAAACTAAAAAAGAGTGTGAAAAATAATAAAATGGGGACGTTGGGATCGAACCCAGGACCCTCTATAGTAATGCCATACGCGCGCTCTCTGCCACTGGGGTTGTTGTTTCATCCGTTTATAAAATAACTTATAATAAACATAAAATAAACTAAGTTCTAAAGGCAACTTCATCTTCTTCCTCGCGCCAACCTTCTGGGTCAGATTTTGAATTTCATATCTTGCTCATTTCTCAACCATTTCAGAAATTATAAACGTCAAACTTGTTAGAAATTTCACCATGATTTCAAATATGTAAATAACTTAAACAATGGATCAAAGATAAGCACAAATTTCTATTGATACCAAATCTGACCTAATTTTCTCAGAAAGTTCAGACTTAAAATTCTCCATGCTCACACAATATAAATGAATTCTAAGGACACAATTAGTTTCAGGGCTATGATGTCTATATTTTATCTTTTAAAATAAAAGCCAAATGATACTTGTATGAAGAGATAGAGTTCAGAAAACTCACCTTACAGATGGAGATCGTGTTTTAAGTTTGAGCACACTTCAAGATTGTAATGATCTCGTTAGCTTTAGTTAACCTTCAGGAAGCTATTTCAATAATTACTATGAGCTGAGAGTTCCTGAGTCATGCTGGAGAAGTCAAAGTTCAAGGTGTTGTTTTTGAAAATGGGGGATGGTGATGAAGGGGTGTTGGGTTAGGTTCTAAATAATATAGAGATGCTTTGTGATTGATTTTGAGGAAGATCGCACGAGTGAAATGAGAGTTTGATGTGTAAGGTCAAAAATGGCACAAAAATGAGGTTTATAAAAGTTAACTAAAGGAATCTATGACGACTGCTACTTTAATAGGTAATGAAGGAATCTAATATGTCTACCACTTCAACAAGTAATGAAGGAATCTTTGACGACTACTACTTCAACAGGTAATGAAGGAATCCATGATGACTACTACTTCAACAAGTAATAAAGGAATCTATGATGACTTCTACTTCAACAGGTAATGAAGGAACCTGAGCTTGATTTCGCCTCTGAGATATATTCTTCAGAATGACTCCCTGGGGCAAGTCTTCAATGGAAATACTTGTCAGATTTTAGCCTCTGGAGAAATTTGTCTGATTACGTAGATAGTTGATGATATTCATTTGTTGATTGACCTTTACTTGAAAAGGTAAAGAGTTAGTTGTATGTAATGTCATGATATATGAAAGTATTGCTTAATAATGTTCTCAAAATAAATGAGATTATGCTGTATGTTTCATATGCATATGTCATGATGTATGAATGTTGTTGAAATGTATCTTTATTTGGGAAAATAAATCCTTGACTATTGATGTAGATGAAGAGTATGTATATCTTAAATTTTGTCTAAAACACTTCCACTGGGGATTCCTGATTACTTTTGAGGGAACTATGTGGGATGTTGATTTCTAATTGGGGAGTAGAGTTCAAGAACCTTGGTTGTCCATTTCTCTACTAGGGAAAAGGAGTTTTATCAGTGTTTTGTTGTAGTCTGAGGAATAAACTCAAATTGGGGAGGTGGTAGTCTGTTAGGGAAATAAACCCCGTTGAGGAAGATATTCTGGAGATTTCACTGGGGAAACAAATTCTTCTGGGGAAGAGCCATGCAAGCTTTCTCTTTCAGTTTTTGGAGGGCCAAACTCGACTGGGGAAGATAATTTCCAGGAGATATTCTGATTGGAACTCCGAAAGGAAATTGTGGAGAATGTATGAATTTACTCTATGGGGATTTATGGACAACATGAGTGTTATCCTAGCTCCTAGAGAAAGTATTTATTCTTGTTCTTATGCGTATATTTGTTAACAGATAATCATGTTCATATGCATATGTTCATTCAATTTTAGTCATTGGACGTTTTTGTAATCAAAACCGAAAAACAAAAAGTTTGCACTTCAAAGCATAATTGTATTGATAATTTTCCTATATACCGACATTTTTTTACAAAGAGACGGAAATCCTAGTAAGAGGAAGTCAACGTGAAATGAAAAGAATACAAAGTGAAAACAAATACATCGCCATGTGGAAGTGATATTATTGGGTTCCAAATCTTTTATTGCCCTTATGTCTCTGAACATCATCCCTCGTCGTCGGAAGAAGTTGATTGAACTGATATTGTACCATTTGAACTTTTCACTTTGGTAATAAATCTGGTTGTAGTGATCCAACGGGACATAGTCGTACGCTCTTAATCCTTAACTTTTTCCTGGACCTCCCTTTCGGGTTTTTAATCCACCAAGATACCCTTTTTTGCCCAACCCACCCTCTCAGGTTTTCGACTTACTGGGTGTACAATATTTTGTATATATCCCTAATTTCTGCCTAAACCTTTATGGTTTGCCTGGTTGCCCCTTTTTTTTCCAAGGTATGTCAACCTAGCGGGTCGTTCTTATGTGTATTATTTTTTGACTATGTTTGCATTCACCAGGTGCGAGAAATCCTCGTCGTCCATAGTGGCTAACATTATAGCACCTCCAGAGAATACTTTCTTGACTAAAAATGGCCCCTCATATGTGGGAGTCCATTTTCCCCTGGGATCTCCATTTGCCCACTCATATTTCATGTTGGTTTTGCTAGCTTGGAGTTAGTTATTAAGTTGTTTACTCAAAGAAACATCAGTAATGGCATGGAAAAAGAATGCCTCAAAATCAATAAGGTACTGAACCCAAGTTTCAGGAATAGTATGCTGGGAGATTTCCTAAAAAAGTTTGAAAATGTCAGCCTTCAAATCACTCTCATCGACATTGAAAAAAAGAATATCACCATTGAGCAAGTATGCTTTAAACTGTTGTAATTTTAGGGTCACATCAGAGTAAACACCAGCAACAGAAGTCATAGAAACAGGAATAGTTGGTTCTTATTGGAGTTTTTGGATCCTCTGCAAAGTTTCAGCTGGATGCTTCTGCTTCATTACAAGAATTTCCGCCTAGCTTAGAGAACTCTTAGAGCTTGTGTCTTACAAGATGTGAGACTCGTGATTGGTAGGAGCAGAGTGTACCAAGTTACAGTTTAATAGAGCTTGCTTAGGATTTTCCTTAAAGGAGAATTAGCAGAAGCAGGTTCTTAATTGGCTTTAGTGTTTTCCTCACTGATGTGTGCAGTCGAGAAATGAATGTGATCATCAGGTGGAGTCGAATGTGAGGCAATGTCGATCGAGGGGTCATGCCTAGTTTCTAAGGCGTCAGTTTATTTGTCTGAAGTAGTGTCAATGAATGGAGTAGTTCCAACCATTTCTTCATGAATATGTGCCTAAAAATAGTACAAGAATTAAAGAGGAATCTATTTGCATAAAAATAAATGGTATAAGAAAAATAAGCACATTTTCATTGGGTTGGACGTTGTGTTCTTCTTGAAGTGGAATTGTTGGAGTTGGTTGTGGAAGAGGTGAAGTTTCCTCTTGATCATGAATAAGGGAAGGCGGAACCTCAACACCAATAGTGTTAGCCTCTGAAGTTTTGGTTTTGAGGATGATTCTTTTAACTTTTTTAGGCCCTTTAGGTCTGGTAGCAGTTGAATCTTTGAGGGAAGAAAAAAAGCAAGAACCACCACTATGGACGAAAGTGTCTGGGGCGACGGAAGGTTGTGGTACCCTTCCGGAAACCTAGTAGTACAAAAAGGGTTCAGTTGTTAATCTATAATGGTATGAAAGCACGTGTGAAAGAAGTGTTATGTACCTGGGTAGTCGAAACCTTGGCTTTCTTTGAGGGCACGACGACAACAGTCTTAACGGTCGAAGCTCGTTTTCGCCTCTGAAAATGGTAGAATGAGATCACAAAAACCTATGAGGATGATCAAATTCAAACATGGAAAGGAGGATAAGGTACCTTAGGGGGTTGGACTTCGACAACTTCGATAACCTCAGGATTTTGTTGAGCTTTAGGAGATTCTACTTCCCAAGCCTCAAAGGCATCCATTAGCGTCTTCAAAAAGACAGTGGCGGAGAAATACTGCTTATGGTACTATGACCACCAGTTGTTGAATTCTTTGGTGTAAAAGAAAGAAGTTTTAAACAGGAACACATGAAGTTCAAGAGATGGAGGATTTCTCATATAGAAGAGACATTTTGTGTATTCTGATTCACTTAATTGTCGTCCAAACCAAACGATATCTTGAATATGGGAAAACAGAGACGATGGCATCATTTGGCTAAACCGAAACTGTCGAGCAACCAAATTCGGCTGATATGACACAAATCCATAACCCTTGGAACCGGTGTTAATGCGAGAGGACAGGAAAGTAAGGGTCATGAATGCTCTCCACACAAAATTTGATTTAACCGCCGCTTTAGGGCTAACTCTGGGAAATGGATCTTTAAACCAAGTAGGGCCAACATTCCCCCTTACAAAGGGAGCCGTAGCTTCGATAAAGGTGGTAGATTCTATTAATAAATTAATATACTTCATAAAAGCATACCTGGTCGAATTTTATTGAGGAATAAGACGGGGAAGCCTTAAACCCTCAATGGATCTGGTCGACAGGGAGCGTTCATCAGCCTCTGATAGAGGAGAATCCAGTCGATGCTCAAAAGTAGCATTCAACAAATGTTGCAAAAACCAAAAAGGTCTTGAGAGAGCTGGTCCCTTAGGATTTTCAGAAAGACTTTTGAGTCTGGAAGAAGCATCACCAAGAGCATGGTACAGATAGGATAACAGGAGCTTACCCAAAGAAATTTGTCGAGCCTCATGGAATTGAATGGGAAGAGGGATGAAACCTTTCTCCACTTGTAGAGACCCAGGGAAAAACAAATAGTATGAAAGCCAAAGAGTAAGAAAGGCAATATGCTCTTCGTCAGATACATATTTACTTTGAGTATTGTAATGGTCTTCAATGTACTGGGTAAGACCAGCTTTGGCGAAGTGGAATCAAAAACTTCTCCCAAAGGAGACAGGCCAGTGATAGCTACTACATAGAAGAGGTTTGGTGTTAACATCCCACAAGGGAGTTAAAAAGTGTTGGCTGAGCCTTCCCAAAATAAGATCCACACTATAATCATGCAAGGATTTATTTTATGAGCATTCCTTGACAGCTAGATCACATCGAAAATGCCGGAGGCTTCCCATATAGACTTATTCTTAGCTTGGACTTTGTTGAGCCATGCCAAATAATATGAATTTTTAGGAGTAGGGGTAGAGCTGAAGGGTCTGGTAGAGGAGTCCACAAACTTGAGATCAAGCGTGAAGTCCCGAGAAAATGCGAGAGGTTTTGCATGAGTGTAGCAAGGAAAAATTCCCTGAACTTTTTTTAGGGTCATTTTTTGGAGTAGGGTATGACCCATGAAAAGCATGGAGTTCTCTAGAAACCGTAAACAAAATGAGCATTTATTATTGCCAAGTTGCAGTGGTGTTAGCATCTGTGGATGTAGGTTGTGAAATAACCGGCAGAGTGGCGGTATCTGTAAGAGAAAAAGCCATTGCGTTGGTACCAGTAGAAACATAAGCAGAGCCAGAAGCTGCCACTTTTTATATTCAGTAGAAAATGCGGGAAATGAAGGGGTTTTGTTTCTTTTTTCTTTTGTGAGCAAGAAGAAGATATGAAGGCAGAAGAAGAGATGTATGTAACCCAAAAAGGGATATTTAAAAAAAATTCGCACCCGTCGATCACTGACAAGTGGCACTGATCCAACGCTGATGAAGCAAAACAAGTGGAAAAGTTGGTGGGGTTTATTCAAAAACCCACTCCCTAAAACCTAGGAGTAATCATGAGAAATGATGAAAGTGACATGGGAAACTGTTGCGCATAAAGTAGTCATGATTACGCATGATGTCATACCAAAGAGGAGTGCAGTCAAAAATATGGAAGAGAAAGTGTCAAGATTCTCCCATCGACAAGACTCCATTGAACATGGCATTTTGGGGGTAATTTGTTAACAAGCAATTTTCGGCTAGGGTAATAAACCTTAAGATGTGGGGTTTATTAGGCTAAAAAGGCATAGATTGGTGAAAAAAAATAATAAGATGCAGCGAACAAGGGGAGGACATCGACCAAGTGAGCAAGTCGATAAGGATCATAAGATCAGAGGCAGTTGTCGACAGGTATAAAGGTCGATGAAGCATGGATTCATATTGGCAAGAACGGTTACCAACGTAAAAACCAGCAAGAACGTAGGAAGATTCAAACAGTTTCCACAAAGCCCAAACATGGGCTAGTGTTGTACCCCAAAATTTTCCCTCCCATTTCTCATTGATTTCTCATCACAAAGCCCTTGAAGATCAGGGTCCAGTTAGGGTTTCATCTGTTCAAGACTTCTCCTTGCACTGCTGACCCAAATTAGGGTTTGTGTTTGCACAAAGATGTTTTGACCCAAAATGCCTAAGATAACTTTCTTGCTTCATATTGGATTCATAAGTTTATCCACATCAAGTTTCAAGTCTTGATTTCAAGTTTTGCCCAGTAAATTGGACAGTTGACCTAGAAATCAACTGTATTGGGGAAAAAGTCAACTGTGGCCAATTGACAGTCAAACCTCATGAAAATTGACCCACATCAACATTATGAACTCCTATGAACCATTTGATCAAGTTGGGATCACAATTCCACAAGAAATTTGATCAGATCACCAAAAGGGCAAAATGGTCATTTTTAGGGTTTTGACTGCACAAAGGCAATTTTTGACTGTTTGACCCAACCAATGGCAAACCAAGCTCACATATGGACTCAAGGACCCCACGGAATTATCTTGACATGCTCAACAAACTCAAAAGATCCCAAGTACACAAGATTGACAGTTGAATTTCCCAGTCAATTGATCAATTTTGACTGTATACTGAAAAGTCAAACTTTGACTTTTTGGTCAAAATCAAGAGTCAAGATTCATTTTTCATCAAAACATGCCAAATCATGAAACTTGTTCACCAAGAAATCAAAAAATGCAAATTAGGGTTAGAAATGAGAATTTTTCATAACTTAGAATTTTTCTAAGTTATGAAAAACCCTAATTTTTTCCCAACTTTGCCCCACTTTCTCACCAAGATCTATTTGGATTCAAGCAAAAGTCAAAACATGAAAGTTGTAGCTTGTTGCATAATCTACAACTTTGATTCACAAAGTTTTCCCAATTGAGGCTTGTATCTCATGTTACAAATTTTTGAATAAGGGCACTAAACCATTCTTAACTTAGTGAAATTTTAACCTATTTTGACAAGGTTTTCTACCCAACTTCAAGGCCATTTTCCATACACTTCCACTTGGAATTTCAATTTGCATTTCAAAGATGGATTGTAGTACACATTACAAGATTTCCAAAATGTCCAAGAACTTCTCAAACAACCTCATAACTTGAGAGAATCGAATTTCACAATATGGCAAAAACTCACTTTTGAATTGGCTATTTTCCATGTTCATAATTTATGCAAACTTCTCAAACCAGCATGCCCCTTGATTACAGGTCCTTAAACCATCCAACACTCAATAATTTAATGCATGTTCATTGTGCTAAGACCTTGTTTCATGAGTTCAAGCATTGCCTAAAGGATTAATCCCAAATTGGAAAAAGCATTATATCCATTTTTGCAAAAGTTTCACTTTATGTCATGATGCAAATCCACAAGTACAGATGAGATCTAATTGGCACAAGATTATGAGAAAAACACTCTGATCAAGGAGAGATTATGCAGCACATTAGGGGGTCTCTACTGACCTAGAACACAACTTGGGCATTTGTTGCTTAAAGTGTAAGTAACATTGCATTTTGTAAGACAACTCTCATATCAGCTTACAAACACTTAAGCAAACTTGTAAAACACATCCAGGACATCCCAACTAAGCTAGTACACGACCCTAACATCCCTCATACACTCCCAATCCCAGAATCACCTTCAAACTGCAAGAACAGGGCAGGGCCTGCAGTTTGAGTGTCATCTCTCATTCCTCTCAAGCTTTCTTGCCCAAACCAGTTCACACACCTTCCATACCATCTATGCAAGCTAACCAAGACTTGAAACACGGCCTGTAATTCCTCTAACAAGTTCCACCATTTTCACTTTTTCATTTTGCAGTTGAAGTTCCACAGCTCGATTCAAGGTGTCTCAAGGGAAAGTAAATATTGGAACAGCATCACCACACCTCAAGGAAGCTATACCAACCATCACCTTGCACTGAAAGCTTCCCCATTGCCAGATAGAACTTCAACTGAACAGGTACTTTGGTGAACTTCTAACTCTTAGTATAGGCATCATTAGCTCTAGGTTTGTGAATAAGAAATGTTCTACTCATGCCACTGAACCTGTACATGCTTTTACTTTTCATTTCTTTTGCTTGAGCTGTGAGAATTTAAGGTTTGAAAATGACAGAAAACTTAGGTCAGGATTTGGGGGAGAAGAAATTCTCTCTCATCTTAGAGAGTTAAAACAAGTTCTGCATATGGTTGGATTCGTCTCTTGATGCTGAACATTTTTTATGTTGTGAGTTTTCATTAACAAGCCAGGAATCAGGACGTTTGAATGGTGGAACAAGGCGCGCGTTTTTGTGATATTTTCTGGCCAGAGGTTGAAGAAAGGTTAACTGGGCTGGGCTTGCTTTGCATTTCCTTTTCACACCATACAATTTCTTCTGAGCCCCCTGAGCCCATTTGGTTTATTTTTAATATTTT
Organism: Vicia faba; assembly: GCA_948472305.1. NCBI lineage: Eukaryota > Viridiplantae > Streptophyta > Magnoliopsida > Fabales > Fabaceae > Vicia > Vicia faba. Next base: position 681,680,769 of record OX451736.1, read on the forward strand.
TTGACTTTTTCTTTTTTTGATTGACTTATTTATTTTTTCTCATGATATTAAAAATATAAAAAATATTTTTCTCACCATTTTTGAATTTATTAGGCATTTATTTGATTTTTCTTTTAGTTTGTACATAAATAAATAAATGCATATACTTTTTATTTAAAATACTAAAATAGTGCAAATACATTTTTATACACTTTCATTTTATTTTACTTTCTGAAAAATATTTTATAGAAAAAATACCCTTTTTTATTAAATATTAAATATTATTAATTAGTATATATAATACATATTTTGTAAATAATATAAATAAATACATACATATGTTAGTATACTTAGAATAAAATACCAAAAATATACATATTTTATTTTATTAATATTTAACATAAAAAATACATTTTTCACAAATAGACTTCATTTTTTATTTTATTTTTGTATGTAAATAATAAATATTGTATATATTGAATAAATAATGCATTTTATTTTGTAAACTAGGGTTTTTGACCTAAAAAATGAAAATACTCCAAATACTTTTATTTTTATTTTTGTGACATAAATAATACTTTTTTTTCATACATATAAAAATTCTTTTTACATCTTGCATATTTATTTCATTTCTATTTAATTTATGCCTTTAATTATATTGTAAATATTCAAAGAAAATGATGTAATAGCTAGGTTTAATTTCTTGTCTAAATACCCCCCATTTGAAACATTTGTACCCCCCTCCCCATATTATTGTGTTGTAATAGTGTACGAATTTAAATTTCTCACTTTAATGCTTTCTAAACATACCATGCTAGAGTTAGGGTTTTGTATGTAAATAAAACGAACAAAATAGTTTTGACCTAATTTCAAGATAATCAAGCATGAAAATGGACAACACATTTCACACTTGCACCCCTAGGGTATTCCACTTTGTTGCCTTCAAAAAATTGGGCCATATTGCATGTTAGGTTTCTTTGGGTAAAACAAACAATCAAACGATCATAGTCCCTCGATGACGCTTTCGAAAAGTTGCCTAAAATGATCAAGTCCCTTTCAAAGAGAAATTGCCCAAAGAGACTTAGCACTATTGCAATCATGGTCTAAACGATGACCCGCGCCTGTCCCTTTCACCTCCTAATGCAAGATTGTCCACCAAATACAATGGTGGAACAAAATTGTCAAAAGGTTTAAAACATAACAAGAATCTTTGAGAAAACTTTAGGGTAGAGAACTCTTAGGTACTTGTCAATTTGCAAAGAAAACACTTGCCTAATTTCAAACCACACTTCACAAATACTTTCAAAACAAACTTTCAAAAAACCTTGAAACATCTTTTCAAAAGACAAAACACCTTTTGTAAAACATTCGAGTAAAGAATTATTACAAGGGTAGCCTATACAAGGCATCTTTTCAAAACATTTTCAAAACCACACACAAAGCACCATTTCAAACAATTGAAAACCAAGGCAAGTTGATCTAAGCAAGTACCTAAGAGCCCATGGATAACCATGGATAGAAAGGATGCTAATACCTTCCCTTTCTATAATCTACTCCCCGAACCCAAGAAAATATCTCAAAGGTTTTTGCTGTGTTTTTTAAATCTTTCCTTAGGATAAAATAAAAAGTCAGTGGCGACTCTTGCTCAACCGAAACATTTGCGAAAACAAACGCAAAACCCTAGTCAGTTCTCCCACCGTACCACAGAACTGGCGACTCTGCTGGGGATGCTTAAAAAAAAAAGTGGAGTAACCTTAGGGCTTAGATCACCCTCTTGCATGATAAATTATTTGAATTGTTTGCTTTATATCTTGGCTCTATTGCTTGGGTTTACAATCCTACACCCGGATTTTGGAAAACATTCATAGATAGGAATACGTTGTGGAAACTGTGTGGGGTATACCGACACGGTCGAAGCAATAGCTATATTAGTGCGACATATTTGTGAGTACCGGTAACCCTTGAGTTCAATCAAGGAGAGTACGGGGCCGCTGAGTGATGTCACTAAGCACTAATGACCTAGAACCTTACTTGACCATCTTGGCCTTTTACTAGGGGTAGTGAGATGACCGGCTTTGGTGCAGTCCGAAGTTGGTAGATACTCGATACTACACTCATTGAGGGTTGTTTTCTTGGAATATTTTGGTCGCTAGTTAAGTGGCTAAACCAAAACAATGAACAATGAAAAAAATCCCGTGATATTGAGCTCCTTAGAACCCGGTTACTGTTTATAGGACATGTTTTTAAGCCAACTACACTCAAGAGGGTACTTACCTATGAAACCCCATGCAAGCCTGAAACTAGGGTTTGGTGTGATTTGCTTGTACATATGTTTTGTGCATACATCATAAACAAAGCATCATATGCATTCACTAACCATTTCAAGGGTTTGGATCTTCATCTTTGTTCCTGTTTTGTAGGTCATGGAAATTCCTCGCAGAAACACCATCCAAGTCAGCCTTGTGAGGATCCCTCCTCAACTCAAGGAGCTCACCTCAAGAATTCCGGAAAATTCATCCTTAAGTGAAAGACATGGTATACTGCTCAGCCTAGTCAACACCAACATTGAAGAAGACATGATGAAAGTGCTATTCCAGTTCTTTGACCCTCTTCACCACTGTTTCACTTTCCCTGATTATCAGTTGGTACCCACTTTGGAGGAGTTTTCTCAACTCCTGAGAATTCCTATCCTTAATTAACTACCCTTCAACGGTACGGAAAAGGAACCAAAGCCGGAAGATGTTGCTCGAGCATTACATCTACAGCCATCCGACATCAAGGGGCATTGGGAAACCAGAAGCGGTGTCAAGGGATTCTTAGCAAAATTCTTGTTTGAGAAGGCACAAGAATGTTGGAATTCATTGGACCTACAAGCCTTTGAAGAGATTGTGGCACTCCTTATCTATGGGTTGGTCTTGTTCCCAAATCCTGACCAATTGGTAGATGTCAACGCCGTCAAAATCTTCTTGTCCAGGAATCTAATACCAACATTGCTTGGGGACATCCTTCACTCATTTTACACACGAACAATGAGAAAGAGGGGTGTTCTCATGTGATGTACTCCTCTCCTTGCAAGGTGGTTTATTTTACACCTTCCACAATCTGTCTTGAAGAATGACCAAGGCTCAAGGTAGTCCTAACGGTTGATGACTCTTACTCACTCTGATGTACATTGGTGTTCTCGGTCCAGAGAAAATGTCATCATCGTCGATCGTTGCGGAGAGTTTCCTAATGTTCCTTTACTTGGAATTAGGGGAGGTATCACCTACAACCCTTGCCTAGCTTTGAGGCAATTTGGATATGCACGGAGGGATGGCCCTCATGACATGTTGATTCCTGACCTAGTTTTTGACTTCGACAACGATGCGCAAGGACTTCGCCAAAGGTTCATCAGAGCTTGGGGAAAACTTAACAAGGTTGATAGCAAGACTCTGGGACACAAGAATTCCATCCCTCTTGAGCCCTATCTCAAGTGGGTACGAGCCCGAGCCCAAAGTCTAATGATGCCTTATCCTCATGTACTCCCAGTAATTAAAGAGCCCGTCAATGAAGGAGAGGTTCCCTACACCATCCTACATCCAGACATGCCTACATCGTGGGAGGAAATGCAGAAAAGTTGGATTCAGCTCAAAGAGGAACGGAATACTTTTGAAGCTAGCTTCTACGCCAGTGAGAAGAAGGTTTTAGAGCTTACCCGCCGACTCCATGAGCAAGAGGCCCTCAACACCTACATCGCACCAAAGAGGATGCACAATGTCTTTTTGCCTTAAGAAGTTATTTTGTAATATTTGGCCCATGGGGCATTTATGTACTAACAAATTTCTTCTTATTAATATGACGTGCGTTCTTCTTTGTCTGAAACAATTTTGAATGTTCTAAATCCTTGAATGCATTGAATACATAATCATACCATTCATCATGTGCATAAGCAGGTCTCACTCCAGGTTTCCTTATCTGTCTGCTGTTTATTTCAGTAGGATGGATCTCGAGCAAACAGTCAAAGACCTACAAGCTCAGAATGCACAGTTCCAGCAACTCCTGATGACCTTGGCTAAGGGTCAGGAGGATATCAAGACTCAATTGGGGAATAAGGACCCAGTGAAAAAGAAGAAAAAGAGGATTGGGGTGGCTACTTTGGGGAGAAGATTTGACGGAGAAGCTCGGAGAGTGCTTGAATTTCCTCCTATCTCTGATGAAGGGACCAGTAAAAGAGATGGAGCTGCGGTGCCTTCCGAGTCCGATGCGGAAGAGGAAGAGGTTGAAGTGGATGAAGATTATTCTGACCAGCAATACCCTCCAGCTGATGATAAATACAAGGGTTTAGAAGACAGATTGGCCGCCATGGAATTACAAAGAGTACCGGGTTTGGATTTTGAAGACTTGGGTTTGGTTGCCGGGATTGTGATTCCCCCAAAATTCAAAGTGCCAGTGTTTATGAGGTATGATGGGCTGTCCTGTCCAAAAATGCATCTCAGGTCCTACGTGAGAAAGATTCAACCCTATACGGCAGATAAAAACCTCTGGATTCATTTCTTTCAAGACAGCCTTTTGGGAGCTCAGTTGGAGTGGTTTTATCAGCTAGAAGGAACCAGTGTCAGAAATTGGGAAGATTTGGCCACCGCTTTTTACAAACAATACCAGTATAATTCTGACCTTGCTCCTACTCGTACCCAGCTTCAGGGTATGTCATTAGGAACAGGCGAGGGATTCAAAGAATATGCACAAAAATGGAGGGATTTGGCTGGCAGGGTGCAGCCTCCCTTAACCGACCGTGAACTCGTTGATATGTTTCTTGGGACCCTATCTGGGCCATTTTTCAATCATCTAATTGGTAATTCTTCCGCTGGGTTTACCGATTTGATCTTAACAGGCGAAAGAATAGAAGCTGGCATCAAGTCAGGAAAGATTCAGAAGGGTGTTGCTGCAAGTGTTAAGAAGAAACCTTTTAAGAAGGAAACAGCTGTGGTACATTCTCAAAGAAGAGCAGGAAAGATGGAGCGTCGGCCAACTGTGGGGGCCGTAATGATTCAAAACACTCCGAGTGAGCAGCCTCGCTATAACCAGTCCAGACCAAATCAACAGCGGGTGGAATGGCCACAACGGCAGTTCACCCGTATTAATATGACTCCAGTGCAAGTGCTTCCCCATCTATTGAAGTTGAATCTCGCCACCATCAAGGAGGCACCAAAGAATGTGAATACGTCCTCTCCGCATTATCATGCCAATGCTAAATGCGCCTACCATTCAGACAGTGTTGGACACGACACCAATGATTGTTGGGCCCTCAAGCATAAAATCCAAGACCTGATAGAGGCCAAGGAGGTAGAGTTTGACGCTCCAGAGAAGCCTAATGTGATATCTGCACCCATGCCGAAGCACGGCCGAAATGTCAATGTCATTGAAGAATATTTGTATGTTGCTGATGTCAGTGATCTGACTACTCCACTGCTAACCATTAAGTTGAATTTGTTAAGGGCCAGGATCTTCCCGGGATGTAAAGAAGATTGCTATTGTTGTTACTCTCTGCCGTTTGATTGTCCGTTACTGAAGAAAGGCATCCAAGGCCTTATAGATAGTCGACAAATTTTGTTCGAAAAAGTTTCTGCTGTTCCAGTTCATACTGAAGATGTCTCAATCATAACCATTCACGCCAATCTTTCCAAGGCCGTCAAAAATCCTGTTAAGATTACACCAGCTACGAAATCTGTTCCTTTGAAGATAACAATGCCAGGGCCTGTTCCCTATGTTTCTGAGAAGTCGATACCTTGGAACTATGGCGGTGACGTCTACTACCATGGTATCAAACAAATCGAAATAATTGAAGAAAGTTCGGATGATGAAGAAGCCAGCATTAGTAACATTGCGGGCACTAGCAAAATCACCAGGAGCGGGAGAATATTTTCTCCAGAGATTGCCCCTCCAAGAGCAGTCTTTGGACCCTCATCAGCTGACAAGGTCGTCCCTGCACCAATAAAACTTTCTGCTAGAACTCCTTTGATTGAAGACGTTGTTGTTCCTAGTACTGTCTCTCCTACCGCTGCTGACAAAGGTAAGGGAATCCAAGATGAGCTCGTCAGGACGAGGGCTCAACCCTTGATCATTCCGGAAACCTCCAAGAAGGAAATGGATGAGATTTTGAGGATAATCAAAAGAAGTGATTACGATGTGGTAGAACAGCTGGGGCAAACCCCCTCCAAGATTTCCATGCTAGCACTACTACTTTGCTCGGAAGCGCATGCTAAAGCTCTGATAAAATTCCTGAAGGCAGCCCATGTGCCCCAGGAAACCTCTGCGGATCAATTTCAAAATTGCATGGCTAGCCTGACTGTGGACAATGGATTAGGTTTTTCTGATGCCGACCTAACTCCTAAAGGTAGAAACCACAGTGATGCTTTGCACATTTCAGTCGAGTGTCAAGGAACTACTCTCGCACACGTCTTGGTTGACACTGGTTCGTCGCTGAATGTGTTGCCTAAAAAGGCCTTGGACCGACTAGATTGTGAGGGGTTGGAATTGAAGCCGAGTGATATTGTTGTCAGAGCTTTCGATGGTTCGAAGAGAATGGTCCATGGAGAAGTTGAAATTCCCATCAAGATAGGCACTGAGGTGTTTAAGTCTACTTTCTATGTGATGGACATCCGTCCGTCATACTCTTGCTTGCTGGGTAGGCCTTGGATACACCATGCTGGGGCAGTCACCTCCTCCTTACATCAGATATTGAAGTATCCTGTCAAGGGAAAGATCATTACTGTCCATGGCGAAGAGGAGTACATGATTAGCCACTTGAACTCTTTCCGATATGTGGAGGTCGAAGGGGAGTTCATTGAGACGCCTTTTCAGCATTTCGAAGAAGTCCTTCCTGAGAATACAGTAGCAAAGGTGGCAGCTGAGACACCGAGGCAGATAGCCAGGATGGCATCTCTGGAGGACGCAAGGGCCGCAATAAAAGAAGGGAAGAATTCAGCATGGGGGCAGTTACCTGACATTCCACATAAGACAGACAAATTTGGATTAGGGTTCACTACCGCAGGCCAAAAAGCTATGCGCCATTCAAAGATTGAAAGGGCACCAGTCAAAATTTCTCCCTGCGGAATCAACGTTGTGGAGGATGAAGACAAGGAGAGCAACATTGAGGAGTGGATTTATCCAACTGTCAAGGGAGGATTGAGCAACTAGGAGGCAAAAGATTTTGTCCCCATCACTTTTGTTCATTAGTAATTTATCTGTTAAACATTTCTTATTTGGTCTGTAATATTTACTTTCAAACAATCTGTACACTATCTTTTCACCTCATGCCTTGCCCGGGGCATGTAGGTCCACTTGTAAGGGTTTTGATTATTTTTCATATCCATATGCCATGTTTAATGATTCATTGGACGTTTTTCATTTGATAAACTGCTTGTGTTCATTTTCTTTTCTTTTGCATTTTTTGTTTAAGGATGGCTATCCCTTACACACACCCACACTCACCAATGCAGGTACCCATCCACTCCGGATTCCATGGGTGACTATTCTGCTATATCTTTCAATAACTCTAAAGATCTGGTCAATCTAGCCGAGTATGAAGATGACGAAGGTTGTGAAGTACCCGGGGAACTAGCCAGACTTCTGCAACAAGAGGAAAGGGCCATCCTACCGCCTGAAGAGTCATTAGAAACTGTCAACTTAGGGACCGAGGAAGACCGGAAGGAGGTGCAAGTGGGTGCCAATTTGAAACCGAATGTCAAGGAAAGCCTGATACAGTTGTTGAATGAGCATGTTGAAATCTTCGCTTGGTCGTATGAAGACATGCCGGGTTTAGACACGGACATCGTGGTTCACCGTCTCCCCACAAGAGAAGACTGTCCACCGATCAAGCAAAAAGTTCGCCGAATGAGGCCTGACATGTCCGAAAAGATCAAAGCAGAAGTAATGAAGAAATTCGATGCTGGCTTTCTGGCTGTTACGTCCTATCCTCAATGGGTCGCTAACATTGTGCCAGTACCTAAGAAAGATGGCAAAGTCAGGATGTGTGTGGACTACCGGGATTTGAATAGGGCCAGCCCTAAAGATGATTTCCCGCTACCTCATATTGACATCTTGATCGACAATACAGCTCAGCATAAAGTGTTTTCCTTCATGGATGGATTCTCGGGCTACAATCAAATCAAAATGGCCCCCGAGGATATGGAGAAAACAACTTTTGTCACACAATGGGGCACTTTCTGTTACAAGGTGATGCCGTTCGGGCTGAAGAACGCAGGGGCAACTTATCAACGCGCAATGGTAGCTTTATTTCATGATATGATACATCATGAGATTGAAGTTTACGTAGACGATATGATAGCTCGGTCACAAACAGAGGAGGAGCACCTTGAACATCTGGAGAAGTTGTTTGTCAGGTTAAAAGAATACAAGCTCAGGCTGAATCCAAGTAAATGCACTTTTGGAGTTAGGTCTGGTAAACTCCTGGGATTCATTGTAAGCAACAAAGGCATTGAAGCGATCCCGCAAAAGTAAAAGCAATACAAGAGATGCCTCCTCCCCGTACCGAGAAGGAAGTTAGAGGATTCTTGGGGCGCTTAAACTATATTGCCAGATTCATCTCACATCTGACTTCTACCTGTGAGCCAATTTTCAAACTCTTGAAAAAAGATCAGGTAGTCGAGTGGAACGACGATTGTCAAGCTGCTTTTGATATAATCAAGGAGTATTTGCTAGAACCTCCTATTCTGATGCCACCCGTCGAAGGAAGACCATTGATCATATATTTGACCGTTTTGGATAACTCAATGGGGTGTGTTTTGGGCCAGCATGACGAGTCTGGTCGAAAAGAGCATGCTATTTATTACCTTAGCAAAAAGTTTACCGACTGTGAGACTCGCTACTCACTGCTCGAGAAAACTTGCTGCGCTTTGGTATGGGCTGCTCGCCGACTAAGACAGTATATGTTGACTCATACTACCTTGTTGATTTCCAAAATGGATCCTATCAAGTATATCTTCGAAAAGCCCGCTTTATCTGGAAGGATAGCTAGATGGAAAATGATCTTAACTGAGTATGACATCCAGTACACCACCCAAAAAGCTATAAAAGGGAGTGTACTAGCTGACCATCTGGCTCATCAAGCTATCGAAGATTATCAACCCATGAGATTTGACTTCCCAGACGAGGACATCATGAGTTTGGACAACATTGAAGGTAATGGACCGTATGACGGACCCGAAAAGGGATCCCGATGGACCCTGTACTTTGATGGTGCTTCGAATGCACTTGGAAACGGTATCGGCGCGGTACTCATTTCTCCGGAAGGTTGTCACACACCTTTCACGGCCCAACTTTGCTTCAGCTGCACAAACAACATGGCTGAGTATGAAGCTTGCATCTTTGGTCTCAAGGCTGCTATAGACTTGGGGATCAAATCTTTGATTGTATTTAGGGACTCGGCTTTGGTTATCAGTCAAATCAAAGGAGAGTGGGATACCAAGCATCCTAATCTTATCCCATACAAAGAACATGTCCTGACATTGTTGCCTCATTTCGAGCAAATCACCTTCGAGCATTTCCCGCGAGAAGAGAATCAGCTAGCAGATGCTCTAGCCACAATGTCCTCCATGTTTAAACTCAACTGGGATAACGAGGCTCCCCAAATCACCATCGAGCGAATGGATGAACCTGCACATTGTCACGAGATTAATACCGAAGAAGTGGTGGAACAACCCTGGTTCCATGAAATCAAAAGGTATCTCGAGACTAGAGATTATCCTGAAGGAGCTTCCGTAAATGACAAGAAGTTCTTAAGGAAATTCGCTGCTAAGTTCTTCCTGAGCAACGGCATCCTTTACAAACGAAGCCATGATTGTGTATTACTCCGATGCGTAGATAAAGCTGAAGCAGAGTTGATCATGACTGATATACACAGAGGCACATTTGGCACTCACTTGAGCGGGCATACAATGGCTAAGAAGATCCTAAGGGCAGGTTATTACTGGTCTACCATGGAAGCTGACTTCCATCAACATTCCCGTACTTGCCACAAGTGTCAAGTCTATGCTGACAAAGTTCATATCCCTCTGGTTCCTCTCAACGTCCTGACTGCTCCGTGGCCCTTTGCAATGTGGGGCATTGATATGATTGGAGAGATCAAGCCCACGGCTTCCAACGGACATCGCTTCATCCTGGTTGCCATTGACTATTTCACCAAATGGGTCGAAGCAGCTTCCTTCGCCTCTGTTACTAAAAATGTGGTTGCCCGCTTTATCAAGCAAAATCTCATATGTCGGTATGGTGTTCCAGACAGGATCATCACAGACAACGGTACAAATCTGAATAACACAATGATCACTGCATTGTGTGAACAGTTCAAGATTTATCATCATAATTCATCTCCCTATCGGCCGAAGATGAACGGTGCTGTTGAAGCTGCGAACAAAAACATTAAGAAGATCATTCAGAAAATGACAGTCACTTACAAAGACTGGCATGAGATGTTACTGTTTGCTCTACATGGATACCGTACGACGACACGTACTTCAACTGGGGCAACCCCATTTTCTTTGGTTTATGGCATGGAAGTTGTTTTTCCTATGGAAGTCCAGATCCCTTCACTAAGGATTATGAAGGATGCAGGTTTGAATGAAGATGATTGGATGCAGACCCGACTTGATCAACTCAATCTGATCGACGAAAAGCGACTTGCTGCTATATGCCATGATCAGACGTATCAAAAGCGGATGATCAAGGCCTTTAATAAGAAAGTCAGACGTCAAGTGTATCAAGTCGTAGATCTCGTAATCAAGCGGATTATCTTGCCGCAAAGTGATCCCAGGGGCAAATGGACTCCTACATATGAAGGACCATTTGTGATCAAGAGCATATTTTCTGGTGGTGCAATGATTCTGACCACCATGGACGGCGACGATTTGCCGCACCCTGCGAACGCAGACATAGTCAAAAGATACTACGCATAAAATGACCCGACAAGTCGAAAACCCGAAAGGGCGGCTTGGGCAAAATGGGCATCCCGGTGGACCGAAAACCCGAAAGGGCGGTTCAGGCAAAAATTAGGGATAAAAACAAAAAAAATCTGTACACCCGGCAAGTTGAAAACCCGAAAGGGCGGCTTGGGCAAAAAGGGGTTTCCCGTTGGATCGAAAACCCGAAAGGGCGATTCAGGCAAAAGTTAGGGAATTAAAGAGTATGACTATGTCTCGCCGGATCACTTCAAAGACAACCTCTTCATCAACCAGCTCCAGGCTTCTGATCAATCCAGTCATTGGCCAACGAAGCATTGAATGGACAGATATTCAGAATTGTGAAAGCTATAGCGGAATGGAATCCCATGGAATTATTTCACATAGCCATCTTTATTTTGTATAAATCTTTCAATATTTACGACAAAATCCTCTTACTAGGATGATTGTCTCCTTTGTACAAATATACTCATAGAAAATCAATACAAATACTTTTCCCAAAAAATTTGTGTTATTTCCTTTTCTTTTCTCTTGCACTATTGTTTTATTTTGAGAAACGTCCAATGTTTTGTTAAATAGGCATATGCATTTGAAACATAATCATTTCCTTATGAGTCAGGAAAGAGGATTACTGATAGGACAAAGGAACAGTTGGATATCTTGATACCCTTCAAAGAAAACCCCCGAAGATTTGGAATCCATAGCAAGTCTTGAAGCTTATCCCCAGTAGATTCTGGAAGCTTTCCCCCTACGAAGTGCGGACGTCTCTCCCGAGTTTTATTCAAAGTTATTCCTCACAAGGGCTTATAACTGGGTTATCCTCAGCTTATTGTAACGGAAGATCACACTCGCCAAAATTCTTCCTATCCCCAGCGGAGTTCATCAAGATTCCCCAACGTAACTTATCTTTACAATCCCCCAGCCAGAGGATCCTCCGGAATTCAATTCCCCTCAAAGTTTAAGTTTCAGAATCCCCAGCGAAGCCAGACTAATGAACCTTCTCCCCACAGAGTTTTAGGAGAACAAATTTTGAGTTCCCCAGTGAAGTCGCCAGAGATGCTTCCCGCCAAACTGAAGATTCTCAGTCTTGCATCCCCAGCATGAGTCTACTAGATTGGCACTCCCCGGTAGAAGTCATCAGGAACTCCTCAGAGGCTTGATATACAACCCAAGCTCCTTGTTCCCCAGCAACAGCCAAGGAATTGTTCTTCCCGGCAGCAGTCAAGATGCTTTTATCTTCAGCCATCCAGGATTCATCTATCACCAGCAAGACAGCTCATCAGCTTGCATGCGCATTCATTACATTCATATCATAAACACTAATATAACATATACTGTATCATACATTTCATGCGACATAATTTTTGTGGTTAGCTAACATTTTGTCCTTTTCAGGATAAGAATAAAGGGCCCTCATTAACAGTTTCAGATGCAGTTTTACACGGACTCATCATCAGGCAACCCTACACCGGTTCCTCCTCAAATTTCAAGACTTCTGAAAACAGTTTACGGGTCCTCCAAGTAACGGATGTTAACCTATCGCTTGTTCAGTTTCTTCTCCAGATTTCTGAAAACAGTCTATGGATTCTTCCCAACAACGGATGTTAATCTATCACTTGTTCAGATGCAACCTTTGAAAACAGCTTACGGACGCTTCCCAACAATGGATGCTGCTCTATTGCTTATTCAACTCCAAGATTTCTGAAAACAGTTCACGAGTTCTCCAAGTAACGGATGTTAACCTATCGCTTGTTCAGACTCTTCTCACCTTTGAAAACAGTTTACGGACGCTTCCCAACAACGGATGCTGCTCTATTGCTTATTCAACTCCAAGACTTCTGAAAACAGTTTACGGGTTCTCCAAGTAACGGATGTTAACCTATCGCTTGTTCAAGTTTCTTCTCCAGACTTCTAAAAACAGTCTATGGTTTCTTCCCAACAACGGATGTTAATCTATCACTTGTTCAGATGCAACCTTTGAAAACAGTTTACGGATTCCTCCCAACAACGGATGTCAATCTATTGCTTATTCAGACCCCCAGTTCGAAGATGGTCCAAAGCATGGACGCCTTCCTGATACTCATTCCAGATGGCATCTTTAAGCCCATCCCCGACAAGTTTCTGTCACCCCTCAAGATGGCATCTCTAAGCCCATCTCCAAATGGCATCTCTAAGCCCATTCCCGCATCCATTGCTTTGACGAGTGCAAATTTCCGGGCACTCTAGTGTCCAATCTCCTTTTACCCTCGAGTCACGAAAGGCAAACTTGCCAATCTAACTCTTCGGATTCAAGAAGATTGAACAGGGGCAACTGTTGTACCCCAAAATTTTCCCTCCCATTTCTCATTGATTTCTCATCACAAAGCCCTTGAAGATCAGGGTCCAGTTAGGGTTTCATCTGTTCAAGACTTCTCCTTGCACTGCTGACCCAAATTAGGGTTTGTGTTTGCACAAAGATGTTTTGACCCAAAATGCCTAAGATAACTTTCTTGCTTCATATTGGATTCATAAGTTTATCCACATCAAGTTTCAAGTCTTGATTTCAAGTTTTGCCCAGTCAATTGAACAGTTGACCTAGAAATCAGCTGTATTAGGGAAAAAGTCAACTGTGGCCAATTGACAGTCAAACCTCATGAAAATTGACCCACATCAACATTATGAACTCCTATGAACCATTTGATCAAGTTGGGATCACAATTCCACAAGAAATTTGATCAGATCACCAAAAGGGCAAAATGGTCATTTTTAGGGTTTTGACTGCACAAAGGCAATTTTTGACTGTTTGACCCAACCAATGGCAAACCAAGCTCACATATGGACTCAAGGACCCCACGGAATTATCTTGACATGCTCAACAAACTCAAAAGATCCCAAGTACACAAGATTGACAGTTGAATTTCCCAGTCAATTGATCAATTTTGACTGTATACTGAAAAGTCAAACTTTGACTTTTTGGTCAAAATCAAGAGTCAAGATTCATTTTTCATCAAAACATGCCAAATCATGAAACTTGTTCACCAAGAAATCAAAAAATGCAAATTAGGGTTAGAAATGAGAATTTTTCATAACTTAGAATTTTTCTAAGTTATGAAAAACCCTAATTTTTTCCCAACTTTGCCCCACTTTCTCACCAAGATCTATTTGGATTCAAGCAAAAGTCAAAACATGAAAGTTGTAGCTTGTTGCATAATCTACAACTTTGATTCACAAAGTTTTCCCAATTGAGGCTTGTATCTCATGTTACAAATTTTTGAATAAGGGCACTAAACCATTCTTAACTTAGTGAAATTTTAACCTATTTTGACAAGGTTTTCTACCCAACTTCAAGGCCATTTTCCATACACTTCCACTTGGAATTTCAATTTTAATTTCAAAGATGGATTGTAGTACACATTCCAAGCTTTCCAAAATGTCCAAGAACTTCTCAAACAACCTCATAACTTGAGAGAATCGAATTTCATAATATGGCAAAAACTCACTTTTGAATTGGCTATTTTCCATGTTCATAATTTATGCAAACTTCTCAAACCAGCATGCCCCTTGATTACAGGTCCTTAAACCATCCAACACTCAATAATTTAATGCATGTTTATTGTGCTAAGACCTTGTTTCATGAGTTCAAGCATTGCCTAAAGGATTAATCCCAAATTGGAAAAAGCATTATATCCATTTTTGCAAAAGTTTCACTTTATGTCATGATGCAAATCCACAAGTACAGATGAGATCTAATTGGCACAAGATTATGAGCAAAACACTCTGATCAAGGAGAGATTATGCAGCACATTAGGGGGCCTCTACTGACCTAGAACACAACTTGGGCATTTGTTGCTTAAAGTGTAAGTAACATTGCATTTTGTAAGACAACTCTCATATCAGCTTACAAACACTTAAGCAAACTTGTAAAACACATCCAGGACATCCCAACTAAGCTAGTACACGACCCTAACATCCCTCATACACTCCCAATCCCAGAATCACCTTCAAACTGCAAGAACAGGGCAGGGCCTGCAGTTTGAGTGTCATCTCTCATTCCTCTCAAGCTTTCTTGCCCAAACCAGTTCACACACCTTCCATACCATCTATGCAAGCTAACCAAGACTTGAAACACGACCTGTAATTCTTCTAACAAGTTCCACCATTTTCACTTTTTCATTTTGCAGTTGAAGTTCTACAGCTCGATTCAAGGTGTCTCAAGGGAAAGTAAATATTGGAACAGCATCACCACACCTCAAGGAAGCTATACCAACCATCACCTTGCACTGAAAGCTTCCCCATTGCCAGATAGAACTTCAACTGAACAGGTACTTTGGTGAACTTCTAACTCTTAGTATAGGCATCATTAGCTCTAGGTTTGTGAATAAGAAATGTTCTACTCATGCCACTGAACCTGTACATGCTTTTACTTTTCATTTCTTTTGCTTGAGCTGTGAGAATTTAAGGTTTGAAAATGACAGAAAACTTAGGTCAGGATTTGGGGGAGAAGAAATTCTCTCTCATCTTAGAGAGTTAAAACAAGTTATGCATATGGTTGGATTCGTCTCTTGATGCTGAACATTTTTTATGTTGTGAGTTTTCATTAACAAGCCAGGAATCAGGACGTTTGAATGGTGGAACAAGGCGCGCGTTTTTGTGATATTTTCTGGCCAGAGGTTGAAGAAAGGTTAACTGGGCTGGGCTTGCTTTGCATTTCCTTTTCACACCATACAATTGCTTCTGAGCCCCCTGAGCCCATTTGGTTTATTTTTAATATTTTTTGACTTTTTCTTTTTTTGATTGACTTATTTATTTTTTCTCATGATATTAAAAATATAAAAAATATTTTTCTCACCATTTTTGAATTTATTAGGCATTTATTTGATTTTTCTTTTAGTTTGTACATAAATAAATAAATGCATATACTTTTTATTTAAAATACTAAAATAGTGCAAATACATTTTTATACACTTTCATTTTATTTTACTTTCTGAAAAATATTTTATAGAAAAAATACCCTTTTTTATTAAATATTAAATATTATTAATTAGTATATATAATACATATTTTGTAAATAATATAAATAAATACATACATATGTTAGTATACTTAGAATAAAATACCAAAAATATACATATTTTATTTTATTAATATTTAACATAAAAAATACATTTTTCACAAATAGACTTCATTTTTTATTTTATTTTTGTATGTAAATAATAAATATTGTATATATTGAATAAATAATGCATTTTATTTTGTAAACTAGGGTTTTTGACCTAAAAAATGAAAATACTCCAAATACTTTTATTTTTATTTTTGTGACATAAATAATACTTTTTTTTCATACATATAAAAATTCTTTTTACATCTTGCATATTTATTTCATTTCCATTTAATTTATGCCTTTAATTATATTGTAAATATTCAAAGAAAATGATGTAATAGCTAGGTTTAATTTCTTGTCTAAATACCCCCCATTTGAAACATTTGTACCCCCCTCCCCATATTATTGTGTTGTAATAGTGTAGGAATTTAAATTTCGCACTTTAATGCTTTCTAAACATACCATGCTAGAGTTAGGGTTTTGTATGTAAATAAAACGAACAAAATAGTTTTGACCTAATTTCAAGATAATCAAGCATGAAAATGGACAACACATTTCACACTTGCACCCCTAGGGTATTCCACTTTGTTGCCTTCAAAAAATTGGGCCATATTGCATGTTAGGTTTCTTTGGGTAAAACAAACAATCAAACGATCATAGTCCCTCGATGACGCTTTCGAAAAGTTGCCTAAAATGATCAAGTCCCTTTCAAAGAGAAATTGCCCAAAGAGACTTAGCACTATTGCAATCATGGTCTAAACGATGACCCGCGCCTGTCCCTTTCACCTCCTAATGCAAGATTGTCCACCAAATACAATGGTGGAACAAAATTGTCAAAAGGTTTAAAACATAACAAGAATCTTTGAGAAAACTTTAGGGTAGAGAACTCTTAGGTACTTGTCAATTTGCAAAGAAAACACTTGCCTAATTTCAAACCACACTTCACAAATACTTTCAAAACAAACTTTCAAAAAACCTTGAAACATCTTTTCAAAAGACAAAACACCTTTTGTAAAACATTCGAGTAAAGAATTGTTACAAGGGTAGCCTATACAAGGCATCTTTTCAAAACATTTTCAAAACCACACACAAAGCACCATTTCAAACAATTGAAAACCAAGGCAAGTTGATCTAAGCAAGTACCTAAGAGCCCATGGATAACCATGGATAGAAAGGGTGCTAATACCTTCCCTTTCTATAATCTACTCCCCGAACCCAAGAAAATATCTCAAAGGTTTTTGCTGTGCTTTTTAAAACTTTCCTTAGGATAAAATAAAAAGTCGGTGGCGACTCTTGATCAACCGAAACATTTGCGAAAACAAACGCAAAACCCTAGTCAGTTCTCCCACCGTACCACAGAACTGGCGACTCTGCTGGGGATGCTTAAAAAAAAAGTGGAGTAACCTTAGGGCTTAGATCACCCTCTTGCATGATAAATTGTTTGAATTGTTTGCTTTATATCTTGGCTCTATTGCTTGGGTTTACAATCCTACACCCGGATTTTGGGAAAAATTCATAGATAGCAATACGTTGTGGAAACTGTGCGGGGTATACCGACACAGTCGAAGCAATAGCTATATTAGTGCGACATATTTATGAGTACCGGTAACCCTTGAGTTCAATCAAGGAGAGTACGGGGCCGCTGAGTGATGTCACTAAGCACTAATGACCTAGAACCTTACTTGACCATCTTGGCCTTTTATTAGGGGTAGTGAGATGACCGGCTTTGGTGCAGTCCGAAGTTGGTAGATACTCGATACTACACTCATTGAGGGTTGTTTTCTTGGAATATTTTGGTCGCTAGTTAAGTGGCTAAACCAAAACAATGAACAATGAAAACAATCCTGTGATATTGAGCTCCTTAGAACCCGGTTACTGTTTATAGGACAGGTTTTTAAGCCAACTACACTCAAGAGGGTACTTACCAATGAAACCCCATGCAAGCCTGAAACTAGGGTTTGGTGTGATTTGCTTGTACATATGTTTTGTGCATACATCATAAACAAAGCATCATATGCATTCACTAACCATTTCAAGGGTTTGGATCTTCATCTTTGTTCCTGTTTTGTAGGTCATGGAAATTCCTCGCAGAAACACCATCCAAGTCAGCCTTGTGAGGATCCCTCCTCAACTCAAGGAGCTCACCTCAAGAATTCCGGAAAATTCATCCTTCAGTGAAAGACATGGTAGACTGCTCAGCCTAGTCAACACCAACATTGAAGAAGACATGATGAAAGTTCTATTCCAGTTCTTTGACCCTCTTCACCACTGTTTCACTTTCCCTGATTATCAGTTGGTACCCACTTTGGAGGAGTTTTCTCAACTCCTAAGAATTCATATCCTTAATCAAATACCCTTCAACGGTACGGAAAAGGAACCAAAG
This sequence comes from Vicia faba, assembly GCA_948472305.1. Taxonomy (NCBI): domain Eukaryota; kingdom Viridiplantae; phylum Streptophyta; class Magnoliopsida; order Fabales; family Fabaceae; genus Vicia; species Vicia faba. The sequence continues at coordinate 681,699,163 of OX451736.1, forward strand.
CCGGAAGATGTTGCTCTAGCATTACATCTACAGCCATCCAACATCAAGGGGCATTGGGAAACCAGAAGCGGCGTCAAGGGATTCTTAGCAAAATTCTTGTTTGAGAAGGCACAAGAATGTTGGAATTCATTGGACCTACAAGCCTTTGAAGAGATTATGGCACTCCTTATCTATGGGTTAGTCTTGTTCCCAAATCCTGACCAATTGGTAGATGTCAACGCCGTCAAAATCTTCTTGTCCAGGAATCTAATACCAACATTGCTTGGGGACATCCTTCACTCATTTTACACACGAACAATGAGAAAGAGGGGTGTTCTCATGTGCTGTACTCCTCTCCTTGCAAGGTGGTTTATTTCGCACCTTCCATAATCTGTCTTGAAGAATGACCAAGGCTCAAGGTGGTCCCAACGGTTGATGACTCTTACTCACTCTGATGTACATTGGTGTTCTCGGTCCAGAGAAAATGTCATCATCGTCGATCGTTGCGGAGAGTTTCCTAATGTTCCTTTACTTGGAATTAGGGGAGGTATCACCTACAACCCTTGCCTAGCTTTGAGGCAATTTGGATATGCACGGAGGGATGGCCCTCATGACATGTTGATTCCTGGCCTAGTTTTTTACTTCGACAACGATGCGCAAGGACTTCGCCAAAGGTTCATCAGAGCTTGGGGAAAACTTAACAAGGTTGATAGCAAGACTCTGGGACACAAGAATTCCATCCCTCTTGAGCCCTATCTCAAGTGGGTACGAGCCCGAGCCCAAAGTCTAATGATGCCTTATCCTCATGTACTCCCAGTAATTAAAGAGCCCGTCAATGAAGGAGAGGTTCCCTACACCATCCTACATCCAGACATGCCTACATCGTGGGAGGAAATGCAGAAAAGTTGGATTCAGCTCAAAGAGGAACGGAATACTTTTGAAGCTAGCTTCTACGCCAGTGAGAAGAAGGTTCTAGAGCTTACCCGCCGACTCCATGAGCAAGAGGCCCTCAACACCTACATCGCACCAAAGAGGATGCGCAATGTCTTTTTTCCTTAAGAAGTTATTTTGTAATATTTGGCCCATGGGGCATTTATGTACTAACAAATTTCTTCTTATTAATATGACGTGCGTTCTTCTTTGTCTGAAACAATTTTGAATGTTTTAAATCCTTGAATGCATTGCATACATAAGCATACCATTCATCATGTGCATAAGCAGGTCTCACTCCAGGTTTCCTTATCTGTCTGCTGTTTATTTCAGTAGGATGGATCTCGAGCAAACAGTCAAAGACCTACAAGCTCAGAATGCACAGTTCCAGCAACTCCTGATGACCTTGGCTAAGGGTCAGGAGGATATCAAGACTCAATTGGGGAATAAGGACCCAGTGAAAAAGAAGAAAAAGAGGATTGGGGTGGCTACTTTGGGGAGAAGATTTGACGGAGAAGCTCGGAGAGTGCTTGAATTTCCTCTTATCTCTAATGAAGGGACCAGTAAAAGAGATGGAGCTGCGGTGCCTTCCGAGTCCGATGCGGAAGAGGAAGAGGTTGAAGAGGATGAAGATTATTCTGACCAGCAATACCCTCCAGCTGATGATAAATACAAGGGTTTAGAAGACAGATTGGCCGCCATGGAATTACAAAGAGTACCGGGTTTGGATTTTGAAGACTTGGGTTTGGTTGCCGGGATTGTGATTCCCCCAAAATTCAAAGTGCCAGTGTTTGTGAGGTATGATGGGCTGTCCTGTCCAAAAATGCATCTCAGGTCCTACGTGAGAAAGATTCAACCCTATACGGCAGATAAAAACCTCTGGATTCATTTCTTTCAAGACAGCCTTTCGGGAGCTCAGTTGGAGTGGTTTTATCAGCTAGAAGGAACCAGTGTCAGAAATTGGGAAGATTTGGCCACCGCTTTTTACAAACAATACCAGTATAATTCTGACCTTGCTCCTACTCGTACCCAGCTTCAGGGTATGTCATTAGGAACAGGCGAGGGATTCAAAGAATATGCATAAAAATGGAGGGATTTGGCTGGCAGGGTGCAGCCTCCCTTAACCGACCGTGAACTCGTTGATATGTTTCTTGGGACCCTATCTGGGCCATTTTTCAATCATCTAATTGGTAATTCTTCCGCGGGGTTTACCGATTTGATCTTAACAGGCGAAAGAATAGAAGCTGGCATCAAGTCAGGAAAGATTCAGAAGGGTGTTGCTGCAAGTGTTGAGAAGAAACCTTTTAAGAAGGAAACAGCTGTGGTATATTCTCAAAGAAGAGCAGGAAAGATGGAGCGTCAGCCAACTGTGGGGGCCGTAATGATTCAAAACACTCCGAGTGAGCAGCCTCGCTATAACCAGTCCAGACCAAATCAACAGCGGGTGGAACGGCCACAACGGCAGTTCACCCGTATTAATATGACTCCAGCGCAAGTGCTTCCCCATCTATTGAAGTTGAATCTCGCCACCATCAAGGAGGCACCAAAGAATGTGAATACCTCCTCTCCACATTATCATGCCAATGCTAAATGCGCCTACCATTTAGACAGTGTTGGACACGACACCAATGATTGTTGGGCCCTCAAGCATAAAATCCAAGACCTGATAGAGGCCAAGGAGGTAGAGTTTGACGCTCCAGAGAAGCCTAATGTGATATCTGCACCCATGCCAAAGCACGGCCGAAATGTCAATGTCATTGAAGAAGATTTGTATGTTGCTGATGTCAGTGATCTGACTACTCCACTGCTAACCATTAAGTTGAATTTGTTAAGGGCCAGGATCTTCCCGGGATGTAAAGAAGATTGCTATTGTTGTTACTCTCTGCCGTTTGATTGTCCGTTACTGAAGAAAGGCATCCAAGGCCTTATGGATAGTCGACAAATTTTGTTTGAAAAAGTTTCTGTTGTTCCAGTTCATACTGAAGATGTCTCAATCATAACCATTCACGCCAATCTTTCCAAGGCCGTCAAAAAGCCTGTTAAGATTACACCAGCTACGAAATCTGTTCCTTTGAAGATAACAATGCCAGGGCCTGTTCCCTATGTTTCTGAGAAGTCGATACCTTGGAACTATGGCGGTGACGTCTACTACCATGGTATCAAACAAATCGAAATAATTGAAGAAAGTTCGGATGATGAAGAAGCCAGCATTAGTAACATTGCGGGCACTAGCAAAATCACCAGGAGCGGGAGAATATTTTCTCCAGAGATTGCCCCTCCAAGAGCAGTCTTTGGACCCTCATCAGCTGACAAGGTCGTCCCTGTACCAATAAAACTTTCTGCTAGAACTCCTTTGATTGAAGACGTTGTTGTTCCTAGTACAGTCTCTCCTACCGCTGCTGACAAAGGTAAGGGAATCCAAGATGAGCTCGTCAGGACGAGGGCTCAACCCTTGATCATCCCGGAAACCTCCAAGAAGGAAATGGATGAGATTTTGAGGATAATCAAAAGAAGTGATTACGATGTGGTAGAACAGCTGGGGCAAACCCCCTCCAAGATTTCCATGCTAGCACTACTACTTTGCTCGGAAGCGCACGCTAAAGCTCTGATAAAATTCCTGAAGGCAGCCCATGTGCCCCAGGAAACCTCTGCGGATCAATTTCAAAATTGCGTGGCTAGCCTGACTGTGGACAATGGATTAGGTTTTTCTGATGTCGACCTAACTCCTAAAGGTAGAAACCACAATGATGCTTTGCACATTTCAGTCGAGTGTCGAGGAACTACTCTCGCACACGTCTTGGTTGACACTGGTTCGTCGCTGAATGTGTTGCCTAAAAAGGCCTTGGACCGACTAGATTGTGAGGGGTTGGAATTGAAGCCGAGTGATATTGTTGTCAGAGCTTTCGATGGTTCGAAGAGAATGGTCCATGGAGAAGTTGAAATTCCCATCAAGATAGGCACTGAGGTGTTTAAGTCTACTTTCTATGTGATGGACATTCGTCCGTCATACTCTTGCTTGCTGGGTAGGCCTTGGATACACCATGCTGGGGCAGTCACCTCCTCCTTACATCAGATGTTGAAGTATCCTGTCAAGGGAAAGATCATTACTGTCCATGGCGAAGAGGAGTACATGATTAGCCACTTGAACTCTTTCTGATATGTGGAGGTCGAAGGGGAGTTCATTGAGACGCCTTTTCAGCATTTCGATGAAGTCCTTCCTGAGAATACAGTAGCAAAGGTGGCAGCTGAGACACCGAGGCAGATGGCCAGGATGGCATCTCTGGAGGATGCAAGGGCCGCAATAAAAGAAGGGAAGAATTCAGCATGGGGGCAGTTACCTGACATTCCACATAAGACAGACAAATTTGGATTAGGGTTCACTACCGCAGGCCAAAAAGCTATGCGCCGTTCGAAGATTGAAAGGGCGCCAGTCAAAATTTCTCCCTGCGGAATCAACGCTGTGGAGGATGAAGACAAGGAGATCAACATTGAGGAGTGGATTTATCCAACTGTCAAGGGAGGATTGAGCAACTGGGAGGCAAAAGATTTTGTCCCCATCACTTTTATTCATCAGTAATTTATCTGTTAAACATTTCTTATTTGGTCTGTAATATTTACTTTCAAACAATCCGTACACTATCTTTTCACCTCATGCCTTTCCCGGGGCATGTAGGTCCACTTGTAAGAGTTTTGATTATTTTTCATATCCATATGCCATGTTTAATGATTCATTGGACGTTTTTCATTTGATAAACTCTTGTGTTCATTTTCTTTTCTTTTGCATTTTTTGTTTAAGGATGGCTATCCCTTACACACACCCACACTCACCAATGCAGGTACCCATCCACTCCGGATTCCATGGGTGACTATTCTGTTATATCTTTCAATAACTCTGAAGATCTGGTCAATCTAGCCGAGTATGAAGATGAAGAAGGTTGTGAAGTACCCGGGGAACTAGCCAGACTTCTACAACAAGAGGAAAGGGCCATCCTACCACATGAAGAGTCATTAGAAACTATCAACTTAGGGACCGAGGAAGACCGGAAGGAGGTGCAAGTGGGTGCTAATTTGAAACCGAATGTCAAGGAAAGCCTGATACAGTTGTTGAATGAGTATGTTGAAATCTTCGCTTGGTCGTATGAAGACATGTCGGGTTTAGACACAGACATCGTGGTTCACCGTCTCCCCACAAGAGAAGACTGTCCACCGATCAAGCAAAAAGTTCGCCGAATGAGGCCTGACATGTCCGAAAAGATCAAAGCAGAAGTAATGAAGCAATTCGATGCTGGCTTTCTGGCTTTTACGTCCTATCCTCAATGGGTCGCTAACATTGTGCCAGTACCTAAGAAAGATGGCAAAGTCAGGATGTGTGTGGACTACCGGGATTTGAATAGGGCCAGCCCTAAAGATGATTTCCCGCTACCTCATATTGACATCTTGATCGACAATACAGCTCAGTATAAAGTGTTTTCCTTCATGGATGGATTCTCGGGCTACAATCAAATCAAAATGGCCCCCGAGGATATGGAGAAAACAACTTTTGTCACACAATGGGGCACTTTCTGTTACAAGGTGATGTCGTTCGGGCTGAAGAACGCAGGGGCAACTTATCAACGCGCCATGGTAGCTTTATTTCATGATATGATACATCATGAGATTGAAGTTTACGTAGACGATATGATAGCTCGGTCACAAACAGAGGAGGAGCACCTTGAACATCTGGAGAAGTTGTTTGCCAGGTTAAAAGAATACAAGCTCAGGCTGAATCCAAGTAAATGCACTTTTGGAGTTAGGTCTGGTAAACTCCTGGGATTCATTGTAAGCAACAAAGGCATTGAAGTTGATCCCGCAAAAGTAAAAGCAATACAAGAGATGCCTGCTCCCCATACCGAGAAGGAAGTTAGAGGATTCTTGGAGCGCTTAAACTATATTGCCAGATTCATCTCACATCTGACTTCTACCTGTGAGCCAATTTTCAAACTCTTGAAAAAAGATCAGGTAGTCGAGTGGAATGACGATTGTCAAGCTGCTTTTGATAGAATCAAGGAGTATTTGCTAGAACCTCCTATTCTGATGCCTCCCTGTGGACATATAATAGCGTAGGACTTTACTTTCTTTATCGCTTTATATTGCATGAATGAATAAAGGTAATTAAGATAAAAACCAAAAATGACAAATAATGCTTTTCAAAAACAAGACAAAATAAAGCTTGATCCAACGTTAAGTCTTTTTATAAATAAATTCCAAATTGAACCCCGCACGTGAATGCTTGGTCCAACTCCAAATACTTCATCCCATTCCATTCACCATACACCATCAACACCATGTTCCATCATCCATTATCATAAGTAACAATTAAAACTAGGGTTAAATATGTTTTTGGTTCCTATAAATATCTCAAATTTCATTTTTAGTCCTTTTTAAAATAATGACATGTTTTAGTCCCTACAAAATTATTATGCATGTAGTTTTAGTCCGTGTTGTTAAACTAATGTGTATTTTTGAAAAATTATTTTGTAGATATGTTTAAAACATTATAAAAAGTTCTTTGGAAAAAAATAAATTCAAAATTTGATTTCTAAGTCGAGATTTTCATTATTTTTATCAATATCTTTTGAAATTTAAAAAAATCATATTTAATTCTTCTCATTTTAAAAAATTCTAAAATTTAATAAAGAAAAATTTTATAGTATTCTAAACACGTATGAAAAATATTATTCAAAAATTTTAAAGTTTAAGGGTAATTAAACAGTTTTTAAAATTTTAGAAAATAGCAGGGACTAAATTTGGATGAACAAAAAATTTTTAGGGACCAAAATTTGTCATTTTTTTAATAGGGATTAAAAATGAAATTATAGATATTTATAAGGATAAAAAATATATTTAACCCTTAAAACTAAAACCCTTGATCCATATATCAAGGTGGCACTTTTTTTCAAAACTCTTTTCACAATAAAAATGGAACAGAAAAGGAAGTGATTGGGTGCATACCTCTTCCTTCTCCAAGTGTTTAGATACTACTATCGAGCTCTTTGTCTAAGTGGTTGCATTCCAAATCAAAACACTCTAAAATAAGACAAGTAAAGTTATTCTTTATTGAACTAAAAAGAAGATGACCATGTACAAACCTCTTCTCTTTTGAGTGTTAGGGTGTTTGCTTTAGAGCTCATTATACGAATACTCGCCTTTCAATGAGGGAACACAACTATACTTGCCGCGCCTTTTCTTAACAAAAATTTTGGATTCACATCCATACTAAAATCAATCACAACTCATCAAACTTATTTTTCCTCTGAAGGGCATGCAAAATCAAACTCTTTTCGAAAAGGACATGTTATTTCCGTTCTACCGCAATACAAATAACTCATAAGGCTCTCAAGTACGAGCGGTAACGTCTAACTACTAGAATACAAATGTAGCACCGTCCACTAAAAACAATCAACAAACACTTATTTTCTAATCCACGAACTACGACGGTATGATTTCTCATCGCACATTGAGGGTATGTAGGCACAAGATTCATGAATTCTTGGCGAGCACACTAATTTAAAACTTATTTTCCCCATAATTAAACCCATGTAATAAAGAAATAATCGCAAGTAAACCTTTTAATACCCTTACCCGAGAAACAAATAAAATGGTTCTCGTAAAGTACAACGGACGTGAGCGGTGCTAATACCTTCCCCTAGCATAATCGACTCCCGAACTCGAATTTGGTTGCGAGACCATTTTCTTTCACCTTTAGGGGTTTTCTCTATATTTTCCCTTTCCTTTGGAATAAATAAAGTTTAGTGGTGACTCCGTATTTTTTCGCGGCGCGATAGTTGGCGACTTTGCTGGGGAACATTCTCCTAAGTGAGTCAAGCCTACTTTTGTTTGCTTTCTTGTTGGGTGTTTATTGCTTTTATTGCTTTCCTTATTATGTTTATTGTTCCATTATTTATATATATATATATATATATATATATATATATATATATATATATATATATATATATATATATATATATATATATATATATATATATATATATATATATATATATATATATATATATATATATATATATATATATATATATATATATTTGGAACTTTATGGTTGTGTATTATGAGGAAAGCTCTCTACTTGAGTTTGAGAAAAGACATAAGTTAGGAGGGGTTGCATATTGATCTGCGAGACCTTGGACTCGTTGGGTTGGTGCGACAATTCAACTCAGATGAGATCCCTCGGGAATATTACTGTATTATGATCAGTCTTTCTGGAAGTAGTATTTTCGACCTCGATATATGATTTTGGAGAAATTTATAGAACCATAATCCAAAGGCTATCGAGACATCACTCCGAGCATATCCTCTTGAGGATGTTACCGTCTTACGAACCGTCACTCTGAAGGTAATATTTTCAAGATCTATGATTTCGGGGCCATGTAAGAAAGCTCTAGGAACATCCCTCGTGATTTCTTATCAACCTATAAGACATTGGACTTGTTGGGTTAATACATAAATCACACCCCAGAGAAGATCTTTTGAAGGTCTTACTATCTTGTGATCAGTCGTTGTGGTGGTAACACTTTCAAATAGGTCTATGACTCTGGAAACCCTGTTAACCCTAGAGCCAACCCATGGGGAGATTACCTAACCTATGAAACCTTTATCTCTGTGTATAGTGATCTGAATGTTACAATGATTACAAACCTGATTCATTCATTCATAACACATAAAAACTAAAAAGTAAATCATTACATGCACCATTCATGCATTTCATATTCAAAATTCAAACCTCATACCATCTTTCGTCCATGGCCAGCTAGCTGATTATCCGACACACGCTTAGATATGGAAGCATGTCTCAGATGACTATGGAAGAACTTCAGCAAGGCCAGGAACTGTTGAGGGGGGAGGTCAACCAGTTGAAGAATCATATGAGATTGATCATTGAGATTGTGCAAACATTGTTGAGGAAAAAAGGAAATCCCACACCAACTTCTGTAGCATATGTGATCACTCTTACGCTAATACCTAGCTTCACTGCTTATCAGGAGCTGCCTCACGAGTATCATTCGCAACCTTGATTTCCAAGGCCTCTCTATCAGTAGACATTGTGTGACACTCCAAATAATCCGATTATTAAATAATTAGAATTTTTAATTATTAATTTAATTGGAAATTTAATTATTGGTATTTTTGGATTATTGGAATTAATTTAATTAATTAAAGGAAAGAAGTATTGGTGGTGTGAAGAGTGATTAGAGGGTGTGAGGGGTAAAATACTCTACTCTTACTAATTACTAATTTAATTATTTTATTGGAATAATAAAAGGAGTATTAAAAGGAAAAAAGAAGAGAAAGAGAGTTATTTTGGAATATTCATCATACGTGCATTTGAGAAGAGGAAAAAGAAGGAGAAAACCGGAAGCGTCAGAATTCGAAGAACCCACAAGGTAAGGGGTGATTTCGATTAGTTAATTAGTATTATCGGTTTAGATATTTAATAGTATGGATCATAGTATGTTAGGGAATCCCGGTTTGGAATTCTAGGGTTCCGTAGAATTGTCCCTATTGCGTCGAATTGTAGGTTGAAAACCATTAGGGTGTCAGATGATAAAAAGGAATGATGAAATAATGTTGTTTGATGTTATAATGGTGCAAAATGGATGTGTTTTGGTGTTTCTCATGTTGCAATTCGTATGGGTATGTTTGGAATTGGTTTAGAATGAATAAATGCTGTCAAAAGTGCAGAATTTGACTCTGCAGGTCGTGGGAACCAGTTCCCAGTGGGGAGGAACTGGGTTCCACTGTGTGAATTTATAAAAACTGGCAAAAATGCACGTAGGAATCGGTTCCTGTATAGGTAGGAACCGGGTTCCCATACATTTTTCCAGAAGCGTGATTTTTGAACTTCGCAGGAACCGGTTCCTGCATATGTAGGAACCGGGTTCTGCTGTAACTTTTTGAAAAATATTAAACTTGAAAATTCATAACTTTCAAACCGTAAGTCCGTTTTGAGTGCCGTTTTGGACGTTATTTCTTAAATTTAATGCTCTATTTTATAAAATGAAAAGATTTCCTAAAACCTGAAATTATTTTGAAAATTAGTCAAATCCCGGAATAAGTGATTATTGGCTAACGCACATGGGTGTGTATGTAGCAGTGAACCTGTGATGGATGGATGTATTAGTATTGTGTGAATGAAAGGCATGTTTATGTTGCTAATGATGGTGTGCCTGATCGTTGAGATATCATGTTTTTGGTTTTGGTTCAGTTATGATAAATTAATGTATTTCATAGACTGATTTGATGTTGCATGCTAGTGATGTGCGTGCATATGCATTGTTTTGGTGAAGTTAATTCCTATTGTGTGGAATTTGACTTGTATTGCCGTTAACCGATACCCGGGTGATGATGGGTGGTTAGGCTGGATTCGTGTCCGGGTGTTTATGGACGAATCGATGGTTGCTGTATCCGGTTGATGATGGATCAGTGTTGGGTGACTTGGTCACGTGTTGGTACCACATGCATTGTGTCTGCATTTTTGTTTGCATGGAATTGTAACATGTTAGGATGTCTTCCAGTGTTACAATTCTTTGGTTGATTATTGATTTGTGCATAATGACTTGTATGATTGGAACTGCGTGTTGAATCTGAATTTATGCTAAAATGGGTGAAATAATATGCTTGTGATATAATGTTGATTGAGAAGCTTATAATGCATATTAATTATGAGAAATCTCACCCTTACTTTAACAATTTCAGATTAAAGTTAGCAGCTCAGGAGTTGGTGAGGATGGCTCTAGAGCTATGTTACTTTAAGTCCGCGTGTCAGTGTCGTGCTCTGATAGGTTTTAACACTGGGGAACGTTTAGTTGAGGAATTAGTTATTATTCAATTGTTTCTTTGAATTTCATTGGGAATAATTATGTTTTGGTTTATTCCGTTTTGGTTATGGTATTTTTCTGCTGTGTAAGACATGGTCTTAATTTGATTGAATTATTTGAATAATGACCCTCAGTGTAGCATGACTACTGTTTTATTGGAAGTTTTATTTATTTCATAATTGTGACATCCCTTGTTCCGTGTTAACTCTGATGGAATATGTCTTTAATCATTGATATAATTAATATTATTCGGGGTATTTTAGAAGGGGTGTTACAATAGTGGTATCAGAGCATAGTCGGTCTTGTCTTGTATCGTTATCCCTTTTGTATGCGACTAGTGTAAGATGACACTGTCGATACTTGTGTGTTGATGAGGTTGTTTTGTAATGTTACAAGAATAATGGCCGGAAGAGGTAACGGAAGAAACGACGATGCTATTGCTGAAGCATTGGGAATGTTGGCTGGAGTACTCGAAGGGAACCAGCAGGGAGCTGTGATTGGTGTTGACCGACAATTGGGGAATTTTCAGAGGAATAATCCTCCGTTGTTTAAGGGTGCACATGATCCCGAAGGTGCTCAGAAGTGGTTGAAGGAGATCGAGAGGATCTTCAGAGTAATTGACTGTGCTGAAGGGCTGAAGGTGAGATATGGAACTCACATGTTAGCAGAGGAAGCTGATGACTGGTGGGTTGCTACCAGAACTGAAATGGAAGAAGATGATATTGCGTTGACTTGGGTTGTGTTTAGGAGGGCTTTTCTGAGGAGGTACTTTCCTGAGGACATCAGAGGCAAGAAGGAGATTGAGTTTCTAGAACTCAAGCAGGGTAACAAGACTGTCAGTGAGTATGCTTCGAAGTTTACTGAGTGAGCGAAGTATTATGCTCATTATACTAACGATGCAGATGGAGAATTTTCCAAATGTATCAAGTTTGAGAATGGTCTTCGTGATGAGATTAAGCAGGGTATTCGGTATCAGCGTATCCGAAGATTTCCTGATCTGGTTGACTGTAGTAGGATTTTAGAGGAGGATCTTGCTAGCACTAAGTCGAATGCTCGAGGGTATGTTGATAGGAAGGGTAAGCAACAGATGGATCGTGGTAAGCCTTATGATAGAAGTAATCAGAGACCCGGTGGTTGGAAGAAGTTTGGTGGAGGAGATTCTAGTTCTTCCATTAAGTGCTACAAGTGTGGTGAGACAGGACATCGTATGGTGGATTCCAAAAGTAATGATAAGAAGTGTTTCAAGTTTGGGAAACTCGGCCATGTGGCCAATGATTGCAGAGTAAGAGTGGTGACTTGTTACAACTGTGGTGAAGAAGGTCATACTCGTCCTCAGTGTACAAAACCCAAGAAGGAGCAAGCTGGTGGTAAAGTGTTTGCATTGTCTGGGTCAGAGACTAAGCCAGATGATCGACTGATTAAAGGTACATGTTTTATTAATGACATACCTTTGATTGTGATTATTGATACTGGAGCTACGCATTCTTTTATTGCTTTAGATTGTGCTAAAAGATTGAATTTGGAAATTTCTAATATGGATGGAAGTATGGTTATTGATACTCCTGCGTCGGGTTCAGTGACTACTTTGTATGTTTGTAGGAATTGTCCTATTGTGATTTTTGGTAGGGGTTTCGGTATGGATTTAGTGTGCCTACCGTTAGAACAACTTGATATCATCCTTGGAATGAACTGGTTGGAATTCAACCAGGTTCATATCAACTATTTTGCGAAGACGGTTATTTTTCCTGAAGAGGTTGGTGTCGAAGATGTGACTATGTCGGTTAAACAGATGAACCTAGCTGTGAAAGATGGTGCTGTGGTATTTATGTTGTATTCTGCAATAGAAGCGGAGGGAAAAGAAAAGAGTGATGGATTTCCAGTGGTGAATGAATTTCCAGAGGTGTTTCTGGAAGACGTTAGTGAATTGCCACCTGAGAGGGAGGTAGAATTTACTATAGATTTGATTCCTGGAACTAGTCCAGTGTCGATGGCGCCTTACCGTATGTCGGCATCTGAATTAGTGGAGTTAAAGGAACAGTTAGAGGAGTTACTTGAGAATAAGTTTATTCGTCCGAGTGTTTCGCCGTGGGGTGCTCCGGTGTTGTTGGTTAAGAAGAAAGAAGGTTCAATGAGATTATGTGTTGATTACAGACAGCTGAATAAAGTTACAATCAAGAATCGGTATCCTTTGCCGAGGATCGATGATTTGATGGATCAACTAGTTGGAGCTTGTGTATTTAGTAAGATTGATCTGAGATCTGGATATCATCAGATTCGTGTGAAGTCGGAAGATATTCAGAAAACTGCATTTAGAACGAGGTATGGACACTATGAGTATTCTGTTATGCCGTTTGGAGTTACTAATGCACCTGGTGTTTTCATGGAGTATATGAACAGGATATTTCATCCGTATCTAGATAAGTTTGTGGTGGTGTTCATTGATGATATTCTAATTTATTGGAAGAGCGATGAAGAGCATGCAGAACATCTCAGAGTTGTGTTGGAATTGTTGAAAGAGAAGAAGCTTTATGCGAAGTTGTCCAAGTGTGAATTCTGGTTAAGTGAAGTAAGTTTTCTTGTCCATGTAATTTCCAAGAATGGAATTGTTGTGGATCCTACGAAGGTAGAAGCAGTATCTCAGTGGGAAGCGCTGAAGAATGCTTCTGAGATCTGTAGTTTTCTGGGTCTTGCAGGTTATTACATGAAGTTTATAGAAGGATTTTCCAAATTAGCGTTACCGTGGACTAAGTTGACCACGAAGGGTCAGATGTTTGTTTGGGATGTTGAATGTGAGAAAGGATTTCAAGAGCTGAAGAGGAGGTTGACAAGTGCTTCGATCTTGATTTTGCCAAATCCGACTCTTTTGTTGTGTATTGTGACACATCATTAATGGGATTAGGTGGTGTGTTGATGCAAGATAAGCAGGTGATGGCTTATGCTTCGAGACAATTGAAAGTACATGAAAGGAATTATCCAACTCATGATTTGGAGTTGGCAGCTGTTGTGTTTGTTTTGAAGTTGTGGAGGCATTATTTATATGGTTCTCGGTTTGAGGTGTTCAGTGATCACAAAAGTCTGAGGAATCTCTTTGATCAGAAAGAGTTGAATATGAGGCAGAGGAGATGGTTAGAATTTCTAAAGGATTATGATTTCAGTTTGAATTACCATCCTGGTAAGGCAAACGTTATTGCGGATGCCTTGAGTAGGAAGTCCTTGCATATGTCGATGTTAATGGTCCGTGAGTTAGATTTGGTTGAGCAGTTCAGAGATTTAAGTTTGGTATGTGAAACTACTCCGAATAGTGTGAAATTGGGTATGTTGAAACTGACTAGTGGTATTCTGGAAGAAATTCGGAATGGACAGAAGTCCGATGTTGGGTTAGTTGATAAATTGACATTGATCAACCAAGGTCAAGGAGGCGAGTTCTGGATTGATGAGAATGGTGTTATGAGATTTGGTAATAGGGTGTGTGTTCCGGATGTTGCAGAGATTAGGAAGAGTATTTTGGAAGAAGGACATCATAGTGGATTGAGTATTCATCCTGGTGCTACTAAAATGTACCATGATTTGAAGAAGTTGTTTTGGTGGCCGGGAATGAAAAAGGAAATTGCTGAGTTTGTGTATGCTTGTTTGGTTTGTCAGAAGTCGAAGATTGAGCATCAGAAACCGTCAAGATTGATGGAACCGTTGTTTGTTGCGGAATGGAAATGGGATGGAATCTCTATGGATTTTGTGTCTGGTTTGCCAAGGACATTGAAGAATTGTGATTCTATCTGGGTTATTGTTGATCGGTTGACGAAATATGCTCACTTTATTCCGATAAGAATGGATTACCCGATGGAAAGGTTGGCAGAATTGTATGTTGAGAAGATTGTGAGTTTGCACGATATTCCTTCTAGTATTGTGTCGGATCGAGATCCGAGGTTTACATCTAAATTCTGGACGGGATTGCAAGAAGCTTTGGGTACTAAGTTGCGTTTGAGTTCCGCTTATCATCCACAGACAGATGGTCAGACGGAGAGAACGATTCAGTCGTTGGAAGATTTGTTAAGAGCTTCTGTGTTGGAGAAAGGTGGAGCTTGGGATAGTTATCTACCATTGATTGAGTTTACCTGCAACAATAGTTTTCATTCGAGCATTGGTATGGCTCCATTTGAGGCATTGTATGGTAGGAGGTGTCGGACACCGTTGTGTTGGTATGAATCTGGAGAGAGTGCTGTGATTGGACCGGAAATTGTCCAACAGACTTCGGAAAAGATTAAGATGATTCAGGAGAAGATGAGGACTTCTCAGAGTCGTCAGAAAAGTTATCACGATAAAAGGAGGAAAGATCTTGAGTTTAGCGAAGGAGAACATGTTTTTATGCGAGTTACTCCGATGACTGGTATTGGTCGAGCTTTGAAGTCAAAGAAGTTGACTCCACGTTTTATTGGTCTGTTTCAGATTACCAAGAGAGTTGGGAAAGTTGCTTATCAGATTGCTTTGCCGCCGTCACTTGAAAATTTGCATGATGTTTTTCATGTATCTCAGCTAAGGAATTACATTGCTGATCCGTCTCATGAGATTCGGGTAGACGATATACAGGTACGAGAGAATTTGACTGTGGAAGCGGTACCTGCGAGAATTGAGGATCGGAAGTTGAAACAGTTGCGAGGCAAGGAGATCGCGTTGGTAAGAGTGTCTTGGGGAGGACCAGCAAATGGAAATGTCACTTGGGAGCTGGAGAGTCAGATGAAGGACTCGTATCCCGAACTGTTCGTCTAAGGTATGTTTTCGAGGACGAAAACTCTTTTAGTTGGGGAGAGTTGTGACACCCCAAATAATCTGATTATTAAATAATTAGAATTTTTAATTATTAATTTAATTGGAAATTTAATTATTGGTATTTTTGGATTATTGGAATTAATTTAATTAATTAAAGGAAAGAAGTATTGGTGGTGTGGAGAGTGATTAGAGGGTGTGAGGGGTAAAATACTCTACTCTTACTAATTACTAATTTAATTATTTTATTGGAATAATAAAAGGAGTATTAAAAGGAAAAAAGAAGAGAAAGAGAGTTATTTTGGAATATTCATCATACGTGCATTTGAGAAGAGGAAAAAGAAGGAGAAAACCGGAAGCGTCAGAATTAGAAGAACCCACAAGGTAAGGGGTGATTTCTATTAGTTAATTCGTATTATCGGTTTAGATATTCAATAGTATGGATCATAGTATGTTAGGGAATCCCGGTTTGGAATTCTAGGGTTCCGTAGAATTGTCCCTATTGCGTCGAATTGTAGGTTGAAAACCATTAGGGTGTCAGATGATAAAAAGGAATGATGAAATAATGTTGTTTGATGTTATAATGGTGCAAAATGGATGTATTTTGGTGTTTCTCATGTTGCAATTCGTATGGGTATGTTTGGAATTGGTTTAGAATGAATAAATGTTGTCAAAAGTGCAGAATTTGACTCTGCATGTCGTGGGAATCGGTTCCCAGTGGGGAGGAACCGGGTTCCACTGTGTGAATTTATAAAAACTGGCAAAAATGCACGTAAGAACCGGTTCCTGTATAGGTAGGAACCGGGTTCCCATACATTTTTCCAGAAGCGTGATTTTTGAACTTCGCAGGAACCGGTTCCTGCATATGTAGGAACCGGGTTCTGCTGTAACTTTTTGAAAAATATTAAACTTGAAAATTCATAACTTTCAAATCGTAAGTCTATTTTGAGTGTCGTTTTGGACGTTATTTCTTAAATTTAATGCTCTATTTTATAAAATGAAAATATTTCCTAAAACCTGAAATTATTTTGAAAATGAGTCAAATCCCGGAATAAGTGATTATTGGCTAACGCACATGGGTGTGTATGTAGCAGTGAACCTGTGATGGATGGATGTATTAGTATTGTGTGAATGAAAGGCATGTTTATGTTGCTAATGATGGTGTGCCTGATTGTTGAGATATCATGTTTTTGGTTTTGGTTCAGTTATGATAAATTAATGTATTTCATAGACTGATTTGATGTTGCATGCTAGTGATGTGCGTGCATATGCATTGTTTTGGTGAAGTTAATTCCCATTGTGTGGAATTTGACTTGTATTGCCGTTAACCGATACCCGGGTGATGATGGGTGGTTAGGCTGGATTCGTGTCTGGGTGTTTATGGATGAATCGATGGTTGCTGTATCCGGTTGATGATGGATCAGTGTTGGGTGACTTGGTCACGTGTTGGTACCACATGCATTGTGTCTGCATTTGTGTTTGCATGGAATTGTAACATGTTAGGATGTCTTCTAGTGTTACAATTCTTTGGTTTATTATTGATTTGTGCATAATGACTTGTATGATTGGAACTGCGTGTTGAATCTGAATTTATGCTAAAATGGGTGAAATAATATGCTTGTGATATAATGTTGATTGAGAAGCTTATAATGCATGTTAATTATGAGAAATCTCACCCTTACTTTAACAATTTCAGATTAAAGTTAGCAGCTCAGGAGTTGGTGAGGATGGCTCTAGAGCTATGTTACTTTAAGTCCGCGTGTCAGTGTCGTGCTCTGATAGCTTGTAACACTGAGGAACGTGTAGTTGAGGAATTAGTTATTATTCAATTGATTCTTTGAATTTCATTGGGAATAATTATGTTTTGGTTTATTCCGTTTTGGTTATGGTATTTTTCCGCTGTGTAAGACATGGTCTTAATTTGATTGAATTATTTGAATAATGACCCTCAGTGTAGCATGACTACTGTTTTATTGGAAGTTTTATTTATTTCATAATTGTGACATCCCTTGTTCCATGTTAACTCTGATGGAATATGTCTTTAATCATTGATATAATTAATATTATTTGGGGTATTTTATAAGGGGTGTTACACATTGCCCATTCCTCAACCTAGAAAAAGGAACTAGACACAGAGTCAAATTGGTATCCAAATTAACACCAAAGCTTCCATCATCAACAGAGATGTCAGAGACAAAAGGAGCCAAAAAGAAGGTTGGATCTGGTTCCAATGCCTTATGGTCAACTATTTCCTATCTTTCTATATAACCAATTGGTTGATCTAAGAGAACATGGACCACCTCCAACAAACTTCCACCAGGTTATGATACAAACGTCAGGTTTGAATTCCACTCTGGGGCACCTGGGCACACTATTGAGAATTGTAGAACTCTGAGGTACAAAGTATAAGACCTGATTGATTTGAAGGCTATCAAATTCACATCAAGCAGCCTAAAGATAAAATGAATTCCCTTATTCGAATAAGTGCCAAGATTGCAAAAGAGCATCCCTTGAAACAGAAGATCAAGCCTGAGAAAGTCCTTTCAATACTGGAAATCATCAAATCTTTCTAGCTCTTTCATTTGCAATCTTTCTTGTTTGTTAAGCATTGGTTACATGTTAAACTTGCTTGCTTTTGAATAATAATAGTGCAATGGATATGTTTGTTTTGAAATAATTCATTCGTATTCACTCATTTTTATAAAAAAATAGACATTTCACTACATTACGATACCAAACTCTTGTTAAAAAGAAAGCGGAGGGAGAATGATGAAACATCGAAATCTCAGACAATATGCTTTTGAATAAACCCTTGCTGACGATGTATGACATTGTTTCAAATCCAAAAACATCGGAGATATAAGGGAGTTAAACCCTCGTCAACCCCTTTGAGCCTAGAAGTATGAGTTTCTTTTCTGTATGAAAAAAAACCCCAATCTTAACCAGGGGCAGGGTAGTCTTCGGTTAATTTGACCATGTGTCCAATTTTCAAAAAGGAAGATCCCATCAGAGGATCAACCATATGGTATCCCTCATCAGGAGGTCGAAAAGCACAAAGCCACAATGGTTGTCCCTCACTGACCAAGGAACAAGGAAGTGACAACCCTTTTAACAAGTTAAACAGACGAATGTCGCACAATTTGTTCAAAAAGAATAAAAAAGAATCAAAAAGAAAAAAACGAAAAATAACTCGCTAAGTCAAAAACTTGAAAACAAGTCACTTAGGAAAAAATTAGGGCATCCCAGTGGACTGTAAATTTAGAAGAATCAGTCCAGGAAAAAATTAGGGAAAACTAAAAAGAAGGAAAAAGCGAAAAGAAGGATTACAAAAGAATCCTTAGCAACAACAAATTTGTGTGACTATAAACACAAGAAAACAAAAGGGGTGACTATTACTCCAAAAACCTCATTGGTTCCTTAACCATCACAAAATCCTTTGGAAAATGCATGCTTGTGCCAAATTAGTTGAACGTAGGACTGGAGAACATCAAGGAGAAGGGGTGGGTTAAAATAAAACTTTGAGCCACAAATCCTTTTATTTTGAAACTGTGGACAATACCATATTACAAGCCTCACAAGACCTAATTGAAACACGGTTTATTTTGAAAGCATACCGCAACAAGATTGTGTTAAAATGACTCCCAATGATTTGCTAAAAACATTTGTATTAGTATAATATCCTCACATCATCTTTCATAGTGAAAAAATTGGTGTTGTAGTAATTCGCTCACCAAGGTTGCAACATCATTTCAATAAAAATTGACTTCAAAGTTGACATAATCATCGCATTAGAATTATCATTCTCACAATAAACATTCTTTGCTTGCAAGCATGCACTTGACATCAAGAAATATTTCGTAATCAGCATCAGTTGAAGAGCTCGGTCGTCTTAAGGTACAAAACGCCTCAAAACTCATCAAGTAGAGACGAATCATTTTAGGGTATGATCACAATAAAGGGTAGGTGATTTGGAGACTCCTTTGAGCAAGGGGCATACCAATTTCAACTTGATCATTTCAGAGATAAGTTTCCTGAAGACTCTTTTGAACAAAGGGCATACTACTTTCAGCTTGATTATCCAAAGAGACAAGTCGCCCATAGACTCTTTTGAGCAGGGTCAAGCCACTTTTAAATGACCCTTAGGGGCAGATCGTCTAAGAGACCCCGTTAAGCAGAGACAAATCACTTCAGAAAATAACCACCCTAAGGGGAAGAGCGCTTGAAGACTCTGTTGAGCAAAAGGTAGACCTTCTCAAGATTCAATCAATCTTTGGAAATCATGTCGATATTTGACAAATCTCTTCAAATATCGGCCATACATGGGCATAACTCTTCAAGATTCGGTCAATTTGGGACAATCACGTCAAAACTCGACGAATCTATCCAAAATTAAGGAAATAAGGGGAAGTCACCCAAGAGTGGTGAAACCACTCCTAGCATCAGATAATCAGGGGCATTGCCCCGAAGTTCAAAATACTAGCGCAGACCACCTCAAGCTTCTATGGTATGGATGTTCCAGGTTTCCTCTCGAGGCGAATTCCTTCAAAGACCCTACAGACTGGGGCAAAGCACTATACAGGGGCAAATTCTCTCCCTACCTTCGAAGCTACTCAAGTGAGATCCATCATGCTTAAGCGACTGTTGAATTCATAGTGAGTGTCGGGAAGTCATGCTAAACACATCCCACAACCTACCAACAAAAGCCTTGTAACCAAGCAAAACACTTCTTATCAACCATACACAACCCACATCAGGGGAATTTGTCAAACCCTCGAAGCAATTGCATAAATCATCATAATGTATTCATCATGCCGCTTTAATCATGCATGTCATCGCATATATCTATCATATCATGAAGCCTCGTAAAGAAAAAAAAAGTTTGAGCCCAATCTTCATTGGCACCTTCAAAAACCAAAGAGATCAAAGCATAATCTTCATTGGCATCTCCCCATAGAGATTGAAGCCCAATTATTATTGGCACCTCGAAAATCAAGTCATCATTGGTAAACACACCCTCGGTGATATCAATCGATGCAGAAGCCTTACTTCACTTTGACCATGTTGACAAAGAGAATCGGGCCCCACCAAACCCATTCAAACCAGAAATCTCAATCATACATCGACATCTTGCATATAGTAATCCATTGCATTGCACGACATCCCTCTGAATGCGTAGCATTTCCATCAAGATGAAGCATCACGCCATATAATTCCAACATGCATGCGATGCATAAGCCATATTTGGTACCCTACACGAAGGACCCAATCAAGACAATAATATACCTTTGAAGAGAATACCATCCCCACAAGTCTCCAACCAATATTCCTGGTAACCCCACCGATGCCAGTAACCCTACTATTGTTTATTTCCCAGTAACCCTATTGATGTCAGTAACCATACTATTCTTTATCTCTTAGTAACCATACCAATGCCAGTAACCCTACTGTTGTTTGTCTCCTGGTAACCCTACCGATGCTAGTAATCTTGTTGTTGTTTATTTCCTGATAACCTTATCGATGCCAGTAACCATATTGTTGTTTATCTCCCGGTAAACCTGCCAATTCCAGTAACCCTATGGTTGTTATTCTCCCGGTAACCTTACCGATGCTAGTAACTCTACTGTTATGTGTGTTCCCTGGTAACCCTACCGGTGTTAGTAACCTTACGGTTGTGCTTGTCTCCCGGTAACCCTACTGATGCCGGTAACCCTACCATTGTGATTGTCCCCTGGTAACCCTACCGATGTCAGTAACCCTACTATTGTGTTTGTTTCTCGGTAACCCTATCGATGTCAATAACCTTACTACTGTGTTTTTCACCGATAACCTTACTGATGCCAATAACCCAACTGTGGTGTTCGTCTTCTAGTAAGCCCAATGATGCCCTTAACCCTACTGTTGTGTTTTTCTCCCTATAACCCTATCAAAGTCGGAAACCCTATTGATGATCATTTGTAATCCTACCAATATTAGTAACCTTATTGTTGTGCTTGTCTCCCAATAACCTTACCGATTCTAGTAACCATACTATTATGTTTTCCCGCCGGTAAACCTACTGAGTCCAGTAACCCTACTAAGTGTTTGTCTCCAAATAATTGTACTAATGATTGTTTTCTCAACCAGCGAGTTGATCTTACCCCAGTCACCACACTGATTTCTTTCACAGCCATCGAGTTGATCTTATTCCACTAACCGTACTAACGCCAATCATATACTTCCTAACAAATGGGATGCAATTTTTCAATCGTCGTGATGATGAATATTTTGTTATTTCCCTAGTCGTTGTGCTGGTGGTCAACCATTCTTTCTAACACCCACAATGTCTGCTTGTTGTCTTTTACACGAGAAGTTTTATTCCCCAGTGGAGTCTTACTTGTCTTTTGCAAGTACGTTTGGTCAAGCATCCAGTCACCCTATTAAATGTTTATTCTGAATTATTAAGTTAAGTATTCATCATTAGAAATATTAACAACAAAAATTAATTGATTTAGTTGTAAAGTGACTACCATTTAATCTGAATGGACTTAGGTTATTAATTCAAATTCGGAATTGTTTAATATTACTACAAGTCGTGAAAATTATCTATCACCAATATACATTAGCCTAGTGGTAAAGACATACGTTGTAGCTTAAAGATCTCTGGTTTAATTCTATTTAAGAGCGAATATTTGAGAAAAATATTGACATAAGGACTAATATAATTCAATAAAATTTATAAAAGATTAAATCGAGTTTTTTCATATCGGATTAAATTTTATAAGATATTAAATCATTTTTTTTTGTGTGGAGATTAATTTAGATTTTTTTTAGTTTTTGTGAAGGATTAAATTGAGTTTTTACTCTTAATAATATGATTATAAGTTTTTTTAATTAAAAATTAAGTACTTCATATATTACAAATAACTTTGTTTGCTTGCTAAACTAAACTATTGTCATCCATTATTTTTTTTAATTTAGTTTTTTTTATTATTCTATTGTTTTTTTGTGTTTTGTTGCTTTCCATTGCTTTTTTGACATAGTTAATATGGGTTTAAAAAACCATTAGTTTTTTCTGATTTTTTTATTTATTATTTTATTATTATTAATATTAATTATTTAATTATGATGTTATCATTATTAGTTATCTAATTGTGGCATGGTATATATATAATTTTTTTTTTAATAAAATAGATTCAACAAATAAGTTTAAACGATTACTTAATTAGATATGATTTTTTTTAGAGTTTTCCAATATTAGTTTGTTTGTTCTAAAAACTCATTTTTAAAATAAGTTAATAGTTAAATTGTGAAAAAAACATATGTATATCTATATTAAATATCGGATTTTCAAATATGTGAGTTGTACAGTTTAACTATTTTGAGCCTCTTTTTCTTTTATAAACAAAAATATATTAATTGGACGTACACCCTTTTAACTATCGGTGCTCATACACAAATCGTATAATTTATTGGTTCAAATGCTCATTTTCCTTTTTGAATGTGATATAGTCATTCTAAGAGTCTCTTTAATAATCAGATCATATGAAAATTGATTAAATAGATGTATATCTATTTTAATAGTCGAGAGCTCAAGATACAAGTTGTACAACTTGATTGTGTTGAATCTCATAAACGAAACTTGGATAAAAATGAATTAATCAGATGTGTATCGATTTATCCTAGAGGGCGCGGACACAAGTCATACGACTTGCTCGTTCTAACTCTCGTCTTTCTTCCCGTAAACAACATAGTTGTCCTAAGTCTTGTATTTTAGCAAATTATCGGTCATCAAAGCGTAATGATTTAAAAAGTTGGTTAAGGAGACATACATCTATTTTAAAAATTGAGCTTTCAAGATCCAAATTATACAACTTGTTCGTTTGAATCTCATTTTTTTTTTATATATAAACCAAAATAGGATTAAAAAGAGATTGACTGGATGTACATCATTTTATCCTCGAGTATGCGGATACAAGTCGTACGACTTATTGGTTCGAACACTCGTTTTCCTCCTAGAAGTATTTACAACCAACAAATATTTTTTTCGTATTAGCGTGATTAAATCTTTTTTTATTTAAAATCAACCAACACACACAATGTTTCTACCAAGAACTACGTAGCTTTGAATTTTACATCACACTAAAAAATACATAGGAGCAAGATTCACATCTTATCAATCACCCTAATAAAAAACCATTTTCCCTTTCTTGTAAACATGTTGTAATAATTAGGAGAAATCAAATACATTAGGATTAATATTATTCTTTCTGCAAAATTAACTAGAGGTAATTGTTTTCTTAAACGTGTGTCGTAGGGTAATACCTTCCCTACGCATAATCGACTCCAGAACTAAAATTTGATTGCGAAGACCGTATTTTTGTTCTTTAAGAGTTTTATCAACGTTTTCATTTTAAAAATAAACTTTAGTGGCGATTTCATTGCTTTCGAGCATTCTCACTCAAGTATTTTTTGCTCCACGGCATATTGGTTTCAACATTTGTTGTATCATTCGCTTGTGCCTAAAGTGTGTCGTTCAATGAAGGGGCATAAACTGTCTCAACAATTGGTGGAGGTTGGATCTGATTTCCATAGTTTTACGTGAATCTCTCTTTCAAATTTTTGTTTCTTCTTACGATTTCACCTACCATAGATCATGGAAGGTTGGAGTTACGAGTCAATTTTTCCTCGATTTTTCATCCAGACTTTTGTGTAGATGGTTAAACGTTATCTTTTGTTCCCATAGACAACATCAATGATCCTTTAAAAAGGGAATCACTCACTTGATTGTGAATTTAGTCAAGTCTAGATAGCTTCAGGAATATGGATCCTCCGTAGTCTGTCACTCGAGGAGGGATGATGATAGTACCTGCAAACACTATGATTCTCAAGTCAGTGACTATCGGATGTGAGATGTTTTTAGGTTAGAAATTTGTGTGTAACTTGATTTGACGTCTATGACCCTTATATAAAGTGATTTTCTAGGATTTTTGAAGACATGAAATATTCGGATGAACGACCGCAATTTAGATAGATATATATTAGAGTATAATTCATTTTTCTATCTAACGACCCTTCTTCAATCACTTACTCGAATCAAATACTTTCCTATGGTATCGTATAATTCGTCTAAGTTTATTCTCAAAGTCCTAGAACATTCTTTTGTTTAACAGTTTTGAGTATATGTTATTTTACCTCCTCTTAATTAGAGTATAAGTCATTAGAGTAAACCAATATTAACGCCTCTTAATTTATTGAGCTTCCCACCTTTGAATTTCAAATCTGTCACGAATCGGGTATGAATAGTAATGTTAACTTGCTAATAATTTTAATTAATATATAGTGGAAGCTTTTTGTAGTAATATGTAAATGTTTTTATCTAAAAAAGTAATGTCTTTTTTTTTCTTGAGTTATAGTGCAGGTATCTAAAGCAATATTTAACTATTCAATCAAATAAATTAAAAGCATCTTTTGCTTATCAAGAACGACTCAATTACACTTTCGAGGTTGAATGGAGTATACAAACTTTGTGTTACACATATTCATCCCCTAAACAACTTGACAAGTGCTTCAGCATGAAGATGAGGAATTCATGAAATGTGGGAACTTTATATATTGATATTTAAAAAGGTTGCGAAAGTTTTGCATCCATGTCAAATTCAAAAACAAAGAAATATTTCTTATTTTTCTCTTGTAGTATGATGAAGGTTCTTTATTTTTGTTATTATTATTTTTTATACTTACTTAACCTTGAAAGTTAGAAAATGTCAGAAAAACAATCAGATTGAGGAAAGTGGCACATGGGTTTATCTAATTTTCTGATGATTCTGATTATTTTACCATAATTATTTGGATTGACAACTAACATGAAATATTTTTATTTTCTTTTTGGTGTCTGCTAGAGAACCGTTTAGAAATACTTGTATTAAAATAGTTTGTTAGTGTAAGATAAAATAATTTTCAATAAAACATCTTGACATTGTTTTAAATTCATGTAACCAACTCCAGTTAACGAGAATAAGGATTAGATTTAGGTTGTTACCGTTGTTATTGTAAGGGTCAATAAATTGCTTATAACAAGCTATGAAACACAAACATCAATATAAATAATAAGACACGAAACAAACACTCTTACAAAAAAATATAAAAAAATATGGAATAATTGTTGATGCAAGGTGATGAAATTGAAGAAGAAAAGAGAAATACATATGACGACTGCTAATGATTGAAAAAGAATTGAATAATATTAATGAGACCGAGATACACCTATTTATACACAAAGATAACAAAAGATAAGAATGTCAAATATGCCCTAAAGGTGGATAAACTTCCAAATATAGCAAATATTAAATTACTCTTTAATATCATCCTTTAATTTAGTATCCATCAGAAACTAACAACACCAATTTCATTCCTCAAATGAAAAAATTGGTTTGTTTTTTATTGCCTTCGTCAGAACATCTGACAGCTGTTTCTGGGTGCTATAGTGCAGAACTTCTAACACTCTTTTCTGCACTTGACTTCTTAGAAAACAATACTTCGTCTCAATATGCTTGCTTCTTCCATGCAACACTGGATTCTTGGTAAAATTGATTGCATATTTGTTATCAATCAACAGCTTCAGAGGTTTCTCTATCTCAATCTTCAAATTCTCTAGAAGATTCAGAAGCCAAACAACTTGACATGCAGCTACAGCACCTGCAATATACTCAGCTTCGCACGTTGACAGAGCCACAACAGGCTGTTTCTTGGAACTCTAAGAAATAGGACCTCTCAGAAACTTGAACAAGTAACCAGGAGTACTTCTTCTGTCAACTCTATCTCCACACCAATCAGAATCAGAATAACTCACTAATTCTGGTTGTCTTTCTTCCAGAAGGAAATAGCACTCCATATTTCAGAGTTCCCTTGATATGCCTCAGAATCCTGACAGCAGCTTGGTAATGAGACCACTTTGGTTTACTCATGAATCTGTTAACCATTCCAACTGCATAGCAAATGTCAGGTCTAGTATTGCACAAATACCTAAGAGAACCAACCAACTGTTTGAAGGTTGTAGCATCCACAAAATCACCATCAGAATCAGAATCCAATTTATGATTGGTTTCTGATGGTGTCACCGCAACTTTACAATTCTGCAGCTTAAATCTCTTCAGAAGTTCAAGTTCATACTTCAACTGATGTAGAATAATACCCTTCTTTGAGTACAAAGTCTCCATTCCTAGAAAATATACCATATTTCTCATATCTGTCATCTCAAATTCATTCATCAAAACTTCTTTGAACTTGACTATATCTTCTAGAAAACTTCCTGTTAGCAATATGTCATCAACATATAGACACACCAGAATCATATTGCCACCAGAATGTTGCACATACACGCCATATTCCATCTCACATTTATGAAACTCCCGCCTCTTGAAAAACGAATCAATTTTCAGATTCCAAGCTCTGGGCGCTTGTTTCAATCCATACAAGGCTTTATGTAATTTGTATACCATCCCTTCCTGATTCTTTTTCACAAATTTAGGAGGTTGTGATACATATACCTCTTCTTGTAATGGACCATTCAAAAATATAGACTTCATATCTAGATGTATCAAAGGCCAATTTCTGTTTGCAGCTAAAGCAATCACCAGTCTGATTGTTTCATGTCTAGCTACAGGCGCAAACACCTCAAAGTAATCTAGACCAGGTTTCTGAAGAAAACCTCTAGCCACTAGTCTAGCTTTGTGTTTGCCAATTGATCCATCTGGCTTAAGCTTCACCTTGAAAACCCATCTGACGCTGATGGCTTTCTTGTTTTCTAGAAGCTTTGTCAACTTCCAAGTTTTGTTTCTTTCAATATCCTCAAGTTCTTCCTTCATGGAATTCAACCATACTTTCTTCTTGAGAGCTTCTTCAATATCCACTGGTTCAAAATCTACTAACATGGCACACTGAACGACTTCTCCTTCAGAATCTACTTCAGTGTCATGCAACATGCTAAAATCTGCAAACCTACTTGATATTTGTCTGATTCTCTGTGGCCTCTGAACTTGTTCTAAAGCTTCTCTAAAACTTGGAACAGTGCTAGCTTCTGGACCTTGTCCAGAACTACTTCCTTCAGAATTACCACCTTCAGAGCTACTTCTGGAAGTTTGTCCTCCAGACCCTATGTCTTCAGAGTTTTCCCTTCCAGAAATATAATCACCACCAGATTCTGGATCATCATCAGAATCTGGATTAGAATCAGATCCACTATTAGAATCTCCCTGAGATTCTGACTCATCTTCAAAGTCTTCAGAATCAGATTCATCTTCTGACTCGGACTCGTCTTCAGAACTATCTGAAGAATCTTCAGAAACTAACTCTGGTGTTGTCACTACACCAGAATCTGATTGAGACTTGTTCCAATCCCATGTTTCTGAATCTTTCACAATAATGTCTCTGCTGATTTCAACTTTGTTAGTTTCTGGACAATAAAGCTTATAGACACATGTACTGTGGTATCCCACCAGTAACATTACTTTGCTTCTATCATCCAGTTTTCATCTTCTAGCTTCTGGAACGTGTTTGTAACATACATAATCAAACACCCTCAGATGGCTAACACTTTTCTTATCTCCAATCCACTTTTCTAAAAGAACAATTTCCTTCAGCTTCTTCGTTGGACACCTATTCAGAACATATGCTGATGTGGCAATAACTTTTCCCCATAACATGTGAGGTAGCTTCTTCTCTTTCAGCATACTTCTAGACATATCAAGCAAAGTTCTATTTCTTCTTTCAGCAAGACCATTGTGCTGAGGAGTATATAGAGCAGTAACCTTATGTTCTATTCCATTCTTCTCACGGAACTTCTGAAACTCTGTAGAGTTATACTCACCTCCACCATTCATTCTCAGAATCTTCAACTTCTGACCACTCTGCTTCTCAGCCTTCACCTTGAACTTCTGAAACTCAGTAAACACTTCATGCTTGAACTTGATGAGTGTTACCCATATCATTCTTGTGAACTCATCCACAAAAGACACAACATATTTATTTTCTCTAAGTGAAGATACTGGAAAAGGTCCACACACATCAGAATATACTACTCCCAAAGCATGCTTCGCCCTGGGGGCTACTTCTGATGCAAATAACAATTTGGATTGCTTGCTTTTCATGCATATCTCACATGACTTCTCAGGCTTCACAATCTTTGAGATGTCATGTACAAGCTTCTTAGAACTTAGATGCCCTAAGCTTCTATAATTCAAGTACCCCAACCTCTTGTGCCAAAGCTTATTGTCACCTTTAGCGCCTTCTACACTAAGACACTCTGCTTCAGCTGTTTCTACATTCATCTTGAATTTTCTGTTGCTTCCCTGCTCAGACTTCATAATCAACTTCTGATTGGAATCATATAACGTCAAGAGATTGTCCTTTATAAAAACTGAGAAACCTTTCTCAATGAGCTGACTCACACTCATCAGATTGCTTTAAATTCCAGGAACATACCAAACATCTTTGATCAAAATGTTTTTTCCATTCTTCACTCTGACTCTGACATTTCCCATACCTTGTGCATTAAGATACTTATCATCAACACATCTGATCTTTGTTCTCCTTTTGGAGTCAAAGTCTATCAGCCATTATTTGTTCCCAGTCAAGTGGTTTGAATAGCCAGTGTCCATATACCACCAATCTTCTGGACACTTTCCATCAGAATCAGAAGCCATCAGTAGCACAGGTTCATCATCAGAATCTCCTCTGGCTATATTTGCTTCTTCTGATTTCCTTCCTTTGTTTCTACAATCTGTGGCAAAATGGGATAACTGTTTACAACAGTAACATTGAACCTTCTTCTTTTCATACTTTTTCTTTCCTTTCTGATATTTCTTTTCATCAGAAGTTGAGGTTTCTGACCTCTGGAATCACCACGTCTATTTTGATTCAGGTCCTTCTTGACAAAAGAAGCCTTCAGAGCTTGCTTAACTTCCCTCTCAGAAGTTATTTCAGTCATATGCAACTCCTGTGCTTCTAGATTACTTTGCAACTCTTCTATTCTCATGGTTTCCAGATTTTTAGAATATTCAATAGAAACAATAATGTAATCAAACTGAGGAGTAAGCGACCTCAAAATCTTCTCTATGATTACCTGTTCAGAAAGTGTTTCTCCACAAGCTTTTATCTCATTAGTGATCAGAATCATTTTGGAGATGTACTCAGAAACTTTCTCACTGCTCTTCATGTTGAGATTCTCATATTGCTTTCGCAGGGACTGAAGCTTCACCTTCTTTACTGACGGGTCACCACCGTAACATCTGACCAGTATATCCCATATCTCTTTCGACGTCGTCGAATCAGTAATCTTCTCAAATACACTTTCATCCACACGCTGATGGATATAGAACAGAGCTTTCTGATCCCTCTTCCTCGTAGCTCTTTCTGCATATCTCTGTTCTTCAGTAGCATCTGCTGCAACTGGAACATAACCATTGGTAACAAGATCCAGAATATCTTGAGTACCAAACAGCACACGCATCTGTATCATCCATCTGTTCCAGCTTTTGCCATCAAAAACTGGAAGTTTAGTGTTCAAACTACTACCTCCACTCATCTTAAACCTTGCATAAATCTCAGTTCTCACTCAGTGTTTCCCAAACCCACAGAATCAGTGTGATTCTGTTCAGATTTTGTTCAAGATTCAACAGAAATCAAGAACCAAAATCAAACACACAGCTCACTTTCACTAGTGTTTCCCAGAAATTCAGAAGAACCAAGAGCTCTAGATACCAATTTATTGGTGCAAGGTGATGAAATTGAAGAAGAAAAGAGAAATAAAGATGACGGTTGCTAATGATTGAAAAGGAATTGAATAATATTAATGAGACCTACGTACACCTATTTATACACAAAGATAGCAAAAGATAAGAATGCCACATAGACCCTAAAAGTAGATAAACTTCCAAATATAACAAATACTAAATTACCCTTTAATAATAACGACGCCTCTATCATAACATTGTTTTAATCTTTGAAGTATAGTTATATACACGACACTGACATAAGATATTGATAAATTATATCAAAAATAATTTTTAAAAAATAAAATATTAAATGTAATTACGAGTGTCAATGTCCGATATAAACACATACATTAACACATTTTTTTAATATTTTTCAAAGGTGTGACTAAAATAAACACATATATTAACACATAAATAATTTTAAAAAAATAAAATATTAAATGTAATTACGAGTGTCAATGTCCGATATAAACACATACATTAACATATTTTTTTAATATTTTTCAAAGGTGTGACTAAAATAATTTTTATACACACTCATAAAATATATAATGTGTGATGAAAAAAAAAACATTTTTTTTAATATCGGTTTAAATTGTTAAACACATTTTGTATGAGTGTCACTCGACTCGAAAAAAATCAATTTAAAGAGTCTAAAAAAATGAAACACTTATATAATTTATTTTAAAATATTTGTCCGACTATTTTAACACCTACCAAAGGAGTGTTATATAAATATTGGACAATGACACGTAACAAACACCTTAACACAATTACTTTAAAATAACACTCTCTTAAAGGTGTTCTGTTATACATTTATAACTTACTATCAATTTATTCTGTTACTCTTTTGTTGAGGAAATTATTGTTAGTGAAGTCAGTTATAAATAAATGCTTATACATTACAACTAGTCCCTATGCATGTGTAACCAAGTTAAATGCTACTACAACAATAGCTACAATCATGAATTAGTTTAAAGCATATTCAATGTTCTTGTAACCAATTATAAGAAAGAAAGTGAAAATGGCCACGTGGGAGAAGATGCTATAATTATATACTTATCTTAACAACTTATAAAAAATTGAAAAAGTAATATATATACTACTAGTAACAATCAAATAGTACACAATCACATGAGAGATGAATTGAAGACAACTCAAAAGATCCACACCAACTCCAAAATATATTGGAAAAGTGTATATATATAATATCATATTCACTCAAGCCAAAAAGTTAGAAGAATACAATAAAGATAAAATAAGAAAACTTCATAAACAAAGCAAAGAGAAATGTTACATATTGGTCCCTACATACCCTTCAACAAGTATCCCACACAGGCTGTTAAAGGAAACCAAATAATGCAAAGCCTTGATAGGTCACATGGACACATGGTCTTTTGCAAAGCAAACTGACACCACACATGGCATTGTCTCCCATTTGCACATGCATGTACTGACTGTTCCCTATCACTCCCACCACTTATTAACGCATCTGAATTCTCTCAAATGGTCTAGTCTCGATCCTTAATTTGAGATCAGATGGTTCATATTTACTTTAAACGATAGAAATCGTTAATTTGAGATTAGATGGTTGAAATAATTGAAAATTGCGCAACACCGTTATTGCATTGGTCTTAAATTTGATATTAGACAATTCAGATTATACACAACAAAAATCATCTTTAAATAATATTCGCACGTTTGAGATTAGAAAATGCATGACATCATGATCATCTTTGAGGGTGTATAAGATAGGTTGTCGCGCATGATCTAAAATTTGTCATGGATAAACTATAACTAAAAAAACTTCATAAAATATCTGTCACTGTTAAACTTTGATTAAATAAGACTCATATTAAATTTTTCTAAGAGTTGAATCATGACTAACTAATAATACAAAATCTCAAAAGTTAATGTCACGCCGAATCTCCATCCAAAACCTTTTTCTTCTTGAATTATGTAAATGAAAAAGCTTTAGCACACTCAAACTTATCATTAAAATTCTCACAACAACTCACAAATCAGAAGAAAAAAAACTTTTAAACCTAATCTAATACTATACACAACAATTAACATGAAGTAAAGACTATAGTTAGCACATTGAATTACATTACATATGCTCTTAAGCATATATAAGAATAACATTCAATTTTATGTTTTGAGGTCTTATAGGGTCAACTAATAATCTCTTATATAGCTTCCAAGAAAGTGCATTGCAAGTGCCTATGGCAAGTGATTAAGTGGTCATTTGTTAGGCCAGCTGCCTGCATAAATGAATGAACCACTGTTGGGCCAACAAACCTAAAACCTCTCCTAATCATGTCTTTGCTTATGCTTTCTGATTTTGATGTCTTCACTGGAATCTTGTGGCCAAATTTGTATTGAGTTGAGATTGGTTTTTGATTCACAAATCCCCATATGTATTTGTCAAATGAACCAAACCCTTTTTTAACTTGTAAAATTTGGTTAGCATTGTCAACAACTCCTCTAACTTTGCTTATATCAATTCTATATTCTGAACTAATAGATATCATTTGTTTATCAGAAAAGTTGGCCACAATTTCTGCATCAAATTCTGAAAATGCAGTCCTATACATAAATTCAAAATTATTAGTTCCATCAATCAAAAATTTAAAATAAAAAATGTTAACTTTGTTCATATATAAGTATGTATATTATTATTATATGAATGGCTTTTAGCATAACCAAACCTGAAATCTAGGCGTTTTTTCAAGGTTGAGGTCCAATCAGATCCAACTTGAGCACCACTTAGAATTAGAAGTTCAAACAACATCCTGAATTATGGACAACAACATATAGTTTTTGTTAGTCTTCATCATTGAAAATTCATGTTTGCTACAATTAGTTTACGTGTGTTTGTAGATAACATATACTTTATATCATAAGCGTGTTTGTTATCTGACACGTATTATTATCTGATACAATATTTCAGATAAAATATGTATTTGATATCTGATATCATATTTCAGATTGAAAATGACATGTGACAATGTTTGATACTGACTAGACACATACACATGTAATTACATTTAAATAGTCATTTTTTTCAAACTATCTAAATCGACGTGTGATAAAATGTGTTAGATGTTCATACCTCATATGTGTCAGTTCATATCTAATGTATCATTAAGTGATATTAACATAATATATCTCAAACTATCAGAGTCGACGTATCATTGTGCGTAAGATATCTATATTTGTTTTAGTGATTCATGTGTCCTTGTACAAGAGAGGGAGAAAAATAGGAGCTTACTTGTCATCATGAACTGGAACTCCCCATTCTTCATCATGATAAGCAATATAGATAGGATCTATAATCAAAAGACACATATAGATTAACAATAAGATAAAGAAATATAAGAACTAGTATTAAAATATTTACTGTAAAATTACCTGAATTGGCTGTGATAAAGCTACACCTTTTCTCCTCTTCATTACTAGTCTTTAAATCAAGAGCACTAGAAGGATCAATAGGAAAAACTCTTTCGAATTTCGCCGACTTCGATCTTCCATAATGAGCAATCTTCATTTTCCTTTGAGCCTGTTGAAGTGCCATCTGTTCCCTTCTCCCTGCAGCTATACTTCCTGGAGAATCAGTGATCAAAGAAGAAGAATAACTCAAGGAAGCTTCAACACCATAAGACCCTTCTTTGAAACTCTTTGATTTCTTCCTCTCTAAGCATGGAGTTCTCATTGTGTTCTTTGGTATAACAAGCTTTTCACAACTTGAGTTCATTCCATTATTGTCATTTCCTCTCTTTATAGCTAGGAATGGTCTAGTAGGAGAGATTGGTTTTGGAGAAATTGGTGGTGACAATGAAGTAGTAGAAGTAGTTTTGTTTGGAAGAGGTGGTGAAAAAAGTGATTTTGATGTTATTTTTTTCATTGAGTTTCTTCTTTCAAGATTTGGAACAACAACATGGTTGCATGTTGGTTGAAGTACTTGTCTTCCATTGATCCTAGAAATTACATGAGGAGGTGTTGTGGAAGATTCTATGACCATAGTTTCTTTAGCCTTAAAGCTACACATATTTTTTGTGAGTAATGTGAAGAGAGAGGAGAGATTGGAGGGAGAGGGAGAGGGAAGAGAGGGATGTGGGGTTTTATAAAATGTAGGGAAGGTAGGGACAGGTAAGAGGGGGAGTTGTAACATGGGAAGGTGGGGATCTGCCATACAACCTCTTGTGAAGGGTATTACTTTTTCGAAGCTAAACCACGAGGGATGATTCTATATAATTTTTTTGGACACTTTGCTAATGTGTCAAATGGTGATCAATGTCATTAAATATTAATTGATGAATTATTGGTATTAAAATTATAATGAGGTTTTAATCACTAGAAGATAACTCAAGAGCATCGAAATGAGATGACACACTTCACAAGTGTATATTCATTAAAAATGTTTAATTATTAAGGAGAATCAAGGAAGCTTGAAGGATGATTCGTTGGGTGAGATATTATATACCATAAATCATGTTTTTCTTGTAAGTAACTTTTTTATATTTTGAGTATGAAGTGGATATGTGGCTTCTCAAGGTTAGGGTTGGAGTGATGGATAAGAAAGGTGAAAATGTAAGGAAAAAGATCAATCATTGGGTCCATTCACTTTATTATCTGTATGGAATCTCATTCTCTTTTTCTTTATACTTATATTTATGTGTATGCATGAGAGCGTGCAAGCATATGGAGGGGGTTAGAAAAAGCACATAAGATGAGATCAATAACAAAGTATGGTGGTTCTTGGGATTGAAATGGAGGTTCTAACTTTAACTTGTAGTACAATTTTCTCTATTTTTTTCTCTTTGACTTTTCTTTTCTATCTATTTTTTGTTACCATTTAACACTTGTAAACAAAGTTTTATATGTTTTTTGTTCAGTGGTCCTGAATCATATGATATTGAGATTAATAAATTTGAATTACATGTTGGATGATTTACTTCTTATTTGAATACAAAACTTGTTCATGTGCCTATCATAGGTAGACAATTAGTTACAATCTTGGAGATATGTATGATCTTTATCTTACCAAATCAAGATATCTTGAATTTTCTGCATCTCTAATTGGAAGGTTTTCATCTATTTTAAAAGTAGAATAAAAATAAAATGAAGCATCTCTCACTTTTGTAAGTCAAATGGCATAGGTGAAATCTGAGTGGAACCACCCATATTACAAGATTGAGAATCAAAGAAAATTGTGTTTAATTAATTGAACATAGATTAGGAAAATGGTTTTAATTTATAAAGTTCTAGATTCCTTTGATCTTTTAAACTCAACAAGGAAGAAAGCTATGGTTAATTTTTTAACTTGAGATTCTTTTGAAAAAAATTACCCAATTGAATATATAAAATGGTAGATGTTCAACAACTTATTTTCTAAAATCAACAAATTCTAAATAATTTTAAAATTTGTATGGTTACTTTACTAGTCCTATTTCATTAGTCAATTTAACTCTTAAAATGGTTATGAATGGACGAATATGAGTTTTTTTTTTTAATTATAATTTATTTCAAAATTTAAAACTTATTAGTTCTTTTAGAAGCATCAAGACTTTAATAAAATAAATCAAAAGAATTATAAATTGAGTCCAAAACATGTTCTTCGGGGAATCATTCTAATCCCTCTTTTCTTTTTTGGTGTATTTAGACCGACGACCTCTCTTGATCAAACACTCGATTGCATTCTTCAGTTGGATGTAGTCGTTGGTGAAGTAGTCGTGACTTTTATGAGAATAACAATATTTTGATTTGTCGGTCTTAGAAGACTTCTTAATCGAGAAAGGATTGTTTATCCTGACTTTCTGAAACTCGCCGTTAGCACATTTTTTTATAGATTTTCTCTCGAGAGGACTTGAGGGGAGTGTACTTGTCAAACCGTCCGCGGGTCCCGTGATCGTGTTCCTCTCTACATCAATTGGACTTCTTCTTTTATAATCGTCTGTGTCATACTCTATTTTTTGTCTCTTGCTTTTTTTTTCCTGACGCTTATTTTTTGCCTTTTTGAAAAATCGATCATTTTTTACATATCTCTTGTTTTAATTCGGCTTTTTCAATTTCTATTTCAAAAATCCAAAAATTTAAAGTCTTTTATTAGTTCCATTTAAATTTATATTTTTTGCACCATTATTCAGAAAATCATAAAAAAATATATATAGTAGACATAATTTTATTTTTAGTTGCAATTTTTCATTAAAATATCAAAAATATAATTCATTTGTATTTTTTGTATTTTTTTATTCATTTAAAAGTCATAGCTTTTACACAATATTACTTTTTTTATCATTTTTTATTCTTAATTTTTATTTTTAATTCAAATTTTATTTGCATTTTATTATTAGCTTTTTTTTAATTGTTACTAACATTTTGCATTTTCTTTTGTTATTACCATTGTCTTAGTATTAGTTGTTATTATTATTATTATTATGATTATGTCAAATAACTAGGTGAAAAGATGACAAATTGCAAAGTTGGGACCACCTTCAAGTTCACACGATTTTTGCTACAACTTTTCTCACAGTTTTAAATCAAAATTCAAATCAATATCTACCATTCATTTAAAATCATCAAAGGTTACAAATTATCCCAACAACATGGCATGGATCATCACTCTAAATCCTCTTCAAACTTCATTCAACTCAATCCACACCATTTAATGAAATTTATCAAAGGTCTAAACTCTCTAATTTCAATTGGCACGGATCGATAAAATGAGCTCCAAACTTCACCAAAATTTCAATTTTCAAACTCTGAAAAATTCCCACTCAAACGAACAAGCTCGTAACATCGACAAAATCGAGCAATTTTCAGAGTGAAGCAGGAGAAAGAGTAGAGAGTCACTATACCTGAGCTTGAAGACCCAGCGGAGGACCTCCGATTTGGTAATTTTGATTTCTCTTTACTTTGTGTTGTTGTTGTTGTCACCATGTGTGTTGTTTGCTTTTGTTTATTCTGAGTCACGTTGTTGTTGTTTCCACCATGAGAGAGGAATGATCGCGGTTTAGAAGAGAGTGCAGAGTTGTGAGAGACTGTTGTTGTTGTTGTTATCCGATAAAACAGAAACTATCGATTTTCAGAAGAGGATTTTCTTTGTTGTTGTTGTTGTTGCTGGTAGAACGACAAAGATGATGAGATGATGATGTTGTAGATGATTCAATTGAGAAGGGTTGAAAGAGAGGGGAATAACAATTATTTGTGGTTGAAAAATTCAAAAACAGGGAACCGTTAATGTTGCTTGGAACTAAGCGGAGGGAGTACCGTGTTGAGCGAAGAAGAGGAAAATTGAAAAAAATTAACGTGAAATAATTTAGTTCTAGCGGCGCTTCACACTAGTGAATTAGGTTTTTTTTTAGAGTTTTAAGTTTCTTTTGGGCCTTACCCATGCATAGCTAACCCGGTCCAGTCTTTTTATTTATTTATTTATTTTAAGGATTTCTTATTCCACTCCATGTTTTTCTTACGTAACACGTGAAATTCTATAAATGTTTTTCAAAATCGGAAGTATATTTCTAATGCGCACCAAGTTCTGATAAACTATACATTGGAATCAGAACTTAATTTCCAATTTTGATCCAGAGAAGTGATTTCGATTTTATACTACATAGAAATCAGAAAAACATCATTGAATAACACCAATATCACAAACTCAAAATACAATTCATAACATAAACATAGGAAATACATTAAGGATTTTAACATAAATCAAACATTACAAATCAACATCCACGTGGACGTTGCAACATCATGATAATATCATCGATCAATCTTGAAATAGTTGCATCTAGCTCGATCAGAACTTTCTCCTCAAAACTGGTAAAAGTATTCCACATAGCCTGTATATCAGTGTCATTCTTCAGTTCACGATTGTTGAACACAAGCTTCCCATCTTTGTCAACATATGGTGAGTGCTACTCGATCTTCACAACTATGTGATTGTCACTATAAGGCATCAGGTCCTACAATATGTCTTGCAGATCTTCAAGGGGCATGTACTCGATGAACTTAAATTCGCGTGATGGTGTAGCATCGGTAAAATGGACAACTCCAACATGCCATTTGATGTTCATTTTTGTTTTTTGGTGTTGTGGTATGAAATAATATGACAAGTGAGGTTATTTATAGTAGTTGGAGGCAAACATGAATCATACAAATCTTATCCCTGTGTTAGAGTTAAAACCAGAATTGTACTTCCGATTTTATATAAATTGGAACCGGAAATATATTTCCGGTTAGTCCCTTGGGAGTGAAAAAACAGAAACAAAACAGAAAGAACATGATTATATATTATTATTCAAAAACCATAAACATATATTATCATTCAAAAACCCCATGTGTTCAAATATTGTATTTTGGTTAAACTACAAAAATTGTTATATTTCCCCAGCATAATACATGAAAAAAATAACATTTAAAATAAAATGATATATAACTGCTTAAATGAGCCGAAAAAATTGTCGCCGGCCAAATCCACGAGTGGAACCCCTTTTGTCTTTTCTCTATTTTTCTATTTCAATGTTGTTCAAGTTGTTGTATTCTTGGATCCTTTCAATGAATTGGTTCGACCAGATCTCAGATGGAATTGTGAAAAAAAGCGCCCACTCCGGTGATGTAGGTGGTATAGAGTATCCCGATTTCAAGTACACTTGAACAAAGTACAACATATTTGAAACACACCCAACACATATGATACGATAATTGGTATTTGGTGTCGGAGTATTGCGCAGTGGGAAAAAAGTATTTAGGAATGCAATCTTCCTCTTTGATGTGGAGTTTGGTGGCGTCATCGGCTTTCAAACATCTTTCTTGTATCGCTTCCCATTCAGTCAAGATAGAAATACTTGATTTATCACATTTTATTTTACCGTTATCTTCAAAACCGAGTCTCTTCCAATGACTAGAGACCTCGTCCATGCGTATCGGGAAATCAACCTTCATCTTCTTAGATATGACACAAGCACGAGGGAGACCATATGTTTTCACAATTTTACAACCACACTTTGAGCTATCGTAACCGACATTAGAAGCTCATTTGACTTCGTGAAAAATATAATTCAGAGCTGCCCGAGACAAATTACCTACCAACTGAGAACATAGGGTGTTGTCTTTGAACCTTTGTTCCAACACTCTGATACTACGACCAAATGTTGTATGTATCTTATTATTCTGGTTTAGTATCATCTGGTTCACATAATCCCAACTCATAATCAAATCACCCTTGCTATTTCCGAGCCAATTCTTCAAACAAGAATAAGCAGATTCAACTCGGTTTGTTGTTGTATTTTGAGATGCATAACCTGATCAGTCCAAACACAAACAATCTTCTCCTTTACCTGATCCAATATTGTGCTTTCAACATATTTCAATAGATTGGGATATTTCTCACAAACTTTCCTGAACTGTAAAACAACATCCATGTATATCTCTTTTGTAGATGAATTTATGATAACATTCCATGCATCCATAATTCTCTCCACAATAACACCCACCTTGACAAGTTTTCCATCTTCCACTGCAATGTGTTTTGTCCCCCTCGCAGGTTTAACCCAACTTCTCACAATTTTAGTAATATGGTACCTACAAAGTAATGCATAAGAAGTGGGGAAATACTGTTGCAACCGAATTCAATAATGATGTGTCTTGGTCGGTAACAATGACTTTCAACACATCTTCTTGATCCTTCAACATTGACCTAAAAACCTCTAAATCCCATGCAAAGTTGTCCTCTTTTTCGCACTCTAGAAATGCAAAACCAACAGAATACATCTTCTCAGTAGACGTAACACCAATAATTTCCAACAATAGAATCTTGTACTTGTTGGTCTTATACGTTGAATCAATTATGAGAACGGTGGAAAACATATTGAACAATTTAATGGATTCAGGATGATTCCAATAAATATCTCTTACTGTTACCCCATCATCACCTCGTCGGTGCCTACAAACATAATTGTTTTCATCTAGAAGTTTCAAGAGGTGTTACAACTCGATTTGGTCCCCCCTAATCGCTAATTTGGATTGATATCGCCTATTGTAAACTTGCTTGATATTTTATGTATTTTTGGATCTTTTGTGCTTCAAGGTTGCAAGTATGTTTTTGGGCGGTACCAAGTTTAAAGTCATGTCAGAAACACATGTCTTCTCACCCGGAAGGAGCCGACATGCAATTGGATGACTGATAAACTTTTGAATTAAATCATGGTTGTGTAAACCACATATCACATTAAATCTCCATTTTTTATTTGCCAAAATATAACCATACAACCTAAATGGACATTCACATTTTCTTGAACCGGTGTCGTCGCGTTTCAATTTTTGGATATGACAGATATATTTCCCACTTATTTCACATATCAAAGTTACAAATGCATTTCTTCTATCCTTACCATTATCGGACCTTCCAATCACAAAACCAAATCCTTCTTCCGTAGCCTCTATACGAATCTACTGCAACATGTCTTCACGTAATTCAAACTCTTCTCTATTTTCAAAATGTGCACGAATATCTACCACCTTTGTTACGATAGGAGATACGAGAAGTGAAATAACTTGAGATAACTTAGGTTTAGGAATGTATCGGGATGCACCATACCTAATTTATAAAAAACATAAAACTTATTAATACTTACATAGAACATGGCAGAAGGTGCTTCCAAATAAACACAGACAAAAACCGGAAATATATTTCCGGTTATGTTCAACTAACAACCGGAAATATACATCCGATTTTCGCGTAACATTTTTCCAAAATAAAAAATATATTAATGTAAGTAATGAGGATTGAAATGAACAAACTTTACCTTAAATTCCACTTCCTTGAGCTCCTTTTGATATAATGAACCATAAAAATAAAGATTTAGAGTGGAAAAATAGATTAAGAATGGAAGGGTTTTTGAGAGGTGACAAGGTGGCAGAAGAAATCAATCTTCTTTCTCTAAAAACCGGAACCATAATATCGGTACAGAACCAGAAGTATATCTCTGGTTTTGTTTTTTACATTTTGAAGGGTGAAACCATATTTGGCCTGTTTTTCTAATATATGGTACGAACTGGAAGTGTATTTCTGGTTTTCGAGGAACAATTTTGGAATTACAAAGGGTCTTTCTTTTGGACATGGGGCGAAATAAAAAATTCCCTTTATTTTTGTTCTGATTAGGATACTAGACTATAATCCCTAAGTCCATTCCGGATTTTTAACACAACTCAACCCAGTTTCGAAACTAATGCTGCTACACTCCCATTGTGTTTTGTTTATTTTTATTTTCATCAAGTAAACAAAAATGGTTGTTGGGCCTCATCCCTTAAGCCCACAAAATTAATTTCTTCTCACCTCCCTGTTTTGTTTTCCGTAGCCCATCTCTTTTATTATTAATAACTAATTGTGCTTTGTTTATTTTTTAATTGTTTCTTGTTATTTGTTAGTTTTAATTGTTAATTAATTTTGTTAAATGATTTTATTTACTATAACTAGTGTTGATCAATTAATTTTAGTAAATATATTCATTTAACTTAATTAATATTTTTTGTTAATCATTTAATCATTAATAATTGTTATGTAATTATTTGATTTTTATCTTTGCATAATTTTGTTACTTTTAGTTAATCAAATATTGATTTGATTAGTTGATTTTGTTATTAAAAATTAATTAGTTTTTTAATTAATTTTTCTTAACCTAATTAATTAAGTTTAATCAATTCTTGGTTAATTAATAAAACATTTACTTCATATTTCATTTGTCCATTTAACTTTGACCATTTAGACTTGAGTTTTTATTGAGACTTCTGGATTATTTATCTGTTATCTTGGTTTTGTCTGTTTGTTTGGAGTTTCATCTGATGCATGGATTCTTATCCAATATTATAATGATCATATGATGCTTCGAGCTTTATCTGACACCTTGTGTTTATTTGATACACTTTCTCGCTTGTGATTTATTTTCACTTGATGCATTCTTTGCTCGTGATTTATTTTCACTTGATGCCTAGTATACTCTTGGTTTATTCTCTGCTTATGACTTTAATCCAAAGGGATGAGAACGCTATATTGACTTCTTTATGTTAAGTATTGGTTTCTTGTTTGGTCAGACTTTCCTAACCTTAACTTTTATTTTATGCTTTAGGATTATCTCTTCATCTCCTCTCATTCTTCAGTTTTCAAAACCTTCTCATCTATTTCAAAACCTTCTTGTTTTCAATAAACTTGATCCATTTTCATAATAAACATTGACCTTCTCAAGTGACTTTTCAAATTTCTTTTCTTAATAAACGATAAACCACATAAGCATGTCAAAACACTTTCAAAAGACTAAAAAACATTTAACCTCATTCAAACCTTTTTGTGCCCTCGTGCATATTTTCTCCTTTAAAACCTTTTTTCAAGATTAGACATGAGTCACTTATAATCGAGATGTCATTCTCCTATACTATAGTTGTAAAGATGTTGACTTCTCCACTTGAGTATCAGAGGTGTGTCCAAACCCTCTCTCATGTTGGTGTGTCGTCCCGTTTTCTCATACTTTGTGGGAGATTAAGCGAGTATGCTCATTTAAAAATGACTACTTGTCTCTTCATTGAAAATCAATCAACACATACATTTTTGTTCTTTTTTAGAAAAACTATGTGGTTCTGATTTCACTATTGCACATTGGTGATATGTAGGAACAAAGTCCTCGAAGTTTTTCTGAATCAAAACAATAAAAAAATTTCTTTTCTCATCTCTCCAGTCATTTTTGCAAACAACCATTTTTAGCCAAATACATAAATTTTCAAAGAGGTTCCTGTGGAGTACCATAGATGTTTAGGATGCTAATACCTTCTTTTTGCCTAAGAGGGGGAGGGATGAATTAGGTAGTTTAAAATTTTCTTGATTTTTAGACAAAAGTGTGGTTTTTTTTCTAATTTGATGTTAATTGTTGAAAGCGGTAAATGCAAAAAATAAAAAACACATAGGGATTATACTAGTTCCTCTAATAGTCAGAAAGTATGTCTAGTCCTCTTACAACATGTAAGAGATTTCAATAATATTTGAACTTTGTACAAACCTAAACTATACTTCTAGACACGAGCTTATAACCAATCACTAAGGCAAAAGTATCTTATGATCAATCAAGTTTAAATGAGAACAATCCTCTCCAATTCAATTCTCTTGCTTCCAGCAATCGTGGACAACAAGGTATACAAAATCAAATTTGGAAAATATTTAAGAAGATTGAAGTATGAAGAAATTTATATCAATTATAGAATTAATCTTGCCTTTCAAGTGTACAACTCAATATGATATACAAGTGCTCAAAAGGTTTATGACGATGTAACTTTCTGGACTGTTATGAAAATTATATACAGAAAGTTTTAAAAGTTTCAAGACAATGCACTTATGTTTGAAAAATAAGATGAACAATATGTTTGAATTGGTTTGAAATACGTGAAGAATTGGATTATGATATGTGCAATATTTATATCAATATCATACCATTTTATAAGAGTGCAATTTGATCAATCAATGCAATGTTCAATGGTAAAAAAATTAAAATTCATTTGAAATTGTATTCTTATATAAAAATGCCACTGCTTCATTGGTAACCGGTTAACACATAATTGTAACCGGTTACAGCTGAAGCGTTGTCTTAAAATTTCAAAAATCACGAGTGTAACCGGTTACCAGAAAAGGTGTAATTGATTACATCCTTCAAAAAGCGCCATAGAATG
The DNA here is from genome assembly GCA_948472305.1 of Vicia faba. Classification (NCBI taxonomy): domain Eukaryota; kingdom Viridiplantae; phylum Streptophyta; class Magnoliopsida; order Fabales; family Fabaceae; genus Vicia; species Vicia faba. Next base: position 681,743,177 of record OX451736.1, read on the forward strand.
TAAACCGGGTTCATGTAACCGGTTACCAGAAAAGGTGTAACCGCTTACCACCGTACCAAAATGATAAAATACTTATAAAACATTGTTGAAACTAAATGAATTTTTAAAAGAGTGATACATATGTATGAATATGTGAACTAATTTTTGAGCATACACACACACATACACACACACACACACACACACACACACACACACACACACACACACACACACACACACACACATATATATATATATATATATATATATATATATATATATATATATATATATATATATATATATATATATATATATATATATATATATATATATATATATATATATATATATATATACACACACACACATATGTTCTTGCAAAAAACACTAAACTAGGTAACTTCCTTGTAGGGACAAGGAGAGTCTCAATATATGATAATTTTGGGGGATTCAAGTGGCATGAAGGTGTTTGTATGTACTCAAGAGTACATGTCTTGCTTATCCCTCTGGTGGGATCCCCTTTATATAGTCCTCCTGGTGTTCTATTAAGAGCTTCATTCAAGAGGAGACTATTTTGCTTCTAAACCGTATAAATACAGTCGTCACCGTGAATGAGAGTGTTTCAAGATGGCATAAATATAGTATTAATGCACCGACAACCATTACAATCATTAATGGACCAGGCTGCTAGACAATTATGAATGGAGATGCTTCGGCTACGTACAATATATCTAGGTTGATATCTCAGATAGGGTGCTGCCCGAACATAATGTACATGGGCCTTGACCTTTAGTTGAGCTAGAACTCGGCCCTAGTACTCTTCATCTCCATAAGCTACATATACTTATTTTGTTCCCTTTCCAGACGACTTTATGACCCGGTTATAACTAATATTTTTAGGATGTACATAAGCTCCCCGGGCACTAATTCTGTTACCAGAATGAAGTGTTCGGTCAAGGAGAGCACGAGATGTATTAAGGTGTGAACCGGGTATAACCCGACTTCACCTTTACTCACGTGTCACGAACTGAAAAGCCACACTCTTTGAATAATTTTCTCTCTGATCGCTCAATGATGATTTTTATTGGGACTATCTTTTTAGCGACATTTCTTTTCAAAATGCACTGCTTATTGGCCCCTTATTTAAACCCTATTTTCTTCTTTACTTTTTCATCTCAACATTAGTAACGTCTCGCTCCAGAAAAGTCTGCATTTCACCAAGACGCTTATTGCTTTCAGGTATATCCTCCTCTCCTTCTCTTTATTTCACTCTTCTTTTTATTTTTCTAGAAAATGGTAACCATAAGAGAGTGTGACGATAAGGGAAATGTCATAAAACCTACCAACATTGAAGAGAGAAAAGAGTTGTGGAACCAATGCTCATTCACTGAAGAGGCAAAACGTGGCGGGTTCCAAGGCCAATTTGATTATGGCTGAGCTTCAGACTTCTACTCCATCTATTCAGGAAGATGTTCAATAAGGTTCTCCGAAGAAGCTTAAGACCCTTATGAGTGATGATGACTGTTGAGCCGATTTGGAGATTACCTTACTGATGTAAGAGGTCGGGGAAGTTCATAAGCCCGAAGAGTTCAAATTTTGGTCCAATAGCTTTAACGGGCTCCTATTCCTCTATGATCATCTCAACACAATGGAGGATGTTAATAAGGTTAAGACTGTATGCCGATAGAAAATGACTCAGAACCTTAGCTCTTACCTTATGAGGTGCGCGGTTATGGCTCATGGTCTGTTTAAATCTGGTGATGACTATGAGAAGATTTAGACAAAGCTCAAAGATGAGATTTCTTGCACCCTAAAATTTACCCTCTTGATTCAGGCTTATGTTTCATCATAAACATCATATTACATTGCACTCATGCATTGTGATGGGATCAAGGTACTTTGGTTCTCAAGTCTTCCACAAAGCTTTAGAAGTTGATATTATTGACAATTAATGTGAGGTGGGTCTCATTATCTAGATCTTTAGATTTCTCAATTCACGAGGTTCTCTTATGTATCAAGACATCTTATCCGTCTCATTGGATCACTAGAAGATTGAAGATTGTGTTGATTTTAAAGTGAATCATGTTTCTATGAATCATCAGTCAAATTAGGGTTTTATCCAGTTGAAGTAATTGAGGCTTATATGAGAAAAAAATTTGAAGCATCATCTTCTCATTATCATTTAAATTAACTTTGTTCAAGATATCTTTCAAGATGTCCGGATGAATTAGGATTTTGAAGCTTGATCAACTATCTCCTAACACAAGGTGCAAAACTAGGGTTTTGGATTTAATCAGGATTTCTAAATTTTTCACCCAAACTTGTTTCCATGATTTACTACATGTTAGTGGGAATCTATTATTTAAATATTGATCATTAATTTGGATGGGAATAAGTTCAATTGATCAAAAGGGGCAAAATGGTCACTTTAACTAAAAATCAACAAAATCAGGAGTTGACCAAGTGGAATTTTGGTCAACCCTCAATTCAAACATCCTCATTTCATATTTCATGGCTAATTTCATCTTTGAGTCAAGGGAATTGAAAAAATTATGGTTTACTTGTTCATAAAGCTACTTGGATGTTGAAAATTTTCCAAGTATCCATAGTACATAACTTTGGCCAATCACAACTTGAGTTTGATTAATCTGGATGAAGTAAATGATACATATTTAGAAATATTGTAAAAAATTCTTCAACTTTGTCAATGTGTGTGTAAATATTAATTGTGAACCATTTGAGATAAAAATGGCTTGGAAGTTTCATGCACAAGGCAGGAATTTTGCTAGGCAGACTTGGTTGCTACGCGCGTACTTTTGACAAACACTTGGTGTGCCATATTCATGGCTTAATTCCTTTTGATTCAAGACCCTACTGGAAAATTGAAAAGGAACATTGTATTTATTATTATGAGGGCTTATTATTGAACTTAGAATCACTCAAAATATCCAAGAAATGAATAAGTTATAGTACTTCAAAGATGATGGTTCCACCTGACCAAGAATGTACACCATGCAAGCCAGGCACGCGCGCAAGGAACTGGCCTTCAAATCACAATTTTTATCAAACTTTAAGCCATGTTTTCTTTGTTATCTAGGAATTAATTTTCAAAATTAAAAACACTATGACCAAGTTCGTTGAGAGAGCTTTCCATAGGCCCTTGAAGCACAAAATTCGCACGAGCCAATTGAGAGAAATTTGAGAGGAAAGTGAGTTGATCAGAATACTTAGTGTGTAGTCAATGTGAAGATTTGTTGCACATGTGGTAGAGATTAGTTTTGCAGCCAGTTTCGATACCATGCACTATCATCTTTGTTTCTTTTCCAAAATAAGGCAAACAAATCCACCTCATGCTATGCATGCATCCCTCATCTTTTATTTTCCAGAATTGGAAACTTCTTCTATTTTCAAATATGCTATGTGCAAGTTTTCCAACTCGTCATATTACACGAATAGCACTTGTTTACACTCCTTTTTCTCTGATCAAAATGCACGCAACATGGCTGTATCATAAGATAAAACTCAGACTGCAAGCATAGCGCTTCTAATTTGACAGCTTTGCCCTCATAACCCTCTAACGGTATCGTGTACCATTTTCTGGTTTACCTTCACTCTTACAAGTCTAAATAAGAGAACCTAACTCTCATTTGAAAATAAGAAGCTTTGTTCATAGAAATCACTCTCTTATAAACTTCATTTTATCTTCCTCAAGTCATATTTGCTCATGTTTTTGAACCTATATTCTGAGTTCTTAATACTACTGACTTCACTTAGTTATGTGTGATTTTTCTTAATTTTATTGTGCCTCTAACTATTTTTTCCAATTATTTAGGGTTTGGTTCTCTAATTTGAGCCCTCTTCTCATGCTTTTGTGTTTGATGATTTTATTTTCAACTAATTTTGATTAGACTTGAACTTTGGAATATTTTTTATGACATGTATGCATGTATTAGACTTTGAAATAATTTTGGTTTGATTTTAGAAAGCCTTTTTTTTCTATTTTTGGCTCAATTTTTGTTTGTTTGCAATACTTTGTGATTTGATTGGATCTTATGGTCAATAGTTGTTCTTTGTGTGAACTTTTTGAGGTTGATCTTTACATTTGTGGTAGCCCTTGGACTCCCTTGATATCTCATGAGCTTGGAACAATTTCATTTGGTCCATTATAGACTTTGATGATCATTGTTGTGAAGCTCCTAAATTGAGCAAGTTTAAAACCCTAATTTGGGGAGTTTTGGTAAATCCTTGATCAAGTCTTCATCATGATTATGATTCAAAGTGATATTGAGATATGATAAATCAAGGATAACCTTAGTCAAGGTGGAGAAACATTTGATCTCTTTTGATTTATTTTTCTTGCCTCATCATAGTTGATCTTGTGCTTATGCCATTTGTTTGAAGAGAGATATTTTGAAATGCATTCATGCAACATCTAAGGAATAAATCCTTATAATTTGTACCCTATTTTCTCTATTTGATTAATGTCTTAAGTTCAATTTCATTGAGTCATTTAAGTTCCTTAGTTTGTGTTTGTTTGTATGTCTAAATATGGTCAAAGTTGGAAGTAGTTTTGATGCACATTTTTACCAAATGCCTTTGATACATCAAGAGTAGTGCATTGTGAATTCATTCCTGACTTTGAGGATCTCCATACCTTCTTTACTTTTATCCTAGATTCCTTGGTTTATATCTCATTATCAATTCATCTTGATGACACAATAGGAGCTATATACTAGTGTTTGACCTAGTTTGTGTTTGTTTGCTTGAAAGGATTTTAAGTCCCACATTTTTTAATGTTTAAACTTTGATTTTACTTCTCTTCTCATCTCCACTCTCTATGTTCCTATGATCCACTTGGTTAGTTCTCACTTTTTAATTCATCATGGTGACACAGTGGGAGCTATATTTACCTCTTGCATATGGTTTTGAATTTTCAGTTGTTGATGTTTGCTTCTTATGATTGTGAAAATTGTCCCAGCCTTGTACCTTTATTTTGATTGTTACCCATAAAGACAAAGGACATTGAGTTTAAATTACTTTAATCACTTTTCTTATATAGCTTAAGGGACCATATTTTTCCAAAGTCATGACACTTAAGTGTGTTACCTTGTTAACATCTCTTAAGGTTTTAAATTCATGATTAGTATCTTATGTGGGTTTTATCATCACCCAAAGACAAAATAAGATTATTTATTACTTTCATTTGGTATTTATCAACTTCATTTGATCTAAGATAAAATGTCTTTACTTTCCTTTTAGATGATTTTTCTCATCAATTAGGTGACTATGTTTATGTATGAAGTCTCAACTCTACTTGGTTACTCTTGAGTCTCATCTGGAGATAACCTATCATATAAGTCACACATTCCATGATTCTCAAATCATACACTCTTTGTTTAAGTCCATGATTGCTCAATGTAAACTTGTTTGTTTGTTTCTTTTCAACACTTCCCTTTTGTATTATAAATGTATGACATATTTGTGATCACATTTTATCTTACCTTATTAATACTAATCATTTTGTTAAGCTGTGCGAGGTACTGCACGTGATTTCTTTACTTTGTGTTCCAATTTATTTGTGGTATATAGTTGCTCTCTTGAGGCGATCTATCTTGTTTCTCATATTTATGAGATATACATATATATTTGCACTATTGTATGCTTTATCTGTTTGTATTACCTTGCAGAATATTTGTATGGTTGTGTTCGCTATACACCATTTGTGATTTATTTTCACATTGAGACTTTGATGCTTATGTTTGACAACATGACTTCTGACTTATTACTTTGTTGATTCTAGCTCATTCGAATATCTCTGGGTTTCGTTATTGTTTTAGTTTCTCAAACGCCAAAAATTCCGAATTATCAGTACCCGGTTTCCTGAAATATTCTTTCAAATATTGGGAGATATCACAGACAAGATCATCAAACAAGAACGCGTAGTCGCCCATTATCTCCAAAAAAAGAAGGGAGTGTGCAGTTCCTTGAAAGAGTTTATAAGTTACTATTTTACGCCTTTGAGGGCGCATAAATCCTCTGGTTAGGTCTCGGCAATAATCAGGTTCGCGTGAATAATGAACTACAGCAAATTCAGTATTTCTGTCCGGTTCAGCACTATTCTGATTGTCATTAGAATCTATTTTACTATTAAAAAGAACTATACGGTTAACTTTTGGGGAACGAATCTGAGACTCCTTTGGACTCGTGTCCATCAATACCTCCAATTCGTCGACTAAGTCGCATGACCATCGAGGAACTTCTTTACTTATTTCGTTTATTTCACAACATAGTTTTCTATTAAAAATTGTATTATTAGTAGGATCAGTTCGAATTGCGTCCAATAATAATTTTTTTTCTCTTTTTTTTTTCTTCAGAATATATTTTTACTTGTTCATGTTCTGGAAATAAATAAAGTCCGTCAAAATTCAAACTTGATACTGATTTTTCCGAAAATTTACTGATTAAGTTTAAAAAAATAAATTTCATTTAATAATAATTTTCTATCAAATTGATCTATTTTCTGTTCAAATTCTGGATCATTACTATTAATAGAAAGAAGCAGACCATGAATCTTATTTATCAAAATGTAGTTTGTTGTGTCAGTTTCATTTGGAATGAAGGGTAAAAAGCCTTTTTGGATTTCTCCACGAACGCGTCCATTCAAGAAAGGATCATATATTTTAGTTAAGTATTTTGTTTTCCTATTATCATCAGACAATCTAATTCAATTTTCAAATACATCCACAGGACTAAATTTAATAGATTAATATCTATCTTTTTTGCCCTTTGAAAAAATTCATTGATTAGTTTATTTCCTTTTTCTTTATTAACAAAGCTCCAATAATTAGACAATTCATTATCATTATAGGAGGTTTTATCTCTTCTGAAGAGATCCATTTTTTCCCATGATTTTCAGAAAAGTAGATAAATGAGGTGGATACGTGAAAGATATTCATTTTTTTCCATCACTTTGACATACCTGGAAAAAAAATTGTGAATTTTCATCTCTTACAACCCTTTCAAAGTGATCATTTTTTATATATCGCAAAGGCCTGTTCCATTTTCGATAATCGAAAAGAGTAGTTAAAAGAGATTTTTCCAATGGGACGGGTTTTTTGTTGAAAGTATTCTCTTTTTTATCAGAAAGATAAACAATAATATCTTCTTCTTTTTTGTTAGTTACTTCCTTTCCCCAATCTATTGCAGCTTTGACTTCCTCCAGGTCCCTGTCACTGTATCGCATCATTTCCTCAATATAATAATATGGGAGCGGTGTTCTGCCTAAATAGTGTGCAAAGCTAACAAATGAAAAAACAACAAATATTTGCCCCACATAATTTCGCAATTGTAGGAGAATGTATTTATCAAATCTCATAGTTATCTTATATTTGATCGACTTTTTGTGTTGTAACCAGACTAATACCAATCCAATACATTTCATTAAAAAGATGTGACCTATTAACCACCCAACAAAACTATAACTTGGCTACATCAGTAATGTTTTTATGCAGTATTATTTTTTGTGCAGTAACGATAGAAAAATTACGCTCCCTTCTGCCTTTGCACTTGAGGGCGAATCTCCGTCTGGCCCGAGGAAACCTTTGCACGTCTATCAAAAGCTCTTTGAAATTCTATGTAAGACATTTTATCAATATAATCATATTTAGAGTGACTTACATTCCTTTTCTTCTTTAGATGAGCCATGAGACAAAGGTTGGTCGTTTCCTTTATCTTTCTTGATGTAACACCCTGGATTGCCTTCAGGATTACCGCTTGACCCCACAAACCAACACAGGTCTTTTCAGCGTGTTTTATTGCACTCACACGCTTTTCGGGAGAATTCCCAGAAGGTCACCCATCCCAGAATTGCTCCAAGTCAAGCACGCTTAACTATAGAGTTCTTATGAATGGGCTACCAAAAAGGAGATACATCTTGTTGGTATAAATAGTACCAATTAATCCTTATATGCCTTCCTTCAACCATGCAGTCCCATACCTGCATAGCCTCGGGATCCCTCTCATTTTGATGTGGTGATTACAGTTGCCTTCTTAGGCATCGGGTATTACATGCGGTGTAACCACTTCTCTCCCTTTTCGGCCTCGAGTGTTACACTTGAGCAATGGGCAATCTGGTTTGTAGTGATTGGGTTTTCCGTAGTTGAAACATGATCCTCTTGATTTAGATTTCTTACCTTCATCTTGTCTTGAAGGTTTTAATTGGATTCTATAATTGATGGGATTTTTGTCCGAGTGTTGGACTTCATTCTTTTGGATATATCTATGATATTTTCTCACAAACAACCCCATGTCTTCACTTGAACTTTCATCATCATCACTAGAGTCACTCACACATGAGTTATTAGTGGAGGACTTTGAGCTTGAATCCTTTAATGCAATATACTTCTTTTTCGTGTCTTTTGGTTTTTCCTTCTTTTCCTTTTTCTCGTGCTTGTTGAGATTTAAGAGCTCTTGCTCATGCTCTTGAAGCTTCCCAAACAATGTTGTTATGTTAAGTGTAGCTAGATTGTTGGCTTCCTTGATTGCTGTAACTTTAGGTTTCCATTCCCTATTAAGACATCTTAAAATTTTGTTAGTAGTAACAACATTGGGAGTAACATGACAAAGAGTGTGTAAGCGATTGATTATATGAGAAAATCTCTTTTGCATATCCGCAATGGTTTCACCATGCTTCATGTGAAAGAGATCAAACTCTTGAGTTAATGTATTGATTCTAGAAAGTTTAACATCATTTGACCCCTCATGGGCAATTTATAGAGCATCCCACATTGCCTTAGCAGTAGCACAATATGAAACTCTAAAATACTCATCAACACCTAAAGATGCAATAAGCATATTTCTACCTTTACAATCATAGCTATACTTTTTATCTTCTTGGGTATAGTGACATCATCCTCATTGGTCATGGTTATTTTTATAGGACCATTCTTGATAACTTTCCATATCTTTCTATTAAAAGAGTTAATATGCACACGCATACAATCTTTCCAATATGTATAGTTTTCACTGGTGAAAACAGGAGCTCTCGTATAAGCCCCTTTTGGATCGTTCTCTACAAAGTAATTTGTGAAGCACTAGATAAACCGGTACTCTGATACCACTTGTTAGACGATGTGATCAATCTAGAAGGGGGGTTGAATAGATCGACTAAAAATTATTTGCGCTTTTTAAAATTGTTTTCTAGAAATATATGCGAAAGCTCCCGGAATCTCCAATCTCCTAAACAATCCTCTATTGAAAAGATCAGATATGCGTAACTGTATGAGATAGGATGACAAAGTAAGAATCAATACGTTTTTCTCAATTGGTCAATCACTTAAACATCCTCAATGAGTATGAATTACTTCCAATGAGTTGATTAAGATAAAGCTAAACACAATGAATAATTTGTGGATGAATCAATTTGTCAAACACCTTATGTACAAAGCACCTTAGGTTTGATTTTACTAAATTGTAACAGTGAGTTTTCTAAGGTATCAATCAAGTAAATTGTTACCAATGTTGTGAAATGATCTCAACAAACCACAATTTCAGTACAAGCAAATTCGAAAATTTAATTCCCATAAATTATAGTAGTCAAGTATGGAAGTAAAGAAAAAGAAGAAGAACACGCGATTTGTTAAGGAAGTACCCCTTGTCGTCCCCACGTAGGGTACGTCTGCTCCCAATTCTAGAATCTAGAATTGAGATATTTGATATTAAGATGCAAATGTTACAAGAGAAAAGATAGTTCACAATAAAAACAAACTAATGTTGCTGATGTAACAGTTTTCTTCCCTTTCCTTGGTTTGATCCAAACCAAGTGCCATATTCTTCGAACAAACCTCCGGTTACCGCTACTTGATTTACACGAACTCTTGTTCTATGATACTTTCACTCAGCTGATTTTGATCACAAGAAATTTGACCCTAAATCTTCCTTCACAATCCTCTGGTTACCGCTAATTGATTAAGCAAACCCACAGTTTCTTAATCCTTTCACTCGGTTGAATTTGATGAAGCAAAGACTTGTGCAAAAACCCTTTCACCAATTGGAATCTTGGAGGAGAAAATCCAAAAGATTTTATTCAAGAACAACCCACAATTGCTCAACCCAAATCTGAATTGAATCTTTGATTTGAATGTTATCACCACAACACTTTTCTTGAATCAACAACCATGATTATGTGTAGATGTCGACTTTTGAGAAGAGAGGATGAAGATGATGAGAACTAAGTGTATCTTTCACTAGTTCTTGTTAACTACTCAAAAGGAATCAAAACACCATTTATATGTGTTAGTAAAACAAATAATATTTGAGAAAGAAAGAAAATAAGATAAACAGAATTTGAGTATGTTAAGTGAGCAGTCGACCGCTCCAGAGGCTTGTGTCGGTGCAACACAACCTGCACCTAGGAGATAAGCCAAACAACTTGAATGCATCAACCGCACCAGGGGGTTACGTAGACGTAACCTTCAATTTTCTTGACCATCATGTTGAGTCGACCAAGGGGTCGGTGTAACACAACCCGAGAGAAGCACAAAGCTTTGAGTCGACCGGATCTAGTTTGCATTGACGTAGGCTTCAATTTTCTTGCCAAAAAGGTTATTTTCATCCAAGCTTGCATCCCATACTTTGTCCCAAGTATATTTTATATAGCACACATGTCATTAGGGATAGGAGAGGTTTTGACATCATGAAAACATGAATCTTGCCCTCACACACTCCCCTTTTTTTATGATGGAAAAACCTACACAATATTCTTAAATCAAAAATATAGCAAATGACATAAGAAGAAGGAACTCCCCTTGAGTTTGCGCACATCTTCAGAACTCAGAAATTGTAAGTCTATCTCACTCTCATAGCACTTCTCTCCTTTTGACAACATCAAAAAGAGAAAAGCATTTGATTAATAGTAGCATTTAAAAGTAGAGTAGAGATCATAAATTTGCACCTTAACGCACTAAAGACCATTCACATAAAATGAAAAATAGTGCAAATGAGATAATTAAACAAACATCACAAAGTACTATATATACTAAATGACAAATAAACTTAAACAAACACAAAGTAGGTTTAAGGAAAGCAAATAAAGTTAGGCAAAACATGACAAAATTTTAGCAAGATAAAATTTAAGCTAAAAACAAGACACAAAGCATGTTCAATTTTCATTGTCTTGGTCTTGGTCTTGGATTGAAGGGCTTTGTTGAGGAGGATGCTGAAAGTGTTGCATCAAGGTGGATTGGAATGAGGCTAAGTTGGCAGCTTGTGTTTGAATCATGCCCTACAAGGTTGAATACCTTTGAGCTTGGACAGCCGAGTAAGAAGCAAAGGTTTCACTTTGGACCTTGATAATATTGTAGAAGTTAGATATTCGTTCATTTTGGAGAGAAGTATTTTCATGTTATTGGATCTGCATCCTTTCCAATTGAGCTAACACACTAGAGTTGTCGCTTTAAGCAACATGAGTATCCTCATCCATATCTTCAGCATCCCATACTTTGTACCAAGTATATTTTATGTAGCACGCATGTCATTAAGGATAGGAGAGGTTTTGACATCATGAAAACATGAATCTTGCCCTCACACAGTCCACCCTCGCAAGGATGATTTCGCCTTCAACAAGGACTTAATCCACTATAACCAAACTGATTACAGAATAACCCACAGCAAGTCTGATCAACCTTATTGGCACCCTTAATAAGTTCGTCGATCCTTACTGTAAATCCACTCAAGCCGCAGCATGAGTCTTCTTGAGCTAATACCTTCACTCAGCTCTCAAGGTAACATTCAACAACAGTTGAGTACTTTCAGTGTATTACAAATTTGCTTCTTGTAGGTAGATTATACAGACTTTCCAGTACAATGAAGAATACCTAAGTGTTCTACTGCAAGATACGAACAACAACTCCTTGCTTATTTACAAAAATATACACAGATGATTTCTCTATAGAGTTTTCACATCGCTTTGGTGTAGTTTTGTTGAGCTTGATTTGAACCGATAGATTTATCGTTGTAATGTAATTTGTTACTTTTCTTTAGCTTCCAAGTCTTCCTTTTATAGCTTGTAAAAGAGATCCATTGAAAGGGTAGAAAGGTAAATTGGAAATCTAGTTGTTTGTTCTTAATGGTTATAATTAGAGTAGTCACTGTCAAGTACAAAAGAACTGTCCTTGCGCCACTCTAGAAGAGTAGAGGTAAACATCACTTTAAGTACCTTTTATACACTATGAAAAATTAACCATTTTGAGCTTTCCTTCTTGGTCTACAGAGTCTTCAGATATTTGAATGTTGAACGTTGAAGCTTGTTGTAGAAGAATATTTCTTGAGCCTTAGAACCTTAGTCTTGGAGTCTTTAGAACTTGTCACATAGAACCTTGTCTTCAAAGTCTTCAGCACTTGGTTGTAAGAAATTCCTTTTCTTCAGATCATTAGAAATTGTTCAGCAGAACTTGTTCTTCATAATCTTCAGAACCTGTAACACAAAAGTAAAGCTATAGAAGGCCTCCAAAGCTAAACCACAAAGCCATAATCAGAACTTCTTGTACTAACGTTCCTAAGACACGTTGTATAAGATAAGTTCAGAACCTTGACTTTATCAAAACATGTAATCACATGTTTTCTTCTAGAGTGTATGTTCAGAACCTGATGACGTCACATGCCTTCTACCAGATTCAGAATATTATAGCAGCAACTACACATTAGACGAAATCATTAGTGTATACAATTGTTCTCTAAGATAACATGTGACGTTATCATTAAAATCTCAAGTTCAGATGTAGGAAACACTTCGTTCTTACATGAGGCTCATCTATACTCAACGTGGCCTTAGAACCCGCCACCTTTCACCTCTTCAGTGAACAAGTGTCTAGCCCGACAAGGTCAGTTTAGTCGTGGAAGGTCCACCAGTTCCCTTCCGAGCAACTCTAGCCTCCAACAACAGCTTCTCTTACTCGACAATAGATATATTCGTCATTTTGTCTGCAAAACAGAGACACCAAAAAATGAAAATATAAGTACCTTCTAGAATTAAACACGACTCTTAAATAAAAAAAAAACTATTAGCAAGGAAATCTGGGATTTATTTGATAGTTAAGGGCAATAAATCTGACCCTTAATTCGGAAAAAGTCAAGCACATTCAGAGCTTGGATCTCCAAATCACCCAACTTGTTATAATTAAAACCACAAATCGACAGAGGGTCACTAGATTAGTAATAGAGAAAATGATGATGCTCATCTAAGGCATATAGTACCTAGGGGCACCTCGGCCCGCAGAAACTGGTCTTTAAAACCCTTATAATTCGTAGTATATACTTGGAGGAAGCTTTTGTGGGGAAGGCCACTAATTTGAGTTCAGGAACACTTCTCAACCCCTTTCACCTCAAAGAAAGAAAAGAACAAGCCTATGGTAGGGAAAATATCCGTTTCCTCACAAACTATCTCAAAAGCTTTAATAAAACCCCAGTTGTTGGGGTGAAGTTTATGGTCTTGAGTATGTCTGCCTCAAAATCATAAAAGGGAAAGCAAATATTCAATATGTTTGCCTCAAAATCATAAAAGGGAAAGCGAATCTTGAAATACTATAGTGCCCCCATATAGAAATAAAAGAATTCTTCATCAGAACCCTTCAGGCTTAGTATGCATACTCGTTCTCCGGGAGCACAAGATTCCAAGATGACGTCATCTTCATCCCCGATCGAAGAAACATGACCGGAGTTTGGCAATCTCTTTATTATCGAGTGAGCTATTTTTGTAGCCCATAACTTCAAGGTCAAAAGGGGAAGCCGTCTCCATCAAGATTTCTACGGAACCTAAGGAGGAAGAATCAGAGTCACAATCACTTAAAGAGGCGAAGATGTAACCATAAGCTTCTCTCGTTATTTGATCAAACTCCTCACGACCTAAGGCACCCTTAACCTTATTCATGCATCAGTTCCACAACACTTTTCTCCTTTTAGCGTTGGTGGATTTTACGACATTTCCCTCATTGTCACACTCTCTTATTGTTACCATTTTCTAGAAAAATAAAAACAAAGAGTAAAATAAAGAGAATGAGAGAAAGAGATACCTGAAAGTGATGAGCGTCTCGATGAAATGCATGATTTTTTGGAGCGATACGTTACTAATGTTGAGATTAAAAAGGAAAGAAGAAAATAGAGTTTAAATAAGGGGCCAATAAACAGTGCATTTTGAAAAGAAACATCGCTAAAAAAGTTAGTCATAATAAAAATAATCATTGCGCGATGAGATAGAAATATATTCAAAGAGTGTGGCTTTTCAGTTCGTGACACATGAATAAAGGTGAAGTCGGGTTATAACCCATTTCAAACTTTAATACATCCCGTGCTCTCCTTGATCGAACACTTCATTCTAGTAACAAATAAGTGCTTGGGGGCCTATATACATCCCAAAAATATTAGTTCTTACCGGTCATAAAGTCGTCTGAAAAGTAACAAAACAAGTATATGTATCCTATGGAGACGAAGAGTACCAGCGCCGAGTTCTAGCTAAACTAATGGTTAAGGCCGACAGATATATGATCGTGCATCAACCCATTTGAGATATCAACTCGAATATTGTACGTAGCCGGAGCACCTCCGTTCATAGCCGGCTAGCAGTCTGGTCCATTAATAATTGTAACGGTTGTCGACGCATTAACATCAGCGTTATGCCATCTTGAAACGCTCTCATTCATGGTGACGACTGCAACTATACAGGTCAGAAGCCAAAGAGTCTCCTCTTGAACGAATCTCTTAATGGAACACCCAGAGGACTATATAAAGGAGCTACCGCCAGAGGAATAAGCAAGACATCTACTCTTGAGTGCATACGAACACCTTTGTGCCACTCGAATCCCCCTAAAATTATCATATATTGAGACTCTCCTTGTCCTTACAAGAAAGTTACCTAGTTTAGTGTTTTTTGCAAGAATATATATATATATATATATATATATATATATATATATATATATATATATATATATATATATATATATATATATATATATATATATATATATATATATATATATATATATATATCAAAGCTTAAATTTGCAACTTGTATCAATTAGTTGAAGATCATTTATCCAAACCTAATCTTCATGAAATTGCTTAAGTCTTGATCCATATCTCTTCATACATTGTTATTTTGCTCATCCTATTTTTTTACATATACTCATGATAATTGTCTTCATCAAAACATCGTGTTGGAGAGGCTTGACTTTACATTCTCCCCTTTTTTGACAATGACAACCATTAAAAATTGAAGTACTTGTGTTTATTGAAAAGCTTGACATGTCCTTATGTGAATGCTCTCCTTAACTTTGATACCTCCCCATTTATCAATGATTCATAGAGAGTTTGGACATATTTGACACTTTTATTTTCTGCAAAAGTTAGATAAAGAGCATACACAAAGCAGATGCACCTTCTCCCCCTTTGTCATTAGGGGAAAGGATGGGGAAAAAGTGAAAGATAATATTTATACACACAAAAGCATTAGTGTTGAGAGAGGCATATCTCAACATTAAAAACCATATAGGAATAACAAAAACAAAACAAAATTGCTGAAAATACTCTCTAAACATTACATAGCAACATAATTGAAAAGAGCTTAGTTTTAAACAAAATTCAAATGATATGGAAATTGAAAGATAATATGGCATAATAATATGAAAAGTCAATTAAACAACATAAGCAACACAAAAAGGATTTAGTCTTCATCTTCTTCCATTTTCTCCTCACACTCCTCTAAGTTTTGGTTGGATTTTCTAATCTCGGTGAGAAGCTCTATGTGAAGGTACTAGAGACAGGTAGTCACAAGATTCTCAAGTGAACACATCTTATGGTAGATAAATTCATTTGTGTATACGACTTCCGGAACCGGAGCCGCATTTGAAGAAGATGTGCCTTGATCGAGATGCTTGAGAATCTCCGACTCCGTCAAGCGCCTGATGCTGAAATAATAGGGAAGCTTCTCGTAATCCTTAAATTCTGGCTCAACACAAACAAAAACTTAACGAATATGAGCGTCGCCAGTTGGAACACCCAAGAAAGTGCCAAACTCTTCCAATGTCAACAAAACCTCTTTCTTTTTAACAACAGTGGACACAACACAACCAGCCTAAATTGACAAATTTGCATAAAAAATCTTTAACCAAATCCGGGTAAATATAACCAAAGCTTGAAGATGGAAAAAAGGCAGGATTGAACAAAGCAGGAAAATCAAAGCTTGAATATGAAAAAGAGGCAGGATTATCATACTTAGAGGGTGTCAATGGACGATTTCTGATGTTGAATAGAAACCTCCTTGACATTAAATTAGGTTCCACAATCTCAATTTTAGAATCTTGAGCTGGGTTAGAAGAACTTTCACCAATATTTGCTTTGCCTTTATCTTTCCCTTGAAGAGCCATTGATGGAGCTTTTGAGAGGAAGGTAGAAACTTAGGATTTTGAGAAGAGGTTTTCATATTACATCTTGTTTGGAAGGTTGTGGGTTTTTTTGAGATGAGAAAAAAATTTATAGTGGGTTTTTGTGAGTGGATAATTAAGGGTTTATGTGCTAGTTGGAAGGAGATGAGTGGGTAATTAAGATTGTGTTTTAACAAGGAAAGTGAGTGGGAGAAGATTTGATCAATATCTTAAAAAACAATTAAAAACAATAAAAGTTGTTTATTAAAAAGCATAAAACGAGCTTATGTAACCGGTTGTCAGGAAGATGTAACCGGTTATACTTTTTCTGATTACCGGTTACACCTTTGATTTTGTCACTTCTAAACTACTGTGTTTGTTGGTTACAGGAAATTTTGAAAAAAATATTTAAAAAATAGTAGCTTTACACAACATACATGGACAAAAATAACATTGAATAAAGACATCTACCACATAGAGGACATATGTACCATGAAAATATATAATATAAGGGAGGAATTCACATATGAATTTGTGAAACATGAAGTATTTTTGCATGTACCATAAATGATAAAATTGAGTGATAATATTTAAAATATGATTGAAGATAGGTCTTTGAATACTCATCATTCATCATGTTCATCTAATATGCTTATTTCACTTCGAATCTTGAAGAAAGGTTTATTTACAAGTGGTTTTGTTAAAATATCCTCTAAGACATCGTGCAGCAGTGTGGTTTCTTATTCCGTAATAAATATTATT
The DNA here is from genome assembly GCA_948472305.1 of Vicia faba. Lineage (NCBI taxonomy): Eukaryota > Viridiplantae > Streptophyta > Magnoliopsida > Fabales > Fabaceae > Vicia > Vicia faba. The sequence continues at coordinate 681,760,339 of OX451736.1, forward strand.
GTCTAAGACGTCGTGCATCAATGTGTTTCTTTAATCCGTAACATTACCATCGCCTAAGATGACATGCAGCGATGTTTGAAAACCAAATTTAACTTATCGCCTAAGACGACATGCAACGATTCGCGAACCTAACTTACTGCCTAAGACCTCGTGCAGCAGTGCGGTTCCTTGTTCCATAATAAAGACCATTGCCTAACACGTCGTGCAACAATGAGTTTCTTTATTCCGCAACACAGACCATCTCCTAAGACGACATGCAGCGATCTTCGAAAACTAAATTTAGCTTATCGCCTAAGACGACATGCAACGATTCGCAAACCTAACCCACTGCCTAAGACCTCGTGCAGTAGTGCAGTTCCTTGTTCCATAATAAAGACTATTGCCTAAGACGTCGTGCAACAATGTGTTTCCTTATTCCGCAACACAGACCATCGCCTAAGACTTCATACAGCGATGCTCGAAAACCAAAATCTAGCCTATCCCCTAAGACTTCACGCAACGATTTGTGAACCTAACCCATTGCCTAAGTCTTCATGCAACAATGCGTTTCCTTATTCCACAACACAAACCATTGCCTAAGAAGTCATGCAGCAATGTGTTTCTTTATTCTGCAACACAGACCATCACCTAAGACGACATACAACGATGCTCGAAAACCAAAACCTAGCTTATCGTCTAAGACGTCATGCAGCGATTCGCGAACATAACCATGACCTCAGTCTCCAAGCAGTCATTCATCATCAATTGTTATTTTATTCACCCCCCCCCCCCCCCCCCAAATGGATGAATAAGCAAAAGCAAACCAAGGCATACAAGACCACTCTCTAAAGCTCAAGACTACTTGCTTCATCATCTAGTAAGCGATATATCATCAGCTTCGCCTATTTTCTCAAGACTCATGAGGGTATGCTATATCAGCGTAACCTTATGATTGGTCGGACAAATTTTGGGTATTCCAAGTATTCAATAAACTTCCAATCAAATTGCGCAAGACTCGTGTATTCTCACGATATTCGATTGGAAGATAACTGAATATGGGGCAACTATCGTACCCCAAATTTTCCCTACCTTTATTTTCAAGATTAAAAATAGAAGACATTTTAATTAGGAATGGTTCAGCAATATCTGATGACTCATTCTTAAATCCAAGACAACAGAGGGTGTATTAATTCAGGAGAGTGGGACTTTCTAAATCAGAAAGACCCGTGTGTCCGTAAATCCATTCGCGAAGCATGTTGGCCATGGCCCATGAGATTCGAAAATAGAAAAACATTGCAAAAATAATAATTAAGTTCTTATTTAAACTCATTTAGGTATTGTTGTTAGGAAGAGAGAATTCAATTTGCAAATATATTAAAATTCATATTAGCCCATTTCATTTAAATAGCAAACAGCAAAAGGGGGTATAGTTATTAACTTATCAGGCCCATTAAACGGTTTTCTGCGACAGCCCACTGTCTGCTTTGTTGTTTTAAGAAATTATTAAAAATATTATTTTTATTTTAATAAAAAGAATATATAAAGTGTTGTTATTACTGTTAGTTTTTTATTTATAATATTTCACTTTTATTATTAAACAACATTATGTTAATTGTATTTATCAAAAGTTTGGTTAAAGTAATATGGGGTTAAGGCCATTTGGGCCTAGTGATGTTAAAAATATTTTTTGTTGTAACAGATATGATGCTGCTGGACAAAAGAAATAAGTAACGACACAAAACCCAATTACTAAATTAATGTTGGCCCAAAATTAAAGAACGACTACTGTGCAAATTAAACAAAAATTAGCGCACGTTTTGTGGCATAAACAAACATTGTAGAAATTAATAATGAATCAAATATATCACAAAAACTAAATTAAATCTTGCAGCATTAGTTCAAATCCCATAAAGATATTACAAGCAAATCAATTTAAAATCTCTATTACATGGTCAAATCCGAAATCACAAATCAACTACAAATCAAATCCAGAATTTATAAGAACAAATATCTAAATATACAAACCTGTCTGAATCAAATGAAACATAAATCAATTACAAAAATTTTGAATCTCTAATTCCTCTAATTTCCCTAACCTAAGCTCACAAAACACCCAAACCCTAATCTACCCTATAAATACTAATTGAAAATATGAAGGAGAGGAGGAGAGTTTGAAGAACAGAACCGCGGATTAGAACAAAATTGAGAAAGAGGCGAAAGCTTGAAGACAGAGGGGGGAAATCAAGTGTCGTTGTTGAAGAAGAGAAGGACGATTGAGGTTTCATCATCTGAAACCACAATCGCCGTTGCTAGCCGCTTCCTCCGTACACCATCATCTTCAACCTCTCTTCACTGAGAACCATCGCTCACAGGACCTACGAAATCAAAGAAGAAAAAGAGATTAGTACCGGATCCAAGGCAGAATCGGAATCGCTACAGAGGGTAACTTAGTTTGTTTTTCTTTTTTTTATTGTTGATTGGGGATTTGAGTTAGGGGTTTGGTTGAGCCTCCGCGGAGAAGAAGGGTTAAGGAGAGAGAACTAGGGTTTGGTGAGGAGAAAAGGGAAAGAAACGAAAGAGAGAGGAGATTACTGTGATGAAAGGCAAAAATGGTTTGTAAATAATGAAAATATTAAAAACATATTATAAATTAGTTGATATCATGTACCCGTGCACCCATAATAGTAATCATGTTTCCTCATTATTATCCATTAGATACGCATTAGATGGTCGTAAGACCAAGTCCCATAGTAAGACCGTGTACCCTCGCTTACACGATCCACCAAGCCTCCTCCAACTGCATAATGGGCCTAAGCCCATTTAATTTCCACACACCCTTGTGCCCAATTACTGAAACAAGAATAACAACATACCCCCCCTTCCAGAATTCATGTTGGGCCTGGCCTGCAGGGTTTTTAACGCCCCCTATTTTACTTAGCCACTAGAAATTGCACCCCCTCTGATTAATTTATTTTTTCTATATTTTTTTACAATTCTTATATTTTCTTCTATTTTCTTTTTATAATATTTATTTATGTTTAATAATCATTATTATTGATAATATTAATTTTTATAATAATTCATATTATTATTAATATTAATTTTTATATTATTATTATTTATTATATATAAATATTATTATATAAGCATAAATAAATTATTTTTTATTCAAAACTCATGCATATATTTTCTTATATTATTTGCATTAAAGTGTATTTGAAGCATGCATTAATTAAGATATTTCACAATTAACATTGTAAAAAATACTCAACAAATATCAAACTTATTTTTCGCAACAAACTAATTTAAACAACGGTTTTTTGCAAAAGGGTTTCAAATAGATTTTGACTAATCGCGCATTTAGCCAAAATCTCCGCAATCACTACTCCTGGTCAAATGCGAGGTGATTCAATATACATTTGCAACCCCTAAAAAACACAAACCCATACGAACTACGAATTGGGACTCTGATTCCTCATAAGAGGATACATAGGCATACAATCAAAAATCGTGGCGAGTTCTCCTAATTAAAATTTAAAACCCTGTTTAACCCGAAACCTAAACCTAAAACCTAGTATCCTTATGAACAAGGTAGATGAAAGGTGCCTAACACCTTCCTTTCGTCTAATGAAGTCCGAAACCTAGAATCTCTGTCTGCAAATCAGGGTTTCTTATTAGATGCCCTTCCCTAGGATAAAAACTAATCGTGGCGACTCTGTGTTTAAAAACCAGTCGCAACAGCTGGCGACTCTGCTGGGGACCCTCAACCCTAGGTTTTAGGTTTTTATTTGGGTTTTTATTTATTTATTTATTTATTGCATTTACTTATTTATTGCATTTATTTATTTCTTGTCTATCTTTTCTATCATTATATATTTACTACATGGCGGGACTTTCGTTTCAAAAAATATTCTCTAATAACCCTTAGCAAGAAGGTTCATCTATTACCTTAGGGGATATATCATCCCTGCGAGTTTATGTGACGACTTCACCTAGAGCCGGTGGAATTCCTCAAAAGAAATACTTATCGAGAGATATCCTCTTGACGAGTAGGACTTTGGAATGCCACCCATGAGTCTTTGTAACGACCTTAACCAAAATATCATGACAAGACCTTCCATGACTTTGAGATGAAAGTCTCAGTCCGTAAAGAGGCTCCGCCTAAGGGAGGACCTTGTGCCTTCTCCCTCTGGTGCTATTTATGATACCCTTAAGGAAACTGCCTTTTGGAAGGGTAAAATAACCGTAGGCCAAAACTAGGAGCCTACCTTCAGAGGATACCATTCATATAATCCCATTTCCACTATCCCTAAACCTGCAAGGGTTGTTTCCGGTATACTACAATCCCTAACCTATAGGGTCTATCTTTCATAATTCACAACCCATAACATGTAGGGACTCTTCAACCGCCCATTAGTCCATTACAATCTCTAGCTAGTAGGTATTCCCCTTCGTCTTCTATGGTCCCTAATCCCTAAGGAGTTCCTATCTGACTCAATATCTGAGTTAGTGTAGGGTATCCCCATTTCCATGTCTATCATTATCTTCTCCCTTAAGGAATTCCTATTTGTCGCAATATCTGAGTCAGTGTAGGGTACCTCCAAATCCACATCAAATTATTTTCTCCCTTAAGGAATTCATATTTGTCTCAATATCTGAGTCAGTGTAGGGTACCTCCAAATCCACATCAAATTATTTTTGCCCTTAAGGAATTCCTATCTGTCTCAATATCTGAGTCAGTGTAGGGTACCTCCAAACCCACATCAAATTACTTCTGTCCTTAACGAATTCTTATTTGTTTCAATCTCTAAGACAATGTAGGATATTATCATTTTCATATCTACCATTGAACATGTATAGGATACCCCTACGTCTACCCTCATACTATCTATGTGTCACATTGCATATCCATGAAACTTTTTGCATACCCAAAAGCCAAAAACATTTTTGCATACCCATGCATTCATATACATTCATACCTTTTCATCTCATGCATTTCCACCTTCGCCCTTATCCAACTGTTACCCACATGCTAGCTGATTTCTTGGTACTCGCTTGAGGAAGTCCAAAAATGTGGAAAAAGGAGATTATCTATTGAAGACTCATTGGAGCTTGGTTCTACAAGTCTTATTGGAGATAGAAGGCAGCCCTTCACAGTGTCAACATTAACAGGCCTACCTAACACCTTAAATGCCACTACCATTGGTGATTCCTCTACATCAAGAGCAACTACCATATCAACGAAATAGGTATGCCCAAGAAAAGTCGAGGGTCACCCCCATGCTTTGACAATTCCAAGAACTAAGAAGATCTCCTGAAGTCACGAGGATCAATGAATGAGCTCTTCCATAAGATCATTAGGTTTTATCAAGTACAAATTGTAATTTCCTAGTTGCTAAGGTTCATTTGGTATAAATTTGTATCTTAATAATTATAATAAAATAAGCATGCATGTTTTTGAAATCAATTCAATCCACAAAAATCAACAACTTTCTACTTTCACTCTTTTCCATTTTCAAATTAACAAACTTCGAAGGAGAATGACGAAAACTAAATAACTGAATTTTGCTAAACTATGCTTTCAATGGTAAGACCGAGCTAACGATGTAAGGCATTCTTTCAATTCCTAAATAGTGGAGAAATAAGGAGTTAATCTGTAGTCAACCCCCTCGAGCCAGAAGTCGGAGTTCTTTCTATTTTCTAAAAAAACCTTTAATCTTAACCAGGGGCAGGGTAGTCTTTCAGTTAATTCAATGGAACATTCTATTATTAAGAGAACTGGGTTTATCTAAATAGAAGGTTCAAGCCTATCTCCTTCCTCGATACATCATTGAGGAAATGATCTAATAAAAGGTTCAAGCACATCATATTCCTCATGCATATCAACAAAGATTGAGGAAGGAATCAATAAAGACAAAGATCTCAACATCTTCCTCCTCAATACATCGAGGAAAACAATAAAATGAAGCTTACAACAATCAGCGTGACAGTCACAAACTTTCAAAATAAAAAAAAAATTCAAAAAAAAAAAGAGAAGGAGAAAGCCTGCTAAGTCAAAAGAAATCAAAACTTGACTTAGGTAAAAGTTAGGGCATCCCGATGGACCGGAAATTCAAAAGAATTGGCCCATGAAAAATAAGGGATTCAAAGCATAAATTAGAGAACAATCTTGTGACTGCCACCTCAAAGTCTTCTCGTTAATACTTGGTACTTATCAATGCTTTTCATCGGCACTTAGATCTTTATCAATGGTTCTCATCATCTGCGCTACTATGAAACTTCTCTTGGGGATTGAACGCATATGTTGGATTAATCGAATTAGGACTAGAGAACATAAAAGAGAATAGGGTGGGATAAATAAATTTCGAGTCTTATATCTTTTTTTCTTAAACCACGAACCATGGCCACGTTACAACATTCAGAAGTCCTAATTGAAGCAAAGTTAACTATGAAAGCATACTCGGAAAATTCGTGTTAAATTGACTCCTACGTTTGTTTAATTTATTACTAATCAATTTGCTTCTTTGAATCTCCATCTCTAATCTTCCCGTTCTTTTCAATAATCAACTTCGATTTCAAAACTTGCATGTACATCAAACAAAATTATTTTTTCAAAACATACAATTTTATTTACAAATCAATACTTAGCCTCAAGGAGATTTCCAAAAGGTATGAAAAAAAGCAGTATCTTCCGAGAAACTTCTAATTAGAGGCAAAGTTACTATTGACAAGGGGTGATCATTCTGAAATTCAATCAACCCGGATCAAATTTCAAAGCATTGTTCAATTAGGGGCATACCTTTCGAAGGAACATTCCTTAATCAGGTCGTATCATAACAGGGCATAACTCGGTTCTCTCATTTTTTAAAAATCTCTCAAGGCTTGGATTCAAGGGGAAATCTTCCAAGATTCAAATGTTGGGGCAATGCATATCAGATTCATTCTACCGCCCGTAGGGTCCAAGTTCCTCTTCAAGCGACTTCAAGTACAAACTTTTCAAAGATTCAAATCTTGGGGAAATATATATCAAAGTTCATGGTGAGGTCTAAGTTCTTTTTTAGGGTACTTCCTCCAGACCCTGGAAATTGAGGGGCACATCTTTTCAAAATTCGAATGTTGGGGCAAACCACTGCGAGGCTCGATCAAAAGGAGTTGATTCAAAATGGTTCATCAAAGCCAAACATTTTCAAGAGTCGTTTGATCAGGGGCATAATGCAAAATAGTGGGGTCATTCACATTATGATCAAACTATTTCTAAGCTTATATCCATGAGAATCTCCTCCAAGACCCTACCAACCAATTAGGGAAAGACATGCCACAAAAAGCAAGCTCTCCGCGCACTTTCAGAATCTCCAGTGGATCTTTCTCCTACATCAGCAATCCTCTGAGTTCAAAGTGAGTATCAGGAAATCATGCAAGCACAACATTCAACCATCATGTGACAAGAAACCTCGTTACATAGTCAAACCTCTATGCTTAATCATCAATGACCCATCACAGGGGCACCATTCAACAAATCATGCAGTCATAATCATAAAGCATAAGTCTGCATAAATCATTAACATACATTCATTAGGATATTGCGATCCAAAACCAAACTACACCTATCATCTCATTCGGATGACGAATTCTAACAACATGGATATAATAGAGAGCCCAATTCTCATTGGCACATCAAAATTTCAACATCCATTGACGCGTATCCAATTCGCTCATTATATACATTGATCAATCATTCTACACATTAACATTTGCATCTACATACATACATAAAATATCATAGGCCAAGACTTAGGACCCCATAAAAATCAGTTTTTAGGAGAGTCGCTATTACAATCTCTAACATCCCTCTGACTATCCCTCTGAGTAAGTATGTGATACAAGCATTCCCCCGTCAAACTAAACCGTAAGCAGCCTTACGTACCATCATCTAAGAAGTGAGCAACCTCACACATTTTCTAATTTGTGTTTCATCAAAGACGTGAGTAGCCCCACACAACCTCATCCACTAATCATTCATAGGCAACCATATGAGGCATGAGAAACCTCATGCATTCATCATCCATCCTACGTAAGCAGCCTTACATAAAAGTCGTGAGCAGCCTCACACTTTCCAATTAATGTCTCTAGGTAACCTTACCAATATTAGTGACCTTGCTATCCGTTTCACCTTTCTAAGCCACCGAGTTGATACTATTCAAGCAACCATATGGATATGGGTGTAAAACCCAGTTCTCGTATGGCCCATCTTTTCAAAATCCCAGTTCCCGTCTGGCCCATCTTTTCAAAATTCCAGTTCGCGTCTGGCCCACCTTTTCAAAAGCCCGGACCTAATTGGCATGGCTTCTCAAAAATAATAAGTCTTGGCCAATAGTCTGCCTTGAGCATTGGTTCTGCAGTTCAAATAACAGGGGCATTACATTTATCAATCAACACATTATTTCAATTCATAACATTATCATAGCAAACATACATACCATACATCATGCATACATCAAGCACAATCATATCAAGAATGCATACATGCATTACATTCAATCATACATGCTCATAGAAAACTGCGGAGAAATCTCCAAGCATGACTACCAGCTAAGACAAACCCAAATTCAAATCCAAGCTCAGCATTATCCATGCGCCTTGCTATAGCTACCCCGATTGAAAACATACACAATCGTCAAAGGAGCCGCTATCAAAATCTCACAAGGCAGCTTATGTATGAGTCATATCCACACCTGCATCCACATCCACGCCTATTTCTACGACCATGTCTACACCTACGCTTGCACTGGCAACATAAAATCAATCAAAATCCTTGCTAATACTTATCGCCGTATTCAAATCAATTCAAAGACGCCAAGATAATACAGCATACACTCATGGTTCCATATCAATCAGCAAATAAACAATTTCATGCTCGATTTAGCCATCTAAGGGTCAATCAACAAAACACTTCTCCTACGATTCAACCCATCGCCTAAATCTCCATGTCGTGACACGTTCAACCCATCACCTAAGTCTTCACGAAGTGATGTGTTTAGTTCATTACCTAAGTCTCCATGCAGTAATGTACGAAGCTCGGTATATTTCCTAAGACTCCATACAGTAGTGCATTCTCCTCATCTAACCCACTGCCTAAGACATCGTGCAACAATGTGGTTCCTTGTTCCATAATAAAGACCATTGCCTAAGACGTCATGCAACAATGTGTTTCTTTATTCTACAACACATACCATCTCCTAAGACGACATGCAGCAATGTTCAAAAACCAAATTTATCTTATCTCCTAAGACGACATGCAGTGATTTGCGAACCTAACCCACAGCCTAAGACCTCGTGCAGCAGTGTGGTTCCTTGTTCCATAATAAATACCATTGCCTAAGACGTCATGCAGCAATGTGTTTCTTTATTCTGCAACACGGACCATCGCCTAAGACGACATGCAGCGATGTTCGAAAACCAAATTTATCTTATCGCCTAAGACGACATGCAACGATTCACGAACCTAACCCACTGCCTAAGACCTCGTGCAGCAGTGTAGTTCCTTGTTCTGTAATAAAGACCATTGCCTAAGACGTCGTGCAGAAATATGTTTCCTTATTCTGTAACACATACCATCGCCTAAGACTTCATGCAGCGATGCTCAAAAACCAAAATCTAGCCTATCGCCTAAGACTTCATGCAGCAATTTGCGAACCTAACCCATTGCCTAAGTCTTCATGCAGCAGTGCGTTTCCTTATTCCGTAACACATACCATTTCCTAAGACGTCGTGCAACACTGTGTTTCTTTATTCTGCAAAATAGACCATCGCCTAAGACGGCATGCAACAATGCTCGAAAACCAAAACCTAGCTTATCGCCTAAGACGTCATGCAACGATTCGCGAACATAACCCATGACCTCAGTCTCCAAGTAGCCATGCATCATCAATTGTTGTTTTATTCATCCCCCCAATTGTATGAATAAGAAAAAGCAAACCAAGTCATACAAGATCGCTCTCTAAAGCTCAAGACTACCCGCTTTATCATTTAGTAAGCGATATATAATCAGCTTCACCTATTTTCTCAAGACTCATGAGGGTATGATATATCAGCGTAACCTTATGATTGGTCGGATACATTTTGGGTATTCCAAGTGTTGTACCCCAAAATTTTCTCTCTCATTTTTCAAAATTCATCTCGTATAGGTGGTTACAAACACTTGTTTAAAGAAATAAAGAAAAATGAATTTCTTGAAGATGACAAGTTGTTACTTCGATTGGTCGAAGGAAAAGGAAAATGAAGATGAAAATGTGCCCTTCGATTGGGTTGAAGAAGAGCAGGTCTTCTTTGATCTTTAATTTGATTAGACAATGGTTTCCTTCAACCTACATGTTTTGAATGTTTAAAAGACTCTCTGCGAGCACTCTTTAAATCCACAAGCTTCGATGAGACCGTGCGTCTGCTTCGATTGGATGTTTGATGCTTGCATGCCTGCGTTGACTGGACAAATATCTCCCACCATGCTAGCACGCATAAGGAAAAAAGCCTCATGTAGCCTCCTTCGAATGAAAGTTGGGGTTATGTACTTCATTTGGACAGGAAATCTCCTTCGATGCAAGTTTAATCCATAAGCTTCGTTTGGGCATTTTGCTCCCTTCGAAGCAATCTTCTTTAGTACATTTCTAGAACTCTTCGACACAAGTGGAAATAGGATTTTGAAAGAACACTGATCAAATCTACAGGCCATGATACATGCCTTACTTTACAGGCCTTAATGCTTGTATTTAACTCCATTATTAATTGCTTACATTATGGATTAACTTATTGTCCAGGTGATTAAGCCTTTGTCCAAAGGATTTTTTATAAAAGTAAACTTGCTAGTACAAATCCTTTCCTCAGCCCATGCTTTGCTTAAATCCTGATTGTACTTCACCGTAAGTCAGGGAAGTCATCCCCTCTTAACCAACAACTTTAGTACTTCACCTTGGGATCTTGGAAAATATGACATAGCTTAATATTCACGTTTCAGCCAAGCCACATCTTTGTTCAAATTCCCAAACCTTTTCTCTATAAATAGAGAAACCATTGACAAAGAAAGAGGCCAAATTTTTTCTAGAGAGAAAAATCATAAAAAATCCTCAAGCACTCAAACTCTCCAATATTCTCAAAATTTCTAATATTTTCAAACTCTCCAACATTCTCAAATCTTCAAAAGCTCTAAAACTTTTTTTCACAAGAAAATCTCAGTAGGGTACCTTTCGATTCACTTCCCCTAAACTGTAGTATAACACCACCTTCGATTCACTTCCCCAAACTGCAGTATAACAAAACCTTAAATTCCCTCATAAATACCAACCCTTCGATTCAAGCTGAGAAGTGGTCCGAGTAGCTCAAGGAAGGTTACATCAAAGTTTGGTCCACCACCAAAGAAATCATATACAGCTCCTTCAATTGACACTTCAAGAGGTAAGTTCCTCTAAACTTGGAACTTTCTATTTAAAACATCATTTGTACATATAAATAAAAGAGAAAGTGTAGATATCACATCTAGGGAATTGACCATGCTTTAGCTTTCGATTATCACTGCCATGTACATTCAGTCTTGGGGTTTCAGTGCCCAATAATCTTGTGCTAACCCCTGGCCTATAGCTTTCGAAAGTTACACTTAAATGTTGCTTTGTAAAAGTTTAAAACAGGTTCTCCGTATCCTTCAATTTGCTAAATATTCCAGTCTTTCTAATCTCAACCTGAGAGTCTAGTATGCCTGCAATCAAAGAAGGCAGCAAGGAGCTTGAGGCGAAGAGCGCACCTCACGCTGTTTACAGGCCCCAATCAAAAGAAGCGGGAAAAGGATGAAATCGAAAGGAGTGTCCTTACTGATTCCAGGCCTAAATCGAAGGAAGTCAGGAAGGGAAGAATCAAAGAGTGCTACTTCCTGAATCGAAAAGCCCATTTTCCTTTCTTTATTTTGTTTTTTTGTCTTTACATTTTCTTGCTATTCAATATGGTTATAATAGTGTAGGATTTATTCTTTGCATTTTTATTGATTTTGTACAAATGTTAGTAATTAGGATGTATGGCAAGATAAAACCAATCAAATAGAAAACCCTAATTCAAGACAAAATCAAGCATGAAAATGACACACTTGCACACAAACACCCCTAGGGTTACTCCACTTGGTTGCCTTGAACAAAATGGCCATATTACGCATGTAAAGTGTCTTAGAAAAAACAAACAAATACAAGAGCATAGACCCTCGATGACGCTATTCAAAGTTGCCTTACAAAAATGATCTTAGTCCCTCAAAAATGCTAATATGCTTTGCAACATTGCTAATCATGGCCATACGATGACCCATGCCCGTCCCGTTTACATCCAAAGATAGGGTTGCTTACCAAATCAATGGTAAGACAACAATGTCAAAGGAAAAGAAAATGAACAAGAAAGACATTTGAGTAGGTAGATTACTTTTGGTTACTTGCTCCATTTCAAACAAATATCCTTGCTATTTTCAAAACAAACACACACATTTCAAAACATCTTACAAACTTGAAAACATTTTCAAAAAGACAAACATCTTTGTATACATTCTTACGAACGAGGATCATTACAAAGATTGCCTAAACAAAGGCCTCTTTTACAAAATACTTTCAAAACCACACAAAGCATATTTTCAAACAAAAGCAAGTGATCTAGAAAGTAACTAAGAGCCCATGGAAAACCATGGATGAAAAGGGTGCTAATACCTTCCCTTTTCATAATCTACCCCCCGAACTCAAGAAACAATCTCAAAGGTCTTTCCTGTGCTTTTTCACCTTTCCTTTTGGATAAAAGAAAAGTAGGTGGCAACTCTTACTAATCGCAACATTTGCGATAAAACTTTGTTGTACCCCAAAATTTTCCCTCCTCTTTTTTACAATCACAGCTTCGGGCTTTTCCTGATTTTTCAGATTGGCTCAAGAATCGGTCAAACAGGTTTTTCTTACCAGTCAAACAAAATTAGGGTTTCCATTAACCTTTGAATCAGTTCAAGCAGATTACTAGGGTTTGGTTGAGTTTGGCTCGGGATTTGATCAGGCAGACGCTTCTTTGACAATAAATCAAGAATTAGGGTTTGCACGCGCATTTTCAGAAGAATTTGAATCCACAGTGTCTTAATTGGCTGTTACACTGCTTTGACGTTTGCTCACGATTTATGTTTGTTTCTCAAGGTCCAAACATCTGGGACATGGGCTGAGGCTTCTGATTGAGAGTTTGAAGTATTGGTCTAATTAGTGAAATGAAAGGCGTATGGACATTTGTTTTGATTGACTGTGCAATACATATGGTTAATTGGGACGCCGGGTTTATTATTGATTAATGTGAAGTTGCAAGACTACGGTGTTTATTAATTATTTATTTTATCTAAGTTAGAATAATTGGGATTTACTTCTAGTTATTTTAATTCAAGAAACTTAAATAATTAAATAGACAGTGGTTTAAAAGAGATTAACTGACAAAGAAAGATTTTTATTCATTTTTAATTGTTTGTTACAAATATTATTTGAACACTGTGAATTTATTTACAGTTGTCTACAATAATATTATTACAATGATTAAAAATAAATTAAATCTATCCTAAATCTTCATCTTCTACTGCTGCTCCCCATTGCTCAACTGATTTTTATCTGCAAAGACAAAAAAGAAAGAAGTCAAACACAGATGAATTAAAAAAGGCAGACAGATAATTAAAACTCATCATTAAAAATGTTGGCCGGAATCAGTTTGTTCGCCCTCTCTGCAAATCGCAAGAAGACTATTGGTTCACAAAGAGGGAAAGAAAATATGTTTGCAAGCATATGGATTAATTAAAAGGCAGCATGTTAAACAAAATGCACAAAAATGCATAAATTCAAACAAGGCAAACTGAACAGCCAAGTTACAAACAAACTGCACATGGACAAACTGGATATGCCAAATTACAAAGTTCAAACTGAACAAACAAATTGCACAAATTCAAAATGTCAACAAAGCTGTCAAAACTGTCCAAAAAAAAGCTACCAAACTGTTAAGAAGAGATCAAAAGATATCAAAAGATATCAAGCTGTCATCAAAGAAAAGAAGAAAGTACAATATGCAGAGAAAAGACAAAATGCAAGCAAACTTTCATCATTTTCCAGGCCATCACTTTTTCAGAAAAAAGGGACTCTAAGCAATATAAAATGCTTTTTTCTGTGGAGAGAGAAAGAGAGAGAGAAGTAGAGAGGCTTACAGTGGGCAGGCTTAAGACAAAGAGATATAAAACAAAGAGATCAGAACAGTTCAAAAGGAGGCAGAACAACACATAGTAAGATATATCACAAAAACAAGATATACCACAAAACTGTAAAGAGATAACAAAAAGCCCTCAAGCCTTTCAAAGCTATCTCAAGCAAACAAACCACCAAGCTTACAAACTGCCTTCAAACCAACTCAGTATCAAAACCTCCACAAACCTGCATAAAACATAACACAAGCCTAACGCATCCTGCAAGATACAAGCCTCAAAACCTTGAAGCATGTAACCTCAAGCCTTGCAGCCCTCAAAAACTTGTTACAGATACAAGCCAATGAGCCTGTAACCTCAAGCCCTGAAACCTGAATAAGAACAAGATTCAAACTGCCTTGAAGCCAAAGCAAAACTGGTAGAAGCAAGCAAACAATAGCCTGTATCCAACCAGCCTGTCAAAAACTATACAGTATTCAAGCTTCCCAACAAACCTGTCTCAAGCCTTATTCAAACAAAACTCAAACAAGCAAACAATAAACCTGTACCAACAACCCTTCAATCCAAACTAGATATCAAACAAATCCCAAACACCCTCAGAACCATGTTCATCACAGGGCCAACATCAACATTCTCAGAAATAGGCAACTCATAAGCAAAGTTCATCAAAGAACATCATCAATTAAACATTCAGAGGCAAGCATTTAGAAGAGGAAAAGAAGCAACTATTATAGGGTTTTCAGAGAAACTATCATCATAAAACCATAGAGGCAAGCATTCAGATACAAAATACCAGGAAGCAAGCCAACAAGCCCTCGTCATCATACTCCCTCCGCCTCCGGCCACCTGAGAAGTGCCTCCTGTCCACTCCTCTGTCTCCTCTCCAAAGGTAGTAACTCCTCTCTTCTCTCTAACACCTCACACAAATACCAAATAACATAAAGATCAGAATTTGTCAAAAGAATCAACAACATGCATGAACTGAAACCCTAAAACATGAAAGAGCAGAAATCATTACCCTTTTTTTTTCACCGCTTGAACAAACGCGGAGAGGAGATAAACGGTGGCGCTCTGGTAGCTGAGGCGAAGAGGTTCGTTCAGAAGCTTGGTTCAAGAAAGATGAAGAGAACGAGAAAGACGAAGAAGACGATGGAGAAGCGGCGCCGTTCTAAGCCTCTGTAACCCTTTTCTGAACAAACAAATGAAAACCCTATGCAAAAACTTGTGAAGCGCGTTTTGGGCCTCTGCCCCATAAAAATGTTAAGCCCATCCAAAACTGGCGCCTGCACCCCCCCTTGTTCTAATCTGCATTGGGCCTGCCATGTATATAACCCCTAAGCCCATATGATTTCCTTTTTTTCCCATACAAATCAATCCTTTTTTTTTCTTTCTATCACCTTATTTTCCTTTTTTATATAATCTATTTTGTAAACAAAAATAATACATTAACCTTTTTATACAAAATTTTCTTAATTGCTTCTTTCTATTTTATTACATTTAAAAAATACATAAATAATAGATTTTTATTAAGTTTAAACAATTTTCCCTTTGAAACTTTTCTGTTTAATAAATCACTTTTATAAAACTTCCTAAAACACATTAATAAAAATACATAAAAATAGATTTTTTCTAAGTTAAATAGTTTTCTCTTTAAACCCCTTTTTGTTCATATATAACAAAAACACAAAAATAAATAAATAAATACTTAATTTTGCATTAGGTTAACATTTTTATCATGTGTAAATAATCATATACATTGCACAATACTTTTATTTCTCTTTGATTCTTATACATTGCTATATTTTACATTGAGAATGCGATTCGATTTGGTTGTAAATATTATTTGGACACTACTATCCTGATAAGACTCATCCCCATTTGTAAATATTTGTACCCTCATCCCCGGATACTTATTTGTAATAGCTTAGACTTTAAATTCCCGCAATTTATCGCTTTCTATATACTGTATAGTAATTAGGGTTTGTATGCGAAGATTCAAAATCAACCGCTAGATAACCTAATACAAGACAAATGCATGAAAATCAATACACAATTCACACTTGCACCCCTAAGGTAATCCCGCTTGTTTCCTTCCAAAATGGGCCATGTTTGCATGTCAAGTACTTTGGCAAAACAAAAACAAATCAAATGATCATAGTCCCTCGATGACGCTTTCGAAGTTGCCTAAACAAAATGATCATAGTCCCTCAAGAAAAAATGCCAAAGACACTTGACACTATTGCATTCATGGTCTAAACGATGACCCGCGCCCGTCCCGTTAACATCCTAACACAAGGTTGTTCACCAAATACAATGGTGAAACAACACTGTTAAAAGGGTTAAAACATAAGAAAGACCTTTGAGTACAATAGGGTAGACAACTCTTGGTTACTTGATCAAACTTGCAAAACACACTTGCCTACTTTCAAAAACACGCTCCACAACACAACTTTCAAAAACATTGAAACATCTTTTCAAAAAGACAAACACCTTTGTAAAACATTCGAGTAAAGAATTGTTACAATGGTTGCCTAGACAAGGCATCTTTTTCAAAACATTTTCAAAACCACACACACAAAGCACCATTTCAAACAATTGAAAAGCAAAGGCAAGTGATCTAAGCAAGTAACTAAGAGCCCATGGATAACCATGGGTATAAAGGGTGCTAATACCTTCCCTTTCTATAATCTACTCCCCGAACCCAAGAAAACATCTCAAAGGTTTTTCCTGTGCTTTTTAACCTTTCCTTAGGATAAAATAAAAAGTCGATGGCGACTCTTGCTAAACCGAAACATTTGCGAAAACAAACGCAAAACCTCAAGTCAGTTCTCCCACCGTATCACAAACGCAAACCCTTCAAGTCAGTTCTCCCACCGTATCACACCAAGTATTCAATAAACTTCCAATCAAAATGTGTAAGACTCGTGTATTCTCACGTTATTCGATTGGAAGATAATTGAATAGGGGCATATGTCGTACCCCGAATATTCCCTACCTTTATTTTCAAGATTAAAAATAGAAGACATTTTAATTAGGAATGGTTCAGCAATATCTGATGACTCATTCTTAAATCCAAGACAACAGGGGGTTTATTAATTCAGGAGAGTGGGACTTTCTAAATCGGAAAAACCCATGTGTCTGTAAACCCATTCGCGAAGCATGTTGGCCAATGGCCCATGAGATTCGAAAATTGAAAAACATTGCAAAAATAATAATTAAGTTCTTATTTAAACTCATTTAGGTATTGTGGTTAGGAAGAGATAATTCAATTTGAAAATATATTAAAATTCATATTGGCCCATTTCATTTAAATAGCAATTAGAAAAAGGGGGCATAATTATTAACTTATCAGGCCCATTAAACGGTTTTTTGGGACAACCCATTTGCTGCTTTGTTGTTTTAAGAAATTATTAAAAATGTTGTTTTTATTTTAATAAAAAGAATATATAAAGTGTTTTTATTACTGTTAGTTTTTTATTTACAATATTTCACTTTTACTATTAAACAAAATTATGTTAATTGTAATTATCAAAAGTTCGGTTAAAGTAATATGGGGTTAAGGCCATTTGGGCCTAGTGATGTTAAAAACATTTTTTGCTGTAACAGATATGATGCTAATGGAAAAAAGAAATAAATAACGACACAAAACCCAATTACTAAATTAATGATGGCCCAAAATTAAAGAACGACTACTGTGCAAATTAAACAAAAATTAGCGCACGTTTTGTGGCATAAACAAACACTGTAGAAATTAATAATGAATCAAATATATCATAAAAACTAAATCAAATCTTGCAGCATTAGTTCAAATCCCAGAAAGATATTACAAGCAAATCAATTTAAAATCTCCATTACATGGTCAAATCGGAAATCACAAATCAACTACAAATCAAATCCGGAATTTATAAGAACAAATCTCTAAATATACAAATCTGTCCGAATCAAATGAAACATAAATTAATTACAATGAATTTTTGAATCTCTAATTCCTCTAATTTCCCTAACCTAAGCTCACAAATTCGTAACAGCCAAACCCTAATCTACCATATAAATACTAATTTAAAATACGAAGGAGAGGAAGAGAGTTTGAAGAAAAGAACTGCAGATTTGAACAAAATTGAGAAAGAGGCAAAAGCTTGAAGACAGAGGGGAAAGATCCAGTGCTGTGGTTGAAGAAGAGAAGGACGATTGGGGTTTCATTATCGGAAACCACAATCACCATTGCTAGTCGCTTCCGCCTACACCATCATCTTCAACCTCTCATTACCGGTGTTGTACCCCAAAACTTTCCCTTCCATTCCACTCAATACATGCTCCTAGAGGTCCTCAATTGCTCATGGTTGATCAAGAATGGATCAGACAAATTCTCCTCATAAGCAATGGATTTCCAACTAGGGTTTCACTTTTCACCAGGATGTGGGAAATCCAAAGGTCTCAAATTTTTTTCATGGCCCTAATATGCCTTCAAAATTGTGCATGACAAATTTCATGCCTTACACTACATGTTTGCTCAATCAATTGCTCAAATGCTGGAAAATCAACTATACTAGGTCAAAAGTCAACTGTGGCCAATGTACAGTCAAACTTCAAGATTTTTGGTCAAGATCAACATTTTGAAGTGATATCCATCATTTGATCAAGGTTTGATCATGATTCATGCATAAATGCTCCTAACCTATCAAAAGTCAAGAATTGCTAAATTAGGGTTTCTATAGGAAAAGTCAACTGAATTTTGACCAGGCATAACTTTCACATACATCATCCATTTTTCCTCAGCCAAAGCTCATTTGGAAGAGAACCCAGTTCTCCACAACTTCTCTTTTATCCTCAAGTTAAATAAATGCATCATTTAGAAGATACAAGCTCATACATTACAACTTCCAATACAGAGGGAGGCTACCACAGCATCTTGAAAGAGGTTCAAATTCAAAACAAATGTTTAAGGCAAAAAAACCATAGCCTGAGTCAACACTTGCCCACATGAGTCAACTCATTCTAGTGACAAAATAGGGTATGATTTGACACATGGCCTTATGCATCGACTCATACTGTTATCCAACCCCAAAATAGAAGATGAAGGGTGCATGAGTCGACACAAACACGTATGGGTCGACACAAACATGGTATGAGTCGACACAAGGCCTTTATGTGTCGATACATACTATTATCCAAGATACAGAACAAAGGGAGGAAAAGTGCATGAGTCGACGCCTCACATTATGCATCGACTCATGCTGAGCTGATTTTGTTTTTACAGGAGCAAGAAAGAGTTATGTGTTGATACATATCAATATTGTGTTGATACATAGCAGTTCAAAATGCACCTTTTCTTCCTGTTTACACTGCCTTTACAATTTTCACGGATTTTCTTCATTACTGTCCAACCATTCAATGTGGGGTGATGTTTGGATTTGTTTTAAGGCCCAATTTTCGTGCAGAATACATTAGAGAGGACCAGGTTCATGCAAAGACCAAAATGGAAAAGAGAATCATCCAAAATGGCATATTTTCTTAATTTTTGGCATTTTTTTAAAATAAGGATCATGGCTTTATCATGGCCTTTATGCTACAGATTATTTCCATGTTTCCTTTCCCTCTCCACCTCCTATATATATACATCACTTCCACAAGTCTAAGGGACGTATATAGACAGCATGGAAAAAGTTCCACAAATCTTCCAAGAAAAAATCTCCAAAATCCTAAAACCATAGTTCCAAGCTTCCTCATGCCAAACAAACCTCACCACTCCATCCCTGAGGTTCCTAAGAAGCCATACCATCTCTTATCCACACCTGAAGAGCCCTGAGATTAGCCAACCGAATCTCCACTTTGGTAAAATTTTCATGATCTGAATCTTTAAATACATGCAATATAAATGATTCTAATTCACATTTTCATATTTATATGTTCATTTTTCTTGCTTTTAACGTATTGCATGAAAGGATAGGGACTCAAACAAGGATTTGCCATGTTTAGGGCATAATCTGGATCTTGATGTAAACTGAATAATCCAGGCATGATCTGTTAAAACTAAAGACAGATTTGAGTTCAGGAGGCGATTTTATGTGGGATAGGCCTTTGATTATGGGTTTAAAGCCTTTAAAATCATGAATATAATTTTCATATGCCCGGAGAAGATGACCGGAGGTCTCCTCCGGCACCGTTGATTCGTTGACTCCGTTTGGGAGTCGGCGTTGCAGTTTTGTGTTACTTGATTGGTTCTTTTGAATTTCACAATGCACGCATTTTAATTTGAAGTATTCTGACCCATTTTCATATATAATATTTTGGCTTTATCTGTATTAACAATTGACAAGGTGGCTTAGTTGGTGAAGGGAACGAGTGTGAAAGGGAGAGACCTGGGTTCGATATCCAGGTCTGAATTTTGATTTTTTCTAACAAAACTCTTGCAGATCCAGCACAACACTCCTCAGCATGCCTATCATACACCTTTCAATTCCCACCATCAGATCTGTAGAGATCTGATCCAAGGCGCCTCAACTTGCAACCCACTGTGCACTTCTTGAAGTTCACCATAGAGGATCCAGCGCAATTTCTGGGCTGGATTGGTTCGGGCCAAATGAAGTTTTAAAATACACCCTCCTTGTTTACTAATCAGCACCTGGCCCATTTTACTTTTTTTATGTTTAGAAATCTTTTTTTTAATTAAAAAATCACAAAAAAACTTGGGATTAGTTTTTTTTAAATAATTAATTTCTGAAATTAATTAAGTAATTAACTTTAACATTTTTTTAAAAATAAAAATAAGTTACAACTTAGGGTTTAATTTATGTTTAAATTATTTTTCTCAAACAAAAAGACAACAAAAAGGTTTTCTTTTACTTAGAACCTTTTTAGGCATTCCTTTCGACTCGCATGCATTATTTTATTTTCTATGTTTTATTTTTTTCCAAATTATTGTAATTGCTCACAGTCTGTAATAGCTTAGTTTAGGACTTTACTTTTATTGCTTTATCCTAAAGTTTTAGACTTGTAAATTCCCCCTCCTCGAAGCCATGTAATAGTTAGGATTTAATTTTCACACTTTAATTTTCTGCACTTTAAATTTCTGCAAACTATAAACTGTTTAGATGCATGAACAATAGGATTTTATGGCAAAGATTAAAATCCAAACACTAGCAAACTTAAATTCAAAGACAAATAATTGTAACAAGCACACTTGCAGATATACACCTCTAGGGTATCTCACTTCGGTTGCCTTAGGAAATAGTCACAACTCTCGAAACGTAAGAGGTTTTAGTGGCTACCCTCTGGTTCAAAAAGATCATAAGTCCCTCGATGACCCGCTCGACGTTGCCTCGGTAAAAATATGATCTTAGAACCTTAGGGTAGTTACTAAAGCTTCTTGCCTAGTTGCCTTTGTGACTGTAAATCGTCCCTTCGATTGTCCCTCAAACATCCAACGATAAGGCTACCTACTCATTAATAGTAGGATATCACTATCTAAAGGAAAGGAGGAAAAGAAAAAAACTTTCGAGTAAAAGTAGATAGCTGTTAGATACTTGCTCAAAAACAAATTTTTACACTTAAACAAAAACCTTTCAAAACACTTTCAAAAAATGCTTTATCAACACTCTTGAGGACTGATACAAGAGTTATCATAAAGTGAATCGCCGCACTAAGGCATTTTCAAAAATACTTTTCAAAACCCACAAAAGCATAAGGTATTTCAAAAAAATAAGCTAAGCCTCTAAGAGCCCGTAGATAACTACGGATGGAAAGGGTGCTAACACCTTCCCTTTCCATAATCTACCCCCCTACTCAGAAAATTCTCGAAAAGGTCTTTTTCTGATCTTTTCACCCTTTCCTTAATTTGGATAAAAGAAAAGTTGGTGGCGACTCTTGCTTACCGTAACATTTGCAAACACAAACGCAAAACCAATATAACAGTCGGTTCTGCCACCGTATCACATAACTGGAGACTCTGCTGGGGAATATAAAAAAAAGTGGGGTTACCTTAGAGTTTAGTTTATCATTCTAAAATTACTTGTATGCTTTGCTTGCTTTATCTTTGAGGGTTTTGTTGGGGTATTCTTGTAAAGATCCTACACCTAGATCCGGGGCACCTTATTAGGTAAGTAGCAATAAATCATGGAGGTTGTATGGCGTAGACCGATATGGACGAAGTGATAGCTACGTTAGCGTGTTACTCTGGCTTGTACTAATGTTCCTTGAGTCAGTCAAGGATAACATTAGGCTTCCTTATAGTGTCATTAAGTGCTAACTGACCTTTAGAACCTTTAATTGACTCATCCTAAGACATTAGAAAGTAGTGAGATGGTCGGATTTGGTTCCGACCAGAGATTGGTTGATACTCGATGCTACACTCATTGAGATTGGACTTTTTGGATATTCTGGCTGCAATACTTTGGTGCTTGAGCTAGAACAATGCCTAAAAGAAAGGTCAGTGATATGAGACTCCTTAGATTCTAGTTACTATTAAAAGGACAGGTTGAGCCAACTTAAACTTTAAGAGGGTACTTACCTTTAAAACTCATGCAAGCCTTTAAACCTAAGGTCTTTGTGTGACTCGTTTTTGTTTGATATACTTGTGCTCATCAAAGGTATTATGTTCGACTATTCAAATGATCTGCAAGGATATCTTCAGAGGTTCATCCGTGCTTGGGGAATGGTTAAGAAGACTGATAGAAGGACTCTAGGATGCAATAATTCCATCCTTTGGAGCCATACCTCAAATGGGTGCGAGCTCGTGCTCAAAATATTATGATGCCGTATGCTGCTATCCTACCAGTGATTTCAGAGCCTATTGTTCAAGGGGTCGAGTCTCGCATCACTCTGTATCCTGATATGCCAACAAACTTCAAAGAATTACAAAAGTCTTGGATACAGCTCAAAGAAGAACGAGATACCTTTGAGTCCCAGTTCTATGTTAGTGAGAAAAAGGTGTTGGAACTGACAAAGCAACTTCACAAATAGAAGAATCTTAATGCCTACATTAGCACCAAAAGGAAGCGTCCTTGGGAGACTTAGGAATCTTAGAAGTTTCTTATTTGTTATTCCTTTGTAAACTTTGATTTCATTTGAATTCACTAATAAAAAGCCTTTGTTTCTATTTTGGTTAAAAGAGTTTAAATCCTATAGGCCCTTGAAAACATTGCATAAGCATATCATGCATATCATGCATATCATCGCATAAACAGGTTTCTAAAACAAGTTTCTTATTCTTTTCGCTGTTTATTTCAGCAAAAGAAATGGCTCTCAAACAAACAGTAAAGGATCTTCAAGCTCAAAACGCTCAGTTTCAGGAGATGTTCCTGGCTCTGGCCCAGGGGAAAGAAGATCTGAAAGCTCTTATCATCAAAGAGAGGACCAAGAAGGCAAAGAAACCAATTGGTGTATTGAATTTGGGAAGAAGGATCAGAGGGTTGGTTAAGCGAGCTATAGATTTTGCAACCCCGTCAAATGAGGGGGAAAATCAAGAAGAGAAGTTGTTGTACCCCAAAATTTTCCCTTCCATTTTTACTCAAGACATGCTCCTAGAGGTCCTCAATTGCTCAGGGTTGACCAAGAATTGATCAGACAAATTCTCCTTCTAAGCAATGAACCTCTAACTAGGGTTTCAATTTTCATCAAGATGGTTGAACTCCAAAGGTCCCAGATGCTTTCCATGGTCCTAATATGCATTCACGATTATCCATGACAAATTTCATGCCTTGCACTACAAGTTTGCTCAGTCAATTGCTCTAATGTTGGAAAATCAACTGTGCTAGGTCAAAAGTCAAATGTGACCTATATACAGTCAAACTTCAAGATTTTTGGTCAACATCAAAATTTTGAAGTGATATCCATAATTTTATCAAGGGTTGATCATGATTCCTCAAGAAATGCCCCAATTCATCAAAAGTCAAGAATTGCTAATTAGGGTTTCTATCGGAAAAGTCAACCAAACTTTGACCAAGCATAACTTTCACATACTTTATCCATTTCCCCCCAAACAAAGCTCATTTTGAAGAGAACCCAATTACATACAACTTCTTTTCACCCCTCAAGTCCAAGAAATGCACCATTAGAAGGATACAAGCTCAAACATTACATGTCATTTTCAGAAAGTCAACAAAAGATACTTTTTGCCAAGACCTTTTACATCAAGATAAAGTATTCAAATGCAAAATTTATCAAACAAGGGATTGAAGTGGACATCTTGGGCTTTCCAAAAAGTCCAAGATCATCATCATAAGGTCAAAATTGAGCAAGTTATGGCTTGACCAAATTGGGAAAATTTTGGAAATTTCAATAATGGTGCATTGAGCAAATTTGAACTTTTGAGTCAGTGGCTTAACTTTTTGAGGTTCAAATTTTTTCCTAAGCTTATGGAGGACCTCTAATCTCATTTTTGCATGGCCTTGCATTTTCTAACTATTTTGTCCATGTTTATTTTGATTTATTTCAAATAAATATTAAATAAATTGTACAAAATATTATGGAATGGGCCTTGACCTTTGGGTTGTTGGTTTGGCTTGCCTTAAGGGCCCAAGAACTAGTGCACAACTGTCCAGGTACATGCTAGCATGGAAAGGGCAAGTTTTGGCAAAATTCGGAAGTTCTTTAATTTGTTGGATTTTGGTTGGAAAACATGTTTTTGACCATGATTCTTTCCATTCAATCTTGTCTACCTCCTCTATACTATATATACATCATATTTGCAAGCTTATCACACACATATACAGCCTTAAGAACTCACACCAAAAATTGCAAAATTTATCAAAAATCGTGAAATTCCAAAGAGTAGGCTCCAACCTATTTTTATCCAATCCAAGGACTCCATCAACATCCCAGTACTTCCAGAAGTTGAATCCAGTCCATATCCACGCCTAAGATACCTTGAGATTGACCAACCAGATTGCTCATTTTGGTAAATTTCTAAAAAATTGAATCTCTTAATGCATGCATTCTAAACAGTTTTAACGCATACATTCTTGTTTGTTTAATCATTTTGAGATGTTCTAACGTTTTACATGTGAAGTTAGGGCTCTAAATCACAAGTTGCCATGGATAGGTTTTCAAAGCATAGAGGTTTCGGTTCCAGAGATAGATGCCACTTCTGGGAAAACTAATGCCATTGTTGGATTGGCAGACCTCGATTTAGGGGGGGGTAGCTTTAATTTCAAGTCTTGATTTTGTTGACTGTAGATTATAGGATTTATGGGTGTCCGAAGAGGGTCACCGGAGTTTGACTTCGGCACCCCTGAGATGTTTGACTCCAGCGCCATGGCTGTCAGCTTCTCATTGGCCAGTCAAAGCAGTGCTCACTTTTTTTTTGAATTTTAAATAATTGCGTTAATTTTCTAATATATTATTATTGCTTGATATGTATAAACAAATGATATGACAGCTCAACTGGTAAAGGCGTGTTTATGTGAGGGAAGGGACCTGGGTTCAAATCCCAGGTCCATCGTTTTTATATTTTCTAACATATTACATGCAGATCCAGTGCTCCTCATGGCCAATTGATCATCATACACCATCAGTCTAGGCCATCAGATATACATCTGATCAGGACCTCTATTTTGTTCTTTATTTCTTTTTTAGTTTTTTTGTTTAGTTTATATTTTATTTTTTTAATCTTTTCTAACAAATCATAAAAATAAATAAATAGATTTAGGTTTTTTTTCCAAAAATTATTTTCATTAATTAATCAATTATCTTAATTTTATTTTATCAACTTAAAATCAATTAGACTTAGGCTCATTTTAACTTAAATATTCTCTTAAATAAAAAACAAAAAATGCAAAAATATTAGAATTAGGTTCAAGTTATTCAATATTTATTTTCTCAAATTAAATTTAGATTTAGTTTAATTATTTTTTCTGAATATGAAAATAAAACCAAAAAGATTTTCATTCTTAGGATTTTTTTTAGACGTAATATTTATTTCGCGCGCGTTATTTTTATTCTCGCATTTTATATAAATAATGTAACTGATTATGGGATGTAATAGTTTAGATTTAAAATTCCGCATTTTATTTTCTTGCATTTTTTTATGTAATTGTCCCAAAGCGTTGTAATAGTCTAGGATTTAAATTTTCGCACTTTAAATTTCTGCAAATATTAACTGCTAGTAACTAGGCATGTATGGCAAAGATTGAAATCAAACGTTAGAAAACTTAATAACGCAAGATAAATAACTGAACTTAACACATATGCACATATACACCTCTAGAGTATCCTCACTTCGGTTGCCTTCGGAAAAACAGTCATAATTCTCGAAACGTGAGAAGTTTTAGTGACTATCCTCCAGTTTAAAGATCACCAGTCCCTCGATGACCCTCTCAATGTTGACTCGATTAAAAGTGATCTAGAACTTTAGGGTGGTTACTAAAGCCTCTTGCCAAGTTGCCTTCGTGACTGTAAACGTCCCTTCGATTGTTCCTCAAACATCCAATGATGGGGCTACCTACTCACTAATAGTAGGATAGCATTGTCTAAAGGAAAAGAGGAAAAGAACGACCCTTTTAGAGTATAAAAATAGATAGATGTAAGAAGTTTGCTCAAAACAACTTTTTGCACCTACACAAAAACATTTCAAAAAACAATTTTCAAAACATTTGCTTTGTTAACACTCTTGAGGACTGATACAAGAGTTAAACGCAAAGCAAATCGCCACACTAAGGCATTTTCAAAACATTTTCAAACACACGAAGCACAAAGGTATTTTAAAATGAGCAAACCTCTAAGATCCCGTAGAAAACTACAGATGGAAAGGGTGCTAACACCTTCCCTTTCCATAATCTACCCCCTTACTCAGAAAACATCTCGAAAAGGTCTTTTTCTGTTCTTTTCACCCTTTCCTTAATTTGGATAAAATAAAAGTCGGTGGCGACTCTTGCTTACCGCAACATTTGCGAACATAAAACACAAAACCAGTATTAAATAGTCGGTTCTGCCACCGTATCACAGAACTGGTGACTCTGCTGGGGAATATTATAAAAAAGTAGGGTTACCTTAGAGTTAGATCATTATAATTGCTTTCATTGTGTGTTTTGTATGCTTTATTTTTAAAGGGTTGCTTGGGTTATTATTAAAGATCCTACACCTGGATCTAGGGCACCTTTTAGGTAAATAGCAACAAATCATGGAGGTTGTACGGTGTAGACCGATACGGAAGAAGTGTTGGCTACGTTAGTGCGATACTCTAGATTGTACTAATGTTCCTTGAGTAAGTTAAGGATAACATTAGGCTTCCTCATAGTGTCACTAAGAGCTAACTGACCTTTAGAACCTTTAATCGACTCATCCTAGCCATTAGGAAGTAGTGAGATAGTCGGCTTTGGTTCCTACTGAAAATTGGTTGATTCTCGATACTACACTCATTGAGACTGGACTTTCGGGATTTTTTGGCTGCAATACTTCGGTGCGTGAGCTAAAATAATTCCTGATGGGAAGGTCAATGATATTGAGACTCCTTAGAACCCGATTACTATTAATAGGACAGGTTGAGCCAACTGAACATTCAAGAGGGTACTTACCTTAAAACCTCATGCAAGCCTTTGAACCAAAGGTCTATTGTGTGATTTGCTTGTATTTATCTGTGATTTAAGCATAATCATGACATCATAAACATCATGACATTCATATATACTAACCATTTCAAGGACCTATGGATTTACCTCTTTGCTATTTTGTAGGATATAAATTCAGGTCGCAGAAAAACCATCCGGATTAACTTCATAGAAATCCCTCCCAAGCTCAAGGAGTTGGTCTTGAAATTTCCCGAGGACCCATCATTCAACAAAATACATGGTCATTTGCTCAGCTTGGTTACCACCAGATTTGATGAAGTTTTGATGAGTGTTCTATTCCAATTCTTTGATCCCGAGCACCATTGCTTCACATTTCCCGATTATCAACTGGTACCTACACTGGAAGAATTCTCTAAGTTACTTGGTTAACTATATTGGAGTGAGTACCTTTCACTGGTTTAGAACAAGATCCAACTGCTGAAAATGTTGCCATAGCTTTGCACTTGAAGCCATCTGATATTGAATCCCACTGGGAAAGAAGAAGCAGAGTTAAAGGCCTTCTTGCAAAATTTCTAATGGAGAAAGCTCAGATTTTCCTGGATGCTATGAGTTACCATGCCTTCGAAGATGTTTTAGCTCTCTTGATCCATGAGTTGGTCCTGTTTCCTAATTCCTACATTGCTCGGGGATATCCTACATTCTCTCCATACTCGTACTCTGAAGAAGCGAGGAACTCTCATGTGTTACACCCCTCTTCTATATAGGTAGTTTATTTCGCACCTTCCTCGATCAGCAACGCAGAATGATTTGGGCTTAAGATGGAGTCAAAGATTAATGTCTCTCTCTCTCACTCCGACATCCATTGGTGTCCTCGCTCTTAAGGAGACATCACTTTTATTGATAGCTGCGGAGAATTTCCTAATGTGCCACTCCTGGGTATTAGGGGAGGCATCACCTACAATCCTTCTTTAGCACTATTTCAGTTTGGTTACGCATGGAGAGATGGTCCACCTGATATGCTCATCCAGGGTATTGTGTTCAACTACTCAAATGATCTGCAAAATTATCGTCAGAGATTCATCCGCACTTGGGGCATTATTAAGAAGACTGATAGTAAGACTTTGGGGCGCAAGAACTCCATCCCTTTGAACCTTACCTCAAATGGGTACGAGCTCGAGCCCAAAGTCTTTTGATGCCATACGATTCCATCTTACCTATGATCTTGGAACCTATTGTTCAAGGGGGCGAGTCCCGCATTATTCTCCATCCTGATATGCCAACCAACTTTAAAGAGTTGCAAAAGTCTTGGATCCAGCCCAAGGAAGAACAAGATACTTTTGAGACTCAATTCTATGCCAGTGAGAAGAAAATGTTGGAATTAACAAAGCAGCTTCACGAAGAGAATAATCTCAATACCTACCTGAACACCAAGAGGAAGCGCCCATTGGATACTTAGGAGTTTAGGATTTCCTTTCAATGTTTATTTCTGCGTAATCTTTTGTTTCCTTAAAAACTTACTAATAAAGAGTTTTGTTTTCTGTTTTGTTTAAAAGTGCTTAAACCCAATAAGGTGTCAATGCTGTTGATGACAATCAGTTTGTTTCTTCTATGGACAAATTAGTTACTCCTCTTCTATCAAAATGAATCTGTTGTGAGCCGGTTTATTTCCGGGTTGTGGTGAAGGTTGCCACTTATGTATGACTCTACCAGATGGTTGTTTGTTATTGAAGATGGGTGTCCAGCGCCTGATGGTTAACAAAGAAATCTTATTCGAGAAAGTTCCTCTTATAAGAAGTTCATGTGAAGATATTTCGATAATCACCATTTCCAACAATCCTCCCTGGGTCTCCACCAAAAGACCCGTCAGGATTACATCTGTTCCAAAGTTTACTCCCCTGATCATCACCATGCCAGGGCCAATACCATATTCCTCGGATAAAGTCGTTCCCTAGAATTATGGGGCTGACGTCTATTACTATGGCGTCAAGCAAGACCTATTGGCTGTTGAAGACAAAGTTGCTAAAGGTACTGATCCTGACATCGACAATATCGTCGGGACCAGTAAAATAACGAGAAGCAGAAGAGTTTTATCTCCCGAGATCGCTCCAAAAACTGTTGCTTCTCCTGTGATCATCCATGCTGCTGCTCCTGCTAGTACTCCCATTACTACTCCTGTGATTATTCCTGTTGTTGCTCCTGTCAGTATTCCCGTTGCTACTCCTACTGTTAGTCCTGCTATTATCCCTGCTACTAAGTCGACTGAGACTCGGGGCAAAGAGGTACTGGTTGAGCCCGCATGGACGAAGGCGCACCCGAAAGTCATTTCCGAGGCTTCTAAAAAGGATATGTAAGAGATTTTAAAGATAATCAAGAAGAGTGATTATAATGTCGTGGAGCAATTGGCGCAGACCCCTTCAAAAATCTCAATGCTGGCCCTACATTATAATCACTGCCAGTGTTCCGAAGACTACTAGACCTCCGTTGAAGATGGCTTCTCTGAAGGATGCCAAGGCAGTAGTTGAAGAAGGTGAGTGTATAATTTGGGGCCAACTTCTGGATATTCCCTACAAATATGACAAATTTGGTTTGGGTTTTACTTCAGGAGCCCAGAGAGTTGTTCGTCGTGCTCGCGCGGGGGGACCATCTTTACGGATCAACAACCATGGAGTCAATGCTCTGGAAGACAGCGATAGTGATTATGACTTGGACAAATGGATCTTCCCAACCATCGGCGGTGGACTCAGTAATTGGGAGGCTAAAGATTTTGTGCCCATTACTTTTATTCAAGAGTAATTTGTCTTTTTGTTTTAAGGATATGTAATATTTGAACAATTGAAACATTAAAGCCTTGTGTCTTACCCGAGGCACAATGGTCTATTTTGTGAGGGTCATTATTTCATTTTCATATGTCATCAATAAAACATTAGACGTTTTGCATGCAAATTTTTCGCTCTTTGTTTTTCTTTTCTGCCTTTTTACTTTATCAAAAAATATACAGCTATGCTCTTACACACACCCACATATCAAACCGCAGATCCACATCCATTATGGATCCCATTAATAACGGTTATTCTATTGCTCATTATGACTTTGAAAATCTAATCTACCAAGCCGAGGACGAAGGTGAGGAAGACTGTGAAGTACCAGGAGAACTTGCCAGACTGTTACAACAGGAAGAAAGGGCAATATAGCCTCATGAAGAGCCAATTGAGACAATGAACTTGGGTACTAAAGAGGACAAGAAAGAAATCAAGATAGGTTCCGATCTAGAGTATAGTGTCAAAAAGTTGTTAATACAGATGCTACATGACTATGTTGAGGTTTTTTCCTGGTCATACGAAGACATGCCGGGACTTGACATTGATATTGTTGTTCATCGCCTACCTATAAAAGAGGATTTCCCTCTAGTGAAATAGAAGGTTCGTCGTATGCGGCCTAAGATATCAGAAAAGATCAAGGCTGAAGTCATGAAATAGTTCAATGTTGGTTTCTTAGCTGTTACTTCTTATCCAAATGGGTTGCTAACTTGGTTCCAGTACCTAAGAAGGACGGTAAGGTATGTATGTGTGTGAATTACAAAGACCTGAACAAAGTAATCCCTAAGGATGACTTACCGCTTCCCCACATTGATGTTTTGGTTGACAACACCGTACAACATAAGGTATTCTCCTTCATAGATGGCTTCTCTGGGTACAAACAGATCAAAATGGCACCTGAAGATATGGAGAAAACAACCTTCGTCACACAGTGGGGCATTTTCTGTTACAAAGTGATGCCATTTGGGTTAAAGAACGTCGGGGCAACCTATCAGCGTGCCATGTTAGATTTGTTTCATGATATGATCCATCACTAGATAGAGGTCTATGTTGATGATATGATAGCCAGGTCTCAGACTGAAGGAGAGCACCTCGATCATCTACAAAAGCTGTTTGAAAGGCTGAAAAAGTATAAGCTGAGACTGAACCCGAATAAATGCACATTTGGAGTAAGATCTGGTAAGCTCTTAGGCTTCGTTGTCAGCAACAAAGGTATTGAGGTAGAACCTGCAAAGGTAAAAGCTATACAAGAAATGCCAACTCCTTACACTGAGAAGAAAGTTAGGGGATTCTTGGGACGCCTGAACTACATTGCCATAGTCATTTCCCACCTAACGGCTACTTGTGAGCCAATCTTCAAATTATTGAAGAAAGATCAAGAAGTGAAGTGGAATGACGATTTCCAAAATGCCTTTGACAAAATCAAGGAATATCTTTAAGAGCCGCCAATCTTGATGCCACCAGTTGAAGGAAGACCTCTGATCATGTAATTAACAGTATTAGAGAACTCATTGGGGTGTGTGCCGGGGCAACATGAGGAGTCTGGTCGAAAAGAGCATGCAATATACTACCTTAGTAAAAAGTTTACCGACTGTGAAACAAGGTAATCACTGCTCGAGAAAACTTGTTGCGCTTTGGCATGGGCTGCTCGCCGACTAAGACAGTATATGTTGACTCACACTACCTTGTTGATATCTAAAATGGATCCTATCAAGTACATCTTTGAGAAGCCTGCTCTCTCCATAAGAATAGCAAGATGGAAAATGATCCTGACCGAATACAACATTTAATACACAACCCAGAAAGAAATTAAGGGAAGTGTATTAGTTGATCATTTGGCTCATCAGGCTGTGGATGACTACCAATCCATGAATTTTGAGTTCCCGAATGAGAACATCATGTTAGTAACTGATTGTGAAGAACCTGGGCCAGATGAAGGACCTGAAAAAGGATCCGGATGGACTATGGTTTTTGACGGAGCTTCCAACGCTCTTGGAAATGGCATCGGTGCTATAATCATATCTCCTGAAGGCTGTCATACTCCTTTCACTGCCAGATTATGCTTCAATTACACCAACAATATGGCTGAGTATGAAGCATGTATTATGGGTCTCAAAGCTACTATCGACTTTAAGATAAAATTCTTGAGTGTATTTGGAGACTCGGCTTCAGTAATCAGTCAGATCAAAGGAGAATGGGACACAAAGCATTCTAATCTCATCCCTTACAAAGAACATGTGTTGACACTAATTCCACACTTTGAAGAAGTTACCTTTGAGTATTTTCCACAAGAGGAAAATCAACTAGCAGACGTGCTAGCTACAATGTCATCCGTGTTCAAGGTCAGGTGGGATAATAAGGCTCCTCAGACCACTATTGAAAGGATGGATGAACCAGCATACTATCACGAGATTGGTACTGAAGAAGCAGTGGAAAAGCCTTGGTTCCATGAATTCAAAAGATATCTCAAAGCCCAAGAGTATCCTGAGGGAGCTTCAGTCAATGATAAGAAGTTCCTAAGAAGGTTCTCTGCCAAATTCTTTCTCAGTAACATGATCCTCTACAAGCACAATCACGATTCTACTTTGCTTCGGTGTGTAGACAAGAGTGAGGAAGAAAAGGTTATGGCTGACTTGCACAAAGGTACCTTTGGCACTCATTCCAGCGGGCACACAATGGCTAAAAATATCCCATGGGCAGGATACTACTGGTCCACTATGGAAGCAGACTATTATCGGTATTCACGGACTTGTCACAAATTCCAGATTTATGCTGATAAAGTACATGTGCCTCCGGTTCCTCTAAACTTCTCGACTGCTCCTTGGCCATTTGTAATGTGGGGCATCAACATGATTGGAGAGATTAGAACTACAACTTCTAATGGACACTGCTTCATCCTAGTTTCCATTGATTACTTGACGAAGTGGGTCGAGGCAACTTCATTTTCTTCTGTTACCAAGAACGTTGTGGCCCGTTTCATCAAACATAACCCCATCTGTCGGTATGGTATTCCAGAAAGAATCATTACGGATAATGGTACCAATCTCAATAATACCATGATCACGAGCTCTGCACGCAATTCAATATCCAGCATCATAACTCTTCTTCCTATCAGCCGAAGATGAATGGCGATGTAGAAGCTGCTAATAAAAACATCAAGAAAATCATACAGAAGATGACGGTGACATACAAGGACTGACATGAGATGTTACCATTTTATCTTCATGGTTACCGCACCATAATGCACACATCAATAGGGGAAACTCCTTTCTCTCTGGTATACGGTATGGAAGTTGTCCTACCAATTGAAGTTCAAATTCCTTCCTTTAGAATCATGAAGGATGCAGAGCTGAGCAAAGACGAATGGGTCTAGACTCGACTTGACCAATTAAACCTGATTGATGAGAATAGGCTCACGGCTATCTATCACGGTCAGATGTACTAAAAGCGTATGATCAAAGATTTTAACAAAAAGGTCAGACGTCAGGTATATCAGGCTGGTGACCTAGTAATCAAGCGAATTATACTGCCACAAGGTGATCCCAGGGGAAAATGGACTCCCACATATGAAGGGTCATTTGTGATCAAGAACATATTTTCTGGTGGAGCCATGATCTTAACTACTATGGACGGTGATGACCTTTCACACCTGGTAAATGCGGACATAGTTAAAAGATACTACGCATAAATAAAGACCCGCTAGGTCGACTAGCCTAGGAAAAAATAAGGGCATCCCAGCGAACCAAAAGGGTTCGGGAAAAAAATTAGGGATATACATACAAAATTTGTACACCCGGCAAGTCGAAAACCTGAAAAGGCGGCTTGGGCAAAAAAGGGTATCCCGGTGGACTGAAATCCCGAAAGGGCAGTCCAGGCAAAAGTTAGGGATTTAAATCGTATAACTATGTCCCGTTGGATCACCTTATAGATAATCTTCAGTATCAACTATCGAGCTCAAGTGGTACTAATCAATCTAGTCAGCTTCAGACAATCAGCGAAAGAGATGAGACGCTCAAAGACATAAAGGCAATAGCGGAATGGGAACCCAATGGGATTGTTTCACATAGATGTTTTCTTTGTATACTATTTTTTTATATTTTTCATTCTTACAACGAAATTCTCTTACTAGGATGTTTGTCTCCTTGTACAAAAATGCTTATTCAAATTAATACAAAGCTATCTTTTGAAAGTGCAAGACATCTATTTTTTATTTTTCTGTTTTGTTTGCAAAACGTCCAGTGATTATTTTTGAACATATGCATTTGAATGTGATTACTGCTTACAAATATACACATAAAAAACAGAAAGAAAGTTACTAATAACTTTAAGAAACGGGACAATATCTAAGGGCCATCCACAAAATCCCCGCATATATTTTCTCCAGCAGATACCTTCTCCAGTAGGTACAGAGGGAGAGACATCCTACTACAAGGTCACTACCATATTCCCAGTATGCATCCTAATGATGTCAGGTGTTCTGGTATCCCCGGCGAAGCAAGAATCTCCAATTACTGCTCCAAAAATTCCCCAGTGAAGTCGCCAAGCTTCTCAGGATTTCAACAAAATCCCCAAACAGCTCACGGAGTGTCCCTTCCCGAATAGAGTTCATTTCTCTAAAAATGGAAGTTCATCTCCCAGCGTTTTAACTTCAACATATTTAAAGACCTACATTCTTCACCCCCAGCAACAATCAGGGATTTATTTTCCCTAATTCAATAATACATCAATGGAACAACTGACATACATTGCATTCATACATCATTTCTACAAACATCATAACAAATGCAGCACAAATTCATATATCACAATCTCATTTATTTTGAGAGCATCATGCAGTTCATACATCATGACATCGCATGAAACTGACTTTACCTTCTCAGGTTGAATTCACAGACAGACGAATACTATCAACTTATGCATATCAGGTCAAAAGATTAATACTTGTAACAAGCCAGGACAACTATCTCAGTGACCAACAATTTTCAAGTTCCATATTAACACCTGTAACAAGCCAGGAGAACTATCTGTGGACGAACGACTGTAGATTAATACCTGTAACAAGCCAGGAGAACTATCTACATGAGGAGATTGAAGATTAATACCTGTAACAAGTCAGGAAAACTATATTTCTTTCTCAAGTCAGATGTTAATACCTGTAACAAGCCAGGACAACTATCTCAACGACTGATAAATTTCAAGTTCCATATTAACACCTATAACAAGCCAGGAGAACTATCTGTGGACGACCGACTGTGGATTAATATTTGTAACAAGCCAGGAGAATTATCTACACGAGGAGATTGAAGATTAATACCTGTAACAAGCCAGGAAAACTATCTTTCTTTCTCAAGTCAGAGATTAATACCTGAAACCATCCAAGATAACCATCTCAACGACCGACAGTTTTCAAGTTCCAGATTAATACTTGAAACCAGACAGGACAACTATCTCCAAACAACTGATATGTATATTAATGCTTGAAATCAGACAGGGAAACTATCTACACGACCAGACGAAATAATCTTACATAGATTCTTTATCATCATCTAGATGCAGTCTAACACGGACTCATCCCGAAGCAATCTTACACGGGTTACTTCTCATCATCCAGATGCAGTCTAACACAGACTCATCCTGAAACAGCCCCACACAGGCTCCTTCTCATATATCTCCTGACACAGGCTAACACGGACTCATCCTGGAATAACCCTACACAGGCTCTTTCTAATAGATTTTCAGGTAACGGTTAATTCCATTATCCCTAACAAGTTATTGTGAAACTTGGACTTCAAGCAGAAAACCACAAAATCTCATCTACCCAATGCAGAGATAACTCCTTAGTAGATCCTTGGACAACTTAAGTTCCTATATTTTATTCCCCACAGAGCTTTCCTCAAGCAGAAGAACAACAGAAACCCACATTCCCCAGTGGAGTCCTCCTCAGACAGTAGGGATAGGAATTCCCCACAAAGGGACCTCTTATGAAGTCAACACCTACTTTGGATGGCATCTTTAAGCCCATATCTGAAAACTCACAGTCATCCTCTCCAAATGGCATATCTAAACCCATTCCTGGTACAGTCAACCAACAACGTTACCTCTTGCACATACGAGTGCAAATTTATGGGCACTCTAGTATTCAATCATCTTCCACCTTCAGATTACAAAAGGTAGATAAGCCAATTTAAATCCTCAGGTTTAAGACGATTGAACATGGGCAATTTTTTTACCCAAAAATTTTCCCTCCCACCACTCAATACATGGTCCTAGAGGTCCTCAATTGCTCAAGGTTGACCAAGAATTGACCAGACAAATTCTCCTCCTAAGCAATGGATTTCCAACTAGGGTTTCACTTTTCACTAGGATGTGGGAACTCCAAAGGTCTAAAATATTTTCCATGGCCCTAATATGCCTTCAAAATTTTCCATGACAAATTTCATGCCTTACACTACAAGTTTGCTAAGTCAATTGCTTAAATGCTGGAAAATCAACTGTACTAGGTCAAAAGTCAATTGTAGCCAATGTACAGTCAAACTTCAAGATTTTTGGTCAACATCAACATTTTGAAGTGATATCCATCATTTGATCAAGGGTTTATCATGATTCCTCAAGAAATGCTCCTAACCTATCAAAAGTCAAGAATTGCTAAATTAGGGTTTTTTATAGGAAAAGTCAACTGAACTTTGACCAGGCATAACTTTCACATACATCATCCGTTTTCCCCAACCAATGCTCATTTGGAAGAGAATCCAGTTCTCTACAACTTCTCTTTTATCCTCAAGTTCAAGAAATGCATCATTTGGAAGATACAAGCTCATACATTACAACTTCCAATACAGAGGGAGGCCACCACAACATCTTGAAAGAGGTTCAAATTCAAAAAAAATGTTTAAGGCAAAAAAACCATAGCATGAGTCGACACATACCCACATGAGTCGACTCATTCTAGTGACAAAATAAGGTATGAGTCGACACATGGCCTTATGCATCGACTCATACTGTTATCCAACCTCAAAACAGAAGATGAAGGGTGCATGAGTCAACACAAACACGTATGGGTCGACGCAAACAGGGTATGAGTCGACACAAAGTCTTATGTGTCGATACATACTGTTATCCAGGATCCAGAATAGAGGGAGGAAAAGTGCATGAGTCGATGCATCTCATTATGCATCGACTCATGCTGAGCTGATTTTGGTTTTACAAGAGCAAGAAAGAGTTATGTGTCGATACATAGCAGCATTGTGTTGATACATAACAGTTCAAAATACACCTTTTCTTCCTGTTTACACTGCCTTTACAATTTTCACGGATTTGCTTCATTATTGTCCAACCATTCTGTGATATAGTGGCAGAACTGACTGTTATATACTGGTTTTGCGTTTGTGTTCTCAAATGTTGTGGTAAGCAAGAGTTGCCACTGACTTTTCTTTTATCAAAATTAAGGAAAGGGTGAAAATAACAGAAAAAGATCTTTTCGAGATTTTCTGAGTAAGGGGGTAGATTATGGAAAGGGAAGGTGTTGGCACCCTTTCCATCCTTAGTTATCTGCGGGCTCTTAGTTGCTTGTTAGTTCACTTGCTTTTGTTTGAAAATGTGCTTGTGGTGTGGTTTTGAAAATATTTTTAAGAACATCTTTTTAATGATTCTCGTCTCTATAAGAATGCGTACAAAGTATTGGTTTTGAAAATAGTTCAAAGAAGTGTTTGTGGAAGATGTTTTTGAAAGTTATTTTGAAAAGTTCCTTTGTAATTATTCTCGTCTCTATAAGAATGCTTACAAAGGGTTTTGACTTTTGAAAATTTTTCAATTGAAAGTGTATGTGTGAAAATGGTTTTGTTATTGTGAGCAAGCGAGCAACTATGAGCATTCTACCTACTCAAAAAGGTCTAATATTCTTTTCCTTCTCCTTTAGATGTTTCTATCTTACCATTGATTTGGCAAGAAGCACCATCATTGGATGTATGAGGGACATTCTAAGGGACATACATTCATAAAGGCAACAATGTAGAGATACTTTAGCAACTTCTGTTTAGGGACTAGATCATTTACTGAAAGGAAACTGTAGGGTCATCGAGGGACTATGATCTTTTGATTTATGGGTCTTTGCTAAAGTGTCCCTATCTCGAGAGACATGATTGTTTTATTTCTGAAGGCAACCAAAGTGAGGTACCCTAGAGGTGTATATGTGTAATGTGTGTTATGTTCAGTTATTTTTGTCTTTTGTGTTAGGTTTGCTAACGTTTTGTTATTAGTCTTGTCATGCAATCCTAGTTACTAGCAGTTAACATATATACAGGAATTTAAAGTGCAGAAATGTAAAGTGCAGGAATGTAAATCCTACGTTATTACATGGCTTTGTGAGAGGTACATTATAGAAATGTGAAAGTAAAGTCTTAGTTACTATTACAAATTGGGAAGCAGTTACAATAAGATGAAAAAAATGCAAAAATAAATAAATGCGCAAACAAATTAAAATGGACGTCTAAATCCTAAGGAAAAGAAATATTTTTGTTTGTTTTTTTATTTATAAAAGAAAATGAAACTTAATTCTATTTAATTTTAATTTCAAGAAAAAAAGTTAAAAATAATTAATTAATTAATTTACAAAATTAGTATAATTAAAAAATATTAACTTAATATTTTTATGATTTTTTGATTTAAAGTTGAAATAAAAAGAAGTCAATGAAAACAAAAATAAAAATACAACGGGGAATCCTTCGATCTAGGGAGAAAAAAGGGCTTTTCGATCCAGCGGGGAAGCTGCCTTTCGATTCTGTGAAGGGTGTTACCCTTCGATCAAGTGACAGGATGTGGTTTCGATCCAGAGGGCGTTGTTGGAAGGGCCTGATGGATGACATGTGAGGGCACTGAATCTGCAAAGATGTGTTAGCAAAACAAAATGCAGGACCTGGGTATCGAACCCAGGTCCTTCGGTCCTGCACGCGTTGGGTCTATTTAGGCTATATCTGCAGCAAGAGTTAGCAACAAAACAAATGCGGACCTGGGTGTCGAACCCAAGTCCTTAATATTGAATACAGACCGAATAAACTACAAATACTAATATGTCATGCAAATGTAAGATTTATCTTTTTACCCATTCTTACCAAGGGTGATGTACGAATATATGGTTTCAGGCGTGGGTACCCTTGTCTAAGGATTGCTTCGATTTGGCAACTTCAGTATATGAGGATACTTGCTTAAGGGCTGAGGATGATTGAAAAAGCCTCAGAAAACCTCCGAGAAGGGGTTTTTTAATTTTGTGTGACTCTCTCTCCGGTTGTGTCTGTAACACCCCACTTTCCCCATTATAAAAATACGCAATTATAAGAAAATAATCAGAGTTTTTCACCAATAAGTGGAATGTCACATTAAAAACAAACCAACATAAACTCCTTTTATTAATGAATCAAAAACAGCGGAAAATAATTGTTTTATCTCAACTTGGCAATATGCCTAAACACCAAAAATATCCACCATACACCGTGGTTCAACAAACTTCCAAATGAATAAAAGATACGTAACTAAATGATAAAAGAAATAACAAATAATAAAACTCCCAAATCCCGTGTTACGTATCAGAGCGACTCCTAAGACTCGATCAGGCAACACGCACTCCATGCACACTCAAGTACCTGGATTATCTGTACTCCCAAAGAAGCACAAACACAACAACAACAACAAAAGGGGGTGAGAACTACATTCAATAGTTTAACAGTGAAATAATCATGTTAAGAGTAGTAATCACACAACACACAATCCAATCAAATCATAATGATGCAATGTGACTCAACAATGACACAATGCATGTGGTACCAATCACCAAGGTTCATTCAATTGAACCAGATAAATCACATACACCTCTCGTAGGCAATGATTTATCTACACCATTGGTCACATACACTCCTCCTGAGCAATGGCCTATTTCCACCAATAACAACATGAAATGCATGACAACGATATGCATAAAATTCACATGTTCACATTGATACGATCCTCCTGATCAATTGCAAGTCTTACACTTAACGTAATACTCACTAGTATTACCATACATGTTCAGACATATGCGCACCCATACATACAATTCACCAATTTCACCAACAATTCTAAGCTTATAAAGTATCTAATTAATTCACCAATAATCCACTAATTCTGCTACTGCTGTTCCAAGACAGCACCTGATAAATGTTATCTCTGCTAATCAATTCTATTTTTCTATTTAATTCCAAAACTATTGTATATCAGTTAAATATGGCCTCCATGTCTTACTTCTATTTTATTATAGAATTATTTCTGCTACTACATTTTCTGTCTCTGATAACTACTAACCATGTTGGTTTACTACTAACTGCTAGTGTCTACCACCTATTAATCCAATATATACTAGTTCAATTAAACAAATTAAACTAATATATATATATATATATATATATATATATATATATATATATATATATATATATATATATATATATATATATATATATATATATATATATATATATATATATATATATATATATATATATATATATATATATATATATATATATATATATATATATATATATATATATATATATATATATATATATGTAGGTTACTGTAACTACTAGTGAGATTAACTAATATATATGTAGGTTACTTCCAGTAACTACTGTGATGGAATTCTAAGAAATATAGCCAATATTCAACTTGAGCTTAATATTTATGTCCAATGATCAAGTACTGTACGCTCCAAATATTTCAAATGATGATTCAAAATAAAAAGCTAATATGTTCTAATGTATATAGCTTGCTACTTGTAAGTTATTATGATGAGATTCTAATAAATTAATACCTAAGGCTAACTAATATTATAATGTACACATAATTCACTCACTAATGATAATGATCCACACACACACAACATGACGAACGTCATGTTTTCCACACACACACACAACATGACGAACGCCATGTTTTCCACCCACCCACAAAGTGCCAATCGACATATTTATTTATTTATTTATTTTCAAAAACAATTTATCTTCAATTCCTTCACTTTTCCTTCGATTAAATTACAGACTCCAAAATTCAGTCATATAATATCACAACAATCAACAATATATTTTTCATGAACAGAATAATTTTCATTCCTATTAATCACAACTCCATTATGTTATAATTAATTCAGACAACAGTTACCGTATACATAGAAACCTATGAGGGAAAGGTACCCTCACTATCCTCTCATGATAATACACCCATATTGAAATAGATTTTCTCCCCATTACCTTGGAATCATTTGGAATTTCCAGTGAATTGGTTTCTTCCCAATATTCCTAGCAACCACTCCCTTTTGGTTTCTTGTTTTTATCCAACTGCTCTTCTTACGTGAAAGAAACCCCTCCCATACTACTTAACCTATTATTTCCTTCTTATTCTCCACTAATCCCATTACCCATCAAATATGACTTTTTAATTATTAAATTAATAATAATAACAATAATAATACTATTGATACGAATAATATAATAATAATACTCTTAATAATGTTAATAATAATTATAACCTTATGCTATTATTAATATTATCACTACTAATAACACACCCTAAAATACTCTCCAATGCCCTCAACTAAGGTTCTATCATACAAGTATCCTTAACGAAATTAAATCAAACAAAAATATAACTCGACGATTAAATAAATTAAAATGGATGTTACAACTCTCCCCCACTTAATTTATTTCCGTCCCCGAAAATGTACCTGATGGAAATAATTCTGGATACGAATCTCGTATCTTTCTTTCTAGCTCCCAGGTTACACTTCCTCCAGCAGCTCCTCCCCAAGCTATTTTCACCAACGAAATATCCTTTCTTCTGAGTTGCTTCATTTTGCGATCCTCGATTCTTATCGGCATCGCTTCCGCTGTCACGTTATCTCTAATATGTACCCCATCCCTCTGAATAACATGAGATGGGTCAGACACATAGTTCTGA
The DNA here is from genome assembly GCA_948472305.1 of Vicia faba. Lineage (NCBI taxonomy): Eukaryota > Viridiplantae > Streptophyta > Magnoliopsida > Fabales > Fabaceae > Vicia > Vicia faba. The sequence goes on from OX451736.1 coordinate 681,802,842, forward strand.
AGTTGCGACACATGAAACAACTCATGCAAGATTTAAAGATCTGGCGGTAACGCCACCCTGTACGCCACGATACCAACCCTCTGCAAGATCTGATACGGGCCAATGAACTTAGGATCCAACTTCTTCGATTTCAGTTCCCGTCCAACACCTGTCATCGGGTTGACTCTCAAGAACACATGGTCACCCTCACTGAATTCTAAATTTTTTTCCGATTATCATGGTAACTCTTCTGTATACTCTGAGACGCTTTCATCTTTTCACGAATCATCTGAATTGCCTCTGTACTCTGTTGTACAATTTCAGGTCCAAGAACAACATTCTCATCAGTCTCATACCAACACAAAGGTGTCATACACCTCCTACCATACAAAGCTTTAAAAGGTTCCATTCCAATACTAGAATGGTAACAATTGTTGTACGTGAACTCAATCAATGGAAAATGAGTATCCCATGCACCACCTCTCTCCAACACACAAGTCCTCAACAGGTCCTCTAACAATTAGATAGTTCTCTTTGACTGACCGTCCGTCTGCGGGTGATAAGCCGAACTCAGTTTCAACTTAGAACCCAAAGCCTCCTGCAAAATTTTCCAAAATTCCGAAGTAAACCTCGAATCTCTATCCCACACTATGCTCAACGGAACTCCATGCAACTTTACCACTATTCTGATATAAATCTCTGCCAATTTCGTCAATGGAAAACTCATATTGATCGGCATAAAATATACGGATTTTGTAAGCTGATCCACAACTACCCTGATTCAGTTCTTTTGGTCCACCCGTGATTTATTTTCCTGGTGGGGTTTCTCCTTTTTTTAATTATTATTGCACCCCTAGCGATACTTTGCGTTTCTTTTATCCCGTGCATACGCATAAGCATTTGCATGGCATCTTAGGGCCAAAATAGGGTTTGTTTTATATTTAAGTATCTTCGATCGCGTCGACATGAAGATTTTTAACCTTCGTATCTCCAGATATAAGAAACTTAAATAAGGGAAGCTGTTGTACCCCAATTTTCCCCCCTAAGATCCCTTCATCATACCATGTTGTTTCACTCACAACAAGATCACACTAGGATCTTTGGTTCCCCTCCCTACTTTGAGTTATGCTCCTTTTGAGGGATTACCAAACACCTTGACTTATGTTCCTTTTATGATCATGAATATTGTTTTGATTTCTTCACTTATAAAATACAATGTTGGCTTGTATTGTTTGTTATCCATGTTGGTAAGAGTAAGGAGAAAGACCGGGAAATATAGTTTCAAGGATCCCAAGATAGATGAGTTGGTCAGTATAATTCAAGAGATCGAGTGTTCTATAGACTTTCAGAAGAAGTATGGATCCATTATTCCTCTCATGAAGCTGAAGATGAAGAAGGGTATTCTCTCGACCTTGGTCCAGTTCTATGATCCGATGTATCATTGCTTTACTTTTCCCAACTATCAGTTGATGCCTACGCTGGAGGAATATTCTTATCTATTGGATTTACCTGTTACCAATCGTGTTCCTTTTACTGGTTTAAAGGGTGAGCCAAAACCACATGAGATTGCTGCTTTGATTCATCTGGGGAAATCTGAGGTGGAAGCCCATATGACTAATAAAGGAGGAATAAGAGGATTACCAGCTTAGTTCTTATTGGAGAAAGCTCGTTACTCTGCCAAGATGAAGAGTACAGTTGCTTTTGAGGCCATCTTTGCTCTGCTTGCTTACGGGTTGTTCTTATTTCCTAATGTGGACAAGTTTGTTGACATTAATGCTATCAGGATTTTCATGATTGGAAACCCAGTTCCTACATTGTTGGGTGATGCTTATTACTATATTCATCTTCGGAATTCTTATCATGGGGGGATGATTATCTGTTGCACGCCTCTGTTGTACCGGTGGTTTATCTCTCATATGCCTCAGTCTGATGCTTTTTGGGATGTCAAGAAGGAACCCCGTTGGGCTCCTAAGATCATGGCACTTACTCACTCGGATATTGATTGGTATCATCGAGCTTACCAGGATATAGAGATTATTGACAGTTGTAGTAGTTTCCCCAATGTACCTCTTCTTGGTACAAAGGGAGGAATTAACTATAACCCTGTTCTTGCACGACGACAACTTGGTTATCCTATGAGGGATAAACCGAATAGTATTCATTTGAGTAGTTTATTTCTAAAGGAAGGAGAAAACCATAGGGAAGCTAGGGAGCATACTGCAAAGGCCTGGCGTCACATTCATAAGAAGAGTAGGAAGGATTTGGGACCTATGGGTGTTGTTTCTTTGGAGCCATATCTCCAATGGATCCGATTGAGAGCTATTCAGTTAAAGATGTCGTATACTCGAGAGACACCCATGCCTGATCTATTTATGAAGACCACTCCTCCCTTATTAGATGATTTAGAAGAACTACAACTTGCTTTGGTTAGGATGCAACAGGAAATGGATGCTTGGAAGAACAAGTTCCAAACTTTAGAAAGTTCCTACAGAGCAGACCTGAAGGAGAAAGACGACTTGATTGAGATCCTTGAGAGTCGAGCGGTGGAGTCTATGGAGAGGCAAGGGGATTTATTTTCTCCTAAGCCTCAAACAGGTGCTGATTACTCACTTCCTGATTCAGATGATTGGAAGGAGGTTACCATTAGACACGTGGAAGAAAACCATAGGTTGAGGGCTCAGATTGCCAGGCTCACAGGGAAGCGCCAGCGTACAGATTGATCTCCATCAGTTCTTCTTCTCAGGATTTTAGATTGTATTTTCATCTGGTACTTGAGATCATTGAAACTTGTAATCCATTTTTGGAGTTATTATAATAAAATTTTCCAGTATTTGAAAAGCTTTATTACTTTGATGTTTGCAATATGTCTATAAATCTTAAATCCCTTGAAATATTAAATAATGAAGCAAAAATAATCATATGCATTGCACATCACGCATCATATTGCACATATTTCTTGCATTTATTATGCATATCCAGGTATCTTACCCATCTTCTTTACTTTGTTCAGCAAGCTGACTCATCACTATAACACTCGGGCTAATTTCAAAAAGAAGATGGACAACTTAGAGCAGGAGAATCGTGAGCTGCACGAGTAAGTTTCTGCTTTGAAGGCCGGCATGGCCAATTTAACTACTCTGATGGAAGCTCTGGTGGCTGCTCAGAATCAGCCACCGAATGTTCAACCTCAATCAACAATGGCAAATACTGAAGTTCCGACTGTTCCCGTATCTGCCACTCCTGCTATTGTTTAGAATCACATGCCCTAAGGTTATCCATGGGGAATGCCAGAGAATTTTGAACTTGAAGGTTCCAATCTTGGTCCTCAAGATACTCCGGTGGTTCAGACTATTGTTACTCCAACACCTCCTGTGGTGCATGCTGTTCCTGCTGCACCTCCTTCGGTGAATATGATCCCGTTTGTTAATGATGATATGTGTCGTCCTTTCCCTCCGCTGAGTGAAGACTTGGGTCTTTATAATAGAATGGATGATTTTCAAGAACAGTTTGATAAGATGCAAAGAGAGATGAAGGCTCTTAGGGGAAAAGAGCTATTTGGGCAAAATGCGAATGAGCTATGTTTGGTCCCGAATGTTAAGATACCTGCTAAGTTTAAGGTCCCGGAGTTTGAGAAGTATAAGGGAAACACTTGCCCTCGGGATCACCTGGTGATGTACGTAAGAAGAATGTCTACCCACACTGATGATCAGCGTCTGCTGATTCACTTTTTTCAAGATAGTTTGACTGACGCAGCACTGAAATTGTATATGAGTTTGGACAGTGCCAACATCCATACTTTTAATGATTTGGGAGAAGCATTCATCAGACAATACAAGTACAATATGGACATGGCACCCGACCGTGACCAACTTAGGGCCATGGTTCAGAAAGACAGGGAATCGTTCAAAGAGTATGCACAGAGATGACGCAAAGTAGCTGCCCAAGTGATTCCTCCCATGGAAGAGAAGGAGATGACTAATATTTTTCTGAAGACGTTAGGTGCTTTCTACTACAAAAGGATGGTAGCAAGCGCACCAAGTGACTTCACAGAGATGGTAGGAATGAGTATCTACCTAAAACAGGCTGTAAGAGAAGGCCGTTTAATGAAGAGTGAAGGATCCGAAGGTGTGAAGAAGCCATCTTATGGGTTTACTAAGAAGAAAGAAGGGGATGCAAATGTTGTTATACAAGAGAGGAGGGTAAACGCTCCTAGAAGGAATTATCAGCGTCACCAGCAAGTTGCCTCAGTTACCCCTGTGATGAGTGTCGCTCTGACTACCGTCGCTTATCAAAGACCGTCCCAGCAGGGGAATCATGGGAATAATCAGAGAAGGGAGAACTATGACCCTATTCCCATGAGCTATGCAGCGCTACTACTAGCACTGATTCAGAAAAAGTTGGTCCAGACACGATCATCTCCCTCCGTACCATCACCATTGCCTTGGTATAACAAGGCATACCAAACATGTGCTTTTCATCAGGGAGCACCAGGGTATAGTGTTGAGAATTGTTATCCTTTGAAGACTGAAGTGAAAAAGTTGGTGAAGTCTAGAATTATATCTTTAAAGGACATGAGACCTAATGTGAAAGATAATCCTCTACCCAAGCACGGGGGAGTAAATGCTATAAATATGGTGGCCGGTTGTCCAGGCGACTTCCAGATTTTTGACATTAATCTGGTTAGAGGAGATTTGGTGAAAATGCATGCAAACCTCTGTGAATTCAGATACTATACGAATGACCACGCCGGTTGTGCTATTTGCAGTACAAATATACAGGGTTGTGAGAAGATAAAGGTTGATTTATAGGAGATGATGGATGAGGGCTTAATCCATATAATCAGGCCTAGGGCAGAGTATGAAGAGGAAGTGAATATGGTTTCTGGATGTCCTGGTGAATTCAGAATTTTTGATGTGGAGCATTTGAACGAGGATCTCGTGCAGTTGCATGCTACCTTCTACCATACGGCTGGTTAGGTGGAACACCAATATGGATCTTTCCTGGTTTGTTGTCGAAATCCCCGAGGATGTTCAATTGTGAGGGAGGTGTTCAGTTGCTATTAGACAATGGAACTATCAAGATCATAGGTCAGAGGGGTGATTATCATGAGGTTGATATGGTTGAAGTTTGTTTAACGGAAGAAGAGTCAGAGGAAGAGTATGCCTCCACGGATGAGTATTTATCTTCAGACAAAGATTTCTTTCTCAGAAATGACTTTTTGATGACTGATTGTGTTGAAGAAGAGGTAAACATCATTGTGCCTTGTTTTGGTGCACCCGCTCATTTGGAAGTGGAGTACCATAGTGTGATCGGTGGATCTGGAACTGACTGTTTAACGCTGGTTCGCGAAATGTCGCGGAAGCAAGAGTCGCCACCGTCTTTTATTTTCTCCAAATGGAAAGGACAAAAGCACAGAAAAATTCCTTAAAGAGATTGCTCTCGGTTCGGGAGGTAAGTTATAGAAAGGGAAGGTGTTAGCACCCTTTCTATCCATGGTTATCCATGGGCTCTTAGATACTTGCTCACTTGTGTTTTCAAAATTGTTTGTTTGCTTTTCAATGTGGGTTTAAAAAAGTTTCTTTGAAAATTCCAGATCGACTCGTATGTCAGAGTGTTTGAAAAATTGCTTTGAAAGCTTTTGAAAAGTGTTAGTGTGAAAATATTTTTGTTTGTTTTGAAGAGAGCAAGTATCTACGAGAACCTACCTACCCTAAGGAATTCGTCTGTGTAAATGTCCTTTAAAGTAGTGCCATCCCACCATTGAGAGGTAGGTAGCACCACCGTTGGAGGTGTTCGGGTCAATTCGAGTAAGGGACATGGTGATCACCAGAGCAATGGGAAGACACCTTAGAAGCTACCCTCATGCCAGGTTCCCGGATCATGAGGACTTACTAAAACATCCTCTACTCGACGATCACCTTTCGAGGCAAGGCAACAGTGAGGCGTACCCTAGGGGTGGTGTGTGCGATTCGTGTGTCGTTTTCATTTGTATTTGTCTTGTCATGTTAGAGTGTTCTACGCTTGATTTTATTATGGCCATTCATTCTTGCATGCTTATTTAACAGTTTAAAAAGAGTGCGAGGAAAAGTAAATTCTAAACTATTACAAATGGCGCGGGTCCACATCGCCAAAATTAAACCGGACCCGATTTGACAGAAAATAAATTAAGCAAAGTAAATAAAGTAATAAAAAGTGTGAGAAGTTTAAGTTACAACGCTTTGGGAGAGATACATAATTATTTAAGCGATAAAATAAATACGCGAAATTGAACAATTAAAAATATGGGCGTTGGACCCTTTTGCAAAATTAAAATTAATAAGGAATTAAAATTAAAATTAAAAGAAAAGGTATTTTGGTATTTTTATGTTTTTTAAGATTTAATAGAAAGAGATTTAATCAAAGTACGACGCAACCCTAATTCTAATGGCTTTTAAATTTATTATGAAAGTATTAATATTTAACCTAAATTAAACCTAAATTATTTATGTACAATTTTAATTATGAAAATAAATAAATAAATAATATTATGGTAAAAAGAAAAATTAAAAGGAATAAAACATTTATTAAACCTAATTCTATATTTTTTGGATTTTTGTTATGGAAAGAATTTAAATTGTAACCTATTTTAAGACTAATTTTACATGCAAATTTATTTACAAGAATAATTAAAATAAAAATATTTATTACATTTTTTATCTTTTCTGTTTTTTTTTGTGTATTTTTATATTTTATAGCAATAATTAATTAAATTAAAACAACAAAACAAATAAACAAATAATTGAAAATAAAATAAAACATAAAGAAAATTGAAAAAAAAAACATTGCAAACCAGGGGGGTCTCAGTCCCAATATGGAGGTATGGAATTGAGAAGTCTGGCCCATTATTCTGAGGCCTTTCTGACTTTTGTAGCAAGCGTGTGGGACGGTTGACTCATCCTCATGGTATTCATCCATTCCCAGCCTTTGATGTGGATCTCTTGGACGCGTGTATAGCAGGATCTTGAGGTGTATGATGCGCGTCACTTTTGAAACTACACCTGAACACGCTTTGCAAAATATTATGGAAATAAACGTAGACCTGGGGCTCGAACCCAGGTCACTAGCATCATCAACCAACGCCTATACCACTAAGCCATGTTAACGCGTTTGATATATAAATAACAAATAAATAATATAAAACAAAAGCGACAGTGAATGGAATTTGCGCGCAAAAATTTGAATAAGCCAGTCACGTCTTTCCACCAAGTCTTCTTCTTCGTTGCCTTTTTATTTTCTGAAATATACAAACATTAGGCAACGGTTTTCAAACCGTTGCAGAAAGCGACATATGAAAAAATAACGAACAGGCCATAAGGCCCTATAAATTGATCGCGATGACTGGTTCCTGTTCGTCCTGATGTACTGATTTGAATGGCATGGGTTTGGAAGACTAATTTTTCTTAAAAAAAAAACCCCAATTCGGAGCACTGCAAACCCTAAGAAATATCAATGGCATATTCTCCCATAGTGCATAAAAATTCAATTAGATTATATGGTTAGTTCCAGAATAAGCTGATTAGTATGAATCCATGGAAAAAATGCAATAAAAATGCTTGGATATCAAAATACGATTACAAGAAAAATGAGAAGAAACTTGATTTCTATATACCAATTCAGAAGGCTATGCGTGTGGAAATCTATCCATTTATGCTCAGTGATGTCCTAGGAAGGTAATGGGATGATTATCTTAGCCTGAACCAACCTAAAACCTCACTTTCAGTTTCCAGTTCTTTGGCCAAAATTTCAAGTGTGGTTACAGCTTTTGAGTGCAGCTTTTTGTCTATGGGCATTAGGTTTATGTTTCTGATTATGTAGTGAAGGTATTAGGTTAACAAAATTGGCCAAAATCTTTTTCATTCATAGTTTTCAATATTTGATTTTTCACCATTATGTTTCATATCTTTTTCATGTGCTCTTTGTTCAATCATGCTCAAATCAAACCAAATCTTGCCATATTGGGATGTGCACGAGATATTGAGGGTAAAACATGCATGAAAAGATTTTTTAGGTCAAGTTAGGTATTTTTCATATATTTATATAATTTAAATGAATTAATATGAATAATAATTCAAATAAATAAATAAAAAATGAGAAAATACTTCCCTTTGGGCCAAGTGGTCGTGCACATGCTTAGAATGATGAATCATGGAAGAAAAATGGGCCCATTAGCAATTTTAGGTCATTTGGATCAAAGTTGACTTTTCAAAATATCCAAAAATTTCCCAACTTCTACAAGGCATAACTTGCTCAATTTTTAAGTTTTTCTCATGTTCTTGGACATTTTGGAAAGGTCTTTGAGTCCTTTAACCAATGCCTTTGGTCCCATGTCATTTTGATTTTCCAATCTCAAGTTATGGCCTTTGACTTAAAGTCCCTTTTTGTTGACTTTTGAAAATGACCTATAATGTTGAAATTGATAACTTTTTTGTGAGAGCATTTCTTGGACTTGGAGTATGAATATGAATTGTAGGAAATGTCTTTCTCTTCAAAATGAGCTTTGGATGGAATTTTTCTGATAATCCATGTGAAAGTTATGCCCTGGTCAATTTCAGTTGACTTTTTCAGCTGTCCAAATAAGGAAACTTTTGCATCTTTTATGATTTCTGAGCCAAACTTTGAGAATCATGATCAAGCATTGATCAAATGATGTTTGTGGCTTCAAAATGATATGTTGACCAAAAATTTGAACTTTTGACTGTCAAATGACCATTTTGCCCCTACAGTTGACTGTAGTGCAATTTAGGGTTTTGACTGTGCAATTTTGAGCTGAATGCCTTGAAACTTGATATGAGGATGCTTGACCATATTTGTAGGCATGTAGGACTTGATTGGACCTTTGAAAACTTCATCTTCTTGATCAGAACACAAACCCTAGTTTTGACATTATAGGAGGCTCTTGCACTGTGCAACTCTTGGGGAATTTTGCAGCTTGACTTGGCAATTTCTTGGAGAATATGGGAGGGAAAATTTTGGGGTACAACAGTTGCCCCTGTTCAATCTTCTTAGACCTAAGGATGCAGATTGGCTGACGTGCCTTTCGTAATCCGAGGGTAGAAGATGATTGAACACTAGAGTGCCCAGAAATTTGCGCTCACATAGTAGCAGTGTGATGGAAATGGGCTTATAGATGCCATTTAGAGGTTACTGGATAGGATGATGGGCTTATAGATGCCATCGGGATGTTGATCGCGTAAGAGATTCCTTAGCGAGAACCTGCATACCTGCAAAACAGAAAATGAGTACCTGACACGTTGCAGGAGCTGATTTTAGATGCTTGGTATAGATGTGTCCTGACTGGTTACAGGAGCTGAGTCTGGAGCTTCAAACAGCGATGAATGAACCAGGGATGGTTACTGCCTTAGCATGGATGATAAGAGAAACTTGGGTGATTTTAACTTCAACAACGCTCGTTGAGAAAATCTTGATGGGAATTATTATCTTCGCAGTATTGGGAAGAGAACCATAGGCAATTATAATCTGAAAGGAATGATCACCTCACTCAACGTCGGAGAGGGAAACATCTGAAAAGGACTTACCACCTCACACACCGTCGGAGAGGGAACCATAGGAGACTATCACCTCACACTCATCGTCGGAGAGGGAAACGTCTGAAAAGGACTTACCACCTCACACACCGTCGGAGAGGGAACCATAGGAGACTATCACCTCACACTCATCGTCGGAGAGGGAAACATCTGAAAAGGACTTACCACCTCACACACCGTCGGAGAGGGAACCATAGGAGACTATCACCTCACACTCATCGTCGGAGAGGGAAACATCTGAAAAGGACTTACCACCTCACAAACCGTCGGAGAGGGAACCATAAGAGACTATCACCTCACACTCACCGTCGGAGAGGGAAACATCTGAAGAAGGAATTACCACCTCACGCACTTGTCGGAGAGGGGACCATAGGAGACTATCACCTCACACTCATCGTCGGAGAGGGAAACATCTGAAAAGGACTTACCACCTCACTCACCGTCGGAGAGGGAACCATAGGAGACTATCACCTCACACTCACCGTCGGAGAGGGAAACATCTGAAGAAGGAATTACCACCTCACGCACTTGTCAGAGAGGGGACCATAGGAGACTATCACCTCACACTCATCGTCGGAGAGGGAAACATCTGAAGAAGGAATTACCACCTCACGCACTTGTCGGAGAGGGGACCATAGGAGACTATCACCTCACACTCATCGTCGGAGAGGGAAACATCTGAAAAGGACTTACCACCTCACTCACCGTCGGAGAGGGAACCATAGGAGACTATCACCTCACACTCACCGTCGGAGAGGGAAACATCTGAAGAAGGAATTACCACCTCACGCACTTGTCGGAGAGGGGACCATAGGAGACTATCACCTCACACTCATCGTCAGAGAGGGAAACATCTGAAGAAGGAATTACCACCTCACGCACTTGTCGGAGAGGGGACCATAGGAGACTATCACCTCACACTCATCGTCGGAGAGGGAAACATCTGAAAAAGGACTTACCACCTCACTCGCCGTTGGAGAGGGGACCATAACTTCTGCTGAGTCTTTATCAGAAAAATCTGTTGGGAGTCGATTTAGCTGGACTAGAGAAGGCCTTGAAATATGTTTGAGAATTTAACTGCATCTTTTCTGAAAGGTAAAGGTCAGTCATATGCAATGCATGATATGGATCAAGCGATGATGTTCTCAACATAAATGAGATTTGTATGATACGATGCGTTATGTATGCTATAATGATGTATGTGATGTTTTATGAACATATGCTTTCGTCTAGGAAAGTAAATCCTTGACGGGTGCCGGGAAGTCAGATCCTGGGCTGATGTTGAAGAATAAGCTTTTGCTTCCGCTGGGGATGATAACTGCAAGAATATCGGTAGGAGAAGATGACTCCGTTGCGGAATAAACTTGGCAAATGAAAGATTCTGCGGGGGAGAAAAGATACTCTAGCGATCATGCTGGGAAGCAATACTCTGTGGGGAGAGGGATGATTTGCTGAGTTGTTGATGGTAATTTGCTGAGGATATCTTTGTTGTTGGAAATGTTGATGGACTTCGCTGGGGTAGGAAGACTTCGTCGAGGACGCTCTTTCCGTGGCTTTTGGCTGAGGATAACCCAGTTATATCCTGTTAAGGAAATAACTCTTTGAATAAAGCCGGGCGACGCGTTCGTGCCTTGAGAGGGGTAAGTTTCTGTAACTTACTGGGGATAAGCTTACTGCTTGGGGAGATGATTCCAACTTTCCTGGGGAACTAGATTAGACTCTCCTGGGGAAGTATTGAACTGTATTGGTTATGTTCTTCAACGGACCCTACCTTGACACCTTAGAGGACAGAGCAATCAGATTGCTTAGACCACCCATTATTGCCCCTGTTTCTGATGTGGGAGCGGAAGATACCTGTGGAGGTGCTTGATAGTTGTTGATGGACAAACCTTCTTCTGGTAGACAGATGGCAGGACATAGTCGTACGCTTTAATCCCTAACTTTTGCCTGGACCGCCCTTTTGGGTTTTCAGTCCACCGGGATACCCATTTTTTCCCAAGCCGCCTTTTCAGGTTTTCGACTTGCCGGGTGTACAGATTTTTTCATTTCATCCCTTCATTTTGCCCGAACCCTTTTGGTTCGCCGGGAAGCCCTTATTTTTGCCTAGGTATGTCAACCTGGCGGGTCTTTGATTTTGCGTAGTATTTTTTCGACTATGTCCATGCTCTTAGAATGTAGGGAGTTGCCCCTGTTAGCTTGGTCATGCCACCAGAAGGTATTTGATCAGGTCAGATTCGTTGTTGGAGTGCCCCGAGTGACTCAGGCGGAGATTTGCCCCCTGGCTGATTGGCCTTTGAGAGATTCTCCGAATCTTGATTGGATTGCCCCAGATGATAGACCATGATCAGGTCTGCCCCTTGATTGGAGTGCTTTTATTCACCAGGTATTCATCGTGCGAATTTCCCTGCTGTTCAAACAAAAAGTCATATGCAAACAAAGTTATGTTAAAAATGCAAAGCCTATGTCTGTCTTGAAGATTTTGAAAGTGCGTTCTTTTTTTTCTTTCATAAAACAAGTGAATGTTTGTAAAACGTGATGTCAACTTCGTGTTTACCACTAGGCCTTAAGGAGTCAGGATACCTTTCGTACAGTATGCTTTCGAACTAACCCATGCTTCAGCTAGGACTTTTGAGGGTTATAACGTGGCCTGGTTCACGGTTCAAGAAACAAAGGATAAAGGCTCAAATTATTTGTACCCACCCGCTCTTCGTGATATTCTCCAAACTAAACTCAGTTGACCATACGTTAGACCTTGTTCGAGTCTTTGCTCTGATATTCCAATGATGGTTCAGATATTGAGGATTTATTCCGAACAGGCAGTCATTTTTTGTTTTTGTTGAGGGTTTGTAGGACCTCTTTCTTCTTTGATTTTGTTATCCCTATTATTTTTTTGCCTGAACTGTTTCTTTTTTGGAATTACAGTCAGCGGGATGCCCCAGTTTTGTAAGTCTCCTTTTAGGTTTTGACTTTTTGGGCTTTTCATTTATGAATTTTTTTTTTATAATGACTGCCTGTCTTTACGATTGTTCGGAACCATCACTGTCTTTCTTCGTTTTGTAAGGACTTCTTTGGTGCCATTCATTGTGCACTTGGATCAACTGAGAGAACTACCCTGCCCCAGGTTATGATTAAGGGTTTTAAATTTCGAAAAGAAAAACTCCTACTTCTTTGGCTCAGAGGGGTTGACGAGGGATTATCTTCCTTATAACTCCAGTGTTTAGGGATTGAAACAATGCCTGTACCTCATCAGCGGGGTCTGTTCAAAAGCATACTGTAGATTATGGTATCGTTTTCGTCATCCTCCCTCAAGAGGCTTAGAATTATTAATCGAGAGTTGACATCAGAAAAAATATGAAAATAATTTGCGTATAGTGAATACGAATATATTGATTCAAAATAGACATAAGCGATGCATTAATGAAGTAACAATGTTTAACAATGAGTAAATGTTTGAACAAAAGGAAATCGCAATTTGAACATTCGAATGAACAAAAGTTTATCAATCTTAGCCATGTTTTGGCAAGGGAGCAGTGATCACGTGGGGAGTCTCGGGCGCTTCAAACTGAATCTCTCCAGCGTCGATCATGTCTTGAATCTTGTTTTTGAGAGGCCAGCAGTTGTCCGTAGTATGCCCCGGGCTATCAGAATGGTATGCGCACCTATCGTTGGGATGATAATTAGGAGCAGAAGTATTTGGATTCCGGAGAGGAGCCCTTAAGGTGATTAGCCCTGCCTTCAACATTTGTTGCAGTGCTTGATCCAGCGACATATTGATTTTGGTGTACTGCCTTTTAGGCTTGTCTGGTTTGCTCTGATCAGCCCGTTGTTCTGGGCGAGGTCGTTGTTGGACCTGTGAAGTAATAGCAGCTTGGAGAGGCCCAAACCTTTGACTTCTTGGAAGTTGATTAATGATTGGGTCCTTGACTTGGGCTGGTGGCTTCATGTCTCGATGAAGCTGACTGATCATGGCCCTCAGCTCTCCTTGCTCCTGAGCTAAACCTTGAATGAGGGCCCTTTGCCCCAACATCTGGGTTTTCAATGTGTCTACCTCAGCTTGTAGACGTTTCAACTGTTCGTCCTTGTCGTCTTCAGGACTTTTTCCTGATCAGATTCCCCATGAGGAGTGCCCTCAACTCTTCCTGCCCCTTGGATAGACCTAGGAAGATTTCCCTGAACTAAGACTCTTGAGCGTGAAGGTCCTGGTTGTCTGGTTGGAAAGCCATTGCTGAAATAAACAGCGGGAAAGGTAAGTGACCTGCAACAAGGATACCTGTTATGCAATGATGAGTATGACATGCATGTAATGTTTTCAAGGACCTCGCGGGATAAACAAGAAAATGTGTTAGCATTTGGATCCAGTAGCTTGATTGAAAGAGACTTCATATTTGTTGAGAGTCTTTCTTCCAAGGGTCAAAGGCTCACCATATCCAGTGGGTCATAGCCCCTGACGACCTTGGCTAGGGGGACCTTCTTCAATAGTCAGAGCTCACCATATCAAGTGGGTCATAGCCTCTGACAACTTTGGCTAGAGGAAAATAAATCCTCTTTGCCCCTTGCTAGATGTTTGATTCATCATGACCTACATCACAAGCCCTTGAGATCCTTGAAATGGGTTAGGATGTATGCAATGGTATGATGTCATGATATGCATGGGGTAATGTAGATAAACCCTGTTATGAGCCCTTATTAAGGACTGCAAACCAAAACCTGCAAGAAACTTAGTAAACCTGTCATGAGTCCTAATTAAGGACTAAAACAAACCCTGCAAGAGACTCGATAAACCTTGTTATGAGTCCTGGTTCAGGACTAAAACAAAAACCTGTAGGAAATTCAGTAAACCTGCCATGAGTCCTAATTAAGGACTATGGACAAAACCTGCAAAAACTTAGCAACCCTGCTATGAGTCCCAATTAAGGACTATAAGCAAACCCTGCAAGTAGTTCCGGTGTTAGATAACAATCATGCAAATAGTCAAGTACGAAGGCACGCAAGTCACACAAGAGAAGCCCTTAAAGTTTAAGGCCAGCATGAGGTCTGGGTACTACCCTCTTTCAGTTTGTTGGTTCATACCTGTCCTATCAAAGTAACCGGGTTTTTAGAGGATCCCAATATCATTGACTACCCTCAATCGATCATAACTCCAGCATCGCAATCTTTTCTTGCGGCCAGAACCATCACGAGAGTTTAGCCTCAATGGGCGTAGCATACTGCTACTGTTCTAATGGCCAAGTTGTGTCATTTAATGTTCTAAGGTTGTTGGTGCTTAATGACTCCTCAGAAGACCCATATTCTCCTCGTTGCAACACAAGGGATATCGGTACAGACCAAGGTGCCACACCAACGTAGCCACTGTTTCACCCGTGTCGGTCTACGCCAGACAGGTCCCTCACAGCTTATGCTACCTAAACAGGGTATCCCCAGATCCGGGTTAGGATCTATGTAACTCCGATGCGACCCACAATAGTAAAGCAAGCAAATCAATACAAGTGAAAACACAGTTATGAACTAGCCCTAAGGTACACCTCACTTTATAAAGGTGTCCCCAGCAGAGTCGCCAGTTATGTGATCGGTGGATCTGGAACTGACTGTTTAACGCTGGTTCGCGAAATGTCGCGGAAGCAAGAGTCGCCACCGTCTTTTATTTTCTCCAAATGGAAAGGACAAAAGCACAGAAAAATTCCTTAAAGAGATTGCTCTCGGTTCGGGAGGTAAGTTATAGAAAGGGAAGGTGTTAGCACCCTTTCTATCCATGGTTATCCATGGGCTCTTAGATACTTGCTCACTTGTGTTTTCAAAATTGTTTGTTTGCTTTTCAATGTGGGTTTAAAAAAGTTTCTTTGAAAATTCCAGATCGACTCGTATGTCAGAGTGTTTGAAAAATTGCTTTGAAATCTTTTGAAAAGTGTTAGTGTGAAAAGATTTTTGTTTGTTTTGAAGAGAGCAAGTATCTACGAGAACCTACCTACCCTAAGGAATTCGTCTGTGTAAATGTCCTTTAAAGTAGTGCCATCCCACCATTGAGAGGTAGGTAGCACCACCGTTGGAGGTGTTCGGGTCAATTCGATTAAGGGACATGGTGATCACCAGAGCAATGGGAAGACACCTTAGAAGCTACCCTCATGCCAGGTTCCCGGATCATGAGGACTTACTAAAACATCCTCTACTCGACGATCACCTTTCGAGGCAAGGCAACAGTGAGGCGTACCCTAGGGGTGGTGTGTGCGATTCGTGTGTCGTTTTCATTTGTATTTGTCTTGTCATGTTAGAGTGTTCTACGCTTGATTTTATTATGGCCATTCATTCTTGCATGCTTATTTAACAGTTTAAAAAGAGTGCGAGGAAAAGTAAATTCTAAACTATTACAAATGGCGCGGGTCCACATCGCCAAAATTAAACCGGACCCGATTTGACAGAAAATAAATTAAGCAAAGTAAATAAAGTAATAAAAAGTGCGAGAAGTTTAAGTTACAACGCTTTGGGAGAGATACATAATTATTTAAGCGATAAAATAAATACGCGAAATTGAACAATTAAAAATATGGGCGTTGGACCCTTTTGCAAAATTAAAATTAATAAGGAATTAAAATTAAAATTAAAAGAAAAGGTATTTTGGTATTTTTATGTTTTTTAAGATTTAATAGAAAGAGATTTAATCAAAGTACGACGCAACCCTAATTCTAATGGCTTTTAAATTTATTATGAAAGTATTAATATTTAACCTAAATTAAACCTAAATTATTTATGTACAATTTTAATTATGAAAATAAATAAATAAATAATATTATGGTAAAAAGAAAAATTAAAAGGAATAAAACATTTATTAAACCTAATTCTATATTTTTTGGATTTTTGTTATGGAAAGAATTTAAATTGTAACCTATTTTAAGACTAATTTTACATGCAAATTTATTTACAAGAATAATTAAAATAAAAATATTTATTACATTTTTTATCTTTTCTGTTTTTTTTTGTGTATTTTTATATTTTATAGCAATAATTAATTAAATTAAAACAACAAAACAAATAAACAAATAATTGAAAATAAAATAAAACATAAAGAAAATTGAAAAAAAAAACATTGCAAACCAGGGGGTCTCAGTCCCAATATGGAGGTATGGAATTGAGAAGTCTGGCCCATTATTCTGAGGCCTTTCTGACTTTTGTAGCAAGCGTGTGGGACGGTTGACTCATCCTCATGGTATTCATCCATTCCCAGCCTTTGATGTGGATCTCTTGGACGCGTGTATAGCAGGATCTTGAGGTGTATGATGCGCGTCACTTTTGAAACTACACCTGAACACGCTTTGCAAAATATTATGGAAATAAACGTAGACCTGGGGCTCGAACCCAGGTCACTAGCATCATCAACCAACGCCTATACCACTAAGCCATGTTAACGCGTTTGATATATAAATAACAAATAAATAATATAAAACAAAAGCGACGGTGAATGGAATTTGCGCGCAAAAATTTGAATAAGCCAGTCACGTCTTGCCACCAAGTCTTCTTCTTCGTTGCCTTTTTATTTTCTGAAATATACAAACATTAGGCAACGGTTTTCACACCGTTGCAGAAAGCGACATATGAAAAAATAACGAACAGGCCATAAGGCCCTATAAATTGATCGCGATGACTGGTTCCTGTTCGTCCTGATGTACTGATTTGAATGGCATGGGTTTGGAAGACTAATTTTTCTTAAAACAAAAAACCCCAATTCGGAGCACTGCAAACCCTAAGAAATATCAATGGCATATTCTCCCATAGTGCATAAAAATTCAATTAGATTATATGGTTAGTTCCAGAATAAGCTGATTAGTATGAACCCATGGAAAAAATGCAATAAAAATGCTTGGATATCAAAATACGATTACAAGAAAAATGAGAAGAAACTTGATTTCTATATACCAATTCAGAAGGCTATGCGTGTGGAAATCTATCCAGTTATGCTCAGTGATGTCCTAGGAAGGTAATGGGATGATTATCTTAGCCTGAACCAACCTAAAACCTTGCTTTCAGTTTCCAGTTCTTTGGCCAAAATTTCAAGTGTGGTTACAGCTTTTGAGCGCAGCTTTTTGTCTATGGGCATTAGGTTTATGTTTCTGATTATGTAGTGAAGGTATTAGGTTAACAAAATTGGCCAAAATCTTTTTCATTCATAGTTTTCAATATTTGATTTTTCACCATTATGTTTCATATCTTTTTCATGTGCTCTTTGTTCAATCATGCTCAAATCAAACCAAATCTTGCCATATTGGGATGTGCACGAGATATTGAGGGTAAACCATGCATGAAAAGATTTTTTAGGTCAAGTTAGGTATTTTTCATATATTTATATAATTTAAATGAATTAATATGAATAATAATTCAAATAAATAAATAAAAAATGAGAAAATACTTCCCTTTGGGCCAAGTGGTCGTGCACATGCTTATAATGATGAATCATGGAAGAAAAATGGGCCCATTAGCAATTTTAGGTCATTTGGATCAAAGTTGACTTTTCAAAATATCCAAAAATTTCCCAACTTCTACAAGGCATAACTTGCTCAATTTTTAAGCTTTTCTCATGTTCTTGGACATTTTGGAAAGGTCTTTGAGTCCTTTAACCAATGCCTTTGGTCCCATGTCATTTGGATTTTCCAATCTCAAGTTATGGCCTTTGACTTAAAGTCCCTTTTTGTTGACTTTTGAAAATGACCTATAATGTTGAAATTAATAACTTTTTGTGAGAGCATTTCTTGGACTTGGAGTATGAAGATGAATTGTAGGAAATGTCTTTCTCTTCAAAATGAGCTTTGGATGGAATTTTTCTGATAATCCATGTGAAAGTTATGCCCTGGTCAATTTCAGTTGACTTTTTCAGCTGTCCAAATAAGGAAACTTTTGCATCTTTGATGATTTCTGAGCCAAACTTTGAGAATCATGATCAAGCATTGATCAAATGATGTTTGTGGCTTCAAAATGATATGTTGACCAAAAATTTGAACTTTTGACTGTCAAATGACCATTTTGCCCCTACAGTTGACTGTAGTGCAATTTAGGGTTTTGACTGTGCAATTTTGAGCTGAATGCCTTGAAACTTGATATGAGGATGCTTGACCATATTTGTAGGCATGTAGGACTTGATTGGACCTTTGAAAACTTCATCTTCTTGATCAGAACACAAACCCTAGTTTTGACTGTATAGGAGGCTCTTGCACTGTGCAACTCTTGGGGAATTTTGCAGCTTGACTTGGTAATTTCTTGGAGAATATGGGAGGGCAAATTTTGGGGTACAACACATAGCAAGCCAGATGTTACCTCATTGGTAATTAGTTTTCCAGGTCCCATCCCCTATAAATCAGATAAGGTTGTGCCTTACAAATACAACGCTACAATCTTAGAAGATAGGGTGGAAATTCCAATCCAGCCAATGCCTAATGTTGGAAATATAACTGAAAATAGTAGGGTGACCTGTAGTGGTCGTGCGTTTGTGTCGGTTGTTCGGAGAGATGTTGTTGATGGAAAGAAAATTGCTGAGAATGATGAACCTAAGAAGGCTACAGGAGAGACTAGTGGAGCTACGCTAGAGAAAGAAGTGGATGATATTTTGAAGATAATTAAGATGACCGACTACAAAATTGTAGATCAGCTACTGCAGAATTCTTCAAAGATATATATCCTAGCTTTATTAATGAATTCCTCTACTCATAGAGAATCATTGATGAGGGTACTAGACCAAGCTTTTATGGAGAGTGACATGCCAATAGATTAATTCAGCAGCGTAATTGGAAACATTACATCATGTAATAACTTGAGTTTCTGCGATGATGAGTTACCAGATGAAGGGAGGAATCACAACCTGGCCCTCCACATATCTATGAACTTCAAGAATGATTCGCTAGCCAATGTGATAATTGATAATGGATCCGCGTTGAATGTTATACCGAGGAGTACTCTCACGAAGTTAAAGTATCAAGAAGAACCTATGCGCCCGAGTGGCATTATTGTGAAAGCATTTGATGGGTCGAGGAAATATGTCATCGGTGAAGTGGACTTACCCATCCATATAGGACCACATTTGTTCCAGATAACCTTCCAGGTCATGGACATTATTCCCACATATAGTTGTTTGCTAGGACGGCCATGGATACACGAAGCAGGGGCTGTCACTTCAACTCTACATCAGAAGCTAAAGTTTGTGTGTGAAGGGAAGGTAGTGATCATAAATAGGGGGAGTCAGCATTATTGGTATCCCATTTGTCCTCTTTCAGTATCGTAGAAGCGAATCAGGCTGTTGTTGGAACCCAGTTCCAAGCCCTATACATTGACAACATAGGGAGAAATGAGAATTTTGTGGTTTCGCTAAAGGACGCGCAACAGGTTATGCACAATGGCCATAATGCAGTTTGGGGATGAATTGTGGATCCACCCGTGAACAAGAACAAATCCGTTTTGGGTTTCTCTTCGAAGAATGGCAAAGGCGAAAGTTTGAAGTCAAAATCTACTATGAACAATTATCATGATGTTTTCTACAGCGGAGGCTACCTCCATCCAATTGATTCTGGAATTAATGTTGTTGAAGAGGATGAAGCAGAGCAGGAAGTACCGAATTATGTGACACATGGAGTCAGGGTCCAGAACTGGGTCACCATTGATGTTCCTTCTTGCATACATGTTTCAAAGTAATTTATTTTGTTAATCTTTTTTCTTGAAAAAGTTTCACTCTGCCCAAGGTGGAATTATTAATGTTGTAGGGCTTATCTGTTTGTTGTGACTTTTAAGATCATTAATAAAAGTTGTCTTTGCTTTCTCGAATTATGTCTTTATTTTCTGCTTTTTCTTGGAAAATGGAAAAAAAACTTTCAAAATAAATAATAACTGAAATTCAATCTGCATGATCACCTGTTATATGTGTCAGTTTCTAAAAGCAATCATAAATCATATGTGCAGATTAATTAAAAAACCCGTTGAATATAATGACCCTGCGCCCTCTCCCAACTTTGAATGTCTTGTGTTTGGGGCTGAAGAAGAAGATTATGATGAGATTCCATAAGAGGTCTCATGGTTGCTTGAGCATGAGGAAAATACCATTCAACCATATAAAGAGCCTTTGGAAGTGATCAATTTGGGTTCAGAAGAAGATCCGAAGGAGGTCAAGATTGGAGCATCGTTATATCCAGATGTAAAAAGAAGGTTGATTGAGTTGTTGAAAGAGTATGGGGATATTTTTGCTTGGTCTTACCAAGACATGCCTGGTCTAGATACAGATATCGTCGAGCACCGTTTGCCGTTGAAGCCAGAGTGTCAGCCAATTAAACAAAAGTTGAGAAGAACTCACCCAGATATGGCAATAAAGATCAAAGAGAAGGTTCTAAAGCAGATTAATGTTGTTTTTCTTGTGACGTCAGTGTATCCTCAATGGATTGCCAATATTGTCCCAGTACCGAAAAAAGACGAAAAAGTACGCATGTGCGTAGATTACAGAGATCTAAATAAAGCTAGTCTAAAAGATGATTTTCCATTGCCTCACATCGACATGTTAGTGGATAACACAACAAAATTCAAAGTATTCTCGTTCATGGATGGATTTTCCGGGTATAATCAAATAAGAATGGCTCTAGAGGACATGGAAAAAACAACATTTATCACACCCTGGGGAACATTCTGTTACAGAGTGATGCCCTTCGGGTTGAAGAACACTGGGGCAACGTACCAGAGGGCTATGACAACCCTATTCCATGATCTGATGCACAAGGAAATAGAAGTATATGTTGATGATATGATTTCCAAATCCCAGACTGAAGAAGGGCATATAGAAGATTTGTTGAAGTTGTTTCAGCGTTTGAGGAAGTATGATCTCCGCTTGAATCCAAATAAATGCACCTTCGGTGTTTGATCGGGGAAGTTGTTGGGTTTCATTGTTAGCCAAAAAGGAATAGAAGTTGGCCCTGATAAATTCAAAGAAATTCAAGAAATGCCAGCACCAAGAACTGAAAAGCAAGTCTGAGGTTTCCTCGGGCGTTTGAATTATATTTCCAGATTTGTTTCCCACATGACTGCAACATGTGAACCGATCTTTAAGTTGTTAAAGAAAGATCAAGGTTTTGTGTGGACGGATGACTGCCAAAGGGCATTTGAGATTATTAAAGAATATATGCTTGAACCTCCTATCTTGCTCCCTCCCGTAGAAGGAAGACCGTTGATTATGTATTTGACAGTGTTAGATAAACCCATGGATTGTATTCTGGGACAACAAGATGAAACAGGGAAGAAGGAGTTCACCATTTATTATCTCAACAAAAAATTCACGGATTGTGATTCGCGGTATTCCATGCTGGAAAAGACATGTTGTGCTTTGGACTGGGCGGCAAAGCGTTTGCGGCAGTATATGTTGAATCATACCACTTGGTTGATCTCCAAAGTGGATCCAATCAAGTACATTTTTGAAAAGCCTGCTCTTACTGGGAGAATTGCCCGCTGGAAGATGTTGTTATCTGAATATGATATCGAGTACCGCACTCAAAAGGCTATTAAAAGTAGTGTGTTGGCAGATTACCTTGCTCACCAACCGGTGGAAGATCATCAGTCTGCAGAATATGAATTCCCCGATGAGGATGTGATGTTCCTGAAAGAGAAAGATTGTGATAAACCATTTCCTAAGTAAGGCCCTGACCATGAATCTCGTTGGAGTATGATATTTAATGGAGCTGTGAATGCTTATTGTGATCGGTGGATCTGGAACTGACTGTTTAACGCTGGTTCGCGAAATGTCGCGGAAGCAAGAGTCGCCACCGTCTTTTATTTTCTCCAAATGGAAAGGACAAAAGCACAGAAAAATTCCTTATAGAGATTGCTCTCGGTTCGGGAGGTAGGTTATAGAAAGGGAAGGTGTTAGCACCCTTTCTATCCATGGTTATCCATGGGCTCTTAGATACTTGCTCAATGTGTTTTCAAAAAGGTTTGCTTGCTTTTCAATTGTGGGTTTTAAAAAGTTTCTTTGAAAAATTTCAGTTCGACTCGTACGTCAGAGTGTTTGAAAAATTTGCTTTGAAAGCTTTTGAAAAGTGTTGGTGTGAAAAGATTTCAGTTTGTTTTGAAGAGAGCAAGTATCCTTGAGAACCTACCTACCCTAAGGAATTCGTCTGTGTAAATGTCCTTTAAAGTAGTGCCATCCCACCATTGAGAGGTAGGTAGCACCACCGTTGGAGGTGTTCGGGTCAATTCGAGTTTGTAGGGACATGGTGATCACCAGAGCAATGGGAAGACACCTTAGAAGCTACCCTCATGCCAGGTTCCCGGATCATGAGGACTTGCTAAGACGTCCTCTACTCGACGATCACCTTTCGAGGCAAGGCAACAGTGAGGCGTACCCTAGGGGTGGTGTGTGCGATTCGTGTGTCGTTTTCATTGATATTTGTCTTGTCATGTTTGTTGTGATCTACGCTTGATTTTATTATGTCCATTCATTCTTGCATGCTTATTTAACAATATTTGCGGAAAAGTAAATTCTAAGGCTATTACAAATGGCGCGGGTCCACATCGCCAAAATTAAACCGGACCCGATTTGACAGAAAGATAAATAAGGCAAATAAATAAAGTACGAGAAGTATAAGTTACAACGCTTTGGGAGAGATACATAATTATTTAAGCAATAAAACAAATACGCAAATTAAACAATTAAAAATATGGGCGTTGGACCCTTTTGCAAAATTAAAATTAATAAGGAATTAAAATTAAAATTAAACTTTTTTTTGGTATTTTTGTGTTTTTTAAGAATTAATAGAAAATTAAAATTAAACTAAAAGGCAAACCCTAATTCTAATAGCTTTTAAATTTATTGTGAAAATATTAAATTGAAACCTAAATTAAACCTAATTTTTTTTTATGTACAATGTTAATTATGAAAAATAAATATAATGAATATTATTATGGTAAAAGGGAAAAAGAAATAAAAACAATAACCAAACCTATTTCTACATATTTTTGTATTTTTGTTATTAAAAGAAATTAAAATCACAACCTAATTTAGAACTAAATAATTACATATTAATTTATTTATGAAAATATTAGAATAAAATATTTATTAGGTTTTTCTTGTCTTTTCTGATTTTTATGATATTTTTATATTTTGGTAAAAATAATTATTTAATTAAATCAAAGCAATAAAATGAATAAAGCAATAATTGGAAAAAATAAAAGATGAAGAAAATGCAAACCAAAGGGGTTCAGGCCCTAAAGTGGAGGTACATGCCTTAGCAATCTGGCCCAGTTAAGCATGAGATTTGTGGACTTTTCCAGTTTGTATGCCAGCACGTTGACCTGGGCTTATAGTACACCTACAATCCATGCCTTTGAAGTCCTGAAGCTGAACGCGTGGCGCGCTGGATTTAGAGGTGTATCGTGTTCTTCAATTCAAGCGCTATACCTGAACGTTAATTGAAAAAAATAAATGGAAAGGAAGAAGACCTGGGATCGAACCCAGGTCATTAATATTACCAATCCACATGTGCACCACTGAACCAAGTTGCTTGCTTTGTATATTAAATAAGCCAAAAATAATATAATAAGAAAATGATGGTTAGTGGGAATCAGCGCGCGAACTTTTGAATCCACCTATCACCGCTTGCCAACGCATCGTCGTCTCCACTATCCCTGAAACAAAAAAACATTAAGCAACGGTTTTCAGAATGTTCTCTTAGGCACGTTTCTGGAAAATAGCGATTAGCGCTGTAGGGACCATAAATTGATCGCGACAAGCGTGTCTTCTTCGTCTAGGTCTACTGAATGGAATGGTGGTGGTCTGGAGTCTTGATTTTTCCTATTTGCAAAAGCCCCAAATTCCCGTCCTGCAAAACCCTAGAAAACTAACATGGCATCTTGGCCTAGAACGCATGAAATTTCAATTAAAGGTTATGGTTAGCTTACAAACTTCATCAGGAACATGAATATACAATTAAAATGCAATGAGGATGCCTGTAAATCAAAATACGATCATGGATTTTTCTTGGTACAGTTTGAATCCGTTTTACCAATTCTTTGCGTTTGAGTTGATGTTAGGGATTGGAATCGCTTATGGGAACCTTGAGGAAGCTATTGGAAAAGGAATGGTAGCCTGAATCGACCTCTAGAGTGGTTTTCAGAATTGAGTTTTTTCACCAATTTTCCAAGTTTTTCTATTGTTCTTCTGCGCAGCTTAGAGTCTTCTAGCATTAGGTTTATGATCTAGTATTTGTATGGAAGGCATTAGGTTAACAAAACTAGCACAAATCCAAGGCATTCATTGTTTTGCATATTTGATTTTCTTAAGATCTTTTTGAATCTTTTTCATGTGCATTTTTGTTCAATCATGCTCAAATCAACCAAATCTTGCCATATTGGGATGTGCACGAAATATTGAGTCTAGAATGTGTACAAAAAGATTTTTTAGGTCAAGTTTGATATTTTTCATGTATTTAAATAATTTAAATGAATTAATATAAATAATAATTCAAATAAATAAATAAAAAATGAGAAAATACTTCCCTTTGGGCCAAGTGGTCGTGCATAGGCTTGGAATGGTGAGTCATGGAAGAAAAATAGGCCCATTAGCAATTTTGGACCATTTGAATCAAAGTTGACTTTTCAAAATATCCAAAAATTGCCCAACTTCCACAAGGCATAACTTGCTCAATTTTTAAGCTTTTCACATGTTCTTGGACATTTTGGAAAGGTCTTTGAGTCCTCTAACCAATGTCTTTGGTCCCATGTCATTTTGATTTACCAATCTCAAGTTATGGCCTTTGACTTAAAGTCCCTTTTTGTTGACTTTTGAAAATGACCTGTAATGTTGAAATTGATAACTTTTTGTGAGAGCATTTCTTGGACTTGAAGTATGAAGATGAGTTGTAGGAAATGTCTTTCTCTTCAAAATGAGCTTTGGATGGGATTTTTCTGATAATCCATGTGAAAGTTATGCCCTGGTCAATTTCAGTTGACTTTTTCAACTGTCCAAATATAGTAACTTTTGCATCTTTGATGATTTCTGAGCCAAATTTTGAGAATCATGATCAAGCATTGATCAAATGATGTTTGTGGCTTCAAAATGATATGTTGACCAAACATTTGAACTTTTGACTGCCAAATGACCATTTTGCCCCTACAGTTGACTGTAGTGCAATTTGGGGTTTTGACTGTGCAATTTTGAGCTGAATGCCTTGAAACTTGACATGAGGACACTTGACCATATTTGTAAGCATGTGAGACTTGATTGGACCTTTGAAAACTTCATTTTCTTGATCAGAACACAAACCCTAGTTTTGACTGTATAGGAGACCTTTGCACTGTGCAACCCCTTGGGGGAATTTTGTGACTTGGCTTGGCAATTTCTTGGAGAATATGGGAGGGCAAATTTTGGGGTGCAACAGTTGCCCCTGTTCAATCTTCTTAAACCTGAGGATGCAGATTGGCTGACGTGCCTTTCGTAATCCGAGGGTAGAAGATGATTGAACACTAAAGTGCCCAGAAATTTGCGCTCACATGGTGGCAGTGTGATGGGGGAATGGGCTTATAGATGCCATTTGGAACTGTGATGGATAGTTGTGGAGATGGGCTTATAGATGCCATCTGGAGGTGTCGATCGCGTAAGAGATTCCTTAGCGAGAACTTGCGTACTGAAAAAGAAAAATGAGTACCTGACACGTTGCAGGAGCTGATTTTAGATGCTTGGCATAGATATGTCCTGACTGGTTACAGGAGCTGAGTCTGGAGCTTCATAAGATGATGAATGAACCAGGTATGGTTACTGCCTTAGCATGAATGGTAAGAGAACCTTGGGTGATTTTAACTTCAACAACGTTCGTTGAGAAAAATCTTGGTGGGAAATACCATCTTCGCAGGATCGGAACTAGAACCATAGGCCAATTATAATCTTAAAGGAATGATCACCTCACTCAACGTCGGAGAAGGAATCATAGGAAAAGGAAATGTCACCTCACACACCGTCGGAGAGGGAAACATAAGAGACTATCACCTCACACTCATCGTCGGAGAGGGAAACATCTGAAAAGGACTTACCACCTCACACACCGTCGGAGAGGGAACCATAAGAGACTATCACCTCACACTCATCGTCGGAGAGGGAAACATCTGAAGAAGGAATTACCACCTCACGCACTTGCCGGAGAGGGGACCATAAGAGACTATCACCTCACACTCATCGTCGGAGAGGGAAACATCTGAAAAAGGAATTACCACCTCACGCACTTGTCGGAGAGGGGACCATAAGAGACTATCACCTCACACTCATCGTCGGAGAGGGAAACATCTAAAAAAGGAATTACCACCTCACGCACTTGTCGGAGAGGGGACCATAAGTTCTGCTGAGTCTTTATCAGAAAAATCTGTTGGGAGTCGATTTAGCTGGACTAGAGAAGGCTTTGAAATATGTTTGAGCATTTTAACTGCGTCTTTCCTGAAAGGTAAAGGTCAGTCATATGCAATGCATGATATGGATCGAGCAATGATGTTCTCCACATAAATGAGATTTGTATGATATGATGCGTCTATGCATGCTATATGTGATGTTTTATGAATGTTTTCGTCTAGGAAAGTAGATCCTTGACGGGTGCCGGGAAGTCGCTCCTGGGCTGCTGTTGGAGAATAGATTTTGCTTCCGCTGGGGATGATAACTGCAAGAATACCGGTAGAAGATGACTCCGTCGCAGAATAAACTTGGCAAATAGAAGATTCTGCGGGGAGAAAAGTACTCTAGTGACCATGCTGGGAAGCAATACTCTGTGGGGAGAGAGATGCTTTGCTGAATTATTGAGAATGACTTGCTGAGGATATCTTTGTTGTATCGGAAGTATGAATAGACTTCGCTGGGGTTAAGAAGATTCTGTCGACGACGATCTTTCCGTGGCTTTTGGCTGAGGATAACCCAGTTATATCCTGTTAAGGAAATAACTCTTTAAATAAAGCCGGGAGACGCGTTCATGCTTTTGCGAGGATAAGCTTCCAGAATCTACTGGGGATAAGCTTGCTTGGGGATATGTGGATTCCAACCTTCCTGGGGAGCTGGATTGGACTCTCCTGGGGAGATTTTGAACTGTAATTTTGTAAGTTGAAAGAGGGAACATATGTAGGGTTGCCTGCTGATGAGCTCGTGTAAAACCGCATCTGAAATGGAGAAGGAACCTGTGTAGGGTTACTTTTGATGACGAGTTCGTGTTAAACTATATCTGAAATGGAGGAGGAACCTGTGTAGGGTTACTTTGATGATGAGTTCGTGTAAAACTGCGTTCTTGGAAAGGGAGAACCTGTGTAGGGTGTCCAGGTGACGAGTCCATGTAAAACTGCGTCTTGAATAGGGGGAACCGGTGTAGGGTTGCTTGGTGAGGTAAGTTCATGTAAAAATTCTTGATGAACCGGGGTGAGGTTATCTTGAACTAAATCCATGTAAGACTTCTGGAGGAAACGGGGTTAGGTTACCTTGGGGTAAATCCATGTGAGATTTCTTGACGAACCGGGGTAAGGTTGCTTCGGGATAAGTTTGTGTAAAACTTCTGGATGAACCGGGGTAAGGTTGCTTGAGATAAACCCATGTAAGATTTCTAGAGGAACCGGGGTAAGGTTACTTGACGAGTTTGTGTAAAAACTTTTTGATGAACCGGGGTTAGGTCATCTTGAGATAGGTCCATGTGAGACTTCTGGAGAAACCGGGGTTAGGTTTCTTCGGGATAAGTTTGTGTAAAAACTTCTTGATGAACCGGGGTTAGGTCATCTTGAGATAGGTCCATGTGAGACTTCTGGAGAAACCGGGGTAAGGTTACTTGGATAAGTTTGTGTAAAACTTCTTGATGAACCGGGGTTAGGTCATCTTGAGATAGGTCCATGTAAGACTTCTGGAGGAACCGGGGTAGGGCTACCTGGAGGTAAGTTCGTGTAAAACTTGAGATAAATCCGTGTAAGACTTCTGGAGGAACCGGGGTAAGGCTACCTGAAGGTAAGTTCGTGTAAAACGTGAGATAAATCCGTGTAAGACTTCTGGAGGCACCGGGGTAAGGCTACCTGGTTTTTAATGTTGATCTGGGATTTGTAAAGGTAAATGGTAATCATCTTTATATTGACCTTAGTGTTTTGGTTGACAGAGCAACTGGATCGCCTGGACGACTCATTATTGCCCCTGTTTCTGAGGTGAAGGGAGGAGATACCTTGGAGGTCGTTTGACAAATCTTCTGGCAGACAAGTGACGAGATGCCGGGACATAGTTGTACGCTTAAATCCCTAATTTTTTCCTGGACCGCCCTTTCGGGTTTTCAGTCCACCGGGATACCCATTTTTGTCCAAGCCGCCTTTTCAGGTTTTTGACTTGCCGGGTGTACAGATTTTTTCGTTTTCATCCCTTCATTTTGCCCGAACCCTTTTGGTTCGCCGGGAAGCCCTTATTTTTGCCTAGGTGTGTCAACCTAGCGGGTCTTTGATTATGCGCAGTATTTTTTCGACTATGTCCACGCTCTCAGAATGTAGGGAGTTGCCCCTGTTGGAAGTATTTTGCCATGCCCCAGATAATGGACACTGCTCCTACTGTGCCCCTTGATTGGAGGTGCTTCTGTTCACAAGGTGTTCATCGTGCGAATTTCCCTGTTGTTCAAACAAATAGTCATATGCAAACAAGGTTATTTTAAGAATGCAAAAGCCTATGTCTGTCTTGAATTTTGAAAATGCATTTTTTGTAATACAGTGCAGTGTCAACTCAAGATTTTAAGCAAACCTTCAGGAGTCAGGATACCTTTGTAACAGTATGCTTTCGAACTAACCCATGCTTCAGCTAGGACTTTTAAGGGTTATATCGTGGCCTGGTTCACGGTTTAAGAAACAAAGGATAAAGGCTCAAATTATTTATACCCACCCGCTCTTCGTGATGTTCTCCAAACCTAAACTCAGTTGATCGTGCGTTAGACCTTGTTTGAGTCTTTGTTTTGATTTTCTGGTGATGGTTCAGATATGGATGATTTATTCTGAACAGACAGTCACTTTTTCTTTTGTTGAGGGTTTGTGAGACCTCTTTCTTTTGATTTTTGGTTATCCCTTTCTTTTTGCCTGAACTGTTTCCCTTTTTGGAATTACAGCCAGCGGGATGCCCCAGTTTGGTAAGTCTTCTTTATTGGTTTTGACTTTTTGGGCTTTTCATTTATGATTTTTTTTTATAATGACTGCCTGTCCTTATGATTGTTCTGAACCATCACTGTCTTTTGTTTTTGAAAAACTCATTTGGTGCCATTTATTGTGCACTTGGATCAATCTGAGAGAACTACCCTGCCCCAGGTTATGATTAAGGGTTTTGATTTTCGAAAATACAAACTCCTACTTCTTTGGCTCTGATGGGTTGACGAGGGATTATCATCCTTATAACTCCAGTGTTTAGGGATTGAAACAATGCCTGTACCTCATCAGCGGGGTCTGTTCAAAAGCATACTGTAAATTATGGTATCGTTTTCGTCATCCTCCCTCAAGAGGTTTAGAATTTTTAATTAAGAGTTGACTATCGCAAAAATATGAAAGCAGTTTTAAGCATAGTAAACATAATTAAATCAAGACAGACATGTGTAATGCATTCATGAAATAAAATAGTTTAACATGATAATTGTTTATCTGAACAAGAAAGGAAAAATACAACATGAATTCAAATGAACAAAAATCTTTCGACTCTAGCCATGTTTTGGCAATGGAGCAGTAATCACGTTGGGAGTCTCGGCAGGTTCGAACTCGATCTCTTTAGCGTCGATCATGTTCTGAATTTTGTATTTTAGTGCCCAACAGTCCTCAGTATCGTGCCCCGGGCTATCAGAATGATAAGCACATCTGGCTTCTGGATTGTAGCTAGGAGAGGAGGTCTTGGGATTGGCAGGAGGGTTGATCACTGCAATCAGGTTCATCTTCAACATGTGTTGCAGTGCTTGTGACCATGGCATGTTAATGTTGGTGAACTGCCTTTTAGGCCCGTCCGGCCTTTGCTGGTTTCCCCTTTGTGGTTGGCGGCGTGGTGCAGAACCAGAGATCATGACTGCCCCTGCATGTTGATCACGGCGACTCTTTTGACTGTATGCAGCATTAGATTCCCTCTTTCCCATGTAAGGCTTTTTATGAATATCAGAAGGTGTGGCCTCTTGAATTTTCCCACTCTTGATACCAGCTTCAATTCTTTCGCCGGTCAGGATGAGGTCAGTGAATCCAGCAGATGAATTACCAATCAGGTGGTTGAAGAATGGCCCGGATAGGGTCCCCAAGAACATATCAACGAGTTCCCGGTCAGTTAATGGAGGTTGTACCCTTCCAGCAAGGTCTCTCCATTTCTGTGCATATTCCTTGAAACCTTCATTTGACCCTATTGACATACCCTGGAGTTGGGTACGTGTGGGAGCAACGTCGGCATTGTACTGGTAATGCTTGTAAAATGCAGTGGCTAAGTCTTCCCAGGTACGGATGTTGGCTCCATTCAGTTGATAGAACCACTCGAGCTGAGTCCCCGAAAGACTCTCTTGGAAGAAATGGATCCATAAGTTTTTGTCAGCTGTATAGGGTTGGATCCTCCTTGTGTAAGCCCTGAGATGCAACTTAGGACAGGATGCCCCGTCGTATTTAGCAAAGGCAGGTGCCTTAAACTTGTGCGGGATTACTACCCCAGAAGACAGACCTAGATCCTCGAAGTCCAGGCCGGGCACTTTTTGTATCTCCATAGCACTGAGCCGGTCTTCCAACTGTTTGTATTTATCCTCAGCCGGAGGGTATTGTTCGTTGTTGAAATCTGTCTCGTTGTCGGAGACCACTGGACTAGGCACCTCTCTCTCATGGTGACTGCTTTCCCTCACAGATGGGGTTGTCCTCTCAGTTTCAGTCTGCGGTGTATTCCCAGATCTGCGTCTAGGGCTGAACAAGACATTCC
Organism: Vicia faba; assembly: GCA_948472305.1. Classification (NCBI taxonomy): domain Eukaryota; kingdom Viridiplantae; phylum Streptophyta; class Magnoliopsida; order Fabales; family Fabaceae; genus Vicia; species Vicia faba. The sequence continues at coordinate 681,834,306 of OX451736.1, forward strand.
TCTTCTTCTTCTTTTCTTTCTTCAAGAGCAAAGCCTTCAGATCTTGTTGCCCCTGGGTCAAATTCATGATCAGCTCTTGGAACTGGGCATTCTGAGCCTGGAGGTCCTTGATAGTGTGCTCGGTTGAAGATTCAGGATTCATGACGATCGGCTGAAATAAACAGCGAAGAAGGGTAAGCAACCTGTCAAAGGGACACCTGCAATGTAATGAGATGTATGACATGCATGTAATGTTTTCAAGGACCTCGCGGGAGAAACAAGAAAATTTGTTAGCATTTGAATTTATAGCTTGATGGAAAGAAACCCATGTTGTTGAGAATTCTTCTCCAAGGGTCAAAGGCTCACCATATCCAGTGGGTCATAGCCCCTGACAACCTTGGCTAGAGGAAAATAAATCCTCTTTGCCCCTTGCTGGGATAATTGATTCACCATGACCTGCATCACAAGCCCTTGAGATCCTTGAAATGGGTTAGGATGTGTGCAATGGTATGATGTCATGCTATGCATGGGGTGATGTAGGTAAACCATGTTATGAGTCCCAATTAAGGACTATAAACAAACCCTGTAAGAAATTCAGTATACTTTGTTAGGAGTCCCAATTAAGGACTATAAACAAAACCTGCAAGAGATCTAGTAAACCCTGTTATGAGTCCCAGTTAAGGACTATAAACAAAACCTGCAAGAAATCTAGTAAACCCTGTTATGAGTCCCAGTTAAGGACTATAAACAAAACCTGCAAGAAATTTGGTAAACCCTGTCATGAGTCCTAGTTAAGGACTATAAACAAAACCTGCAAGAAATTTGGTAAACCTTGTCATGAGTCCTAGTTAAGGACTATAAACAAAACCTGCAAATAGTTCATGTGTCAGCTAACAAGCATACAAGTAGGCAAGTACAAAGGAACACAAGTCACACAAGACAAGCCCTTAAGGTTTAAGGCCAGCATGGGGTCTGGGTAGTACCCTCTTGAAGTTGGTGGGTTCAACCTGTCCTAATCAAAGTAACCGGGTTCTAAGGTTCCCAATATCACGGGATTGCTTTCATTGTTCATCGTTTCGATTTAGCCACTGAACTGGCGACCGAAATATTCCAGGAAAGCAATCCTCAATTGGGCGTAGTATCGAGTATCAACCAACCTCGGACTGCACCAAAGTCAGTTATCTCACTACCCTAAAGAGGCCAAGATAGTTCAGTTAAGGTTCCTAAGGTCTGTTGATGCTTCACGACACCACGCGGAGGCCCCGTACTCTCCTTGACTGAACTCAAGGGTTACCGGTACACACCAAAGTGCCACATCAACGTAGCAGACTGTTTCAACCATGTCGGTATACCCCGCACAGTTCCCTCACAGCCTTGTTGCTACTTTCTAAGAAGGTATCCCCCAGATCCGGGTTAGGATCTATAGAACTCCCAAGCAACCCACAATAATAAAGCAAGCAAAGAAGACAATTGAAAACACAGTGATCTTAATCCTAAGGTACACCTCACTTTAAGTTAAGTCCCCAGCAGAGTCGCCAGTTCTGTGATCGGTGGATCTGGAACTGACTGTTTAACGCTGGTTCGCGAAATGTCGCGGAAGCAAGAGTCGCCACCGTCTTTTATTTTCTCCAAATGGAAAGGACAAAAGCACAGAAAAATTCCTTATAGAGATTGCTCTCGGTTCGGGAGGTAGGTTATAGAAAGGGAAGGTGTTAGCACCCTTTCTATCCATGGTTATCCATGGGCTCTTAGATACTTGCTCAATATGTTTTCAAAAAGGTTTGCTTGCTTTTCAATTGTGGGTTTTAAAAAGTTTCTTTGAAAAATTTCAGTTCGACTCGTACGTCAGAGTGTTTGAAAAATTTGCTTTGAAAGCTTTTGAAAAGTGTTGGTGTGAAAAGATTTCAGTTTGTTTTGAAGAGAGCAAGTATCCTTGAGAACCTACCTACCCTAAGGAATTCGTCTGTGTAAATGTCCTTTAAAGTAGTGCCATCCCACCATTGAGAGGTAGGTAGCACCACCGTTGGAGGTGTTCGGGTCAATTCGAGTTTGTAGGGACATGGTGATCACCAGAGCAATGGGAAGACACCTTAGAAGCTACCCTCATGCCAGGTTCCCGGATCATGAGGACTTGCTAAGACGTCCTCTACTCGACGATCACCTTTCGAGGCAAGGCAACAGTGAGGCGTACCCTAGGGGTGGTGTGTGCGATTCGTGTGTCGTTTTCATTGATATTTGTCTTGTCATGTTTGTTGTGATCTACGCTTGATTTTATTATGTCCATTCATTCTTGCATGCTTATTTAACAATATTTGCGGAAAAGTAAATTCTAAGGCTATTACAAATGGCGCGGGTCCACATCGCCAAAATTAAACCGGACCCGATTTGACAGAAAGATAAATAAGGCAAATAAATAAAGTACGAGAAGTATAAGTTACAACGCTTTGGGAGAGATACATAATTATTTAAGCAATAAAACAAATACGCAAATTAAACAATTAAAAATATGGGCGTTGGACCCTTTTGCAAAATTAAAATTAATAAGGAATTAAAATTAAAATTAAACGTTTTTTTGGTATTTTTGTGTTTTTTAAGAATTAATAGAAAATTAAAATTAAACTAAAAGGCAAACCCTAATTCTAATAGCTTTTAAATTTATTGTGAAAATATTAAATTGAAACCTAAATTAAACCTAATTTTTTTTTATGTACAATGTTAATTATGAAAAATAAATATAATGAATATTATTATGGTAAAAGGGAAAAAGAAATAAAAACAATAACCAAACCTATTTCTACATATTTTTGTATTTTTGTTATTAAAAGAAATTAAAATCACAACCTAATTTAGAACTAAATAATTACATATTAATTTATTTATGAAAATATTAGAATAAAATATTTATTAGGTTTTTCTTGTCTTTTCTGATTTTTATGATATTTTTATATTTTGGTAAAAATAATTATTTAATTAAATCAAAGCAATAAAATGAATAAAGCAATAATTGGAAAAAACAAAAGATGAAGAAAATGCAAACCAAAGGGGTTCAGGCCCTAAAGTGGAGGTACATGCCTTAGCAATCTGGCCCAGTTAAGCATGAGATTTGTGGACTTTTCCAGTTTGTATGCCAGCACGTTGACCTGGGCTTATAGTACACCTACAATCCATGCCTTTGAAGTCCTGAAGCTGAACGCGTGGCGCGCTGGATTTAGAGGTGTATCGTGTTCTTCAATTCAAGCGCTATACCTGAACGTTAATTGAAAAAAAATAAATGGAAAGGAAGAAGACCTGGGATCGAACCCAGGTCATTAATATTACCAATCCACATGTGCACCACTGAACCAAGTTGCTTGCTTTGTATATTAAATAAGCCAAAAATAATATAATAAGAAAATGATGGTTAGTGGGAATCAGCGCGCGAACTTTTGAATCCACCTATCACCGCTTGCCAACGCATCGTCGTCTCCACTATCCCTGAAACAAAAAAACATTAAGCAACGGTTTTCGGAATGTTCTCTTAGGCACGTTTCTGGAAAATAGCGATTAGCGCTGTAGGGACCATAAATTGATCGCGACAAGCGTGTCTTCTTCGTCTAGGTCTACTGAATGGAATGGTGGTGGTCTGGAGTCTTGATTTTTCCTATTTGCAAAAGCCCCAAATTCCCGTCCTGCAAAACCCTAGAAAACTAACATGGCATCTTGGCCTAGAACGCATGAAATTTCAATTAAAGGTTATGGTTAGCTTACAAACTTCATCAGGAACATGAATATACAATTAAAATGCAATGAGGATGCCTGTAAATCAAAATACGATCATGGATTTTTCTTGGTACAGTTTGAATCCGTTTTACCAATTCTTTGCGTTTGAGTTGATGTTAGGGATTGGAATCGCTTATGGGAACCTTGAGGAAGCTATTGGAAAAGGAATGGTAGCCTGAATCGACCTCTAGAGTGGTTTTCAGAATTGAGTTTTTTCACCAATTTTCCAAGTTTTTCTATTGTTCTTCTGCGCAGCTTAGAGTCTTCTAGCATTAGGTTTATGATCTAGTATTTGTATGGAAGGCATTAGGTTAACAAAACTAGCACAAATCCAAGGCATTCATTGTTTTGCATATTTGATTTTCTTAAGATCTTTTTGAATCTTTTTCATGTGCATTTTTGTTCAATCATGCTCAAATCAACCAAATCTTGCCATATTGGGATGTGCACGAAATATTGAGTCTAGAATGTGTACAAAAAGATTTTTTAGGTCAAGTTTGATATTTTTCATGTATTTAAATAATTTAAATGAATTAATATAAATAATAATTCAAATAAATAAATAAAAATGAGAAAATACTTCCCTTTGGGCCAAGTGGTCGTGCATAGGCTTGGAATGGTGAGTCATGGAAGAAAAATAGGCCCATTAGCAATTTTGGACCATTTGAATCAAAGTTGACTTTTCAAAATATCCAAAACTTTCCCAACTTCCACAAGGCATAACTTGCTCAATTTTTAAGCTTTTCACATGTTCTTGGACATTTTGGAAAGGTCTTTGAGTCCTCTAACCAATGTCTTTGGTCCCATGTCATTTTGATTTACCAATCTCAAGTTATGGCCTTTGACTTAAAGTCCCTTTTTGTTGACTTTTGAAAATGACCTGTAATGTTGAAATTGATAACTTTTTGTGAGAGCATTTCTTGGACTTGAAGTATGAAGATGAGTTGTAGGAAATGTCTTTCTCTTCAAAATGAGCTTTGGATGGGATTTTTCTGATAATCCATGTGAAAGTTATGCCCTGGTCAATTTCAGTTGACTTTTTCAACTGTCCAAATATAGTAACTTTTGCATCTTTGATGATTTCTGAGCCAAATTTTGAGAATCATGATCAAGCATTGATCAAATGATGTTTGTGGCTTCAAAATGATATGTTGACCAAACATTTGAACTTTTGACTGCCAAATGACCATTTTGCCCCTACAGTTGACTGTAGTGCAATTTGGGGTTTTGACTGTGCAATTTTGAGCTGAATGCCTTGAAACTTGACATGAGGACACTTGACCATATTTGTAAGCATGTGAGACTTGATTGGACCTTTGAAAACTTCATTTTCTTGATCAGAACACAAACCCTAGTTTTGACTGTATAGGAGACCTTTGCACTGTGCAACCCCTTGGGGGAATTTTGTGACTTGGCTTGGCAATTTCTTGGAGAATATGGGAGGGCAAATTTTAGGGTGCAACACTTATGGTAAAGGAATTGGTGCTGTGATTGTCACTCCTCATGGATTGCACATTCCTTTTACTGCAAGGTTAACATTTGATTGCACTAATAATATGGCAGAATATGAGGCTTTCATCATGGGTCTCGAGGAAGCTATTGATCTCAAAATCAAAATTGTGGATGTGTATGGTGATTCAGCTTTGGTAATAAATAAGATTAAAGGAGAATGGGACACTCGTCACCCTGGCTTGATCCCTTACAAAGATTATGCTAGAAGATTGTTACCCTTCTTCAATAAAGTTGAATTCCATCACATCCCTAGAGAGGAAAATCAAATGGCGGATGCTCTGGCAACTCTGGCTTCCATGTACCAAGTGAATACTTGGAATGATATACCCCGAATTACAGTTTGACGGCTGGATAGGCCCGCTCATGTGTTTACGACAGAGGAGGTAGTAGATGAAAAACCTTGGTATTATGATATCAAGCATTTTCTTCAAACTCAGGAATACCCGATTGGTGCGTCGAGGAAAGATAGAAAGACACTGAGAAGATTGGCAGGCAGTTTTTTCCTTAGTTAAAATGTGTTAAACAAGAGAAATTATGACATGGTCTTGCTCAAATGCGTGGATAGGCACGAAGAGGACATGTTGATGCATGAGATTCATAAAGGTTCATTTGGCACTCATGCTAATGGACATTCGATGGCTAAAAAGATGCTAAGGGAAGGTTATTATTGGCTAACAATAGAGTCTGATTGTTACAAATTTTCAAAGAAGTGCCATAAATGCCAGATCTATGCAGACAAGGTCCATGTGCCTCCGACACTTCTCAATGTGATTTCCTACCCATGGCCTTTCTCTATGTGGGGTATTGACATGATTGGGATGATAAAACCCAAAGCTTCGAATGGGAACCATTTTATCTTGGTAGCAATTGACTACTTCACCAAATGGGTGGAGGCTGCTTCATATGCCAATGTTACCAAACAAGTGGTTGTGTGTTTCATCAAAAATAATCTTATATGCCGGTATGGTGTGCCGAACAGAATCATCACTAACAATAGCTCGAATTTGAACAACAAGATGATGACAGAACTGTGTGAATAATTCAAGATTGTCCATCACAATTCATCTCCATACAGGCCAAAGATGAATGGGGCTGTTGAAGCTGCTAATAAAAATATCAAGAGAATTGTCCAGAAAATGGTTGTTACTTATAAGGATTGGTATAAAATGCTCCCTTTTCTCTGCATGGATATCGAACATCTGTCCGCACTTCAACAGGAGCAACCCCGTTCTCCCTGGTGTATGGAATGGAAGCTGTACTCCCTGTCGAGGTAGAGATTCCCTCATTGCGTGTGATAATGGAAACCAAATTGACAGAGACTGAATGGGTCCAGAACAGGTTTGACCAATTGAATTTGATTGAGAAGAAGAGAATGACAGCTTTGTGTCATAGGCAGTTATATCAGAAAAGAATGAAAAAAGCTTTTGATAAAAAGGTCAAACCTCGTGAATCCAGAGAAGGCGACCTCGTGCTCAGAAAGATCATGTCTTTCAACACTGATTCTAGGGGCAAGTGGACTCCCAATTTTGAAGGCCCATATGTTGTCAAGAAAGCCTTCTCTGGCGGTGCGTTAATTCTTGAAACTATGGATGGCGAGGAGTTCCCACGTCCCATGAATACTGATGCAATCAAGAAATACTTCGCCTAAAGAAACAAAAGAACAACTCGCTATGTTGAAAACCCGAAAGGGTGGCTTAGGCAAAAAGGAGCGTCTCGGTAGGTCGAAAGCCCGAAAGGGCGGTCTAGGCAAAAATTAGAGACATAAACATAATAAATTTCCCTCTAAGTTGAAAACCCGCAAGGGCAGCTTAGGAAAAAGTTAGGTATTTTCTTGGCAAGTAACTACGTCAGACAAGACTTAATCGTAGAAGCAACAATCTTCTCGGATCCTCACCATACTTCAACAAAAAGCTGCTGCTCAGGATTTCAAAATTTGTTAGGGGGGATAGTGGTCATTGTATCTCAATGTATCTTTTCCATTATGTATTACCATTTCCCAAACTTTGTAATCATCTATTGAGTCTCGCCATTCGTAGACTACCATTCTATTAATGAAATTCGAGATTTTACCCAATTCTTTGTGTTCTTATTTTACTTAGCTTAAAAAGACTCCATTTATTAATGATAATAACTTTCAAAGCAAAGAGATTAAATAAAAAAATTGATTTAAAAAAAAGGATTTTTACAATTTACTTTTACTTTGAGATTTGTGATGAAACAATAACAACAAAAATGGTGATCTCAGGAATGGACAAACTCCGGTTGTTTTGAGAAGTTTTGTTCCCCTCGGGAAGGTCTACTCGGGTTGTTTTCGCCGTATTGGGTTTATGGTTCCGGTATCCTCGGACAAGTTTGGGTTCATTTCTCCTCTTTTCTGAGTTTTCATGATGTGAAGTTTCAATCCGCATTTTTCTCCAGGGAAGTTTCAATCCGCATTTTTCTCCTCAATAAAGTTAAGGCAGGCATTAGGTTTGGTTTCCGCAGCTGGCCCTTACCTTTCTTGGATTGATCATTCTGGTTGAAGTTTAGCCAAGTGTTGTTAGTTCCTGAGGCGGTTTTGTTTGTTTGTTCCCACTGATTGTGTATCTGTTTTGTCAGCATACACACGATAGCACTCATACATTCATACATACATCATGCATGGCTAAAATTGACAAATCATTGTTCATTGACATTTATTAATATTTTTTAACATATCACCCTGTTTTACAGAGTCACATTGTCCTCTCTTCAATAGAATGTTGGCCTTAAGCAGAAAGTGTATATTCTTTCAATATCCCCACTGAGTTGTCCCTCGTGGAATATTTTTTTTGTTGCACTAGCTTTCCTGCAATGCTCCTTGTTTAGATGGATTTGGTTTTCCCTCTTGAGTTTATTTCTCAAAGGATGTATCTTGGTTGACTGTTTTGTTCCAGTTTATTTTTGGTTTGAATTCGTGGTTCCACAATGATATTATTTACTTTGGATTTCTGAAAACTTCGAGTTTTAGTTTGTGCATTTATTTTGCACGAGAAGACTTTATTTTCTCAGCAGGAATATCGTGGCATTTCCCCATAAAGTCATTTCTTTTTCAATCCTCCATGACAACAAGTAGCATGTCTCTTTATTTGAGCAACTTATGTTTCCCTGTAAAAGTCGATGTAACTTTTGCTATCTCCTCTATGAGTGGATAGTTTGCAGTCCGTCGTCAGTTTACGCCAGTGGATGGAAAGGCTTTCAAACTCGCAGAAAAAGCTCGTTGTGAAATCTTTGCAAGTGGAAGTCTCTTTATTTGAGACATCTTACATATTACCCTTTCCAGGTAAAGTGCCTCGGTTAAAGAAGAAGTTGAGACCCGTTCTAGGAAAAACACCAGAATCTTGGGGAAACTTGTTATCTTTTTTCTACCTTCAGTGAAAGTTGGTAGACCATCGGAAGTGAACGTCGGTGCTTGTTTTCTTTTTGCTATCTTCAGTAAACGTGGATAGTTCATCGGTAGCGAACATCGGTGCTTGTTTTATTTTTGCCATCTTCAGTGAATGTTGATAGTGCATCGTCAGTGAACGGTGATGATATGATTATTCTCTTTCTACCTTCAGTGAAAGTTGGTAGACCATCGGCAACGAACGTTGGTGCTTTTTTTCTTTTTGCTATCTTCAGTAAACATGGATAGTTCATCTTCAGTGAATGGCGGTGCTATGATTATTCTCTTTCTATCTTCAGTGAACGTTGATAGTTCATCGTCAGTGAACGGTGATGATATGATTATTCTCTTTCTACCTTCAGTGAAAGTTGGTAGACCATCGACAATGAACGTCGGTGCTTGTTATCTTTTTTCTATCTTCAGTGAACGTTGGTAGTTCATCGTTAGTGAACGGAGATAATATGATTTTCTCTTTCTAACTTCAGTGAATGTTGGTATTTCATCGTCAGTGAACGACGATGATATGATTTTCTCTTTCTACCTTCAGTGAATGTTGGCAGTTCATCGTCAGTGAACAACGATGATATGATTTTCTCTTTCTATCTTCAGTGAATGTTGGTAGTTCATCGTCAGTGAACGTCGATGATATGATTTTCTCTTTCTACCTTCAGTGAACGTTGGTAGTTCATAGTCAGTGAACGGCGATGATAGGATTTTCTCTTTCTACCTTCAGTGAAAGTTGGTATAACATCGGCAGTGAACGTCAATGTCTGTTATCTTTCTCTCTGCCTTTAGTAAACATTGGTAGCTTCACCTTCAGTAGAAGTTGGTGTATCCTTTGACCATTCTACATTTCTCCCTGATTCAGTTCTTTTGGTCCACCAGTGATTTATTTTCCCGGTGGGGTTTCTCCTTTTTTTTTTAATTTTAATTTTATTATTATTTCACTCCCAGTGATACTTTGCGTTTCTTTTGTCATGTGCATATGCATAAGCATTTGCATGGCATCTTAGGGCCAAAAATATGATTTGTTTTATATTTAAGTATCTTCGATCGCGTCGACACGAAGATTTTTAATCTTCGTATCTCCGGATAGAAGAAACTTACATAAGGGTAACTGTTGTACCCCAATTTTTGCCCCTAAGATCCCTTCATCATACCATGTTGTTTCACTCACAACAAGATCACACTAGGATACTTGGTTCCCCTCCCTACTTTGAGTTATGCTCCTTTTGAGGGATTACCAAGCACTTTGACTTATGTTCCTTTTGTGATCATGAATATTGTTTTGATTTCTTCACTTATAAAATACAATGTTGGCTTGTCTTGTTTGTTATCCATGTAGGTAAGGGCAATGAGATTTAACAAGTTACCCCATGGGTTTATGAGTTTATTTCCATGCCCTAGTCAATACAAGCTTGAGAAGTTCAAACCTCATCATTGGATTGATTTTGGAAGAAATGGCATAGCAAGATTTTTTTGGTTCACCATATTTCAAGGTTATTAAATTTGACCCAAAAGTACAAGGGGTTGGTTGGAGAAGTTGTCATATTTGGATAAGGCCTTGTTCATACTAGTCACAAGAGCATATTTCTATCAAAATTAAAGATATGGAAGTGGTTTTGATGGCTATGAGTTCTCATTATCATCCTTAACAACCTCTATTTACAAAGCAAAAGTGTTGGTACACGAAGATTGTTCAAACTTGTCAAAGTTCTCCAAGGCATTCTCTTGATCTAGAAGCTAGGGTTTTGAATTTCAAAGGAGCATATCTTGCTCAACTTTTGGTGTTTTTGAGTAATTCCAAAAACATATTTCTCTTCAAAGGGTTATCAACAAACCACTTCAAAAATTCCAAAGAGTTTTCTTATGGAAGGAACTTGGTGAAGAAGAAAGATTACAAGTCATCCAGATGAATCCATAATTTTCCATATGTGACTTCAAATGATCATAACTTGGTCATTTTTCATCACCTTTAGTTCATTATTTTTCCATAATTATCTTGAAGATGTGTACTTTATGCCTTCTTTCATGTGCAAAGTGAGAAAATGGATGGAAGTTACCTTAAAGATGCAAAACATTAGAGATCATTTCATGATTTTTGGCCAACTTCAACAAGTCACAACTCTCTCAATTTTTGGATACTTTGAATGTTTTAATTCCCAAAATGTCATTCAAGATATCTACTTCATTCCATATTTTTTGGTCAAGAGCAAATTCCAAGTGGAAGGCCATGTTTGGATGCAAAAGATTATAGGTCATTTTTGAAGAAGAATTTGAAATATTTCTAAGTGTGGAAAGTCAACTCTTTTTCTTCAACTTTGACTCCATGTAACTTTCAGCTCAAGCATCCATTTGATTCCATTCTTTTTCCATTGCAAAGCTTATAACCTCATCTTTCTAAAGCATCAAGAGTCATACCCTAAGACCCCTTGAGTTGGAAATGCCATGGATTTGAATTTGGTAACTTGAAACTAATTTTTTCACAAAGTCAGAATTTTTGAAATCCATAATGTGACTTCTAAACACAAGATTTATGCGCATTTTTGATTTAAACTTGATTAGAAAACTTGCCAGAAGTGATTAGCACCCCAAAACGCAAGATTTGGTTAAGTTTTGATGGAAATGAAGTCACACTTCACTCGTGCCTGACCCTCACTCAATTTCCCTCCAAAATTCCTTGTTTCTTCAAATTTTCATTCTCATTCACTTTCCTATAAATAAAGGGTCATTCCCCATTCATTTCTTCAAGCTTTGAGAGCCAAAAAGACCCTGCCAAAACCTCACACGAACCCATCTTTTTTAAATTCAGTTTCTGAGATTTAAGCTCCCTTTTCCAAAATTCTTTGCGCATTCATCATCCTTGATCATCATATAAACTCTCCAACACTTAAACCAATCAAAACAAGACATAATTCAAGCTACAAAAGTCCAGTTTCAGAGCTTCTTCCTTGAACTTCGAAAAGGTAGAATTCTCCACCATTTGGATCCAAATCAAGCACTAATCTATTCTACTCCTTCTCCTGATTCTAATGCTGCTTACAATTTTTAAATACATTGAGAATTGAGAGGGAAATCTCAAATTGAAGGTGCTCGTTATTTTCTGGGTTTTTGATTCATATCTCTCTCCATACCTTATATAAATTTGGCGCGATGGTTGTGCTAGAATCGTCTTGAAGAGACGAGTTCAATGATGCTAGTCTGAGATCCTAACTTTTCCATTTGAAGGATCTCACAAAATCCCCATTGCAGGGTGTCTGGAGGTTGAAGACGATGACATGTCTCGTCTCAGCCGATGATAACATGCCAAACATTTTAATTTCATTGGTTGCCCTTTTTCTGATCCCATGTGTATCTCACTAAGGTCCATATCAAGCACATCACGCCTGGTCCACTGGATTAGCTTACTAGCGCGTTTTGACTATGATCTGATGGTCCATATCTTTTTGGTTTTATTTTATTTTCTGATTTTATATTTTTATTGATTAAATTTTCAAAAATTCATAACTCTTTTATTTTTATCCAAAAATTATGAAAAAATTCACAAAAATACTTTGAATTATTTCTGATCTCATGACTATTTTTTCACATTTTTATTTTGACATTTAGTATTTTTTGTATTATTTGCTTTCTTTTAATTATCTAAAAAAATACTTTCTGACATTTTTTTAATTCTGAAAAAATTCATAAATGTTATTTTGCTTATTTTTGACTTTCTGAAAATTTTATGGAATTTTATGTCGAGGTTTACTATTTTTGACCTATTTTATGTTTATTTGAGCAATTTTAAATAGTTTAAAAATAGTTTCCGACTTTTAAAAATTACCAAAATTTTTATAAAAATATTTGGATCCATTTCTGATTTTTATATGGCCTTATTTCTCACTTCTTGATTAATTTGAACATAATTGATATTTTTCTCATTATTTTCTATTTTTAAAACATTTTTTAATCCTCTTCTTTATATTAAATGTGATATTATTTTGTGATTATTTTCTGGCTAATCTTTGGTTAGGTTTTGGATCATGAACTTTATTAACATCATTGGATCCATGGTGTTGAGTTTAACTCCACAAAATATGGATGAATGATTTTAATAAAAGTTTGATTAAAATTTAATTCAAATGTGGTTTGTATATTTTTTTACCCTATCCCTCTTCATCTCATCCCCTTCTTATTGCACTAAATATTGTTGGAGCATGATCTCTATATCATGTCTCAAAATAAATGGTGCATAAATTGCTATTGACCGGCCTCAAAATAGGTGCAACTTCTATATAAGTCCACTTACGATTGCTTAACATAGCACTAAATTTTGTCCCGATTCGAATAAATGATCATTCGTGGCCCAAACTTATGATTGCAAGTCCAAGTATGTTAATTTGATCTCTTTGATCCAATAACCTTGAGATTCATTGTGTGGAGGCTTTGGTTCTACCAATCCTCTAATGGATCTACAACACATTTGGTCAACGCGGATCACTTAAACATCGTTGATGATTAAATGGTACTTATAAGAATTCCAAATGGATGATATACTTTACAAAAAGCAAATGAAACTTGTTGTGTGGAGGCTTTAATTCTACCAATCCTCTAATGAGTTCCAAATGCAAGTTTCAAGATGGTCATCCAACTAACCACTAATTATTGACTTGTTTTATCTTATGCTTTTATCCTTTTTTATGATTTATGTACTATTTACTTTTAGCATTTACATTTCATGCCATTTTCATCTTTGCTCATTTGAGCATTTATTTTCTTGCCATTCTTACTTTTCTCACTTGAGTTTTTCTCTTCCATTCTTAAGATACTTAATAATCAACATAAACCCTAAAAAATCTTTAATGATACTTGGACTACTTGGTTACTATCCTTGGCATTATGGAGCATGAGACTTGTTCTTAGACTTAGGATTAGAAACCTTGGCCTATCTTGGAGATCTTATCTGATTATTTTGTCTGGAGTTCTTGAGGTCTACCTCAAGACATTGGGTTGCTTGTTTGTTTTTGTGTGCAGTTTTTGTGATTACACCCTTTGTTTGTAATCTGGAATTCACCCGTATACAACCGTTACTCTGCCCAATTTTTATGAAGACTTAATACACTTGAAGTTTGTTTCTCTCAAGAGGTCTAGTGTTTCTTTGCTTGATTGGTTTCAATTCAAGGAATGAGAATTCAATCTTGGCTCATAATGTCAAGTTTTGGCTTCTTGTTAATTAGATGGTTCTTATCCCTAACTTTTATCTTATGCTTTAGGATAGCCTCTTCTTCTCCTCATATCTTCTTTAATTTCAAAAATCTTCTTCCTCCTTTTGAGAACTCTTCTTGTTTTGAAACCTGGACCATTTTCATGATAAACTAGGACTTAGGTCCATGCATTTTCAAAGCATTTCATAAATAAATTCCAATAACTTAATAATACCTTGACTTTTTTTGTGAGAAGAATAAAAGTCAATCAATCTCATTCTAACCATTTTTCCATTTTGGCTTTTACTTTAAACTTTTCTCAAAAGATTAAACTCTTATCAATCCTTGTAGTGATGCAAACAACTATACTTCTACAATATGTAGTGACTAGAGATATTTTCCACTTGGGTGTTGGGTGAGGCATTGTTGATTTTAAAATCCAAGCCGTATCCTCCACTTTGAGATGATGCAAATTCTTCTTTCTCATAATTGTGGGTAGTAGGTATGTTTTCCACACGAACAATGACGATGATATTTTATCTCATAAAATTGACCAACGCATTTTAGTTTCAAAATTTTAAAAAGAGGAACTACGTGTACCCTGATCCCCTATTGCACGAAAGGTGGTACGTAGGCACTAAAGGTTCGCAACCGCGGCGGGTGCAAAAATCATAAAAAATATATTTCTTTTCTCACCTCCACCATCCATTTTAGATACAACAGTTTTTATAGCCAAAATATACAGATTTTACAAAGAGGCTCTTACGGAGTACCGTAGACGTTTAGGGTGCTAATACCTTCCCTTTGCATAACCAACCCCCTTACCTTGAATCTTTCCCCCTCTTTTTGGGTTATTCGCTCTTTTCCCATTCCTTTTGGAAACAATAAAGTGCTGTGGCGATTTTTATTTTGATATGTATAAGTCTAGTCAATCCAATGGCTTAGTCTTAAAACATTTCTACCGCTACATGTAATAACCTGCCAAACCCAAAAAGCTTCTAATCTCAGTTACTGTCTTCGGAGGTTCCCACTGAAGTATTGCACTTATTTTAGATGGATCCAATGCTATACCTTCACCCAAAATAACATGTCCTAGGAAACTCACGTCTCAAGCCAAAATTCACACTTCGAGAACTTTGAAAACAATTCATTATCCTTCAACACCTGCAACACAATTCTCAAATGTTACACATGATCCTCTTCATATTTAGAACAAAGCAATATGTCATCGATAAATACCACAATAAACTGACGCATTAGACAATCCGAAAGGCATCACTGCATATTTGTAATGTTTGTAGCGAGTTCTAAAGGCAATCTTTTGAATATCCCCCTCCTTTACTCTAATCTGATGGTAAACTGACCTCAAGTCAATTTTACTGAATACCTGGGCACCAACAAGCTGATCCGTTAAGTCATCAATTCTAGGGAGCAGATACTTATTCTTAATTATCACTTTATTCAACTGACGGTAATTGATACACAAATGTATACTACCATCCTTCTTCTTCACCAATAACACTAGAGCTCCCTACAGCGACACACTCGACCTAATAAATTTCTTATCAAGCAATTCACCAATCTGAGCCTTCAACTCTGCCAATTCTGATGCAGGCATCCTGTACGGCGCCATCGAAATAGACCTAGTACCAGGAATAAGATCAATAGTAAATTCAACTTCTCTTTTCGGAGGTAACTCAGTAATATCATCAGGAAATACTTCAAGAAATTCATTCACCACCAGTAACTCTTCAATTGATGTTTTGCTCTCAATCGATAGTGAAGCAAACACAACAAACATCTTAGCTTCATCCTCCACCAAGATCCTCATCTCCTTGGTAGATAACGAATTAGCCAATGCTTCCTCTTCAGGAGTAAGGAACAACAACCTCTTTGTAAAGCAGTCAATGTACACACGATTGAACTTTAACCAGTTCATCCCCAAGATCACGTCCAGATTACTGAGTTGTAGACAAATCAAGTCCACTATGAAATCCTTATCAAAGATAGTAAAAGGACAATTCATATTAAATAAGTAACCACATAACCAATAGATGGAGTTTCAATTGTCATCCTCCGATCCAAAGTAGATGGAATTATTCCTAATCTCGTCACGCAATCAATAGAAATAAACGAGTGGGTTGCACCCGTGTCAATAATAGAAATCAAAGGAACACCATTAATAAAACAAGTACCTTTGATCAAATGATCATCATTGGTGGATTGGGTTCCCACCAATGCAAACACCTTCCCACTAGCCTGCGACTTCTTCGGCCTCTCACAGTGGGTGCTAATATGACCCTTTTCTCTACAGTTATAACAGGTAGGCATAGTGGACCTGCACTCAGCTATAACATGACCTGGTCTTCCGCACTTAAAGCATTTCTTCACCTCAACTATACAATCATCAGCATGGTGACCCGTACCATCACATCTGAAGCACTTCGTAGGATTGGGAACCGCCCCTCCCCCACTTGGATTCTTACCTACAACAACTTTCTGTTTTCCTTTGTCAGCTGGAGCAATATATGGTGTACCTCCAAACCTCTGCTTACCCTTTCGCTCATTCGCAGCCTTGTAGTGAGAAATCCTAGCCCTGTTATCATTATCATAGATTCTGCTTCTGCTTACCAACTTTGGATAATTTCTTATCTTCTGACAAGCAATACCCTGTTTGATCTCGGGATGCAGCCCGTTCTCAAACTTCAAGCACTTTGAAGTCATAGCCTCTTCAATATTGTAATGGGAACAATAATGTACCAACTCTTCAAACCGTGCAACATACTCAACAACAGTCATGCTACCCTGTTTCAGCTCCAAAAATTTGATCTCCTTTGCACTGCGAATGTCTTATGGAAAGAACTTCTCTAGAAATTCGGCCTGAAACACTGCCCAAGTAATACCTGTACCTGCAGTTTCCAACCTCTAACCACTGTTGTCCCATCAGGCTTCATCCTATCCTTCAAGCATATGAGTACCAAAACTTACCTTCTGAGCATCACTGCACCCCATGGTCTTGAAGATCTTCTCACCAGCCTTCGGCCATTTCTATGCAGCCTCAGGATCTAGAATACCTCCCTCATATATAGGCAGCTTGTTACTCCGAAACTGCTCCAAGTCGCGGAACTGTGCATTCCTAGCACCTGGAGCAATGTTCTCTACTGTCTGTGCCATAACTTGCATAGTAGCAGCAAGAGCAACATCATTCCTCCCCGCCATACTATTCAACAGTATAAAACACAATTAGAAGAATACACAAGTCTATTCCTAATCTAAGGACTGACTCTACTACATCACCTAGCCGGTTGAACCGACCTGCTCTGATACCAATTGTAACACCCCATTTTCCCCATTATAAAAATACGCAATTATAAGAAAATAATAAGAGTTTTTCACCAATAAGTGGAATGTCACATTAAAAACAAACCAACATAAACTCCTTTTATTAATGAATCAAAAACAACGGAAAATAATCATTTTATCTCAACTTGGAAATATGCCTAAACACCAAAAATATCCACCATACACTGTGGTTCAACAAACTTCCAAATGAATAAAAGACACGTAACCAAATGACAAAAGAAATAACAAATAATAAAACTCCCAAATCCCGTGTTACGTATCAGAGCGACTCCTAAGACTCAATCAAGCAACACACACTCCATGCACACTCAAGTACCTGGATTATCTGTACTCCCAAAGAAGTACAGACACAACAACAACAAAAAAGGGGGTGAGAACTACACTCAATAATTTAATAGTGAAATAATCATGTTAAGAGTAGTAATCACACAACACACGATCCAATTAAATCATAATGATGCAATGTGACTCAACAATGACATAATGCACGTGGTACCAATCACCAAGGTTCATTCAATCGAACCAGATAAATCACATACACCTCTCCTAGGCAATGATTTATCTACACCATTGGTCACATACACTCCTCCTGAGCAATGACCTATTTCCACCAATAACACCATGAAATGCATGACAACGATATGCATAAAATTCACATGTTCACACCGATACGATCCTCCTGATCAATTTCAAGTCTTACACTTACCATAATACTCACTAGTATTACCACGCCTGTTCATATATATGCGCACCCATACATACAATTCACCAATTTCACCAACAATTCTAAGCTTATCAAGTATCTAATTAATTCACCAATAATCCACCAATTCTGCTACTGCTGTTCCAAGACAGCACCTGATAAATGTTATCTCTGCTAATCAGTTCTATTCTGCTATTTAATTCTAAAACTATTGTATATCAGTTAAATATGACCTCCATGTCTTACTGCTATTTTATTACAAAATTATTTCTGCTATTACATTTTGTCTCTGATAACTACTAACCCTGCTGGTTTACTACTAACATCTAGTGTCTACCACCTATTAATCCAATATATACTAGTTCAATTAAACAAATTAAACTAATATATATATATATATATATATATATATATATATATATATATATATATATATATATATATATATATATATATATATATATATATATATATATATATATATATATATATATATATATATATATATATATATATATATATATATATATTTATATTTGTAGGTTATTGTAACTACTGGTGAGATTAACTAATATATATGTAGGTTACTTCCTGTAACTACTGTGATGGAATCCTAAGAAATATAGCCAATATTCAACTTGAGCTTAATATTTATGTCCAATGATCAAGTACTGTACGCTCCAAATATTTCAAATGATGATTAAAAATAAAAAGCTAATATGTTATAATGTATATAACTAGCTACTTGTAAGTCATTGTGATGAGATTTTAATAAATTAATACCTAAGGCTAACTAATATTATAATGTACACATAATCCAATCACTAATGATAATGATCCACACACACAACATGACGGACATCATGTTTTCCACACACCCACAAAGTGCCGATCGGCACATTTATTTATTTATTTTTTCAAAAACAATTTCTCTGCAATTCCTTCACTTTTCCTTCGATTAAATTAGACTCCAAAATTCACTCATATAATATCACAACAATCAACAGTATATTTTTCGTGAACATAACGCAACAATTTTCATTCATATTAATCATAACTCCATTATGTTATAATTAATTTACACAACAGTTACCGTATACATAGAAATCTATGAGGGAAAGGTACCCTCACTACCCTCTCATGATAATACAACCATATTGAAATAGATTCTTCTCCATTACCTTGGAATCGTTTGAAATTTCCGGTGAATTGGTTTCTTCCCAATCTTCCTAGCAGCTGCTCCCTTTTGGTTTCTTGTTTTTCTCCAACTTCTCTTACGTGAAAGAAACCCCTCCCATACTACTTAACCTATTATTTCCTTCTTATTCTCCACTAATCTCATTACCCATCAAATATGACTTTTTAATTATTAAATTAATAATAATAATAATAATAATAATAATAATACTAATAATACGAATAATATAATAATAATAATACTCTTAATAATGCTAATAATAATAATAATAAGAACCTTATGCTATTATTAATGTTATCACTACTAATAACACACCCTAAAATACTCTCCAATGCCCTAAACTAAGGTTCTGTCATACAAGTACCCTTAACGGAATTAAATCAAACAAAAATATAACTCGACGGTTAAATAAATTAAAATGGGTGTTACAGTGTCCACCCTTTTTGATCTGGCTAGTGTGTTCTTTATATAGAGGTGATGGAGGGGACATGAGAACAAAGGTTTAAACAACCATAAACAAGTGCTTTCAAAGCCATGAATGATGTTTTGTAACTTTGCCAAAGTCATGGAAACTTGTCTCTTTTTTGAATTTGAATGAATGTGGACAATTTTGGCTTTCAAATACCTTCAGTGTTGCTATTTGATTGGCCTATTGTACATCCTTCGAATGGATCCTTTAAATGGATCTTTTGTGTACCCTTCGAATGGGCCTTTGGTTGCCTCCTTCAAATGGATTTTTTGAGTGTCTTTCATATGTATGCTTTGTGCCCTCTTCGAATGGGCCACCAAGGTGTGTCCTTCGAATGGATCAAATCTCATCATTGGGGGCTCTTTGATTGAGTCCCTATTTGCCTTGTTCTTCGATTGGCGCTGACACTACCTAACTAAACCAAACGAAAGACTTCATCCTGGCCAGTCGAAGCTTCCTTTGTCATGAATGTAATGGCGCATGAGGCTTGGGTTGGGCAGCATGTAATCTCTTGCCCAGCAAGCAACTTGAACCAAACCTCATCAAAAGGCGAAACAAGTTTGTTTCCAACAAATGTGTGTCTTTCGAGCAGACCAAATGTATGTCCTTTGAAGACACCATTTGTGTGTTCATAATGTGGCAATCTTGTGCTTGTGAAATGAAAGCAGGCATGAAGAGGGAACATTTTGCCTTGTGAATTGAAGGCAAGTCTGGAGAATCCTTTGCCTTGTGAATTGAAGGCAAGTCGAAAGGGGCCTTTGCCTTGAATGAAACTGGCATGCAGGAACCCACTGTTTTGTGAATCAAAGAAAGCATGCAGGAGGTCACTGCTGGTGGATCGAAGGGAGCTTACAGGGGGTTCTCGCCTGAATGGAACTTGGACTAAGGCTTGCTTGAAGGGGAACCAACGCACAATCGAAGATGATGGGCCAATGCTTGGTTGAAGGGTTTTAGAAGCCCAGTCGAAACTCCTTATCTAGATGCCAATCGAAGGATATTGCTGAAATGCCCATCGAAGACTCTTTTGTTCACCTGCCAATTGAAGGATATTTCTGAGATGCCAATCGAAGGATACTTAAACATCATTCAAAAAATTTCATTTTCTTTAGACAAGTGTTTGTGACCACCCATGTAAGAGAAAACCTTGGAAAACATGAGAGGGCAAATTTTGGGGTACAACAAATTCAATGTGGGCTGATGTTTGGATTTGTTTTAAGGCCCAATTTTCGTGTAGGATACATTAGAGAGGACCAGGTTAATGCAAAGACCAAAATGGAAAAGAGAACCATCCAAAATGACATATTTTCTTCATTTTTGGGAATTTTTTAAAATAAGGATCATGGCTTTATCATGGCCTTTATGCTACATATTTTTTCCATGTTTCCTTTCCCTCTCCACCTCCTTTATATATACATCACTTCCACAAGTCTAAGGGACGAATATAGACAGCCTGAAAAAAGTTCCACAAATCTTCCAAAAAAAAATCTCCAAAATCGTGAAAATCCAAAAACCATAGTTCCAAGCTTCCTCGTGCCAAACAAACCTCAACACTCCATCCCTGAGGTTCTCAGGAAGCCATACCATCTCTTATCCACGCCTGAAGAGCCTTGAGATTAGCCAACCGAATCTCCACTTTGGTAAAATTTTCATGATCTGAATCTTTAAATACATGCAATATAAATGATTCTAATTCACATTTTTCATATTTATATCATTATTTTGCTTGCTTCTAACGTATTACATGAAAGGATATGGACTCAAACAAGGATTTTCCATGTTTAGGGCATAATCTGGATCTTGATGTAAACTGAATAATCCATGCATGATTTGTTAAAACTAAGGACGAATTTGAGTTCAGGAGGCGATTTTATGTGGGATAGGCCTTTGATTCTGGGTTTAAAGCCTTTAAAATCATGAATCTCATTTTCATATGCCCGGAGAAGATGACCGGAGGTCTCCTCCGACGCTGTTGATTCGTTGACTCCATTTGGGAGCAGGCGTGGCGGTTTTGTGTTACTTGATTGGTTCTTTTGAATTTCACAACACACGCGTTTTAATTTAAGTATTCTGGCCCATTTTCATATATAATATTTTGGATTTATTTGTATTAATAATTGACAAGGTGGCTCAGTTGGTGAAGGGAACGAGTGTGAAAGGGAGAGACATGGGTTCGATACCCAGGTCTGGATTTTGATTTTTCTAACAAAACTCTTGCAGATCCAGCACAACACTCCTCAACATGCCTATCATACACCCTTCAATTCCCACCATCAGATTTGAGCAAATCTAATCCAAAGCGCCTCAACCTGCAACCCACGGTGCACTTCCTGAAGTTCACCATAGAGGATTCATCGCAATTGCTGGACTGGATTAGTTCGGGCCAAATGAAGTTTCAAAATACACCCTCCCTGTTTACTAATCAGCACCTGGCCCATTTTACTTTTTTTATTTTTAGAAATCTTTTTTTTTAATTAAAAAATCCCAAAAAAACTTAGGATTAGTTTTTTTAAAATAATTAATTTCTGAAATTAATTAAGTAATTAACTTTAACATTTTTCTAAAAATAAAAATAATTTAGAACTTAGGACTTAATTTATGTTTAAATTATTTTTCTCAAACAAAAAGACAACAAAAAGATTTTCTTTTACTCAGAACCTTTTTAGGCATTCCTTTCGACTCGCACACATTATTTTATTTTCTATGTTTTATTTATTTTTAAAATTATTGTAACTCCTCACAGTCTGTAATAACTTAATTTAGGACTTTACTTTTATTGCTTTATGCTAAAGTTTTAGACTTGTAAATTCCCCCTCCCCGAAGCCATGTAATAGTTAGAATTTAATTTCCGCACTTTAATTTTCTCCACTTTAAATTTCTACAAACTATAAACTGTTTAGATGCATGAATAATAGAATTGTATGGCAAAGATTAAAATATAAATGCTAGCAAACTTAAATTCAAAGACAAATAAATGAAACAAACACACTTGCACATATACACCTTTAGGGTATCTCACTTCGATTGCCTTCAGAAATAGTCACATTTCTTGAAATGTAAGAGGTTTTAGTGGCTACCCTCTGGTTCAAAAATATCATAAGTCCCTCGATGACCCGCTCGACGTTGCCTCGGTAAAAATATGATCTTAGAACCTTAGGGTAGTTACTAAAGCTTCTTGCCCAGTTGCCTTTATGATCGTAAATCATCCCTTCGATTGTCCATCAAACATCCAACGATAGGGCTACCTACTCACTAATAGTAGGATAACACTATCTAAATGAAAAGAGGAAAAGAACAAACCTTTTGAGTAAAAGTAGATAGCTGTTAGATACTTTCTCAAAAACAATTTTTTACACTTACACAAAAACCTTTCAAAACAGTTTCAAAAAACACTATATCAACACTCTTGAGGACTGATACAAGAGTTATCATAAAGAGAATCTCCGCACTAAGGCATTTTCAAAAATACTTTTCAAAACCCACAAAAGCACAAGGTATTTCAAAAAAATGAGCTAAGCATCTAAGAGCCAGTGATAACTACAGATGGAAAGGGTGTTAACACCTTCCCTTTCCATAATATACCCCCTTACTCAGAAAGTTCTCGAAAAGGTCTTTTTTGAAGAAGTGAAAAACACAAGAGGGGGGGGGGGGGGGGGGGGGGGGGGGGTTGAATTGAAAACTTGAAATCAAAAACGCAATGACACAGTATTTTTATCCTGGTTCGTTTGATCTCAAACTACTCCAGTCCACCCGTCAAAGTGATTTCACCTCTCTCCAACGAGGTCTTAATCCACTAATCTCAAAAGGATTACAATCACTACTTTAACAACTGTTAAAGCCTTCTTGAGTACAACCACAATCCGGTTAATCTCAAGGAACACTGTTTTAATCAAATAAAAAAGAGTACTGTGTGTTATTGTTTTTCGTTACAAAAACTGTTATCACAACTGTGATAATTTACACAAAATAAGAGCTTGGAAAGATAATGAAAAATGCTTGCAGCTTTTTTGAATTCTCGTGAATAGTCTTGGAAAATCGTAAACGATTTGAACACTGAGCTTGTTTATATAGGCAATGGATTTACGTTGATCATCAAGCGTGTTAAATGACATTAACTTAGTTTCCATTTGGAGAAGATCCTGTCTGAAAGAAGCCGTGGTAATTGATGCTGTATTGAATGATTAGTAACACTTCAGAATCTTTCATCCTTGCTTGCTGCTGATGCTTCAGCACATTGATGACTTGGATTATTATGTTCTTGTACAAAATCAGAGTTTACTTCACTTAAGCGCATGTTCTGGTCATCAATCTTCAGTGCATGTTCTGATTGCTTCAGCGTGTAGCTCTTATGGCTTAACTTCTTATGCTGCTTCAGTCAGAACTTCTGCATACAAAATAACATAATTTTTAAGGTGCATATTTGTTCTTTGTATTTGTTATCATCAAAACTCTAACTAAGGGTTATAAAATCAAACTATGTTCTAACAATCTCCCCCTTTTTGATGATGACAAAAACTAGAATTTTCAATGAAAAATAAAGAACAAAAGGTTTAAGAGAAACTCCCCCTGAGTTAATTACTTCCCTTAAGTTCCTTCTCATCAGAGTTTTAGCTGTATCTTCTATCAGAATTTTGTACCTGTTCAAACTTTTTAGAAAGTAGAGGTTAAGTAATTCAGAATGTTTGAGACTTCTGTCTCGGTAAACCATTATTGAAAATATCTTACTTTCTCCCCCTTTTTGTCAGGTATCAAAAAGGCAATATAATCAGAGCCAAAAGAGATTAATTATATTTAAAACATAATGCAATGACAAGTTCCAGAAACAAAGAGGTAAAATGAAAAGTTACAGATAAACAATTTTTAAAAGAAATTCTAAGACGGAGGGAGAAGACGTGTGAACAACGCTTCCAACAAGCTCTTGATCTGAGTATTTGACTCTTCTTGCTTGCCCAAAATGCCTCTGATTTCCTTTGTGGCATCTTCTTGTTTACCCAGAATGCTTTTAATATCTTTGTTTGTATCCTCCTGCTTATCCAGCCTTGCATGGATTAAAGCATTTTCTTTCTTCAACTCTTCTAGAGTTTGCATGACTAAGGAGGAAGCCGGTGTCTCTTCAGTAGTTAGATGTTGCTCAAAGCATTCTGCAGCTTCTTCTGAGCGAACCATTTCTTCTGTTGTAGTCAAGTCTTTTAGAGCAGTAGTCAGAGAGAGACTTTCTGATTCTGGTTCAGCGACATCTGAAGGATGATGCTCTTTCCAGGGAGCATTATCCAGCGAGAGGATATATTTCTTGAACAGTTGGCTCAGAACTTGGTCTTGAAAAGCCTTTAACTTCTCACTAAAGTTCTGCCGGACCTTGTCATAACACAATTCCTTCAGCTTCAGCGTTTCAGAGCTAAGCCAATTTCTGAATCTTGCCTACATATAATCAGAAGCAGCAGGATTAATCATCTCCTGACTAGCATGCTTCAAAGAATTTATCCATTCATGCATTCCTGTTTCAAAAATCAACAAACTTGTACCAACATCTGATGTGGGTTCAGTTGGTTTAGGTTTGGGAATGGCAGTTTTGTGTGAGACGGAAACTAGTCTTTCCAGCACAATTGGATCAATGACAAGTCTTACGTTGTCAGCTGGACTGTTAGTGGGTGAAGGAGTGGGAGAGTCAAGAATGATAATTGGTCTGGTAGGGGTGTTTGGAGGTGTGGATTTAAGGGATGAAGGGATTTCTGGAATGTCGTGAATGGTGAGAGGCATGCGAACCGCGAGAGGTTCTATAATTCCAGGTATTGGGATTGTAGTATCAGAGTCTGAATGAGAGTCTTCATATTGGTTTATGGAGGTGTGTTTGGTTTCTGATTCAGGAATATCAGAAGATGGAATTTCAGATGGTTGAGTTTCTGGTTGTGGTGAGTTGGAGTTCAGATCTTCTGGTTGTGGTATTTCTGGTTGAGGAATTTCTTGTTGAGGTGATTGTAGTTGTGAAGTTTCTGGTTGAGGAATTTCTGTTTGTGGAGAGTGTGGTTGTGGAATTTCTGGTGGTTGTTGAGAGTTTGGATTTTGTGGTAAGGGAGAGGAAAAATCTTGATCAAATAAATCAATATCAAACAGAACTTTGGCAAGTTCTGGTTGGTCATGTTCAGGATTTGGATTTTGAGAGGTGGAGTGAGGTTCATTCAGAAAACGACCTAGAGTTTCAGATGGATCAAACCCTATGTCAAAGTCTTCAAAGGTTTGGGGTGATGAATTTTTAGGTTGTGAAGGCATGGCTTCAGATGTTGATATATTTATTGATTCTATAACAGAAATAGAGGAGGGATTACCTTTCTTTTTGGCAGCTTTTGGTGTCCTCTGAGAGGGTCCTTCTCCTGCTGCTTTCCTCTTCTTTGATTTCTTCAGAACAACCTCTGGAGCAGCCTTGTGAAAATCCTGAATGTTGATTTCTGGGGCAGTTCCGTCAGCCTTGCACGCTTCAAGGTATCTGACTATTATTTCTGGTTTGGAGTCTATCTCAAAATAAAGGAAAATCCTCCAGAGGTATCCTTCTTGAAGTAATGGTCTCATGAGGGGTAATAGTTGGTTCCTTCTTGATATTCTCAATGATCTTCATTTTCTTCATATTTTTAGCGTTCAGAGGCTTCCCAGCGGTTGCTTCCAATGTGTTGATTTCCTGAGCCTCCATTAGATGTTCTATCAGCCTATTCTCTGTTAGAATATCTGATATCAGCCTTCCTAAGGGAATCCAATCCCTCTTGGTCCTTTTGTCTTCTCTGGTTTCCTTCACACTTGTTCTGAGATGATTGAAGAGCAAGTGTGGAAGATTTACCTTTGTCTTCTTAGAAATGAAATAGATCAGAAATTACTGATCAATGTTGATATAATCAGGAGAGCTTGTGGGCTTCCTGTGGTTGATACACCCTAGAATGATTCTGGCCCAAATTCTGTGGTGATCCTTCAAATCTCTGATTTTACTGGAGGGTAGTCCATGAGTAAAAATTTCCTTTTCAATTGATCTTAGGTCAGAGCATCTCTCAGCCATGTCAATGCATCTGACACCACCACTGTTGTATCCAAGAAGCTTCGCAATAAGGTCTTATGTAATCACAATTTTCTTCCCCTTGACATAAGAAGTAACCTGGTGATTTGAAGAAGAAGCATGTATCCAGAATTCTTTGACAAGAATGGGAAATGTTGGCCCCAATAGACGATCAAAGTACCTGTTCCATCCTTGTTTTGTAACGTCTTCATACAGGTTGAAGCCATTTTCTTGCAAGCTTTCAAAATCAATAATCAGTTCTGAGAGAACTTCCAGATTATTAATAGATGTGAGGAGCGTTCTGTAGGGTTCTTCATACTGTTCCATTGAAGCAAATTCATGAGCACTGACATTTTTGACACTTGAAGAAGCCATTGTTCACACGGGATTTTGAGGAAGATGAAGGGGTTTTTTGAAAGCAAGAACTTGAAATGAGCGAAAATATTGAGAGTAAAAGTGAATGAATGTAAAAAGTAATTTTGAGTTTAAATAGGTTTCTTGAAAACGTAAGCAGTAAGAAAAAGAAAAATTAGTCATGATTATATGCATTAATGACACTTGAGATTAGGGGATTTAGAAAGATACTGAATGGTTACCGCTTACAAGTGTCTCAATGCATCCAATCAACGCCTTGATCCTTTCAGAAATTGAACACGTGTTCAGCTTCAGAAAGTAGCAAGTGAGAGGATGACAAGTGTTTGATGTTGTGAACTGCACGCTTCTATCCTTGAAATGAAACGTTCAAATATTTTTGGATAGATTCTGATGCAATCTGTACTTCTAAACTTCTGAAGACAGGTTGATCAGTTGTTCACAGAGAATAATAAGTTTTGAAGGTTAAGATATGTAAATAAAACATTTTATTCTGGGCATAGCTTCATGCTGAGATGTTTCAGAATGAAGTTAAACCTATCTTCACAAAGAGGTTTTATAAAGACATCAACCCATTGGTGGTCTGTGTCAATAAATTTTAAGGTTAAAATTCCTTTCTGAATATAGTCCCTAATAAAATGATGTTTTATTTCTATATGCTTAGCCTAGAATGTAAAATAGGATTCTTATTGAGACATATAGCAGAAGTGTTGTAAAAGAAGATGGGAATGTTGCTCTCAAATATGTTGAAGTCTTCAAGTTGACTTTTCATCTAGAGCATTTGCGTGCTACATCCAGCAGCTGCTATGTATTCAGCTTCTGCTGTTGATAGTGCTATTATGGACTGTCTCTTACTGGTCCATGAGATCAGATTTTCTCCCAGAAACTGGCAGCTTCCAGAAGTGCTTTTACGCTCTACTCTGTCTCCAGCGAAGTCAGCGTCACAATATCCTACTAAGCTGTAATCATTTAATTTTCTATAAAACAAACCCAGATTAGTAGTACCTTTCAGATACTTGAAAATTCGCTTAACTGCAGTTAAGTGAGATTCTCTAGGATCTGATTGGAATCTAGAACATAAGCAAACACTAAATAAGATGTCAGGCCTTGAAGCCTTCAGATAGAGGAGAGAACCAATCATACCTCTGTAGACCTTCTGTTCTACCTTTATACTTACCTATTCCTTTTCCAGAATGCACGTGGGATGCTTTTGAATCTTTGAGGGCTTACATTCTGAGAGATCAAATTTCTTCAGAAGTTCTCTGACATATTTGCGCTGATGAATGTAAGTTCCTTCTGGAGTTTGGTTTATCTGAATGCCCAGAAAGAATTTGAGTTCCCCCATTAAGCTCATCTCAAACTCTTCCTGCATGCATTTAGCAAACTCTCTTCCCAGAGAGGGTTTAGTAGATCCAAAGATGATGTCATCAACATAAATCTGACATACTAAAATGTCATTCTTAACTGTCTTACAGAATAAGGTTGTGTCCACTTTCCCTCTGGTGAATTCCTTTTCTAACAGGAAGTTACTTAGTCTTTCATACCAAGCTCTGGGAGCTTGTTTCAGACCATAGAGTGACTCTTTAGTTTGAAAACATATTATGGGTGTTTGGAATTCTCAAACCCAGGGGGTTGGTGCACATATACCTCTTCATCTATATAGCCATTTAAGAATGCACTTTTGACATCCATCTGATACAGAGTGATGCCTTTGTTTACAGCAAATGATATTAAAAGTCTGATAGATTCTAACCTGGCGACTGGAGCAAAGGTTTCTATATAGTCTATCCCCTCTTGCTGACTATAACCTTGTGCTACCAGTCGTGCTTTGTTTCTGATGACTTCTCCTTGCTCGTTCAGTTTGTTTCTAAACACCCACTTTGTTCCAATTGACGTTGAATCCTTTTGGTTTGGGAACCAGATCCCATACGCCATTTCTGGTGAATTGATTCAGTTCCTCCTGCATTGCTAGAATCCAGTCATTGTCCAGAAGCGCTTCATCAATAGTTGTTGGTTCAATCAGAGAGGCCAGTCCCATGAGGGATTCTTCAGAGTTTCTGAATGTTGATCTTGTTCTGATTGGATCATCCTTATTTCTGAGTATTGTATCTTCTGGGTGAGCAATGCTGCTTCTGGATAGCCTTTTCTAAAGCTGATCAACTGAAGGTGCTGGATTGCTTACAATAACTCTTTTTTATGTTGAGGGAACGTCTCTGTTGAGAACTTCTGACGAGTTGTCTTCAGTACCTATGAGTTCCACTTCCATACCTGCAAGGAATTCATTCTGCTTTGACTTTTGAGAGTCAAGCTTATCATCAAACCTAACATTGATTGAATCTTGAACAATCTGTGTTTCTGTATTGTATACTCTGTACCCTCTTGAGCGTTCAGAGTATCCTAACATAATACACTTTTGTGCTTCAGAGTCAAACTTGTTCAGATAATTTTTTGTATTCAGAATAAAGCAAGTGCATCCAAATGGATGAAAATAAGAAATGTTGGGCTTTATGTTCTTCCAAAATTCATATGGAATCTTTTCCAGAATAGGTCTTATGGAGATTCTATTCTGAATGTAACATGCTGTGTTGATTGCCTCTGCCTATAAAATCTTAGCAATGTTAGTCTCATTGATCATAGTTCTGGCCATTTCTTGCAATGTTCTGTTCTTTCATTCTACAACTCCATTTTGTTAGGGAGTTCTAGGACAAAAGAAGTCATGCAAGATGCCTTTTTCATTAAAAAATAATTCAAAATTTTTATTTTCAAATTCCCCACCATGATCACTTCTGACTTTGACAATTCTAAGATCCTTTTCATTCTGAACTTAGTTGCAGAAGGTAACAAACACAGAGTGTGACTCGTCCTTGTGTCTTAAGAACTTTACCCATGTCCATCTACTATAGTCATCTATGATTACTAACCCATACTTCTTGCCACTGAAAGACGCAGTTTTTACTGGTCCAAATAAGTCAATATGCAGAAGTTCTAATGGCTTAGAGGTGGAAACAACATTTTTGGATTTGAAAGCAGGTTTTGCAAATTTGCCTTTCTGACATGCTTCACACAAAGCATCTGAGTTGAACTTCAAGTTTGGAAGTCCTCTGACCAGATTGAGTTTGTTAATCTGAGATATTCTTCTCATACTAACATGCCCCAATCTTCTGTGCCAGACCCATTGCTCGTTGTTAACAGAAATTAGGCATTTTACATTCTTACTCTTTAGTTCAGAAAGTTTTATTTTATAAATGTTGTTTTTCCTCTTTCCATTAAATAGGATAGTCTCATCTTTCTGACTAACAACTTTGTATGAATTTTTATTAAAGATTATATCATAATCGTTATCACTTAATTGACTTATGGATAACAGGTTATGCATTAATCCATCAACTATAAGCACATTATTTATAGAGGGAATATTTCCATTACCTATTGTTCCAGAGCCAATGATCTTTCCTCTTTGGTTGCCTCCAAATCCCACGTAGCCTCCAGGCTTAAGTTCCAGGCTTTGGAACATATGCCTTCTTCCCTTCATGTATCAAGAGCAGCCAAAGTCTAGGTACCATGACTGGTGTTTTAGCCTTGCCGCTAAAGATATCTGCTACATATATAATTTTATCCTTAGGTACCCATATCTTCTTGGGTCTTGGTTTGTTAGTTTTACCAAAATTCTAATTGAATTTTGGTCTGATAGAATAATCACTACTTGTGTATTTTATGTCATGTGTGTGCCCATATATAAAATGTGAATTTAGTGGTGTGCGTTTTATGACTAAGTCCATGGCCTGTTTAGGTGTAGATACCTTACCTTGATATCCTATCCCTTTTCTGCCATTTCTGCTAACTCCATAGATCATTGAAGCCATCTTGCTTCTATCTATGTTTCTAGCTAGAAACTTTTGAAAGCTATGATCATACTCTTTGATGATCTCATCAGCATTACTGGGAGTCTCTAAGATTATTTCCTTATGAGAATTTTTCAAATCATTTTCTAATTTTGAAATTTTTTCTTTTAACTCAGAATTCTCTAATCTGAGACTCTCAGACTTTTCAAAGTCAGAGGCAAGATTCCTTTTCAGGTTCTCGAATTTGACTCTGATATGCTGATACCTTTCCAGAATTTTGTTTAGACTTTCTGCAAGTTCAGCCTTAGTAAAATTAATGGTAAAGTCAGGGAATACCTCTTCAGTGTCTGATTCCGAGTCTGAACCAGAAGCTTCACTTTCTTCTGACACGTTTTCCATGAGAGCTATGTTTTCTCTTTCATCATCCGACTCTGAGTCAGCTTCAGAGGTGTCCGAATCATCCCATGTTGCCATGAGGCTTTTCTTCTTTTCCTTGAAGGACTTCTTTTTGGGCTTCTCCTTCTGAAGCCTTGGGCAGTTACTTTTGTAGTGCCCTTGCTCGTTACACTCATAGCAGATGATGTCCTTGTTATTTGGCTTTCTGTATCCTGAAGAACCTTCAGATCTTCTATGTCCATAGGAAGACTCAGACTTTCTGTATTTGGAGGAGGATTCATTCCGATTCTCTGATCTTCTGGGATTTCTGAATTTCCTTTGTCTCTGCTTCCACAGTTGGTTCACCCTTCTGGAGAGGAGAGACAATTCATCTTCTTCTGGTGAGGATCCATCCGAAGTTTCTTCCACAGCCTGCAAAACCTTAGAGTTAGATTTTCTGTTAGATTTTAAAGCTAGTGGCTCACCTTGCTTTTGAGGCTCATCTTCTTCTAGCTCTATCTCGTGACTTCTGAGGGAGCTAACAAGTTCCTCCAGAGATATTTTGTTGAGATCTTTGGCTAGCTTGAGTGCTGTGACCATTGGCCTCCATTGCTTGGGTAAGCTTCTGATGATCTTCTTAACGTGATCAGCAGTAGAATACCCTTTGTCAAGAACCTTCATTCCAACAACAAGGATTTGGTATCTTGAAAACATAGCTTCTATGGATTCACTGTCTTCCATCTTGAATGCCTCATACTTCTGAATGAGCGCAAGGGCCTTGGTTTCTTTGACTTGAATGTTTCCTTCATGCGTCATTCTCAAAGAGTCAAACATGTTCTTGGCAGTCTCTTTGTTTGATATTTTCTCATATTCTGAGTATGAGATAGCGCCGAGGAGTATTGTTCTGGCCTTATGGTGATTTCTGAAGTCACGTTTCTGCTGGTCAGACATCATTTTTCTGTCTATCTTCTGACCTCTTCCACCCACTGGATGTTTGTATCCATCAGTTACCATGTCCCACAGATCAGAATCATGGGCCAGAAAGAAACTCTCAATTCTATCTTTCCAGTAGTCAAAGTTTTCTCCATCAAATACTGGAGGTTTGCCACTGAATCTGTCCTTGTCTTCATGGTAGTCACTGCTGATGTTTTGGCTTGGTCCCACCATAGTGTTTTTCTGCAGCTTGGATCTTGTACTAACACGGTTAAGTGTTTAAGCTCAGAACTAGGCGCTCTGATACCAATTGAAGAAGTGAAAAACACAAGAAGGGGGGGTTGAATTGAAAACTTGGAATCAAAAGTGCAATGACACAATATTTTTATCCTGGTTCGTTTGATCTCAAACTACTCCAGTCCACCCGTGAAGGTGATTTCGCCTCTCTCCAACGAGGTCTTAATCCATTAATATCAAAAGGATTACAATCACTACTTTAACAACTGTTAAAGACTTCTTGAGTACAACCACAATCCAGTTAATCTCAAGGAACACTGTATTAATCAAATAAATAAGAGTACTGTGTGTTGTTGTTTTTTGTTACAAAAACTGTTATCACAACTGCGATAATTTACACAAAATAAGAGCTTGGAAAGATAATGAAAAATGCTTGCAGCTTTTTTGAATTCTCGTGAATAGTCTTGGCAAATCGTAAACGATTTGAACACTGAGCTTGTTTATATAGGCAATGGATTTACGTTGATCATCAAGCGTGTTAAATGACATTAACTTAGTTTCCATTTAGAGAAGATCCTGTCTGAAAGAAGCCGTTGTAATTGATGTTGTATTGATGTTGTATTGAATGATTAGTAACGCTTCCGAATCTTTCATCCTTGCTTGTTGCTGATGCTTTAGCACATTGATGACTTGGATTATTATGTTCTTGTATATAATCAGAGTTTACTTCACTAAGCGCAGGTTCTGGTCATCAATCTTCAACGCATGTTCTGATTGCTTCAGCGTGTAGCTCTTATGGCTTAACTTCTGATGCTGCTTTGGTCAGAACTTCTGCATACAAAATAACATAATTTTTAAGGTGCATATTTTTTCTTTGTATTTGTTATCATCAAAACTCTAACTAAGGGTTGTAGAATCAAACTATGTTCTAACATTTTTCTGTTCTTTTCACCCTTTCCTTAATTTGGATAAAAGAAAAGTTGGTGGCGACTCTTGCTTACCGCAACATTTGCAAACACAAACGCAAAACCAGTATAACAGTCGGTTCTGCCACCGTATCACAACCGAGAACCACCACTCGCAGGACCTACAAAATCAAAGAAGGAAAAGAGATTAGTACCGGATCCAAGGCATAATCATAATCGCTACAGAGGGTAACTTAGTTTGTTTTTATTTTTTTATTGTTGATTGGGGATTTGGGTTAGGGGTTTGGTTGAGCCGCCGCGGAGAAGAAGGGTTAAGGAGAGAGAACTAGGGTTTGGTGAGGAGAAAAGGGAAAGAAACGAAAGTGAGACGAGATTACTGTGATGAAAGGCAAAAACGGTTTGTAAATAATGAAAATATTAAAAACATATTATAAATATGTTGCTATCATGTACCCGCGTGCCCATAATAGTAATCATGTTCCCTCATTATAGTCCATTAGATACGCATCAGACGACCGTAAGGCCAAGTCCCATAGTAAGGCAGTGTACCCTCGCTTACACGATCCACATGGCCTCCTCCAACTGTGTAATGGGCCTAAGCCCAGTTAATTTCCACACACCCTTGTGCCCAATTACTGAAACAAGAATAACAACATACCCCCTTCCAAAATTCCTGTTGGGCCTGGCCTGCATGGTTTTTAACGCCCCCTGTTTTACTTAGCCACTAGAAACTGCACCCACTCTAATTAATTTATTTTTTCTATATTTTTTTTACAATTCTTATATTTTCTTCTATTTTCTCTTTTTAATATTTATTTCTTTTTAATAATCATTATTATTGATAATATTAATTTTTATAATAATTCATATTATTGTTAATATTAATTTTTATATTATTATTATTTATTATATGTAAATATTATTATATAAGCATAAATAAATTATTTTTTATTCAAAACTTATATTATTTGCATTAAAGTATATTTTAAGCATGCATTAATTAAGATATTTCACAATTATCATTGTAAAAAATACTTAGCAAATATCAAACTTATTTTTTGCAACAAACTAATCTAAACAACTATTTTTTGCAAAAGGGTTTCAAATGGATTTTGACTAATCGCGCATTTAGCCAAAATCTCCACAATCACTACTCCCAGTCAAATGCGAGGCGATTCAAAATACATTTGCAACCCCTAAAAAACACAAACACATACGAACTACGAATTGGGACTCTGATTCCTCATAAGAGGATACGTAGCATACGATCAAAAATCGTGGCGAGTTCTCCTAATTAAAATTTAAAACCCTGTTTAACCCGAAACCTAAACCTAAAACCTAGTATCCTTGTGAACAAGGTAGATGAAAGGTGCCTAACACCTTCCTTTCGTCTAATGAAGTCAGAAACCTAGAATCTCTGTCTGCGAATTAGGGTTTCCTATAAGATGCCCTTCCCTAGGATAAAAACTAATAGTGGCGACTCTGTGTTTAAAAACCAGTTGCAACACACACATGCGTACTTCTTGCAATACCATGATACAATGATGTTTCCAAGAAGGTGACATGTACCACTAGTATTTTTCAGGTCAGTTTTAAAACCTACATAATCTGAGTCAGAATATCCAAGTAATCATATACACTACCTTTTAGATACAATAGACTGACATCTGTTGTTCCTTTAAGATACTTCATGATTCACTTCACCGAGGCAATATGAGATTCCTTTAGATTTTCTAGAAACTGAGCACAAAGACAAATATTAAATATAATGTGAGGATGACTTGTCGTCAAATATAACAATGAACCAATCATACCCGAATACTTTGTAATATCAATTGAAACACCAGATTCACCTTGATCTACATATGTTCTAGAGCCCATTGGAGTAACCATTGCTTTGCAATTGTCCATATATAATCTTTTCAACAATTATTTGCAATACTTGTATTAGTTGATGAAGATGTCATTCTTTAATTTCTTAATTCATAGTCTAAGAAAGTAATTCATCTACCCATCATAGACATCTCAAATTCTCCTTGCATCATCAATGAAAATTCTTCACACAGTTCTTTGTTTGTTGAACTAAATATGATGTCGTCAACATAGACTTGAAACAATCAAGTGTTACCTTTGATTTTCTTAATAAACAAGGTTTTATCAACTTTACCTTTTTTAAATCCTCTTTTGCATAGAAAGTTGCTAAGTCTATCATACCATGCTCTTGGTGCTTGCTTTAAGCCATAAAGAGCTTTCTTCAACTTGAAGACATGTGAAGGATTCTTGAAGTCTTCAAAACCAGGAGGTTGTTTGACATAGACTTCCTCATTGATGTATCCATTCAAAAGGCAATCCTAACGTCCATTTGGAAAAGCTGAAAATTTAATGAACATGCATAAGCAAGTAATAAACGAATAACTTCTAACCTTGCAACCGGAGCGAATGTTTTTTCAAAGTCGATTCCTTCTTCTTGATTATAACCTTGAACCGCCAATCTTTCTTTGTTTCAAACAATTATACTATTCTCGTCAAGTTTGTTCTTAAACACCCATCAAGTACCTATGATGTGTTTATCACTTGGCCTAGGAACAAGTTCCCAAACTTGATTTCTCTCGAATTGATTTAATTCCTCTTGCATAGAAATTATTC
Source organism: Vicia faba (assembly GCA_948472305.1). NCBI lineage: Eukaryota > Viridiplantae > Streptophyta > Magnoliopsida > Fabales > Fabaceae > Vicia > Vicia faba. Next base: position 681,870,242 of record OX451736.1, read on the forward strand.
ATTGATCATCTCCCAAGGCTTCATCAGTCTTGGAGGGTTCCATTTGAGAAACAAATTCCACATTCAAGCATGCATCTTTAAGATTTAGTCTTGTTGTAACTCTTTTTCTTATGTCACCAATTACTTTATCAATTGGATGATCACGATGGGTTCTCTATTCTTGAGGAAGATCACTTTGATTTGTATCTTGTTATGAAACTTCTTGTTTGTATTCCGGTGATTCACATTGTTATCTTTGATAACTTCTTCCAAAGTCATTTCTAAAACATCGTCATCATCATCACAAACAACTATGTCCTCCTTAGAGGTGTTAGATTCATCAAATAAAACATGCATAGATTCTTCAATAGTTTAAGTTTTTTAATTATAAATCTATAAGATTTACTAGTGAGGGAGTAACCTATAAATATACCTCTGTCGGATTTCTCGTCAAATTTACCGAGATTGTCTTTGTCATTGTTGAGGACAAAACACTTACATCCAAAGATATGAAAGTGAGAAATGTTTGGCTTTCTTCCTTTGAAGAGTTCATATGGAGTCTTCTTCAAGATTGGTCTTATAATATTTATTGTAGACTTGAGTCGCTTATCATTGTTCTTGAAAGTTCTACTAGAGATTGATTATCTCTTTCTACCACTCCATTTTGTTGTGGGGTCCTTGGTGCTGAAAAATTGTTGAATATGCCATGTTCTTCACGCAATTATTCAAATGATACATTTTGGAATTCTACACCATGGTCACTTCTAATTGATACGATGTTTAATGATTTTTCATTTTGAATTTGCTTTGTATATTTCTTAAATGCTTTTAAAGCATTACTTTTCTATACAAGAAACAAAGTCCAATAATATCTAGAAAAATCATCAACAATAACTAAGGCATATACTTTACCTCCAAAGATTCTAGTTCTTGATGGAGTAAACAAGTTTGTGTGCAAAAATTGAAGTGGCCTTATTGTTGATACCACATTATTTGGCTTGAAAGTTGATTTGGTTTATTTTCGCTTTTGACATGCATCGCATAGTTTATCTTTGACAAAATTTATCTTTGGTAAACCAATGACTAGATCACGCTTGGCTAGTTTATTTAAATTTTCCATATGAATATGGGATTCCATTTTACTTTCAAAGATAAATAATCTAAAGACATCATAACAATATTATTAATTCTTTTAAATTTGAGTTTTACCTCATTATTGGCTTCATCTTCAATCAAGCATTCATCTTTGGTGAACTTGATTTTGAAACCTTTGTCACAAAGTTGGCTTATACTTAGAAGATTATGCTTTAGTCCTTCCACATAAAGTAAATCTTTAATGGATGTGAAAGGCAGTGCTCAAACTTTGACAATGCAAAGAATTTTTCCTTTATTTTTGTCCCTATATGTGACATAACCCTTGGCTTTAAGCACTAGGTTTGAAAACTTTCTTATATCTCCCGTCATATGTTTGAATAACCACTATCGAGACACCATAAGTTTGTAGTAGTTTTCAAGCATTCCTACAAAACAAATTAGGTTTTGTTAGATACTCAATGTGTCTTGGGTCCTTCATAGTTAGTTCTTTTCTTAACCCACACATGATTCCCACTTCCTACACTAAAGTTTCTTATATAACAAGCATTAGGTGTATGGTCACTTATACCACAACAGAAACATGTTGGAACAAAGTTACTTCTATATTTATAAACATAAGATTTATTTTTAAGAAATCTCTTCTTAGGATGATGATGAACTTTTTGTAGTTTACTTACTTTCTCTTTGGTGGATAGGTCACCTGCATTAACAAAGATAGTTTTACTAGTACTTGGTTTGTTAAATTTTGAATAACCAAGTCCATTTTTATCATTGGAGTATCTTTATTGTCTAAGGACATTGTCCAATCCAATTTATCCTTTTTCGTATCTGTTGTACCCCAAAATTTGACCTCTCATTTTACTCAAAACATACTCCTAGAGGTCCTCAACTTTCCCAAGGATGCCTAAGGATTGACCAGACAAATCTTCCTCCTAAGACAATAAGCCTCAAACTAGGGTTTCACTCCTCATCAAGACGTTTAAGTTTCAAAGGGTCCTAAGTGGTTTCCATTGCCCTAATATGTCCTCAAGATCATCCATGCCAAGTTTCATGCCTTGCACAAGAAGTTTGCTCAGTCAACTGCTCAAATGCCTGAAAATTAACTGTACTAGGTCAAAAGTCAATTGTGACCCACATACAGTCAAACTTCAAGATATTTGGTCAACATCAACATTTTTAAGTGATATCCATCACTTGATAAAGGGTTGATCATGATTCCTCAAGGAATGCTCCTAATTCATAAAAACTCAAAAGTTGCTAAATTAGGGTTCTTATAGGAAAAGTCAACCAAACTTTGACCAGGCATAACTTTCTCAGACTTTATCAGAAATTTCTCATTCAAGGCTCATTTTTAATAGAATCCAATTACCTACAACTCATATTCATCCCTCAAGTTCAAGAAATGCACTCATGAAAAGATATAAATTCAGACATTATAGGTCCTTTTCAAAAGTCAACAAAAACACATTTTGGGTCAAAGTTTCTTACATGAACATGGAAGATCCAATTGGGATGAAACCAAAGAGGTTGCTTAGGGGACATCCTAAGATTTCTAAAAAGTCTAAGAACACCCTCATAGGGTTAAAATTGAGAGAGATATGAATTGTCAAAGTTGGCCAATTTTTTGAAATAATGCATGAAGCAAATATTGACCAAACTTGGGTTTTTTTCCAAATGGGCCTATCTTTTCAAGTTTTAAACTCATTACTAACATGGTCCACGACCTCTAAGCCCACACATACATTTTTCTACTATTTATGCTATTTATTTTGATATTTTATTCATTAAAATTCAGAATTAAATAAATAAATAATAGAAATAATATAAATTTTGATGTGAATCCATTTTGGGAAAGTTTTATGCTGGTTTATGTCAATTGATTTCGTGAAATAACCCTTCAAATATGTCCAGGTTCATCCACATGTGAAAATGGCATAAAATCATCAAATATGGCTTTTTTTTCTTCAAATTTTGATCATGGTCTTAAAACACAACATTATGAGGGAGATTCTTTCCATGCTTTCTTGATTCCTCATTCTCCTCTATAAATATAGATCCATACAAACTTGAAAGACAGGAAATTCCTCTCTAAAAATCTCTCAAAAATCTCTCCAAAAGCTCTTCAAAAAGCTCTCAAGAAATCAAAGAATTGATGCAAGTCATATCTCGAGGTTTCGGTCTCTCTCGATTGACATTAAGCTTAAAACCATCCTCTTGAAGTCCTCAGGAGTCTTACAAGGCCCAAGAGCAATCCGTCACACGCCTAGCACACCCCCATTTAACAACACGGGTTTGGTAAAATTTTAAACTTCAAATCTCTAATTTTAATCATATTTCGTGGCATACTAACGTTTGTTTGAGTTTATATAGAATAGTTATGGATGGTCGAATCAGAGGTTCCACGCAAGAATCTGAAAACACCATGGTTAGGACATGAAGCTTTCGAAGATTCGGGCCTAGGGATTTCTTATGATTGCACCCCCTGTTTACTTTTGCTACTAGACCCATCTTTATTTTCTTATTTTATTCATTTCATTTATTTCTTTTAATTATTATTTTTTATTTTAATCAATAAACAAGTATAAAAATCACATAAAAATAGATTTATGATTTTTCTTAATTAAATTTTAATTTTTGTAAATTAATTAACTAATCACTTTAGCTTTTTTTTAAATTAAAATTAATAGAACTTAGGTTTAATTTCATTTTAATTCATTTTCCTTTTCGTAACAAAAATACCAAAAAAACATATAATTAATTTCTTTTATTTAAATTTCATGTTTCTTTAATAATTAAATTTCAACTTTTTTTAACTTAAACCATTTTCATAAATTAAAACAAAAAACAACAAAAATATTTTTTATATCTTAGGATTTTTAGACGTCTTTTCAAATTTACACGTTATTATTCTTTCGCACTTCCTTTTATTATTGTAACTGTATATTGGGATGTAACAGATGATTAGTAGGACCTTTACCGCCTTTATTTATTTTTTTCCCCAGTTTTGGATATGTACACAATCCTCCTCCCCAAAGCCTTGTAATAGCTAGGTTTTATATTTCTGCACTTTTAAATTACTGCAATTATTAACTGCTAGATGTATGACTAGTAGGATTGTATGGAAAGAATAATAAAACATTAGCAAACTTAACAAAAGACTGAAATAACTGAACATAACACACCTTGCACATATGCACCCTTAGGGTATACCTCACTTGGTTGCCTCGGAAAATAATGGTCATGTCCCTCGAACGTAGGGATGTCTTAGCAAAGACCCTTAATTCTAAAGTCATCATAAAGATCATGGTCCCTAACATCCCTCGAGTTGCCAACAAGAAATGATCTTGTCCCTCGATGTTGCCTATATGATGACAGTCCCTTCGAATTCTAAGATATCTTTACATGTTGCCTTCGATGACCATAGCGTCCCTTTCGATAGTCCCTCAATATCCAACGATAGGGATACCTACTCACTAAAAGTAGGATAACACTGTCTAAAGGAAATGAGAAAATGAACAATCTTTTTCAAGTAGGTAGAAACTCTTAAGTACTTGCTCAAAACAATAAAAACTCTTTTTCACAAACACTTTCAAAACAGTTTTCAAAAATAACTTCGTCACACTCTTGAGGACAAATACAAGGGTTATCACGAAGTTAAACAAAAACTTTTCAAAACACACACACACAAGCAATTTCAAAATGAGCAAGTACCTAAGAGCCCTTGGAAAATCACTGATAGAAAGGGTGCTAACACCTTCCCTTTCTATAATCTACCCCCGTACTCAGAAACATCTCGAAAAAAGTTTTTCTGTTTTTTTTCCTTTTCCTTTGTTGGATGAAATAAAAGTCGATGGCGACTCTTGCTTACCGCAACATTTGTGAACAAAAAACGACAACCAGTATAATAGTCGGTTCTTCCACCGTATCATAAAACTGGCGACTCTGCTGGGGACTAAAATAAAGTGGTGTTTACCTTAGGATCTAGGTCATTTTTAAAATTGATTTCTTGTTTGTTTTGCCTGCTTTATCTTTAAGGGTTTTTGCTTGGGTATTGTTGAAGATCCTACACACGGATCTAGGGACATCAATAGATCATGGAGACTGTACGACATAGACCGATATGGTTTAAGTGGTGGATGTGTTGATGTGACACTTTCGTTGGTACCGGTATCCTTCGTGTGGAAACGAGGAGAATACGAGGCCACCGCATGGTGTCGTGAAGCACTAACGGACCTTAGAAACTTAATTGAACAAACTTGACCATTAGAAAGTAGTGAGATAGCCGACCTCGGTATAAATCTGAGGATTGGTTGATACTCGATGCTACACTCATTGAGATCAGACTTTTCGGATATTTCGGCTGCAAGAAAAGATTGCCTGAGCTGAAACAATGCCCGATAAAGGATGATCAGTGATATTGAGAATCCTTAGAACCCGGTTACTTTTTTAAGACAGGTTTGAAACCAACTAAACTTCAAGAGGGTACTTACCTATGGAATCCATGCAAGCCTAAACCTAAGAGTACTTGTGTGACTTGTTTGCTTTCTGTTCCTAACAATTTGAACTCATTGCAGGGCTTTGTTTATATTCCTTGCATGACCTTGTTTGTATAAATCCAATAAATTGATTTCTTACCCTACATTTTCGCTTAACACATAGCATACACATCATAGCATCATAACATGACATATGATACTAACCATTTCAAGGATCTCGAGGGCCTGTGATGCAGGTTATGATGAATCAGACGTCTAGCAAGGGGAAAGGGGATTTATTTTACTCTAGCCAATGCCGTCAAAAGATTAAAACACGATAACTTGAGTCAGAGGCTATGACCCACTTGATATGGTGAGCTTGACTCTGGTAGAAGGACTTTCAATGATACGAAGTTCTTCAATCAAAGCTACAAATTTCAACTTCTGACATTTTCTTGTTTACCCCGCGAGATCCTTGAAAACATTGCATGCACTTCATTTGCATAACAGGTCTTCCAGTACAGGTCTCTCATTTTCTCGCTGTTTATTTCAGCAAGGAAAATAGCTCTCCAACAAGACAACAGAGATCTCCAAACTTAAGAGGCTCAATTCATGCAAATGTTCCTAAACCTATTCAAGGGGCATGAAGAGTTGAAAGCATTCCTCGCTGGATACCTGGCCAAGAAAAGTCCTGAAGACAATAATGACGAACAGTTGGAACAACTGCAAGCTGAGGTAGAAGCGATGAGAACCCAGATGCTGGGGCAGATGGATCTTATCCAAGGCCTAGCCTGGGGACAAGAAGAGATGAGAGCCATTATCAAGAAACTTCATCAAGACGGCTGCATCCGTATGAAGCAAACAGTTGAGGTTGGGGACCAAGTCATTGATCAACTCTCGAGAAGACAAGAGGCTGGTTTTGTGAAGAGTGGACTTTTCCAAATTGCTACCACATCACAGGTCCAACAACAACATCGCCAAAAACAACAGGTTAATCAGAGTAAGCCGGATATAACCAAAAGGCAGTTTACCAAACTCAACATGTCACTGTCTCAAGCTTTGGAACACCTGTTGAGGATGAATCTGATTACGTTGATAGGACCTCATCCGAATCCCAAGACTTCTTCCCCTAACAACAATCCTGATGCAAGATGTGCATACCACTCCAACATCCCGGGGCATGATACTGACGACTGTTGGAGGTTAAAATACAAAATTCAAGACCTGATTGATGAAGGATCATTGGAATTCACACAAGATGGTCAACTGGAATGTTTCTGTCATTCCTCCAAGGCCCACCATTTGAAGTGACAAGTTCTGACAAGAGGGCTTTTCGTTCATCAGAATTTTCAATTTGTAATTTTCTTTTGATTGTTCGAACATTTATTCATGTCAAACTTTGTTACTTTATCAATGCATTACATATGTCTATTTTGAATCAATTCATTCGTATTCACTATATTTAAACTGCTTTCCTTTTTGTGATATTCAACTCTCGATTAAAAGCTTTGAGCCTTTAGAGGGAGGATGACAAAAACGATACCACAATCCATACAATGTGCTTTTGAATAGACCTTGCTGATGATGTACAAGCGTTGTTTCAAATCCTAAACAGTGGAGTAATAAGGAAGATAATCCCTAGTCAACCCCTTTGAGCCTAAGAAGTATAAGTTTTCATTTTCACACAAATTAAAACCCTTAATCATAACCTGGGGCAGGGTAGTTTGCTCAGTTAATTCAGATGCGCATTCAGTCGCAATATTCTACTTCATACCTAATTAATGGCATCGAAGATGTCCTTCCAAATCAGAAGATGGTGATGGTTCCGCATAATCATTAAGAAGAGGCAGTCATTATTATTCAAAAGAAAATCCCGCTAAGTCCAAACCTATGAAGGAGACTTAACGAAAAAACGGGGGCATCCCGCTGATTGTAACCATAAAAAGAAACCATTCATGAAAAAGACAGGGATAGTAAAGAAAGAGGTCCTACAAATCCTCGACAAAAAAAATGACTTCCTATTCAAAATAAACTGTCAGTATCCGAACCATCACCGGAACATCAAGGACAATATTCTAGAACTCAATTGGGATTCTAAACGTGCAATTAACTGAGCATAGGACTGAAGAACATCACGAAGAGAGGGTGGGTACAAATAAATTTTGAACCTTTATCCTTTGTTTCTTGAACCGTGAACCAGGACACGTTATAACCCTTAATAGTCCTAGCTGAAGCATGGGTTAGTTCGAAAGCATAATGTTACAAAAGGTATCCTGACTCCTGTAAGGTTTGCCATAAATCACGAGTTGATATCACTCTCTTGCAAAATCTGCTTTACTAAAAAATTGCATTTTCAAAAAAAAATAATTTCAAGACAGACATAAGCTTTGTATTCTTAAAATACCATTGTTTGCATATGACTATTTGTTCAACAGCAGAGAAATTCACACGACGGATATTCGATGAACAAAAACCTTCTCAATGAAAAGGATCACCTCAAGTGGAAAAACACTTCCAACTAAGGGGCACGGAAGGACCATTGTCCATCATCTGGGGCAGTCAAGTCAAGATTCAAGGAATCTCTCAAAGATGCCAAGTAGCCAGGGACAAATCTCCATCTGAATCACTTGGGGCATTGGACATGAATTCCAACAACGAATCATGTACGATCAAATGAGCATCTTCTGGAAGTGTGGCAGCACTTACTACTATGGACAGTGACAATTCTCTGTACCCGGTGAACATGGACATAGCCGGAAAATACTTTGCATGAACAAAGACCCACTAGGTTGACTGGCCTAGGCAAAAATAAGGGCATCCCGACGAACCAAAAAAGTTTCGGGCAAAAATTAGGGATAAAAACAAAAAAAAATATGTACACCCGGCAAGCCGAAAACCTAAAAAGGCGGCTTGAGCAAAAAAGGGTATCCCGGTGGACTGAAAACTCGAAAGGGTGATCCAGGCAAAAGTTAGGGATTTGAAGAGTACGACTAAGTCCCTTCATCTCGTACTTGTCTAATCAGTAGAAGGTTTATTACCCTGATCTGCATTCACCAAGGACTCCAAGAGTTGGGATAACACTCAAGCCATTCACAAAGCCTCCGCGGGTACTTTCTCCAGCAGGTATAGGGGTAGAAAAGTCCTGATGCAAAGTCATTTCCGTATCCTTAGCATACGACCCTGTGACATCTACACTCCCCACAGAGTAGAGGCAACTAAAGCTTTGACATCGTCTTCCCCAAACAGGAGCTACGTTCCCCAGCAAAGTTCCTTCAGAGAATCGACATCTATATTCCTCGACAAAATTTCATAATCGCAAGCGGGTCATAAAGTTTTCTCCTGAATAGAGTTTATTTATCTGAATACAGAAGCTCAATGCCCGATCGAGTTTATCCCTTCAGCTATGGAAGCTTCTCTCTCCAACAGAATTGTTCCCCCTGTTGGCTCCTAAATTCGACACCTTTGTTTTAATTGATGGCAGCCATTAAAAGCTGAAAGATGCTTTCGACTGGCTAAGCTTGTCGAAGTGCCCGTCGAAAGATGGCAAAATACTTAGAAGATTTCTTCCAAGGAAGAAGGCTGATTGCCTTCGACGTCGAAGGAGTTTTCGTCGAAGACGTCTCTTGATGAAGGTGTTCGATGGTCCAGAGTGGAACAGTTTGAAATTCAAAGCTTTGGAGGGAAAACGGTTTCCAGCAGTTACTACGTGCAAACGTGCAAGGATCTGGAGCGTCGAGCATGGAGAACGTGCCAAGTGGCTTGATCTCGAAGCAGTGTAACTGCCCGACGGTTACTTGGAATGTTTTTGTATAAATAGGAGTAGACGTGTAGTTTCTCGCGTGTGTTCACAATAGATACATAGTCACTCATTTAGATTCAAGTACCCAGTGTGAGAGAAAGAATTGTTGAGAAATGTATGTGTGAAACACCAATTTTATCAATTAAAAGTCATTTACTTTTCCAGTATTTTACATGCTTTTCCCCTTTAAGATTCCTGTCGAACCTTTACTTTAAAGCCTTGTTTAATTTACCAAGCCTTTCCTTTATGCAATTTACTTGAAACATTTTACTTAAAGCCTTATCCACATTAATCAAACTTCAAAATCAACCTATGTCCATAGGATCAATCTGATCGATCCTGCGAGTAACCAAATAAGTAACCATTTGGAGGATCAGCGGTTGTTTACCAAATCCCTAGGTAAACAAATTGGCACACCCGGTGGGACTGTGTGTTGATTGTTAAAAAAATCTCATCTTTTCGAGTTGTATGTTATTGAGGAGTGGTAGAATTTACACCAACGATAGCAATACTGCCAGAAGAAGGGAAGAGATGGCGAATCCGCCAAACAATAACGAAATTCCACCACCAAGTGTGGGAGCAACGGTTAATATGACCGTTAGTGAAGCGACGAATGCTGGTTCGACACCAGCAGTGTCAGTCACAACCACGGGGCCAATAACTTCGTTAACAGGCCCCAGAATGCCTTTGGGAACCCCCCTCCAAGGGGAAATATTGGCCCAAGGCCAGTGGTTCCCCCAGGATTTATTCCATTCTATGGTATGCCAACTTCTGAAGTGGCAAGCCTGACGAATGCTGCGTCCACTTATTCAGACCCTTTCGTGAGTGCCACTTCGCCACTCCAAGGCTCTGGAGTAGGCATGGCGAATAGAAGTAGGACCCAACTCTTAGGAGGAACGTCCCAAGTAGCCCATGGCCTTACAAACGCCTCGACAGCAGTCTTGAGGCAACAGATGGACGAAAGCAACCATGATATGGTGCAAATGTTGGCACAAACCTTGAGTACAGTGCTAAATCCTCTAATACAAAATACTACTCAATCGAATCAGCAAGTTACAGCGCAAATGACGCGTTTGGCTGACTTCTTTGGAGTACCCCCACCTATTCGACAGCCCCAAAGGGCGCAAATAAGAGGAAATCAGGGGATATTTGTAGAGGAAGAAACCACCATTAATCAGGCTCAACAGCCCGTAGAACAACCTGTCGAAGAACCTAGGGTAATAGCCCCAGAGGTAAGGTTAGTTAACAGAAACCAAAATGCTGACGAAGTGGTTCAGCATATCCAACACCAAAACATGGGGTTGGAAAATAATCTGGCAACCATGATCGAAAGGATCATGAATCAGAATGGGATGAACATGGGCTTTCGAAGGCCCAACTTTACATCTCCATTGTCAGAATATGTGTTACAAACTGACTTACCTCCAAGAAGCAAAGTCCCCAAATTTACTAAGTTCTCTGGGGACACGACAGAATCTACTGTCGAACATGTGGCAAGGTATTTGATCGAAGCAGGAGACATTTCAAATAATGAAAACCTAAGGATCAAATACTTCCCAAGTTCCTTAACCAAGAACGCTTTTACTTGGTTCACAACTCTACCCCCCAATTCGATCCACCATTGGACCCAGTTGGAAAGATTGTTCCATGAACAATTCTATATGGGGCAAACCAAGATAAGCCTGAAAGAACTGGCGAGTGTGAAGAGACGTTTCACTGAACCTATAGACGAATATCTGAATAGGTTTAGGTTGCTTAAGGCGAGATGTTTTACACAAGTGCCAGAACATGAGCTGGTCGAAATAGCCGCAGGTGGTTTAGATTATTCCATTAGGAAGAAGCTAGATACCCAGTACCTAAGAGACATGGCCCAACTGGCCGATAGAGTTCGACAAGTCGAACGCCTCAAAGCTGAGAAAGCTAAGGCAACGAAAACTCACAAGAGAGAGAGAGTAGCTTACGTTGAGATGGATGACGAAGATCTAGAATCCTTCGACGACACTTTAGCTATCGAAGAAGGAGAAGTCGATTTAGCAGAACTAAAACAAGGGCCTCCATACTCTTGTAAACAGTTAGTCCCCTCAAATGGGAAAAATCCCATTGGTCCAGACAGGACCAACGATAGGTTCCCAAAAAAGACTTATAGTTTTGACATCACAAAATGTGATGAAATATTCGACTTGCTAGTTAAAGATGGCCAAATGATAGTACCCCCTGGGGTAAAAGTGCCTCCTCTTGATCAAAGAAAGAAGAGAGGTTTTTGCAAATATCATAATTTTCTGGGCCATAAAACTTCTCAATGTTTTCTTTTCAGGAATCTTGTGCAAGACGCTATTGAGGAAGGGAGATTAACGTTTGCTGACAAATCCCCCATGGCTGTCGACTCCAATCCACTGAAGGCTGAAGCCCACTATGCAGAACCCTCTGAGGTGAACATGATAGAGGCAACCAGGATCCAGTCGAAGAAGCCAGGCATTACCATGGTCGAAGTCTCAAAGGACCACATCAACATGCCAATCTTTGGCAGTTTTTCTGGAAACTTATCCAGGAAGACAATTGAGGCTGTCCAGAAAGCGGTCGAAGACCCGAAGTCGAAGACTGCTGAAGCACAAAAGACTGGACCAAAGCCCAGTTCCCAATTGGCCACTGTACAAGGCCAGACGGAGAATCTGGAGACACAAATGAAACAACTAACTCTTGCTACTAAGGATACCATGAATATCAACATGGTTGAACTTTCTGATCCTAAAGCTTCAGAAGAAGCCATAAGGCAAGAGCAGGCAAATAAAACGGCTTTCCCTAGGGAAAACGAAAACTTGGCAGATTTTTTACAAAGATGCCAGAAGAAGAAATCAGAGGTGATGCTGTGTCCAAGATGCAGTTCTATCTTTGATAAAAAAGCTGCTGAGCACATACAAGGCGTGAGAGCAACGAACAAGAGAAGGGAAAATGCTGACCTTCGACATGATCCCAGAAGGGGTTCTAATCAAGACAAGAGGCCTTTGACTTTTAGGCCTCCAACAAATGTACCAGTAGACACTTGGTACAAAACATCTGGCCGGAAAAGGCCAAGTGAAGAGAAATGGCATTCTTTCGAAGTGCCAAGAGGTTCCTCTTTAATTCAGAAGAAAGATCCTCAAGTTGCTGCACCCAAGGTTGCTCAAGTGTCCAGCAACTACAAGGGAAAAAATCCTATGTCGAGATCCCAATGGAGGAGATATCAAAGAAGGCGAAAAGCTGAAAGAGAGGCTGCCAACGAACCTAAGGCAGAAACTAGTTCGAATGTGCCTCAAAGGAAACAAAGAAAGCCTCTTGAGAGAGAACCGGTTACCAACAGGCTAGTTTGGCCTAATCAAAGTGAAGTCGAAGACGAAGATGATGCTGAGTCCGACGATACTTTGGATATAATGGTGAACATTGTTTCAGTACTGCCCAGGGAATTCAATCGACAAGTAGAAGTCGAAGCCAGTGACTGGGAGGTGGAACAAGAAATGGCCAAACACAGGCCAGTGTGCTATTTTGTCATGGACAATGGCACTACAGAGGAACAAAATGGCTTCTTCGAGCCACCCACAGAGGCGATGAAGAATCACCTCAAACCTTTGTTCATAAGGGCTAAGCTCGAAGAGACCACTGTGAACAAAATATTGGTCGACTGTGGGGCCACTATCAATATTATCCCTCATTCGATGCTAAGGAAGATTGGCAAAAGGGATGAAGAAATCAAACCTCACAATATGGTCCTGTCCAACTATGAGGGAGGCATTGGGACCACCATGGGAGTGATCCAGCTCGACATAAAAGTTGGGTCGATCCTTCGACCAACAATGTTCATGGTCATATCGGCCAAACCTAACTACAACCTTTTGTTAGGCCGTGAGTGGATTCATGGTGTAGGTGCTGTGCCTTCATCGATGCATCAAAGGTTGCTTCTATGGCGTCCAGATGGGATGGTCGAAAACATAGAGGCAGATCAGAGTTACTACCTTGGCAAAGTGAATCACTTGGGTGTAACAGATTTCGACAAAAACTTGGCTCACATAGGGCCATGTCCAACTCCTGACTTCGACATGGCGCCAGCGCCAAACACCTTTTGTTCCCTATACCTGCATCCTGAGCATGGTTTCCAATGGGACAGAGAAGACTTGTCCCACATAGACTTCAGTGGGCTAACTGATATCCAACCAACAGGTTGGGGAAGTGAATTCAGTGATAATGACTGAGTCACAATCTCTGAAGCGAATTTCGGCTTATGTAGCCGAAACCAAGATGATAACGGCTCTCGAAGCCGAAGTAAAGTACATGGCCACACAGGCCAATGATCAACAATTATCTGCTGTTGGCCCAGGAAAGGATTTCGATCCAAGACCTCCTGATATCATGCCAGATGAAATGCAGGAACAAAGGCTCGACGCTATCTATGACGATGAGCCTTTGGGCTTCGAAAAGGATCCCTTGGCGAACAACATTAAGATGTTAGCACAAGACCCTTTAGAAGAAATCAACTTAGGCGAAGGATCAGAGAATAGGCCAACTTACATCAGCGCCAAAATTGATCCAGAACTTAGGTTGGAAGTAATCCAATTGCTGAAAGAGTTTAAAGATTGTTTTGCATGGGATTATGACGAAATGCCTGGTCTCGACAGAGGATTGGTAGAACTTCAGTTGCCAATCAAACCTGGAAAGAAGCCAGTCAAGCAAAATCCAAGACGCTTCGCTCCAGAAATTTTGTCGAAGATCAAAACGGAGGTCGAAAGACTTCTGAAATGCAAATTCATCCGTGTTACAAGGTATGTCGAATGGATTGCAAATATTGTGCCAGTAATTAAGAAAAATGGCACATTAAGGGTGTGCATAGATTTCAGAGACTTGAATGCTGCCACCCCCAAAGATGAATATCCTATGCCTGTGGCGGAAATGCTAGTCGATTCTGCCGCTGGCTACGAATACCTGAGTATGCTCGATGGTTATTCAGGATATAATCAAATATTCATTGCTGAAGAGGATGTGTCGAAAACAGCCTTTCGATGCCCTGGGGCCTTAGGCACTTACGAATGGGTAGTGATGCCTTTTGGCCTAAAGAACGCTGGGGCAACGTACCAGCGAGCAATGAATACTATCTTCCATGATTTTATTAACACTTTTATGCAAGTTTATATTGATGATATTGTTATAAAATCTGTTTCCAGGAAGAGTCACATTGACCACCTTCGACAATCATTCGAAAGAATGAGAGAACATGGTCTGAAGATGAACCCTTTGAAGTGTGCGTTCTGTGTAAAAGCTGGAGATTTCTTGGGTTTCGTTGTCCACAAGAAAGGAATCGAAATAAATCAGAACAAGACGAAGGCAATTTTGGAAGCGAAAGCGCCATCGAATAAGAAGGAATTGCAATCTCTCTTAGGCAAGATAAATTTCTTGAGAAGATTTATATCTAACCTAAGTGGGAAAGCTCAGGCCTTTTCACCCTTACTTCGACTGGATAAAGAGGGGTTCGAATGGGGGCAGGAGCAACAAGAAGCCTTCGACAAAATCAAAGGGTACCTCACTAAGCCACCTATTTTGGTGCCTCCTTGTAGCAATAGGAGTATGAGATTGTACATAGCTGCATCTGACAAAACTCTGGGAAGTATGTTAGCCCAAGAGGATGAGAATGGAGTCGAAAGACCCATTTATTATCTCAGTCGAGTTTTGAATGATGCAGAAACTAGATATAGCGAAGTTGAAAAATTGTGTCTATGTCTGTATTTCTCTTGTACAAAGCTCAAACAATATATAAAACCAGTTGATGTTTACGTTTCGTCTCATTTTGATGTTTTCAAATATATGTTGTCGAAACCTATCTTGCATAGTCGAATTGGCAAGTGGGCATTAGCATTGACTGAATACTCCTTGACCTTTATGCCTCTTAAGGCAGTAAAAGGACAAGTGGTTGCAGACTTCATAGTCGACCACTCAATTCAAGTCGAGGATATTAATTATGTGGAGATAGAACCTTGGAAATTCTACTTCGATGGTTCCAGCCATAAAAATGGAACAGGAGTAGGAGTCTTGCTTATTTCTCCAGATGAAATTCCAACAACATTCAAGTACCAAATCGAAGGTTCTTGTTCGAACAATGAGGCTGAGTATGAAGCTCTAATTACTGGCCTTGAAATATTGTTGGAATTGGGGGCAACTCGAGTCGAAATAATGGGAGACTCAGAGTTAGTCATCAAGCAAGTCACAAAGGAGTATAAATGCATAAGAGAGAATCTCATTATGTACTTTGTGATAGCAAATCGTTTATTGAAACAATTTGAAAGTGTCAATATTCGACACATACCCAGAGTCGAAAATCAAATAGCCAATGACTTGGCACAGATTGCATCCGGGTATAAGATTTCAAAAACGAGATTACAAAGAGCAATCGAAGTTCGAGAGAAGATAAGAGCAACTTGTCTATCACCAACAGACTTGGAATCGACGAGGCTAGGTTATGCTGATCACTCAAACTTCGAGATTTCGTTCATTGATAATTTGTCAGATCAAGATTGGAGGAAACCCATTGTGGACTATCTTCAAAATCCAGGAGCTCCGACAGAACGAAAAACAAAATACAGGGCGTTGAGTTTTGTACTCATGGGTAATGAGTTATTCAAGAAGACGCCTGAAGGGGTGTTGCTGAAATGTTTAAGTGAAACTGAAGCATACATAGCCCTTTCGACTACACATGCTGGGGCATGTGGGGCTCACCAAGCAGGCCATAAGATGAAATGGTTGTTGTTTCGACAAGGACTATATTGGCCCACTATGCTGAAAGACTGTGTTGAGTTCGCCAAAGGTTGCCAAGAGTGTCAAGTTCATACAGGCATCCAGCATGTACCAGCAAGCGAACTTCACTCAATAGTGAAGCCTTGGCCCTTTCGAGGATGGGCGTTGGATCTTATTGGAGAGATTCGACCAGCATCATCAAAGAGTCAGAAATACATATTGGTAGGCATTGATTATTTTACTAAGTGGATCGAAGCTGTCCCTTTAGTCAATGTGGACCAAGAAAATGTCATTGAATTTATTCAAAAGAACATTATATTTAGGTATGGAATCCCTGAGACAATAACAACTGACCAAGGTTCAGTTTTCACTGGTCGAAAGATGCAGGAATTTGCTCAGGAAACAGGTTTCAAACTCCTAACATCCACGCCTTACTATGCACAGGCGAATGGTCAAGTCGAAGCAGCTAACAAAGTGGTGATTGGCTTGATAAAGAAACATGTTGGGAAGAAACCAAAGAATTGGCATAAGACGTTAGACCAGATTTTATGGGCTTGTCGAACGTCCCCAAAAGAAGCCACTGGTACAACACCATATAGGCTAACTTTTGGCCACGATGCAGTATTGCCAGCAGAAATTTGTCTTCAATCTGCAAGAGTTCAGAGGCATTATGATATTCCTTCTGAGGTTTATTGGAATATGATGTTAGATGAACTGGTGGATTTAGACGAAGAGAGACTACATGCTCTCGACTTACTCAGGCTTCAGAAGAAAAGAGTAGAAGACTCTTATAATAGAAAGGTAAAACCTAAGGTATTTTTGCCTGAAGATTTAGTTTGGAAGGTAATTCTTCCCATGGATCGACGGGATCGAAGCATGGGGAAATGGTCACCCAAATGGGAAGGACCCTTCAGAGTTATCCAAACTTTTTCTGGTGGAGCCTATGAAGTCGAAGAGATAAGTGGTGATAAAAGGCTCTTGAGAGTAAATGGTAAATATTTGAAAAAATACAAGCCTATACTTCAAGAGATAAAAATAAAATAATAAAAGAACAAGCTAAATTAACCATAAATGCCAAAATGGAAATTCTTATTAATTTCAGCCAAAATGGCAATTGTTGTCGAAAGCGATTACAGAAGATGGTTACAAAAGAGAATCAATCAAAAGGAAAGAGAATTCTTGAGTCGAAGATACTTGGCATGCTGCAGATCCAACCTCTTTTTGCACCAAGATTTTTCTTGCACCAGTTTGGCAATTTGGGCGTCGAGGCTTTGAGCCCTCTCAGCGAATTCCAGGCCTTGTTTGATCTCAGTCTGGCTCTCAGTGTCTGGGATGGTCGAAAGAATTTCCTCCTGGAGCACAGTGTTGGCGTTTATCTTCGCCTCTATCTCTGCAATTTGTGCTCGGAAGGAGACATTCTCTCGCTCAATAGCATCGAACCTTTCCTGTGCAGACGCTTTCTGTTTCGACAACTCGGCAATTCGAGAAGTCGAACTTGAAACAGCAGTCCACGCAGATAAGCTCTTGCCATGCAGCGTTTCGAGCTGACTGTTAAAAGTTCGTTGGCGCCGGTAATCCGCTGAGACTTGATCAATCATAGAATGTAATTCCATGATTAAGTCTGAGATTTCTGGGGCTACAGCATCGAAGTCAACAGCATTCAAAACCTCTTTTAAGCATGATGGAGCAGTGGGGTCCCCCTCTAAAGCCTTCATTAAATCTCTCTTGAAGAACTGGGCCTTAACCTTCGCCAATGCATCATCAAGAGGAGAAGTCTCAGTTGATTTCCCCGACAGAGTAGGGATTTCCTGACTAGTGTCAGAAGAACTCTTACTCTCGACGATTGCATTAAGGTAGCTGACAGGGTCAGTTTGTTTCAAGATTTCCAAGTCCTCTTTTGACCTGTGCTTTGAGGAGGTGACCCTTGCCATAGTATTATCTTGGACTTGAGTCTGTTGAATGCTGAGTGCCTCGTTTGGTTGCTCTTCGACTTGGACGGAGGCGGTACTAGCGTCGACTTGTGGTTCTTCGTTAACATCACCTTGGGGTCCTTCGCCAGCGTCATTTTGAGGCTCTTCGCTAGCGTCACCCTGGTGGTCTTCGCCAGTACCACCTTGATGCTCTTCGTCAACAGCATCTTGATTCTCCTCGCCATTGCCTTGGTCTTTTCCTTCAGGATTCTCTTCTGACGACAAGTCTACCACAGGAACCGTTTCTGGCTGTGTTTCTTCCGCCATAGGCTCTTCAGTTGTCTTCTCCACTGTTTCAGCATTGGCCTCAGTCTCAGTGTGGGCTTCGTCATTGCCCAAATTTTTCTCCTGAGGCCTGCTGAGTTCAGCAGATTCTAGAGTTTCTGAAGTCCTTGGTGGAGAACTTTCAGTGGTGTCCTGAAGAAGAGGAAGAAGACAAATCTTCAGATGTCGAAAGAGACATAATTGAATAATGGTATCTATGCCTAAGTTATAAGAAGGGTCCAATAGATTACCTGTGGATTAACTTCAGCCCCAGGGCTGGAATTGTCACTTTCGACAGGCTTGGTAACAAGAGCGTTCAGTTCCTCCTCAGTTGGTTCCTCGATGACCACTGCAGGTGGCCTAGGCTTTCTCACACCAACCTTTATTCTGACGGTTCGACCTTCAGGAGCTGGAGTAGGAACAGAGGCGTCCTTCGTTAACTTTCGCCTCTTTAGGGGAGAAGGAGGGGAATCACTTTCGTCATCACTCCCCGATTCGATCACCAATGCTGCCCTTTTCTTGGGCGAAGGGGCCTATAAAACCAATAGGAATTCGATTGAATAATTACGTCGAAAATAAAAAATCGAAAGCCAGAAGAAAAATGAAGAAAATCTGGTTACCGATGCAGGAGGCCTCCTCGAAGAGCCTTCTCCCTGTTGGTTGCCTGTTGTCTTCGCCGGCGCTATAGTCTTCGCCGGCGTTGGAGGTTTTGTCGAAGGGACTCCTCCTTGTGGGCCTCCTGTAGCCTTCTTGGCCAAGGGTTTTCGAACAACTGAAAGCGAAAAGGAAAGTTAACAGGCTAACAGTCGAAGAGAAAGATAAAAAGTAAATGTGAGAGCATGAACTTACATTTCTTTACTTTGTCCAACACAAGGACAAAAGACTTCTGCAACTCTGCTATGAAGTCCTTCTCGTCGAAGAAGTACTCAGCGTAATAGCTTCTCCACCACTCTTCAAAAGATGGTGAGCAAAGGAAGTTAAGCTGGTAGTTGAACAGCGAGAGGATTGTTCGACCAGCATACCTTCCGATATGCTTGGTAGCAGCTTCTTCTGTATAATCGTTGCAGAAGTACAACATTGACTTCTCTCTTTGGAAAATGGGAGAAGGCAGGGTTTGGATGATACCAAACTGGCGAGATACCAGATTTGGTTGATAGGCAAGCAGACTCAGATGAGTCTTAGAACTCTTAAATCGAAGAGGCATGATCCTGGGTGTCAGGAACGCCTCCCAAAGTATAGTGTGCTCATCGACATTGGGACCACTCGACTCCTTTGGATGTGGCCTTGTGAACCATGCTGGCCCCACCTTCCGTTGAGCAAATGGAGCCATAGTTGAAACAAATTCCTTCCTTCGAGCGAACATCAGCACGAAGTTAGTGAAGGTTTGTTGGAACTCTAGCCCATCTTCTACAGGTGTCAGTAGAGCCAGCCTAATTCCTTCGATACGTCTATTAGCTATCGCTGGGGCTTGTTCATTTATCTGAGTCTTCTTGGGTAAGAAAGATTCGAAAGTGGCGTTAAGCCACAGTTGAAGTAGCCAGAAAGGCCCAGCGAGTAGCAAACTGTTCCTATCTTCGACATGTTTCAAGAGAGTAACCCCATTGCTGATTGAGTCATAAAGACTGGCCAGAATTAGTTCTGCCAAACAGATGTTCTGGCGGTGATGCAGTTGGGTGGCCAGAGTGACCATCTTTTTGGTCACTTGTAGAGACTTCGAACAAAACACAAAGCGAGTTAGCCATAAGGCTAGAAACGCTATGTGTTCGACATCCGACACTGTATCCGTCGACCTGTCGTGATAATGGTTGATAAAGGTGGTGAATGTTGGCTTGGTTTCAGAGAAGCCAATTTGGTCCTCCGACATCTCTTCCGGGTCGAAGTAATCTCCGGTTGGTCGAAGGCCAGTGATGGCTGCTACGTCGAAGAGTGTGGGGGTTAACATCCCACATGGAAGGTGAAAGGTGAAGTGAGAGTTATCCCAGAACAACAGCGAAGCTATAAGCATCTCGGGGGAGTAGTTTAAACCTGTCTTCGACAGCATTACTAGGTCAAAGATTCCCATTTCCTTCCAGACTGGAGTTTGATGTTTCTCCAACTTTGCTAGCCAAGCAACATAGTCAGAGGTCAGATTAGGGCAAGACCTGAAGACTCTAACACTTCTGTTGAAGAAACGAAGGTCGATCTTCTCGTGTGTAGGATCTTCGTTGTCTTCTGCATCCTTCTTAGCACAGGCTACTGGCTTGAGTTTCTCGACGATGGGAAAATAGCTCTTGATCTTCAGAGCTTCAGAGATGCTTGGGTTCATGGGTCCAGACATTGCGAAGATCTGGTTGGAGTACCCAACCGGGATCATCAAGTGACGCGAGTAAGCATCGCGAACGGAGATGTCAGAAGGTTCAGGGACCCTTCGTTTCCCTGTAGCGTTCACTACCGGAGCAGTAACAAAGACCTTGGGCTTAGCAAGTTGTTCAGTTGGTGCGTTAGTCTTGGGGGCAGTGGAAGCAGAAGCCATTGTTGAGGATGAAGATGAAGTTGGAAAAGGAAGAGTTTTTCTGCAAAGAGAAACAAGTTTGTAAGAAAGCAAGGGAGTTTGAGGGCTAGTTTGCGTGAAAAATCTCATAATGGGATATTCACTACTATTTATAGTAGTGGGAGAAATTCCCAATAACGAGGGCATTAAATGTCATTTAATGCTGCAGGAATTAGTGGGACGCGTGGCAGCATCCTGTTGTTTTGGCCGTTTCTGCAGAAACAGAGAGACGCAGCGTGCGTCCTCGTTTTTGGGATTTGTCATAATGACAAATTATGAAGTGACGTTTGGTACTGCACGCCGTACTGAAAGTGACGTCCTAGGATCAAATCAATGATGGTTTCTTGGGATTGCCAATAGTTGGTAAAAAGCAACAAAAAGTGCACAAGTTAACTTGTGACTAAGCGTGGAAAAATGGGTGTCGAATGGCGTTTTCAAAGAATGCCTTTTTCTTTCAGAGTCGAAATAAGGCATTCTTGGGGGGCAATTTGTTGGCTCCTAAATTCGACACCTTTGTTTTAATTGATGGCAGCCATTAAAAGCTGAAAGATGCTTTCGACTGGCTAAGCTTGTCGAAGTGCCCGTCGAAAGATGGCAAAATACTTAGAAGATTTCTTCCAAGGAAGAAGGCTGATTGCCTTCGACGTCGAAGGAGTTTTCGTCGAAGACGTCTCTTGATGAAGGTGTTCGATGGTCCAGAGTGGAACAGTTTGAAATTCAAAGCTTTGGAGGGAAAACGGTTTCCAGCAGTTACTACGTGCAAACGTGCAAGGATCTGGAGCGTCGAGCATGGAGAACGTGCCAAGTGGCTTGATCTCGAAGCAGTGTAACTGCCCGACGGTTACTTGGAATGTTTTTGTATAAATAGGAGTAGACGTGTAGTTTCTCGCGTGTGTTCACAATAGATACATAGTCACTCATTTAGATTCAAGTACCCAGTGTGAGAGAAAGAATTGTTGAGAAATGTATGTGTGAAACACCAATTTTATCAATTAAAAGTCATTTACTTTTCCAGTATTTTACATGCTTTTCCCCTTTAAGATTCCTGTCGAACCTTTACTTTAAAGCCTTGTTTAATTTACCAAGCCTTTCCTTTATGCAATTTACTTGAAACATTTTACTTAAAGCCTTATCCACATTAATCAAACTTCAAAATCAACCTATGTCCATAGGATCAATCTGATCGATCCTGCGAGTAACCAAATAAGTAACCATTTGGAGGATCAGCGGTTGTTTACCAAATCCCTAGGTAAACACCCCCGTAGGGTTGTTCTCAAGCAGAGTCTCTCCTCGGAAGAATATCCATAAACA
This sequence comes from Vicia faba, assembly GCA_948472305.1. Taxonomy (NCBI): domain Eukaryota; kingdom Viridiplantae; phylum Streptophyta; class Magnoliopsida; order Fabales; family Fabaceae; genus Vicia; species Vicia faba. The sequence continues at coordinate 681,892,418 of OX451736.1, forward strand.
AGGGGCAAATCCCCAACATAGTCATATCCGATTCACCATCTCCAACGAAAGTAGAAGAACCACTTTTTCTACGACCGTCAGGAACTCAATTTCCATTACTCTCCAGCAGCGGCCAGGGATTTATTTTCCCACTCGGATATGTCACAATAGAATTTCATGTTCATACATCATGACGTGCGCATACATATTGCATACAACATAATCTCATTTATTTCGAGAACATCGTCATACAATGCATTTCATGCATCACATACAATTAATCATGTACCTTTTTAGGAAAGGTGGTTATCATCAACAATTTCCAGCAGGTCCAAGATTAGCTCCTGAAACTAAATAGAGTAATTATCTGCATGACCAAATGCAGCTTTACACGGGTTCGTCACGAAGCAACCTTACCTAGGTTCCTTCTCGGTTCAGATGCAGTTTTACCCAAACTCCCCACGAAGCAACCTTACCTAGGTTCCTTCTCGGTTCAGATGCAGTTTTACCCAAACTCCCCACAAAGCAACCTTACCTAGGTTCCTTCTCGGTTCAGATGCAGTTTTACCCAAATTCCCCACGAAGCAACCTTACCTAGGTTCCTTTTCGGTTCATATACAATTTTACCCAAACTCTTCACGAAGCAACCTTACCTAGGTTCCTTCTCGGTTCAGATGCATTTTTACCCATCCCCATGAAGTAACCCTACTATCCAGGTTCCTTCCCATAAGCCCTACTATCTAGGATTTCATCTTGAAGTAACCCTACGACCCAGGTTCCTTCCCATAAATCCTACTATCCATGCTTTCATTTTTAAGTAACCCTACGACCCAGGTTCCTTCCCATAAGCCCTACTATCCAGACTTTCATCTTGAAGTAACCCTACTATCCAGGTTCCTTCCTATAAGCCCTATTATCCAGGATTTTATCTTGAAGTAACCCTACCATCCAGGTTCCTTCCCATAAGCCCTACTATCCAGGCTCTCATCTTGAAGTAACCATACTATCCAAGTTCCTTCCCATAAGCCCTACTATCCAGGCTTTCATCTCGAAGTAACCCTACTATCCAAGTTCCTTCTCATAGCCCTACTATCCAGGATTTCATTTCGAAGTAACCATACTATCCAAGTTCCTTCTTATATCCCTACTATCCAGGATTTCATCTCGAAGTAACCCTACGACCAAGGTTCCTTCTCATAGCCCTACTATCCAGGCTTTCATCTTGAAGTAACCCTACGACACAGGTTCCTTCTTATAGCCCTACTATCCAGGCTTTCATCTCGAAGTAACCCTACGACCCAGGTTCCTTCCCATAAGCCCTACTATCCAGGATTTCATCTTGAAGTAACCCCGTCGACCCAGGTTCCTTCCCTATAAGCCCTACTATCCAGGATTTCATTTTGAAGTAACCCTACGACCCATGTTCCTTCCCATAAGCCCTACTATCCAGGCTTTCATCTTGAAGTAACCCTACTATCCAGGTTCTTTCCCATAAGCCCTACTATCTAGGCTTTCATCTTGAAGTAACCCTACTATCCAGGTTCCTTCCCATAAGCCCTATTATCCAGGCTCTCATCTCGAAGTAACCATACTATCCAGGTTCCTTCTTATAAGCCCTACTATCCAGGCGTTCATCTCAAAGTAACCCTACTATCCGGGTTCCTTCTCATAGCCCTACTATCCAGGCTTTCATTTCAAAGTAACCCTACTATCCAGGTTCCTTCTCATAGCCCTACTATCCAGGCTTTCATCTCGAAGTAACCCTACTATCCAGGTTCCTTCTCATATCCCTACTATCCAGGCTTTCATTTCAAAGTAACCCTACTATCCAGGCTTTCATTTCGAAGTAACTATACTATCCAGGTTCCTTCTTGTAGCCCTACTATCCAGGCTTTCATTTCGAAGTAACCCTACTATCTAGGTTCCTTCTCATAGCCCTATTATCTAGGCTTTCATTTCAAAGTAACCCTACTATCCAGGTTTCTTCTCATAGCCCTACTATCCAGGCTTTCACTTTGAAGTAACCCTACTATCCAGGTTCCTTCTCATAGCCCTACTACCCAGGCTTTCATCTTGAAGTAACCCTACAACCCAGGTTCCTTCTCATAGCCCTACTATCCAGGCTTTCATTTCGAAGTAACCCTACGACTCAGGTTCCTTCTCATAACCTTACCATCCAGGTTTCTTCTCCCTTATCTCCAGACAACATTTTATAACACTAAAAGACCTGGACCCGACCAGATACGGTCGATTTCACATTCCCCCTATAAGTCGCTGTGCAGCCTAGACCCTGACCAGATATGCAGTTTACTTTCACTTCCTCAATCAGGAGTTAATTCCCCAATAGAGTAATGGACAGCTGAAGCTCATATACTCTATTTTCCAGGACATAAATCAACATTCCCTGGCGAAGTCCTCCTCAACGACAGGTACAGGAATTATCACAAAGGAATCTCTTATGTAACCTATATCTTTTCTGGATGGAATCTTTAAGATCATCTCCGACGATTCTCTTTCGACTTCCAAATGGAATTTGTAATCCCATTCCCGATATCACCAATCAGTATTACTTCATGCGAGTATAAATTTCTGGGCACTCTAGTGTTCATTCATCTTCTACCTTCAGATCACGAAAGGAAGAACAATCAATCTACATCCTCAGGTTTAAGAAGATTGAACAGGGGAAGCTGTTGTACCCCAAAATTTTCCCTCTCATTTTACTCAAAACATACTCATAGAGGTCCTCAACTTGCCCAAGGATGCCTAAGGATTGACCAGACAAATCTTCTTCCTAAGACAATAAGTCTCAAACTAGGGTTTCACTTCTCATCAAGATGTTTGAGTTTACAAGGGTCCTAAGTGGTTTCCATTTCCCTAATATGTCCTCAATATCATCCATGCCAAGTTTCATGCCTTGCACAAGAAGTTTGCTCAGTCAACTGCTCATATGCCTGAAAATCAACTATATTAGGTCAAAAGTCAACTGTGACCCACATACAGTCAAACTTCAAGATTTTTGGTCAACATAAAATTTTTGAAGTGATATTCATCACTTGATCAAGGGTTGATCATGATTCCTCAAGGAATGCTCCTAATTCTTTAAAACTCAAAAGTTGCTAAATTAGGGTTCTTATAGGAAAAGTTAACCAAACTTTGACCAGGCATAACTTTCTCATACTTTATCAGAAATTTCTCATCCAAGGCTCATTTTTAATAGAATCCAATTACCTACAATACATATTCATCCCTCAAGTTCAAGAAATTAACTCATGAAAAGATATAAATTCAGACATTATAGGTCCTTTTCAAAAGTCAACAAAAACACCTTTTGGGTCAAAGCTTCTTACATGAACACAGAAGATCCAATTTGGATGAAACCAAATAGGTTGCTTAGGGGACATCCTAAGATTTCTAAAAAGTCCAAGAACACCCTCATAGGGTTAAAATTGAGAGAGATATGAAATGTCAAAGTTGGCCAATTTTTGAAAAAATGCATGAAGCAAATATTGACCAAACTTGGATTTTTTTCCAAATGGGCCTATCTTTTCAAGTTTTAAACTCATTCCTAACATTCTCCACGACCTCTAAGCCCACCCATACATTTTTCTACTATTTATGCTATTTATTTTGATATTTTATTCATTAAAATTCAGAATTAAATAAATAAATAATAGAAATAATATAAATTTTCATGTGAATCCATTTTGGGCAAGTTTTATGCTGGTTTATGTCAATTGATTTCGTGCAATAATCCTTCAAATATGTCCAGGTTCATCCACATGTGTAAATGGCATAAAATCATCAAATATGGCTTCTTTTTTCTTCAAATTTTGATCATGGTCTTAAAACACAACATTATGAGGGAGATTCTTTCCATGCTTTTGTATCCTCATTCTACTCTATAAATATAGAGCCATACAAGCTTAAAAGACACGTAATTCCTCTCTAAAAATCTCTCCAAAAGCTCTTCAAAAGCTCTTCAAAAAGCTCTCCAAAAATCAAAGAATTGGTGCAAGTCATATCTCGAGGTTCCAGTCTCTCTCGATTGACATCAAACCTCAAACCATCCTCTTGAAGTCCTCAGGAGTCTTACAAGGCCCAAGAGCAATCCATCACACGCCTAGCACGCCCCCATTTAACAACACCAGTTTGGTAAAATTTTAAACTTTGAATCTCTAATTTTAATCATATTTCATGGCATGCTAACATTTGTTTGAGTTTATATGGAATAATTATGGATGGTTGAATCAGAGGTTCCATGCAAGAATCTGAAAACACCATGGTTAGGGCATGAAGCTTTCGAAGATTCGAGCCTAGGAATTTCTGATGATTGCACACCCTGTTTACTTTTGCTACTAGGCCCATCTTTATTTTCTTGTTTTATTCATTTCATTTATTTCTTTTAATCCTTTTTTTTTTAATTTTAATCAATAAAAAAATATAAAAATCACATAAAAATAGATTTAGGATTTTTCTTAATTAAATTTTAATTTTGGTAAATTAATTAACTAATCACTTTAACTTTTTTTTAATTAAAATTAATAGAACTTAGACTTAATTTCATTTTAATTCATTTTCCTTTTCGTAACAAAAATACCAAAAAAACATAGAATTAATTTCTTTTATTTAAATTTCATGTTTCTTTAATAATTAACCTTTTTTTTTTAAATATAGATCTAGATCAATTTTTTTAAACTTAAACCATTTTCATAAATTAAAACAAAAAACAACAAAAAGATTTTTTATATCTTAGGATTTTTAGACCTTTTCAAATTTAAGAGTTATTATTCTTTTGCATTTCCTTTTATTATTGTAACTGTATATTGGGATGTAACAGATGATTAGTAGGACCTTTACCGCTTTTATTTATTTTCCCCCCAGTTTTGGATATGTACATAATCCTCCTCCCCAAAGCCTTGTAATAGTTAGGTTTTATATTTCTGTACTTTTAAATTACTGCAATTATTAACTACTAGATGTATGACTAATAGGATTGTATGGCAAGAATAATAAAACATTATCAAACTTAACACAAGACTAAAATAACTGAACATAACACACCTTGCACATATGCACCCTTAGGGTATACCTCACTTGGTTGCCTCGGAAAATAATGGTCATGTCCCTCGAACGTAGGGATGTCTTAGCAAAGACCCTTAATTCTAAAGTCATCATAAAGATCAAGGTCCCTAAAGTCCCTCGAGTTGCCTACAAGAAATGATCTTGTCACTCGATGTTGCCTATATGATGACAATCCCTTCGAAGCTAAGATATCTTTACATGTTTCGTTTGATGACCATAGCGCCCCTTTCGATAGTCCCTCAATATCCAACGATAGGGCTATCTACTCATTAATAGTAGGATATCGCTGTCTAAAGGAAACGAGAAAATGAACAATCTTTTTCGAGTAGATAGAAACTCTTAAGTACTTGCTCAAAACAATAAAAACTCTTTTTCACAAACACTTTCAAAACAATTTTCAAAAATAACTTCGTCACAATCTTGAGGACATATACAAGGGTTATCACGAAGTTAAACAAAAACTTTTCAAAATACATACAAGCAATTTCAAAGTGAGCAAGTACCTAAGAACCCGTGGAAAACCACAGATAGAAAGGGTGCTAACACCTTCCCTTTCTATAATCTACCCCCCGTACTCAGAAACATCTCGAAAAAGGTTTTTTCTGTTTTTTTTCTTTTTCCTTTGTTTGATGAAATAAAAGTCGGTGACAACTCTTGCTTACCGCAACATTTGCAAACAAAAAACACAAACCAGTATAACAGTCAGTTCTGCCACCGTATCACATTATCTTTTAAAAACTCTTTTAAATTAGACAATTTGGAAAGAAAGTGAATCACACTCGCATGTAAAATTTTGTTTTTCTTTTTCAATAAAAGTTTGTTTTTCAACTTCAAAATATTTTTCCATGGTGTCAATATTTTCCTCAAGAGATAAAATTTATTTCTTTTGTGTTGATACCATTTTTTATAGAATTTTATATCCGTTGAGTAATTCATTAATAACACCTTGTGCATCACCATAAGATGTTTTATTACTACCTTTTCTTCTTCATCATCATCGGAATGGTGTGATGCCATCAATGCAAGTTTTACACATTCTTCTCTATCTGAATCAGATGATGAAATTATTTCATTATCTTCCCATGCAATATGTCCTCTTTTGGACCTTGACTCCTTTTTTAAACTACTTTTCTTTGAAAGTTTTGGATAATCCATCTTTATGTGTCCTTACTTCTCACATTCATGGCAAGCGATATTTTGTGTTTGATGTAGAATTTTTTTCTTGTTAAAAAATTTCTTATTTTTCACAAAGTTAGAATTATTATTACCAAAAAGTTACCTAAATTTTTTACAAGAAGCATGAAGTTCTCATCATCTTCCATATTGTCTTCTTTTTTAACTTCCTTGGAATCAACTTCTAATGCAATGTTTTTTGATATTTTATCTTGATTCTCATGCTTTTTTAGTCTTCCAAGTTCCGTCTCATATTCTTGAATTTTTCCAAACAATGTTGTGGAAGTCATTATGGATAGACTTTTATTTTTGGATATTACCGTCACTTTTGGGTATTCACTAGTTAAAGATCTAAGCACTTTAAGATTAAGTTCATCGTTAGTAAGAGTCTTACCAAGTTCCTTTAAATGGTTTTTCAAATGCACAAATCTTTTCTGAAAATCGAGGATTGATTCTTCGGGCTATATTCTAAATAACTTGTACTCTCGACTCAAAGTGTTCAATCTAGAACCTTTAACTTCAGCGGTTACTTCATGATTTTCCACCAATGCATCCCATATTTCTTTTGCCGTTGTGCTTGTGCATGCTGAAATGCGAAAGAATTCATCCAAGATAAGAACACCTTGAAGAAGATTTATTACTTTCTTATTGTAGAGGAATTTTTTCTCATCATCTTCACCCTATGAACTTTTGGGATTGGCGGTGCTAAAACCATTAACAACATTGGTAGGAATGAAAGGACCATTTTCAACAACTTTCCATACTTATCTTCCTTGAGATTCTAGATGTGACTTCATACGAATTTTCCAAAAATCAAAGTATTCCCCACAATACAATGGAGGCTTGTCATTGCTACCACCGTCTTTGAAAACTGGATTTGTATTTGCGGTAGCCATTCTAGATCGTTAGGAATAAGTTACTTATAACCTGCTCTGATGCCAATTGCAAGTATTGAGTGCTCCTAAGAGGAGGTAAATTAGGTGCTTTTAAATTTTCTCGATTTTTAGAAAAAAAGTATGGTTATTTTTCTGGTTTGATGTTAAGCTTTGAAAGCGGTAAATACAGCAAAATAAAAAACACATAGGGATTATACTAGTTTCTATCATAGTCTAAGAGTACGTCTAGTCCCCTTACAATATGTAAGAGTAACATTATTAAATTGTACAAGCCTAAACTAGACTTCTAGACACAAGCTTTTAACCAATCACTAAGGGAAAAATACCTTATGATCAACCAAGTTGAAATGAGAAAAATCCTCTCCAATTCAACTCTCTCGCTTCCAACAATCCAGGATAGCAAGGTATACAAAAGAAAATATGGAAAATATTTAAGAAGATAGAAATATATATATATATATATATATATATATATATATATATATATATATATATATATATATATATATATATATATATATATATATATATATATATATATATATATATATATATATATATATATATATATATATATATATATATATATATATATATATATATATATATATATATATATATATATATATATATATATATATATATATATATATATATATATATATATACATATCAATTACTAGAATTGATCTTCCATTTCAAGTGTACAATTCAATATGATATACAATTGCTCAAAAGGTTTATGATGCTGTAACTTTATGGAATATTATGAAAAATGTATGCAGAAAGTTTCACTTAAAAGTTTCAAGACAATGCACTTGTGTTTGAAAAATAAGATAAAGAATATGTTTGAATTGATTTGAAAGAGGTGAAAAATTGAATTTTGATATGTGAAATATTTATATTAGTATTATACCATTTTGAAAGAGTGTAATTTGATCAATCAATGCTATGTTTAATGGTAAAAAAATCAGAATTTGTTTGAAACTATTTTTTTATGAAAAAGTCCCACTACTTCAGTGGTAACCAGTTATAACATATTGTTACCGGTTACTACTGAAGGGCTTTCTTAAAATTTATAAAAATTGTGAGTGTTATCGATAACCAAAAAAGGTGTAACCGGTTACATCCTTCAAAAAGCACCACGTGATGTAAAATGGGATCATGTAACAGGTTACCAGAAAAGGTGAAACCAGTCACCATTGTACTAAAATGATAAAATACTTATAAAAATTTGTTGAAACTAGTGGCAATGAATTTTTAAAAGAGTAATGCATATATATGAGTATATGAGTTAATTTTTAAGCATACTATATATACCAAAGCTTGAATTTACAACTTGTATTGATCCATAGCTCTTCTTACATTGTTCTTTTGCTAATCCTTTTTTTATATATACTCATGATAGTTGTCTTCAACAAAATATAGTGTTGGAGATGCTTGACTTCACACCCACTTTTATGGCTAGCTTTGTAAAGTTATTGATATACATTCGCATATTTTCCTTCTTGTCCTGTGTGATTATGTTTCTAGAAATTATTGTTGCAAGATTCCTCTTTCAGGGGATAATATGTAGATTAATGTGAGTGCGACATCACTGTTGAACCCAATCCCCCCCCCTAAGATTCCTCTATCATCTCATATCAAATCAAACACAACAAGATCACACTAGGGTTTGGTTCTTCTCCATATCTTTAGGTTTGTTCATGTGGAATCACCAAGCACCTTGATTTGTATATTATGAACATATATTTTTTATGTTGATTAACTCTTAATTAACAAATACAATGAATGTTTGCTCTAATTGAAGATGCTATAGGTGAGGGCACAACACATTTCATAAGGTTGGTTCATAGGTGCATGTGTTTATTTCCATGCGTTCTTCAACAAAACTTCATTGAGTTTCAAGCTCCATCATTGAAGATGCTTTAAAATAATATCATGACAAGGTCTACTAAGATTCATCATGCCTCAATTTGTCAAAGAAAGTCAACATATACAAGGATTGATTGAAGAAGTTTGACCTAATTGGACAAGTTCTTGATTTATTGATCACAAGTGCATAACTCTCTCAATTCTTAATATTTGGAAGTGGTTTTTGTTGTTATGGATTGTTGTTGTCATCCACAACGACTTCTATTCACATAGAAAAGTTATTGTGCAAGAAATTTTGTCAAAATTGAAAAGGGTTTCCAAGATATTTTGGTGCTTTAGGAGCTAGGGTTTTGAACTTCTAAGGGTTATATCTTGCTCATATTATAATATTTTTGAGTGATTCCAAAGACATACTTATCTTTAAAGGGTTATCAACTAAACACTTCAAGAGTTTCAAGAAAATTTAGTGTGGAAGATTCCTAATGATTGAGAAAGATTACAAGTCATCTAGATAGGCCATCAAATTCCCTTATGGGACTTCAAAAGATCATAACTTGGTCAGTTTTTATCTCATTGAGCCTATTATTTTTTCCACAACGATCTTAAGGATGTGAACTTAAACTATTCTTTTATGTGCAAAGCTTGAAAATGAGTGGAAGATGCCCTAAGAACTCAAAAGATTATAGGTCACCTCATGAATTTTCACCAATTTAACAAGGCCATAACTTTTTCAATACTTGGTATTTTTGAGTGAATCAAGTTTCATAATTCTTTTTAGGAAGTTTTCTTCAAGATAGAATCAATGATCAAAGCTAAATTTTGGAGGAAGGCCTTGTTTGAACTCAAAACATTATAGGTCACTTTCGAAGAAAAACTTAGAATTTTTCTAAGTACAAAAAGTCAGCATCTTTTTCTCAACTTTGACTCATCATAACTTTTATCTCAAACATCCATCTGATCTCATTCTTGGCACATTGCAAATATTGTGACCTTACCTTTCAAATTCTTCAAGAATCATGCCCTAAGACCCCTTGAGTTGTGAACACCATGGATTCAAAGATGGTACCTTGAAACTGAAATTTTCTCCAAAGTCAGAATTTGAAATTTATAATGTGGCTTCTAAACACCAAATTAGAACATGTTTTTGGTTTAAACATGTTAACAAATTTCCCAAATTTGAATTAAGGATCAAAACGCTGGAATTGACTGAGTTTTGATGCACATGGGGTCCACTTTTTTCACTTTCGAGCTTGATCCAATTTCCCTCCAAACTTCAAATTTCCTCTTAATTCTTTGCACCATTTGCTTTCCTATAAATAGAGGACCTCACTCCTCTCATTTTCTCAAGCTTGAACAACCAAAATCACTCTATCAAACTCCCTCCATAACTCACTTTTCTGAGATTTCGAATTCCTCTTTTCTCCATTTTTCAAGTCAATTTCTTCATTGATCCTTCATCCTTGAACTTCACTGAATCTAATAGAAGAAGAATCAAGTCTTGAGATGCCCTAAATCATGCTATCCAAGTCCATTTATAGAGCAAGTTCATCTGACTTCGTTCAGGTAGTTTAAGGTACCAAATCTTCTAACTCAAATTACTGGAATGGTTTATGATGTTCACTGATGCTTGCTATTAACTCAATTTTGGTGAATCAATGCATTTGATACTTCTGTTTTCGATTTCAAAATTTTCAAAACATCTCTGAATTTTTCCAAATCGAGTAAGTTGTGTTTTATATAAATTCGGCGTGAGGATATGGTTGTGATCTTCTTGAAGAGACGCATCTGATGATACCACTATGAGCGTCTAAATTTATAGATTTAAGAATCATGGTTTCACCCTAGTTGCAAGGTAGATGGAGGTTGAAGATGACCTACGTGGCTTCTTCAACCAATGAGAGCAAGACAATTGAAATGTTGTGATTGGTCTGACTTTCGTGATTTCAGTACGCGCTTGTTGACCGTGGATCACCATACATCATCATTTTTGAGCCATCAGATGCACCAACGTGTTTTAATGAACTAGATCCAACACCTCACATTATTTATGATTTATTTATTTTTACAATTTTTTTTTTAAATTTGTTTTAATTTCAAAAATTCATAACTCTCTTATTTTTTATCCAAAAACTATAAAAAAAAATACAAAAATACTTTGAATTATTTTTTATTTTGTGAATATATGTTTGTATTTTAATGTTTGATATTTTTCATAATTTTTTTTTTGTTTGCCTTATTTTAGTTATTTTAAAAATACTTCTTGGCATTTTTTAAATTCTAAAAAAATTTATCAAGATCATTTTCTCTATTTCTGACATTCTGAAATTTTTCTAGAATTTTATTTTGACTTCTACTATGTTTAATCATTTTTCACTTATTTGAGTGATTTTAATTAATTTAAAAATACTTTTTTATAAAAAAATTACCAAAAATTTTATAAAAATATTTGAGATCATTTCGGACTTTTCTATGTCTCTTTTAATTTTTTTTTGATGCTTTGAATATAGTTTGCTATTTTGCCTTTTGTTTCCATTAAAAGACAATTTAAAAATAATTTTTTTATTTTTATTTTGTTCATTAAATGCAATTTTTTTTAATATACTCTGACTATGTGATTGTTGATCATGAACTTCATTAACATCATTAGATCTTGGGTATTGAGTTTAACTCCACCAAAATGGATGAATGATTTTAATGATAGTTTGATCAAAATATTTGATTCAAATACATCTCCTCCCTCTTCATCTTATCCCTTTCTTATTTGTACTACATGTTGTTAGAGAATGGTCTACATATCATTTCTCTAAACATATGGTGCATAAATTTCTATTGATCGACCTCAAAATAGGCGTGACTTCTATATAAGTCTACTTACGATTGCTTAACATAGCGCTAAAATTTGTCCCGATTCAAGAAATGATCATTCGTGGCCCAAACCTATGTTTGCAAGCCCAAGTATGTTTAATTTGAAACCTTTGATCCAATAACCTTGAGGTTCATTGTTATGAGGCTTTGGTCTTATCAATCCTCTAATGAATCTTCATAAATTTTTATCTAAGTAAATCACTTAAACATCGTTGATCATTTGTTGTTGCCTTGAGAATTTGAAATGAATGATATACTTGACAAAAAGAAAATGAAACTTGTTATTGAGAGGCTTTGATTTTATCAATCTTCTAATGAGTTTTCAAATGCAAGTTTCAAGATGATCATTCAACTAACCTCTAATTTCAAACTCATTAATAATTGACTTTTATTTTTATGCTTTTACTTTAAGCACCATTTATTTTAGCATTTTCATTTCATGTTATTTTCATCTTTGCTCACTTGAGATTTTATCTTTATGTCATTTTTATTTTTCTCACTTGAACTTTCATTTTCTTTTTGAAGATACTTAATAACCAACTTGAACAATAAAAAACTTTAATGTTACTTGGACTACTTGGTTACTATCCTTGGCATTTTGGAGTTATGGACTTCTTGGACTTAGGAGTAGAGACCTTGACCTACCTGGAGATCTTAGTGACTTCTATTGTAATTTTGTCTGGAGTTCTTGGGGTTTAACCCAATAAATTGGGTTGTTTGTTTTCTTTGTGTGCAGGTTATTTTAATTATATGCTTTGACTGCAACTGAGGATTTATCTATATATAGCCGTTACTCTGCCCAATTTTTGTGAAGACATAATTCATTTGAAGTTTGGTATTCTTAAGAGGTTTATTATCTTTGCTTGTTTGGTTTCAATACAAAGGATGAGAATTCTACATTGACTCATTATGTCAAGTGTTGGCTTCTTGTTGGTTAGACGGTTCTTTTCCCTATCTTTTACCTTATTCTTTAGGATAGTCCCTTCATCTCCTTCCATCTTCTTTAATTTAAAAAAATTTCTCCCTCCTTTTCAAAACTATTCTTGTTTTCTAAACTTGAACAACTTTCACAATAAACTTGGACTTAGGTCCATGCATTCCAAATAAATTTTCTTAATCAAATATTAAACAACTTAATAATACTTTGACATTTTTGTGAGAAGACTAAAAGTCAATCAATCTCATTCAAACTATTTTTCCATTTTGGCTTTTTAATTAAACTTTTCTCAAAAGATTATACTCTTGCCAATCCTTGTAGTGTTGCGAGCTACTACACTTTTACGATATGTAGTGAAGTGAGATATTTTCCACTTGGGTTTAAGTGAGGCTTTGTTGATTTTAAAATCCAAGCTATATCCTCCACTTTGAGATGATGCAAATTCTCCTTTCTCATAACCGTGGGTAGTAAGCATGTTTTTCCACTCGGATATGATGATGATGTCTCGTCTCTTAAAATTAACCAACACACTTATCTTTTAAAATTTTTAAAGGTGAAATACGAGTACCATGATCCCCTATTGCACAAAAGGTGGTACGTAGGCACTAAAGGTTCACAACCGCAACGGGTGCAAAAATTGTAAAAAATATTTCTTTTCTCACCTCCACCATCTATTTTTGTATACAACACTTATAGCCAAAATACACAAATTTTCAAAGAGGTTCTTACAAAGTACCATAGATGTTAAGGGTGCTAATACCTTCCCTTTGCATAACCAACCCCGAAACTTATATTCTCTCCCCCTCTTTTTGGGTTATTCGCTCTTTTCCCATTCCTTTGGAAATAATAAAGTGCGGCAGTCATTTTTATTTGATCTGTACGAGTCAAATCAGTCCAATGGCTTAGTCTTAACATTTCTACCGCTACAGAAAAAAATGGCGACTTCACTGGGGACAGATCGACCAAATGCTGGTTCATCCCTAAGTGGGTTTAGCCTACCTTTGTTTGTTTGTATATGTGCTATTATTGTTTGTATATTATGTGTTGTATGAATGTTTGTCTGGATTTTCCTGGTTTTCAGGGTGCTTGGTGATTTCTCATAAGTCCTCTACCCGGACTTGGGAAAACTTAAGATAAGACGGGCGGTATAGTCATGTTAACTTTGAGGGAGTAATCCCAAAAAAGGACGCATGAGATCCCCCACTCAGTGGAGGCCCCTTTGACTGTAGTGTTGTTTACCGAGTAATCGGGAAGACGTGCTGCTTTTGACCTGAGAGCCTGCTGAAACTGAGTTCCATAGAACCTCCAACCCATCTTGTCCTTTTAGGCGTAGTGCAGAAACCATGACGGAGTAATTAGAAAATGGTTGCCACACGATACTACACTCATACGAGTTTTTCTTGAGAATATTACTAATTACCGAGTCAATCGGGACATTGGTAATATCCGAAGGAAGGATGTAGACTCTGAGAACCTCTTAGAACCTTTTTCGACAGGTGATAAACTATTAGACCATACCTTGTGGGTAGTACCTTTGACCTCATGCTCGTAACGTCCAACCTATGAACCCCTACATTTGTGATCTTGTGTGTGATTGTTGCATCATACATTCATGCACCCATGAGCATCCTTTAAAGCATTATGTTTCAAGGGACTTAAAGTTGAATTTTTGTAAATATCTCATGTACTTTTGACCATGGATTCCTGAAAAAGAAAGACTCGGAAGCACAATTTCAAGAATCGTAAGATAGATGAGTTGATGAGTCTAATTCCCAAGATCGAGAGTTCTACAGACTTTTAGAAGAAGTATGGATCCATCGCTTCTCTTATGAAGCTCATAATGCAGGAGGGTATTCTCTCTACTTTGGTCCAATTTTATGATTCGATGTATCAGTGTTTTACTTTCCCTGATTATCAGTTGATGCCTACATTGGAGGAGTATTCTTACCTACTGGGTTTACCTGTTATCGATCGTGTTCCTTTCACCGGTTTAGAGGGAGAGCCCAAGTCTCATGAGATTGCTGCTATGGTTCATTTGGGGAAGTCTGAGATTGAGGTCTATATGTCTACCAAAGGAGGATTTAGAGGATTACCCACTAAATTTTTATTGGAGAAAGCTCGCTACTTTGCTAGGATGAAGAGTACAATTGCTTTTGAGGCCATCTTTGATCTACTTGCCTATGGGTTGTTCTTATTTCCTAACGTCGACAAATTTGTGGATATCAATACCATCAAGATCTTTTTGATTGGGAATTCAGTCCCTACATTATTAGAAGATGCTTATTACTCCATTCATCTTCGGGATTCTTATCATGGAAGGATGGCCATTTGTTGCACGCCTTTGTTGTATCAGTGGTTCATTTCTCACTTACCTTGGTCCGATGATTTCTGGGATATCAAGAACGAACCTCGCTGGGCTCTGAAGATTATGGCCCTCACTCATTCCGACATTGTTTGGTATCATTAGGCTTACTATGATGTGTAGATTGTCGATAGTAGTGGTAGTTTCCCCAGTGTACCCCTTCTCGGTACAAAGGGAGGAATTAACTACAATCACGTTCTTGCACGATGTCAACTTGGATATCCGATGAGAGATAAGCCAAATAGTATTCATCTGAGTGGTTTCTTTCTTAAAGAGGGAGAGGATCATAAGGAAGCTAAGAAGGAGATTGAAAAGGCTTGATTTTATATTCACATGAAGAGTAGGAAAGACTTGGGACCTAGAGGAGCTATTTCTTTGGAGCCTTATCTCCGGTGATTACAAGCAAGGGAAACTCAATTGAAGATGCCATATTCCTATGAGGAACCTTTACCTGATATGTTTGTGAAGACCACTCCTCCCCTTTTAGATGATGTGGAAGATCTTCAGCTTTCCCTAGTCAGGATGCAGAAGGAGAAGTCATTCACTTAGATCGATCAGGACTTAGTCATCCAGTTCCTGACTCTGGTGACTAGAAAGGGGTCACCGATAAGTATGAAGAAGAGAACAAGTAGTTGAAGGCTAAGATTGCAAGACTCACAAAAAAGCGTCAATGTGTGGAGAGATCTTCATCAACTTTACTTTCTTAGGATTTTAGATTCTATTTTCTCTTGTACTTAGGATTGTTGAAACTTGTACTAAAAGTTGTAATCCATTTTAAAGTTATTATAATAAGATTTTCAATACTTTAGTATTTGCGAATCATTTATAATTCTTTGAGTCCCTTGAAATATTAATAGTAATAAATCATGTGCATTGCATATTATGCATCATCTTGCACATATTTCTTGCATTTCCGTTCATATCCAGGTGTCTTACTATGTTTCTCTACTTCGTTCAGCAAGTTGTCTCACCAGTATAATACTCGGGCTAATTCCAGGAAGAAAATGGAGAATCTTGAACAATAGAATTGTGAGCTGCGCGAAGAGGTTATTACTTTGAAGGCCGGTATGGCCAATATGACTGCTTGGATGGAATCATTGGTGGCTTCTCAGAATCAGCCACCACTTGCTCCTCCTTTTGCTCAACCACAACAAACAACAGTCACTTCTGAAGCTCCATCAGTTCCTGTTTCCATTACTCCAGTTACTGTTGCTCAGAATCGTATGCCTCAGGGTTACCCGTGGGGAATGCTTGAAAATTTCATACCAGAAGGGTATAATCTTGATGCTCAAGTTGCTCTAGTTGTTTAAGCTACTTCTACTCTCGCACCTCCTGTGGTGCATGTTACTCCTATGGCTAGAAATGAGATTCATTATACTGCACATCCTTCGGTGAATGTTATGCCGTTTGCTAATGATGAAGTTTATCGTCCTGTTCCTCCACCGAGTGAAAGTTTGTGTTGTAACCCAAAATTTTCTCTCTCATTTTACTCAGGGCATGCCCATTGAGGTCCCCAACTTGCTCAAGGATGACCAAGAATTGACCAGGAAAATTCTCCTTCTAAGGCAATGAACCTCAAACTAGGGTTTCAATTTTCATCAAGATATGAGAACTCCAATGGTCTCAAATGTTTTACATGGTCCTAATTATCCTTTGTGATGCGGTGGGAGAACTGACTTGAGGTTTTGCGTTTGTGTTCGCAAATGTTTCGGTTTAGCAAGAGTCGCCATCGACTTTTTATTTATCCAAAGGAAAGGTCAAAAAGCACAGGAAAGACCTTTGAGATATTTTCTTGGGTTCGGGGGGTAGATTATGAAAAGGGAAGGTGCTAGCCCCGTTTTCATCCATGGTTTTCCATGGGCTCTTAGTTACTTGTTTAGATCACTTGCTTTTTCTTTTCAATTGTTTGAAATGGTGCTTTGTGTGTGGTTTTGAAAATGTTTTGAAAAGAGGCCTTTGTTGTGGCAACCTTTGTAATGATTCTTGTTTGAATGTATACAAAGGTGTATTGTCTTTTGAAAAATGTTTCAATGTTTGAAAATTTGTTTGGGGAAATCTTTTGAAATTGTGTTGTGATGTGTTTTGAAAATAGCAAGGATGTTTGCAAGTTTGATCAAGTAACTAAGAGCATCTACCCTATCTACTCAAAGATCTTTCCTACACATTTTTAACCCTTTTACATTGTTGTTTTACCATTTTATTTGGTAAACAACCTTGTATTTGGATGTTAAACGGGACAGGCACGGGTCATCGTATTGACCATGATAGAAATTGTGCTAAGTATCTTTAGCAAGTTTTTGTTTGAGGGACTAGATCATTTTGTATAGGCAACCAAGATAGCGTCATCGAGGGACTATGATCTTTTGTTTTGTTTTTGTTTTGCCAAGATACTCAACATGCATACCATGGCCATTTTAAAGGCAACAAGTGGATGAAACCCTAGGGGTGCATGTGTGCATTGTGTTGTCAATTTACATTCTTTTATGTCTTGTATTAGGTCTAGCTATTTGTTTTAATTTTGGATATTGCATACAAACCCTAATCTCTATCATGGCATATTTGAAAGCAATAAATGCGTAAAAGTAATCTAAGCTATTACAACATTGATGTGGGGAGGGGGATACAATTTTAAATAGGGGATTATTTGCAAGAAATTAAAACCCTAAGATTATTACAACCAAATTGAATTCTTTGTTCAAATAATAAATAAGCAAATATTTAAATGGACAAGTAAATAAATATGCAATATATTATAAATATGCAAAAATGTTTTTTTGTATTATTTTTATGTATGTAAAAATAAAATATTTAATGTATCAAAAATAAGAAAAATATTATTTTTATTAAGGGTGGAAACCCTAATTTGTTTTAAGAAAGTATATATATATATATATATATATATATATATATATATATATATATATATATATATATATATATATATATATATATATATATATATATATATATATATATATATATATATATATATATATTATGTTATTTATGTACAATAAAATAAATAAAAATATATACAAATGTTAAAAAATAAAAATAATGAGAAAAATATTATTTAAGTATACAAATAATAAAAATAAAAAAATAATATTTTTTTTGTATTATTTACAAGTTTTTATTAAAGAAAATAAAAGTGTATTATAAAAGTAATTATTTCTATGTTAAAAAAAAATAATAAAAAAAATAAAATAAAATATGAAAATTTATGAAACTATTTTTGATAATTTTTTATGTTTAGAAAAATAAAATAAAGTCAGAAACTAAAAAAAGAAATGAAAAAATATGAAAATAAATTAAATGGGCCAAGGGGGTGTGAGAAGCAAGTCAGGGGGTGTCAAAAGCAAGGAAATACCAAAGCCCAACCCAGATCCAACTTCGTCTTCAACCTTTGAACAAAAAAAGCGCACGCTGTGTACAAATCTGGAAATCCTGCATACGTGCTCTAAAGCAAAAACTCACAACACAAAAGTTATAGCATTTTCCAAAACGATTCCAACCATGTAAAGAACTTAATCTAACTCTCAAAGACCAGAGAGAATTTCTCTGGCCCTAATTTCTAAACTAACTTTTTTAGAAAGTTCATCAATCAAATTCTCTCAACACAATTAACTTAAATGAAATCTATGCATATGTACAGCTTAAGGGCAATGAGTACTACATTTTTTATTCACAAACCTAAGCCTAATGATTCCTAAATAGAGAGATAGAAAGTTGGAAAATACCTGCTTCAGTTGAACTCGAGTATGGCAATGTGGAGGTTTTCAATGAGGCCTGAGATGCTTGGGAGCTTGCTTGAACTTCCTTTGACCATCCCCAATGCTTAGTTTGCTTTGAGTTTGCTTGAATAAGCCTGTAGAAGTCAACCTGCACAAGCAGAATTTAAAAATGGTTAAGTTTGTAAATGGAGTTACAGTCACTGGCAAATGGTTGGGAGAGCTTATATGGGTTGTATGGAGTGTGTTGGAAGAGGTTTGGGACAAAACGCACGAGTGGTTTATGAGATGGAGGTGCAACTGCAGAAGCTGCCATGTTTTGCAAGAAGATGGTGTTTTGGTGTTTTGAAAGGCTTGAGAAGTGGATAGCTCGTGTTTCTGGCTCAATGCGATATGCAAAAGTTGTTTTGAATGGTTACAAGAGTTGGTTTTATCGGATACAAGAGTTCTCTTTGTTTTTGCAAGTTGACTTGGCTTTTAAGAAAAGTGTGAAAATGACAAAAGGCAGGCCTGTACAGGCTAGCTTCAAGCATGCACAAGATTGTTGTACCTTTGCCTAAGTTTATGGAGCTTGTTTTCTGCAAAGAGATGGGTTCAAGGCTCAAGGGAAACAAGTTGACATAAAGTTGTGCTTTATGAAAATAACATTGTTGCCTTTTTGTCAAAAATGGATTAAACCCTTGTATAAACTTCCATTGATCAGAATAATGCCTTAAACCATTGAGTTTGCATTTAATTTTTGAGTGCGGAAGGGTTTAAAGACCTGTGAGAAAGTACAAGTAAGGCTGGATAGAATTTGCAATTTGTAGCAACATGAAAAATGCCATGGATCAAAGTGACTTTTTGCCAAATTCAAACCTTCGATTCTCCCTAACCATAAATGATTTTGGAGAGTTCTTAGACATTTTGGAAAGCTTGTAACATGCTATACAATCCATATTTGAAATGAAATTTGAAATTCCAATGGGAACTAGGTGAAAAATGGCCATGAAGATAGGTCAAAATCCTGCCTAAACTAGGGCAAAATTTCACTAAGTTAGAAAGTTTTTGGACCCTTTTTCCAAAAATCATAACTTGAGATCCAAGCATATTTTGGGAAAACATTGTGAATAAAAGTTGTAGATTTTGTGGAGAAATACAACTTTCATGTTGGAAGTTTTGTTTGAATCCAATTGCATCGTAGTGAAAATGTTGGGCAAATTTGGGAAAAAATAAGAAAATTTCATAACTTAGAAAAATTCTAAGTTATGAAATTTTTCAATCTTAAACCTTAATTTGCAAAATTAAGTTTCTTGATGAACAAGTTTCATGTTTTGACATATCTTGATGAAAAATGACTCTTGGCACTTGATTTTGACCAAAAAGTCAAAGTTTGACTTTTCAGTGTTCAGTTGATTTTTGATCAATTGACTGAAAAATTCATCTGTCAATCCAATGCTTTTGAGATCTTTTGAACCTTGTGATTGGGTCAAGATGATTCCATTGAGTCCTTG
Organism: Vicia faba; assembly: GCA_948472305.1. Lineage (NCBI taxonomy): Eukaryota > Viridiplantae > Streptophyta > Magnoliopsida > Fabales > Fabaceae > Vicia > Vicia faba. The sequence continues at coordinate 681,912,811 of OX451736.1, forward strand.
AATCCATGCTTGAACCAAATTTGCCATTGGCTAGGTGAAAAATCAGAAATTGCCCTTCTACAGTCAAAACCCTAATTTTGACCATTTTGCCCTTTTGATCATCTGATCAAATTTCTTGAGGAGTTGCGGTCCAAACTTGATCAAATGGTTCATATGAGTCTATAATTTTGATGTGGATCAAAAATTATGAGTTTTGACTGTAAATTGGTCACAATTGACTTTTTCCCCAATACAACTGATTTCTAGGTCAACTGTCCAATTGACTGGGCAAAAATTTGATTCAAAGCTTGAAACTTGGTATGGGAAATCTTATAAGTCCAACATGAAGTATGAAAGTCACTTTGAGCATTGGAAGTCCAAAAATCCCTATGCAAACTCAAACCCTAATTTCAGGTCAACAGTGCAAGGAGATGTTTTGAGCAGAGCAAACCCTAATTCTGTCTGGAGTCCAAAGAGTCTTGTGAGGGGAAATATTAATAAAATGAGAGGGGAAATTTTGGGGTACAACAGCTGCCCCTGTTCAATCTTCTTGAACCTGAAGAGTTATATTGGCAAGTTTGCCTTTCGTGACTCGAAGGTAAAAGAGGATTGGACACTAGAGTGCCCGTAAATTTGCACTCGCCAAAACGTGGTTGAAGGAATGGGCTTAAAGATGCCATTTGGTGATGATAGAATCTTGCTGGAGATGGGCTTAAAGATGCCATCCAAGAAGTGTCAATCGCATAAGAGATTCCTTTGCGAGAACTCGTATACCTGTTATTGAGGAGGATCATGCTGGGGAATGCTGGTCTCTGTCGTGGTAGAAATAGAATTTTAGGAGCTTCAGTCATCCGTTATTCTACTGGGGAATCATCTCTTGGTTTGAAGAGGTGAAAATGCACTTCCATCTGGTCGTGCTCCAGGCTCTTCAGTGACTTACTGTGGGGATGAGATTAGACTTGTTATCTGGTCGTTCTCCAGGCTTCGCAATTTCTCAATTCTTATCTGGTCGTGCTCCAGGCTTTAGAAGAAATTAAGCTGTTATCCGGTCGCCTTCGGGCTTCAACTTGAATTTAAAGCATACTAATATCTGGTCCACTCCAAACTCCTTACTAATTAGCCAAGTAAACTGCTATTTGGTCAAAATCCAAGCTTCACAGTGCACCTCACTATTATCTGGTCAAAATCCAGGCTTCGCAGTCTTGTATTGCTATCTGGTCAAAATCCAGGCTTCACGATACCTTACTTCCTATCTGGTCAACATCCAGGCTTCAGAAGGAAATCAAATGGTTATTTGGTCTCCTCCGGGCTTCCCTTTGATTTTGGGGCCTACTAATATCCGGTTGAATCCGGGCTTCAAAGCAATTGGCTGAGTAAACTGTTATTTGGTCAAAATCCAAGCTTTACAGTGTACCTTACTGTTATCTGGTCAAAATCCAGGCTTCACAGTCTTGTATTTCTATCTGGTCAAAATCCATGCTTCACAAAAACTTGCTGGGGAATCGACTATTTCCCGGTCGATCTCCGGGCTTTAGTATGATCAAGATATTATCAGGTCGAATCCGGGCTTCATAATTTTGAATTGGAACAGGAATCTGAGCATTGATTTGAATAAGCAATAGAATAGAATCCGTATCTGGAGCATTTCTAAGCTGTATCTGAGCTTTGAATATTTGTTAAAGATAGTTGCTAATCTCATCCTGAAAAGGGTAAAATGTTAGCTGAAACATAAAGTTATGTTGCATGAAATGTATGATGCAATATATGTGTTTTATCAATGTTCATGATTTATGAATGTAATGTATGTGCATGTAAGCTGATTAGTTGTCTTGCTGAGGAAAATAAATCCTTGATAACTGGAGATAATAAAATCTTTGATTGCTGTCGGGGAAGATAAATCCTTGACTGCTGTTGTGAATAAAAAATCCTTGGCAACTCGCTGGGATTATCAAAACTTTGAAAACTTCTGTGGGAATGTGAGAATCCTTCACGACTTTATTGGGGATATAGGGATCCTTCGAGTCCTCTGAAGTTGGAACATGATAGACATTCCGTTGTAAGAATAATGCCGAGTGCTGTTTGAGAAACCTGCTTGGGGAGTCCCGAGAAACTTGATGACTGTGGCTAGGGATTGAGAATCTTCAATCTGTTGGGAAATAACTTTGCGGGGAGAAAGTTTATCCTGTTGGAGAGTTTTCAAGAGCTTGGATTGTATGCCAATTTATTGAGGAATTATCTGAAGTTGTTGTCTGGTTAGCTGTCAGGTTCTAAGATAACTTGCAGGGGAATTTTCTGGTTTTAAGACAACTCTCTGGGGAATTGGAGGAAACTGGATGGTCTTTCGCTGGGGGTTAAGGGTTGAAGTTTTGGACTTTGTTGGGGAAGAAAGTTTCATCTTTGCTGAGGGTCTGTAGTTCAAATTTTTTGGCTCCGCTGGGGATTGGGTGTTTGGAAACTTAGTTCTGGTGGGGATTTTGAAATTTAACTCCGCGGGGGACATGTATTTCAAGGTTTTGGCTCCACTGGGGACCTCGATGATATACTGCAGGGGATTTCACTTGGAGTAGCCTAAAGCCGTTTTCCTATCCTTTCAACCTATCAATAATTATTCTTTCCCATTTCGTTTATTTGTAAACAGTGATTATATTTAAATGCATATGCTCATTTAATAAATCATTGGACGTTTTTCAAATAAAACACAAGTGTAAAAAAGAAAAAGCAAATAATTTTCTGCATTTTGAAGTATCTTTGTATTAACTTTGTGTAAGTATTTTGTACAAAGGAGACATACATCCTAGTAAGAGAATGTTGTCATAAAAAATGAGAAAAATTTATACAAAGAAAGGTGGCTATGTGTAAAAATTCCATGGGGTTCCCATTCTGCTATAACCTTCATAACTCTGAACATCTTGTCCATTTGTTGCTTCATCCGACGATGATTGATTTAATTAGAAACCCGGAGTTTGTCTGTGAAGAGATTGTCCTTAAAGTGTTCCGACGAGACATAGTCATACGCTTTAATTCCCTAACTTTTTCCTGGACCGCCCTTTCGGGTTTTCGATCCAATGGGAAACCCTTTTTTGCCCAAGTCACCCTTTTGGGTTTTCAACTTGCCGGGTGTACAATTTTTTTTGTTTATCCCTAATTTTTGCCTGAACCGCCCTTTTGGGTTTTCAATTCACCGGGATGCCCATTTTTTCCCAAGTCGCCCTTTCGGGTTTTCAACTTGTCGGGTCGTTTATGCGTAGTATCTTTTAACTATGTCTGCGTTCGCAGGGTGCGGCAGGTCATCACCGTCCATGGTGTTCAGGATCATTACCCCACCAGAAAAGATGTTTTTGATCACAAATGGTCCTTCGTAAGTAGGAGTCCATTTGCCTCTGGGATCACTTTGCGGCAAGATGATCCGCTTGATTACAAGATCCCCGACTTGATATGCCTTGCGCCTGACTTTTTTGTTGAAGGCCTTGATCATACGTTTCTGATACGCCTGACCATGGAAAACAGCAGTAAGTCGCTTTTCGTCAATCAAGTTAAGTTGATCAAGCCGGGTCTGAATCCAATCGTCTTCAGTCAAACCAGCATCTTTCATGATTCTCAAGGAGGGAATCTGAACCTCGATAGGTAAAACAGCTTCCATGTCGTACACCAAAGAATAGGGTGTTGCCCCAGTTGAAGTACGCGCCGTGGTACGGTACCCGTGCAGAGCAAACGGTAACATCTCATGCCAGTCCTTGTAGGTGACTGTCATCTTTTGAATGATCTTCTTGATATTTTTGTTCGCAGCTTCGACATCACCGTTTATCTTTGGTCGACAGGGAGATGAATTGTGATGTTGAATCTGGAACTGCTCGCACAAGGCGATAATCATGGTATTGTTCAAATTTGTACGGTTATCAGTGAGGATCCTGTCGGGGATACCGTATCGACATATGAGGTTCTGCTTGATGAAGCGGGCAACAACATTCTTTGTAACGGATGCGAAAGAAGCTTCTTCAACACACTTGGTAAAGTAATCAATGGCTACCAAGATGAAGCGGTGTCCATTGGATGTTGTGATCGGTGGAAATAGAATTGACTGTTTTGGAATGCTGGTTCGCGTTTGCGTTTGTCTTTGCAAAATGTCGCGGTAAGCAAGAGTCGCCACCGTCTTTTATTTTATCCAACAAGGAAAGGACAAAAGCACAGAAAAATTCCTTTTCGAGATGTTTCTCGGGTTCGGGAGGTAGATTATAGAAAAGGAAGGTATTAACACCCTTTCTATCAGTGGTTATCCACGGGCTCTTAGGTACTTGCTCACTGTGTTTTCAAAAGGTTTTTCTTGGCTTGCTTGCATATAAGGGAATCAGTTTAGGTCAAAATTTGGACCCATATCCATGTGCATTGAAGATTGAATATTTGATTGACAAATCAAATATTCTTGATTTTTCATGATTGAACAAATTGCCAAAATTGGATATTTTTGTATCTTTTAGCTTGTGCACGAATTGGCATTGTTTGGTCAGCATATTTGGATCACATTTGGTTCACAAATAGATTTAAGAATCAAATATTTTATTTTCTTATAATTTAAATTAATTAAATGAATTAATATGTATTAAAAATCCATTTAATTAATAAATTTAAGAAAATAAATCCAATTTAACTTGGTGGGTCGTGCATAGGTCATGGGTGAAGTTTCAAAAAGAGATTTGAGGCCCATTAGCAAAAAGAAGGTGTTTTGAGCAAAGTTGACTTTTGCAAATTCATGAAATTTTCCCAACTTCTCCAATGCATAACTTGCTCAATTTTGATCATATGACCATGTTCTTGGACATTTTGGAAAGCCCTTGAAGTCCTCTAACCAATGCTTTTGGTCCCATGTCGTTTGGATTTACCAATCTCAAGTTATGGCCTTTGACTCAAAGTGTACTTTTGTTGACTTTTGAAATTGACCTATAATGTAAAAATTTGCAACTTTTTGTGAGAGCATTTCTTGATCTAGGGGTGTGAAGATGGACTGTAGGAAATTGCATCCTCTTCAAAATGAGCTTTGGATGGAATTTTTCTGATGAACCATGAAAGAGTTATGCCCTGGTCAAAGTACAGTTGACTTTTCTACTGTCCAAAAATAATAACTTTTGCATCTTGATGATTTTTGAGCTATTCTTGTGGGATCATGATCAAGACTTGATCAAATGATGATTGTGAACTCAAAAACAAGATATTGACCAAGAATTCTGACTTTTGACTGCAAAATGACCATTTTGCCCTTGTAGTTGACTGTAGATCAAATGGAGCTTTTGACTGTGCAAACTGGCACTGTGAGTCTTGAAACTTGGCATGTAGGTGCTTGAGAATGTATATAGGCCTATGAGACTTGATTGAACCATTGAGAACCCCAAATTCCTTGAAAGAACCAAAACCCTAATTTCAGCTGTCTACTACTTAGGAGATGGTTTGACTGTCTAACTCTTGAGCAATCTTGAACCATTTGGAGATGATTCTTGACATATCTTGAGGAATATGGGAGGGCACATTTTGGGGTACAACAGTTGCCCCTGTTCAATCTTCTTAAATCTGAGGATGTAGATTGGCTTGCGTGCCTTTCGTGATCCGAAGGTGGAAGATGATTGAACACTAAAGTGCCCAGAAATTTGCACTCGCATGGTGTAGTATCAGCAATGTGATGTCGGGAACAGGCTTACAGATGCCATTTGGAGATTGTTGGTAGAAGGATGGGCTTATAGATGCCATCTGGAGATTGTTTGTTGAATTGTAATTTTGTAAGTTGAAAGAAGGAACCTGTGTAGGGTTGCCTGATGATGAGTCCGCGTAAAACTGCATTTTGGAAGGAAGGAAAAATGTGTAGGGTTTCCTGATTATGAGCCCGTGTGAAACTGCATATTAGAAGGAAGGAACCTGTGTAGGGTTGACTGATGATGAGTCCGTGTGAAACTGCATCTTGGAAGGAAGAAACCTGTGTAGGGTTGACTGATGATGAGTCCGTGTGAAACTGCATCTTGGAAGGAAGGAACCTGTGTAGGGTTGACTGATGATGAGTCCGTGTGAAACTGCATCTTGGAAGGAAGGAACCTGTGTAGGGTTACTTTTCAAGGAGTTTGGGTAAAACTACGTCGGGAAATTGTAAGGAGGAACCTGGGTGAGGTTACTTTGTGATAAGTCCGTGTAAAACTTCTGGAGGAACCTGAGTTAGGTGATAAGTCCGTGTAAAACTTCTGAAGGAACCTGAGTAAGGTTACTTTGTGATAAGTCCGTGTAAAACTTCTGGAGGAACCTAGGTAAGGTTACTTTGACAATGAGTTCGTGTGAAACTGCATCTGAGAAGGAGCCGGTGTAGGGTCGCCTGATGATAAGTCCGTGTAAAACTTCATCTGAAAGAGAGAAGGAACCGGTGTAGGGTAGCTTCATGGTGGGTTGTCTTCATTGACGGGTTGTCTTCATTGACGGGTTGTCTTCATTGACGGATTGTCTTCATTGACGGTTTGCATCAGAAAAATCTTTAGGAATCGATTTAACTGGATTTGTCTTCTTTGACAGGATTAGCATCAGACAAATTTTTAGGAATCGATTTGATTGGATTTATCTTCTTTGACTGGATTAGCATCAGAAAAATCTTTAGGAATCGATTTAACTGGATTTTGTCTCCTTTGACTGACTTGGCTTCAGAAAAATCTTTAGGAATCGACTTAATTGGTTTTGTCTCCATTGACATAATTTGAGAATTTAACTGCATCTTTCCTGAAAGGTAAAGGTCAGTCATATGCAATGCATGATATGGATCGAGCAATGATGTTCTCAACATAAATGAGATTGTATGATATGATGCGTATATGCATGTATCATGATGTATGAAAATGTGATGTTTTAGCTGGGGAAAATAAATCCCGGAGTTGCTGGAGAATAGAGTTGAGTTCTTCGTTTCCGCTGGGGATAATGAACGAAGATGATGATGAGAATAAACCTGCAGGAGAAAAGAACTCCTTTGGGGAATAACCTTGATGAAGAGATTACTCTGAGGGGAAATGCTCTGTGGGGGAGAGATGTTCTGCTGAGATTTTGACGATAACTCCGCTGGGGATTCCGTTGATAAGCTCTGTTGGGGATATTAATGATGAACTCCGCTGGGGATAGAAAGAACCTCGCTGGGGATGACCTTTCAGTTGCAACTTACTGAGGATAACCCAGTTAGACTCTTGTGGGGATAACCTCTGAACTTGGCTGAGGAGATGCATATGTATTCTGCAGGGGACAAGCTTCCAGAATCTACTGGGTAAGATGATTCAACTCTCTATTGGGGAAGCCCTTTTTTAGATTGCGCTGGGGAAATGGCTCCACTGGGGGTATCTTGTATTCCACCGGGGAACATTCTTATACTCTGTCGAGGAATATTAAGACTGCCAGGGATACTCCTACGCTTGTCGGGGAATATCTTTATACTCCGCTAGGAAATATTAAGACCTTCTGGGAATACCAAGCCTTTTGGGGGAGAGTATTGCTGATTCCTTCGTAGTTGCAAGTCTCAGTGGGGAGAGCTACCATTACTGTCTTACTCTGCGGAGAGTGGAGGTATCTTAGCCATATTCTTTAGCTGAACTTACCTTGGTACCTTGGTGGATAGAGCAACTGTACAGCTTGGACACTTCTTATTGCCCCTGTTTCTGCGGGAGAAGAAGGCCTATGAGGTGCTTGATAACTGCCGATTGACAAATCTTCTTCTGGTAGGCAAGTGACGAGATGACGGGACATAGTCGTACGTTTTGATCCCTAATTTTTGCCTGGACCGCCCTTTCGGGTTTTCAGTCCATCAGGATACCCTTTTTTGCCCAAGCCGCCTTTTCAGGTTTTCGACTTGCCGGCTGTATAGATTTTTTCATTTTCATCCCTCATTTTTTTTTGCCCGAACCCTTTTGGTTCGCCGGAAAGCCCTTATTTTTGCCTAGGCCAGTCGACCTAGCGGGTCTTTGATTATGCATAGTACTTTTTTTTACTATGTCCATGCTCTCAGGATGTAGGGAGGTGTCACTGTCGGTAGTATTGTGTTGCCATACCACCAGAAGATGTTTGATCATGCAAGATTCGCTGCTGGAATTCATGTCCAATGCCCCAAGTGACTCAGGCGGAGATTTGCCCCTGGCTTTTTGGCGTCTTGAGAGATTCCTTGAATCTTGACTTGACTGCCCCAGATGATGGAAAATGATCATGTCTGCCCCTTGGTTGGAAGTGTTTTTTCCACTTGAGGTGACTCTTTTTATTGAAAAGGTTTTTTGTTCACTAGATATTCGTCGTGCAAATTTCTCTGCTGTTGAACAAATAGTCATATGCACACAATGTTATTTTAAGAATGCAAAGCTTATGTCTGTCTTGAAGTTTTTGAAAATGCATTTTTCAGTAAAGCAGGCAAATTTTGTAAAATGTGATGTCAACTCAGGATGTACAGCAAGCCCTACAGGAGTCAGGATACCTTTGTAACAGTATGCTTTCGAACTAACCCATGCTTCAGCTATGACTTTTTAAGGGTTATAACGTGGCCTGGTTCACAGTTTAAGAAACAAAGGATAAAGGCTCAAATTTTATTTATACCCACCCGTTCTTCGTGATGTTCTTCGATCCTAAACTCAACTAATTGTGCATTAGATCTTGTTTGAGTCTTTGCTCTGATATTCCGATGATGGTTCGGATATTGACAATTTATTTTGAACAGGCAGTCATTTTGTTGAGAGTCTGTAGGACTTCTTTCTTTTTGATTTTATTATCCCTGTCTTTTTGCCTGAACTGTTTCTTTTGTGATTACAGTCAGCGGGATGCCCCAGTTTTTTTGTAAGTCTCCTTCATAGGTTTTGACTTATTGGCCTTTTATTTTGAGAGATAATGATTACCTGTCCTTACGATTATACAGAACCATCACCGTCTTTTGTTTCAGAAGGACTTCTTTGGTGCCATTCATTGTGCACCTGGATCAGCTGAGAAAACTATCCTGCCCCAGGTTATAATTAAGGGTTTTAATTTGTGAAAAGAAAAACTCCAACTTCTTTGGCTCGAAGGGGCTGACGAGGGATTATCTTCCTTATAACTCCACTGTTTAGGATTTGAAACAATGCATGTACTTCATCAACGGGGTCTGTTCAAAAGCATACTGTAAAGATCGTGGTATCGTTTTCGTCATCCTCCCTCAAAAGGCTTAGAATTTTTTAATCGAGAGTTTGAACATCACAAAAAGGAAATATGAAGCAATTTTAAGCATAATGAAAACAATTAATTCAAAACAGACACGTGTAATGCATTAATGAAATAAAAGAGTTTGACATGATAATTGTTTGAATAAGCAAAGAAAAAATACAACTTCAGAATTCAAATGAACAAAAGTGCTTTCAATCCTAGCCATGTTTTGGCAAGGGAGCAGTGATCACATTGGGAGTCTCAGGAGGCTCGAATTCGATCTCCTTAGCGTCAATCATATTCTGAATCTTGTATTTCAGCGCCCAACAATCGTTAGTATCGTGCCCCGGGCTACCGGAATGATAAGCACACCTTGCATCTGGGTTGTAGTTAGGAGAATAAGTCTTAGGGTTCGGAGGAGGGTTTATCACTGTAATCAGATTCATCTTCAACATGTGATGCAATGCTTGTGACAATGGCATGTTGATGTTGGTGAACTGTCTTTTAGGCGCGTCTGGCCTTCGTTGATTTCCCTTTTGCTGTTGTCAGTGTGACGCAGAACCAGAGATTAAGACTGCCCCTACGTGTTGGTCACGACGACTCTTTTGACTGTACACAACATTGGACTCTTTCTTCCCACTGTAAGGCTTTTTCTGAGCATCAGAAGGTGTAGCTTATTGAATCTTCCCACTTTTGATGCCAGCTTCAATTCTATCCCCAGTCAAGATAAGGTCTGTAAACCCGGCTGAAGAGTTTCCAATCAGATGATTAAAGAATGGACCAGACAGGGTCCCCAGAAACATATCGACAAGTTCACGATCAACCAAAGGTGGTTTCACCCTTCCGGCAAGGTCTCTCCATTTCTGAGCATACTCTTTAAATCCCTCACCCGTCCCTATTGACATACCCTGGAGTTGGGTACGCGTAGGAGCGAGGTAGGAATTATATTAATACTGCTTATAGAACGCAGTAGCCAAATCCTCCCAGCTACGGATACTGGCTCCATCCAGCTGATAGAACCACTCAAGCTGAGTCCCTGAGAGACTGTCTTGAAAGAAATGGATCCACAAGTTCTTGTCAGCAGTGTAAGGTTGGATCCTCCTCACATATGACCGGATGTGTAGCTTTGGACAGGAAGCTCCGTCATACTTGGCAAAGTCAGGCGCCTTAAACTTATGGGGAATCACCACCCCAGATGATAGACCCAGATCTCCGAAGTCCAGACCAGGCACCTTCTGTATTTCCACAGCGCTCAAACGGTCTTCCAGTTGTTTGTACTTATCCTCAGCAAGAGGATACTGTTCTTCATCATAGTCCGTCTCGTTGTCGGAGACTATAGGGCTAGGAACCCTCCTCTCTTGTGGACTGTCTTTCCCTCCAAATGAGGTGGTTAGATCAACTTCATTTTGCAGCCCGTTGCCAAACCTGCGTCCGGTGTTGAACATGACCGTCCTCTTCTTCTTCTTCTTCCTCTCTTTTAGAATCAAGGTCTTCAGGTCCTGCTGACCCTTAGCTAGGCTCATGACCAACTCTTGAAACTGGGCATTCTGGGCCTCGAGGGCCTTGATAGCTTGCTCAGTGGAAGGTTCAGTAGACATGATGATTGCTGAAATAAACAGCGAAGAAGATAAGAGACCTGTAATGGTACCTGTAATGCAATGATATGTATGATATATGTATGCAATATTTTCAAGGATCTCGTGGGGTAAACAAAGAAACTTGTTAGAATTTGAATTTTGCAGCTTGATTGAAGGAACTTCATGTTGCTGAGAGTCCTTCTTCAAGAGTCAGGCTCACCATATCGAGTGGGTCATAGCCCCTGACTCAAGTCATCATGTTTTGATCTGTAGATGACATTGGCTAGAGGGAAATAAATCCCCTTTTGCCCCTTTCTAGACATTTGGTTCATCCTGACCTGAATCACAGACCCTTGAGATCCTTGAAATGGTTAAGGAAATGTTAAGGCATGATGTTATGACGTGTATGCTATGCGTGAAGTGATGTAAGTAAACCCTGTAATGAGTCCAAATTATTGGATAAGGACTGTAAACAAAACCTGCAAGGAACTCATGCTGTTAGATAACAAGAATGTGCAAGTAGTTCAAGTTTGAAGGCACACAAGTCACACATAGAGCCCTTAGATTTTAGGCTAGCATGGAGTTTAGGTATTACCCTTTTGAAGTTAGTTGGCTCAAAACCTATCCTATAAATAATAACCGGGTTCTAAGGAGCTCAGTATCATTGGATTGTTTTCTATGTTCATTGTTTTGATTTAGCCATTTAACTGGCGACCAAAATATTCCAAGAAAACAACCCTCAATGAGTGTAGTATCGAGTATCTACCAACTTCGGACTGCACCAAAGTCGGTCATCTCACTACCCCTAAAAGGCCAGGATGGTCAAGTAAGGTTCTAAGGTCAGTTGATGCTTCACGACACCACACGGTGGCCCCGTACTCTCCTTGACTTGACTCAAGGGTTACCGGTACTCACCAAAGTGCCACATCAACGTAGCTACTGCTTCAACCATGCCGGTATACCCCGCACAGTTCCCTCACAATTTGTTGCTACTTCTAAAGGGTATCCCCAGATCCGGGTTAGGATCTATAAAACTCCGATACAAACCCACAAAATTTTAAAGCATACAAAGCATACAATTGAAAACACAAGTGATCTAATCCTAAGGTACACCTCACTTATTTAGGATGATTCCCCAGCAGAGTCGCCAGTTCTGTGATCGGTGGAAATAGAACTGACTGTTTTGGAATGCTGGTTCGCGTTTGTGTTTGTCTTTGCAAAATGTTGCGGTAAGCAAGAGTCGCCACCGTCTTTTATTTTATCCAACAAGGAAAAGACAAAAGCACAGAAAAATTCCTTTTCGAGATGTTTCTCAGGTTCGGGAGGTAGATTATAGAAAGGGAAGGTATTAGCACCCTTTCTATCAGTGGTTATCCACGGGCTCTTAGGTACTTGCTCACTGTGTTTTCAAAAGGTTTTTCTTGGCTTGCTTGCATATAAGGGAATCAGTTTAGGTCAAAATTTGGACCCATATCCATGTGCATTGAAGATTGAATATTTGATTGACAAATCAAATATTCTTGATTTTTCATGATTGAACAAATTGCCAAAATTGGATATTTTTGTATCTTTTAGCTTGTGCACGAATTGGCATTGTTTGGTCAGCATATTTGGATCACATTTGGTTCACAAATAGATTTAAGAATCAAATATTTTATTTTCTTATAATTTAAATTAATTAAATGAATTAATATGTATTAAAAATCCATTTAATTAATAAATTTAAGAAAATAAATCCAATTTAACTTGGTGGGTCGTGCATAGGTCATGGGTGAAGTTTCAAAAAGAGATTTGAGGCCCATTAGCAAAAAGAAGGTGTTTTGAGCAAAGTTGACTTTTGCAAATTCATGAAAATTGCCCAACTTCTCCAATGCATAACTTGCTCAATTTTGATCATATGACCATGTTCTTGGATATTTTGGAAAGCCCTTGAAGTCCTCTAACCAATGCTTTTGGTCCCATGTCGTTTGGATTTACCAATCTCAAGTTATGGCCTTTGACTCAAAGTGTACTTTTGTTGACTTTTGAAATTGACCTATAATGTAAAAACTTGTAACTTTTTGTGAGAGCATTTCTTGATCTAGGGGTGTGAAGATGGACTGTAGGAAATTTCATCCTCTTCAAAATGAGCTTTGGATGGAATTTTTCTGATGAACCATGAAAGAGTTATGCCCTGGTCAAAGTACAGTTGACTTTTCTACTGTCCAAAAATAGTAACTTTTGCATCTTGATGATTTTTGAGCTATTCTTGTGGGATCATGATCAAGACTTGATCAAATGATGATTGTGAACTCAAAAACAAGATATTGACCAAGAATTCTGACTTTTGACTGCAAAATGACCATTTTGCCCTTGCAGTTGACTGTAGATCAAATGGAGCTTTTGACTGTGCAAACTGGCACTGTGAGTCTTGAAACTTGGCATGTAGGTGCTTGAGAATGTATATAGGCCTATGAGACTTGATTGAACCATTGAGAACCCAAAATTCCTTGAAAGAACCAAAACCCTAATTTCAGCTGTCTACTGCTTAGGAGATGGTTTGACTGTCTAACTCTTGAGCAATCTTGAACCATTTGGAGATGATTCTTGACATATCTTGAGGAATATGGGAGGGAAAATTTTGGGGTACAACAGATGCTGTAGGCTTGATCTCTCCAATCATGTCGATTCTCCACATCGTGAATGGCCAAGGAGCTGTTAAGACATTGAGAGGAACTGGAGGTATATGTACCTTGTCAGCGTAGATTTGGCATTTGTGACAAGTACAGGAATGTTGATGACAATCAGCTTCCATGGTAGACCATTAGTAGCCTACCCATAGAATCTTCTTAGCCATCGTATGTCCGCTTGAGTGGGTGCCAAAGGTACCATTGTGCAGTTCATCCATGATCTGCTCAGCTTCAACCTTGTCCACACAACGGAGCAGAATGCAATCATGATTGCGCTTGTATAGGATACTATTGCTTAGGAAGAACTTGGCCGAGAACCTCCTTAAGAACTTTTTGTCGTTGACTGAAGCTCCTTCAGGGTATTCTTGTGCTTCGAGATACCTTTTGACGTCATAAAACCAAGGTCGGTCCATTACTTCTTCGGTATTAATCTCGTGACAATATGCAGGTTCGTCCATCCGTTCGATGGTGATTTAGGGAGCCTCATTATCCCAGTTAAGTTTAAACATGGAGGACATTGTAGCTAGCGCGTCTGCTAGCTGATTCTCTTCTCGCGGGAAGTGCTCGAAGGTAATCTGCTCGAAGTGTGGTAACAATGTCAGGACATGTTCTTTGTAAGGGATGAGGTTCGGATGTTTAGTATCCCACTCTCCTTTGATTTGACAAATAACCAAAGCTGAGTCCCAAAATACAAACAAAGATTTGATTCCCAAGTCAATTGCAGCCTTAAGACCAAAGATACAAGCTTCATACTCGGCCATGTTGTTGGTGCAGCTGAAGCAGAGTCTGGCGGTGAAAGGTATCTGGCATCCTTCTGGAGAAATTAGTACGGCACCGATACTGTTTCCAAGTGCGCTGGAGGCACCATCAAAGTACAGGGTCCATCGGGATCCTTGTTCAGGTCCGTCATACGGTCTGTTCTCTTCAATGTTGCTCAAAGTCATGATATCCTCGTCGGGGAAGTCGAATTTCATGGATTGGTAATTTTCGACAGCTTGATGAGCCAGATGATCGGCTAACACACTCCCCTTTATAGCTTTTTGGGCCGTGTACTGTATATCATACTCTGTGAGAATCATCTGCCATCTAGCGATTCTTCCGGATAGAGCAGGCTTCTCGAAGATGTACTTGATCGGATCCATCTTAGAGATCAGTAAAGTGGTATGTGTCAACATATACTGCATTAGCCGGCGAGCAACCCATAACAAAGTGCAGCAAGTTTTCTCAAGCAGTGAGTAGCGAGTCTCACAGTCGGTAAAATTTTTGCTAAGGTAATAAATGGCATGCTCTTTTCGGCCAAACTCGTCATGTTGGCCCAGTACGCACCCCATTGAATTCTCCAGAACAGTCAGATACATGATTAACGATATTCCTTCGACGGGTGGCATCAAGATAGGAGGTTCCAGCAAATACTCCTTGATTTTATCGAAAGCAACTTGACAGTCATCATTCCATTTAACCACCTGATCTTTCTTCAACAGCTTGAAGATTGGTTCACAGGTAGTTGTTAGGTGAGAAATGAACCTTGCAATGTAGTTTAGGCGTCCCAAGAAACCTCTGACCTCCTTCTCAGTGCGATGGGCAGGCATTTCTTGTATAGCTTTGACTTTGGCAGGATCAACCTCGATGCCTTTGTTATTGACGATGAATCCCAAAAGTTTACCAGACCTGACTCCGAAAGTGCACTTGTTAGGGTTCAGTCTGAGCTTGTACTCTTTCAATCTGACAAACAACTTTTGCAGATGGTCGAGGTGTTCTTCTTCAGTTTGTGAACAGGCTATCATGTCTTCTACGTAGACTTCTATCTCATGATGTATCATATCATGAGACAAAGCCACCATGGCGCATTGATAGGTTGCCCCGACATTCTTCAGTCCGAATGGCATCACTTTATAACAGAACGTACCCCACTGTGTAACAAAAGTAGTTTTCTCCATGTCTTCAGGGGCCATTTTGATCTGGTTGTACCCTGAAAATCCATCCATGAAATAAAATACCTTGTTATGAGCTGTATTGTCAACCAAGATGTCAATGTGTGGCAGTGAAAAATCATCTTTAGGGCTAGCCCTGTTTAAGTCTCTGTAATCCACGCACATTCTCACTTTTTCGTCCTTCTTAGGCACGGGCACAATGTTAGCAACCCACTGTGGATAGGAAGTAACAGCAAGAAACCCAGCATTGAACTGCTTCATCACCTCGGCTTTGATCTTTTCATACATGTCGGGCCTCATGCGGTGAACTTTCTGTTTAATTGGTGGACAGTCTTCTCTTGTAGGGAGACGTTGAACCACAATATTTATATCCAGTCCCGGCATGTCTTCGTAGGACCAGGCGAAGATCTCAACATATTCATTCAACGGCTGAACTAAGAGCTCCTTGACATTTGGCTCTAGGTTGGTACCCACTTTAACTTCTTTTCTGTCTTCCTCTGTTCCCAAGTTGATAGTCTCTAACAACTCCTCGTGAGGTATAATAGCCCTTTCTTCCTGTTGCAACAGTCTAGCCAACTCTCCAGGTACTTCATAGTCTTCATCATCTTCGTATTCGCCATGATTGACCAGATCTTCAGAGTCACTGAAGGCTATAGCAGAATTGTTACCCATGGAATCCGGAGTGGATGGGTATCTGCATTTTGTGAGCGTGGGTGTATGTAAGGGATAGCCACCTTTAAACAAATAAAATGTAAAAAGGAAGACAATGAACACAAAAGTTTATATATGAAAACGTCCATGATTCATTAAAATGGCATATGAAGATGAAAAATCAAACCCTTACAAATGGACCTATGTACCTCGGGTAAGGCACAAGGTTAAAAGTGTACGAATTGTTTAGGAATTATTACAAACCAACAGAAAATGTTCGAAAGATAAATTACTGATTGATAAAAGTAATGGGAACAAAATCCTTTGCCTTCCAATTGCATAGTCCTCCTTCAACGGTCGGGAAAATCCAATCTTCAAAGTTGCTCTCATCTTCACGATCCTCCAAAGCATGAACTCCATGATGGGTGATCTTCAATGGTGGCCCTCTAGTCCGGGAGCGGCGCACAACCTTTTGAGCAGAAGCAGTGAAACCCAAGCCTAATTTATCTGTCTTGTAAGGAAAATCTGGTAGTTGACCCCATATTGTGCTTCCTCCTTCCTCAATCATAGCCTTCGCATCTTTAAGGGATGACATCCGGGACACAGGTTTGGTAATGATGGGTACAGAAGGCACTGCTGCAATTTCCTGAGCTACCTCCTCAAAATGCTGAAAGGGGGTTTCGATGAATTCACCATCCAATTCCACATAGCGGAAAGATATAAGATGGCTTATCATGTATTCCTCTTCACCGTGAACTGTCACAATTTTCCCCTGGACAAGGTACTTAAGCTTCTGATGCAGAGTAGATGTAACGGCTCCCACATGATGAATCCAGGGTCTCCCCAACAAGCAAGAGTAGGAGGGATGGATATCCATGACATAGAATGTTGAATTGAAGGTTTCAGTACCCACTTTAATCGGGATGTCCACCTCCCCGTGGACCATCCGTTTAGAACCATCAAAGGCTCTGACAATGATGTTACTGGGCTTCAAAATTATACCTTTACAATCTAGTCTATCCAATGCTTTCTTTGGTAAGACATTTAAAGACGACCCGGTATCAACCAGAACATGAGCTAAAGTAGTCCCTCTGTATTCCACCGAGACATGCAGCGCGTCATTATGCTTTCTCCCCTTAAATGTTAAATCGGCATCGGAGAAGCCAAGATCGTTGTCGGCTGTCAGGCTGGCTACACACTCCTAGAACTGGTCCGCGGAGGTTTCCTGAGGCACATGGGCCGTCTTCAAGAATTTGATCAAAGCTTAGGCATGAGCTTCGGAACAAAGCAACAGGGCCAGCATAGATATTTTTGAAGGGGTTTTCCCCAGTTGTTCTACGACATCATAGTCACTTTTCTTAATTATTTTTAAAATCTCCTCCATTTCCTTTTGAGTGGTCTCGGGGATGACCAAAGGCTGAGCCCTCATCCTGACAGGCGCTTCTTGGATCCCCTTACCTTTATCAGCAGCAATAGCAGAGGGTTCAACTATGGGAGTAACAATTTCTTCAGTCACTGGAGTTCGCACGGATATGTTGACCGGCACAGGAGTAACCTTAGGAGCATTTGAGGGTCCGAAGATTGCCCTTGGAGGAGCAATCTCCGGAGACAAAATTCTTCCGCTGCGGGTGATTTTACTCGTCCCAGCAATATTTCCTATGTCAGGAGTCTCTTCATCAGAATTTTCTTCAACTGATTCGATCTGCTTAACACCGTGGTAGAAGATCTCTCCTCCATAATTCCACGGTATTGTTTTGTTGGACTTGTATGGGATAGGCCCCGGCATAGTTATCTTCAGAGGTACAATCTTTGGATCAGATGTAATCTTAACAGGTCTTTTGGAGACCTTGGAAAGATTGGCGGAAATGGTAATTATAGCAACATCTTTGATAGGAGTTAGAGTAACAGGAGTTTTCTCAAAGAGGATTTCTTGATTATCCATTAGACGTTGGATGCCTAACTTCAACAACGGGCAGTCGGATTGTAAGGACGAACAAAGGTAACAATCTTTTTCACAGCCCGGGAAAATCCCGACTTTCAACAAATTCATCTTGATTATTGGTAATGGAGTCATTAAGTCATCAACAGTAGCAACATAAAGATCTTCTACAACAGCATGGACATTGTGACCATGTTTTGGCATTGGGGCAGAGATCACATTAGGTTTTTCGGGGGCGTAGAATTCCACTTCCTTAGCATCTATCAAGTCTTGGATCTTATTCTTGAGGGCTCAACAATTGTTGGTGTCGTGCCCCACGCTATCTGAATGATAGGCACACTTGGCGTTGGCATGGTAAAAAGGAGAAGTTGTATTCGGATTTTGAGGTGCCTCTCTCAAGGTTGTAAGGTTTAACTTCAAGAGATGGGGGAGAACCTGAGTAGGCGTCATGTTTATTTTGGTGAACTGCCTAGCAGGCCTTTCCGCTTTTTGTTGGTTGGTTCTGGGTTGATTGCTTCTAGGCTGATCAGCTGCAGTCTTTTGAATCATTACGGCCCCCACCGCTGGCCGGCGCTCAACTCTTCTTCGACCTCTTTGAGAGTAAACGGCTGAGACTTCTTTCTTGGCAGGAAAGGTCTTCTTGATAGCAGCGGAAGCAGATGCATCCTTTTGAATTTTACCGCTCTTGATTCTAGCTTCAACTCTTTCACCAGTCAGAATTTACTCGGTGAACCCCACAGACGAACTCCCGATCAAGTGATTAAAGAATGGACCCGACAGGGTCCCTAAAAATATATCCACAAGCTCTCTCTTAGACAATGGTGGCTGCACCCTTCCAGCCAAGTCCCTCCATTTCTGGGCATACTCCTTAAAGCCTTCATTGGAGACCATACCCATACTCTATAATTGAGTACGGGTAGGGGCTAAGTCCGTATTATATTGATATTGTCTGTATAAGGCAGCTGCCAAATCCTCCCAATTATGCACATCAGATCTCTCAAGCTGGTAGAACCAATCTAATTGCATACCCGACAAACTATCTTGAAAAAAGTGGACCCACAGATCCTTATCAGAAGAATGAGGTTGGATTTTTCTGACGTAAGACCGTAGGTGCATCTTTGGACAAGACAAACCATCGTATTTAGCAAATATAGGCACCTTGAATTTAGGGGGAATCACAATCCCAGCCACCAACCCTAGCTCCTCGAAATCTAGCCCAGGCACTCTTTGCACCTCCATAGTTGCCAGACGCTCTTCCAGATTCTTGTACTTGTCGTCTGTAGGAGGTTACTTCTGCTCAGAGTAGTCTTCATCCTCTTCTTCTTCTTCTTCTTCTTCTTTCTCAGCCTCGGAGGGCACTGCAGCTCCCTTTCCCTTTCCTACCCCTTCATCAGATGTTGAGGGGAAATCCAGGACCCTTCTAGCTTGGTTCTCAAATCTTCTTCCCATAGTAGCCACACCAACTCTTTTCTTTTTTCTTTTTCTCCTTTTCCTTTTCCTTTTCCTTTTCCTTTTCCAGCAGTGCTTTAAGATCCTCCTGACCCTTTGCCAAGGTCATGAGTAGTTGTTGGAACTGTGAATTCTGCGCTTGTAGGTCTTTGACCGTCTGCTCTATATCCATCTTGCTGAAATAAATAGCAGAGAGATAAGGAAACCTGGTGTGAAGACCTGTTTATGCATATGATGAATGATATGTATTCATGTAATGCATTCAAGGATTCAGAAATTCAAATTTGTTGTAAATAAAAAGAACACATGTCATATTAATAAAGATATAATTTGTTAGTACATAAATGCCCCATGGGAAAAATAATACAAAATTCTAAGGTAAAAAGACGTTGCGCATCCTCTTCGGTGTGATGTAGGTGTTGAGAGTTTGCTCTTCATAGAGTTGACGAGTTAGTTCCAAAACCTTCTTCTCACCGGCGTAGAATTGGGCTTCAAAAGTATTGCGTTCTCCCTTAATCTGTATCCAACTCCTTTGTAAATCTTCAAGTGATGTTGGCATGTCAGGATGTAAGAGGGTGTATGGAACCTCTCCTTCCATAACAGGCTCTTTGATCAACGGGAGAATGTAAGGGTAAGGCATCATAAGACTCTGGGCGCGGGTTCGTACCCACTTGAGGTAAGGCTCAAGGGGGATGGAATTCTTGTGTCCCAGTGTCTTACTGTCTACCTTGTTGAGCATCCTCCAAGCTCGGATAAACCTTTGTCGAAGTCCTTGAGCGTCGTTGTCGAAGTCAAAAACCAAGTCTAGAATCAGCATGTCATGTGGGCCATCCCTTCGGGCATACCCAAATTGTCTCAGAGCCAAGCAGGGGTTGTAGGTAATGCCTCCCCTAATTCCAAGTAATGGGACATTAGGGAATTCCCCACAACGATCAATGATGATGACATTTTCTCTGGACCGAGAACACCAATGAACATCAAAATGTGTAAGAGTCATCAACCGTTGTGGCCACCTCAAGCCTTGCTAATTCTTCAAGACTGATTGGGGAAGGTGAGAAATAAACCACCTTGCTAGAAAAGGAGTACAACACATGAGAACACCTCTTTTCCTCATTGTTCGTGTGTGAAATGAGTGTAGGATGTCCCCAAGAAATGTAGGTACAAGATTCCGAGATATGAAAATCTTGACAACATTCACATCTATAAGCTGGTCAGGGTTTGGGAACAAGACCAATCCATAGATGAGAAGTGCTACAATCTCCTCAAAAGCTTGCAGATCTAGAGAATTCCAGCAGTCTTGTGCCTTCTCAAACATAAACTTTGCCAAGAAACCCTTGACACCACTTCTAGTTTCCCAATGACCCTTGATATCCGATGTTTGCAAGTGTAAGGCTTGAGCAACATCTTCAGGCTTTGGCTCTCTTTTCGTATCATTGTAGGGTAGTTGATGGAGAATAGGAATCCTCAGGAGTTGAGAAAATTCCTCCAAAGTAGGCACTAGTTGGTAATCAGGAAATGTGAAGCAGTGGTGTAGGGGGTCAAAGAACTGAAAGAGAACTTTCACCATGTCTTCTTCTATGTTGGAGTTGACCAAGTTGAGAAGTCTACCATGTCTTTCAGTGAAGGGAGAATTCTTTGGAATCTTGGAAGCAAGCTCCTAGAGTAGAGGAGGGATTCTCACAAGGTTGACCTGAATTGTTTCCTGCGGGGTGATTCCATAACCTACAAAACAGGAACAAAGATGAAGATCCAAACCCTTAGAATAGTTAGTGGATGCATATGATGCTTCATTATGTTTATGATGTATGCACAAGTATATGTACAAACAAGTCACACAAGTTCCTAGTTTCAGGCTTGCATGGGTTTCATAGGTAAGTACCCTCTTGAAGTCTAGTTGGCTCAACCTGTCCTATAGTAATCGGGTTCTAAGGAGCTCAATATCACTGGATTATTTTCTGTGTTCATTGTTTCAGTTTAGACACTTTACTGGCGACCGAAATATTCTAAGAAAATAACCCTCAATGAGTGTAGTATCGAGTATCTACCAACTTCGGACTGCACCAAAGCCGGTCATCTCACTACCCCTAATAAGGCCAAGATGGTCAAGTAAAGGTTCTAAAAGTCCATTAGTGCTTCATGACATCACTCAGCGGCCCCGTATTCTCTTTGATTGACTCAAAGGCTACCGGTACCCATAAATATGTCACACTAATATAGCTATTGCTTCAACCATGTCGATATACCCCGCACAGTTTCCACAACGTATTGCTATTTACCTATGAATGTTTCCCAAATCCGGGTAGAGGATTTCAAACCCAAACAATAGAACCAAGTGTAAAGCAATCAAAGCAAATAAGGTAAGCATGTAAATGTGATCTAAACCCTAAGGTAACCCCACTTTTATATTTTTTCCCCAGCAGAGTTGCCAGTTCTGTGATGCGGTGGGAGAACTGACTTGAGGTTTTGTGTTTGTGTTCGCAAATGTTTCGGTTTAGCAAGAGTCGCCACCGAATTTTTATTTATCCAAAGGAAAGGTCAAAAAGCACAGGAAAGACCTTTGAGATGTTTTCTTGGGTTCGGGGGGTAGATTATGAAAAGGGAAGGTGCTAGCACCCTTTTCATCCATGGTTTTCAATGGGCTCTTAGTTACTTGTTTAGATCACTTGCTTTTCAATTGTTTGAAATGGTGCTTTGTGCGTGGTTTTGAAAATGTTTTGAAAAGAGGCCTTTGTTGTGGCAACCTTTGTAATGATTCTTGTTTGAATGTATACAAAGGTGTATTGTCTTTTGAAAAATGTTTCAATGTTTGAAAATTTGTTTTGGGAAATGTTTTGAAATTGTGTTGTGATGTGTTTTGAAAATAGCAAGGATGTTTGCAAGTTTGATCAAGTAACTAAGAGCATCTACCCTATCTACTCAAAGATCTTTCCTACACATTTTTAACCCTTTTATATTGTTGTTTTACCATTGTATTTGGTAAACAACCTTGTATTTGGATGTTAAACGGGACAGGCGCGGGTCATCGTATTGACCATGATAGCAATTGTGCTAAGTATCTTTAGCAATTTTTTGTTTGAGGGACTAGATCATTTTGTATAGGCAACCAAGATAGCGTCATCGAGGGACTATGATCTTTTGTTTTGTTTTTGTTTTTCCAAGATACTCAACATGCATACCATGGCCATTTTAAAGGCAACAAGTGGATGAAACCCTAGGGGTGCATGTGTGTATTGTGTTGTCAATTTACATGCTTTTATGTCTTGTATTAGGTATAGCTATTTGTTTTGATTTTGGATATTGCATACAAACCCTAATCTCTATCATGGCATATTTGAAAGCAATAAATGCGTAAAAGTAATCTAAGCTATTACACATTGATATGGGGAGGGGGATATAATTTTGAATAGGGGATTATTTGCAAGAAATTAAAACCCTAAGATTATTACAACCAAGTTGAATTCATTGTTCAAATAATAAATAAGCAAATATTTAAATGAACAATTAAATAAATATGCAATATATTATAAATATGCAAAAATGTTTTTTTGTATTATTTTTATGTATGTAAAAATAAAATATTTAATGTATAAAAAATATATAAAATATTATTTTTATTAAGGGTGGAAACCCTAATTTGTTTTAAGAAAGTATATATATATTATGTTATTTATGTACAATAAAATAAATAAAAATATATACAAATGTTAAAAAATAAAAATAATGAGAAAAATATTATTTAAGTATACAAATAATAAAAATAAAAAAAATAATATTTTTTTTGTATTATTTACAAGTTTTTATTAAAGAAAATAAAAGTGTATTATAAAAGTAATTATTTCTATGTTAAAAAAATAATAATAAAATAAAATATGAAAATTTATGAAACTACTTTTGATAATTTTTTATGTTTAGAAAAATAAAATAAAGTCAGAAACTAAAAAAATAAATGAAAAAATATGAAAATAAATTAAATGGGCCAAGGGGGTGTGAGAAGCAAGTCAGAGGGTGTCAAAAGCAAGGAAATGCCAAGGCCCAACCCAGATCCAGCTTCGTCTTCAATCTTTGAACAAAAAAAGCGCGCGCGGTGTACAAATCTGGAAATCTTGCATACGTGCTCTAAAGCAAAAACTCACAACACAAAAGTTATAGCATTTTCCAACACGATTCCAACCATGTAAAGAAATTAATCTAACTCTCAAAGACCAGAGAGAATTTCTCTGGCCCTAATTTCTAACCTAACTTTTTCAGAAAGTTCATCAATCAAATTCTCTCAACACAGTGTTTCCAGTGATTTCTGGTAAACAACCGCTAGTCTTCCAAACTATCGAATAAACTTACTGACTGTTATTCAATTTCTCTGGTAACTCACAGGATCGACTAGATTGATCCTAGGATTCCTTGGTCATTAGGGTAACTCTCATGATCGAACAGATATTCATGGTTGGTAGTTGAGTGTTGTGTAGGTGTTTGACTTATTTCGATTTCTCTCTCAAAGATCTAAAGGTATAATCAAAATATATGTGCGCGAAACTAAATTGCATGAATAAATGTTAATTGTAAAGACACGTAAAATGGCATAAAAGGCAAGTAAATGGCTTCGAATTATAAAAACAGTTAATGTAAAAGATGCTCTGGAACGTAAAAGATTCGAAATATGAAGAAAGCGTTTAATGCAAGAAATCTGTAAATGACTTTAAGTAAAAATAGGCTTTCGAAAGACAAAACTTGAAGATAAAGGCATGAAAAGTATGACAGTTTTCTGAAATGTAAAGTGTTTGAAATGTAAAGAAAGCATTAAAATGTAAGGCTTCAATGAAAAGATTTCGAAATAAAAAGACTTTAAATGAGAAAACTTGTAAATGGTATTTGGCAGAAAGATAAAGGAAAGTGCTGGAAATGATAAAAGGTTTTCATTAAAACATAAACATGTGGTGCTATCATACGTACATTGCTCTTGCATTCGTTTCCCTAGCCATGTGGTAATTTGAATGTTTACTGAGTATTTAGTACAATAGATATGACACACGAAATCCTAATACTAAGACTTCTATTTATACTACTTCGACCATAACGGTCTTGCTATAAGATTATGCCACGTTCAGAACATGCAGAACAATGTCTCTCTTGTTTCCACGTGTCTCCAAATGCTCTAGCACATAAATTTCAAACTTCGAATGTCCCGCTTGCATTTGAATTTCAAATGTTTTGGTACTTCTCCGCTTCGAACGCACTTCTCAGACACAGCCTGGTTGTCATTTCGAGACTTCTTTAGATACGTTCCCACAATTGCCACTCGAAGCTCCAAGCTTTGATATGCTTATTTGAAACATTGCTTCTGCTACTTCGAAACATGACGCTTTGTTTCATTTCGATCGAAACGTTCAACTTACTTGGCTTTTAATAATATTATCAAAATCTTCAGCCAACAAAATGCCCCTTTAAAATATGTATTTCGATCTCTCTGAGAAATACCTATTTTAAACATCTACACAAGATTTTGATGCGACCTTCGAATCATCGTAACATTTAATGCATTTGACTCCAGTCACGTCAATCATAGCACTTTTTGGATTCCTTAACCGCCTGGAGCCACTTCACAGTATGGTGCAGTTACAAACAATGATTATCTTTAATCACGCCTATTTCCCATGTTAACTTTACGCCACCTCTTCATCAAACCAACCCATGATTTCCACGTATCACACCCTTATTCAGTGGATGCTTAAACTTCCACATTATAAAACATCATCAACTTAGTCTTTTTCTTTTCTTTCCATATTCTGAATCTTTTATCCTTCTTCTCTCGCCAAAAAACCCTAAGCTTTCAACATCCTTCAAAAATGTCTTCTTCTACTTCATCCCAACTCAAAAAGGTTTCCAAGAAGAAAGGAAAGACCGCAGGAACTTCAATGGAAAGTAAGGTTATTACTCACCAAGGTCAATCCGTTCTTGCTCCCCAGATGATCTCAAAGGAAAAAGAAATGCTTTATGCATCACAGGTACTCATTCCTACCACCGTTGCTGGTAAGAGGTTAGCCTTAATGGGCCCTCTTACGGTTTTTGAAATATTAAAAGATACCAGGACAATTTTCCCAGTTTGCTATAGTTTCAAACCTATGTTTAGCAAAATGGACGCCCTTAAGGCAATAGAATCTTCTGGCTCAAACACCATAGAAAATCCAACTGTTCCTCCTAAGGACCCTTTTGTATTAGACTATGTAAAAAGTAATTTTAAACCGTTTCGATCTTGCCCCACCTCCGATACTGCTTATCAAAACTGGTTCAAGAAGGTAGAAGCTAAGAAATCCCAGCAATGGGAAGAATTAGGTATCTACAACCTGATTAAGCTGTCGAAGCCTGGTTTCACCTACAGCCACCCTTTGTTATTCGCGTCCCTCTATTTCTGGGACAGTACCTATAATACTTTCCATCTCCCTGGTGGAATGATTACCCCTACCTTCTTCGACATAGCGGCCATCACTGGGCTATCGCTAGTAGGAGAAACATATATACCTGACAACGAAGAACATTCAAGTATAATCGACTTCGAAGTCAAACTAGCAAGTTTTTCCAAGTTTATCAGTCACTACAATGCTGAGGGAGACAGTGTGTCTGATGTAGAACACATTGCTTTCCTAACCCTATGGCTGTCAAGATACGTCTTCTGCAGTAGATCCCTACAGGTAGCCAGTAGGTTTATTCCTCTAGCTAGGGATTTGCATGAAAATCGAAGAGTGTGCTTAAGTGAACTGCTCTTAGTTGACCTTTATGAAAGCCTAAGGTCAGCTGTTTCGAGCCTAAAATCTCATACCTCCAAAAATATCCTGTTGGCTGGCCCTTTTTGGTTACTTCAGCTATGGCTAAATGCCATGTTCGAACCCTCCTTGTCAACTGCCAACACCATTGATGAACAAGACCCTGAGATAACTGATAGAATAGTCGAAGGCACTAGGCTGCGAAGATTAACTCCAAATGACGATAAAGATGACTTCAAAGTCCTATTCTCGAAGTACATCATGATATTCTCCAAAAGGCATAAGTTCGAAGAGAGCATGGCGCCTTTTGCTTCGAGAACTCATGGACCTTCCTGGTTCACCATGGCTCTCTCAGAAGCTGTCAAGAGCAAGGAGATTCAGGATGTATGGAGAGCTTTTTTGATGCCTAGACTCATTTCTTCAAGAATAACTCCTGCCAAGAATCAGATTTTTCTTTTCGCTTACCAGCCAAATTTTGTTTCGAGACAGTTTGGCTTATGCCAACTAATTCCTGAACCCTTATTTCAAACTGAGAGTGCCATTACCTCTGGGCGAACTTTCAAGGCACGGGAAGCCAAAATACAGCAAGAACAATACCAAGGCTTTGCCCAGTTTGAGCTAATATCCTTCGAACCTACTCATCTCACAGCTAAGGGGTTTCTGGAATGGTGGACCAAGTTTTATCAAACTTATATGTTCGATACACTTACAATTCAACAGAAACTAATTGATGCCTTCGATGTGCAGGTACCAGCCAAGAAAGGTATGTTTACTCATGCCAAAGAGATTAAAGCTTTTCAAAATTATTTTGAAACTACTTATGACCCCACGTGCTTGGAATCCACTGTGCATCAAGCGGCTGAGACCTTGAAGGAAAAATTCAAACAAAAAGTTTCTAAGTTAAAACTTCCTTCAGGGTTATCACCTGAGGATAGGTATAGGTTGGCATTCGAAATGCATCCACCTAAATTTCCCAGATTACCTACCTCAGAACTGGCTCTGGCTTGGTTTCCCCCATACCCTTGGTGGTTCACTTGCAAAGAGATGTTCAAACATCTTCAAAGGAAACCAAAGCCATCTGAGACTGTGACATGGGCTCGACACTGGCTTCATGATTTCCCAAGACACCTTCGATACGACCTTTCTGCCATGTCAATTAAATCTGATCAAGGCACAGGTGCGAATGCTTGGGAAAATCCCAAACGTTTTTTATTTTCCATATCTTTAACCTTTGCTTTAATTGTTTCGATTTTCAGCCATCAGGATAAAGACAGCCGCCTCAAAGTCGAAAGAAGGGAGCGCCTCTCAAGCCTCTATCGAAACTACTGACAAAGTGACTCCACTTGAAACAACAACCATTGCTGCAACCACAACAACAACAACAATACCAACAACAACCAGTGTTCCAAATCCAACGGTAATCACTTAGCCTTGATGTTTCGAATTCACTCATGTTTTATGGTTTGCATCTAACTCTTTGTTTAAATCTTTTCAGACCAACAAACTTCCTCCTACTACTCCCAAGAAAAGAAAATCCAACACCACTGGGGAAGACCCCAGGGCTGGAGGAAATTTACCAACTGCTTCGAAGAAGAAGCAGAAGAAGGACATTTCGAAAAGTACCGTTCCAACTAGTGTCTCTGAACTCGATTCCAGGGATGCTGCTCCCTCACCCAAATCTAAAATTCCACCTTCGACCTCCAACGTAATGTTGGAACGCATAGCTAGTAACCTCTCCTCCGAGAGTCCACAAGTAAATTGAACTTTAAATCTCTTTGAAAATAACAATTGCTTATTACCTTGGTGCATGTTTTAACATTCTTTTGCTCCTTGCAGAACATCTTGAATCCAACTTCCACTACTTCGAACTCACCATCCAAAGCTGCTGCTCCACTCAACTCCTCTCCTCAAGGAGATTCCAGCAACCTTGTACAGAACAAAGGTTCGTCCAATATGGCGATTCTGGCTGGAACTTCTGAACAGCAGGATGATCAAGGCACCTCTATTCCTCTGAAAGAGACAAACAAAATACCACTTCAAACATCTGCAGAGGATTTGCCAAGAGCTTATCTTCAAAAGTCCCCTCTTGAAACTCTTCAAGAGGACCCAAAGGACACTCAAACTGAAGGAGAGAAAGCTGATTCTGGACAAAGAGAGGAAGAATCTGTAGACGAAGAGTCTGAGGAGGAGGATGCTAATGATGGTTCGACTGCTGGGACGGAGTCCAATGCAAATAGCAGTGAAAAGGAAGACATCGAAGTGGTGGACTTGGATGATGATGAAGAAGATCACGAGCACGAAACAAATGAAGGGGATGGTGATGCAACCAACAAACCCATGGAGGTTGAAATGGACGTGACTCCCCTACGTGTGGAACTCCCTCAATCCTCTTTGTCTCGAATGACTAACGAGGAGCTTGCAATCCTGAGACGAAATGACCCTATTGGGTACATGAAGGCAAAGCTGGCTCAAAGGGACGTCCCACTTGCTAAGGCTGGCACCAGTTCGACTAGTTATCCTCTTCCCACAGATGAAAGAATTGTACTTCTTAATAAGATCAGGAAAACAATTCTCAATGTGGATATATTCGAAGTGCTCAAACAAGATAGTACTGCTTGCTATACTATGAAGGAGTTGCTTACAAAGGTCAATCTTGCTACCTGCTCCTTGCCAGTTAGTACTCTCTTGTTTGATCTTCAGGCTTTGCTGGAAAACTTAACTGGTTACCTTCTCCAAGACGAATCTGCTGCCAAGAAGGTTCAAGAAAAACGCATTGCAATGGATGCTGCTTATGAACAAGCTTCGAAACTCTCTCAAGAAGCTGAGGATCAAGCTATGCATCTAAAGCAGGCGAAAACTGATTATGAGGCTCGAGCTGAGTCCATACTTCTTTGGGAAAGGCAGATTCTGGAACTTCAACAGAAGGTTAAGGAGGCTAAAGAACAGCAAATGGCCTTCGAAACCAATACTGCTGGTAACCAATTCGAAGAGCTTCTCAACCAGGGGCTTGTAGAAATGGAAACTGCAGAACAACTTAAAGGAGAAGTGGCAACCTTGGAAGGAGCCAGGCGTTTCACTCAGCAGAGACTTGAATCATTTCGAAGCACTTTCAACAGATTGAAAAATAATTCTTATTTCTAAATTTCAGTGTTTATTTGACTACAATTTGGTTTCTTATATGTAATATTCGAACAACGCCATTTTGGCATCTCATCTTGCCATTTTGGCCTTTTTATAATATCTTGATTACGTTGTTACTATTCGAATCTCCTGCAGGCGTGGCTTATATTTCTTTAAATATTTCCCATTAACCTTTAGGATGCGCTTATCATCCACCAGTTCTTCGATTTCATATGCATTGTTTGAGAATACTTTTAATATTCGAAAAGGTCCTTCCCAATGGGGTGACCATTTACCTAATGCTTTATTTTTCTTGTCCATGGGCAATATGACTTTCCAAACTAAGTCATTAATAATGAATACTTTTTTCTTCACCCTTTTGTTGTATGTTCTGGCCACTCTTTCTTTTTGTCTCATCAAAATTTCCAATGCATGTAATCTAATTTCGTCCAACTCAACTAATTCATTCATCATCATTTCCCAATATAATGCAGCTGGGATTTCGTTTTGTCTCTGAACTCGAACTAATTGTAGATGAATTTCTACTGGCAATACTGCATCATGACCAAATGTGAGTTGGAAAGGCGTAGTGTTAGTGGCTTCCTTAGGAGATGTTCTACAGGCCCATAATATTTGGTCCAAAGTTTTGTGCCAGTTTCTTGGCTTTTTACCAATATGTTTCTTGATTAATCCTATTATCACTTTATTGGCTGCTTCGACTTGACCGTTTGCTTGAGCATAATATGGTGTTGACGTTAGCAATCTAAACCCCATTTCTTGGGCAAATTCTTGCATCTTCCTACCAGTAAACACAGAGCCTTGGTCTGTGGTTATGCTCTCTGGCAATCCGAACCTATAGATAATGTGCTTCTGTATAAACTCAATAATAGCCTCTTGATCAGCAACTATTAGTGGTATAGCTTCGATCCACTTGGTAAAATAATCTATTCCTACCAAGATATATTTCTGTCCTTTGGACGAAGCAGGATTTATTTCTCCTATCAAATCCAATGCCCATCCTCTAAATGGCCATGGTTTGATGATCAAATGCAACTCACTTGCAGGGGCATGTTGAATCCCTGCATGTTTCTGACATTCCTCACATCCTTTAGCAAAGTCTATGCAATCTTTGAGCATGCTAGGCCAATACAAGCCGTATCGAAATAACAACCATTTCATTTTATGGCCTGCTTGATGTGCCCCACGTGCCCCATTGTAGACTTCTGACAATGCTAAGTATGCCTCGCTTTCTCCTAGGCATTTCAATAATACGCCCTCTTGGGTCTTTTTAAACAATTCATTCCCCATGAGGAGATATGACAATGCTCTGTATTTTGTCTTTCTATCCACGTTCAGAGTTGGGTCTGCTAAATAAATCATCAGTGAACTTCGCCAATCTGCATCTGACAAAGTATTTATGGCTAATATTTCGAATCCCTGTTTCTCAGCATATCCCAATTTCATACTTTCCAGATCCGATGGTGTGAACCTAGTAGCCATAACTCTACCCCTTAACTCAACTAAATCCTTAAAGTTCCTGGTAGAAACTTTATAACCCGAAGCCAACTGTGCTAAGTCATTTGCTTCTTGGTTCTCTATTCTTGGTATGTGTTGAATATCCATGTATTCAAATTTCCTTAGTAGCCTATTGACTATGACGAAGTATATCATCAAGTTTTCCTTTATGCACTTATATTCCTTTGTAATTTGTTTGACCACTAATTCTGAGTCTCCTTTAATTTCGACTCTAGTTGCCCCCAATTCCAACAAAGCTTCAAGTCCAACAATGAGCGCTTCATACTCAGCTTCGTTGTTCGAGCAACGAGGACCATCTAATTTATACTTGAATTTTGTTGGAATTCCTTCAGGAGAAATTAGAAGGACTCCAACACCACTTCCATTCTTGTGGGTTGAACCATCAAAGTACAATTTCCATGGTTGTATTTCGACATAACCCATGACAGTCTGCTCAACCAAAGAATGGTCCACAATGAAGTCAGAAATCACTTGACCTTTCACAGCTTTTAAAGGCATGAAAGTCAAAGAATATTCTGTTAAGGCTAAAGCCCATTTACCAACTCTGCTATGCATTATTGGTTTTGAAAGCATATGTTTAATGACATCGAAATGAGATGAAACATAAACATCAACAGGCTTTATATAATACTTGAGTTTCATACAAGAGAAATACAAACAGAGACATAGCTTTTCTAAATTTCTATATCTGGTATCTGCATCATTTAGTACTCTACTTAAATAGTATATGGCTCTTTCGATACCATTGCTATCTTCTTGTGCTAACATACTACCTATACTAACTTCAGAGGCAGATATGTACAATCTCATGGGCTTCCCCCATGAAGGTGGAGACAAAATAGGAGGCTGAGAGAGGTATCTTTTTATCCTGTCAAATGCCTTCTGGTGGGCTTCGTTCCATTCGAAGGATTGGCCTTGCTTTAGACGAAGTAACAGAGAGAAAGCTTGGGTTCTTCCACTCAGGTTCGAAATGAATCTTCTGAGGAAGTTAATTTTCCCTAGCAGGGATTGCAACTCCCTTTTTGACGTAGGTGCTTTCGTCTCCATTATGGCTTTGGTTTTGTTCTGGTTGATTTCAATCCCTTTCTTGTGAACCACAAAACCAAGAAAATCTCCAGCCTGCACAAAAAATGCACATTTAAGGGGATTCATCTTTAAGCCATGTTTTCTCATTCACTCGAATGATTGGCTCAAATGATGCAAATGTGTTTCTGCAGATATAGATTTGATGACTATATCATCAATATACACCTGCATGAAGGTTTCAATGAAATCATGAAAAATTGAATTCATTGCCCTTTGATAAGTTGCCCCAGCGTTCTTTAAACCAAAAGGCATCACCACCCATTCGTAGGTGCCTAAGGCTCCTGGGCAACAAAATGCTGTCTTTGCAACATCTTCTTCAGCAATGAAAATCTGATTATACCCAGAGTATCCATCTAACATACTCAAGTATTCGAACCCTGCAGCAGAATCTACTAGCATTTCTGCCACAGGCATGGAATATTCATCTTTAGGGGTTGCAGTGTTTAAATCCCTAAAATCTATGCAAATTCTTAAAGAACCATTTTTCTTAATAACAGGTACTATGTTTGCTAACCATTCGACGTACCTTGTTGTTCTGATGAATTTGCAACGCAGCAACCTTTCGATCTCAGCTTTAATCTTTGTGAGAACCGCTGGTGCGAATCTTCTGGGAGTTTGTTTGATGGGCTTCTTGCCATCTTTGATTGGCAGTCTGTGTTCGACCAACTCCCTCTTTAAACCAGGCATTTCGTCATAATCCCATGCGAAGCAATCTTTGTTTTTCTTGAGGACTTCAATTACTTCCTTCTTGAGGCTTGGGCTAAGTTTTGCACTTATGTAGGTTATTCTTTTCGTTTTTTCATCCCCTAAGTTGACTTCTTCGAGTGGGTCTTGTGCCAACATTTTGGCACCTGAATTTATGGGGTCCCTTTCGAAGCCTAAGGGTTCTTTATCATAGATGGCATCCAACCTTTGATCCATCTCAAATTCTTTGAAGGGTGAGCATTTCGAGCCATCCCCACTTACTTCGTTCATCTTTACAGTTAATTTATTTATTTCAGCCTCTAAGGCTGCTTTTGATTCGTTCTCAGCCATATAGGCCGAAATCCTTTCGAAAAAGGTGGACTCAGTCATGGATAAGGTTGTCGAAGTCCCAGCCTGCTGGCCGTTTTTGTATAGTGCTTTCGACTCCCTCTTCTTCACTGATTATTG
Organism: Vicia faba; assembly: GCA_948472305.1. NCBI lineage: Eukaryota > Viridiplantae > Streptophyta > Magnoliopsida > Fabales > Fabaceae > Vicia > Vicia faba. Next base: position 681,945,814 of record OX451736.1, read on the forward strand.
TTCTATCCCAGTAAAGGCCATCATGGCGAAGGGTCATGTAGTAGTGGGCGTTTCTGGTTTCGTTAATCTCATCATTTGGAACACACGGAGCAATCTTTGCCAGATTTTTATCATAATCCCTCTTGTCAACTAAATTGACTGTTGACATAAAGTAACTCTGGTCTGCTTCGATGTTTTCCACGATTCCATCATCTCTCCACAGAACTAGTCGCTGATGCATTGACGAAGGAACTGCTCCCACGCCATGGATCCACTCCCTTCCCAGCAATAAGTTATAGTTGGCCTTGGCTTCGATCACCATAAACATGGTGGGCCTACAGCTTGAGCCTATTGTCAATTCCAACTGGACCACTCCCAGTGTTTTGCCCACTTTTCCCTCATAATTGGACAAAACCATATTATGGGGCTTGATATCTCCTTCACGGATCTCTAATCTTTTCAGCATGAAATGGGGTATCAAATTGACTGCAGCACCCCCATCCACTAGAACCTTGTTCACACCATGGGCACCAACTTTTGCCCGAATAAATAGTGGCTTAAGATGGTTCTTCATAGCAGGTTCTGGACGTTCGAAGAACGCATTTTGCTCCTCAACAGCCCCATTGTCCATCACATAGTAGCACACAGGCCTATGCTTCATCAAATCTGTGGTATCTTCTTCCTCATATTCATCAATTTCGGTTTCCTGCCCAAATTCACAGGGAAGCACAGATACCACGTTACAGTTTAGGTTGAATGAAGACTCCCCCTCCGATTCGAAGTTATCTGTTATCATATCTTCGTCTTCTTCTGGGCCTGGAGTGTATTCCTTTGGTTCATCCCGTTTTATTTCAGAGAAAAGCCTCCTATTAACTGGAGGTTTGTCTTCAGTTTGATTTTTTGGTTTGTTGGTGCTAGATTCACCTTGGTTCTTTGTTGAAGTGACCCCTTTGTTTTCCACAGCTTCCCTCTCAGCCTTCCGAATCCTTTGTTGCCTGCGCCACTGGGATCTTGACATGGGGTTCCTTCCTTTGTAATTTTCTAATCTTACCTCTTCCCTTTTTGCTATGTTGAATTGCCTTCTGTACGTCATAGCATGACGTGCATTTTGTTCGGTGTTTCTCCATCTGTCTTTGCCTTTGTCATTTCTGACTTGCAACCATCTGTCAGTTGGCACTTCAGCAGGGAGTTTAAAAGTCACTCTTCGAGCAGCCTTGGGGTGAGGGCTATCAGGCCTTCGTTGTTTGTGTCTGTTGTCGAAACGTGGGCCCATCTGGACAGTTTCTTGATGGTTCCAGCAAGGGGCGAAGGGAATCGTTTCGAAGGCTCTGGCCATGCTTTGGTCATACACAGCGGAACACCTTGGGCAAATCAAGCACTTGGTTGCCCCTTTGTAGCAGCGAAACACAAATTCCAGCAAACTTTCTCCAGCCTTAGGATAACACCTGAACAGCTGGTTATCCTGGCGCCAATTGTTGCCAGTTCGAGTCCTCTGTACCCTTTCGAAATTCGCAGCGATTCTCTGATTGCAGAGGATGCTGCACCTAGGGCACAATATCATGTCTGTATCTCCTTTGTGGCATGTCATGAGGTAATCCTTGAGACTAGCATCTCCAGCGTGATTATCCTCCATTCCATACTTCTCTTTTTCTAAGTATTTTTCTACTTCCTCCATCTCAGAGCAAGGCCTCTCCATATCCACCATATTTATCTCAACATCTTCCCCCTTAGCTTCATCATCTCCCCATCCTGTGGGCTTTATATCCTCAATGTGAACCTTCGAACTCTTTGGGGCAGAATATTTGACCAAATAGTCAAATTTTCCACTGGGTTCCCCTAGAGTGTCCCATATTTCCTTCTGAGGGGAAGTTGGCTCCGTGATTTGGACTTTCTCCAATTCCAGCCTCAGGCCTTCAGTGACCTGTGTTAGTTCTTGGTTTTGATTTTCCTGGCCTTCAGTAGCCTGGGTTTCTTTTGCAACAGCTACAGGTGCTGCTTCAATCGAAGTCTCTGGTATCTTCTGGATGTCTTCAGTGACCTCCTTATCGACTTCGACCATCACCCAGTTTTCAGTTTCAGTACCTTTCTCTCTTGTTGGGGCATCGCTTTGGTCAGCTTCCACCATGTTAATCTCTCCAATGCACGCAGGCTCGGAGTAGTTGGTGTCTGCGACGTCCAAGGGATCTTCGTCCACTTTCATCTTTGCCTTATCAGCAAACTTTAGTCTGCCATCTTTGATTGCATTTTGAATTAGGTCCCTGAAAAAGAAAACATTGTGAGGTTTGGTGGCCTAGGAAACTATGATATTTGCAAAATCCTCTCTTCTTAAGGAGGTATTTTGACATTTGATGGCACAATGAGTTGTCCATCTTTGACAAGTAAATCAAAAATCTCGTCACATTTAGTGACATCGAAGGTATAAACCTTCTTTGGGAATTTGTCACTTTTCTCATTTTCAACAATCTCTTTCCCTTTTGTGGGAACCAATAATTTGCAGGAGTAAGGTGGAGCCTGTTTTAATTCAGCGAGGTCGATTTCGACCTCTTCGAATTCGAATTCAGGATATTCTTCTACTTCCTCAGTTCCGACATAGGAGATCCTTTCTTTCTTGCTATTCTTAAAGACTCTGGCCTTTTCGGCCTTTAGCCTTTCGACCTGTCGAACCCTATCGGCTAACTGAGCCATGTCCCTCAAATATTGAGTGTCTAGTTTCTTTCGAATAGAGTAATCCAAACCACCAGCGGCCATTTCGACTAACTCATGTTCAGGCACTACTGTGTAACATCTGGATTTCAAGAGCCTAAATCTATTCAGATAATCATCTATGGGTTCGGTGAACTTTCTCTTGACACTGGCTAATTCCTTCAAGCTTATTTTCGACTGTCCCATGTAAAATTGTTCATGGAATAATCTCTCTAAAAGAGCCCAAGTATCAATGGACCCAGGAGGCAAAGTGGTAAACCATGTAAAGGCGTTTTTAGTCAAGGAACTTGGGAAATATTTGATCCTGATATCTTCATTATTGGTTATATCTCCCGCTTCGGTTAGATATCTGGCTATGTGTTCGATTGTTGACTCATTGGTATCCCCAGCGAACTTTGTAAATTTAGGGACTTTATATCCCCTTGGTAAATCAGTATGCATTATGCAATCTAATATAGAAGAAGCATAATTTGGCCTTCTCATTCCTGTGTTGAGGCCATTCTGGGCCATGACTCTCTCTATCATGGTGGTCAGATTGTTTTCTGCCAAGATGTTATCGTTTCGAATTCTATGAACGACAGCATCAGCATCTTGATTTCAACCAACCATGACAACCCCCCTTGGTTGTTCTTCTCGAAACTCTGGGGCTTCTAGCCTTTCGACCCTTGCTCCTGGTTCCATAATTTCTCTTTGTGGGCCTGGGATTATTGGGGCTTCTAACCTTGGTGCCCTGGCCCCCAAGTTAACTTCTTCCCTAGGTGGTCTATAAATTGGGTCGTTAGCAACTTGTTCCATAACAGGCATGTTTGCTCGAAATCCCGCCTGATTCTGCCTACGCCTTTCTGGGGGAGCAAAGAAATCTGCTATTCGACTCATGTTGTCAGTGTTTTCCCTGTTTGTCACAGTCACATTTTGTACTATTGGGGCAAATATTTCCTGCATAGTTTGTGCTAACACCCCTATCATATTATGGTTACTGTCATCCATCAATTGCCTAAAAGCCAACTGGTTTTCTATGGTTAAAATAGGCATTGTGCTATAACCCACTGACCCTTGGTTATTTGTCATAAACTGATTTGCCCCAGATCCAGACCCTAATTGTGGTGATGAATTCGATGTGGAATTGTGTAAACCTGCCATAAAGGAAGTTGGCATTCCATAAGAGGAATTTCTGGTTCTATTACCATCGAAACCGGGTGGTCTAGTTAGTAGAGTAGCGAAATGGGATTGTGTCCCTGATGGTGGAACGAATCCCCCAAGGTAACCAATGGTTCCAGTATTTCCTAAGATCGAACTATTAGTTGATATGCCACTTACTCCATTGGTGGCTATATTACTGGTTGAAGATGCAACAGACTGTGCGTTCAAAGGGATCACATTAGATGTTCCCATCAAAGTGGACACATTAATGCCTGTTGTATGTGGGGCATTTTGTTCCCCTTGTTGATTGTCAGAACTAGACATCTTGTTCAAACGTTTTCTTCTGGATAAGGTTTGGTTGCTGTTGGTTATCTTACCACTTCTTAGGTTCATAAAACAACAAACTTCTTATGTCCCAACGTTGTTATAATGGTTATGTCTCAACAATCTTTATTTCTAATGTCCAATTATTCGTCCCACCGGGTGTGCCAATTTGTTTCCAGTGATTTCTGGTAAACAACCGCTAGTCTTCCAAACTATCGAATAAACTTACTGACTGTTATTCAATTTCTCTGGTAACTCACAGGATCGACTAGATTGATCCTAGGATTCCTTGGTCATTAGGGTAACTCTCATGATCGAACAGATATTCATGGTTGGTAGTTGAGTGTTGTGTAGGTGTTTGACTTATTTCGATTTCTCTCTCAAAGATCTAAAGGTATAATCAAAATATATGTGCGCGAAACTAAATTGCATGAATAAATGTTAATTGTAAAGACACGTAAAATGGCATAAAAGGCAAGTAAATGGCTTCGAATTATAAAAACAGTTAATGTAAAAGATGCTCTGGAACGTAAAAGATTCGAAATATGAAGAAAGCGTTTAATGCAAGAAATCTGTAAATGACTTTAAGTAAAAATAGGCTTTCGAAAGACAAAACTTGAAGATAAAGGCATGAAAAGTATGACAATTTTCTGAAATGTAAAGTGTTTGAAATGTAAAGAAAGCATTAAAATGTAAGGCTTCAATGAAAAGATTTCGAAATAAAAAGACTTTAAATGAGAAAACTTGTAAATGGTATTCGGCAGAAAGATAAAGGAAAGTGCTGGAAATGATAAAAGGTTTTCATTAAAACATAAACATGTGGTGCTATCATACGTACATTGCTCTTGCATTCGTTTCCCTATCCATGTGGTAATTTGAATGTTTACTGAGTATTTAGTACAATAGATATGACACACGAAATCCTAATACTAAGACTTCTATTTATACTACTTCGACCATAACGGTCTTGCTATAAGATTATGCCACGTTCAGAACATGCAGAACAATGTCTCTCTCTGGTTTCCACGTGTCTCCAAATGCTCCAGCACATAAATTTCAAACTTCGAATGTCCCGCTTGCATTTGAATTTCAAATGTTTTGGTACTTCTCCGCTTCGAACGCACTTCTCAGACACAGCCTGGTTGTCATTTCGAGACTTCTTTAGATACGTTCCCACAATTGCCACTCGAAGCTCCAAGCTTTGATATGCTTATTCGAAACATTGATTCTGCTACTTCGAAACATGACGCTTTGTTTCATTTCGATCGAAACGTTCAACTTACTTGGCTTTTAATAATATTATCAAAATCTTCAGCCAACACACAGTTAACTTAAATGAAATCTATGCATATGTACAACTTAAGGGCAATGAGTACTACATTTTTTATTCACAAACCTAATCCTAATGATTCCTAAATAGAGAGATAGAAAGTTGGAAAATACCTGCTTACGTTGAACTCGAGTATGGCAATGTGGAGGTTTTCAATGAGGCCTGAGATGCTTGGGAGCTTGCTTGAACTTCCTTTGACCATCCCCAATGCTTAGTTTGCTTTGAGTTTGCTTGAATAAGCCTGTAGAAGTCAACCTGCACAAGAAGAATTTAAAAATGGTTAAGTTTGTAAATGGAGTTACAGTCACTGGCAAATGGTTGGGAGAGCTTAGATGGGTTGTATGGAGTGTGTTGGAAGAGGTTTGGGACAAAACGCACGAGTGGTTTGTGAGATGGAGGTGCAACTGCAGAAGCTGCCCTGTTTTGCAAGAAAATGGTGTTTTGGTGTTTTGAAAGGCTTGAGAAGTGGATAGCTCGTGTTTCTGGCTCAATGCGATATGCAAAAGTTGTTTTGAATGGTTACAAGAGTTGGTTTTATCAGATACAAGAGTTCTCTTTGTTTTTGCAAGTTGACTTGGCTTTTAAGAAAAGTGTGAAAATGACAAAAGGCAGGCCTGTACAGGCTAGCTTCAAGCATGCACAAGATTGTTGTACATTTGCCTAAGTTTATGGAGCTTGTTTTCTGCAAAGATATGGGTTCAAGGCTCAAGGGAAACAAGTTGACATAAAGTTGTGCTTTATGAAAATAACATTGTTGCCTTTTTGCCAAAAATGGATTAAACCCTTGTGTAAACTTCCATTGATCAGAATAATGCCTTAAACCATTGAGTTTGCATTCAATTTATGAGTGTGGAAGGGTTTAAAGACCTGTGAGCAAGTAAAAGTAAGGCTGGATAGAATTTGCAATTTGTAGCAACATGAAAAATGCCATGGATCAAAGTGACTTTTTGCCAAATTCAAACCTTCAATTCTCCCTAACCATAAATGATTTTGGAGAGTTCTTGGACATTTTGGAAAGCTTGTAACATGATCTACAATCCATCTTTAAAATGAAATTTTAAATTCCAATGGGAACTAGGTGAAAAATGGCCATGAAGATAGGTCAAAATCCTGCCTAAATTAGGGCAAAATTTCACTAAGTTAGAATGTTTTTGGACCCTTATTCCAAAAATCATAACTTGAGATCCAATCATCTTTTTGGAAAAATTTATGAATCAAAGTTGTAGATTTTGTGGAGTACTACAACTTTCATGTCGGAAGTTTTGTTTGAATCCAATTGCATCATGGTGAAAATGTTGGGCAAAGTTGGGAAAAAATAAGAAAATTTCATAACTTAGAAAAATTCTAAGTTATGAAATTTTTCAATCTTAAACCCTAATTTGCAAAATTAAGTTTCTTGATGAACAAGTTTCATGTTTTGACACATCTTGATGAAAAATGACCCTTGGCACTTGATTTTGACCAAAAAGTCAAAGTTTGACTTTTCAATGTACAATTGATTTTTGATCAGTTGACTGAAAAATTCATCTGTCAATCCAATGCTTTTGAGATCTTTTGAACCTTGTGATTGGGTAAAGATGATGTCATTGAGTCCTTGAATCCATGCTTGAACCCAATTTGTCATTGGCTAGGTGAAAAATCAGAAATTTCCCTTCTACAGTCAAAACCCTAATTTTGACCATTTTGCCCTTTTGATTATCTGATCAAATTTCTTGAGGAGTTGTGGTCCAAACTTGATCAAATGGTTCATATGAGTCTATAATGTTGATGTGGATCAAAAATTATGAGTTTTGACTGTAAATTGGTCACAGTTGACTTTTTCCCCAATACAGTTGATTTCTAGGTCAACTGTCCAATTGATTGGGCAAAAATTTGATTCAAAGCTTGAAACTTGGTATGGGAAATATTATAAGTCCAACATGAAGTATAAAAGTCACTTTGAGCATTGGAAGTCCAAAAATCCATGTGCAAACTCAAACCCTAATTTCAGGTCAACAATGCAAGGAGATGTTTTGAGCACAGCAAACCCTAATTCTGTCTAGAGTCCAAAGAGTCTTGTGAGGGGAAATCTTGATAAAATGAGAGGAAAAATTTTGGGGTACAACAGCCTTCAAGTTTGTCCATGACATATTTCATGTCTTGCACTACAAGTTTGCTCAGTCAAATGCTCAAATGCCTGAAAATCAATTGTATTAGGTCAAAAGTCAATTATGGCCTATATACAATCAAACTTCAAGATTTTTGGTCAACATCAACATTTTGAAATGATATACGTAATTTGATCAAGGGTTGATCATGATTCCTTAATAAATGCTGCTAATTCATCAAAAGTCAAGAATTGTAATTAGGGTTTCTATAGGAAAAGTCAACCAAACTTTGACCAAGCATAACTTTCTCATACTTTATCAGAAAGTTTTCAACCAAAGCTTATTTTGAAGAGAATACAATTACATATAACTTCTCTTCATCCCTCAAGTTCAATAAATGCACCAATTGAAAGATACAAGCTTATACATTATGGGTCCTTTCAAAAAGTCAACAAAAACACCTTTTAGGTCAAAGCTCCTTACATGAACATGGAAGTTCAATTGAGATGAAACCAATAGAGTTATTTAGAGGACATCCTAAGCTCTCTAAAAAGTACAATAACACCCTCATAAGGTTAAAATTGAGAGAAATATGTATTGCTAAAGTTGACCAATTTTTGGAAAAGTGCATGAAGCAAATATTGAGCTAACTTGGAATTTTTTCCAAATGGGCCTATCTTTTTATGTTTGAAACTTATTCCTAACATGGTCCACGACCTCTAATCCCACCAGTGTATTATTCTATTATTTATGATATTTATTTTGATATTTTTATTCATTAAAATTCAAAATTAAATAAATAAATAATGGAAATAATATAAGGTTTGATTTGAAATCTTTTTCCCATTAAATCATGGACAAATATGTTGATTATATCAAGGGAAAAAGGTGCAAGCCAAGAGGAGAAAGAATATCCAAAATGGGAAAGATTTTCAAGTGAATATTTGAAATAAATCATGTACTCAATGCCATGGATTCTTGCTCTTTTTGTTGACCTAATATGATATACTATATAAGCATAACAATATCAGACCTTAAAGGCAGGCGCATCTGCTTTAGAAATAACCCTAGCAAAGTTTCAAAATTGTTCAAAGTGGTGCAACTCGAGATCTCCTTCTCCATCAAGTTTCAATCACTTCCAACCATCCATTCACATTCATAAGACCCCCAGTAAGCCAACCCATATATCCTTGAAGGTCAAACGATCCCAGAACTCCCTCTCCAACAACTCACGGTTTGCCAAATTTTCATGTTTCAAACTTTTTATTCGTGGCATGTAAATGATATCTCTGCATATATTTGTGTTTAATATCATGTTTGCAAGTTCTTAGAACCATTATACACAAGCTTAGACGTGGAAACAAAAAAGTGCCATTATTAGGGCACAAAGGTCCTTTTTCTTCGTATCTAGACTTGCAATCCGTTTCAGTCAAAAAGGATTCCACCATCGTGATCGCAACCCTCAAAAAATGGGGGGTAGGGTACCCTTGGCATCTTTATCTGGCGTGATTCGTAGGTTTGGGTTTTTGAACAATTGGAGGGGAGGACCGGAGCCACCGTCTGAGGTGGTTTGACCGGCCGGAGACCCTGCGTGGCATATTGGGTCCTTTTGGTTTGTTCATTTAAAATGCAGGGACCCCATAATGCATGCGTGTCTTGCTGACTCAGCCATAGACCTGTTTTTATATTATATTGTTTTTTTATTATTATATACATTAATTAACAAGTGGCTCAGATGGAAAAGGCATAGGTGTGTGAGGGAAGGGACCTGGGTTCAATCCCAGGTCCAGTAATTTTGCATTTTCCCAAAGTTTCTTACAGGTTCCAGTACATAGCATCTCAATATGTCCATCGTGTATCTCCAGATCTCATCCACTAGATCATCCACCATTCAGATCCAGCGCACAACAATCAATCCCCATGGTGGACCATCAAAGACATTCCCCACTTGATCTCAGACAAGGTGTTGGGCTTGTGTTGACTTGGGCTTAACACTTTTTCAATCAGCACCCCCCAAACTGCTTTTACTATCAGGCTCATTCTCTCATTTTTTTTTGTTATTTTTCAATTTCTTTATTTTATATTAATTGTTTCAAAAATCAGTTTTTTTATTTTAATCATAAAATCAAAAAAAATCACAAAAAATAGAATTAGTTTTTTTTATAATTAAAATTAATTTTGTAAATTAATATATTTAATCACTTTGACTTTTTTTCCTTAAAATAAAATTAATTAGAACTTAGGATTAAATTTCAAATCTTTTTTCTTTAAAAATACCAAAAAATATTAGTTTCATTAGAATTAATTGTAATTAATAATTTTTTCCTTTCCTTTTTTAATTTAGTTAATTAGGATATTATTATTATAACTTAATATTTTCATAAATTAATAAAAACAAAAAAAAAAGATTTTCTTTTAAACATTTTTAGGGTTTAAACGCTCTTTACATTCTTCGCGCGCTTATTATTATTTTCAAATTGATTGTATTTGTACACAGTTTGTAATAGTTTAACTTAGGGTTTATTTACTGCTGTTATTTGGCACTCCCAGGTTTGGTTATGTATCCCGCTTCCCGAGGCCCTGTAATAGCTAGGTTTAATTTCTGCCTTTTAAATTCTCGCACTGTTATTAACTGTTTAGATTAATAGGATTGCATGGAAAGACTGAAATTAAAACGATTTGATAACCCTAAAGCGCAAGATAAATGAACTGAACCAACACACTTGCACATGCTCACCCCTAGGGTATCTCCCACTTCGGTTGCCTTTGAAAACGGTCACAATTCTCGAAATATGAGGATTTTTAGTGGATGTCCTTTAGTTCAAGAGATCACAAGTCCCTCGATGTCTCTTTCGATGTTGTCTCGGTTAAAAAAGTGATCTTAGAACTTTAGGACAATTACTAAAATTTCTCGCCCAGTTTCCTTAGTGATCGTAAACGTCCCTTCGATAGTCCGTCAACATCCAACTATAGGGCTACCTACTCACTAATAGTAGGATAGTACTGTCTAAAGGAAAAGAGGAAAAGAATGACCCTTTTCGAGTATAAAAGTAGATAGTTGTTAGAAGTTTGCTCAAACATTTTGCACTTACACAAAAACTACTTTTGAAAAGACATTTCAAAACACTTTGTATTCTTTATCCACTATCCCGAGAAACATTATAAAGTTCGCCGTACTAAGGCATTTTAAAAATATTTTCAAACACAAAGCACAAAGGTATTCTAAAAATGAGCAAACCTCTAAGAGCCCGTGGAAAACCACGGATGGAAAGGGCGCTAACACCTTCCATTTCCATAATCTACCCCCCTTACTCATAAAATTCTCGAAAAGGTCTTTTTTTGTTCTTTTCACCCTTTCCTTTGTTGGATAAAAGAAAAGTCGGTGGTGAATCTTATCGTACATTTGCGAATATAAAACGCAAACCAGTATAATAGTCGGTTCTGCCACCGTATCACAGAACTGGCGACTCTGCTGGGGAAAATATTAAAAAGTGGGGTTTACCTTAGGGTCTAGTTCATTTTAAAATTGCTTTCTTTGTTTGCTTTGATTGCTTTATCTTTTAGGGTTTGTTGGGGGTATACTTGTAAAGATCCTACACCCGGATCTTGGGCACCTTTTAGGTAAGTAGCAATAAATCATGGAGGCTGAACGACATAGACCGATACAGACAAAGTGATGGCTACGTTAGCGCGATACTCTGGATTGTACTAATGTTCCTTGAGTAATTCAAGGACAACATTAGGCTTCCTAATAGTGTCACTAAGCGCTAACTGGCCTTTAGAACCATTAATCGACTCATCCTAGCCATTAGGTAGTAGTGAGATAACCGACTTTAGTTCTGACCGAAGATTGGTTGATACTCGATACTACACTCATTGAGACTGGACTTTCGGAATTTTTTGGCCGTAATACTTCGGTGCGTGTTCCTAATGGGAAGGTCAATGATATTGAGACTCCTTAGAACCCAATTACTATTAATAGGACAGATTGAGCCAACTGAACATTCAAGAGGGTACTTACCTTAAAACCTCATGCAAGCCTTTAAACCTAAGGTCTATTGTGTGATTTTCTTGTGTTTATCTGTGATTTAAGCATAATCATGACATCATAAACATCATGACATTCATATATACTAACCATTTCAAGGACCTGTTAGATTTACCTCTTTGTTGTTTTGTAGGATATGAATTCAGGTCGCAGAAAAACCATCCGGATTAACTTCACAGAAATCCCTTCCAAGCTCAAGGAATTGATCTTGAAAGTTCCCGAAGACTCGTCATTCAACAAAAGACATGGTCATTTGTTCAACTTGGTTACTACCGCATTTGACGAAGTTTTGATGAGTGTTCTATTCCAATTCTTTGATTCCGAGCACCGTTGCTTCACATTTCTCGATTATCAACTGGTACCTACACTGAAAGAATTCTCTAAGCTACTTGGTATACCTATATTGGAGAGAGTACCTTTCACTGGTTTAGAACAAGATCCAGCTGTTGAAGATGTTTCCATAGCTTTGCACTTGAAGCCATCTGATATTGAACCCCATTGGGAAAGAAGAAGCGGAGTTAAATACCTTCTTGTAAAATTTCTAATGGAGAAAGTTTAAATTTTCCTGGATGCTATGAGTTACCATGCCTTCGAAGATGTCTTAGCTCTCTTGATCCATGGGTTGGTCCTGTTTCCTAATTCAGATTAATTTATAGATGTGAGTGCCATCAATATCTTCCTTGATCATGATCTGGTTCCTACATTGCTCGAGGATATCCTACATTCTCTCCATACTCGTACTCTGAAGAAGCAAGGAACTCTCATGTGTTGCACCCCTATGCTATATAGGTGGTTTATTTCGCACCTTCCCCAGTCAACAATGCAGAATGATTTAGGCTTAAGGTGGAGTCAAAGATTAATGTCTCTCTCTCACTCTGACATCCGCTGGTGTCCTTGCTCTCAAGAAGACATCTCTTTTATTGATCACTGCGGAGAATTTCCTAATGTGCCACTCTTGGGAATTAGGGGAGGCATCACCTACAATCCTTCTTTAGCACTACGTAAGTTTGGCTATGCACGGAGAAATGGTCCACCGGATATGCTCATCCCAGGTATTGTCTTCAACTACTCAAATAATTTACAAAATTATCGTCCAAGGTTCATCCGCGCTTGGGGCATTATTAAGAAGACTGGTGGTAAGACTTTGGGGCACAAGAATTCCATCCCTTTGGAACCTTACCTCAAATGGGTGCGAGCTCGAGCACAAATTCTTATGATGCCATACGATGCCATCTTACTGGTGATCTTGGAACCTGTTGTTCAAGGGGGCGAGTCCCACATTATTCTCCATCCTGATATGCCAACCAACTTCAAAGAGTTGCAAAAGTCTTGGATCCAGCTCAAGGAAGAACGGGATACTTTTGAAGCTCAATTCTATGCAAGTGAGAATAAGGCACTGGAATTAACAAAGAAGCTTCACAAAGAGAGGAATCTCAACACTTACCTCAACACCAAGAGGAAGCGCCCATGGGAGACTTAGGAGCTTAAAATTTCCTTTCAATGTTTATCCTTGTGTAATCTTTTGTTTCTTTAAAAACTTACTAATAAAGAGTTTTGTTTCCTATTTTATTTAAAAGAGCTTAAATCCAATAAGGGCCTTGAAAGCATTGCATAAGCATATCATTCATCTCATTGCATAAGCAGGTTTCAAAGCAGGGTTCTTATATTCTTTGTTGTTTATTTCAGAAAGTAAAGAAATGGCTCTTGAACAAAACATCAAGGATCTCCAGGCGCAAAACACCCAGTTCCAGCAAATGATCGTGGCTCTAGATAAAGGGCAAGAAGATCTGAAAGCCCTCATACTAAAGGACAAAAAGAAGAATCCAGAGAAACCAGCTGGTGTAGTGAATTTAGGAAGAAGGATCAGAGGACCAGTGTGGCGAGCTTCGGAACTGGTAACTTCATCAAAACAAGGAGACAATCAGGAAGAGGAGATGAGAGAAGAAGACCTCAGCCCGAAAGAATCTGATAATGAATCTGACTATAATGAGGAGCAGTATCCTCCTATTGATGATAAATACAAATAGCTGGAGGATCGTTTGAACCCAATGGAAATCCAGAGGGTACCTGGGCTAGATTTTGAAGAGTTGGGCCTAGTTTCTAGGGTTGTCATCCCGCATAAGTTTGAGGTTCCAGTGTTTTCTAAGTATGATGGGGTCTCGTGTCCCAAGATGCATCTCCGATCTTACGCGAGGAAGATTCAGCCTCACACTGCTGAACAGGGATTTATGGGTCCACTTCTTCCAAGATAGTCTATCCGCGACTCAGCTTGAATGGTTCTATCAGCTGGAGGGAACCAATATCCGTAACTGGGAAGACCTGGCTGCTGCTTTCTATAAGCAGTACCAAAATAATGCAGACCTTGCTCCAACTCGTACACAACTCCAAAGTATGTCAATGGGTTCTAGCGAGGGTTTTAAAGACTATGCCCAGAAGTGGAGAGACCTAGCAGGTAGATTCCAACCCCCTCTGTCCGATAGGGAGTTGGTGGACATGTTTTTGGGTACTCTATCTGGTCCGTTTTTCAACCATCTGATGGGAAGATCCTCAGCTTGTTTTACTGAGCTGACCTTAACAGGAGAAAGAGTGGAAGATGGTATTAGAAGCGGCAAGATTCAAAAAGATACCTCCTCAAGTGCAGGAAAGAGAACTTCTGTGGGAAAGAAAGAGGTCAGTTTTGCTTACATTCAAAGAAATCAGGGAAGAACTAAACGCTGTCCAACTGTAGGGGATGTAATGATATCTAAGCCTGCAGCTACTCAACAGCGGAACAATCAGCCTAGAGCAGAAAGGCCTACGAGACAGTTTACCCAGATTAATATGACCTTGTCTCAAGTTTTACCACACTTACTGAAATCCAATTTGGTAAATTTGAGTGAAGCTCCCAAAAATCCCAACACTGCATCTCCTCACTATAATCAAAAGGCTCGATGTGCTTACCATTATGAAAGTCTAGGCCATGATACAAATGACTATTGGGCTTTAAAGAATAAGGTGCAGGATCTGATCGAGGAAAAGGAGATTAAATTCGATGCTCCGGAAATTCTTAATGTTATAATTGCTCCCATGCCCAAGCACGATCGTGGTGTTAATGTTGTTGACGATGATATGTTTGTTACTTCTGTTGAGGAACTTGTTACTCCTCTCATGATTGTTAAGTGGAATCTGTTGCAAGCCAGTTTATTTCCGGGTCGTGGTAAAGGTTGCCACTTATGTTTATCTCTACCAACTGGTTGCTATTTGTTGAAAGCAGGTGTTCAGCGCCCGATGGATGATAAAGAGATTCTATTTGAGAAGACTCCCATCACAATTGTTTCCTGTAAAGATGTTTCAATTATAACCATTTCCGCCAATCCTCCCAGGGTCTCCACCAAAAGACCCATCAGGATTACATCTGCTCCAAAGTTGGATCCCCTGATCATCACTATGTCAGGGCCAATACCATATTCCTCAGACAAAGATGTTCCCTGGAATCATGGGGCTGACATCTATTACCATGGCATCAAGCAAGACCTGTTGTCTGCTGAAGACAAGGTTACTAGAAGTACTGATCTTGATGTCGGCAATATCGTTGGGACCAGTAAAATAACAAGAAGCGGAAGAGTGTTCTCTCCCGATATTTCTCCTCCTAAATCAGTTACTATTCCTGTGATCATTCCTGCTGCTGTTCCTGCTAATACTACCACTACAACTCCTGTGATTAACCCTGTTTCCACACCTGTCACCGAGTCGGTCGAAACTCAGGGCAAAGAGATATTGGTTGAGCCTGTCTAGACGAATGCGCATCTGGAATCCATTCTGGAGGTTTCTAAGAAAGAAATGGAAGAAATCTTGAAAATAATTAAAAAGAGAGACTACAATATGGTAGAACAGCAGGGGCAGACCCCTTCCAAGATTTCAATGTTGGCCCTACTGTTGTGCTCCGAAGTTCATGCAAAGGCTTTGGTAAAATTCGTCAAGACTACTCATGTGCCACAAGAAACCTCCGCTGACCAATTCGAAGATTGTGTGGCTAGTTTGACTGCTGATATTGGATAGGGTTTTTCTGATGTTGATTTGACACCTAGAGGAAGAAAACACAATGATGCGCTGCATGTCTCCATCGAATGCAGGGGCACCAATTTGGCCCATGTTTTAGTAGATACTGGTTCATCACTGAATGTTCTGCCCAAGAAGGCTCTTGACATATTAGACTACGAAGGTTTGACTCTGAAGCCCAACAACATTGTGGTGAGGGCTTTCGATGGTTAAAAAAGAATGGTGCACGGGGAGGTGGAAATCCCTATCAAAGTTGGTTCTCAGACCTTTGACTCCACCTTCTACGTGATGGACATCCGACCATCTTACTCCTGTTTGTTGGGAAGCCCTTGGATCCATGGGGTTGGAGCTGTTACTTTCACTCTACATCAGATGTTGAAGTACCCAGTGAGGAGAAATATTGTCACAGAACGTGGTGAGGAGGAGTACATGGTAAGCCACCTGAACTCTTTCAGGTATTTCGAAATGGACGGCGAGTTCATCGAGACTCCTTGTCAGAATTTTGAAGAGTTGCCTCAGACCATGGCTGCAACCGAGATTATTACCAGTGTGCCAAAGATCACCAGACCTCCCTTGAAAATGGCTTCTCTCAAGGACGACAAAGCAGTAATTAAAGAAGGTGGGTGTACCATTTGGGGACAACTCCCTGACATTCCAGACAAATATGATAAGTTTGGTTTGGGTTTCTCTTCAGGGGCTCAAAGGGTTATTCGTCATGCTCACATTGGAGGACCTCCCCTATGCATCAACAATCATAGGATCAATGCTTTAGAAGATAGTGATGGTGACTATGACATGGACAACTGGATCTTCCCTACTACCAACGGTGGACCCAGTAACTGGACAGCTAAAGACTTTGTGCTGATTACTTTTATTCAGGAGTAATTGTCTTTTTGTTTTTCTGGATATGTAATAAATGAACAATATAAACTCTATGGCCTTGTGTCTTACCCGGGGCACAATGGTTTATTTGTGAGGGTTATCATTTTTCAATGTCATATGTCATTAATAAAGAATTGGACGCTTTTGCATACAAATTATGCGCTCTTTATTTTCTCTTTTCTGCTTTTATTTTATCAATGCAGATATGATCTTACACACACTCACGCATCAAACTGCAGATCCATATTCACTCTGGATCCCATTGATAACGGTTCTACTATTTCTTGTTATGACTTTGAAAATCTGATCAACCAAGCCGAGGACGAAGGTGAGGAAGATTGTGAGGTACCAGGAGAACTTTCCAGACTGTTACAATAGGAAGAAAGGGCTATACAGTCTCATGAGGACTCAGTTGAGACAGTGAATCTGGGTACAGAAGAGGACAAAAAATAAGTCAAGATAGGTGCAAATTTGGAGTTAGTGTCAAATAGTGATGGATTCAGATGTTGCATGATTATGTCGAGATCTTTGCCTGGTCATACAAATACATGCCAGGACTTGACACTGATATTGTGGGTCATCTCCTGCCGATAAAAGAGGACTATCCTCCAGTAAAACAGAAGGTTTGTTGTATGCGCCCTGAAATGTCAGAGAAGTTCAAAGCAAAAGTTATGAAATAGTTCAACGTTGGGTTCTTAGATGTCACCTCATATCCATAATGGGTTGCTAACGTAGTTCTGGTGCCTAAAAAGGACAGCAAAGTACGAATGTGTGTGGACTATAGATATTTGAACAGGGCAAGCCCCAAGCATGACATCCCGCTTCCCCATATTGATGTTCTGGTTGACAACACTGCACATCATAACATCTTTTCCTTCATGGAGGGTTTCTCTGGTTACAATCAGATCAAGTTGGCACCCGAAGACATGTAGAAGACAACCTTCGTAACACAATGGGGCACTTTCTGTTACAAAGTGATGCCATTTGGGTTGAAGAATGTTGGGGCAACCTATCAACGAGCTATGGTAGCTTTATTCCATGATATGATTCACCATGAGATAGAGGTTTATGTTGACGACATGATAGCCAGATCTCAAATGGAAGAAGAGCACCTTGACCACTTGCAAAAGCTGTTTGATAGACTGAAGACGTACAAGTTGAGGCTAAATCCGAACAAGTGCACCTTTGGGGTAAGGTCTGGTAAACTCCTAGGTTTCATTGTCAGTGACAAGGGTATTCAGGTAGACCCTGCAAAGGTAAAAGCTATACAAGAGATGTTGACTCCTTGAACTGAGAAGGAAGTTAGAGGTTTCTTGTGACGCCTAAATTACATTGCCAGGTTCATTTCCCATCTAACTGCTACTTGTGATCCAATCTTCAAACTCCTGAAGAAAGATCAAGTGGTAAAGTGGAATGACGAATGCCAGACTGCCTTTGATAGAATCAAGGAATACCTTCAAGAGCCCCTAACTCGAATGCCTCTGATTGAAGGAAGACCTTTGATAATTTACTTAACAATATTAGATAATTCAATGGGGTGTGTGTTGGGGCAACGTGACGAGTCTGGTCGAAAAGAGCATGCAATATACTACCTTAGCAAAAAGTTTACCAACTATGAAACAAGATACTCACTGCTCGAGAAAACTTGTTGCGCTTTGGCATGAGCTGCTCGCCGACTAAGATAGTATATGCTGACTCACACTACCTTGTTGATATCTAAGATAGATCCTATCAAGTACATCTTCGAGAAGCCCACTCTCTCCGGTAGAATAGCAAGATGGCAGATGATCCTGACTAAATATGATATTCAATACACAACCCAGAAAGCAATTAAGGGAAGTGTGTTAGCTGATCATTTGGCTCATCAGGCCGTGGACAAATACCAATCCATGAATTTTGAGTTCCCAGATGAGAACATCATGTTAGTAACTGACTATGAAGAACCTGGACTAAATGAAGGACCTGATAAAGGATCCCGATGGACTATGGTTTTTGACGGATCTTCGAACACACTTGGCAATGGTATCAGTGCTGTAATCATATCTCCCGAGGTCTGTCATACTCCTTTCACCGCCAGACTATGTTTCAACTGTACCAACAATATGGTTTAGTATGAAGCATGCATCATGGGTCTTAAAGCTTCTATTGACCTGAGGATCAAGTTCTTAAGTGTTTTCAGAGATTCGGCCTTGGTAATAAGTCAAATCAAAGGAGAGTGGGACAAGAAGCACCCTAATCCCATCCCTTACAAAGAACATGTGCT
This sequence comes from Vicia faba, assembly GCA_948472305.1. NCBI lineage: Eukaryota > Viridiplantae > Streptophyta > Magnoliopsida > Fabales > Fabaceae > Vicia > Vicia faba. The sequence continues at coordinate 681,964,608 of OX451736.1, forward strand.
GACATTGCTTCCACACTTTGAAGAAGTCACCTTTGAACATTTTCCACGAGAAGAGAATCAGTTAGTGGACGTGCTAGCTACTATGTCATCCATGGTCAAGGTCAGATGGGACCACGAAGCTCCTCAGATCACTATTGAGAGATTGGATGAACCAGCTTACTGCTATGAGATCGATACTGGAGGAGTAATGGATAAACCTTGGTTCCACAAAGTGAAAAGGTATCTCGAAGCTCAAGAATACCCTGAGGGGGTATCTGTTAATGATAAGAAATATCTGAGAAGGTTCTCTGCTAAGTTCTTCCTCAGTAATGGAATTCTCTACAAGCGCAACCATAATTCTACTTTGCTTTGGTTTATAGACAAGAATCAAGCGGAAAAGATTATGGCTGATTTACATGAAGGTACCTTTGGCACCCATTATAGTAGACACACCATGGCTAAAAAGATCAAACGGGCAGGATACTATTGGTCCACTATGGAAGCAGACTGTTATCAATATTTGCAGACTTGTCACAAATGCCAGATCTACGCTTACAAGGTGCACATACATTCGGTTCCTCTAAACGTCTTGACTGCTCCCTGGCCCTTTGCAATGTGGGTGTGATCGGTGGAAATAGAAGTGACTGTTTTTTAGCTGGTTTCGCGAGATGTCGCGGTAAGCAAGGGTCGCCACCGTCTTTTATGTTCTCCAACATGGAAAGGACAAAAGCACAGCAAAATTCCTTATTTGAGAATGTTTCTCGGTTCGGGAGGTAGATTTATAGAAAGGGAAGGTGTTAGCACCCTTTCTATCCATGGTTATCCACAGGCTCTTAGGTACTTGCTCTTATGTTTTCAGAAATTTGTTTGCTTTTCAAGTGTGTGTGGGTTTTGAAAAAAAGTTCGTTTGAAAACTTCTAGGTAACTCTTGTATCAGTCCTCAAGAGTGTATGAAGTATTGTTTGAAAACTTTTTTTGAAAGTGTGGAGTGCAAAAAGTTGTTTTGTTTGTTTTGAAAAGAGCAAGTACTTGAGAGAAATCTACCTACTCTAAGGAATTAGGCTGTGTAAGAGTCCTTTAGATAATGCTATCCCACCATTGAGAGGTAGGTAGCACCATCGTTGGAGGTGTTTGGGTCAATTCGATTATGGGACATGTGTGGTCACCGAAGCAATGGTAGGACACCTTAGCGGTAACCCTAAAGTCTTAGATCCTTTTTTTATCCGAGGCAACCGTTTCGAGGCAACTGGATCTTTAGACAAAGGGCGACCTCTAAGACGTCCTATACTTGATGACCACGTTCGAGGCAACCAGTGAGGCGTACCCTAGGGGTGGTATGTGCTTTGTGTGTTGTTTTTCAGTTAAGGTTATCTTGTACATGTTATTTGTGAGCTACGGATTGATTTTATTTACATACATTCTTGCAGGCATATTAGCAGTTAGGAGTGCGGAAAATAAATTGCAGAAAGATAAATCTAACTATTACAAGGCGCGGGTCTATACATCGCCAAAAACAATAACCCGTTTTGTAAAATAAAGTGCGAAAAATTAAAGAAAGCAATAAAATCCTAATTACTATTACATCCTCTGTACAGATACATGAATATAATCAGAATAAATAAATACACGCGAAAGAATTAGATCGGGAACGTCCTAAGAGTTTTGACCCTTTTAAGAAAAGAATTGAATTTTTGTCCTTTTTTGAATTAACACTAAGAACTAATTAACTAATTATTAAAAGAAAAATATTTTTTTATGTTTTTATGTTTTTTAATGAAAAATAAAATAAAAGAATTAAAATTAAAAGTTAACCTAATTCTAAATTATTTTTATTCATTGTAAAGAAAAAGAGATTAAAATTAACCTAATTAAACTATTTTATTTATTAGTATTTTATTTACAAAATAAGTTAATAAGTAAAAATGTTTTTTTTTTGGTTTTATTGTAAAAAATATTAATTGGTTAATTTTGGTGATAATAAAAATAATTAAAAAAAGTTAATAATTAAATTAGAAAATATAAAAATGAAAAGAAAAAGAATAAACCAAGGGAGGGGGTCTGGGCCCAATATGGAGGTGGAAATTGGAATCTGAGGCCCATTTGCACAAAGCCTGTTGACTTTCTGGATTGCCAAGAATGCTTGTTGACTGAGAGCATGGTGCTCTTCACCTCTTGGCCCTTGGATGGACGCTTGGGACACTTGGCATGCTGATTGTTGGAGATGTATGGTGGACTTTTGCTGGAATACTGCATTGGAATATGTTAGAAAAAACATGAATAAACATTTGGGGGGGACCTGGGGATCGAACCCAGGTCCCAATGGTTGCAAGCCACGCCACCAACCACCAAGCTACTTTGCACGCTTTGTTATTATACTGGCTAATGAAAATAATGTATTAAAAACTCAATTATGCTTGGACATTAAAAAACGCGCGCCATTGTTTGAACCAACCAACAGAATGATTCCACGTCTCGTCTTCTTCATCTTTTCTTGTAAAACAAAAACAAGATATGAGCATTTAGGGTTTTTGACTGTGCAACTTGACCTTGTGAGCCTTAAAACTTGGCATGTAGATGCTTGACAATGTATATGAGCATATGAGACATGATTGAGCCCTTGAAAACCTCAACTTCCTTGAAGGAACCAAAACCCTAATTTTGACTGGCTTATGAGGATGGTTTGACTGTGCAACCCTTGAGTAGACTTAAGCAAATTTAGATGATGCTTGTCAAAACTTTGAAGAATATGGGAGGGCAAATTTTGGGGTACAACAGTGGGGCATTGATATGATCGGAGAAATCATACCTACTGCTTCAAACGGGCATTATTTCATCCTAGTCACCATTGATTACTTCACAAAGTGGGTTGAGGCTGCCTCATTTGTTTCTGTTACCAAGAATGTTGTGGCACAGTTCATCAAGCATAACCTTATTTGTCGGTATGTGTGATGCGGTGGGAGAACTGACTTAAAGGTTTTGCATTTTATCGCAAATGTTGCGGTTAGGAAGACTCGCCACCGACTTTTCTTTTATCCAAAAGGAAAGGTGAAAAAGCACAGGAAACCCCTTTGAGATTGTTTTTTGAGTTCGGGGTATAGATTATGAAAAGGGAAGGTATTAGCACCCTTTTCATCCATGGTTTTCCATGGGCTCTTAGTTACTTGCTAGATCACTTGATTTTGTTTGAAATTATGCTTTTGTGTGGTTTTGAAAGTATTTTGTAAAAGAGGCCATTGTTTAGGAAATCTTTGTAATGATTCTCGTTCGTAAGAATGTATACAAATATGTTTGTCTTTTTGAAAATGTTTTCAATTTTGTAAGATGTTTGGAAATGTGTTTGTTTGTTTTGAAAATAGCAAGGATATTTGTTTGAAATGGATCAAGTAACTAAAAGTAATCTACCTACTCAAATGTCTTTCTTGTTCATTTTCGTTTTCTTTGATATTGTTGTCTTACCATTGATTTGGTAAGCAACCCTATCTTTAGATGTAAACGAGAAAGGCGTGGGTCATCGTATAGCCATGATTAGCAATGTTTGTAAGGTATCTTAGCATTTTTTAAGGACTAAGATCATTTTTGAAAGGTAACTTTGAATAGCGTCATCGAGGGTCTATGATCTTGTATTTGTTTGTTTTTGCTAAGACACTTTACATGCGTAATATGGCCATTTTTGTAAGGCAACCAAGTGGGATAGCCCTAGGGGTTCTTTATGTACAAGTATGTCATTTTCATGCTGGTTTTGTCTTGGATTAGGGTTTTCTATTTGGTTGATTTTATCTTGCCATACAAACCCTAATTACTAGCATACTATATAAAAGCGATAAATTGCGAAATTTAAAGATTACTACACTATTACAACATTTGTGGGAGGGCGGGGTATACAATTTATGAATGGGGATTGCAATAATATAAACCTAATTAATCTATTACAACCAAATTGAATTTGTACAAATATTGGAATAAATAATATACAAGATAAATTAAATATGCAAAGATGTATGAATGCAAAGAAGATTTTGTTTGGTTTTTTATGTGAAAAAAGTTTTAACCTAAACCTAATAAATAAATCAAGATTAAACTTAAATTAATTAGGAAAGGAAATTATTTTTTAGAAAGGATTTTGATTAAACCCTAATTCTATTTTATTAAAAGGGAATAAATTTCTTTGAGAAAAAGTAAGTATTTTTGCATTTTTTGTCTTGAAAAACAATATGTGGTATTTATGAGGTATTTTGGTCATTTTGTATTAAAGTAATATGTTTAATAAATATGAAGAAAAATAAATATTAAAACTAGTTCTAAATTAATTTACCAAGTTATTTAAGAAAAATAGATAATATATATAACTAAAGAAAATATTTTTTTATTGAGAAAAATGAAATAAGATAACTCAAAATAAAATCTATCATTTTTATATTTTTTGTGATTTTTAATATTAAGAAATATATATTTGGTAAAATAAAACAAAAATAAAATAAGTAAATGAAAATATTTGGGCCAGGGGTGCTGCAAGCAAAGAGGAGGCAGGAGGTTAGCAAAAAAAACACAAGGCCCATAGTCTGAAGCCCACGCTACAAAACAACAAAAAAGGTGGAAAAATATGGAAAAATTGCAAAAGGCATCGCCAAGGCTCGAACCCATGACCTATGGCATTTTTGTGCGCTGCCTTACCACTGGGGTGGCTGTACATCCGTTCATATAAACAAAGGCATAAATATATATATTATAAAACGCCCTCTGAAGGAAACTTCATCTTCAACCTTGAGACATGGTCGGACCCCCTGTATCTCTCTCATTTCTCCATGAAAATGGAAAGTCCAAACATGAAAATCACGGTGTTTCTTTCAACGAGTTCAACCATATAATTTATGTAAACTAACAATCAAAGATCAAAGTTAATTTTTCTTGCCCTAATTTAAAACCTAATTTTTACAGAAATTTCAAATCCAAAATTCTCTATGCACAGTTAATATAAATGAAATCTATGAATATGGTTAGCTTTAGGGCAAGGATATCTACATTTTGTTTTCACAAATCAAGACTAAAAGATGCTTGTATGAAGAGATAGAAGTTTTAGTTTTTACATCTTTCAGTTGAGATCGTGAATGGAGTTTGAACAAGTTTTGAGAAGGCCTGAGGATCTGTTTAGCTTGCCTGGACCTCCCTGAGTGTATTCCAATCCTTACCTTGTCTTAAAAGTCCCTGAATCTCCCTACAGAAGTCAACCTGCAAGCTTGAAATGTAAAAATGGCAGATGGAGAAGGAGGAGTTACATTGAGGTAACAGGGGTCTGGAACACTTAGATATGATGTATATTAAGTGTTTAGGTGGTTAAAACTCAAAACGCACGAGTGGTTTTTGAGATTGCTATGTAAGGTGCAAAAATGCAAGTTATGGCAGATTTTTAGTGATAGAGTGTTTTGGGAGAGTTTCTGAGTCTTAGCAATCGTGTTCTAGGTTATAATGCACTTGTATATAAGTATAGAAAAGGGTTTTGATCAAGCTTCCTCAAGATTTTTGAGTTATAGCCTTTTGGCTCTATTACTTGCTTTTGAAGAAAAGTGAGGAGACAAGTCTCTATGTGTTTGTACAAGCCTGATCTGAGTTGGTAGATGCTTTAGACACATTGCTTTTGGTTTATAGGGTTTGTGTGTACAGAAAGAACAAGTGCAAAGCTCAAGGAGTTGACAATTGCAAAAGTTGTGTTTTATCAAAATGGAAGTGGCAACTTTGTGCCATAAATGGAATTGTAGCTTGGACAAAGGCTCTAATGCTTGGATTAAAGCTCTATCAACTATGTAAACATTTAATTATGGAGTGAGAAACAAGTTTGAGGCCTGCAAAGCAAAGATTATGCAGCCTAGGCTTGAATTTGAATTTTGGTTCATCATGAAATGGCTTGAAATCAAAGTGAGAAATTGCAAAGTTCATCTCTTCGATTCTCCCTACTCAAAAATGATCTCAAGGATTTCTTGGACATTTTGGAAAGCTTTCAATGTTCTATACAACTCATATTTGAATTGATTTCAAATATTCCCCTTGGAACTATGTGAAAAATTGGCATGAAGTTAGGTCAAAAACCTGCCTAACTAGGGCAAAATTTCACTAAGTTATTTTAGTTCATGAGCATGTATTCACAAAATTATATCTTGAGATCCAAGCATATTTAGGAGAAATTGTGTGAATAAAAGTTGTAGATTTCATGGAGATCTAGAACTTTCTTCTTGGGAACTTCCTTTGAATCATCTTGTATCATGGTAAAAATTTGGCTTAAAGTTGAGGAAAAATAAGAAATTTTCTATACTTAGAAAAATTTCTAAGTAGAGAAATTTCAAATTTTAAAACAAAATCTTCAATCCTTGATTTCTTGATGAACAAGTTTCACATTTTGACATGTTTTGATGAATTATGATCTTTGGCACTTGATTTTGACAAAAAAGTCAAAGTTTGACTTTTCAGTATACAGTTGACTTTTGATCAGTTGACTGAAAAATTCATCTGTCAATCCAATGGATTTGTAATATTTGAACCATGTAATTAGGTCAAGATGATGCAATTTATCTCTTGAAATCATGCTTCAAACCAATTGATCATTTGCTAGATCAAGAATCAGAAATTGCCATTTCTTAGTCAAAACCCTAATTTTGATCATTTTGCCCTTTTGATGATTTGATCAAATTTCTTGAGGAATTATGGTCCAAATTGATCAAATGATACATATGGGTTCAAAATGTTGGTGTAGATAAAAAATTATGAAGTTTGACTGTAAATTTGCCATGGTTGACTTTTTCCCCAATACAGTTGATTTTTAGGTTAATTGTCCAATTGACTGATCAAAAATGTGATTCAAGGCTTGAAACTTGGCATGAGTAATATTGGGGGTCCATAATGATCCTTGAAAGTCATATTAAGCATTTATAGTCCAAAAATCCTTATGCAAACTCAAACCCTAATTTTGGTCATCAGTTCATGAGGAGATGTCTTGAGCTGGTCAAACCCTAATCCAGTCTTGAGTCAAAGAGATCTTGTGAGAAAAATATTGATAAGTGAGAGGGAAATGTTTGGGGTACAACAGCTATCCCTGTTCAATCTTCTTAAACCTGAAGAGTTAGACTGGCGAGTCTTTCCATTCGTGACTCAAAGGTGGAAGATGATTGGACACTAGAGTGCCCATAAATTTGCACTCGATGATGTGATGATAGAAGGAATGGGCTTACAGATTCCATTTGGGGAGGTGATAGAAAGTTGTGGGAGATGGGCTTAAAAGATTCCATCCGAGAGTGATTGTTGAATTGTAATTTGTAAGCTGAAAGAATGAGTATCAGAATGGAGTTTGTGTCTGGAGCGTATCTGAACTGTATCTGGAAGAGGCTTTGATTAAGTATTAGAATGGCATCCATGTCTAGAGCATATCTGAACTATATCTGAAGTTTGAATCTGAATGAGCATCAGGATGGAATCCGTGTTTGGAGCGTATCTGAACTGTATCTGAATTTGAATCTGAATGAGTATCAGGATGGCATCCGTGTCTGAAGCGTATCTGAACTGTATCTGAATTTGAATCTGAATGAGTATCAGGATGGCATCCGTGTCTGGAGCGTATATGAACTGTATCTGAGAGTTGAATCAGAATGGCGTCTGTGTCTGGAGCACATATGTACTGTATCTGAAGTCTGAATCTAAATGAGTATCAGAATGGCATCCTTGTCTGGAGCGTATATGTATTGCATCTGAGAGTTGGGCCTGAATGAGTATCAGAATGGCATCCGTATTTGGTGTGTATCCGAACTATATCAAGATTGAATATTGTTAACGGTAGTTGTTAATCTTATCCTGAAAAGGGTAAAATGTTAGCTAAAATACAAAGTCATGTTGCATGAAATGTATGATGTAATGTATTTGCTTTATCAATGTTTATGATATATGGATGCAATGTATGTGTATGTGAGCTAATCTGCTGTATTGTCGTTGGATTGATGAAAATAAATCCCTGAATGCTACTGAGGATATGTGAGTCTTCATGTCTTGAAGTCGAAGTATTTATGAATTTCCGTTTAGAGAAATAAACTTTATTGTAAGGGAAATGCCATGTACTGCTTGTAAGACCTGTTGGGGAGTCCTGAGAAATTTGACAACTTCTACTGGGGATCAACAATTTGAAACTTTGCTCCGCTGGGGATTTAAACAACGTACTGCAGGGGATTACCTATGGAATAGCCTAGAGACATTTTCCTATCCTTTCAACCTATCAGTAATTGTCTTTCCTATTTTGTTTTATTTGTAAACAATAATTATGTTCAAATGCATATGTTCAACAATGAATCATTGGATGTTTTTGTAGACAAAACACAAGCGTAAAGAAAAACATATAGTTTTTTTTTTGCACTTTCAAAGAGATATTTTGTATTGACTTTGAATAAGTATTTCTTGTACAAGGATACAAACATTCTAGTAAGAGAATGTTGTCGTAAAAAATGAAAATTTTGATACAAAGAGAAGATAGCTATGTGTACAAAAATCCATGGGGTTTCCATTCTGCTATAGCCTTCATATCTCTGAGCGTCTTGTCTATTTGTTGCCTTGTCCGAAGCTGAGTGAATTGATCAGAAACTCTGAGTTTGGTGGAAGCTAAAGGTTTTCCGTAAAGTGATCCAACGGAACATAGTAATATGCTTTAATTCCCTAACTTTTTCCTGGACCGCCCTTTCGAGTTTTCAGTCCACCAGGAAACCCTTTTTTGCCCAAGTCGCCCTTTCGGGTTTTCAACTTGCTGGGTGTACAAATTTTTTGTTTTATCCCTAATTTTTTCCCGAACCCTTTTGGTTCGTCGGGATGCCCTTGTTTTGCATAGGTATTTCAACCTAGCGGGTCTCTTATGCGTAGTATCTTTTGACTATGTACGCGTTCACAGGGTGCGACAGGTCATCGCCATCCATGGTAGTCAAGATCATTGCCCCACCGGAGAAAATGTTTTTGATTACAAATGGTCCTTCATAGGTAGGAGTCCATTTGCCCCTGGGATCACTTTGTGGCAAGATGATGCGTTTGATCACTAGATCCCCAACTTGATACACTTGGTGTCTGACTTTCTTGTTGAAAGCCTTGATCATCCATTTTTGATACATTTGACCATGGCAAACAACAGTAAGTCTCTTTTCATCAATCAAATTCAGTTGATCAAGTCGAGTATGGATCCAATCGTCTTCGTTCAACCATGCATCCTTCATAATTCTCAGAGAGGGGATCTGAACCTCAATAGGCAAGACAGCCTCCATGCCGTAAACCAAAGAATATGGTGTTGCCCCAGTTGATGTGCGAGCCGTGGTACGATATCCGTGGAGGGCGAATGGTAATATCTCATGCCAGTCTTTGTATGTGATTGTCATTTTGTGTATGATCTTTTTAATGTTTTTATTTGCAGCTTCTACAACACCATTCATCTTCGGCCGATAGGGAGAAGAATTGTGCTGTTGAATCTTGAATTGCCCGCATAATGCGGTGATCATAGTGTTGTTGAGATTTGTACCATTGTCAGTGATGATCCTTTCTGGGATACCGTACCGGCAAATAAGGTTTTGTATGATGAAACGGGCAACAATGTTCTTGGTGACGGAAGCAAAGGAAGTTTCCTACACCCACTTTGTAAAATAGTCAATGGCCACTAGGATGAAGCGGTGTCCATTGGAGGCTGTCGTCATGATTTCCCCAATCATATCTATTCCCCACATAGCAAAGGGCGAAGGAGCCGTCAAGACATTCAGAGGAACTAGAGGTACGTGCACCTTGTCGGCATAAATCTGACATTTATGGCAGGTTCGAGAGTGTTGATAGAAATCTGCTTCCATGGTAGACCAGTAATAGCCTGCCCGTAGGATTTTCTTTGCCATTGTATGCTCGCTGGAATGGGTACCAAAAGTGCCTTCATGCAATTCAGCCATGATCTTTTCAGCTTCAACCTTATCTACGCACCAAAGTAACACAGAGTCATGATTGTGTTTGTACATGATGCCATTACTAAGGAAGAACTTAGCAGAAAATCTCCTTAAGAACTTATTATCATTGATTGAAGCTCCTTCTGGATATTCTTGAGCCTCGAGATACCTCTTGACTTCGTGAAACCAAGGTTGGTCCACTACTTCTTCAGTATTAATCTCGTGACAGTGTGTTGGCTCATCCATTCGTTCGATGGTGATATGGGGAGCCTCGTTATCCCATTTAAGTTTAAACATAGATGACATTGTGGCTAGTGCGTCTTCTAGCTGATTTTCTTCTCGCGGGAAATGCTCGAAGGTAATCTTCTCAAAATGTGGTAGCAATGTCAAAACATGTTCTTTGAAAGGGATAAGGTTTGGGTATTTGGTGTCCCATTCCCCTTTGATCTGGATGATGACCAAAGCTGAATCTCCAAACACATCTAAGGATTTTATTCCCAGGTCTATGGCAGCTCTGAGACCAAAGATGCACGCTTCGTATTCCGCCATGTTGTTTGTACAATTGAAGCAAAGTCTGGCAGTAAAGGGAGTATGACAACCTTATGGAGATATGAGTACATCATCAATACCATTGCCGGGTGCATTGGAGGCTCCATCAAAGAACAGGGTTCATCGGGATCCTTGTTCAGGTCCGTCGTATGGCCTGAATTCTTCACAGTTGTCTAATGTCATGATGTCTTCATCCGGAAACTCGAACTTCATGGACTGGTAGTCTTCCAAAGCTTGGTGAGCAAGGTGATTGGCTAGTACACTACCCTTTATAGCTTTCTGGGTAGTATACTGTATGTCATATTCTGTCAGGATCATCTGCCATCTCGCTATTCTCCCAGAAAGAGAAGGCTTCTCGAAGATGTATTTTATCGGATCCATTTTAGATATCAACAAATTAGTATGAGTCAGCATATACTGTCTTAACCGGCGAGAAACCCATGCCAGAGCGCAACAAGTTTTCTCGAGCAGTGAATATCTGGTTTCACAGTCAGTAAACGTTTTGCTCAGGTATTAAATAGTGTGCTCTTTTCGGCCAGACCCGTCATGCTGCCCCAATACACACCTCATTGAGTTTTCTAAAATAGTCAGATACATGATCAATGTTCTTCCCTCGACTGGTGGCATCAACATAGGAGGCTCTTGTAAGTATTCTTTGATTTTGTCAAAAGCAACTTGGCATTCATCATTCCATTTGACTACTTGATCTTTCTTCAACAGTTTGAAGATTGGCTCACAAGTAGCTGTCAGGTGAGAAATGAATCTGGAAATATAATTCAAACGTCCTAAGAATCCTCTGACTTCCTTCTCATTACGAGGAGCAGGCATTTCTTGTATTGCTTTAACTTTGGCAGGATCTACCTTGATACCTTTGTTGCTGACGATAAAGCCTAGGAGTTTACCAGACCGTACCCCAAAGGTGCCTTTGTTTGGATTCAACCTCCGCTTGTACTTATTTAATCTCTCAAATAGCTTTTGTAAGTGATCGAGATGCTCATCTTCTGTTTGTGATCTGGCTATCATATCGTCCACATAGACCTTTATTTCGTGATGTATCATGTCGTGAAATAGAGCCACCATGGCACGTTGATAGGTTGCCCCAGCATTCTTCAGTCCGAATGGAATTACCTTGTAGTAGAATGTCCCCCACTGTGTGACAAATGTTTTTTTCTCCATGTCCCCAGGTGCCATTTTGATTTGGTTGTAACCTGAGAATCCATCCATGAAGGAAAACACTTTGTGTTGTTCCGTATTGTCCACTAGGATATCAATGTGGGGGAGTGGAAAGTCATCCTTAGGGCTTGCCCTATTCAAATCTCGGTAGTCCACACACATTCGCACTTTGCCGTCCTTTTTGGGTACGGGAACAACATTGGCAACCCATTGGGGGTAAGATGTGACAGCCAAGAATCCAGCATTGAATTGTTTCATGACTTCTGCTTTAATCTTTTCTGACATATCAGGCCTCATGCGATGAACCTTTTTCTTTACTGGCGGACAATCCTCTCTTGTAGGCAGACGATGTACCACAATATCTTCATCAAGTCCTGGCATGTCTTCATATGACCAGGCAAAGACTTCGACATAATCGTGTAACAACTGAGTCAGACACTTCTTGATACCGGGTTCCAGGTTTGCACCTATCTTGACCTCCTTTTTGTCCTCGTTGGTACCTAGGTTGATTGTATCCACGGGTTCCTCGTGAGGCTGAATGGTTCTCTCTTCTTGTTGTAGCAGTCTGACAAGTTCCCCTGGTACTTCACAATCTTCCTCACCTTCGTCTTCGGCTTGGTAGATCAGATTCTCAGAGTCACAAAAGGCCATAGCAGTACCGTTACCCATGGAATCCATAATGGATGTATACCTGCATTGTGAGTGTGGGAGTGTGTAAGCATATAACTATCTTTGAAAGAAAGTAAAATGTAAAAGAAAAACAATGAGAACAAAAGTTTGAATGCGAAAACATTCATGATTCATTGATGTCATATGAAAAATGAGATAATAACCCTTACAAATGGACCATTGTGCCTCGGGTAAGACACAAGGTTTTAAGAGTGCGAATTGTTTTGAATATTACAAATCCGATAAAATGTAAAGATAAATTATTGAGGGATGAAGTCTCTAGCCTCCCAATTGCTGAGCCCTCCATTGACATTCGGAAAGATCCATTCCTCCAGGTTGCAACCATCTTCACCATCTTCTACCACGTTGACCTCACGGTTGCTGATCTTCAAGAGTGGCCCTCCAGCACGAGCACGGCGTACAACCTTTTGAGCAATTGAAGTGAAACCTAAGCCAAACTTGTCAGATTTATACGGGATATCTGGAAGTTGTCCCCAGATAGTGCATCCCCCTTCTTTCACTACTGATTTAGCATCCTTTAGTGACGACATCCGGAGTGGAGGCCTTGTAATCTTGGGAACAGCCTTGGTCACTACCACCTCTTGGGGGACCTCTTCAAAGTTTTGAAATGGAGTTTCAATGAATTCGCCGTCTAATTCCATATATCTGAAGGAATTGAGATGGCTGATCATGTATTCTTCCTCTCCATGTACGGTGATAATATTCCCTTGAACCGGATACTTCAGCATCGGGTGCAGTATAGAGGTAACAGCGCAAGCATTATGGATCCATGGTCGGCCTAGCAAGCAGGAATATGAAGGGCGGATGTCCATCACAAAAAAAGTTGAATTGAAGTTTTGGGTTCCAACCTTTATGGGAATGTCCACCTCCCCATGTACCATCCTCTTCGAGCCGTCAAAAGCCCTTACCACAATGTTGCTTGGCTTCAAAATCAACCCCTCACAGTAAAGTCTGTCAAGAGCTTTTTTGGGTAATACATCCAGAGATGAGCCACTATCCACCAAAACATGTGCCAGAGTAGTGCCCCTACATTCCACTGAGACATGCAACGCCTCATTATGCTTTCTTCCCCTTGGCGTCAGAGCCGTATCTGAAAAACCTAAAACATTGTCCGCAGTTAGGCTGGCCACGCAGTCTTGAAATTGATCAGCAGATGTCTCTTGCGGTATATGGGCTGTTTTTAAGAACTTCACCAGGGCTTTTGCATGCGCCTCGGAACACAGTAGTAATGCCAGCATGGAGATTTTTGAGGGAGTTTGCACCAATTGTTCAACTACATCGTAGTCACTCCTCTTTATAATTTTTAGGATCTCCTCTATTTCCTTCTTGGAGGTCTCATGGATAGTCAATGACTGAGCCTTCATCCGGACAGGCTCCACTTGAATACTCTTTCCTCGAGCCTCGGTTAACTCGGCAGCAAAAGTGTCAGTAAGAATGATTACAGGGGTTGTAACAGCTTTGTCAATTGGGGTACTTGCAGAGATGATTATGGGTGTAGGAGCAACTTTTGGAGCAGCTACATGGATAATTACGGGTCCAGAAACTGCTTTTGGGGGAGAAATTTCTGGAGAAAAGATCCTACCACTTCGGGTAATTTTGATAGTTCCGACAATATTGCTGATGTCGGAATCTTCTTCTTCGGAGTTTATCTCTTCGGCGGCTGGCCAGTCTTGTTTGACGCCATGGTAGTAAATGTCCCCTCCGTAATTCCATGGTACGGTCTTGTCTGATTCATATGGGACTGGCCCAGGCATTGTGATTATTAAAGGAGCTGCTCTCGGAACCGATGTAATTCTAACGGGTCTTTTGGTGGAGACCCTGGAAGAATTGGTGGAAATGGTAATGATAGAAATATCTTCAATAGGAATAGGTGGAACATGAGTCTTTTCAAACAAAATCTCTTTGTTATCTATTAGGCATTGAATGCCTGTCTTCAACAAAGGACAGCCAATTAATGAGGATAAGCAGAGACGAAAATTTTTATTATAGCCTGGAAACACACCGGCTTTCAACAAGTTTATCTTAATAGTCGGAAGCGGGGTCATGAGTTCATCAACTGTGGTAACAAACAAATCTTCTTCAACGACATTGGTATTGTGACCACGTCTGGGCATAGGAGCAAAAATAACATTTGGCTTCTCGGGCACATCAAACTCAATTTCTTTTGCTTCAATGAGGTCTTGTATTTTGTTCTTCTAGGCCAAACAATTATTAGTATCGTGACCATGACTTTCAGAGTGATATGCACAACGGGTATTGGGGTGATAATGAGGAGATGTTGTGTTGGGGTTTTTCGGAGCTTCTTTCAAGGTTTCCAAGTTGGATCTTAGTAGATAAGGTAATACTTGAGACGGAGTCATGTTGATTCTGGTAAACTTCCTGATTGGCCTTTCTACCCTTGGTTGATTATTTCTTTGTTGATCAGATGTAGACTTTAGGATAAAAACAGCCCCCACCATTGGTCGGCGTTCGGCCCTATCTTGGTTTCTTTGCGGATACACTGCGGCCACCTCTTTCTTTCTGATAAAGGGTTTCCTTACAACTGTTGAAGAAGTGTGTCTTTCTGAATCTTTCCATTTTTTATACCAGCTTCTATCCTCTCTCCGGTCAATATTAGTTCAGTAAAGCCAGCGAATGAACTTCCGATTAAATGATTGAAAAAAGGACTAGATAAGGTGCCTAAGAACATGTCTACCAATTCTCTCTCAGACAGAGGGGGTTGAACTCTTCCAGCCAAATCTCTCCATTTTTGTGCATAGTCCTTGAAACCTTCATTGGACACCATGGCCATACTCTGGAGTTGGGTACGGGTAGCTGCCAAATCAGCATTGTACTGGTATTGCTTATAGAAAGCTGCAGCAAGATCTTCCCAGTTGTGAACATTAGCTCTTTCTAATTAATAGAACCAGTCAAGTTGAGTCCCAGACAGACTGTCTTTGAAGAAATGCACCCATAAGTCTTTATCAGTGGTATGGGATTGAATTTTCCTCACATATGATCGGAGATGCATTTTAGGGCATGACACTCCATCATATTTGGCAAATATAGGCACTTTGAATTTCGGGGGAATCACAATCCCCGACACTAGTCCCAATTCCTCAAAGTCCAAACCTGGCACCTTTTGGATTTCCATCGCGCTCAATCGCTCTTCGAGATGTTTGTACTTGTCATCAGCTGGAGGATACTATTCCTCAGAGTAGTCTTCTTCTTCTTCCTCCTCTAATTCTAACGGGACAACTGTTTCCTTGCCTTTCCCCTCTCCTTCACCAGATGTTGTTGCAAAGTCCAAAGACCTTCTTGTCTTCCCATGAAATCTTCTTCCCATGTTTAAGACTCTGGTTACCTTCTTTGTTTTCTTCTTCCTCTCTTCAGCCAACAGAGTCTTCAACTCTTCTTTCCCCTTGGCTAGGGTCAAGAGCAACTGTTGAAACTGCGTATTCTGAGCTTGGAGATCTTTCATTGTTTGCTCGAGATCCATCTTACTGAAATAAACAATAGAGAGGTGAGGAGACTTGTTGCAAAAGACATGTTTATGTTATGATAAATGATATGTGCATATGCAATGTTTTCAAGGATTTCAAAGATTCAAATTTGTTTTAGACAAAAAGGAAACACACATTATATTAATAAGATAAAGTTTGAGTACATCAATTCCCCTTGGGAAAATTAATACAAAACTCTAAGCTAGAAAAGTAGTGCGCATCCTCTTTGGTGCAATGTAGGCATTCAGAGTCTGCTCCTCATGAAGTAGCCTAGTGAGCTCCAAAATCTTCTTCTCGCTTGCGTAGAATTGGGATTCGAAAGTATCTCGCTCTCCTTGGAGTTGTATCCAATCCCTTTGGAGGTCTTCAAAAGATGTGGGCATGTCAGGATGTAGGATAATGTATGGAACGTCTCCCTCCATGACGGGCTCAATGATTACCGGGAGAATGGAGGGGTAAGGCATTATAAGACTCTGGGCGTGAGTTTGTACCCATTTGAGGTAAGGCTCAAGATGGATAGAATTCTTGTGTCCCAAAGTCTTGTAATCCACCTTGTTTAACATCCTCCAAGCTCGGATAAATCTCTGGCAAAGACCTTGATTGTTGTTGTCGTAGTCAAATACCAAACCTTGAATCAGCATCTCGTGCGGGCCATCCCTTCGGGCATAACCAAACTGCCTTAAGGCTAAGCATGGGTTGTAGGTGATTCCTCCCCTAATGCCAAGTAAAGGGACATTAGGAAATTCTCCACAATGGTCGACAATGATAACATTCTCTTTGGAACGGGAGCACCAATGAATGTCTGAATGTTTGAGCATCATCAACCTTTGTGACCACCTTGAACCTTGCTCATTCTTTAAGACTGATTTGGGAAGATGAGAAATAAACCATCTTGCCAAGAGAGGAGTGCAACACATAAGGACACCTCTTTTCCTCATTGTGCGAGTGTGAAAAGAGTGTAGGATATCCCCTAGCAATGTAGGAACCGGGTTGGGTGATATGAAGATTTTGACGGTGTTGACATCTATGAGTTGGTCAGGATTTGGGAACAAAACCATCCCATAGATGAGGAGAGCTATAATTTCCTCAAAGGCTTGCAAGTCTAAGGAATTCCAACATCTTTGGGCTTTCTCAAATAGGAACTTGGCTAAGAAAGCTATGACACCACTCCTTGTTTCCCAATGAGTTGTGACATCAGATGAGTGCAAGTGTAGAGCTTGAGCAATCTTTTCTGGCTTTGGGTCTCTTTCCGTACCGTTGAAAGGTAGTTGATTGAGAATGGGAATCCTCAAGAGTTGGGAGAATTCTTCCAAAGTAGGCACAAGTTGATAGTCGGGAAATGTGAAGAAATGGTGCAAAGGGTCAAAGAACTGAAATAGCACCTTCATCATATCCTCATATGTGTTGGAGGTGACCAAGTTGAGTAGACGACCATGTCTCTTGGTGAATGGAGAGTTTTCAGGAATCATTGAAACTAGCTCCTTAAGTTGTGGAGGGATTCTCACAAGGTTGACTTAAATAGTTTTCCTACGAAGTGAGTCCATGTCCTACAAAACAAGAGCAAAGATGAATCCAAAAGTCCTTAAAATGGTTAGTGGATGTATATGATGTTCATAATGTCCATGATGTTATGTACAAGTATGCATATAAAAACAAAACAAACAAATCCTAGGTTTAGGCTTGCATGGAGTTTTATAGGTAAGTACCCTCTTGAAGTTTAGTTGGCTTAAACCTGTCCTAGCAATAGTAACCAGGTTCTAAGGAGCTCAACATCACTGGATTTTTTCCTTGGTCATTGTTTCAGCTCAAGCCTCTTTAATGGCGACCGAAATATCCCAAGAAACCAAACCTCAATGAGTGTAGTATCGAGTATCTACCAACTTTGGACTGCACCAAAGTCGGTCATCTCACTACATCCTAAAGGCCAAGTTTGTCAAGTAAAGGTTCTAGAAGTTCATTAGTGCTTCATGACATCACTCAGCGGCCCCGTATTCTCTTTGATTAACTCAAAGGCTACCGGTACCCACAAATATGTCGCACTAACGTAGCTATTGCTTAGACCATGTCGGTATACCCCTCACAGTTTCCACAACGTATTGCTACTTACCTATAATGTATCCCAAATCCAGGTAGAGGATTCAAAACCTAAACACAGAACCATAATATAAAGCATACAAGTCAAACAATGTAAGCAAGTAAATGTGATATATCCATAAGGTAACCCCACTTTTAGAATTATCTACAGCAGAGTCGCCAGTTCTGTGATACGCTGGGAGAACTGACTTGAAGGTTTTGCATTTTATCACAAATGTTGCGGTTAGCAAGAGTCGCCACTGACTTTTCTTTTATCCAAAAGGAAAGGTGAAAAAGCATAGGAAAGACCTTTAGATTGTTTCTTGAGTTCGGGGGGTAGATTATGAAAAGGGAAGGTATTAGCACCCTTTTCATCCATGGTTTTCCATGGGCCCTTAGTTACTTGCTAGATCACTTGCTTTTGTTTGAAATTGTGCTTTTGTGTGGTTTTGAAAGTATTTTGTAAAAGAGGCCATTGTTTAGGCAATCTTTGTAATGATTCTCGTTCGTAAGAATGTATACAAAGATGTTTGTCTTTTTGAAAATGTTTTCAATTTTGTAAGATGTTTGGAAATGTGTGTGTTTATTTTGAAAATAGCAAGGATATTTATTTGAAATGGATAAAGTAACTAAAAGTAATCTACCTACTCAAATGTCTTTCTTGTTCATTTTCTTTTCCTTTGATATTGTTGTCTTACCATTGATTTGATAAGCAACCCTATCTTTGGATGTAAACGGGACGGGAGTGGGTCATCGTATAGCCATGATTAGCAATGTTTGTAAGGTATCTTAGCATTTTTTAGGGACTAAGATCATTTTTGTATGGAAACTTTGAATAGCGTCATCGAGGGTCTATGATCTTGTATTTGTTTGTTTTTGCTAAGACACTTTACATGCGTAATATGGACATTTTTGTAAGGCAACCAAGTGGGATAACCCTAGGGGTGCTTTGTGTGCAAGCATGTCATTTTCATGCTTGATTTTGACTTGGATTAGGGTTTTCTATTTGGTTTATTTTATCTTGCCATACAAACCCTAATTACTAGCATGTTATATAAAAGCGATAAATTGCGAAATTTAAAGATTACTACACTATTACAACATTTGTGGGAGGAACCTAATTAATCTATTACAACCAAATTGAATTTGTACAAATATTGGAATAAATAATATACAATATAAATTAAATATGCAAAGATGTATGAATGCAAAGAAGATTGTGTTTGGTTTTTTATGTGAAAAAAGTTTTAACCTAAACCTAATAAATAAATCAAGATTAAACTTAAATTAATTAGGAAAGGAAATTATTTTTTAGAAAGGATATTGATTAAACCCTAATTCTATTTTATTAAAAGGGAATAAATTTCTTTGAGAAAAAGTAAGTATTTTTGCATCTTTTCTCTTGAAAAATAATATTTGGTATTTATGAGATATTTTGGTCTTTTTGTATTAAAGTAATATGTTTAATAAATATGAAGAGAAATAAATATTAAAACTAGTTCTAAATTAATTTACCAAGTTATTTAAGAAAAATAGATAATATATATAACTAAAGAAAATATTTTTTTATTGAGAAAAATGAAATAAGATAAGTCAAAATAAAATCTATCATTTTTATATTTTTTGTGATTTTTAACATTAAGAAAAATATATTTGGTAAAATAAAACCAAAATAAAATAAGTAAATGAAAATATTTGGGCCAGGGGTGCTGCAAGCAAAGAGGAGGCAGGAGGTTAGCAAAAAAAAAACACAAGGCCCATAGTCTGAAGCCCACGCTGCAAAACAACAAAAAAGGTGGAAAAATATGGAAAAATTGCAAAAGGCAGCGCCAAGGCTCGAACCCATGACCTATGGCATTTTTGCGCGCTGCCTTACCACTGGGGTGGCTGTACATCCGTTCATATAAACAAAGGCATAAATATATATTATAAAACGCCCCCTGAAGGTAACTTCATCTTCAACCTTGAGCCATGGTCGGACCCCATGTATCTCTCTCATTTCTCCATGAAAATGGAAAGTCCAAACATGAAAATCATGGTGTTTCTTTCCACGAGTTCAACCATATAATTTATATAAACTAACAATCAAAGATCAAAGTTAATTTTGCTTGCCCTAATTTAAAACCTAATTTTTACAGAAATTTCAAATCCAAAATTCTCTATGCACAATTAATATAAATGAAATCTATGAATATGGTTAGATTTAGGGCAAGGATATCTACATTTTGTTTTCACAAATCAAGACCAAAGGATGATTGTATGAAGAGATAGAAGTTTGAGTTTTTACCTCTTTCAGTTGAGATCGTGAATGGAGTTTGAACAAGTTTTGAGAAGGCCTGAGGATCTGTTTAGCTTGCATGGACCTCCCTGAGTGCATTACAATCCTTACCTTGTCTTGAAAGTCCCTGAATCTCCCTACTGAAGTCAACCTGCAAGCTTGAAATGTAAAAATGGCATATGGAGAAGGAGGAGTTACAGTGAGGGAATAGTGGTCTGGAACACTTAGATATGATGTATATTAAGTGTTTAGGTGGTTAAAACTCAAAACGCACGAGTGGTTTTTGAGATTGCTATGTAAGGTGCAAAACTGTAAGTTATGGCAGATTTTTAGTGATAGAGTGTTTTGGGAGAGTTTCTGAGCCTTAGCAATCGTGTTCTAGGTTGTAATGCACTTGTGTATAAGTATAGAAAAGGTTTTTGATCAAGCTTCCTCAAGATTTTTGAGTTATAGCCTTTTGGCTCTATTAATTACTTTTGAAGAAAAGTAAGGAGACAATTCTCTTTGTGTTTGTACAAGCCTGATCTGAGTTGGTAGAGGCTTTAGACACATTTCTTTTATTTTATAGGGTTTGTGTGTGCAGAAAGAACAAGTGCAAACTCAAGGAGTTGACAATTGCAAAAGTTGTGCTTTATCAAAATGGAAGTGGCAACTTTATGCCATAAATGGAATTGTAGCTTGGACAAAGGCTCTAATGCTTGGATTAAAGCTCTATCAACTTAGTAAACATTTAATTATGGAGTGAGAAACAAGTTTGAGGCCTGCAAAGAAAAGATTATGCAGCCTAGGCTTGAACTTGAATTTTGGTTCATCATGAAATGGCTTGAAATCAAAGTGAGAAATTGCCAACTTCATCTCTTCGATTCTCCCTACTCAAAAATGATCTCAAGGAGTTCTTTGACATTTTGGAAAGCTTGAAATGTTATCTATAACTCATCTTTGAATTTCTTTCAAAGATCCCCCTTGGAAATATATGAAAAATTGGCATGAAGTTAGGTCAAAAACCTGCCTAACTAGGGCAAAATTCACTAAGTTATTTTAGTTCATAAGCATGTATTCACAAAATTATATCTTGAGATCCAAGCATATTTAGGAGAAATTGTGTGATTAAAATTTTTAGATTTAATGGAGATCTACAAATTTCATCTTGGGAACTTCCTTTGAATCATCTTTTATCATGGTGAAAATTTGGCTTAAAGTTGAGAAAAAATAAGAAATTTTCTATACTTAGAAAAATTTCTAAGTTAAGAAATTTCAATTTTTAAAACAAAATCTTCAATCCTTGATTTATTGATGAACAAGTTTCACATTTTGACATGTTTTGATGAATTATGATCTTTGGCACTTGATTTTGACCAAAAAGTCAAAGTTTGACTTTTCAGTATACAATTGACTTTTGATCAGTAGACTGAAAAATTCATCTGTCAATCCAATGGATTTGTAATATTTGAACCATGTAATTAGGTCAAGATGATTCAATTGAACTCTTGAAATCAAGCTTCAAACCAATTGATCATTTGCTAGGTCAAGAATCAGAAATTGCCCTTTCTCAGTCAAAACCCTAATTTTAACCATTTTGCCCTTTTGATGATTTGATAAAATTTCTTGAGGAATTATGGTCCAAACTTGATCAAATGATACATATGGGTTCAAAATGATGGCGTGGATAAAAAATTATGAAGTTTTACTATAAATTGGCCATGGTTGACTTTTTCCCCAATACAGTTGATTTTTAGGTCAAATGTCCAATTGATTGATCAAAAATGTGATTCAAGGCTTGAAACTTGGCATGAGTAATCTTAGGGGTCCATAATGATCCTTGAAAGTTATATGAAGCATTGATAGTCCAAAAATCCTTATGCAAACTCAAACCCTAATTTTGGTCATCAATGCATGAGGAGATGTCTTGAGCTGGTCAAACCCTAATCCAGTCTTGAGTCAAAGAGATCTTGTGAGAAAAATCTTGATAAGTGAGAGGGAAAATTTTTGGGTACAACCGTATGGTATCTCCGAAAGAATAATTATAGATAATGGTACAAATCTCAACAACACTATGATCACCGAACTCTATAAGCAATTCAAGATCTAGCATCACAACTCTTCTCCTTACCGACCGAAGATGAATGGCGTTGTAGAGGTTGCTAATAAGAACATTAAAAATATCATACATAATATGACGGTGACATATAAAGACTGGCATGAGATGTTACCATTTTCCCTACATGGTTAATTCACCTCAACACGTATGTCAATAGGAGCAACACCTTTCTCTCTGGTGTATGGTATGGAGGATGTCCTACCTATTGAGTTCCATATCCCTTCTTTGAGAATCATGAAGGATGTATGTTTGAACGAAGATGATTGGATCCAGACCCGACTTGACCAACTGAACCTAATTGACGAGAAAAGGTTAGCCGTTGTTTGTCATGGTCAGATGTACCAAAAGCGAATGATCAAGGATGTTAACAAGAAGGTCAGACATCAGGTTTATTAATTTGGTGATTTGGTGATCAAGTACATCATTCTGCCGTAAGGTGATCCCAGGGGAAAATGGACTCCCACATACGAAGGGCCATTTATGATCAAGAACATATTTTTTGGTAGAGCCATGATCTTAACCTCTATGGACGGTGACGACCTTCCTCACCCTGTGAACACGGACATAGTTAAAAGATACTACGCATGAATAAAAACCCGCTAGATTGACTGGCCTAGGAAAAAATAATGGCATCTCAGCGAACCAAAAGGGTTTGGGCAAAAATTAGGATAAATACAAACAAAAAAAATTGTACACCCGGCAAGTCGAAAACCTGAAAAGGCGGCTTGAGCAAAAAAGGGTATCCTGGTGGACTAAAAACCTGAAAGGGCGGTCCAGGCAAAAGTTAGGGATTTTTAAGCATATAACTATGTCACGTTCGATCACCTTGCCACTAGACTTCAGTATCTACTATCAAGCTCAAACAGTACCAATCAATTCAGCCAACTTCGGACAAGTAGAAAAGTGATGAGACGCTCAAGGACATAAGGGCAATAGTATAATTGAAACTTAACGGGATTATTACACATAGTTGTTTTCTCTTTGTACACTATTTTGTATAGTTTTCATTTTCACGACGACATTCTCCTACTAGAATGGCAGTCTCTTTATACAAAAAACGCATATTATAGGAAAACTTCAAAATCAATACAAATCATTTCTTTGAAAGTACAAAACTTTTCGTTTTTGTTTTTTTTGTTTTGTTTTGCAAAAAAACGTCCAGTGATTATTTTTGACATATGCATTTGAATATGATTATTGTTTACAAATACTTGCATGAAAAATAGAAATACAATTGCTAATGACTTTAAGAGACGGGACCAAATCTAAAAAGCCATTTGTAGTCCCCGCAGTTATGTTCTCCAGCAGGTACAAAGGTAAACACGTCCTACTGCAAAATCACCGCTACATCCTCAGCATACGTCTTAGTGATGTCTATGTTCCCCGCAGAGTGAAAACAACCAAAGTTTTGATCTCTTCTTCCCCATGCAGGAATTGCCTCCTCCAACAAAGTTCCCTCAGAGAACTGAAATCCATGTTTCCAGCTAAGTTTTATAATCTCAAACAGTTTATAAAGCCTCACACACGGTAGAGTTTATTTCCCTAGTTGCGGAAGTTCATCCCCCAACGGAGTTTATTTCTCTACATCGGTAATATTTTCCAACAGAGCATCTTCTCCCCAGCGGAACATTCTCAAGCAGAAGTCAAAGATCCCCGGCAGAGTATCCCCAAACGGAAAGAGGAAATCCCCAGCAAATCATCTCCATTCATCATCCCCAGCGGAAATAAAAGAACCAATTTCGTCATCTACCAAACAGTAGTCCGGGAGTCAACTTCCCAGTACTCTTCAGTAAGAAGTCAGGGATTTATTTTCCCAGACTAGGAAATGTCACAACAGCATTCCATGTTCATACATCATGGCATGCGCGTATATATGGCATACATCACAATCTCATTTATTTTGAGAACATCATTACACAATGCATTTCATACATCAAGACATTGCATACGACTAACTCTTTATCTTTTAAGATAAGATCAATCAACAAACACTATTAACTGCTTATATGGCCTGACAGTCTTCTTAAAGGTTACATCAGACGAAGGGCTATTTCAACATTTTCCTCAAAAAAATCATTTTCAAGACCTCTATCAGTTCAGTTTAAATCGACCAATGATTTATTCTGATTCTTTTTTGGTAGATACTTTCTCTGGTTCAGTCAAATTGACCCTAAGATTTCTCTGAGTCTATTCCAGTTAAAGATAACTCAATACCTCTGCTGGTTCAATTTAAATCGACCAATGATTTATTCTGATTCATTTTTGGTGGATACTTTCTCTGGTTCAGTCAAATCGACCCTAATATTTTTCTGATTCTTATCCAGTTGAATATAATTCAATACCTCTGCTGGTTTAGTTTAAATCAACCAATGATTTTATTCTGATTCTTTTCTGGTAGACACTTTCTCTGGTTCAGTTGAATCGACCCTAAGATTTCTCTGATTCTATTCCAGTTAAAGATATCTCAAGACCTCTACTAGTTCAGTTAAATCGACACTAATATTTTCTGATTCTTTATCCAGTTAAAGATAATTCAAGACCTTTCTTTGGTTCAGTTAAATCGACACTAAGATTTTCTGATTCTTATCCAGTTAATAATACTGAAGCCTGGATACAACCAGATAACAGTTCAATGTCTACAATTACTGCGAATCCTGGAGCCCACCAGATAGAAGTTAATTTTATATTCCCTGATAAGTCATTGTGAAGCCTAGAATATGACTAGATAGCAACCAGTCTTATTGTCCTCAGCAAGTCGTTGTGAAGCCTGGATCCCGACCAGATAACAACTCGCTTTCGTCTCTCTAATCAAGATATAACTCCCCAGTAGAGTAACAGACAACCGAAGCTCCTAGACTCTATTCCCCCAAAACATTCCCCAGCGGACTCCTTCCCAGACAGCAGGAACATGAATCCCCATAAAGAGACTTCTTATGAAGTCCACATCTACTTTAGATGGCATCTCTAAGCCCATCTTCGACGACTCTTCGTCATGCTCTGTCGATGGCATCTTTAAGCCCATCTCCGACGACTCTCCCTGATATTCCTTGGATGGAATCTTTAAGCCCATCTCCGATAGTCTTCCGTCATCTTTTCCAAATGGCATCTGTAATCCCATTCCCGATATTATCCACCAACAGTATCACTTCAGACGAGTGCAAATTTCTGGGCAATCTAGTGTTCAATCATCTTCCACCTTCAGATCACGAAAGGCAGACCAACCAATCTACATCCTCAGGTCTAAGAAGATTGAACAGGGCAACTTTTGTACCCCAAAAATCTCCCTCTCATTTTACTCAATGCATTCCCATTGAGGTCCCCAACTTGCTCAAGGATGACCAAGAAATGATCAAGAAAATTCTCCTTCTACGACAATGAACCTCAAACTAGGGTTTCAATTTTCATCAAGATATGAGAGATTCAATGGTATCAAATGTTTTCTATGGTCCTAATTTTCCTTCAAGTTTTTCCATGACAAATTTCATGTCTTGCATTACAAGTTTGCTCAGTCAAATGCTCAAATGCCTGAAAATCAATTATATTAGCTCAAAAGTCAACTGTGGACTATATACAGTCAAACTTCAAGATTTTTGGTCAACATAAACATTTTGAAATTTTATCCATCATTTGATCAAGGTTTGATCATGATTCCTTAATAAATGCGCCTAATTCATCAAAAGTCAAGAATTGCTAATTAAGGTTTCTATAGGAAAAGTCAACCAAACTTTGACCAGGCATAACTTTCTTGTACTTTATTAGAAATTTTTCCAACAAAGATCATTTTGAGGAGAATCCAATTCCATATAACTTCTCTTCATCCCTCAAGTTCAAGAAATGCACCACTTGAAATATACAAGCTTATACATTATGGGTCCTTTCAAAAAGTCAACAAAAACACCTTTTGGGTCAAAGCTCCTTAAATGAACATGGAAGATTCAATTGAGATGAAACTAAAAGGGTTGTTTAGAGGACATCATAAGCTCTCTAAAAAGTCTAACAACACCCTCATAAGGTTAAAATTGAGAGAAATATGCATTTCTAAATTTGACCAATTTTTGGAAAAGTGCATGAAGCAAATATTGAGCTAACTTGGAATTTTTCCAAATGGGCTTATCTTTTTATGTTTGAAACTTATTCCTAACATGGTCCACGACCTCTAAGCCCACCCATGTACTATTAAATTATTTATGTTATTTATTTTGATATTTTATTCATTAAAAGCTTATTTTGATATTAAATTAATTATTGTACTATTAACATGGCCTTTAAAAGCGCTTAAAAGCGCTTTAATAGCTAGCGCTGGCGTAGGTAACAAAAGCGCTTCTAAAAGCGCTCTGGTAGACCCCCCCTTTAAGAGCGCTTTCCTGGAAAAAGCGCTCTGGTAGGACCCCCTATAAGAGCGCTTTCCTGGAAAAAGCGCTCTGGTAGACCCCCCTTTAAGAGCGCTTTTCCCAGAAAGCGCTGCCAAAGATCAGTAAAAAAGCATAAAAAATTAAAAAAAAACGCAGCATACAAAAGCGCTTTTGGAAAAGCGCTCTGGTAGGCCCCCCTATGAGAGCGCTTTTTCTGGAAAAAGCGCTCTGATAGGCCCCCCTATAAGAGCGCTTTTCCAAAAGCGCTTTTGTATGCTGCGTTTTTTTTTAATTTTTTATGCTTTTTTACTGGTCTTTGGCAGCGCTTTTACTAAGAAGCGCTTTAGTAGGTGGACCTTTAAGAGCGCTTTTTAAAAGCGCTGTCGTTTCTAAATGAGGTATTTTTATGTGCAGCCTATAATTTAATCCTCCCAGTCGACCTGTAATGTTTTCGACCTGTAATATTTTCGACCTGTAATATATTTTTGACCTGTAATATATTTTCGACGCTATTATTTCAGCCATCAGTAAGACAATATATATACTAATATAATACCATTATAATATCCAAAATTATATATATACATCATTACATCAATAATATTATAGTTCAAATCGACACAAATCCTACATGAAAAATTGCTTAATATAATATAAATGATATATTTAGTTAAATGTAATAAATTATATGAAATTATCTTAAGTTATAAATTCATACCGTGAGCGGAATCTCTAATTGATTCGCCTGAAGGATTTCTTTCATGAACCTCAAAACAAAGTATCCGCAATCATGACTGTTTCGCTGTTGCGGACACTACATAATAAAACAAATAAGATTCTATAGTTGTCTTGTTTTACCAAGTAGCATAAATATTATAAGCAAAATTGTGAAAAGTAATGTACCTGCACTTGGATCCAAGTGATGTTGTTTGATTTAGTCCGGGATACCTGTGCGTCCCGTTGACTACGGAACACTTGTATTGATCTAATTATTAAATATATAAAAGCATATGTTTAGATCAATCCCACAAATAAGAAAATATATAAATATACACGAATATATATTTAGAACGATCCCACTTACAAATCAACGATTTCCTTCATAGCCGGATAATTGGTCCATTCACCATTTACCGAATTCAGATAATACACGACTTCTCTTATCGGGTTGATAGCAAGCAGCAACCAGTGTGCTCTATAAATTAAAACAATAGGTTATATGAAAATTTTGCTATACACAAAAGAAACAGAGATTAGATGAACCAAGAATGAGAAACTAACCCTACTGGTCGGGTATTATACGCCCAAAGATGCAGACTTTCTGTATTGCCGGTGGACATGAATCTATCTACTAAGCGCTGTCTAACTGATTCCGGTTCCGAAGCAATTGTCATTCCGCTGCAATGGGCGGAAGACACGAAACGGAATCTGTTAGACAATGCAGTCCCGCGCAACACTCTGTCATACAACAACCTTAAATAAAAACATAATAAACATTAGATTATTTTCATTGAAATGTGTAAATAAATTATATTGTGGGACTAATTAAATAATATATCGGATGAGTGAATATTACCGGATGTATGAGTGCATATTACTGACGCCTAGTTGATCATGCCTAAAAATCTCTTCCAAGTCATCAATTGTAATATGTGACGGGAATTCAATACCGAAGACACTTTCATCCATGTTGATTTCACGTAAACCACCATCCTTCAAATCGGACATATCAACCATTGTTGCGAGTGTCGAACAGTATCGAGGCACAAAAGCACCGCCTTTTTTTGCCGCTTGCTTCGGAGGACCAGTGGGTGGTACGCTACGAACCTGCTGCGTCACTTGTTGTGACTCCCGAGCGGATGCCTAAAAATCATATAAGTTAGGTAAAATATAAAATCATGCAGATTTAGATTCAGACTATATATTAACACTTTAAATGTACCTCTTTTAGTGATGCAACAGACTCCTCCTCCTGTAAAATCCCTTTACCCTTAATTGCGGGTTTTATAGGAGCAGTCTAAAATTAAAATGTAAAAAATAATTAATAAACGGTTTAGAATTGACATTCGAAAACTAAATGATTCATAATCGTTTTCAGTATACCTCATCACTAATGGTAATGAGCTCCGAGGGCCATGCAACAAATGATCCTATTGCATCTCGCAGCAATGTCGTCTCTGAGACCATGTCAGGTACCGGTAGAATCGCATCACGATCTAATACAACATCCACCGATACTTTCAGGTGTCCATCCGGGAGCGGTCTGTGGTGAAGTAAATCTCCCGAAGTGTTGTGCACTTTTCCCTTGCCAACTAGTCGATAATTCGGTGACGATAAGTATAGTTGGCAAGATGAAATGCCCTAAACAAATAGAAAATATAAAGTCATTATCATTAATAAAATAGAACAGTTTGTAAGGAAAAAAACTTATAATTACCTCGGGAAATTTCTTTTGATAGTTGATACTAGCCTTATCACTAGTTTCTCTCACCGATGAAGTGTTGCAATTTTCTCTCATATACATATCTTTATCTCTTTGCAATTCAGAGACCTGTGCTTGCAATTCCTGCAACTTTTGCAACACTTCTTCATTGGTAAGATTTGATCTTCTCCTAGAACTCTTATAAAAAGAGGTTGGAGTCACACCATGACCCTTACCCCTCACCCGACCGGGATACTCGGGAGCATCTAGTACTCTACTAAGTACGCTCTCCTCACCGGTGGATGCCGATTGCGACAAGGTCTCCTGTAATTCATTTACATTTAAATAATTATTAGTGGAGATAAAAAATCATTTATATATTAAAAAACATTTGATTTAATTAAAGACACAGTATTATACTTACACATTCAGTATAAACTCTCTGAACATCGGGATCGACAGCTTGATTCTTGCCCACACGAGCTTCCTTCCACAACACATGTACAGGAAGTGAAGCTTCCTCACTTTTAGTCTCCTCTAACTATGCATTGACACAAACGATAAAATCGTCAATTAAAACATGCACATGTAGACAATTAATTAAAACGCATTTCTATTTACTTACAATTTTATCCTCTAAGCGTGCATATCCCAAACGCCCTTTTTTGTATGGATACGCGGGTTTGGATGCTCTCTCACTATTCGTGGCACTCTTTTTCTGAAAAGCTTCATCTCTTTGCTTTACAAACTCAGCCCAATCTGCTTCATCAATGAAGGTCGCATACTTTGTTGGCCGTCCCGGTGCCTCTTCAAGAAATTTTCCATCTTTATCCTTAAGATAGGTGTTTGTCAAAAAACTTTTCCACCCTCTATATCTTTTGCCGGCCAAACTAAGTATGTAGCTTTTACGTTCATCTGGTATCTCAAAAGTCCTCTGCAAAAAAACGTACGCATAGTGTGTTAGTATAAGTAATTTAAACAATTTATCGTCAAGATAATAACAACAATTAACCATATATGATATATACCTGAAGCTCTTCCCAAATCGCTTGTTTTTTCTCCTCCAATTCTAAATTTTTCGTTTTCGATTTCCAGGTAGCTACGGAGACCGGAATATGCATACGGACAAGTGTACCAATATAACTTGTCAACTTTGCAGAATTAGGACCAATTGGTTGTTTATCAGAATTCCATTCCAATCGGTATACTAATCCTTGGTCTCTATGTCGAATGATTCCCTTCATAATAGTGATGCCTCGTGCAACCTCTTTTGCTTCAGTATCAGGTGGAGCATTTGTATCCGAAGCAACTCTTTCTTGTGAGTTTTCTTGTGAGTTTTCAGGTGGGTTTTCAGGTGGATCATCTCTATCTGGAGCCATTGAACCTGTATCAAACAAACTAAAGCACATTAGTACACTATTAACACTAACTTTATCACTAACGTCTCTTTCTTTTCTTGGTAGGATTGTGTACTACGCGTCTCTTAACAATGCGGACGGTTGGATTGATCCAAATACCCTCATTATGATCATTTCTAATACAAGATTCATTCTCATTTTGATCGTTTCTTGTACAAGATTCAATGCCAACACCAATATCACCTTGATCTTCAATTTTTTCATCAACTATTTTGTTAGATAAAAGCACTATAGACCATTTCGTACTTGTCGGATCATTGACATAGAACACTTGTTTAGCTTGAGAGGCTAGAATGAAAGGCTCATCTTTGTACCCTACCCTATTGAGATCCACTTGCAAAAATCCTGACTTATCCATTCGTACGCCACTATTATTTTCAACCCACTTGCAACCAAATACAGGAATCTGAAACTTCGCGTAATCAAACACCAAAATGCGCTCGATAACCCCAAAATATGACAAATTTGCAAATTTCGGATTTAAGTCATTCGCACTTGATATGTGCATAGCTTCAGCTACCAAGGTAACACCACTATTTTGCATAGTACTTTTATCATCCTGTTCTTTGGTATAAAATGTGTATCCATTAATTGCGTATGCGCTATAAGAAAGCACAATTACAGATGGACCATAGGCTAAACATCTCAACCTTTCTGTTACTGAAGCAGGATCTGAACGATACTTTGAATAAATATGATCTCTAAACCACGGTATGAAACTTCGATTGTGCTCTCGTACTATCCAGTTCTCATTTCTATTTGGATTTAAATCTCGGAGAACAACTTTGTGCATTTCAACAAACGGCTCAACCTCAATCTCATTGTGCAGAACATACAAGTGCACTTGATCCCGTTCGACCATTGATACTGTCACAACTTTATTTCCAATTAGCCTTTTTCCTTCTTTTTTTTCGACAATATGAGATTTGGGGAGTCCAATTGATTGAACATTTGACAGATATTCAGTACAAAACTCAACCGCTTCTTCAGCAACGTATCGCTCGGCAATACAACCCTCTGGTCGACTTCTGTTTTTCACGTACCCTTTTAATATTTTCATATAACGTTCAGCAGGGTACATCCATCTCATATAAGCTGGTCCGCACAGTTGTGTCTCTTTCACAAGATGAACGACTAGATGAACCATTATGTCAAAAAACGAGGGAGGAAAATACATTTCAAGATCACATAAAGTAACAACTATCTCATTTTGCAATGTTGGTAAGATCGCGGGATCGACCACCTTACTGCAAATAGACCTGAAGAAGAAACACAGCTTAGTTATTGCGCTTCTTACTTTTTCTGGCAGAATAGAACGTATACCTATTGGTAAAAAATGTTCCATTATAACATGGCAATCATGCGTCTTCAAACTCTTTAACTTGAGGTCTTTCATGGACACAAGTCTTCTAATATCTGAAGAGTAGCCTTCTGGAACTTTTACTTCACTGAGGAACTTACACAATGTTTTCTTCTCCTTTCTAGATAGAGTGTAAACAACAGGTGGCAGATATGTTCGTCTTCCTTTCGTCACGGGCCCCAATTCAGTTCTCATCCCCATGTTTACCATGTCATTCCTTATGTTAACGCCATCCTTAGACTTTCCTTGTATATTGAGTAGCGTACCTATAACGCTGTCAAATACATTTTTTTCAATATGCATAACATCCAGGAAATGTCTTACGTACAACGACTTCCAATATGGAAGTTCAAAGAAAATTGACTTCTTCTTCCACCCACCCTTGACAATTGAATGTGCAAAAGGCTTGCCAAACTGAGTGCTCACATCTTTCACCTTTTCAAAAATTTGATCACCTGACAAAAAAGGCGGGGCTGTACGATGTTCGGCCTCTCCATTGAATGCTTTTCTCCACCCACGGTAGTGATGATTAGAATTTAAGAATCTACGATGGCCGAGAAAGACATTCTTCTGACAAAGCGCCAATCGTGTCGTATCGGTTTCATCTTCACAAACAGGACACGCCTTTTGACCCTTGTTGCTGTACCCGGATAGATTTCCGTATGCTGGAAAATCATTAATTATTCCAAACAACATCGCCCTCAAGTTGAAACTTTCTTTCCTATACCCATCGTAAACCTCCACACCTCTCTCCCACAAAAACTTTAAATCTTCGATTAAGGGTGCCAAGTATACGTCTATGTCATTCCCTGGTTGTTTAGGCCCAGAAATTAGCATAGATAACATCATGTACTTACGCTTCATACATAGCCACGGAGGTAAGTTATAAATCATAAGAATCACAGGCCATGTGCTATGCGAGATACTTTGAATACCATGCGGGTTCATTCCATCAGTAGACAATGACAACCGAAGGTTTCTTGCTTCTTTTCCAAATTCAGGATATTCAGTATCAACTTTACTCCATTGTGGTGAGTCTTCCGGATGTCGCAACTTTCCATCAATAATTCTTTCATCTGCATGCCAAGTCAAGTGTCTTGAATCGGTCTCACTACGATACATGCGTCTAAATCTCGGAATTATAGGAAAATACCATAAGACTTTAGCAGGAGACAACTTTTTCTTATATCGAGGGGCACCACATTTAGGACACTCATTCAACGCTGCATACTCGTTTCGAAACAAAACGCAATCGTTTGGACATGCATGTATCTTATCATAGCTCATTCCAATAGAAGACAACATCTTTTTGGCTTCATACGTTCGATTGGGAAGAACATTATCCTCTGGTAGCATATCTTTCATAAGGGCTAATAACTCTGTGAAACTTTTATCCGACCATCCATTGTCCGCCTTTAAGTTGTACAACTTTAACACCGCAGACAATCTTGTGAATTTTGAACAACCAACATACAACGGTTTCTCTGCATCGCTTACCAACCTCTCAAACATTTTGGGACAATCCGCAAGATCTTCTTCAAGCGCTTCTGCAATCTCTTCGACTCGATCACAATCGTATGTGTCTGTGCAATCGTCGTTTGAAGCATACTTCCTATTACAACTCGACTCAGCATTCCCGGTACTTTTCTCACCATGCATTGTCCAACATGTATAACTTCTATCAATTCCATGCATCAGTAAATGCGATTCCAACTGAACCGCGTCAACCCGTCTCCCATAACAGCATCTCAAGCAAGGACATATCATTCCATTGGGTTCTCTGGCGTGCGCAACGGCAAACTTAACGAATTCTGATACCCCATCCTCATACTCTTTCGATAATCGATTGGCAGTCATCCATTTTTTATCCATGGTTTGACTATAGCAACTAATTAGTCACGCAACTATAGCAAAATAATAATTAATTACCTGTAAAGAAATTCAACATATCAGGTAATCAAATTCATAGTTATTCTTGCCTCACCTTAAGCATGTGCTAAACAACTCATCACTAATTACTAACTAGTGAAGTCGGATACTAGTGATTCAGTCTTGGATACAGGTAATAACAATTATATTCAAACAATAGTGAAGTCGGATTTCAAAAAATTATATTCAGTCCTTATCTTACAAGTTAGCTTTGTCAAGTCTTAGTTAGGTTCAAATCAAATTTTAAAAGCAATGTATTGTTAATTGTTAAATGACGCTCTATAGTTTTCAATTCATCTTGATTTTCTTTGCACCTAGACATGACTTTTTTAATTTATGATTACAGCATATGCAAGATGAAGATAACGGTAGACCATACAGGAAGTTCAAGCCTTAAAGTATGAAAGATGTTTTGTAATAATCAGGGGTTATGAAAGTTTGGTTGCTGTAACTGAGTAATAATGTTTTGAAAATATAAAATGTTTGGTTGCTGTAACTGAGTAATAATCAGGGGTTATATACATTTGTTTTTTTTTCTCGGGAATAAATGTTTGGTTGCTGTAACTGAGTAATAATGTTGTAGTTTTGTAGTATTCAGAAGCGTTTCAGCTCCAAGAGTTCTATACCTGTGAAACCAATGGGGTCTAAAAGACTGAAAACACCCTTTTCAAGTTCACAACAACCCATTTCTAACCATGTTATTGTTAAGGTCTGATTCATGTTTCATTCATACTCTCATTTTTGTCTCTATTTCTTTTTGATTATTCACTATATGTTTGATAATATAGGAAAATGATGTTGATAGCTATTCCATTGAGGTTGAAATGTTAAGAAATGATCCGTCTATTGTAGACACCATGACTGTTCCCCAACTCCGCAACACATTAAAGTAAGTAGATATGCTTTTTTACCCTTAAAATGTTCTGCCTCTAGTTTCAACCAGAATGATTTTCAATTCTCAGGAGTATAGGGGTTCCCGCCAAAGGTCGTAAAGAGGATCTTTTGTCTGCCTTGAAGACTTTCATGGTGCCTTTTTTGTGTTCTGCAGAACAAGATTCTCAAAGCGACAACCAAAAAGAAGTTGTTGGTTAAATCAGACGAGGTTTCAGGTTGTGTTCTAAACTTTCTATTCTGAAATATTTAGCATAATTCTTTGTCTCTCTCTATGGGTCTCATGGCTTGTCAATTTTTGTTCAAGTGTAATTCATGCAGTGATTAATTCATGCAGTAATAAAATCTATCAACCATGACGTTTGTGTTTATTTGAAAATTCTTTAGAGGCCATTTTCTCTCCAATTTATGAGTGCTCTGGTTTTGCTAACAGGAGAAGGATATCGAGGAAATAAAACAGCGACTGCTAGATGGCTATGAGAACAGCTTTTGGACATGTAGTGTTTCTAAGCTTGGTTATTCTGGAACAGCAATAATCTCAAGGGTGTGTTCACTTTGTTCATACTCCTTCAGACTTAATTGAAACTTTTGTTGTATGCATTTTTTTTTCTAAGTGAAGATTTTGTCAATGAGATTTATGATAAATATAAAATCTTTTTATAACTACTTGGGTTGAAGCTTTTGGCACCGCCTACTTTAGTCATATTCTTTCTTCAACAAAGCTTAACCCTAATTATATCTGTTCTTATATCATGTTTGTTGATACCCTGCTCTGCTGCTTAATCATTTAACTTCAAGAAACAAGTTTGATGCCTGAAGGTGACATAATTTCACTATTGTTTGAGTAATAATCAGGGGTTATGAAAGTTTGGTTGCTGTAACTGAGTAAACAAATGTTTTGTAAACTCTAATTATGGTCTATATGATTTTCCTTAATATTGCGTGTAGGATAAGATTTCACATCTCAATGATCCCCTTATGTTAATTCCACTGCATCTAATCATTTCTCCTTATAGATTTCCAAATTTACAACCTAGACAATCATATGAAACTCATCATTAGGTTTATCTCTATCCCTCTTATCCTCATCTTATCCCTCACCTAGTATTATACTCATTAACATTCCTTCCCTGCCCAATCCCAGATGGTTCCCTAACTCAATAGTCTTGTACCATGCCATCATTCTGTGAAAAATTTATGGAGCATCATTCTGTGAAAACCACATGTAATCTATATGTAATCTATCTGTCCTGTTAAGCACTTAAGCTGAAATATAAACTTAAACTAATGAGATAAAAATCTCAGTAAGACTTATATGCAAAATATACAAGCCTATTAAAACATTTTCTTAGCTATAACTTTTTTAGTAGTAATGTTATAATTTCCTTTGTGTGATTAATTCTTTTGTCTACAGTGTAGATAGGATTAGAAATTTATAATCCCACTTGAAGTATCTCCAAGCATAACTCACACCCTCTTAGTACAGTCCATAAAGTTTGAAAATATTGCTTCTCTTCTTTGCACAAATCTCACAGTTGATAGGTGCATCTTTTATTCAGTTTCGATAACGTAACACTACTATCCGACTCCTTTTATCTGTTCTACAATCTATTACAATACAAATACCAAATTCCAACATCGTTCTTCCCAGACTTTTTTTACCGGATCCGTACTAAGTGTTGCCTTTGACATTTTTACTATCGATGACTAACAATATATGAATGTCTATTAACGATTAATCACACACAAATCATCTAAAAGACGGAAAAACACAAATGAACACCAACAACTTAAGTACTTGTGAATTTTAAGCTAGTATACACCTAAAATTAGGACCCGTAAATCCAACTTCATTTTCCTAACCCTCTAACATACCCTTAATTAGGAACAATCATGTAGAACATTTCACAAACAGTTAATATGCAATATCTAAAACTAAGAAAAATGAGTAAGAATTCTTACCTCAAACCAAAGAAATGGAAAAAGTGAAATGAACTTTTAGATCTTTCCTCTAACAAGTAACAGCCAACCTTCAAAATCCCTTGGGTTTCGTTCTTGCTAACTGTTGAAGGGTTTTGTAATAACAAGAAACTTTGAGAACGAAACCCTAATTAATGTAATAAAGTAAAGTAGTTAGAGTGGGTGATGATGAATCAATGTTGAGATGAAATTGAATGGGAAAGAAACAACACCTGAATGTAAATTACAGTTTGATGGGTTTTTTGGATGCAAATTACACCTGAATCAAAATTACAGTAGAATCAAAGGTTGTTATGAAAGTGAGGACGACGAAGGATGAAGAGAGCTTGAATAGGAGCAGACGAATGGAGAAGAAGATGAACAACTGGGTTTCGTTTTTTGTATCAGCTGGGTTTAGAAATCTGATTGTAAATTTAGGGGTTTAGAAATTATTTAACTAACCTATGCCAGCGCTTTTAAACAAGCGCTTTCGTATCCCCCCCTATGCCAGCGCTTTTTAAAAAGCGCCTTCATATCCCCCACCTATGCCAGCGCTTTTATAAAAGCGCTTTCGTATCCCCCACCTAGGCCAGCGCTTGTTAAAAAGCGCCTTCATATCCCCCACCTATGCCAGCGCTTTTAAAAAAGCGCTTTCGTATCCCCCACCTATGCCAGCGCTTTTAAAAAAGCGCCTTCGTAGGTTTCCCTTTTTTTTAATTTTGTTTTTTGTGAAGGCTATGGCAGCGCTTTTTCAATAAGCGCTTTCGTATCCCCCACCTATGCCAGCGCTTTTAAAAAAGCGCCTTCGTAGGTTTCCCTTTTTTTTAATTTTGTTTTTTGTGAAGGCTATGGCAGCGCTTTTTCAATAAGCGCTTTAGTAGAGGCGCTGGCAAAAGCAGTTTTTGGCGTAGTGATAATATAAGGTTTGATTTGAAATCTTTTTCCCATTAAATCTTGGACAAATATGCTGATTATATAAAGGGAAAAACGTGCAAGCCAAGAGGAGAAAGAATATCCAAAATGGGAAAGATTTTCAAGTGAATATTTGAAACAAATCATATACTCAAAGCCATGGATTCTTGCTCTTTTTGTTGACCTAATATGATCTACTATATAAGCATAACAATATCAGACCTTAAAGGCAGGCGCAACTGCTTTAGAAACAACCCTAGCAAAGTTTCAAAATTGTTCAAAGTGGTGCAACTCGAGATCTCCTTCTCCAGCCAGTTTCAATCACTTCCAGCCATCCATTCACGTTCCTGAGACCCCCAGCAAGCCAACCCATTTATCCTTGAAGGCCAAACAATCCCAGAACTCCCTCTCCAACAACTCACAGTTTACCAAATTTTCATGTTTCAAACTTTTTATTCATGGCATTCAAATGATATCTCTGTATATATTTGTGTTTAATATCATGTTTGCAAGTGCTTAGAACCATTATACGCAAGCTTGGATGTGGAAACAAAAAAGTGCCATTGTTAGGGCATAAAGGTCCTTCTTCTTCGTATCTGGACTTGCTGGCCGTTTCAGTAAAAAAGGATTCCACCATTGTGATCACAGCCCTCGAAATAGGGGGTAGGGTACCCTTGGCATCTTTATCTGGTGTGATTCATAGGTTTGGGTTTTTTAACAATTAGAGGGGATGACTAGAGCCACCATCTAAGGTAGTTTGACCGGTCGGAGACCCTGTGTGGCATATTGGGTCCTTTTGGTTGGTTCATTTGAAATACAGGGACCCCATAATGCATGCGTGTCTTGCTGACTCAGCCATAGACCTATTTTAATATTATTATTACTTTTTAATTATTATATACATGAATTAACAAGTGGCTCAGATGGCAAAGGCATATGTGTGTGAGGGAAGGGACCTGGGTTTGATCCCAGGTCCAACAATTTTGCATTTTTCCAAAGTTTCTTACAGGTTCCAGTACATAACATCTCAATATGTCCACAGTGTATCTCCAGATCTCATCCACTAGATCACCCATCATTCAGATCCAGCTCACATCAATCAATCCCCATGGTGGGCCATCAAAGGCATTCCCCACTGGATCTAAGACAAGGCGTTGGGCTTATGTTGACTTCGGCTTAGCACTTTTTCAATCAGCACCCCCCAAACTGCTTTTACTATCAGGCCCATTCTCTCATTTTTTTGTTATTTTTCAATTTCTTTATTTTATTTTAATTGTTTCAAAAAACAGTTTTTTTTAATCATAAAATCAAAAAAATAGAATTTCTTTATAATTAAAATTGATTTTTTAAATTAATATAATTTAATTACTTTGACTTCTTTTCCTTAAAATAAAATTAATTAGAACTTAGGATTAAATTTCAAATCTTTTTTCTTTAAAAATACCAAAAAATATTAGTTTCATTAGAATTAATTGTAATTAATAATTTTTTCCTTTCCTTTTTTAATTTAGTTAATTAGGGTATTATTATTATAACTTAATATTTTCATAAATAAATAAATAAAAACAAAAAAATTATTTTCTTTCAAACATTTTTAGGGTTTAGACGCTCTTTCCATTCTTCGCGCGCTTATTATTCTTTTCAAATTGATTGTATCTGTAAACTGCTTTTAATTTCTGCACTCCCAAGTTTGGTTATGTATCCCTTTTCCCGAGGCCCTGTAATAGCTAGGTTTAATTTCCGCCTTTTAAATTCTCGCACTATTATTAACTGTTTAGATTAATAGGATTTCATGGAAAGACTGAAATTAAAACGATTAGATAATCCTAAAGCGCGAGATAAATGAACTGAACCAACACACTTGCACATGCTCACCCCCAGGGTATCTCCCACTTCGGTTGCCTTCGAAAACAGTCATAATTCTCGAAACATGAGGATTTTTAGTGGCTGTCCTTTAGTTCAACAGATCACAAGTCCCTCGATGACCCTTTCGATGTCGCCTTAGTTAAAAAGTGATCTTAGAAGTTTAGGACAATTACTAAAAATTCTCGCTCAGTTTCCTTAGTGGCCGTAAACATCCCTTCGATAGTCCCTCAACATCCAACGATAGGGCTACCTACTCACTAATAGTAGGATAGCACTGTCTAAAGGAAAAGAGGAAAAGAATGACCCTTTTTCGAGTATAAAAGTAGATAGTTGTTAGAAGTTTGCTCAAACATTTTGCACTTACACAAAAACTACTTTTCAAAAGACATTTCAAAAAACTTTGTATACTTTCTCCACTATCCCGAGAAACATGACAAAGTTCGCCGTACTAAGGCGTTTTCAAAAAATTTTCAAATACAAAGCACAAAGGTATTTTAAAAATGAGCAAACCTCTAAGAGCCCGTGGAAAACCACGGATGGAAAGGGTGTTAACACCTTCCCTTTCCATAATCTACCCCCTTTACTTAGAAAATTCTCGAAAAGGTCTTTTCCTGTTCTTTTCACCCTTTCCTTTGTTGGATAAAAGAAAGGTCGGTGGCGACTCTTTCTTACCGCATATTTGCGAATACAAAATGCAAACCAGTATAACAGTCGGTTCTACCACCATATCACAGTGTGGGTTTATATGACCGGTTGGATGACTTTCAAGATCAGTTCAATGAGATGCAAAAGAAAATGAAGGCCCTTTGAGGAAAATAATTATTTGGACATAACGTCAGTGAAGTGTGCCTAATTCCTAACATAAAGGTGCCAGCG
Source organism: Vicia faba (assembly GCA_948472305.1). Lineage (NCBI taxonomy): Eukaryota > Viridiplantae > Streptophyta > Magnoliopsida > Fabales > Fabaceae > Vicia > Vicia faba. Next base: position 682,004,847 of record OX451736.1, read on the forward strand.
AAGTTCAAAGTGTCAGAATTTGAGAGGTACAAGGGCAACTCTTGTCCTCGTGACCACCTCGTAATGTATATCAGGAAGATGTCTACCCATAATGATGATCAACGTTTTCTTATTCATTTCTTCCAAGATAGTTTAACTGGTGCTGCTCTGAAGTGGTATATGAGTCTGGACAGTGGCAGTATCTGTACCTTCAATGATCTAGGGGAAGCCTTTATCAAGCAGTATAAGTATAATATGTTCATGGTACTTGACCGTGACCAATTGAGGGTAATGGCTTAGAGAGACAATGAGTCATTCAAAGAATATGTGCAATGTTGGCGCGAGATAGCTGCCCAGGTGGTGCCACCTATGGGATAATAAGAAATGACCAAGGTCTTCATGAAAACCCTTGGATCATTTTATTATGAAAGGATGGTCGCCAGTGTGTTGTACCCCAATTTTTTCCCCTAAGATTCCCCTATCATTTCATGTCAACTTGAGCATGACAAGATCACATTAGGGTTGGTTCTTTTTTCTCTGTCTCCTATCTTTAAGTTTGCCCTTGAGGAATTTCCAAGCACCTTGGTTGTGTATCTTGTATATGTGTTGTTGACTAACGTCTAATCAAAATACAATATATATATATATATATATATATATATATATATATATATATATATATATATATATATATATATATATATATATATATATATATATATATATATATATATATATATATATATATATATATATATATATATATATATATATATATATATATATATATATATATATATATATATATATATATATATATATATATATATATATTTGTCTTTGTCTTTGCGCAATTTGTGTTTTGTAGGTACCAAGTTGAAGCATCCAATAAATAAGGCTTTCCAATTTGATTTGATCATGTATTGTGGCAAAAGAAGGTATGCATCGACCCATAAACCTATGTATCGACTCATCTTGTTGAGCAAAGCTTGCATGTGTCGACACATGCATGTATGCATCGACTCATCCTGTTTGAAAAACTTGCATGTGTCGACACATACATGTTATGTATCGACTCATGCAGTTTGTGTGGTTCTGTAAAGAGTTGTAACAACAGTATGTATCGACACATAGAGGCATGTATCGACACATGTTATGTTATACAGCTAGGATGTATCGACACATACCCCACATGTATCGACCCATGATGGCAAAATGCACGTGTTTTATGAAAAAAAGCCAGCAAATTCAAATTGTTATCATTTTTGGATCCAATTTTTTCTGCATAATTTGAAATTATATCATTAATTCAAATTTGGCTCCAAGAATCAATTACCAAATTACCACTAATCACAATTTTAAAACTCTATAAATAGAGACCCCATTTCATTCAAATCACAAGCTTTTGATAGCCAAAATCATCTTGCTAAAAAATCTCTCAATTCTCTCCATTTTTACCAAATTCACTCAAAGCTCCATTTTCAAAAAGGATAGTAAGCTTTGCATTGAAGCTTGCTAATATTTGAGCTAAAACTCCATCCAAACACTTTTTTCTTTATCAATTCTCTACATCCAAGCTTTGGTGATTGATTCTTGTTGTTGAATTGAAGCAAATTCTGAAGTTGTTGGATAATTCTCAAATTCTACCTTTGGTAAGTTGGATCATCATCTTTAACAATGTGATCTCTTGTGGATTTATGGTTTTGATTTATTGAGCATTGTTTTATAACTCCATTAGTGCTATTTTCTCAAAAGTTTTGCTGAAATTTTCATGCTCAATTGGATCCATGATCATAAGGTGTTTGATGAAAAGTTGGAACAAGAATTTGCCAAAAATACTTTTTGCTGCCTTATTTTTGGGGTTGTTTTGACTCAAATTTTTTCTGCACACTCTCTTTGATGGATAATTTGGATTGCAATTTTAAATGTTCAATTTGTTTTTAAACTCAATGAACTTTATGATGTAGATGAAGTTGGATAAATGTTCATCAATTCAAATCTACCTAAGAGTGAATTATTAATTCATTTTTGGTGCTTTGGATTAATGATATGTTTAGTACTTTAATCCATCTAGAGGAGTGGTTGAATTTAAAGATGAATGAATGTTGAAATGGTAATCCAAATTAGCTTATCATTCCCTTCCCTCTTCATCTTATCCTTTTCTTTTTTAATTGTGCTACATGTTAAGGGATGGTGATCTCTATATCATCTATCCAAACATGAAGTACATAGATTGCTATTGACCGGCCTCAAAATAGGTGCGACTTCTACATAAGTCCACTTATGATTGCTTAACATAGCGCTAAATTTTGTCCTGATTCGAATAAATGATCATTGTGGCCCAAACTTATGATTGCAATCCCAAGTATGTCAATTTGATCTCTTTGATCCAATAACCTTTAGATTCATTGTGTGGAGGCTTTGGTTCTACCAATCCTCTAATGGATCTACAAAACCTTTGGTCAACGCGGATCACTTAAACATCGTTGATCATTACATGTTACATATTTTGAAGATTCCAAAATGGATGATATACTTGACAAAAAGCAAATGCAACTTGTTGTGTGGAGGCTTTGGTTCTACCAATCCTCTAATGAGTTCCAAATGCAAGTTTCAAGATGGTCATCCAACTAACCACTAATTTCTAACAATTGACATTGCTTTATGTTTTTATTTTTATGCTTTATGTACCATTTAATTTGAGAATTTACATCTTCATGCCATTTTATTTTGCTCACTTGAGCATTTACTTTTATGTCATTTTGATTTTGCTCACTTGAGCTTTTCTTTTAAAGATACCTAATAATCAACATAAACCATAAAAATCCATAAAATATACTTGGACTATTTGGTTACTATCTTTGGCATTATGGAGCATTGGACTTCTTGGACTTAGGATTAGAGACCTTGGCTTATCTTGGAGACTTTGTGACTTTATTTGATATTTTGTCTGGAGTTCTTGAGGTTTACCTCAAGACGTTGGGTTGTTTGTTTGTTTCGTGTGCAGGTTATTGTGATTACATACTTTGTTTGTAATTTGGAATTCACTCGTATACAGCTGTTACTCTGTCCAATTTTTGCGAAGACTTAAAACACTTGAAGTTTGGTTCTCTCAAGAGGTCTAGTATCTTTGCTTGCTTGGTTTCAATCCAAAGAATTGGAATTCTATATTGACTCATAATGTCAAGTATTGGCTTCTTGTTGGTTAGATGGTTCTTATCCCTAGCTTTTACCTTATGCTTTAGGATAATCTCTTCATCTCCTCCCACCTTCTTTAATTTCAAAAATATCCTCCCTCCTTTTGAAAACTCTTCTTATTTCTAAACTTGAAATATTTTCATAATAAACTTGGACTTAGGTCCATGCATTTTCAAAACATTTTCATAAATAAATTTCAATCAATTTAATAATACTTTAACTTTTTTTTTGTGAGAAGACTAAAAGTCGATCAATCTCATTTCAAATCATTTTTGCCATTTTGGCTTTTATCTTTAAAATTTTCGCAAAAGATTAGACTCTTGTCAATCCTTGTAGTGATGCAAACAATTATACTTCTACAATATGTAGTAAAGAGAGATATTTTCTTCTTGGGTGATTGAGTGAGACATTGTTGATTTTAAAATCCAAGCCATATCCTCCACTTTAAGATGATGCAAATTCTCCTTTCTCATGATTGTGGGTAGTAAGTATGTTTTCCACACGGACAATGACGATGATGTCTTATCTCATAAAATTAACCAACACACTTGCGTTTCAAATTTTTAAAAGAGGAACAACGTGTACCCTGATCCCCTATTGCACGAAAGGTGGTACGTAGGCACTAAAGGTTCGCAACCGCGTCGAGTGCAAAAATCATAAAAAAATATTTCTTTTCTCACCTCCACCATCCATTTTATACATAACACATTTTCATAGCCAAAATATACAGATTTTTCAAAGAGGTTCTTGTGGAGTACCGTAGATGTTTAGGGTGTTAATACCACCCCTTTGCATAACCAACCCCCTTACCTTGAATCTTTTCCCCTTTTTTTTGGGTTATTCGCTCTTTTCCCATTCCTTTGGAAACAATAAAGCGCGGTGGCGATTTTTATTGTGATTTGTATGAAGTCTAGTCAATCCAATGGCTTAGTCTTGAACATTTCTACCGCTATAGAAAAATGGCGACTCTGCTGGGGAAAGATTGACCTCTTGCTAGTCCATCCCTAAGTGGGTTGAGCCTATCTTTATTTATATTTGTATATGTGCTATTTTTGTTTATGTGTTATATTTTGTTTATATGTTTGTCTGGATTTTTCTGGTTTACAGAGTGCTTGGTGATTACTCATAAGTCCTATACCCGGACTTGGGCAAACTTCAAGATGGACGGGCGGTATAGTCATGTTAACTTTGAGGGAGTAATCCCAAAAAAGGAGGCATGAGATCCCCCACTCAATGGAAGCCCCTTTGACTGTAGTGTCGTTTACCGAGTAATCGGGAAGACGTACTGCTTTCAACCTGGGAGCCTACTGAAGTTGAGGACCGTAGATTACCTAACCCATCTTGGCCTTTTAGGTGTAGTGCGGAAGCTATGACAGAGTAATCCGGAAGTAGTTATCACGCGATACTATGCTCGGACGAGTCTTTCTTGAGATATTACTAATTACCGAGTTAATTGGGAAGTTGGTAATATCCGAAGGAAGGATGTAGACTCTGGGAACCTCTTAGAACCTTGTTCGGCAGGTGATAACTTTTTAGACCAACACCTTATGGGTAGTACCTTCGGCCTCATGCTCGTGACGTTGAACATATGAACCCTATATGTGTGATCTTGTGTGTGATTGTTGCATCATGCATCCATGCACTCATAAGCATCTTTTGAAGAAAAAACAATATTTCACGGGATTTTAAAGGTTGACTAATTGTGAATATCCCAGGTACTATTAACCATGGATTCTGGAAAGAGAAAGACCGGGAAATACAGTTTCAAAGATCCCAAGATAGATGAGCTAATCAGTCTAATTCCAGAGATCGAGTGTCCTGCAGACTTTCGAAAGAAGTATGGATCCATTATTCCTCTCATGAAGCTGAAGATGAAGGATGGTATTCTCTCGACCTTGGTCCAGTTCTATGATCAGGTGTATCACTGCTTTACTTTTCCCAATTATCAGTTGATGCCAACACTGGAGGAGTATTCCTATCTATTGGTTACCTGTTACCGATCGTGTTCCTTTTACTGGTTTGGAGGGTGAGCCAAAACCACATGAGATTGCTGCTTTGATTCATCTGGGGAAGTCTGAGGTGGAAGCCCATATGACTACCAAAGGAGGGATTAGAGGATTACCAGCTCATTTCTTATTGGAGAAAGCTCGTTACTTTTCCAGGATGAAGAGTACGGTTGCTTTTGAGGCCATCTTTGCTTTATTCGCCTATGGATTATTCTTATTCCCTAATGTGGACAAGTTTGTCGACATTAACGCTATCAGGATTTTCATGATTGGAAACCCGGTTCCTACACTGTTGGGTGATGCTTATTATTCTGTTCATCTTTGGAGCTCCTATCATGGGGGAATGATTATCTGTTGCACGCCTTTGTTGTATCGTTGGTTTATCTCTCATATGCGCCAGTCTGATACTTTTTGGGATGTCAAGAAGGAACCACGTTGGGCTCCTAAGATTATGGCACTTACTCACTCGGATATTGATTGGTATCATCGAGCTTACCAGGATGTGGAGATTATTGACAGTTGTGGTAGTTTCCCCAATGTACCTCTTATTGGTACAAAGGGAGGAATTAACTATAACCATGTTCTTGCACGGCGACAGCTTGGTTACCCGATGAGGGATAAACCAAATAATATTCATCTGAGTAGTTTCTTTCTGAAGGAAGTAGAAGACCACGGGGAAGCTAAGGAGCAGATTGCAAGGGCCTGGCGTCATATTCATAAGAAGAGTAGGAAGGATTTGGGACCTAGGGGTGTTGTTTCTTTGGAGTCATATCTTCAGTGGGTCCGATCGAGAGCCATTCAATTGAAGATGCTGTATACTCGGGAGATACCCATGCCTGATTTTTTTGTGAAGACCACTCCTCCTTTGTTAGATGATCTGGAAGAGTTGCAGCTTGCTTTGGTTAGGATGCACAGGAAAGGGATGCTTAGAAAAACAAGTTCCAGACTTTAGAGAGTTCCTACAGAGCAGACCTGAAGGAGAAATATGATTTGATCAAGATCCTTGAGAGTCGAGCAGTGGAGTCTATGGAGAGGCAAGGGGATTTATTTTCTCCTAGGCCTCAAACAGGTGCTGATTACTCACTTACTGTTTTAGATGATTGGAAGGAGGTTGCCATCAGACAGGTGGAAGAAAACCAGAGGTTGAGAGCTCAGATTTCAAGGCTCACAGGGAAGCGCTAGTGTACAGATTGATCTCCATTAGTTCTTCTTCTCAGGATTTTAGATTGTATTTTCATCTTGTACTTGGGATCATTGAAACTTGTAATCCATTTTGAAGTTATTATAATAAAAAATTTCAGTATTTCAAAAGTTTTATTACTTGGATGTTTGCAATATAAACCATAAATCCCTTGAAATATTAAATGATAAAGTAAAAATAATCATATGCATTGCATATCATGCATCATATTGCACATATTTCTTGCATTTGCTATGCATATCCAGGTGTCTTACCCAGCTTCTTTACTTCACTCAGCAAGCTGACTCATCACTACAACACTCGGGCTAACTTCAAAAAGAAGATGGACAACTTAGAAAAGGAGAATTGAGAGTTGCGCGAAGAAGTGTCCACTTTGAAGGCTGGCTTGGCCAACTTGACTACTTTGATGGAAGCTTTGGTGGCTGCTCAGAATCAGCCACCGAGTGTTCAACCTCAACCGACAAGGGAAAATGCTGAAGTTCATGTTGTTCCTATATCCGCTACTCTGGCTGTTGTTTAGAACTGTATGCCTCAAGGTTATTCGTGGGGAATGCCAGAGAATTTTTCACCTGAAGGTTTAAATTTGGGCCCTCAAGATGCTCCAGTGGTTCTAAATGTTGTTACTCCTGCACCTCCTGTGGTGCATATTGTTCCTACTGCACCTCCTTCGGTGAATTTGGTTCCGTTTGTTAATGAAGATGTGTGTCGTCCTTTCCCTCCGCCGAGTGAAGACTTGGGTCTTTATGACAGAATGGATGATTTTCAAGAGCAGTTTGATAGAATGCAAAGAGAGATGAAGGCTCTTAGGGGAAAAGAGTTGTTCGGGAAGAATGTGAATGAGCTGTGTTTGGTCCCGAATGTTAAAGTGCCTGCTAAGTTCAAAGTCTCGGAGTTTGAGAAGTACAAGGGCAACACTTGCCCTCATGCTCATTTGGTGATGTATGTAAGAAGAATGTCTACCCACACCGATGATCAGCGTCTGCTGATTCACTTTTTCCAGGATAGTCTGACTGACGCTGCGTTGAAATGGTATATGAGCTTGGACAGCGTTAACATCCATAATTTTAATGATTTGGGAGAAGCATTCATTAAATAATACAAGTACAATGTGGACATGGCGCCTGACCGTGACCAGCTTAGGGCCATGGTTCAAAAAGACAGAGAATCGTTCAAAGAGTATGCGTAGAGATGGCGCGAAGTGGCTGCACAAGTGATTCCTCCCATGGAAGAGAAAGAAATGACTAATATTTTTCTGAAGACGCTTGGTGCTTTCTACTACGAAAGAATGGTAGCAAGTTCCCCAAGTGATTTTACAGAGATGGTAGGAATGGGTGTCCGCCTAGAAGAGGCAGTAAGAGAGGGCCATTTGACAAAGGGTGAAGGATCTGGAGGTGTGAAGAAGCAATCTTATGGGTTTACCAAGAAGAAAGAGGGGGATACAAATGATGTTATGAAAGAGAGAACGGTAAACGCTCCTAGAAAGAATTATCAGCATCATCAGCAAGTCGCCTCAGTTACTCCTGTTATGAATGCCGCTCCGACTACTGCTGCTTATCAGAGACCGTCCCAATAGGGGAATCAAGGATATAATCAGAGGAGGGAGAACTATGATCCTATTCCCATGAGCTATGCAGAGCTATTACCAGCATTGATTCAAAAGAAGTTGGTCCAGACACGACCACCTCCCGCTGTACCATCACCATTACCTTGGTATTACAAAGCAGACCAGACGTGTGCCTTTCATCAGGGAGCACCAGGGCATAGTGTTGAAAATTGTTATCCTTTGAGGACTGAAGTGCAAAGGTTGGTGAAGTCTGGAATTTTATCTTTCAAATACGTGGGACCTAATATGAAAGACAATCCTCTACCCAAGCACAGGGGAGTGAATGCTGTAAATATGGTGGTCGGTTGTCCAAGTGACTTCCGGATTTTTGACATTAATATGGTTAGAGGAGATTTGGTGAAGATGCACGCAGACCTCTATGAATTCAGTTATTATACGCATGACCATGCCGGTTGTGCTATTTGTAGTACAGATATACAGGGTTGCGAGAAGATAAAGGCTGATTTACAGGAGATGATGGATGAAGGTTTAATCCATATAATCAGACCTAGGGCATAATTTGAAGAGGAAGTGAATATGGTTTCTAGATGTCCGGGTGAATTCATAATTTTTTATGTGGATCATTTGAATGAAGATCTAGTACAGTTGCATGCTACTTTGTGCCATACTGTTGGTCAGGTGGAACACCAATATGGATCTTGCATAGTTTGTTGTCGAAGTCCCCGAGGATGTTCAATTGTGAGGGAAGGTGTTCAGTTGTTGTTAGACAATGGAACCATCAAGATCACAGGTCAAAGAGATGATTATCACGAGATTGATATGGTTGAAGTTTGTTTGATGGAAGATGAGTCAGAGGAAGAGTATGCCTCCGCAGATGAATATTTCTCTTTGGACGAGGATTTGTTTACCGGAAATGACTTTTTGATGGCTGATTGTGTTGAGGAAGGGGTGAATGTCATTGTACCTTGTTTTGGTGCACCCACTCATTTTGAGCTGGAGTACCATAGCAAACCAGTTGTTGCCCCATTGGTAATTATTCTGCCAGGTCTTGTTCCCTATGAATCAGATAAGGCTGTGCCTTACAAATACAACGCTACAATCTTGGAAGATGGGGTGGAGATTCCCATCCAACCAATTCCAGATGTTGGAAATATAGCTGATGATAGCAGAGTGACCGGTAGCGGTCGTGTGTTTGCATCGATTATTCAAAGATATGTTGTTGCTAGAAAGAAAATTGCTGAGAATGATGAGCCTAAGAAAGTTGCAGGAGAGACTAGTGGAGCGACACTAGAGAAAGAGGTGGATGATATTTTGAAGATAATCAAGATGAGCGACTACAAAATTGTAGATCAGCTATTGCAGACTCCTTCCAAGATGTCTATCCTAGCTTTGTTGATGAATTCCTCTGCTCATAGAGAATCACTTATGAGAGTGCTTGACCTAGCTTTTGTGGAGAATGACATGCCGTTAGATCAATTCAGTAGAGTAATTGGAAACATTACGTCATGTAACAACCTGATTTTATGCGATGATGAGTTACTAGATGAAGGGAGGAATCACAACCTGGCCCTCCACATATCTATGAACTGCAAGAATGATTCGCTGTCCAATGTGCTAATTGATAACAGATCCGCACTGAATGTTATACTGAGAAGTACCTTCTTGAAGTTAAAGTATCAAGGAGCATCTATACGCCCGAGTGGCATCATTGTGAAGGCTTTTGATGGGTCGAGGAAATCTGTCATCGGTGAAGTGGACTTACCCATCCATATAGGACCACACTTGTTCTTGATAACTTTCCAAGTCATAGAAATTATTCCCGCATATAGTTGTTTGCTTAGACGACCATGGATACATGAAGCAGGGGCTGTCACTTCAACTCTGCATCAGAAGTTAAAGTTTGTGAGTGAAGGGAAGGTGGTGATCATAAATGGGGAGCAGGCGTTGTTGATATCCCATCTATCCTCTTTCAGTATTGTAGAAGCGGATGAGGCTGCTGTTGGAACCCAGTTCCAAGCCCTATCCAATGACAACATAAGGAGGAATGAGAATTCTATGGTTTCGCTGAAGGACGCACAGCAGGTTGTGCGCAATGGTCATAATGCAGTTTGGGGACGACTTGTGGATCCACCCGTGAACAAAAATAGAACTGGTTTGGGTTTCTCTTCGAAGAATGGCAAAGGCGAAGGTTTGAAGTCAAAGTCTTATGTGAACGGTTATCATGATGTTTTCCGCAGTGGAGGCTACCTCCATCAAATTGGTTATGGAATCAATGTTGTTGAAGAGGATGAAGCAGAGCAGGAAGTGCCGAATTATGTGACGCATTGAGTCCGAGTTCAGAACTGGGTGACCATTGATGTTCCTTCTTGCATACATATTTCAAAGTAATTTGTTTTGTTAATCTGTTTCTTTCTTTTGAAAAGCTTTCACTCTGCCCAAGATGAAAGTATTGTATGGGCTTATCTGTTTGCTTTGACTGTTAGGATCATTAATAAAAGTTGTCTTTACTTCCAAAAATATGTCTTTTATTTTCTGCTTTTTCTCGGGAAATGGTAATCAAATAAAAACCCTTTCAAAATAAATAATAACTGAAAATTAATATGCATGATCACTTGTTATATGTGTCAGTTTCTAAAAGCAATCATAAATCACATGTGCAGATTAATTAAAAAACATGTTGAATACAATGACCCTGCACCCTCTCCCAACTTTGATTGTCCTGTGTTTGGGGCCGAAGAAGAAGATTATGATGAAATTCTAGAAGAGCTCTCACGGTTGCTTGAGCATGAGGAGAATACCATTCAGCCATATAAGGAGCCTTTGGAAGTGATTAATTTGGGTTCAGAAGAAGATCCGAAGGAAATTAAGATTGGAGCATCGTTGCATCCTGATGTAAAGAGCGGGTTGGTTGAACTGTTGAAAGAGTATGTGGATATTTTCGCCTGGTCTTATCAAGATATGTCTGGTCTAGATACAAACATTGTTGAGCATCATTTGCCGTTGAAGCCAGAGTGCCCGCCAGTTAAACAAAAGTTGAGAAGAACCCACCCCGATATGGCAGTAAAGATCAAGGAGGAGGTCCTAAAGTAGATAAATGTCGGTTTTCTTGTGACGTCAGTGTATCCTCAATGGATTGCCAATATTGTCCCAGTACCGAAAAAAGACGGAAAAGTCTGCATGTGCGTAGATTATAGAGATTTAAACAAAGCTAGTCCGAAAGATGATTTTCCATTGCCTCACATTGACATGTTAGTGGACAGCACAGCAAAATTCAAGGTATTCTCGTTCATGGACGGATTTTCCAGGTATAATCAAATAAGAATGGCTCCAGAGGACAAGGAAAAAACAACGTTTATCACACCCTGGGGAACATTCTGTTACAGAGTGATGCCCTTCGGGTTGAAGAACGCTTGTGCAACGTACCATAGGGCTATGACAACCCTATTCCATGATCTGATGCACAAGGAAATTGAAGTATATGTTGATGATATGATTTCCAAATCCCAAACGGAAGAAGGGCATATAAAAGATTTGTCGAAGTTGTTTCAGTGTTTGAGGAAGTATCTTCTCCGCTTGAATCCACATAAATGCACCTTCGAAGTTAGATCGGGGAAATTGTTGGGTTTTATTGTTAGCCGGAAAGGAATTGAAGTTTACCCTGACAAAGTTAGAGCAATTCAAGAAATGCCAGCACCAAGAACTTAAAATCAAGTCAAGGGTTTCCTTGGGCGTTTTAACTATATCTCCATATTTATTTCCCACATGACTGCAAAGTGTGAACGGATCTTTAAGTTGTTAAAGAAAGATCAGGGTTGTGTGTGGATGGATGATTGCCAAAGGGCATTTGAGAGTATTAAAGAGTATCTGCTTGAACCTCCTATCCTGCTCCCCCCCGTAGAAGGAAGACCGTTGATTATGTATCTAACAGTGTTAGATAAATCCATGGGTTGTATTCTAGGACAACAGGATGAAACGGGGAAGAAAGAGTTCGCCATTTATTATCTCAGCAAAAAGTTCACTGATTGTGAGTCGCGGTATTCCATTCTTGAAAAAAGATGTTGTGCTTTGGCATGGGAGGAAAAGCGTTTGCGGCAGTATATGTTGAATCATACAACTTGGTTGATCTCCAAAATGGATCCAATCAAGTATATTTTTGAGAAGCCTGCTCTCACTGGGAGAATTTCCCGCTGGAAGATGTTGTTATCTAAATATGATATTGAATACCGCACTCAAAAAGCTATCAAAAGTAGTGTGTTGGCAGATTACCTTGCTCACCAGTCGGTGGAAGATCATCAGTTTGCAGAATATGAATTCCCCGATGAGGATGTCATGTTCCTAAAAGTGAAAGATTGCGATGAACCATTGCCTGAGGAAGGCCCCGACCCTGAATCTCATTGTAGTATGATATTTGATGGAGCGGTGAATGCTTATGGTAAAAGAATTGGTGTTGTGATCGTCACTCCTCATGGACCGCATATTCCTTTTACTGCAAGGTTAACATTTGATTGCACTAATAATATGGAAGAATATGAGGCTTGCATCACGGGCCTCGAAGAAGCTATTGATCTCAGAATAAAAATTCTAGATGTGTATGGTGATTCAGCTTTGGTAATAAATCAGATTAAAGGAGAATGGGATACTCGTCACCATGGCTTGATCCCTTACAAAGATTATGCTAGAAGATTACTACCCTTCTTCAATAAAGTTGAATTCCATCACATTCCTAGAGATGAAAATCAAATGGCGGATGCTCTGGCAACTCTGGCTTCCATGTACCAAGTGAATACTTGGAATGATATACCTCGTATTACAGTTCGAAGGCTAGATAGGCCCGCTCATGTGTTTGCAACAGAGGAGGTAGCAGATGAAAAACCTTGGTATTATGATATCAAGCATTTTCTTCAGACTCAGGAATACCCGATTGGTACGTCGAGGAAAGATAGAAGGACACTGAGAAGATTGGTAGGCAGTTTCTTCCTCAGTGAGAATGTGTTATACAAGAGAAATTATGACATGATCTTGCTCAGATGCGTGGATAGACACGAAGCAGACATGTTGATGCATGAGATTCATGAAGGTTCATTTGGCACTCATGCTAATGGGCATTCGATGGCTAAAAAGATGCTAAGGGCAGGTTACTATTGGTTGACAATGGAATCTGATTGTTACAAATTTGCAAAGAAGTGCCATAAATGTCATATTTATGCAGATAAGATCCATGTGCCTTCGACACTTCTCAGTGTGATTTCTTCCTCGTGGCCTTTCTCTATGTGGGGTATTGACATGATCGGGATAATAGAACCCAAAGCTTCGAATGGACACCGTTTCATCTTGGTAGCAATTGACTACTTTACCAAATGGGTAGAGGCTGCTTCTTATGCCAATGTTACCAAACATGTGGTTGTGAGTTTCATCAAAAACAATCTTATATGGCGGTATGGTGTGCCGAGTAGAATCATCACTGACAATGGCTCGAATTTGAACAACAAGATGATGACAGAACTGTGCGAAGAATTCAAGATTTTCCATCACAATTTATCTCCATACAGGCCAAAGATGAATGGGGAAGTTGAAGCTGCTAATAAGAATATCAAGAGAATTATCCAGAAAATGGTTGTTACTTATAAGGATTGGCATGAAATGCTCCCTTTTGCTCTGCATGGATATCGGACATCTGTCCGCACTTCAACAAGAGCAACCCCGTTCTCCCTGGTATATGGAATGGAAGCTGTACTCCCTGTTGAGGTTGAGATTCCCTCGTTGCGTGTGATAATGGAAGCCAAGTTGACAGAGGTTGAATGGGTCCAGAACAGGTTTGACCAACTGAATTTGATTGAAGAGAAGAGAATGACAGCTTTGTGTCATGGGCAGTTATATCAGAAAATAATGAAGAAAGCATTTGATAAAAAGGTCAAACCTCGTGAATTCAGAGAAGGCAACCTTGTGCTCAGGAAGATCATGTCTTTTAACACTGATTCTAGGGGCAAGTGGACTCCTAATTTTGAAGGCCCGTATGTTGTCAAGAAAGCCTTCTCTGGCGGTGCATTAATTCTTGAAACTATGGATGGTGAGGAGTTACCACGTCCCATGAATGCTGACGCAGTCAAGAAATACTTCGCCTAAAGAAATAAAATAACAGCTCGCTAAGTTGAAAACTCGAAAGGGCGGCTTAGGCAAAAAGGAGCGTCTCAGTAGGCTGAAAACCCGAAAGGGCAGTCTAGGCAAAAATTAGAGACATAAACAGAATAAATTTCCCGCTAAGTTGAAAACCCGCAAGGGCAGCTTAGGCAAAAGTTAGGGATATTTCCTTGGCAAGTAACTACGTCAGACAAGACTTGATCGTTGAAGCAACAATCTTCTCGGATCCTCATCATACTTCAACAAAAGTTGTTGCTCAGGATTTCAAAAGTTGTTAGAGGGAATAGTGGTCATTGTATCTCAATGTATCTTTTCCATTATATATTACCATTTCCCAAACTTTGTAATCATCCATGGAGTCTCGCCATTCACAGACTACCATTTTATTAATGAAATTCGAGCTTTTGCCCAATTTTTTGTATTCTTATTTTTATTTAGATTGCAAAGACTCCATTTATTACTGATAATAACTCTCAAAGCAAAAAGATTAAAAAGATAAATTGACTTTTCAAAAAGAAAAACATCTTTACAATTCAATTTACTTTGGGATTTGTGATGAAACAATGACAACAAAAATGGCGATCCCAGGAATGAACAAACTCCGGTTGTTTTTAAGAAGATTTACTTCCTTCATGAAGGTTTTTCTCAGGTTGTTTTCGCTGGTATGTACGCAATCTTTGTGTGTTTTTCAGATAGTTAAAGACGATACCAATGGGCACAAGGTACAGTGTTAGGTTTGTGATCCCATTATCCCTGGCCAAGTCTTGGTTCGCTTTTGATTTTGGGTTTGCATGGTCAGAAGCCTCCGTCCCAGATTCTCCAACGAAGTTTGCCCTCATATTATGAAAGGTTTTATTCCCTCGGTGTGCTAAGATATCGCTCTTTTTGCAACATTGGCATTAGTGTCGACTTCTTGATTTACCAGGAAGACTATACCAGGGCATCTTTTGTTGGAATAGGTTTGTATGATATGAAGACTCAATCCAATATTCTACAGTGAAGGCCTCGTTTATTTGATAGAAGTCCTTTCTCCCCAAAGAAGTTGGTGCAATAATTACTCTCGAAGCACGTATCTCTTCTTCCCCCAATGAAGCACGTATCTCTGCTTTCCCCAATGAAGAACGTATCTCCGGTTTCCTCAGTGAAGAACGTATCTCTGGTTTCCTCAATGAAGAAAGTATCTTGGTTTCCCCTCGATGATGTGGTTTTGACCTCCCCAATAAAGTCAGCATGAAGTTCCCAGTAGATGTCTCGATTATGAAGCATTGTCTCCCTTAGTGAAGTCCGTATGTGTTTCTTCATTCAAAGTGGGCCTGAATTCCCTAGTAAATGTTTTGACAATTTGGTTTCCGTCTTCCTTATTTAAGATCAGTATTGAAATCCCCAGTAGGAGTATGGATTGTGAAACATTTGTTTTCCCTATTGAAGTATGTGTGCTATTCCCCGGGAAGGTTATCCCAGGGCATCTCTTGCTGGAATGAGTATTCATGATGAAAAGTTGTCAATCCACAGTTTTTTCTCCAGTGAAGTGGTTTTGAATTCGCCAGTGAGGTTTGTTTTTCTTGGCGTCAGTCTGCTTTATTTGAGGCTAGTCTTGCAATCTCCAGTAGGTGTATGTTGCTTTTGAAAACTGATTTCTCCGATGAAACCGGAAAAAAGATGTTCTATCTCGGTATCTGTTTGATTTAACTACGTTCGGATGATGTTTCTCCTCAGTGAAGTTATGACAGGCAATAGGTTTAGTTTCTGCGGTTGCTTTTGCCTTTCATTGATTGATCTTTCTGTTTGAAGTTTAGCCCAATGTTGTTGGTACTTGAAGTGGTTTTGTTTGTTTGTGCTGATTATGTATCCTTTTACCAGCATACGCACGATAACACTCATACATTCATACATGCATCACACATTGTTACAAATCATTTTATTTATATTGTGTTCTAACCTTCCTGCAGCGCTCCTTGCTTAGTTGGATTTGGTTTTTCCCTCTTGAGTTTATTTCTCAAAGGATGTATCTTCGTTGGCCGTCTTGCTCCGGTTTATTCCCAATTGGATTCGTGGTTGCATGACGATATTATTTACTTTGGATTTCTGAGAGCTTTGGGTTTTGGTTGGTACATTTATTTTGCACAAGAAGACTTTATCTCCTCAGCAAGAATAACGTGGCATTTCCCCAGGAAGCCATATCTTTTTCCCAGGAAGCCATATTTTTATCCCCAGAAAGTCATCTTTCTTTGCATTCCCCTTAACAATGAGTGGATGTCTCTTTATTTGAGATAAGTTTGCATATTACCCTTTCAGGCAGAGTGCCTTGGTTAAAGAAGAAGTTGAGACCCGTTCCAGGTGAAATACCATAATTTTGGGAAAACTTATGATATTTTCAAATCTACCTTCAGTGAACGTTGGTAGTACATCAGCAGTGAACGTCGGTTTTTTTTGCTATCATCAATGAACGGTGGTGGTTCCTCGTCAGTGAACGGCGATGGTATGATATTTTCAAATCTACCTTCAGTGAACGTTGGTAGTATATCGGCAGTGAACGTTGGTGTTTCTTATCTTTTTGCTATCATCAGTGAACGGTGGTGGTTCCTCGTCAGTGAACGACGATGGTATGATATTTTCAAATCTACCTTCAGTGAACGTTGGTAGTACATCGGAAGTGAACTTCGGTGTTTCTTATCTTTTTGCTATCATTAGTGAACGGTGGTGGTTCCTCGTCAGTGAACGACGATGGTGTGATATTTTCAAATCTACCTATAGTGAATGTTGGTAGTACATCGGCAGTGAACGTCGGTGTTTCTTATCTTTTTGCTATCATCAGTGAACGGTGGTAGTTCCTCGTCAGTGAACGGCAATGGTGTGATATTTTCAAATCTACCTTCAGTGAATGTTGGTAGTGCATCGGCAGTGAACGTCGGTGTTTGTTATCTTTTTGCTATCATCAGTGAACGGTGGTGGTTCCTCGTCAGTGAACGGTTATGGTGTGATATTTTCAAATCTACCTTCAGTGAATGTTGGTAGTACATCAGCAGTGAACGTCGGTGTTTCTTATCTTTTTGCTATCATCAGTGAACGATGGTAGTTCCTCGTCAATGAACGGCGATGGCATGTGATTTATTTTCTCTCTACTTTCAACTTTTGAGTTTGTAGTTTACCGTCATCTGTGAGTCGGTATATCTTTTTCTATCTACCTTTAGTGAACGTCGTTAGACATCGGTAATGAATGTCGGTAGACATTGGCAGTGAACGTCGATGCTTGTTATCCTCCCCTCTAATTCAATTCTTTTGGTTCACCAGTGATTTATTTTCCTGGTGGAGTTGCTCCTTTGCTTCTTCATTCTTGTGGCATCCTCAGTGATACTTTGCATCTCTTTTGTTTTGTTCATATGCATTCATAATCATAAGCATTGTATGGCATCTTAGAGACAAAAATAGGGCTTGTTTTATATTTAAGTATCTTCAATCACGTCGACACGAAGATTTCTAACCTTCGTATCTCCGGATAGAAGACACTTAAATAAGGGCAGCTGTTGTACCCCAATTTTTGCCCCTAAGATTCCCCTATCATTTCATGTCAAATTGAGCATGACAAGATCATATTAGGGTTGGTTCTTCTTTTTTCTCTGTCTCCTATCTTTAAGTTTGCCCTTGAGGAATTTCCAAGCACCTTGGTTGTGTATCTTGTATATGTGTTGTTGACTAACCTCTAACCAAAATACAAAAAAATATATATATTTGTCTTTGTCTTTGCGCAATTTGTGTTTTGTAGGTACCAAGTTGAAGCATCCAATAAATAAGGCTTTCCAATTTGATTTGATCATGTATTGTGGAAAAAGAAGGTATGCATCGACCCATAAACCTATCGACTCATCTTGTTGAGCAAAGCTTGCATGTGTCGACACACGCATGTATGCATCTACTAATTTTATTTGAAAAACTTGCATGTGTCGACACATACGTGTTATGTATCGACTCATGCAGTTTGTGTGGTTCTGTAAAGAGTTGAAACAACAATATGTATCGACACATAGAGGCATGTATCGACACATGCTATGTTATACAGCTAGGATGTATCGACACATACCCCACATGTATCGACCCATGATGGCAAAATGCACGTGTTTTATGAAAAAAAGCCAGCAAATTCAAATTGTTATCATTTTTGGCTCCAATTGTTTCTGCATAATTTGAAATTATATCATTAATTCAAATTTGGCTCCAAGAATCAATTACCAAATTACCACTAATCCCAATTTTAAAACTCTATAAATAGAGACCCCGTTTCATTCAAATCACAAGCTTTTGATAGCCAAAATCATCTTGCTAAAAAATCTCTTAATTCTCTCCATTTTTACCAAATTCACTCAAAGCTCCATTTTCAAAAAGGATAGTAAGCTTTGCATTGAAGCTTGCTAATCTTTGAGCTAAACCTCCATCCAAACACTTTTTTCTTTATCAATTCTCTACATCCAAGCTTTGGTGATTGATTCTTGTTGTTGAATTGAAGCAAATTCTGAAGTTGTTTGATAATTCTCAAATTCTACCTTTGGTAAGTTGGATCATCATCTTTAACAATGTGATCTCTTATGGATTTCTGGTTTTGATTTATTGAGCACTGTTTTATAACTCCATTAGTGCTATTTTCTCAAAAGTTTTGCTGAATTTTTCATGCTCAATTGGATCCATGATCATAAGGTGTTTGATCACTACTAAAAAAAAGACATTTGAGAAAAGGTTTTTACATCGGGTATCAAAATATATGATGTAAAAAATACCATTAAAAACATTTTACATCAGGTATTTATTTGCAATGATATAAAAAATAAGAAAAAAAAATATTTTTCGCTACCTATTACATCGGGCAATCTCATCCACCGATGTAAAAGGTTTTCAGAAAAAAATATGGTGGCATTTTTGTAAATAAGAAACAAGGTGGCAGAAATGTAAATAAAAAACAAGCAAGATATTACATCGGGTTAACTAAAAACCGATGTAAAAGGTTCACAAGCAGATTGTTAATATATAAAATATATTAAAAAAATTACATCGGGGCATATTTTAAACCGATGTAAAAAACCCATAAAAACACGCTTGCATCGGGCCACCAACCAACCGATGTAAAAAACATCATAAAAACACGCTTGCATTGGTCCTTGTCTCCACCGATGTAAAAACTGACACGCTTGCATCGAGTCTTTTTCCACCGATGTAAAAACTGCAAAGGCCCAAACCCTTACATCGGTCCCTTGTTTCCACCGATGTAAAAGGTTATATATATTATCCAATTTATTTCCTAAATGCACATTATTTCCACTGTATAATTTCCTCTCACGCAGACGTCGCCCCTGTTCATGCATACGCCTCATTGTACAACTTCCTCCTCGCCGCCGTTTCACGCTGTTTCACACTGTTTCACGTCTCCTCGCCGCCGTTCACACCCTTCACGACTCCTCGCTTGCCGTTTCAACTGTAAGTCACATTCTTCACTTATTTGATCCGTAATGTGACTTATTCAAAATATAGGTTAGTTTTTCTAGTTAGTTATGGGTTAGGTTAGGTTAGGGATTTTGATGAGGCTTTGTTCCATCATTTTGCTGCTAAGTTTAAGGAGGAGTACAAGATTGATGTTTATCATTTTGATGGCAACAAGTAAAACTCATAATGTGAAAGCCATAGTGAGTGTGAAACAAAGTGTTGGTGGTGTTATTGATTCAATGTTTTTTCTCTTGATTTAAGTCAATACCTTATGTTAACACTAGGTAGAAATTCATTTCAAGCGCTTTAACTTGTAAATTTTCTTTGAGAAACTTTATTTATCCAAATTTCTAAGTTTTTTAAGAATAACAAAAGGTTTTATTTCAAGATATGATAGATTCATGAGAGTTGAGTTAAAAAAGCAACAATATCTTTAAGAGAAGATAAGGTGTCTTTTATGCATTGTGAAACCATAATCGGAAATATTGGAAAACATACCTAGAGAATAGAGATATCTTGTTCTAAGGGATGGTTAACATGCTAGAGGAGATAATGCTACAGTACATTATGTACAAATTTTTTGTTTGAATTCATTTTAACTTATAATATTTTTAGTGTCCAATTATAGTTTGTTATTCAGTTTATAACAAAATTATTTATAAAAACAATTTATAATCTATAACAATATATATAATACATGATTCATTGACATCAGGTGTTAGAATAGATATCTCAGAAAAAGTTTCCGCAATTGGTTATATATATATATATATATATATATATATATATATATATATATATATATATATATATATATATATATATATATATATATATATATATATATATATATATATATATATATATATATATATATATATATATATATATATTTTGTTGATAATGTAGATATAATACTGTATAGATAGAGATAGATAAGGAACGGCTTGAAGAATTTCTGGCTACTAGCTAGCCACCATTATTGTCACGTTCTTTTTTATGTCTCTTAAAAATGCAATTAATATAGTGTCAATAACACCAACCAACAACCAACCATAGAAAATTAACAACTGAATCTTGAAATCTTATCACATTGGAGCCTTAAGGTTTTTGTGCAAATAAGCTTAAGGTTTTTGTACAATGGCTACAACCAAAACTCATCATAATGTGAAGGCCTTAGTCACTGTGAAACATAGTGATGTTGGTCTTATCAAGAATATTGTTAATGGTATTTTTGGTAATAGTAACTTGGTTTTGCCATATTTTGCTTATCAATTCGTTGTTACAGTCTCATTAGTATTACTATACTATAATAAATTACACTTTGTTACTCATGTGTTTTATACTTTGTTTCATTCTTGTTACTATTATTATACTATTATATTTGAATCCCTTTCTCCTATTTTTATGCTCACCAAATAAAAGAAGTGGAAAATTTAGAAACCTCCGAAAAAAGCGTTAATGATCCTCTCAGAAACACACTGTTTATCTTTAACCTATCAAACTTAATAGAGTTATCACCTTGCCATTGAAATTTGATTCTATTTTTCTTTCTCCACGAAGAAGCGCAACTTGCAATCTCGGAATCTCGGAATCTCCGTGAAGTAGCGCAGCCGCGGGCACACCGTTCGTCAGACCTTCCTCCATGTGAACATAGTTATGGATCGTAGATGGATGAGAGCTAATCGATTAAGTGACAAGTACGAACATGAAGTGATGGAATTTCTACAGTTTGCTGAAAGTAATGCTGAAAAAAGTCTTCCTACGCTTTTTCTCTGTCCATGTGTTCGTTGTGAAAATAAAGAACCAAAACATAGTAAGAAAGAAACCATGGATCATCTAATTTGTGTAGGGATTTTTCAAAGTTATACAAAATGGATATGGCACGGTGAAGTATTAGTAAAGTCAAACGTGTCTCAAAGAGATGATGTTAGTGTAGAAATGGATGATCGTCTAGAAGACATGATGCGTGATATTGGATAAGATTCGTTTAAGAGGGCACATACGTATGATACTATATGCAGTGACAAGGATAAACCATTGTACCTAGGATGCAAAAAATTTACACGTCTGTCAGCCGTGTTAAAATTATTTAATCTGAAGGCAAAGAATGGGTGGACTGACAAAAGTTTTACCGAGTTGCTTGAATTGTTGACCGAAATGCTTCCAGAAGGTAATGTAATTCCAAGTCGTTATTACGAGGCGAAGAAAATATTGTGTCCGATGGGTTTGGAGTATAAAAAGATACATGCATGCCCTAATGATTGCATATTATACAGAAAAGAGTATGTAAACTATAATCATTGTCCGAAGTGCAAGGCTTCACGCTACAAAAAGAAAGATGGTGAATCAATTGATGATGAGGTGGTTAAAAATGGTCCTCCTGTGAAAGTGGTATGGTACCTACCAATAATTTCAAGGTTCAAGAGATTATTCGCCAATGCAGATGACGCAAAGAATCTTAGATGGCATGCAGAAGAAAGAAAATATGATGGACAAATTCGTCATGTAGCTGATTCTTTGCAATGGAAGAAAATAGATTCTTTGTTTCCAAAATTTGGCAAAGAGTCGAGAAACCTTAGACTTGGACTTGCTACTGATGGAATGAATTTGTTTGGTAATCTGAGTACTAACCATAGTTCTTGGTCTGTTCTCTTGATGATTTACAACCTATCTCCTAGGTTGTGCATGAAGTGTAAATATATTATGTTATCGATTATGATATCGGGCCCAAAACAACCAGGAAATGACATAGACGTTTATCTAAGTCCACTGATTGATGATTTAAGAGTGTTGTGGGAGGAAGGGGTGGATGTTTTTGATGCATATTTTGGCGAACAGTTCAATATGCGTGCCATGTTGTTTTGCACCATCAACGATTTTACGGCATATGGTAATTTGTCTGGGTATAAAGTTAAAGGGCATAATGCGTGTCCTATATGTGAAAAATAAACTTGTTACCATCAGCTTGAAAAAGGAAAGAAGACCGTTTATCTTGGGCATCGAAAATTTCTAAAACGGTAGCATCCATATCGTAGATTGCGGAAAGCTTTCAATGGGGAACAAGAGCATGGTGTTGCTCCAAAGCCCTTGTCTGGAGAGGAAGTTTATCAGCGATAACAGGGACTTGATGTTGTCTTTGGAAAGTACCAAAAACGATCTACTGTGAAAAATGTATGGAAAAAGAGATCGATTTTCTTCGATCTTCCATATTGGTCTAGTCTTGATGTAAGACATTGTATTGATGTGATGCACGTGGAGAAAAATGTATGCGATAGTGTAATCGGAACACTTCTCAACATTCAAGGCAAGACAAAAGATGGTATTAATGCTCGTCTGGATTTGGGTTTGATGGGTATATGAGAAGAGTTAACTCCACAATATATAGGTAACAAGACATATTTGCCTTCTGCCTGCTACACTTTGTCTAAAAAAGAGAAAATAAGTTTTTGTGAGTGTTTACAAAGTATCAAAGTGCCGCATGGTTACTCATCAAATGTCAAGAGGCTTGTATCAGTTAAAGATTTTAAATTAGTTGGCTTAAAATCTCACGACTATCATGTCTTAATGCAACAACTACTACCATTGGATATTCGTGGGATATTGCCTAACAACGTAAGGAAGACTATAACTAGGTTGTGCTTATTTTTCAATGCAATTTGTTGTAAAACCATTGATCCACTAAAGTTAGACGATTTGTAAAATGAGGCTGCAGTTATCTTGTGCCAATTAGAGATGTATTTTCCTCCTTCATTTTTTGACATTATGGTTCACTTGATTGTTCATCTAGTAAGGGAGATTAGATTATGTGGTCCAGTTTTTTTACGATGGATGTATCCAATAGAGCGATACATGAAGATTCTAAAAGGGTATACAAAAAACCCACACCGTCCGGAAGCATCGATTATTGAGAGCTACATTGCAGAAGAAGTAATTGAGTTTTGTTCTAACTATTTGTCAGGAGTGGATGTTGTAGGGGTTCCCAAGTCTCGTCATGATGGAAGATATGAGGGTGTGGGTACACAAGGTTTAAAAGTCAAGAGCTTAAGTATTGATGTGGTTGTTCAAGCGCATTTGTATATATTGAATAACATAGATGAAGTTCAACCTTACTTATCTGCTCACAAAAGCATCATAAAGAAAAAGTACCCCAAGATGAATGAAAGAGGGTTGTTAAAAGAGCATAATAAGAGTTTCTCTGAGTGGTTTAAAGAAAGAATTGCTAATGAAGATAGTGATTCTAATACAATTAAGTGGTTGTCTTACGGGCCTAAATGTAACATAATAACTTGGAGTTGATATGATATTAATAAAACCTCTTTTTATACAAAGTCAAAGGATGACCGTAGTACCACGCAAAATAGTGGGGTAATGATTGTGGCCAAGTCCATGCACTTCTCTAGTGCTAAATATAAAAACCCAGTTATGGAATCTACATCGTACTTTGGGGTGATTGAAGAGATTTGGGAAGTTAATTATGTTGTGTTTAAAGTTCCTGTATTTAAATGCAAATGGGTTGATATCAACAATGGTGTCAGAATCGATGAATTTGGAGTTACACTGGTTGATCTTAGCAAGTTAGCTTATGCGAACGAACCATTCATCATGGCATCTCAAGCAAAATAAGTG
Organism: Vicia faba; assembly: GCA_948472305.1. Classification (NCBI taxonomy): domain Eukaryota; kingdom Viridiplantae; phylum Streptophyta; class Magnoliopsida; order Fabales; family Fabaceae; genus Vicia; species Vicia faba. The sequence goes on from OX451736.1 coordinate 682,029,031, forward strand.
TTTTATGTCACAGATCCTTCTAATAAAAAGTGGTCAGTGGTTTTACAAGGAAAGGTCCATGATAGTGATGAAAATCATGATGAGAATCTTGATATTTCTGAAACTCATTGTGATACGGTGGGAGAACTGACTTGGGATTTTGCATTTGTTTTGCACTTGTTCGGTTTAGCAAGAGTCACCACCGACTTTTTATTTTATCCTAAGGAAAGGTCAAAAAGCACAGGAAAGACCTTTGAGATGTTTTCTTGGGTTCGGGGGGTAGATTATGAAAAGGGAAGGGTGCTAGCACCCTTTTCATCCATGGTTATCCATGGGCTCTTAGTTACTTGTTTTAGATCACTTGCCTTTGCTTTTCAATTATTTGAAATGGTGCTTTGTGTGTGTGGTTTTGAAAATGTTTTGAAAAAGATGCCTTGTCTAGGCAACCTTTGTAATGATTCTTGTTTGAATATATACAAAGGTGTGTGTCTTTTTGAAAAGATAATTCAATGTTTTGAAAGTTGTTTTGAAATTATTTTGAAGTTGTGTTGTGAAGTGTGTTTGAAAAATGGCAAGGATGTTTTGCAAGATTTTTTTGATCAAGTAACTAAGAGTTGTCTACCCTATTTTACTCAAAGATCTGTCTTATGTTTTTTAACCCTTTTTAACAGTGTTGCTTCACCATTGCATTTGGTGAACAACCTTGTGTTAGGGTGTTAAACGGGACAGACACGGGTCATCGTATACAATCATTGAAGGTAACTTGTGAGACGCTCTAGCAATTTTGTAAGGGACGAGATCATTTTATCGAAGGCAACATCGAGGGTCATCGAGGGACTACGATCTTTGTTTATCGAAGGGACATTTGCTAGAGTGTCTCGTACTCGAGGGACATGATTGTATTTTCCGAGGCAACAAGCGGGGTTACCCTAGAGGTGCAAGTGTGAATTGTGTATTGATTTTCATGCATTTATCTTGTATTAGGTCATCTAGCAATTAATTTTGAATCTTCGCATACAAACCCTAATTACTATACAGTATATGGAAAGCGATAAATTGCGGGAATTTAAAGTCTAAGTTATTACAAGTGAGTATCCGGGGATGGGGGTACAAATGTTTACAAATGGGGATGAGTCTTATCAGAATAGTAATGTCCAAGTATTATGTTACAACCAAATTGAACTTGTCGCATTCTCAGTGTAAAAATATAACAAGGTATGAGATGATGAAAATCAAAGAGATATGAGATGTGTATATTTATTTACGAATGATCAAATGAAAATTCTAACCTAAAAAGATTAAGTATAATTATTATTTATTGTATTTTGGTTAATGTTTTTAGAAACTTATATAAAAAGATTAATTAAACAAAGTATTTAATTAAATATACAAATATTACAGAAAATATATCAAAACAAAATTCATTATTAGTTCTCTTTATTATTAACAAAATAAAAAAAAAACTTTTTAGAATAAAAAAACAAAAAGAAAAGTATTATTTTTTTTCTAAAGAAAGTAAATTAATTAACAAAGAAAAGAGTATTATTTTGGAAATTAAAAAAAAGGAAGAGTGATGGGTCTAGGTATATGTTTTGGCCCAAAGTGGTAAAACAACAAAGGATGCTGAAGGGAAAATGGGGGGTGTAGGCGCTGAAAGCAATTGGGCTGTATGTTGAATTGGGGCGGAGGCCCAATTGCATTGTTGGAACAACTTTGTTTAGGGTTCGTTCATAATTGGGAATTAGGGTTTACAGTTTGTGAACGGAGCCGCTCCTTCTCTCGTCTTCTTCGTCTCTCTTCGTTTCTCAGCCATGAGCTTCTGACTAATCCTTCAACCCTCCAGCCGCCAGAGCGCTACCTCCATCTATCTCCTCTCCACGACGGCACGAGACAGTGGTTTGAAAAGGTACGTTTCTTTGTTCTAAACGCGCTCTCTTTTACAGTTTCTTGTGCATTTATTTCTTGCATGTTTTCAATCTTATGGCTTCTTTTTTATGTTTACGCGTAGTATGAGTTTGAAGGACATACCTTGGGCGTTTTGCTCTGTAGGGCGATGGAGAGGGAGAGGGCTTTGGAATGGCGGCGCTCTAGGTGGCCAGAGGAGGAGGACTGTGATGATAATGCTTATCCGGTACTTTGTATCTTTTAAATGTTTGATGATGAATTTGTATTCTGAAAACCCTATATCATTCGCTTCTGAAACTTCTCTTCTTCTTCTCTGAGTATTGGCTTTTGATGATGATTGATATATTCTGAAAAAGGTTATTTTGGTGTTTACTGATTGTTGATGATGAATGTTATTTCTGAGACTTGCTTGTTGTTGACTTCCCTTCTGACTTCTTCCTCTTCTTTGAGTACTGACTTTCGATGATGAGCTTCGTTCTGAGATGTTGCTATTGTTGTTGATTTGTCTTATGATTTGTTGATTTGGTGTTTGGATCTTTTGTGATGATGAACTTGAACTGAAAAAGGGCTATTTGTTGTTCTTGATTTGGATGTTGAAGCAAAACTAGCTTGATGGTTTTGTTTTGAGATTGTGTTTGTTAGTTTAGGCAGTTTTGAATGGTTTCTGAGTTTTTTGCAGGTTTTGAAACAGGCTTGCTTCTGTTAGTTTTCTTGTTGAAGGCAGGCTTGAGTTATTCTTAAACTTGCAATTTTGCAGGTTTGAATAGGTTTGTGTTTTTTTGAAAAGGTTTGGAAGCAAGCTTGCTTCTGCAGATTTGCTATTTTGTGAGACCTGTTTTAGTAAGGCAGGCTTGAATGTTTTGAAAGCTTTTGGCTTGCAGTTTAAACAGATTGGTGTTTTTGGTGAGCAGGCTTGAAGGCTTGTTTGGACTTTTGAACAGGTTGGAGGTTTGGAGGCCTTTGCTTCTGGTGTTTGGAGGAAGGTTTTTGTGTTTGGATTTTGATAGTAGCTCTGAGTTTTATTTGTTTGGTACAGGCAGGTTTCTGAGCTTTGGTATACAGGCTTATGCTTGTTGTTTCAGCTTGCAGTTTGTGGCCTTTTTAATAGGCTTGAACTCAGCTGCAGTTTTGTGGCTTGAGTTGTAGTTATTTTGCTTCCGTTACAAGCAGTTTTGCAGGTTATGATAACTTGCAATTTGTGGTTCTGGAAGCAGGCTTATGCTTCTGGTCTTTTTGTGCTCCCTCCTCCTTGAACTGTTAGATTGTTATCTTCTCTTATATCTTTCAAGCCTGCCAAAACTGCAAACCTTTTTCTGACTCTCTCTTTCTCTCTCCATAAAGCATTTTTAAATTGCTTAATATATTTTTCTTTATTCTGAAAAGCTTGTTTTGGCTAGAATATGATGAGATATTTTTGACAAGCCTGCTTGCTTGTATTTTGGTTCTTCTCCTGCATTCTGTACTTTCTTCCAGATTTTTTGCATTGTTCTTTTTGATAGCTTGTGTACAGTTTTTCTGTTTTGACAGCTTGTGTACTTGGTTTGGACAGCTTTGTGTACTTAGTTTGCTTTTGTGCAACTTGGTTTGCTTTTGTGCAACTTAGTTTGGCAGTTCAGTTTGACATTGTGCAGCCTTGTGCCTTCTTTGTGTGCAACCTTGTGCCTTGTATCTTTGCATTTAATTGATTGTATGCTTTGCAAATTATTTTACTTTCCTCTTTGTGAACCAAGAAGAGAAATCTTCTTGTGATTTGCAAAGAGGACGAGTAAAACATGATGAAACCAAAAACAATCTGATTCCGACCAACAAGCTTTAATGATGACTTTATATTTATCTGCTTAAAAATGCTTTTCAATTTATCTGCACTGATTTCTTTTTTCTTCTATCCTTTGCAGGTAATTATCAGTTGAATAATGGAAGAAACAATAGAAGATAGAAGATTTCAAGAAACTTAGGCTTTAGATTTATTTTCTTTTCATTTATTGTAATAAATATTATTGTAAACACTGTAAATAAATTTACAATATTCGAATAACATTTGTAACAACATTTGAAATAAATAAAAAGTCTTTGTCAGATGTTTCCTTATTTCTTCTGCACTGTTTATTTAATTATTTAAATCTCTTGAATTAAAATAAATGGAAATGTATCCCAATAACTTTAATCCAGATGAAATAAATAATCAACAAACTTTGTCGTCTCGCAATCTCGCATTAATCACAATACGTCTGGAATTCCAACTAACCATGCTTTGTACAGTTAAACAAACAAGCATTCCATACGCCTTTCACTCCACTGATCAAACTAATGCCTCAAAGTTTCAATCAAAAGCCTCAGCTCCTATCCCAGATGTTTAGGTTTTAAGAAACAACCAGCAATCTTGAACAAGCGTAAAAATAATGTAACAGTCGATTGAATTATTGTGGATTCAATTTCTTCTGATAAATACGAGCGAAAACCCTAATTCCAGATTTGTCGTCAAAGAAAAGTCTGTTTGATCAATTCCTGAGCCAATCTCAACAAAAATCAGTGGAAACCCTAATTCTGGATTTACTGTCAAAGGAAAATCTGTTTGATAAATTCCTGAGCCAATTTTGAAAAATCAGGGAAAACCCCGAAGTTGTGATTTCTTGTGAAAAAGGGAGGGAAAATTTTGGGGTACAACACTCATCCTTTCTCAACAAATGTGACTACATTCATTGAAGAAAATGAAGGGGATGATGTGCATGCTATTCGCATAGACCATGAAGAAGGGATATGGGAGGACTAGTAAGATTTTTTGTATAAGTTAATTCCACGTTACTTTATTTTCTAATTGTTTTTATTTTGTGCTTAATTTTATTTCTAATTGTTTTTATTTTTTGCTTAATATTATTTCTAATTATTTTTGTTTTGTGTAAACAGATACATGGGTGATTCAAACCCCAATAAAAGAAGAGTTAGAGGTCCCACTTTAATGACACAAATTGACAAAGTTCATCAAACAGGTGAAAAGATAAAGGTCGAGTTTAATGCAAGAACCTATGAATGTATTGGTGTTGGTAAAAATGCTACACATTTCAAGAGTTATATAGCATCTCTTGCTCGACAGTATTGTAGTATTGTGAAAAATGATTGGAAAGAAGTAGATGAAGGCGTAAAAGATGTTATTTGGACTGATATTCAGGTATTTTAAATACAATACTTTATTATATTTTATAATCATATACTAATTAACAACATATGACATATACTATATTTGTAGGCTCATTTTACTATTCCAGAATGTAAAGATCCAAAGAAGGATAGGTTGAAGAAAGAATGGATTAAATATGCGGGAGAGCGATGGAGAGGTTTTAAGACACAACTCACATATAGATATATTCATCATCCCATAGAAAATGATCCTCCTCCATATGTCAAGTATAACTTTATTACGGAAGACGCATGGAAAGAGTTTCTCAAGATTCGAGATACCCCTTAATTTAAGGTTAGTAGGAGTTATATGTTTTTGTGTGCATAACATTTTTATTATATTTAGTGATTAATTACTTATTTGAGTTTATAATAGGAAAAAAGTCATAAGGGTAAGGATAATATGGCCAAGAATGTATACCCACACGTATTATCTCGTGGAGGGTATCGCTTGCTTGAGGAGAAAATTATGAAAGAAAAGTCATCATCGAGAGATAATTCCACATTAGATGATAATGATAGTCCATCTCCACCATCACGCCATGAGTTATGGAAGAGAGCATGACAAAAGAAAGGAGGAGAATACACATCAAAATCTACACAAGAGGTTGCTGAAAAAATTGTAAGTAAACAACGAAAAATTATTCAAGTATCATTATATTTGTGATTGATTAATTGATGTTTTTGCATTTTGTAGGATTCTCTAGTTCAAGAAGCTGAAAAAGGTGCAATTGTTCCGGATGGACGTAACGATATCTTATCATTAGCCATTGGAACATCTGAGCATGGAGGTCGTGTTCTTGGTGTTGGAAAACACCATAAACAAAGCACTTACTTTGGAAGATCACGTCAACATATTGACGTAAATGAACAACTTGCAATATTGGAAACAAAACTTAGAGCTGAACTTGAAGAAAAGTTGGTTGAAGAGCGTAAGATGTTTCAACAATCATTAATGGAGACACTTAAGTCTATGGGTTTATCACAAAGCACAGGTGATAATAAATGCATTGAAAAATTGGAAATTATCGATGGAAGCAGAAAAGGAAGTTGTTCAGCTGCAAAGGTAAGCACAAAAGAGAGCACAAAAGACGTGGAAGTTAATGATGTTCAGAGATTGTTACTCATGGTTTTGAAAATGGATGACATCCATTTGGCAATACAATTAAGTCATTGTGAGAGTGTCTCTAATTTTTAAGTTTCAGCTAAATGTATCAGAGAGTTATTGGTGGGTTTAGGTCATTGGCTTGACGTGTCTATTCTACAAATTTGGTGCACGTAAGTATATTTTATTGTTTTATTAAAGTCAATCTCTATTAATATGTTATATCTCTCATCACTTTAATTCTAATGTTTATTTTAAAATTATTCAGGTATATTCATCGTGTTTGTCTTGAGAATTCCATTTCAGAATTATATGGATTTATGGACCCTGTTAGGTGTATTTATAATGATAATGTAGCGAAATCTCAAGAAGATGTTAAAAATTACGTACTAGAAAAGTTACGTGATGAAAACAGAGTGTGCCACTTACTACCATTAAATCATGGGTAAGAATTTTTATGAAATTGTGTTTTATATTATTTAATTTTGATAACATATATATTTTATGTGACTTTTCTGTTTCCACACACACGTACAGGAGACATTGGCAATTAATAGTCATGTGTCCAAGAGACAATTTAGTTGTCGTATTTTGTTCACTTCATCGGGAAATTGACCATCACACGAAGAAAATTATTACAAAGTAAGTTTATCTTTCATGTGACTTTCATTGACAACTAATAGTTATGTGATTTTTCATTGGCGAGTAAATTTAGTTATATGATGTTTATCTTTCTGTATTAGTTCTTTTGGGATTCATCAAATGGCAAATGGAAATAGAAAGAAGGCTACATGGCTTCATCCCAATGTAAGTGTGATGTAAATTGTAATTCTATAGTTAAATTTATGATAAATATTCACTAATTATGTCATTCAATTGTAGACAAGGCAACAACATAACTCTAATGATTGTGGATACTATGTGATGAAAAATGTGTTGGATATTGTCTCTGTTAATATAACCGAGAATTGGATGCAGGTACTAAAAATAACTTTACTTTGTTATTTACTTTTTATTTTTCGACTTAATATGAATTTTTTTAAAATAACTCTATATTGTTATATTTATGTATTATAGGTATTTGATGACCCAACAGAATTAACACCAGATGATTTGTATGATTTGCGACTCCGTTGGGCAAAATGTTTCTTTGAGTTACATGAAAATTAAGTTTATGTTGGTGAGTTTTATAGAATTGTCTAAGTTGTGGTTTTTGCACAATACATGTGGTTTTTGCACATGTATTGAGTTTCTTGATTTTTTTTGCTGATGTTAATTGTTATTATTTATTGTTAGGTAATGTGATTTTGGTGTTGTCTACCGAAGATTTTATATTGGTAATTCAAGTTTGGAAACTTAGAAATAGTTGAATATTTTTGTATATTTTGTGAATAATATGTAATAGTAAGTTTTGAAAAATACTTATAAATAGTTGAATATTTTTGTATATTTTGTGAAGAATTTGTAATTGTAAGTTTGTTGTGAGTTTGTTTGTTGTAATACAATACAAGTTTGTAATACAATTGTTCAATTTGTAAGTTTGTTGTGAAAAATATGAAAACATCGACCTAGATGTGGTCTATGTGATGTTGGAAAGCTATGAAATCTATATAGCGACATAAATATAGTCTGTGTGATATTGGAAAAATATGAAAAAATGGGTACAAATTATTTTTGTATAGGGAAACATCCAGAAAATAAATAATCTATTCCCAAAAAATTTCATACATTTTACATCGGTTATTACTCAAAACTGATGTAAAAACTTTCAAAAAGGGACTTTTTACATCGGTTGGGAGTAATAACCGATGTAAAAAGTTGTGTCACTAGGGACTTTTTACATCGGGTATTACTTCCAACCGATGTAAAAAATTGGATCAATTTTTTTTTAAAATATTGTAATAATTGTTTCTTACATCATTCTTATATTATAACCGATGTAAAAAAGGGACTTTTTACATCGGTTATTACTTCCAACCGATGTAAAAAATTGGATCAATTTTTTTAAAATATTGTAATAACTGTTTCTTACATCATTCTTATATTATAACCGATGTAAAAAAGGGACTTTTTACATCGGTCCCAAAACCGATGTAAAAAGTACCTGATTTACTATATCGTCTGACTTTACATCGGACCCAGAACCGATGTAAAAAGTCAGTTTCACCCGATGTAAAAAGTCATTTCTGCACTAGTGGATGAAAAGTTGGAACAAGAATTTGCCAAAAATACTTTTTACTGCCTTATTTTTGGGACTGTTTTGAATCAAATTTTTTCTGCACACTCTCTTTGATGGATAATTTGGATTGCAATTTTAAATGTTCAATTTGTTTTTAAACTCAATGAACTTTGTGATGTAGATGAAGTTGGATAAATGTTCATCAATTCAAATCTACCTAAGAGTGAATTATTAATTCATTTTTGGTGCTTTGGATTAATGATATGTTTAGTACTTTAATCCATCTAGAGGAGTGGTTGAATTTAAATATGAAGGAATGTTGAAATGGTAATCCAAATTATCTTATCATTCCCTTCCCTCTTCATCTTATCCTTTTATTTTTTAATTGTGCTACATGTTAAGGGATGGTGATCTCTATATCATCTATCCAAACATGAAGTACATAGATTTCTATTGACTGGCCTCAAAATAGGTGCGACTTCTACATAAGTCCACTTACGATTGCTTAACATAGCGCTAAATTTTGTCCTGATTCGAATAAATGATCATTCGTGGCCCAAACTTATGATTGCAAGCCCAAGTATGTCAATTTGATCTCTTTGATCCAATAACCTTGAGATTCATTGTGTGGAGGCTTTGGTTCTACCAATCCTCTAATGGATCTACAAAACCTTTGGTCAACGCGGATCACTTAAACATCGTTGATCATTACATGTTACATCTTTTTAGGATTCCAAAATGGATGATATACTTGACAAAAATCAAATGCAACTTGTTGTGTGGAGGCTTTGGTTCTACCAATCCTCTAATGAGTTTCAAATGCAAGTTTCAAGATGGTCATCCAACTAACCAATAATTTCTAACAATTGACATTGCTTTATGTTTTTATTTTTATGCTTTATGTACCATTTAATTTGAGCATTTACATCTTCATGCGATTTTATTTTGCTCACTTGAGCATTTACTTTTATGTCATTTTGATTTTGCTCACTTGAGCTTTTCTTTTAAAGATACCTAATAATCAACATGAACCATAAAAATCTTTAAAATATACTTGGACTATTTGGTTACTATCCTTGGCATTATGGAGCATTGGACTTCTTGGACTTAGGATTAGAGACCTTGGCTTATCTTGGAGACTTTGTGACTTTATTTGATATTTTGTCTGGAGTTCTTGAGGTTTACCTCAAGATGTTGGGTTGTTTGTTTGTTTCGTGTGGAGGTTATTGTGATTACACACTTTGTTTGTAATTTGGAATTCACCCGTATACAGCCGTTACTCTGCCCAATTTTTGCGAAGACTTAAAACACTTGAAGTTTGGTTCTCTCAAGAGGTCTAGTATCTTTGCTTGCTTGGTTTCAATCCAAAGAATGGGAATTCTATATTGACTCATAATGTCAAGTATTGGCTTCTTGTTGGTTAGATGGTTCTTATCCCTAGCTTTTACCTTATTCTTTAGGATAATCTCTTCATCTCCTCCCACCTTCTTTAATTTCAAAAATATCCTCCCTCCTTTTGAAAACTCTTCTTATTTCTAAACTTGAAATATTTTCATAATAAACTTGGACTTAGGTCCATGCATTTTCAAAACATTTTCATAAATAAATTTCAATCAATTTAATAATACTATGACATTTTTTTTTGTGAGAAGACTAAAAGTCGATCAATCTCATTTCAAATCATTTTTGCCATTTTGGCTTTTATCTTTAAAATTTTCACAAAAGATTAGACTCTTGTCAATCCTTGTAGTGATGCAAACAATTATACTTCTACAATCCTTGTCAATCCTTGTAGTGATGCAATCAAATCATCATTGTTGATTTTAAAATCCAAGACATATCCTCCACTTTAAGATGATGCAAATTCTCCTTTCTCATGATTGTGGGTAGTAAGTATGTTTTCCACACGGACAATGACGATGATGTCTTATCTCATAAAATTAACCAACACACTTGCATTTCAAATTTTTAAAAGAGGAACTACGTGTACCCTGATCCCCTATTTCACGAAAGGTGGTACGTAGGCACTAAAGGTTCGCAACCGCGGCGGGTGCAAAAATCATAAAAAATATTTCTTTTCTCACCTCCACCATCCATTTTATACATAACACATTTTCATAGCCAAAATATACAGATTTTTCAAAGAGGTTCCTGCGGAGTACCATAGATGTTTAGGATGCTAATACCTTCCCTTTGCATAACCAACCCCCTTACCTTGAATCTTTTCCCCTTTTTTTGGGTTATTCGCTCTTTTCCCATTCCTTTGGAAACAATAAAGCGCGGTGGCGATTTTTATTGTGATTTGTATGAAGTCTAGTCAATCCAATGACTTAGTCTTGAACATTTCTACCGCTACACAGTGCACCGAGTGATTTCACCCAGATGGTGAGCATGGGTGTTCGTTTGGAAGACGTTGTTAGAGAAGGGCGCTTGACAAAAGATGAAGGGATGAAAAAGTCATCATACAGGTTCTCTCAAAAGAAAGAAAGTGAAACGAATGTTGTTATTGGGGAAAGGAATATTAGTCCACCTAGAAGACATCATCGGTATCAGCAACAAGTTACTTCTGTAACTCCATTTGTTAATATAGCTCCAACCACTGTTGCCTATCAGAGACCATCACCTCAGGGAAATTAAGGACAAAGTCAGAAGAGACATGCTTTTGACTCTATTCCAATGAGCTATGTAGAGTTATTCCCGACGTTGATTCAGAAGAAGTTAGTTCAGACCAGGCTGGCCCTGCTATACCTTCACCTTTACCCTGGTATTATAAGGCAGACCATACGTGCGCTTTTCATCAAGGAGAACTAGTGCACAATATTGATAATTGTTATCCTTTGAAATCTGAAGTACAAAATATGGTGAGATCTGGCCTCCTATCCTTTAAGGATGTTGGCCCTAACGTGAAAGATAATCCTTGGCCAAAGCATGAAGGAGAAAATGTTGTAAACATGGTTGCTGGTTATCCTGGGGACTTCTGGATTTTTTATATTAACCTGGCTAGAGGAGATCTGGTGAAGATGCATGTTGATCTCTGCGAATTCAGCTACTATATGCACAACCATGCTGGTTGTAGTATTTGCAGCACAGATATCTAGGGATGTGATAAGATAAAAGTTTATCTTCAGGAAATGATGGACGAAGGCCTCATTCATATAATCAGGCCAAGGGCAGAGTACGGGGAAAATGTGAATATGGTCTATGGATATCCCTGTGAATTCTAGATTTTTGACGTGAATCATATGAATGATAATTTGATGCAGTTGCACACTGTCACATGGATGGCCAAGAAGAACACCATTACGGGTCTTGCCAGATCTACTGTAGAGATTCTCGTGGTTGTTCCATCGTGAGAAGGGGTATTCAGTTGTTGTTAGACAATGGTACTATCAAAGTCTCAGATAATAGAGATGATTACAATAGGATTAATGTGATTGAAGATTGCTCAGCCGAGACTGTGTCAGATGATGATTATGTTTTCGTAGATGAATTCTTTTCCTCGGATGAAGATGTGTTCTCCAGCAATGATTTTGTGATGTCTAAGTATTATGAAGAAGGGGTGAATGTTATTGTTCCTTGTTTTGGTGTTCCCTCCCTTATAGAGATTGAGTACCATAGTGTTGTACCCCAAAATTTTCCCTCTATCTTCTCAAGACATTGCTCAAGAAGTTTTAAGAGTTTGCTCAAACAAGCTCACCTCCAAAGCACTGAGCCTCCAAATTAGGGTTTTGACTGAGAATGACTGATCATTGATTTGTGACCTAATACATGACCTTATGGCTTGAAGCATAATCTAAAGGACTCGAATAGAACATGTTGACCTAATTTCATGACTGAAATCATTTCTCAAGATCAAAAGATTGATAGTTGAATTTTTTGATCAACTGATGAAAAGTCAACTGATACACAAAAAATCAAACTTTGACTTTTTGGTCAACATTACATTCCAAAGATCAAAACTCATCAAGACATTCAAGAATATTAAACTTGGTCAACAATAATCAATAAAGTCAAGAAAAATTCAAGATTTCCAAGACTTGGGAAAATTCTAATTGTTTTTAACCTTGATAATTTCATTACTTCATGACAATTTTTCACCAAGATGCAAGATGACTCAAAGAAAACTTTCAACACGAAAGTTGTGAATATTGATGAATCATACAATTTTGTATTAGAGGGTTGATGTCCAAAAAATGCTTAGATTTGAAGATACAGGCTCATGAGGTCATGACATTTTTGTATAAACACTTAGAGAAATTTTCAACAGGTTTGGTCAGGTTTTTGTCCCAACTTCTTGGCCAATTTTCCTCAAGTTCCAATTGGATTTAGCCAAAATGGTCAATATGAAAGTTGTAGACAATGTTTCAAGCTTTCCAAAACATCCAAGAGCATTAATTTATCATACTTTATCTAGGAGATCCAAAGGCATGAAGTTAGGCATCCATTCTTGAATTACAAATAATTTTGGTGAAGAACACATAATCAAATCTACATGCTATGCTGCATAATCTTGTGTTGCAGGCCTTCTAACTTGAAAATCTCACCATAATTTAATACTTACACAAACTTTTGAGCTATGTTCCATTTGGTTTAAGCATTGTCAAAGTGATCTTTCCATTTTTGGCATAAAGGCATCATTGCCATTCTTGAAAAGCATGCTTTAATCACAATGTCAACTCCTTGAGCCTCTCAATGGCTTCTTATGGATATACACAATGTCAAAGTAAGAAGCAACCATCTACAACCTGCAAAGCACTCCTAAAAAACAGGCCATGCCCACAATGGAACTATGAAAAGTCATGAACTCTTACTTACAACCCAACCTAGCCACAACATGTGATTTTGAAAATTTGATTAACCCTTGTCTTAAAATATCTTGCCTATAAATAGAGAGAACATTTGCAAGATAAAAGAGACGAACAAGCCCTCAAAACTCCTATACTCTGAAATAACCAGAATTGTCCACAAAACCTCCACTTTTGAGCTTTGAAGCCCAAATCTTTGAACCTCTCACACCTTGAAAGTTTAGCCCAAACAAACCATCAAAATACTTCATATACATCATATAGAGGTTGTTCAAACACAAGAAAACCTTCTGTAAAATCACTATCACCATCTTCCAAACTAAAAAAAACAATACTTTACAACTGGATTTGGTTGGAGTGATTCAGTAACTTTCAGTATAAAGTGAGAATTGGAACAACTTCAAGAAGGTCCAAAGGAGATATATCAATCACCACTTCATCCCCAGAAACATCTGTATGTGTTCTAAAGTTCTTTCTTCGAAAGGGAAGGTTCCTCACACTTTGATATCTTTATCCATACATCATTTACTTTCATTTTCAAAAGGATACAACAGAACACATCAAAGTAATCACTTAGTAAAAAGGTAAGCCATGGGCTGACACGGGTGCCCGTGTTACACGACACGGCCTGTGTCAGCTCAGCTGGGTTGAAAACTTAACAAAAATAAAGGGCAGGGGCTGACACGGGTTCCCGTGTCACACGAACGGCCTGTGTCAGTCAGAAACATACAGAGCAGGCAGGGCGGGGGTTAACACGGGTGCCCGTGTCACATGACACGGTTCGTGTCATTTTAGCTGGACAGAAAAACATGCCCAAAATCCAGGAACACGTCCTGACATGGGTGCCTGTGTACACTGACACGGCCCGTGTCAGCTCAAACACCAAATTTCCTAATTTTGAGTTTTTTTAGTATATTTTTGGATATATTGCATTGCTTGGAGATGACCTAACACCATAAAACCATTTTTCTAAATGAAACACCAAAAACATTTTCCTAAATAATTAGTTTTCTTTTTATGTTAACTTAGACCTAGGTTTATTCTTCAATTGAATGAACTACAAAAAAATTTTCTATCAAAAAACCCTACATAACCATTTCTCTTCTCTTTTACATTCATTTGTACATTTTATTATTTTTCATTATAATTTATGTAATTGTCAAAGCTTTGTAATAGTAATTAGGGTTTATTTTTACTTGTCATCCCCATTTGTAAATTTGTATCCCCCATCCCCGAAAGTATTGTAATAGCGTAAGACTTTTAAATTCTGCAATCTATCGCTTTCCATATTATTGCTAGTAATTAGGGTTTGTATGGCAAAATCTTAAAATCAATACTAGACAACTCTAATTCAAGACAAAAATGCATGAAAACAAAAACACTTTGCGCAATTGTACCTCTAGGGTAACCCACATTTGTTTCCTCGGATATAAGCAATCATATCCCTTGAACGTGGGATACTTTAGCAAAAGACCCTCGATTAAAAGATCTTAGTCCCTCACAACAAATTACTAAGGTATCCTACAATGTTGCCTTCTATGACTGTATGACGACCCACGCTTGTCCCTTAATATCCAATGATATATTTTCTTACGAACTAATGGTAAGATAACACTATCTAAAGGAGGAGGAAAAGAACAAAGACTTTATTTTGAGTAGGCAAAATGCTCATAGTTTCTTGCTCACAAACATCTCACGAACAAAACCATCTTTACACCTCACAGTTTTAAAACACTCTTCAAAACAAACATCTCTTTGAACTATTTTCAAAACCAACACTTTGTATACATTCTTATAGAGACGGGAATCATTACAAAGTTTTCCGAAACAAAGGCTTTTTCAAAATATTTTCAAACACACCAACACCTTTCGTGAAATATTTTCAAAAAGCCAACACTCTGTATACATTCTTATAGAGACGAGTATCATTACAAAGTTCGCCTAAACGAAGGAACATTTTTAAAAATACTTTCAAACAAACACAAACACATTTACAAAGCATTTACAAAGTGAGCTAGCAACTAAGAACCTGTAGATAACTACGGATGAAAAGGGTGCTAACACCTTCCCTTTTCATAACCTACCCCCCGAACTCAAGAAAATTCTCAAAAGGTATTTCCTGTTCTTTTCGCCCTTTCCTTTATTGGATAAAAGAAAATTTGGTGGCAACTCTTGCTATCCGAAACATTTGCGATAAAACGCAAAACACCCGAGTCAGCTCTCCCACCGTATCACAGAACTGGCGACTCTGCTGGGGACAGACTTAAAAGTGGGGTTTACCTTAGATATTAGTTCACATTTATTGCTTTACTTGTTTGACTTGTTTGCTTTATACTTGTGGGTTATGCTTGGGTTTTACTTATAAAAAATCCTATACCCGGATTTGGGGCACATTAGGTAAGTAGCAATAGATTGTGGGGACTGTGCGGGGTATAACGACATGGTTGAAGCGATGGCTACATTAGTGTGACACATTTGTTGGTACCGATATCCTTTGAGTCCAGTCAAGGAGAATACGGGGCCACTGTGTTGTGTCTTGAAGCACTAACTGACCGTAGAACCTTAGTTAAATAACTTGGCCATTAGAAAGTAGTAAGTAAGCCGGTTTTGGTGCAGACTGAAGTTGGTTGATACTCGATACTACACTCATTGAGATCGGACTTCCGAAATATTTTGGCCACAGTTTGGATGCTTGAGCTAAAATAATGCTTGATGAAGAAAGATCAGTGATATTGAGGCTCCTATAACCCAATTACTTTTTAGGATAGGTTGAACCAACTATACTTCAAGAGGGTACTTACCAATAAACCCCATGCAAGCCTAAACCTAAGGTCTTGTGTGATTTGTTTTGTATGTGATTATTTGCTCATGACATCATAGCATCATACCATAGCATTTTACTAACCATTTCAAGGACCTAGGGATTTATCTTTGTTCTGTTTTGTAGGATATGGCTTTCGCTCGTAGAAATACCATCTAAATCAACTTCGTATGAGTGTCTCCTCAAATAAAAGAGTTAGCATCAAGGGTTCCTAAAAATTCTCCGTTCATCAAAAGATATGGTTGACTTCTCAATCTAATTACCTCATGCTTTGAAGAAGACATGATGAAGGTGTTTTTTTTGTTCTTCGACCCTATACACTATTGCTTCACCTTTCCCGATTATCAATTAGTGCCCACAATGGAAGAATTATCTCAACTGTTGGGAATACCAGTCCTTGACCAAATACCATTCACCAGTTTAGAGGAAACTCCAAAGCCTGAAGTTATTTCCAAGGCCTTACATTTTAAGAGTCCTGACATTATAGCTCATTGGGAAACAAGAAGCGGGGTCAAAGGCTTTTTGGAGAAATTCCTGATGGAGAAGGCTTGTTCATTTTTGGATGTTTTGGATTTACAATCTTTTGAAGAAGTCTTGGCCCTTCTAATCTATGGTTTGGTTCTCTATTATAACCCTGACCAACTCATAGATGTGAACGTTGTCAAAATATTCCTTACTCGTAACCTGGTGCCTACATTGCTTGGGGACATTTTACAATCTCTTCATACTCGCACTATGAGGAAGCGAGACACCTTCATGTGTTTCTTACCTTTTCTAGCTAGGTGGTTTATTATGTACCTTCCTCAGTCAATATTGAACAATGAGAAAGGCTTTAAGGAGGTCTCAAAGGTTAACGTCACTTTCTCATTTGGATATCCATTGGTGCTCTCGATCTCAAGAGGACATTACTATCATTGGCCATTGTGGGAAGTTCCCTAATGTTCCACTCTTGGGAATTAGGGGAGGTATCACTTGTAACCCTTCTCTAGCCTTATGATAGTTTCGCTATGCTCGAAAATATGGTCCCCATGATGCACTCATTCAAGGAATTATGTTCGAATATGAGAACGATGTCCAAGGTTATTGTTGTACCCCAAAATTTTCCCTCCCATATTCTTCAAGAATTGCAAAGAGCATGCTTCAAAATCTCCCCAAGGGTTGCAAAGTTCAAGGGTCTTCTAACAGTCAAAAACTAGGGTTTTGGTTTTGGCAAAGAGAATGAAGTTTCCAAGGGTCCAATCAAGTCCCACATGCTTATAAACATTGTCAAGCATCCTCATGCCAAGTTTCAAGACTTACAGCACAAAATTGCACAGTCAAAAACCCTAATTGCTCAACAGTCAACTGCAGGGGCAAAATGGTCATTTGACAGTCAAAAGTTCAAATTTTTTATCAACATATCATTTTGAAGCCACAAACATCATTTGATCAATGCTTGATCATGATTCTCAAAGCTTGGCTCAAAAAGTCTCAAGATGCAAAAGTTTCCATATTTGGACAGTTGAAAAAGTCAACTGTAACTTGACCAAGGCATAACTTCCACATGGTTTATCAGAAAAATTCCATCCAAATCTCATTTTGAAGAGAAAGACATTTCCTACAACTCCTCTTCACACTCCAAGTCCAAGAAATGCTCTCACAAAAAGTTATCAATTTCAACATTATAGGTCATTTTCAAAAGTCAACAAAAAGGGACTTTAAGTCAAAGGCCATAACTTGAGATTGGTAAATCAAAATGACATGGGACCAAAGGCATTGGTTATAGGACTTCAAGACCTTTCCAAAATGTCCAAGAACATGATCAAAGCTTAAAAATTGAGCAAGATATGCCTTGTGGAAGTTGGGAAATTTTTGGATATTTTGAAAAGTCAACTTTGCTTCAAATGTCTTAAAATTGCTAATGGGCCACATTTTCTTCCAAGATTCATCATCCAAAGCATGTGCGCGACCATTTGGCCCAAAGGGAATTTATTCATCATTTTTATTTATTTATTTGAATTTTTAATTGCTAATAATTCATTTAATTAATTAAAATATGGGAAAAATACCAAGGTAAGCTTTTCAAATCTTTTTATGCATGAAATATCCTCAAGATCTCGTGCATTATCTGATAGCGAAAGAATCAATGTGATTTGCCATGATTGGAATCAAATATGCATGGAAATGATTTGAAAATATATGCATAAAAATCAAATATCTTGTACATCAATGCAAAGGGTTTTGGATCCAATTTTCAACCCTAATCAGTTCCCATACTTATACTAATGCAAACCCTAGTGTTGGAGACCTCTAAGCTGCGCCAGAATTCAAGAACAACTTTTGCACTTTTTGTGAAAAATTCAAAAACTAAAAACTACATTCCAGTGCGATTCAAGGGAAAATAATTATTCCATTGCCTTCCTGAGACTTCAAGGAAGGTTTCTAGATCAAAACCATCAACTCTAACATCAAAAAACGGTAGAACAACCTCGTCCGGTTCACACTTTTTTTCATGTTCTTGAATCATAATTCATGCATTATTTGCAATTTTTAATATTGGATTTGTGTTCATTGGATCATTCTGAAGCTAACCCTATAGTTTGATTGAGTTTTTATGCATCGTACGCGATTTCACCATGGAAGCATGCTAGGGTTACAAAACTGAAAAATTGGGGGTTTCCTCGTCCAGAAAAATTAGACCCCAAGACTTAAACCATTGGAACGAGAAGCTTCATGTGAATCGAACACACATATCGCGCCTAATTTATGATGCAGGGATTTCTATTCGCTATTTTTGCATATATCATATAGTGGGGGTTTAAAACCCCCGCAATCTTGTTCGATTTTGTTTCAGGAAAAACGCACCATTGGAGAAGATGGTGACTTGTCTCCATATGACTGGGTAATTTGAATTCAGCGCGCGTTTTTGTTATTTCTAGGCCACTAACCAAGTTCCTCTTATAATATTTGTTGGTCATTCTATATTCAAAGCGCGTTAATAGCTCCAGTGGCAAGGCGTTGGGTTGGTAATCTCTGGGACGTGGGTTCGAATCCCAGGTCCCCCTTTCTTATTCCATATTATTTTTCTGATCATGCTTCTATGTAGCTTGCCTCCAAACATCCACCATACGCCCACAATCTCAGCTTGCCACGCATCCCATGATTCCAATCCAAAGGTCCAGATTTGAAGAACATCCTAGGCCCCAGTCAATGCACACACACGCTTCATGAAAAGTCAAATAAAGGCCTTAAACATTGGGCCTGATTACTAGCCAAAAAACCTCCAGTTTGGGGACAGAACCCCCCATGGTTTGCTTTTTTATTCTTTTTCATATTTTTCTATTTTATTTGTTTTGTTTAATTTTTATTTAGATCTTTAAATTAATTTATTTTCATAAAATATAAAAATAATATAAAAAACCAGAAAAGACAAAAAAAACAAAAATATATTTAATTTAAATATCTTTGTAAATAAATCTTATTAATTAATTAGTTTTATTCTAGGATTAATTTTAACATTTTTCTTAATAAACTTAAAATTTGTAGAATTAGGGTTTTAAAAGATTTTTATTCTTTTCTTTTCTCATTATTAATAACTAATTATTTATTCTTGTAAATAAAATTGCATTAATTAATTAGGTTTAATTTTAGGTTCAATTTTAATATTTTTTTCTTAATAACTAAAAATAGTTAGAATTAGGGTTAATTAATTTCTTAAATTCCATGATCCTCTCATTAAAATTCCATAAACACCAAAAACTCAAAAAATAATTTCTTTTTTCATTTTAATTTAATTAATTTGTTAATATAATTTAATTTCATTAAAAAGGGTCCAACGCCCTCGCATTCCCGATTTTTATTCTCTTCGCGCATTTTATTCTTATTCCTTCTTTTAAATATTAATGTAATTCTCCCAAAGCCATGTAATTCGGACATTTATATTTCTCGCATCTTTATTTTATGTCAAATCGGGTCCTGGATTTAATTTGGCGATGTGGACCCGCGCCTTTGTAATAGTTTAGGAACTTTATATTTCTCGCAACTTTTAAACTGCTAATAAATTGCATGCAGGAATGAATGTTAAAATAAAAACAAAAGCATAGATCACCTATGACATGAACAAGATAAATGCAAATGAACATGACATACAAATCACACACCACCCCTAGGGTACGCCTCACTGTTGCCTTGCCCCTCGAAAGGTGATCGTCGAGTAGAAGATTTTTTAGTAAGTCCTCATGATCCGGGAACCTGGCATGAGGGTAGCTTCTAAGGTGTCTTCCTATTGCTCCGGTGATCACCATGTCCCGAACCTCGAATTGACCCGAAAACCTCCAACGGTGGTGCTACCTACCTCTCAATGGTGGGATGGCACTACTTTAAAGGACATCTACATAGACGAATTCCTTAGGGTAGGTAGACAACTCTAGATACTTGCTCTAATTTCAAAACAAATCAAAAAATACTTTTCACACCGACACCTTTTCAAAAAGCTTTCGAAAGCAATCTTTCAAACACTCTTGAGGACTGATACAAGAGTCGAACTGAAATTTTCAAAGAAACTTTTTTAAAACCCACAGTTGAAAAGCAAACAAACCATTTTGAAAACACAAATGAGCAAGTATCTAAGAGCCCATGGATAACCATGGATAGAAAGGGTGCTAGCACCTTCCCTTTCTATAATCTACCTCCCGAACCGAGAGCAATCTCTATAAGGAATTTTTCGGTGCTTTTGTCCTTTCTATTTGGAGAAAATAAAAGACGGTGGCGACTCTTGCTTCCGCGACATTTCGCGAACCAGCGTTAAACAGTCAGTTCCAGATCCACCGATCACAGAACTGGAGACTCTGCTGGGGACTTTTAAAGTGAGGTGTACCTTAGGATTAGTTCATAACTGTGTTTTCAATTGTATTGACTTACTTGCTTTAAATTGTGGGACTATCTTGGGAGTTCTATAGATCCTAACCCGGATCTGGGGATACCTTCTTAGAAAGTAGCAACAAGGCTGTGAGGGAACTGTGCGGGGTATACCGACATGGTTGAAACAGTCTGCTACGTTGATGTGGCACTTTGGTGTGTACCGGTAACCCTTGAGTTCAGTCAAGGAGAGTATAGGGCCTCCGCGTGGTGTCGTGAAGCATCAACAGACCTTAGGAACCTTAATTGAACTATCTTGGCCTCTTTAGGGTAGTGAGATAACTGACTTTGGTGCAGTCCGAGGTTGGTTGATACTCGATACTACACTCAATTGAGGGTTGCTTTCCTAGAATATTTCGGTCGCCAGTTCAGTGGCTAAATCGAAACGATGAACAATGAAAGCAATCCCGTGATATTGGGACCCTTAGAACCCGGTTACTTCTAATAGGACAGGTTGAACCCACCAACTTCAAGAGGGTACTACCCAGACCCCATGCTGGCCTAAACCCTAAGGGCTTTTCTTGTGTGACTTGTGTGCCTTACATGTTTGCCTTTGTAAATATTTGTGGTGTGTTTAATCATAGCATCATGACATCATCCAGCATCATATGCATTGACTAACCATTTCAGGGGTTCGAATCTTCATCTTTGTTCTTGTTTTGTAGGACATGGAAACTGTTCGCAGAAAGACAATTCAAATCAGCCTTGTAAGGATCCCTCCTCAGCTTAAGGAGCTTATATCCAGGATTCCTGAGAGCTCTTCATTCAGTGAGAGACATGGAAGACTCATCAGCTTGGTCAATACCAACATTGAGGAAGATATGATAAAGGTCCTGTTCCAATTCTTTGACCCTCTGCATCATTGTTTCACCTTCTTGGATTATCAGCTGGTACCTACATTGGAGGAGTTCTCCTGGCTCCTGAAGATACCTATCCTTGATCAGCTACCCTACAACGGTACAGAAAAGGAACCCAAGCTTGAAGAGATTGCTAAAGCCTTACACCTACAATCATCTGACCTCAAAGGACATTGGAAAGTTATAAGTGGCATCAAAGGGTTCTTAGCCAGGTTTCTGTTTGAAAAGGCCCATGAGTGTTGGAACTCCCTTGACTTACAAGCTTTTGAAGAAGTTGTGGCCCTCCTTGTCTATGGTTTGGTGTTGTTCCCTAACCCAAATCAGCTTATGGATATCAGTGATGTCCAGATCTTCATGTCTAGGAATCCTATACCTACATTGTTGGGGGACATCCTTCACTCATGTTACACTCGAACCATGAGAAAAAGAGGTGTCCTTATGTGTTGCACTCCTCTCCTGGGAAGGTGGTTTATTTAGCACCTTCCACAATCAGTTTTGAAGAACGAGCAGGGTTTGAGATGGTCACAACGGTTGATGACTCTTACACATGCAGATATACATTGGTGCCCTCGGTCCAGAGAGGATGTTACTATCATTGATCGTTGCGGGGAGTACCCTAATGTTCCTTTACTTGGAATCAGAGGAGGTATTACTTACAACCCATGCCTGGCTTGGAGACAGTTTGGTTATGCTTAGAGGGAGGGTCCTCATGACATGTTAATTCCTGGTATAGTTTTTGACTTCGACAACGATGCGCAAGGACTTCGCCAGAGATTTATCAGAGCTTGGAGGATGCCAAGTAGGATAGACAGCAAGACACTGGGGCACAGGAACTCCATCCCGTTGGAACCTTATCTCAAGTGGGTACGCGCCTGCTCCCAGAAGTTAGTGATGCCATATCCTCATATGCTCCCTGTGATCAAAGAGCCAGTCTTGGAAGGAGAAGTGTCCTACACCATTCAGCATCCTGACATGCCCACATCCTGGGAAGAGATGCAGAAGAGCTGGATCCAGCTTAAGGAAGAACGGAATTCTCTTGAGACCAGTCTACATGCTAGTGAAAAGAAGGTCCTGGAGCTCACCCGCCTGTTGCATGAGGAGAGGAATCTCAACACCTGCATAGCTCCAAAGAGGATGCGTAGTGTCTTTTGGGATTGATTTGCTTTTGTATTATTTTGCCCACGAGGCTTTGATGTACTGAACAATTATTTCCTTAATGATAACGTGTGTGTTCCTTTTTGTCTACAACAAATTTGAACTTTCGAACCCTTGAATGCATTGCATAAACACATATCATTCATCATGTGCATAGCAGGTTTTCTTCTTTTCAGATTGCTTATCGTTCTTCGCTGTTTATTTCAACATCATGAATCCTGACTCATCATCAACCGAGATGTCCATCAAGGCTCTTCAGGCGCAGAATGCGCAATTTCAGGAACTAATCATGGGTTTGGCTCAGGGCCAAGAAGAGCTGAAGGCTCTGCTCCTGAAGAAGGATAAAAAGAAGAAGAAGAGAACTGTTCTTTTCAACTCGGGCCGAAGGTTTGGCAACACTTTGCAGAATGAAGAGGCTGGTTCTTCTATAGGCAAGAGTAGTCCCCAAGGGGGAAAAGGTCCTAGTCCAGTAGTCTCTGACAACGAGACTGACTTCAATGAGGAACAGTATCCTCCGGCAGAAGACAGATACAAGCAGTTGGAGGACAGACTGAATGCTATGGAGATCCAACAAGTGCCTGGGCTGGATTTCGGAGACTTGGGTTTGTCTACTGGTGTGATCATTCCTCATAAGTTCAAAGCACCATCTTTCACCAAGTATGACGGGGCATCTTGTCCCAAGCTACACCTCAGGTCTTACGTGCGGAAGATTCAACCGTACTCAGTGGACAAGAATTTGTGGATCCACTTCTTCCAGGAGAGTCTTTCAGGGACTCATCTCGAATGGTTCTATCAGCTGGATGGAACCAAGGTTCGTAACTGGGAGGAGCTGGCTACTGCTTTTTACAAGCAGTATCAATATAATGCCGACCTTGCCCCTACACGTACCCAACTCCAGGGTATGTCGCTAGGTTCAAGTGAAGGTTTTAAAGAGTACGCACAAAAGTGGAGGGATCTGGCTGGCAGGGTGTAGCCTCCGTTGACTGACCGGGAGTTAGTAGACATGTTCTTGGGGACCCTATCTGGGCCATTTTTCAACCATCTTATTGGCAACTCATCTGCAGGGTTCACTGACCTTATTCTGACTGGAGAGAGAATAGAGGCTGGAATGAAGTCTGGTAAAATTCAGAAGGGTGCATCTGCAAGTTCTGAGAAGAAGCCCTTCAAGAAGGAGGCCAGTGCTGTATACGGGTCTAGAAGACAAGAGAAACCTGAGCGCCGCCAATCTGTCAGCGCGGTGATGATTGCTAAGCCTGCTGCCGCTCCTCGGCAAACCAATCCTCAGAGGGCTGAAAGACCCAGGAGGGAGTTTACCCGTTTGAGTATGACCCTATCGCAGATCTTGCCGCAGTTGCTGTCCACCAACCTAGTGACTGTCAGAGAGGCCCCAAAAGTTGTGAATACTGCCTCTCCGAAATACAATCCAAATGCCCGCTGTGCTTATCACTCTGATAGCCCGGGGCATTCCACTGATGACTGTTGGGCCTTAAGGAACAAGCTGCATGACCTTATTGATGCGAAGGAGGTACAGTTTGAGGCATCTGAGAAGCCTAATGTAGTGACAGCTCCCCTGCCTGCTCATGGAGTGAATGCTATTGGGGACGAAGACGAGGTGGATGAAGCTGAGTTTGATAGTTGGATTTACCCGGCAACCGACAGTGGATCTAGCAATTGGAGTGCAAAAGACAATCTACCTGTTTCTCTTGTTACTGAGTAATGAATTCCTATGTTTTGTTATTTGTAATAAACAATTAAAACTCTATGGCCCGGTGTCTTACCCGAGGCACCGTGGTTTCATTTGTGAGGGCATATAAATTGTCATTTCATATATCATGAATAAAGATCTTGGACGTTTTCTCGCATTTCAAATCTTATGCTTCTTTTCTGTCTTTCCTTCCTTTATATATTTCAAAACAGCTGTATTTACACACACTCACTCATACAGGTTTCAATCCACTCTGGATCTCACTGGTAACGACTCTGCTACTGCCAGTTATGACTTCGAAAATCCGATCAACTTAGCCGAAGACGAAGGTGAAGATGATTGCGAAGTGCCTGGCGAGCTTGCAAGACTGTTACTCCAGGAAGAGAGGGCAATTCAACCACATGAAGAGCCAGTGGAAACCATAAATCTGGGTACTGAGGCAGACAGGAAAGAGGTAAAGATTGGTGCCAACCTAGAGCTCAGCGTGAAGCAACGGTTGACTCAAATGCTACATGATTATATGGAGATCTTTGCTTGGTCATACGAAGACATGCCCGGGTTGGATACCGACATTGTGGTCCATCACTTGCCTACCAAGGAAGAATGCCCTCCGGTTAAGCAAAAGGTCCGCCGTATGCGTCCAGAGATGTCTGAGAAGATCAAAGCCGAGGTTATGAAACAGTTTGATGCCGGGTTCCTTGCAGTGACTTCTTACCCTCAGTGGGTTGCTAATGTGGTGCCGGTACCAAAGAAGGACGGTAAGGTCAGAATGTGTGTCGACTACAGGGATCTGAACAGGGCCAGCCCCAAAGATGACTTCCCCCTGCCTCACATTGATGTCCTTGTTGACAATACAGCTCATCATAAGGTGTTCTCTTTCATGGATGGTTTTTCAGGTTACAATCAGATCAAGATGGCACCTGAAGACATGGAAAAGACTACCTTTGTTACTCAGTGGGCACCTTCTGCTACAAGGTCATGCCTTTTGGACTTAAGAACGTTGGGGCAACCTACCAACGTGCCATGGTTGCTTTATTTCATGACATGATCCATCATGAGATAGAAGTGTATGTTGACGACATGATCGCAAGGTCCCAAACTGAGGAAGAGCACCTAGATCATCTGCAGAAGTTGTTTGACCGTCTGAAGTTGTACAAGCTGAGGTTGAACCCGAACAAGTGCACCTTCGGGGTAAGATCTGGAAAGTTGCTAGGCTTCGTTGTAAGTGATAAGGGTATTCAAGTGGACCCTGCTAAGGTTAAAGCTATTCAAGAGATGCCAGTTCCTAAGATAGAGAAAGAGGTCAGAGGCTTTTTAGGACGCTTGAATTACATTGCTCGATTCATCTCACACCTAACTGCTACCTGTGAGCCAATCTTGAAGCTGCTGAAGAAAGATCAGGTAGTACGTTGGAATGATGAATGTCAGGCTGCTTTTGACAGAATCAAAGAGTATCTCCAAGAACCACCCATCCTTATGCCACCGGTTGAAGGGAGACCTCTGATACTATACCTAACAGTGCTGGACAACTCAATGGGGTGTGTGCTGGGGCAGCATGACGAGTCTGGCCGAAAAGAGCATGCCATTTATTACCTTAGCAAAAAGTTTACCGACTGTGAGACCCGATACTCACTGCTTGAGAAAACTTGCTGCGCTTTGGTATGGGCTGCTCGCCGGCTGAGACAGTATATGCTGACTCACACTACCTTGTTGATCTCAAAGATGGATCCTATAAAGTACATATTTGAAAAGCCTGCTCTGTCTGGGAGAATAGCAAGATGGCAGATGATCTTGACAGAATATGACATTCAATACACAACTCAGAAAGCCATCAAGGGAAGTGTATTGGCAGACCACTTGGCACATCAGGCAGTAGACGACTATCAGTCAATGAACTTTGAGTTTCCAGACGAGAGCATCATGATAGTAACTGATTGTGAACTACCTGGACCGGATGAAGGACCTGAGGAAGGATCCCGATGGTCTATGCACTTTGACAGAGCCTCCAATGCTTTGGGTAACGGTATCGGCGCTGTAATCATATCCCCTCAAGGCACTCATACTCCGCTCACTGCCCAGCTATGTTTCAACTGCACCAACAACATGGCGGAGTATGAGGCATGCATCATGGGTCTTCAAGCTGCGATCGACTTAAGGATCAAGTTTCTGAGTGTCTTCGGAGATTCCGCTCTTGTGATCAATCAGATTAAAGGAGAGTGGGATACGAAACATCCGAATCTTATTCCTTACAGAGAATGTGTGTTGACATTGATCCCCCACTTCACGAAGATAACCTTTGAACATTTCCCAAGAGAGGAGAATCAGTTAGCGGACGCGTTAGCTACAATGTCTTCTAGGTTCAAGGTCAAATGGGACAATGAGGCTCCCCGGATCATCATCTGGAAACTGGACGAACCGGCATACTGTTGTGATCTCGAGACTGAATTGGTGACTGAGAAGCCTTGGTACCATGAGGTGAAGAGATATTTGGAAGCTCAGGAATACCCCGAAGGTGCGTCTGTCAATGATAAAAAGTTTCTGAGAAGGTTCGCAGCAAAGTTCTTCCTTAGCAACGGCATCCTGTATAAGCGAAATCATGATTCGACCTTACTGCGTTGTATGGATAAGAATGAAGCAGAAAGGATCATGGAAGAGCTACACGAAGGGACATTTGGAACACACTCCAGTGGACACACTATGGCAAAGAAAATCCTTCGGGCAGGGTATTTCTGGTCCACAATGGAAGCTGATTGCTATCAACATTCCCGGACATGCCATAAATGCCAGATTTATGCAGACAAGGTGCATGTTCCTCCAGTTCCTCTGAATGTCCTGACTGCGCCTTGACCGTTTGCAATGTGGGGCATAGATATGATCGGTGAGATTAAACCTACAGCGTCCAATGGGCATCGCTTCATCCTGGTAGCGATTGATTATTTCACGAAGTGGGTTGAAGCAGCTTCCTACGCTACAGTAACCAAGACTGTTGTGGCACGGTTCATTCGGCATAACCTGATCTGTCGATACGGCGTCCCAGAAAGAATTATTACAGACAACGGTACCAATCTCAATAACAAGATAATCGCTGAGCTCTGCGAGCAGTTTAAGATACAGCACCACAACTCTTCTCCTTACAGACCGAAGATGAATGGGGCTGTAGAAGCAGCAAATAAAAACATTAAGAAAATCGTGCAGAAGATGACAGTGACTTATAAAGATTGGCACGAGATGTTACCGTTCGCTCTACATGGGTACCGTACCTCAGCCAGGACGTCAACCGGGGCAACTCCTTTCTCCTTGGTCTACGGCATGGAGGCAGTCTTACCGATCGAAGTGCAAATACCCTCTCTCCGGATAATGAAGGATGCAAATCTGAACGAAGAGGATTGGATCCAGACACGACTTGATCAATTAAACCTTATTGATGAAAAGAGACTTGCTGCTATCTGTCATGGTCAGACGTATCAGAAACGGATGATCAGGGCATTTAACAAAAAGGTCAGACCACAGGAATATCAAGTTGGGGATTTGGTAATCAAGCGTATCATCCTTCCTCAGAGTGATCCAAGGGGCAAATGGACCCATACGTATGAAGGGCCATTTTTGGTTAAACATGTGTTCTCAGGAGGAGCCATGATTCTAACCAACATGGATGGTGACGACCTTCCTCACCCCGCCAATGCAGACATAGTAAAAAGATACTACGCATGAAAAAAGACCCGCTAGGCTGACATGCCTAGGCAAAAATTAGGGCTTCCCGGCGAACCAAAAGGGTTCGGGCAAAATGAAGGGATGAAATGAAAAAATCTGTACACCCGGCAAGTCGAAAACCTGAAAAGGCGGCTTGGGCAAAAATGGGTATCCCGGTGGACTGAAAACCCGAAAGGGCGGTCCAGGCAAAAGTTAGGGATAAAGCGTAATACTATGTCTCATTGGATCACTTTGCATCCAGAATCCGGTATCTACATCAAGTTCAGACGGCATCGATCAGTCAGCTTCATCTTCAACTAAGGTCATCAAGTGATGAGACTCTCGGAGATATAAAGGCAATAGCAGAGTTGAAACCCAGTGGGATCATTCATTTCACACAGCTGTTTTATTTTCTCTTGTACAAATTTGTATAAACTCTTTTGTTCGGCGGCGTTCTCTTACTAGGACGTCAGTCTCTTGTACATAGACGCCTATTTACAGGCAAATTAAAAAATCAATATAAATATACTTTTCAGTTAAAATTGCCAATTGTTTTTCCTTTTTTGTTTTGTTTTGCGAAGAACGTCCAAGGTTCAATTTGTGATATATGCATTGACAGTAATTTGCTAACTCATGAATATTTGCATAGGAAACAAAGGATTAATTACAGGTGACATTAGAAACAGGGGCAATAAAGAGTTGTCTAAGCAATCTAATTGTTCTATCCTCCAAGGTACCAAGGTAGGTTCGGCTGAAGAACATAACCAGTACATCCCAATTCCCCAGAGAGTGAGCCAGCAAGTCAGTACACTCTCCTCAAGCAAAGCTATTATCAAACCTTAAGGAAGTTGGGGACCCCCCGCAGATATCAACATTCCCCAGCAATATACGAACATTCCTAACAAGCATCCCCGGTAGTCTTGACCTAAAGACTGTTCCCCGGCGGTATACCAGACATTCAATAGCGTCACCTCCACGGTACAGTTCAAAACTTCCCCAGGAGAGTCCAATCTAGTTCCCCAAGAAAGTTGGAATACATCTCCCCAAGCAGTAAGCTTATCCCCAGTAGATTCTGGAAGCTCACCCCCGAAGAGCACGAACGCGTCTCCCGGCTCTATTCAAAGAGTTATTTCCCTACCAGGATATAACTGGGTTATCCTCAGCCAAAAGCCGCGGAAAGAGCGTCCTCGACGAAGTCTTCTTGTCCCCAGCGAAGTCTATTAACACTTCCAACACAACAAGGGTATCCCCAGCAAGTTACCATCAACATTTCAACAAAGTATCTCTCTCCCCACAGAGTATTGCTCCCCAGCAAGATCACTAGAGTACTTGTTTCCCCCGCAGAGTAATCCATTCGCCAAGTTTATTCCCCAACGGAGTTATCTTCTCCTATCGGTATTCTTGCAACTATCATCCCCAGCGGAAGCAAAGATCTAATTCTTCAATATCAGCCCAGGAGCGACTTCCCGGCACCCGTCAAGGATTTACTTCCCTAGACGACAAACATACATTCATAAACATCGCACTTCCATACATTATAGCATGCATACACGCATCATATCTTACAAATCTCATTTATGTTGAGAACATCATTGCTTGATCCATATCATGCATTGCATATGACTGACCTTTACCTTTCAGGAAAGATCCAGTTAAGTTCTCAGCTATATTTCAAGACCTAGACCGGTTCAGTTAAATCGACCCTAAGATTTTCCTGTTTCTTATCCAGTCAAAGGCCTTCTCTGGTTCAGTCAGATCGACCCTAAGATCTCCCTGTTTCTTATCCAGTTGAAGACATTTCAAGACCTAGACCGGTTCAGTTAAATCGACCCTAAGATTTTTCTGTTTCTTATCCAGTCCAAGGCCTTCTCTGGTTCAGTCAGATCGACCCTAAGATCTCCCTGTTTCTTATCCAGTTGAAGACATTTCAAGACCTAGACCGGTTCAGTTAAATCGACCCTAAGATTTTACTGTTTCTTATCCAGTCAAAGGCCTTCTCTGGTTCAGTCAGATCGACCCTAAGATCTCCCTGTTTCTTATCCAGTTGAAGATTTCAAGACCTAGACCGGTTCAGTTAAATCGACCCTAAGATTTTCCTGTTTCTTATCCAGTCAAAGGCCTTCTCTGGTTCAGTCAGATCGACCCTAAGATCTCCCTGTCTCTTATCCAGTTGAAGATTTCAAGACCTAGACCGGTTCAATTAAATCGACCCTAAGATTTTACTGTTTCTTATCCAGTCAAAGGCCTTCTCTAGTCCAGCTAAATCGACCCCTAACAGATTTTCCTGATAAAGACTCAGTAGAAGATATCCAAGATTCTCTCAATGATACTGTTGAGGTTGAAGTCGCCTATGGTTCTCTCCCCGTTACTGCAGAGGTAGTAATTGTCCCCAGATTCTCTCAGCGTTACTGTTGAGGTTGAAGTCGTCCAAGATTCTCTCGGCGTTACTGTTGAGGTTGAAGTCGCCCAAGATTCTCTCAATGATACTGTTGAGGTTGAAGTCGCCTATGGTTCTCTCCCCGTTACTGCGGAGGTAGTAATCGTCCCCAGATTCTCTCAGCGTTCCTGTTGAGGTAGTAATCACCCAAGATTCTCTCAATGATACTGTTGAGGTTGAAGTTGCCTATGGTTCTCTCCCCGTTACTGCGGAGGTAGTAATCGTCCCCAGATTCTCTCAGCGTTATTGTTGAGGTTGAAGTCGCCCAAGGTTCTCTCAGCGTTACTGTTGAGGTAGTAATCATCCAAGGTTCTCTCACCGTCCCGTTGAGGCAGTAACCATCCCTGGTTCATTCATCACCTTTTGAAGCTCCAGATTCAGCTCCTGTAACCAGTCAGGACACATCTATACAAAGAATTCGAAGACCAGCTCCTGTAACAGGCCAGGTAATCATTTTCTTTTGCAGGTACACAAGTTCTCGCTAAGGAATCTCTTACGCGATCAACATCCAGATGGCATCTATAAGCCCATCCACCTATCCATCACCTCTCAGCATGGCATCTATAAGCCCATCATGTTACTCATCAATCTCCAAATGGCATCTGTAAGCCCATTCCCCACATCACACTACTATGTGAGCGCAAATTTCTGGGCACTCTAGTGTTCAATCATCTTCCACCTTCGGATTACGAAAGGCACGCCAGCCAATCTACATCCTCAAGTCTAAGAAGATTGAACAGGGGCAACTATTGTACCCCAAAATTTGCCCTCCCATATTCTTCAAGAATTGCAAAGAGCATGCTTCAAAATCTCCCCAAGGGTTGCACAGTTCAAGGGTCTTCTAACAGTCAAAAACTAGGGTTTTGGTTCTGGCAAAGAGAATGAAGTTTCCAAGGGTCCAATCAAGTCCCACATGCTTATAAACATTGTCAAGCATCCTCATGCCAAGTTTCAAGACTTACAGCACAAAATTGCACAGTCAAAAACCCTAATTGCTCAACAGTCAACTGCAGGGGCAAAATGGTCATTTGACAGTCAAAAGTTCAAATTTTTGATCAACATCTCATTTTGAAGCCACAAACATCATTTGATCAATTCTTTATCATGATTCTCAAAGCTTGGCTCAAAAAGTCTCAAGATGCAAAAGTTTCCATATTTGGATAGTTGAAAAAGTCAATTGTAACTTGACCAAGGCATAACTTCCACATGGTTTATCAGAAAAATTCCATCCAAAGCTCATTTTGAAGAGAAAGACATTTCCTACAACTCCTCTTCACACTCCAAGTCCAAGAAATGCTCTCACAAAAAGTTATCAATTTCAACATTATAGGTCATTTTCAAAAGTCAACAAAAAGGGACTTTAAGTCAAAGGCCATAACTTGAGATTGGTAAATCAAAATGACATGGGACCAAAGGCATTGGTTATAGGACTTCAAGACCTTTCCAAAATGTCCAAGAACATGATCAAAGCTTAAACATTGAGCAAGATATGCCTTGTGGAAGTTGGGAAATTTTTGGATATTTTGAAAAGTCAACTTTGTTTCAAATGTCTTAAAATTGCTAATGGGCCACATTTTCTTCCAAGATTCATCATCCAAAGCATGTGCACGACCATTTGGCCCAAAGGGAATTTATTCATCATTTTTATTTATTTATTTGAATTTTTAATTGCTAATAATTCATTTAATTAATTAAAATATAGGAAAAATACCAAGGCAAGCTTTTCAAATCTTTTTATGCATGAAATATCCTCAAGATCTCGTGCATTATCTGATAGGGAAAGAATCAATGTGATTTTCCATGATTGGAATCAAATATGCATGGAAAAGATTTGAAAATATATGCATAAAAATCAAATATCTTGTACATCAATGCAAAGGGTTTTGGATCCAATTTTCAACCCTAATCAGTTCCCATACTTATACTAATGCAAACCCTAGTGTTGGAGACCTCTAAGCTACGCCAGAATTCAAGAACAACTTTTGCACTTTTTGTGAAAAATTCAAAAACTAAAAACTACATTCCAGTGCGATTCAAGGGAAAATAATTATTCCATTGCCTTCCTGAGACTTCAAGGAAGGTTTCTAGATCAAAACCATCAACTCTAATATCAAAAAACGGTAGAACAACCTCGTCCGGTTCACACTTTTTTTCATGTTCTTGAATCATAATTCATGCATTATTTGCAATTTTTAATATTGGATTTGTGTTCATTGGATCATTCTGAAGCTAACCCTATAGTTTGATTGAGTTTTTATGCATCGTACGCGATTTCACCATGGAAGCATGCTAGGGTTACAAAACTGAAAAATTGGGGGTTTCCTCGTCCAGAAAAATTAGACCCCAAGACTTAAACCATTGGAACGAGAAGCTTCATGTGAATCGAACACACATATCGCGCCTAATTTATGATGCAGGGATTTCTATTCGCTATTTTTGCATATATCATATAGTGGGGGTTTAAAACCCCCGCAATCTTGTTTGTTTTTGTTTCAGGAAAAACGCACCATTGGAGAAGATGGTGACTTGTCTCCATATGACTGGGTAATTTGAATTCAGCGCGCGTTTTTGTTATTTCTAGGCCACTAACCAAGTTCCTCTTATAATATTTGTTGGTCATTCTATATTCAAAGCGCGTTAATAGCTCCAGTGGCAAGGCGTTGGGTTGGTAATCTCTGGGACCTGGGTTCGAATCCCAGGTCCCCCTTTCTTATTCCATATTATTTTTCTGATCATGCTTTTATGTAGCTTGCCTCCAAACATCCACCATACGCCCACAATCTCAGCTTGCCACGCATCCCATGATCCCAATCCAAAGGTCCAGATTTGAAGAACATCCTAGGCCTCAGTCAATGCACACACACGCTTCATGAAAAGTCAAACAAAGGCCTTAAACGTTGGGCCTGATTACTAGCCAAAAAACCTCCAGTTTGGGGACAGAACCCCCCATGGTTTGCTTTTTTATTCTTTTTCATATTTTTCTATTTTATTTGTTTTGTTTAATTTTTATTTAGATCTTTAAATTAATTTATTTTCATAAAATATAAAAATAATATAAAAAACCAGAAAAGACAAAAAAAAACAAAAATATATTTTATTTTAAATATCTTTGTAAATAAATCTTATTAATTAATTAGTTTTATTCTAGGATTAATTTTAACATTTTTCTTAATAAACTTAAAATTTGTAGAATTAGGGTTTTAAAAGATTTTTATTCTTTTCTTTTCTCATTATTAATAACTAATTATTTATTCTTGTAAATAAAATTGCATTAATTAATTAGGTTTAATTTTAGGTTCAATTTTAATATTTTTTTCTTAATAACTAAAAATAGTTAGAATTAGGGTTAATTAATTTCTTAAATTCCATGATCCTCTCATTAAAATTCCATAAACACCAAAAACTCAAAAAATAATTTCTTTTTTCATTTTAATTTAATTAATTTGTTAATATAATTTAATTTCATTAAAAAGGGTCCAACGCCCTCGCATTCCCGATTTTTATTCTCTTCGCGCATTTTATTCTTATTCCTTCTTTTAAATATTAATGTAATTCTCCCAAAGCTAGGTAATTCGGACATTTATATTTCTCGCATCTTTATTTTATGTCAAATCGGGTCCTGGATTTAATTTGGCGATGTGGACCCGCGCCTTTGTAATAGTTTAGGAACTTTATATTTCTCGCAACTTTTAAACTGCTAATAAATTGCATGCAAGAATGAATGTTAAAATAAAAACAAAAGCGTAGATCACCTATGACATGAACAAGATAAATGCAAATGAACATGACATACAAATCACACACCACCCCTAGGGTACGCCTCACTGTTGCCTTGCCCCTCGAAAGGTGATCGTCGAGTAGAAGATGTTTTAGTAAGTCCTCATGATCCGGGAACCTGGCATGAG
This sequence comes from Vicia faba, assembly GCA_948472305.1. Classification (NCBI taxonomy): domain Eukaryota; kingdom Viridiplantae; phylum Streptophyta; class Magnoliopsida; order Fabales; family Fabaceae; genus Vicia; species Vicia faba. The sequence continues at coordinate 682,063,644 of OX451736.1, forward strand.
GGTAGCTTCTAAGGTGTCTTCCTATTGCTCCGGTGATCACCATGTCCCGAACCTCGAATTGACCCGAAAACCTCCAACGGTGGTGCTACCTACCTCTCAATGGTGGGATGGCACTACTTTAAAGGACATCTACACAGACGAATTCCTTAGGGTAGGTAGACAACTCTATATACTTGCTCTAATTTCAAAACAAATCAAAAAATACTTTTCACACCGACACCTTTTCAAAAAGCTTTCGAAAGCAATCTTTCAAACACTCTTGAGGACTGATACAAGAGTCAAACTGAAATTTTCAAAGAAACTTTTTTAAAACCCACAGTTGAAAAGCAAACAAACCATTTTTGAAAACACAAATGAGCAAGTATCTAAAGCCCATGGATAACCATGGATAGAAAGGGTGCTAGCACCTTCCCTTTCTATAATCTACCTCCCGAACCGAGAGCAATCTCTATAAGGAATTTTTCTGTGCTTTTGTCCTTTCCATTTGGAGAAAATAAAAGACGGTGGCGACTCTTGCTTCCGCGACATTTCGCGAACCAGCGTTAAACAGTCAGTTCCAGATCCACCGATCACAGTTATCATCAAAGGTTTGTGTATGCTTGGGGAATGGTAAGCAAAGTTGGTAGCAAGACTTTGGGGTATAAGAATTCCATCCCTATTGAGGCATATCTCAAATGGGTACGAGCTCGTGCTCAAAGTTTCATGATGCCATATCCATCCATCCTACCTGTGATGATGGAACCAGTTGCCGAAGGGGATATTCCTTATACCATTCTCCATCCTGACATGCCTACCGACTTCGAGGAATTATAGAGATTGTGGATTCAACTCAAAGGGGAACGAGACACCTTTGAAGCTCGATTCTATGTAAACGAGGAAAAAGTGTTGGAGCTTACAAGGCAACTTCACGAGGAACAAAGCTTGAATGCCTACATTACACCAAAGAGGATGCGTTCATAGGAAACTTAATTCTTTTGTTTTAGGATTTCATTTTGTTGTCTATTTGAGACCTTTTTTTCTTTTTCATTATAAGCCCAAGAAGTAATTTGTAATCTTCGAACTTATTAATACAATTGATGTTTTATTTCCTCTTTGGTTAAGCAAATTTAAATCTCTTAAAAGTCCTTGAAAACATTGCATTCGCATAACATGCATCATATCATAAGCGGGTTTTCTGACACAACTCTCCTCATCTTTATACTGTTTATTTCAGTATAAGATGGATCTCGAGAAAACCGTCAAGGACTTGCAGACTCAACACTCTCAATTCCAAGAGACTCTTCTCAACTTGGCAAAAGGCCAACAAGAAATGATGGCACTTCTTGTCACGAAGAAGAAATATGTTATCAACATAGGGAAGAGGTTTAAAGGACCTGCCTGACAAGTTTAAATTAAAGAGGTTTCCTATGAGGAGGATGATAATCAAGATGAAGACGCTAAAAGCACCCATGTTGGGGGTGGAAACAATCAAATCTCTAAAGACGAGGATTACTCTGATGAGCAATACCCACCGGCTGATGACAACTACAAGCAGCTAGAAGACAAACTAAAGGCTGTAGAGATCCTAGTTGTGCCTGGCTTGGACTTTGGAGACTTGGGTTTGGTACCTAGGGTAGTCACCCCCCACAAATTCTAGATCCCCGGTTTTGCCAAGTGTGATGGGATCTCCTGTTCGAAGCTTCATCTAAGATCCTATATCTATAAGATCCAGTCGCATACCACCGATAGGAAACTATGGGTGCACTTTTTTCAAGAAAGTCTATCTGGAACGCAGTTGGAGTGGTTTTACCAATTGGAAGGGACCAATATCCATACATGGGAGGATTTGGTTGTTGCCTTTTACCGTCAATACCAATATAATGCTGATTTGGCACCGACCCGAGTGCAATTTCAAGGCATGACCATGGTTCAAATGAGGGCTTCAAAGAGTACGCCCAAAAGTGGCGAGACCTGGCTGGAAGGGTGCAACCACCTCTAACTGATAGAGAATTGGTAGACATGTTTATGGGAACATTGAATGGTCCATTTTTCAACTTAATAATTGGGAGTTCATCATCCAGATTTACTGAATTGATCTTGACTGGTGAAAGGGTTGAAAGCAGGATTAAAAGCAGAAAGATACCCATGGCATCCACCTCTAATGCTGTGAAAAAACCATTTATTGTTAAAAAGGAAGCCAATGTCGTGTATGGATCAAGAAGCCGTTCTAAGAATGACCGCCATCATTCAGCGGGAGCAGTATTGATTTCCAATCCAACTCCAACTACACGGTCGCGTCAACAAAGATAACAATAAAGGCCGAATTACCAGAGAAGACAATTTACTAGAATCAATATGCAATTATCCCAAGCTCTGCAACACCTATTGAAGGTTGATTTGGTAACACTACGAGATCCCCCTTCTAACCCTAACACATCTTCTCCGAAATATAATCCCAATTCAAAATGTGCATTCTATTCAAATAGTCCCAGACATGATACCAATGATTGTTAGTCTTTAAAGAATAAAATCCAAGACTTGATCGACAACAAAACAATTGAATTTGACCCTCCACCGTCTCCTAATGTGATCACCGCACCCATGCCCAGACATGGTAAGGGTGGCAATGCTATTGAAGATGCCTCTTTTGTTTCCTCCATCATTGATTTAACCACTCCTTTAATGATCATTAAAAAGAATCTGTTAAAAGCCGGTGTATTTCCAGGTTGTCTTGAAGGCTGTTACCATTGTGCTGCACAAATTAATGGTTGCACATGGCTGAAGAAAGGTGTCCAACACCTGATGGATAGCCATGAAATTCTTTTTGAGAAAACTCCATCTGTGAAAAAGTTTGACAAAAAGTGTATCTCAAGAGTTTGAAGACGTGTCCATCATTACCATTTCAAACACTCCTATCAGGATCACCTCTAAAGGTCCTATTAGGATTTCTGTTGAACCAAGAATAACGCCACTAATTATCACTACACCGGGGCCAGTCCCCCACTCTTCCGACAAAGCAGTGCCCTGGAACTATGGGGCGGAAGTGTATCATCATGGCATCAAACAAAACCTATGGATTGTTTAAGATGAGAATGTTGAGATTAAAAACATTACTGGATCAAGTAAAGTCACTAGGACGGTGTTGTACCCCAAAATTTGCCCTCCCATATTCTTCAAAAATTTGCCAAGTCAAGCTTCAAAATCTCCCCAAGGGTTGCACAGTCAAGGGTCTCCTAAACAATCAAGATTAGGGTTTTGGTTCTGATCAAGAAAATGAAGTTTCCAAGGGTCCAATCAAGTCTCATATGCCTACAAATATGGTCAAGCATCCTCATACCAATTTTCAAGACATTCAGCTCAAAATTGCACAGTCAAAACCCTAAATTGCACTACAGTCAACTGCAGGGGCAAAATGGTCATTTGGCAGTCAAAATTTCAAATTCTTGGTCAACATCTCATTTTGAAGCCACAAACATCATTTGATCAATGCTTGATCATGATTCTCAAAACTTGGCTCAAAAAATCATCAAGATGCAAAGGTTTCCTTATTTGGACAGCTGAAAAAGTCAACTGTAAATTGACCAGGGAATAACTTTCACATGGATTATCAGAAAAATTCCATCCAAAGCTCATTTTGAAGATAAAGACATTTCCTACAACTCATCTTCATACTTCAAGTCCAAGAAATGCTCTCACAAAAAGTTATCAATTTCAACATTATAGGTCATTTTCAAAAGTCAACAAAAAGGGACTTTAAGTCAAAGGCCATAACTTGAGATTGGTAAATCAAAATGACATGGGACCAAAGGCATTGGTTAGAGGACACAAAGACCTTTCCACAATGTCCAAGAACATGAGCAAAGCTTACAAATTGAGCAAGTTATGCCTTGTGGAAGTTGGGAAATTTTTGGATATTTTGAAAAGTCAATATTGATTCAAATGGCCTAAAATTGCTAATGGGCCTAGTTTTCTTCCATAATTCATTATGCCAAGCATGTGCACGACCACTTGGCCCAAAGGGAAGTTTTTATTCATTTTTTATTTATTTATTTGAATTTTTATTAATAATAATTCATTTAAATCAATTAAATATATGAAAAATACTTAACCTAACTTATCAAATCTTTTTGTACATGTAATAGGCTCAATGATTCGTGCATGATCAGATTTGGAAGGAATTGGATTGATTGGATATGATTGAGAGCAAAAGCACATGAAAAAAAAGATTGAAAAAGATCTTTGAAAATCAAATTTCAAAAACCATGAATGCAAATGATTTGAATTGTTTTTTCTTGACCTAATTCATTCTATACTTAGGCCTGATCACAACCCTAATGAAAAAGACCACTAAGCTGCGCAACAATCTGGAAATCAAACACACAATTTTTCTTAAAAATCTCAATTCTGAAAACACTTGGGCAGGACGATTCAAGGCGAAATTTTTATCCCATCACCTTCCTGAAGCTTCAAGGAAGGGTTTCTGATCAAAATCATCCATCATAACTGCAAGAATTGGTAAAACGAGCAGGACCTGTACCGAAAAAAATTCATGTTCTTGCATTTCGATTCATGCACTTTTCATAACTTTTAATGCTTGGTTTATGTTCATTGCAAGATTCTGATGCTAACCCAATGATTTAATTTTGTTTTCGTGCCCTATATGAAGATTTGCCATTGATAATATTTAGGGTTTGTGAAGCTTGGAATTAGGGGTTTTGAAATAAGGAAAAATTGGAGTCTGAGACCAAAGCCATTCAATTCAATGCGTTTAGACGAAGAGAAACCACATGTCGCGCCTAATTTATGAGGCCTTATGGCCTATTCGCTATTTTCTTATATGGCATCTATGGCAACGTTTGAAAACCGTTGCTAGTTTGTTCTTGTTTCAGGAAAAAATAAACCCAACGAAGAGGACGATGAGGTGGAAGGCGTTGATTGGAAGATTCAAATTCTGCGCGCGTTTTTAAGCCACTGACCATCTTTCTTTTATAATATTTGTTAGTTGTTATATATTAAACACGCGTGAATTGGTTCAGTGGTAAGCGAGAGTGTTGGCAACGTTCATGACCTGGGTTCGAACCCCAGGTCTTCACTATCTCCATATTATTTTCCAATTAATATTCACATGCAGATTCCATGCTGACGCGCACCATACACCTTCAAGATCAAGCCGGCCACGCGTCAACTACCTCAATCCAAAGGCGTAGATTTGGAGAACACCATAAACCCTAGTCAACGCGTGTACACGCGTCATGGAAAGGTCAACGAGGCCTCTAAATGGGCCAGAATTATTGGACTTAACCTCCACTTTGGGGACAGATACCCCCCTAGGTTTGCATTTTTTTACATTCTTTCTCTTTTGTTTTTTTTTCTCTTTCTTTTAATTATTGTTCTTTTTTAAATAATTATTTTTCCATAAAAACACAAAACAATAAAAAAAATCAGAAAAGATAAAAAATATGATAGATATTTTATTTTAAGTATTTTTGCAATTAAATTGCATATAACTAAATTTAGTTTTAAATTAGGTTTTAATTTTAATTCTTTTAATAAAAATCTAAAAAACATAGAACTAGGGTTCATATTAATTTTTTATCCTTTTTTTATTTTTCTTCCATAAATTAAAATATTAAATATTTATTTTTGTGATTAAAATTGCATGTAAATTAATTAGGGTTAATATTAGGTTTTAATCTTCTTTTCTTAATAAATTAAAAAACAAATAGAATTAGGGTTAGCGTTTAATTTCAATTAATTCTTTTTTCCCATTAAACATAAATACCTAAAAATCCCACAAAAAAAAACAATTTCTTTTCTTTTTGATCTTAATTAATTCATCGTTTAATTTAATTTTGCAAAAAGGGTCCAACGCCCTCGTTTTAATTCTAATTCGCATATTTATTTCTTTTTCGCTTAATATTTCTGTATTTCTCCCGAAGCCTTGTAATTAATTTCTTGCACTTTTTAATTCTTTATTTTCTTTACTTTCTTTATTTTTTCTGTCAAATCGGGTTTGAGAAATTTTGGCGATATGGACCCGCGCCGTTTGTAATAGCTTAGAATTTACTTTTCGCAATTTTTAACTGTTAAGTAATGGCATGAAAGAATGTATGGACGAAAATAAAAATAAACGCTAGATCACCCATGACATGACAAAAGACAAAAATAAATGAAAATGACACACGAATCGCACACACCACCCCTAGGGTACGCCTCACTGTTGCCTTGCCTCGAAAGGTGATCGTCGAGTAGAGGATGTCTTAGTAAGTCCTCATGATCCGGGAACCTGGCATGAGGGTAGCTTCTAAGGTGTCTTCCCATTGCTCTGGTGATCACCATGTCCCTAACCTCGAATTGACCCGAACACCTCCAATGGTGGTGCTACCTACCTCTCAATGGTGGGATGGCACTACTTTAAAGGACATTTACACAGACGAATTCCTTAGGGTAGGTAGGTTCTCGTAGATACTTGCTCTAATTTCAAAACAAAAAAATTCAAAAATACTTTTCACACCGACACCTTTCAAAAAGCTTTCAAAAAGCAATTTTTCAAACACTCTTGAGGACCGATACAAGAGTCGAACTGGAATTTTCAAAGAAACTTTTTAAAACCCACAGTTGAAAAGCAAACAAACCATTTTTGAAAACACAAATGAGCAAGTATCTAAGAGCCCATGGATAACCATGGATAGAAAGGGTGCTAACACCTTCCCTTTCTATAATCTACCTCCCGAACCGAGAGCAATCTCTTTTAGGAATTTTTCTGTGCTTTTGTCCTTTCCATTTGGAGAAAATAAAAGACGGTGGCGACTCTTGCTTCCACGACATTTCGCGAACCAGCGTTAAACAGTCACTTCCAGATCCACCGATCACAGAACTGGCGACTCTGCTGGGGAATTTTTTAAAGTGGGGTTACCTTAGGGCTAGATCACATTTACTTGCTTTCTGTGTTTTCAATTGTTTTCCTTGTGTGCTTTAAATTGTGGGTTGCTTGGGAGTTCTATAGATCCTAACCCGGATCTGGGGGATACCTTCTTAGAAAGTAGCAACAAGGCTGTGAGGGAACTGTGCGGGGTATACCGACATGGTGGAAACAGTCTGCTACGTTGATGTGGCACTTTGGTGTGTACCGGTAACCCTTGAGTTCAGTCAAGGAGAGTACGGGGCCTCCGTGTGGTGTCGTGAAGCATCAACAGACCTTAGGAACCTTAATTGAACTATCTTGGCCTCTTTAGGGTAGTGAGATAACTGACTTTGGTGCAGTCCGAGGTTGGTTGATACTCGATACTACACTCAATTGAGGGTTGCTTTCCTGGAATATTTCGGTCGCCAGTTCAGTGGCTAAATCGAAACGATGAACAATGAAAGCAATCCTGTGATATTGGGACCCTTAGAACCCGGTTACTTCTAATAGGACAGGTTGAGCCAACCAACTTCAAGAGGGTACTACCCAGACCCCATGTTGGCCTTAAACCCTAAGGGCTTGTCTTGTGTGCCTTGTGTGCCTTACATGTTTGTCTTTGTAAATATCTGTGGTGTGTTTAATCATAGCATCATGACATCATCCAGCATCATATGCATTGACTAACCATTTCAGGGGTTCGAATCTTCATCTTTGTTCTTTGTTTTGTAGGACATGGAAACTGTTCGTAGAAAGACAATTCAAGTCAGTCTTGTAAGGATCCCTCCTCAGCTTAAGGAACTTATATCTAGGATTCCCGAGAACTCTTCGTTCAGTGAAAGACATGGAAGTCTCATCAGCTTGGTCAATACCAACATTGAGGAAGATATGATAAAGGTCCTGTTCCAGTTCTTTGACCCTCTGCATCACTGTTTCACCTTCTTGGACTATCAGCTGGTACCTACATTGGAGGAGTTCTCCCGGCTCCTGAAAATCCCTATCCTTGATCAGCTACCCTTCAACCATACGGAAAAGGAACCTAAGCTTGAAGAGATTGCTAAAGCATTGCACCTACAGTCATCTGACCTCAAGGGACATTGGGAAGTTAGAAGTGGTATCAAAGGGTTCTTAGCCAGGTTTCTGTTTGAAAAAGCCCATGAATGTTGGAACTCCCTTGACTTGCAAGCTTTTGAAGAGGTTGTGGCCCTCCTTGTCTATGGTTTGGTTTTGTTCCCTAATCCAGATCAGCTTATAGATATCAGTGTTGTCCAGATCTTTATGTCCAGGAATCCTATACCTACGTTGTTGGGGGACATCCTTCACTCATGTTACACTCGAACCATGAGAAAAAGAGGTGTCCTTATGTGTTGCACTCCTCTCCTGGGAAGGTGGTTTATTTCTCACCTTCCACAATCAGTCTTGAAGAATGAGCGGGGTTTGAGATGGTCACAACGGTTGATGACTCTTACACATGCGGATATACATTGGTGCCCTCGGTCCAGAGAAGATGTCACTATCATTGATCGTTACGGGGAGTACCCTAATGTTCCTTTACTTGGAATCAGAGGAGGTATTACTTACAGCCCATGCCTGGCTTGGAGACAGTTTGGTTATGCTCGGAGGGATGGTCCTCATGACATGTTAATTCTTGACATAGTTTTTGACTTCGACAACGATACTCAAGGACTTCGCCATAGATTTATCAGAGCCTGGAAGATGCCAAGTAGGATAGACTGCAAGACACTGGGGCACAGGAACTCCATCCCTTTGGAGCCTTATCTCAAGTGGGTACGCGCCCGCTCCCAGAAGTTGGCAATGCCTTATCCCCATATGCTCCCTGTGATCAAAGAGCCAGTCTTGGAAGGAGAAGTGTCCTACACCATTCAGCACCCTGATATGCCCACATCCTGGGAGGAGATGCAGAAGAGCTGGATCCAGCTTAAGGAAGAACGGAATTCTCTTGAGACTAGTCTACATGCCAGTGAAAAGAAGGTCTTGGAGCTCACCCGCCTGTTGCATGAGGAGAGGAATCTCAACACTTACATAGCTCCAAAGAGGATGCGCAGTGTATTTTGGGATTGATTTGCTTTTGTATTATTTTGCCCATGAGGCTTTGATGTACTAAACAGTTATTTCCTTAATGATAACGTGTGTTCCTTTTTGTCTACAACAAATTTGAACTTTCGAACCCTTGAATGCATTGCATAAACACATCTCATTCATCATGTGCATAGCAGGTTTTTCCTCTTTTCAGGTTGCTTACAGTTCTTCGCTGTTTATTTCAGCATCATGAATCCCGACTCTGCATCAACTGAGACATCCATCAAAGCTCTTCAGGCGCAGAATGCGCAATTTCAGGAATTAATCAAGGGTTTGGCTCAAGGCCAAGAATAGCTGAAGGCTCTGCTCCTGAAGAAGGAGAAGAAGAAGAAGAGAAGAACTGTTCTGTTCAACTCGGGCCGAAGGTTTGGCAACACTCTGCAGCATGAAGAGGTTGGTTCTTCTGTTGGCAAGGGTACTCCTCAAGAGGCAAGGGTTCCTAGTCCGGTAGTCTCCGACAACGAGACTGATTTTGATCAAGAGCAATATCCTCCGGCAGAAGACCGTTACAAGCAATTGGAGGATAGGCTGAATGCTATGGAGCTACAACAGGTACCTGGGCTAGATTTCGGAGATCTGGGTTTGTCTACTGGTGTGATTATTCCTCATAAGTTCAAAGCACCATCTTTCGCTAAGTATGACGGGGCGTCTTGTCCCAAGCTACATCTCAGGTCCTATGTTCGGAAGATCCAACCGTACTCAGCGGATAAGAATTTGTGAATCCACTTCTTCCAGGAGAGTCTTTCAGGGACTCATCTCGAATGGTTCTATCAGCTGGATGGGACCAAGGTTCGTAACTGGGAGGAGTTGGCTACTGCTTTCTATAAGCAGTATCAATATAATGCCGACCTTGCCCCTACACGTACCCAACTCCAGGGTATGTCGTTAGGTTCAAGTGAAGGTTTTAAGGAGTACGCTCAGAAGTGGAGAGACCTGGCTGGCAGGGTGCAGCCTCCGTTGACCGATCGGGAGTTGGTAGACATGTTCTTGGGGACCCTATCTGGGCCATTTTTCAACCATCTCATCGGGAATTCGTCTGCAGGGTTCACTGATTTGATTCTGACTGGAGAGAGAATTGAGGCTGGGTTGAAGTCTGGAAAGATTCCGAAGGGTGCATCGTCTAGTTCTGAGAAGAAACCCTTCAAAAAGGAGGCTAGTGTTGTATATGGCTCCCGGAGATCAGAAAGATTTGAGCGCCGCCAATCTGTCAGTGCGGTAACGATTGCCAAGCCTGTTGCCGCTCCTCGGCCGACCAATCCTCAAAGGGCTGAAAGACCCCGGAGAGAGTTCACCCGGTTAAGCATGACCCTATCGCAGATCCTGCCACAGTTGCTATCCACCAATTTAGTGACTGTCAGAGAGGCTCCGAAGTTCCCCAATACTGCATCTCCTAAGTACAACCCGAATGCTCGTTGTGCTTACCATTCAGATAGCCCGGGGCATTCTACTGATGACTGTTGGGCATTAAGGAGTAAGGTGCAAGACCTTATCGACGCGAAGGAGATACAGTTCGAAGCGCCTGAGAGGCCGAATGTAGTTACTGCTCCTATGCCTCAGCATGGGGTAAATGCTGTTGACGAAGATGTTTATGCTGTTTTTGTGAATGATCTAGCCACTCCTCTGAAGACTGTCAAGAAGAACCTGCTGCTGGCCGGTTTATTTCCGGGTTGTAGTGAGGGTTGCCTGTTCTGTGCTGTGTCCCTATCTGGTTGTCCCTTGCTGAAGTTAGGCATCCAAAGCCTAATGGATAGCAAGGAGATTCTGTTTAAGAAGTATGTTGTTCAGTTGGTTCCGGTGGAAGAAGTTTCTGTGGTTACCATCTTCAATAATCCAATCCAGGTTCTCCCGAAGAAGCCTGTTCAAATCATGACCGTCGCACCTATTGTTATCACTGTTCCGGGGCCCCTGCCCTATGTATCTGATAAAGCTGTCCCCTGGCATTATGGGGCAGATGTGTATGTAAATGGGATTAAACAAGAGTTCAACGCTGGCGCCAGCATCTGTGATATCACTGGCCCAGCCAAAGTCACCCGCAGTGGCAGGCTCTTCTCGCCTGACATTGCACCGCCTGTGGCTCGAAGACCACTCCTTATAACTCCTACAAGTGTACCTGTTCCTATTGCTGATCAAGTTGTTTCTCCTGCTGCCGAGTCATCCAATGCTCGAGGCAAAGGAATTGAAGTTGAGCCTGCCCAGATGGAGGCACCTATACTTGTAACTGCTGAAGCCTCCCAACAAGAAATGGAGGAGATTCTAAAGATAATAAATAAGAGTGATTTCAATGTTGTGGAACAGCTGGGGCACACGCCCTCCAAAATCTCCATGCTCTCTTTATTGCTGTGCTCCGATGCCCATGCTAAGGCCTTAATCTCATTCCTCAAGACGGCCCATGTGCCACATGAGACATCTGCAGTCCAGTTCACTGATTGCGTAGCAAATCTGACAGCAGACAATGGCTTGGGTTTCTCAGATGCTGACCTGACCGCGAAGGGAAGAGACCACAATGATGCCCTGCATGTCTCTATCGAATGCAGGGGCACTACTCTGGCACATGTATTGATGGATACTGGTTCTTCTTTGAATGTGCTGCCCAAGAAGGCTTTGGACCGTTTAGATTGTGAAGGCCTGGAATTGAAACCCAGCAATATCATCGTCAGGGCCTTTGACGGTTCAAAAAGGATGGTTCATGGAGAGGTTGACATTCCGATTCGTGTGGGCTCCCAGGTGTTTGACTCTACATTTTATGTGATGGATATCCGTCCATCTTACTCTTGTCTATTGGGTCGACCTTGGATACATAAAGCTGGGGCAGTGACCTCTACCTTGCACCAGAAGCTGAAGTACCCTGTCAGAGGGAAGATCGTCACTGTGCAAGGGGAAGAGGAGTATATGGTAAGCCACCTGAACTCTTTCAGATACATTGAGATGGACGAGGAGTTTATTGAAACCCCCTTTCAGCATTTCGAGGAGGTGCTTCCAATTGCAGCAGCAACAGAAACAGCAGCAGAAGAAATTGTTCCTTTGAAGATGGCTTCCCTGAAGGATGCCCGGGCTGTGGTTCAGAAAGGTGAAGATGCTAACTGGGGCAGGCTTCCAGACTTTACACAGAATACTGATAAGTTTGGGCTGGGTTTTACTGCAGAGGGTCAGAAAGCTATGAGGAAAGCAAAGATCGGAAGACCTCCTGTGTTCATTACAAATCCAGGAGTGAATGTTGTTGGGGAAGACAATGAGGTGGATGAAGCAGAGTTTAATAGCTGGATCTACCCGACGACCGAAGGCGGATTGAACAATTGGGTTTCCAAAGACCATACTCCTGTTACCTTTGTGACGCAGTAATAAATTTCTTTGTTTCGTTATTTGTAATAAACAATAAATTAAACTCTATGGCCCGGTGTCTTACCCGAGGCACCGTGGTTTTATTTGTGAGGGCATATAAATTGTCATTTCATGTATCATGAATGAAAATCTTGGACGTTTTCTCGCATGGAAAATCTTATGCTCCTTTTCTGTCTTTCTTTCCTTTACATATATTTCAAAACAGCTGTATTTACACACACACTCACTCGTACAGGTTTCAATCCACTCTGGATCTCACTGGTAACGACTCTGCTACTGCCAGTTATGACTTCGAAAATCCGATCAACTTAGCCGAAGACGAAGGTGAAGATGATTGCGAAGTGCCTGGCGAGCTTGCAAGACTGTTGCTTCAGGAAGAGAGGGCAATTCAACCCCGTGAAGAGCCAGTGGAAACAATAAACTTGGGTACTGAGGCAGACAGGAAAGAGGTAAAGATTGGTGCCAACCTAGAGCTCAGCGTGAAGCAACGGTTGACTCAGATGCTGCATGATTATATGGAGATCTTTGCCTGGTCCTACGAAGACATGCCCGGGTTGGATACCGATATTGTGGTCCATCACTTGCCAACTAAGGAAGATTGCCCTCCGGTTAAGCAAAAGGTTCGTCGTATGCGTCCAGAGATGTCTGAGAAGATTAAAGCCGAGGTTATGAAGCAGTTTGATGCTGGGTTCCTTGCAGTGACTTCCTACCCTCAGTGGGTTGCTAATGTGGTGCCGGTACCAAAGAAGGACGGTAAGGTCAGAATGTGTGTCGACTACAGGGATCTGAACAGGGCCAGCCCCAAGGATGACTTCCCTTTACCTCACATTGATGTCCTTGTTGATAATACTGCTCCGCATAAGGTGTTCTCTTTCATGGACGGCTTTTCAGGTTACAATCAGATCAAGATGGCACCTGAAGACATGGAAAAGACTACATTCGTTACTCAGTGGGGCACCTTCTGTTACAAGGTCATGCCATTCGGGCTAAAGAACGCTGGGGCAACCTACCAACGTGCCATGGTTGCTTTATTTCATGACATGATCCATCATGAGATAGAAGTGTATGTTGACGACATGATCGCAAGGTCCCAGACTGAGGAAGAGCACCTAGATCATCTGCAGAAGTTGTTTGACCGGTTGAAACTGTACAAGCTGAGGTTGAATCCGAACAAGTGCACCTTCGGGGTAAGATCTGGGAAGTTGCTAGGCTTCGTTGTAAGTGATAAGGGTATTCAAGTGGACCCTGCTAAGGTCAAAGCTATTCAAGAGATGCCAGTTCCCAGGACAGAGAAAGAGGTCAGAGGCTTTTTAGGACGCCTGAATTACATTGCTCGCTTCATCTCACATCTGACTGCTACCTGTGAACCAATCTTCAAGCTGCTGAAGAAAGATCAGGTAGTACGTTGGAACGATGAATGTCAGGCTTCTTTTGACAAAATCAAGAAGTATCTCCAAGAACCACCCATCCTTATGCCACCGGTTGAAGGGAGACCTCTGATATTATACCTGACAGTGCTCGACAACTCAATGGGGTGTGTGCTGGGGCAGCATGACGAGTCTGGCCGAAAAGAGCATGTCATTTATTACCTTAGCAAAAAGTTTACCGACTGTGAGACCCGATACTCACTGCTTGAGAAAACTTGTTGCGCTTTGGTATGGGTTGCTCGCCGGCTGAGACAGTATATGCTGACTCATACTACCTTGTTGATCTCAAAGATGGATCCTATAAAGTACATATTCGAAAAGCCCGCTCTGTCTGGGAGAATTGCAAGATGGCAAATGATCTTGACGGAATATGACATTCAGTACACGACCCAGAAAGCCATCAAGGGAAGTGTATTAGCAGACCACTTGGCACATCAGGCCGTAGATGACTATCAGTCAATGAACTTTGAGTTTCCAGATGAAAGCATCATGATTGTAACTGACTGTGAAGTACCTGGACCGGATGAAGGACCTGAGGAAGGATCCCGATGGTCTATGCACTTTGACGGAGCCTCCAACGCTTTGGGAAACGGTGTCGGCGCCATAATCATATCACCTCAAGGCACTCATACTCCGCTCACTGCCCGACTATGTTTCAATTGTACCAACAACATGGCGGAGTATGAGGCGTGCATCATGGGTCTTCAAGCTGCGATCGACCTAAGGATCAAGTTTCTGAGTGTTTTCGGAGATTCCGCTCTTGTGATCAATCAGATCAAGGGAGAGTGGGATATGAAACATCCAAACCTGATTCCTTACAGAGAATGTGTGTTGACCTTGATCCCCCACTTCACAGAGATAACCTTTGAACACTTTCCGAGAGAAGAGAATCAGTTAGCGGACGCGTTAGCTACAATGTCTTCAATGTTCAAGGTCAAATGGGATAATGAGGCTCCCCGGATCATCATCTGGAAACTGGACGAACCGGCATACTGTTGTGATCTCGAGACTGAATTGGTGACTGAGAAGCCTTGGTACCATGAGGTGAAGAGATATTTGGAAGCTCAGGAATACCCGGAAGGTGCCTCGGTCAATGATAAGAAGTTCTTGAGAAGATTCGCAGCAAAGTTCTTCCTTAGCAACGGCATCTTGTACAAGCGAAACCATGATTCAACCTTACTGCGTTGTGTGGATAAGACTGAAGCAGCAAGGATCATGGAAGAGCTACATGAAGGGACCTTTGGTACACATTCCAGTGGGCACACTATGGCTAAAAAGATCCTTCGGGCAGGGTATTACTGGTCCACAATGGAAGCTGACTGTTACCAACATTCCAGGACATGCCATAAGTGCCAGATTTATGCAGACAAGGTGCATGTTCCCCCAGTTCCCCTGAATGTTCTGACTGCGCCTTGGCCGTTTGCAATGTGGGGCATAGACATGATCGGCGAGATTAAACCTACGGCATCCAATGGGCATCGTTTCATCCTAGTGGCGATCGATTACTTTACGAAGTGGGTCGAAGCAGCTTCCTACGCTACGGTAACCAAGACTGTTGTGGCACGGTTCATTCGGCATAATCTAATCTGTCGGTACGGCGTCCCTGAGAGAATTATTACAGACAACGGTACCAATATGAATAATAAGATGATCGCTGAACTCTGCGAGCAGTTCAAAATACAGCACCACAATTCTTCTCCTTACAGACCGAAGATGAATGGGGCTGTAGAAGCAGCAAACAAGAACATCAAGAAAATCGTGCAGAAGATGACAGTGACCTATAAAGATTGGCACGAGATGTTACCGTTCGCTCTACATGGGTACCGTACCTCAGCTAGGACGTCAACCGGGGCAACTCCTTTCTCTCTGGTTTATGGTATGGAGGCAGTCTTACCGATCGAAGTGCAAATACCCTCTCTCCGGATAATGAAGGATGCAAATCTGAATGAAGATGATTGGATCCAGACACGACTTGATCAGCTCAACCTCATTGATGAAAAGAGACTTGCTGCTATCTGTCATGGTCAGACGTATCAGAAACGGATGATCAAGGCATTTAACAAAAAGGTCAGACCACAGGAATATCAAGTTGGGGATCTGGTAATCAAGCGAATCATCCTTCCACAGAGTGATCCAAGGGGAAAATGGACCCCTACGTACGAAGGGCCATTTGTGGTTAAGCATGTGTTCTCAGGAGGAGCCATGATATTGACCAACATGGATGGTGACGACCTTCCTCACCCCGCTAATGCAGACATAGTAAAAAGATACTACGCATGAAAAAAAAGACCCGCTAGGCTGACATGCCTAGGAAAAAATTAGGGCTTCCCGGCGAACCAAAAGGGTTCGGGCAAAATGAAGGGATGAAATGAAAAAATTTGTACACCCGGCAAGTCGAAAACCTGAAAAGGCGGCTTGGGCAAAAATGGGTATCCCGGTGGACTGAAAACCCGAAAGGGCGGTCCAGGCAAAAGTTAGGGATAAAAGCGTAATACTATGTCTCATTGGATCACTTTGCATCCAGAATCCGGTATCGGCATCAAGTTCAGACGGCATCAATCAGTCAGCTTCATCTTCGTTTAGGTCATCAAGTGATGAGACGCTCAGAGTTATAAAGGCAATAGTAGAGTTGAAACCCAGTGGGATCATTCACTTCACACAGCTGTTTTATTTTCTTTTGTACAAATTTGTATAAACTCTTTTGTTCGGCGGCGTTCTCTTACTAGGACGTCAGCCTCTTGTATACAAAACGCCTATTTTCATGCCATTCAAAAATCAATACAAATATACTTTTCAGTTAAACGTGCCAATTGTTTTTCTTTTCTATTTTGTTTTGCGAAGAACGTCCAAGGTTCAATTTGTGATATGTGCATTGACAATAATTTGCTAACTCATAAATATTTGCATGCGAAACAAAGGATTAATAACAGGTAACATTAGAAACAGGGGCAATAAAGAGTGGTCTAAGCAATCTAATTGTTCTGTCCTCCAAGGTACCAAGGTAGGTTCAGCTAAAGAACATAACCAGATATCCTAATTCCCCAGAGAGTAAGCAATCAGCACACTCTCTCCAAGTTATATTATCAGGCCTTAAGGAAGTTGGGTATCCTCCAGCAGATCTCAACGTTCCCCAGCAGTATACACATTCTTAACAAGCATCCCCGGCAGTCTTGGTCTAAAGATTGTTCCCCGGCGGCATATCAACATTCAAAGGAATCACTTCCCCCGCAGTTCAAAACTTCCCCAGAAGAGTCCAATCCAGTTCCCCAGGAAGGTTAGAATTCATATCCCCAAGCAGTAAGCTTATCCCCAGTAGATTCTGGAAGCTTATCCCTCGCAGAGCACGAACGCGTCGTCCGGCTTTATTCAAAGAGTTATTTCCTTAACAGGGTATAACTGGGTTATCCTCAGCCAAAAGCCACGGAAAGGTCATCGTCGACACAGTCTTCTTATCCTCAGCAAAGTCTATTAGCACTTCCAATACAACAAGGATATCCTCAGCAAGTTATTATCAACACTCAACAAAGTACTTCTCTTCCCACAGAGTAGTGCTCCCCAGCAAGATTACTAGAGTACTTTTCTCCCCGCAGGGTTATATCATTCGCCAAGTTTATTCCCCAATGGAGTCATCTTCTACTACCGGTATTCTTGCAATTATCATCCCTAGTGGAGGCAAAGCTATTCTCCAACACCAGCCCAGGAGTGACTTCCCGGCACCCGTCAAGGATTTACTTTCCTAGCCGAAAAACGTTCATAAAACATCACATACCTCATTATAGCATGCATAGACGCATCATATCATACAAATCTCATTTATGTTGAGAACATCATTGCTTGGTCCATATCATGCATTGCATATGACTGACCTTTACCTTTCAGGAAAGATTCAGCTAAATTCTCCATCATATTTCAAGACCTAGACCGGTTCAGTTAATCGACTCCAAAGATTTCTTATCCAGTCCAAGGCCTTCTCTAGTCCAGCTAAATCGACTCCCAACAGATTTTTCTGATGAAGACTCAGTAGAAGTTACCCAGGTTTTTCTCAGATGTCTGCTTTTGAGATTATAATTTCCTATGGTTCTCTCCCCAACGGTGCGTGAGATGATAATTCCATCCCAGGTTTTTCTCAAACGTCCGCTTTTGAGATTATAATTTCCTATGGTTCTCTCCCTGACGATGCATGAGATGATAATTCCATTCCAGGTTTTTCTCAAACGTCCGCTTTTGAGATTATAATTTCCTATGGTTCTCTCCCCGACGGTGCGTGAGATGATAATTCCATTCCAGGTTTTTCTCAGACGTCCGCTTTTAAGATTATAATTTCCTATGGTTCTCTCCCCGACGGTGCGTGAGATGATAATTCCATCCCAGGTTTTTCTCAAACGTCCGCTTTTGAGATTATAATTTCCTATGGTTCTCTCCCCAGCGGTGCGGAGATGATAATTCCAACTCAGGTTTTTCTCAAACGTCCGCTTTTGAGATTATAATTGCCTATGGTTCTCTTCCCGATACTACGAAGATGGTAATTCCCACCAAGATTTTCTCAACGAGCGTTGTTGAAGTTAAAGTCACCCAAGGTTCTCTCACCGTTCCTGCTGAGGTAGTAACCATCCCTGGTTTATTCATCACCTTGTGAAGCTCCAGATCCAGCTCCTGTAACCAGTCAAGACACATCTATACCAAGCATCTGAAAACCAGCTCCGACAACGTGTCAGGTACTCTTTTTTCTTTTGCAGGTACGCAGGTTCTCGCTAAGGAATCTCTTAGGCGATCAACACCCAGATGGCATCTATAAGCCCATCATCCTATCCATAAATCTCCAAATGGCATCTATAAGCCCATTCCCATCATCACACTGCTACTATGTGAGCGCAAATTTTTGGGCACTCTAGTGTTCAATCATCTTCTACCCTCGGATTACGAAAGGCACGTCAGCCAATCTGCATCCTCAGTTCTAAGAAGATTGAACAGGGGCAACTGTTGTACCCCAAAATTTGCCCTCCCATATTCTTCAAAAATTTGCCAAGTCAAGCTTCAAAATCTCCCCAAGGGTTGCACAGTCAAGGGTCTCCTAAACAGTCAAGATTAGGGTTTTGGTTCTGATCAAGAAAATGAAGTTTCCAAGGGTCCAATCAAGTCTCATATGCCTACAAATATGGTCAAGCATCCTCATACCAATTTTCAAGACATTCAGCTCAAAATTGCACAGTCAAAACCCTAAATTGCACTACAGTCAACTGCAGGGGCAAAATGGTCATTTGGCAGTCAAAATTTCAAATTCTTGGTCAACATCTCATTTTGAAGCCACAAACATCATTCGATCAATGCTTGATCATGATTCTCAAAACTTGGCTCAAAAAATCATCAAGATGCAAAGGTTTCCTTATTTGGACAACTGAAAAAGTCAACTGTAAATTGACCAGGGCATAACTTTCACATGGATTATCAGAAAAATTCCATCCAAAGCTCATTTGAAGAGAAAGACATTTCCTACAACTCATCTTCATACTTCAAGTCCAAGAAATGCTCTCACAAAAAGTTATCAATTTCAACATTATAGGTCATTTTCAAAAGTCAACAAAAAGGGACTTTAAGTCAAAGGCCATAACTTGAGATTGGTAAATCAAAATGACATGGGACCAAAGGCATTGGTTAGAGGACACAAAGACCTTTCCAAAATGTCCAAGAACATGAGCAAAGCTTAAAAATTGAGCAAGTTATGCCTTGTGGAAGTTGGGAAATTTTTGGATATTTTGAAAAGTCAACATTGATTCAAATGGCCTAAAATTGCTAATGGGCCTAGTTTTCTTCCATAATTCATTATGCCAAGCATGTGCACGACCACTTGGCCCAAAGGGAAGTTTTTATTCATTTTTTATTTATTTATTTGAATTTTTATTAATAATAATTCATTTAAATCAATTAAATATATGAAAAATACTTAACCTAACTTATCAAATCTTTTTGTACATGTAATAGGCTCAATGATTCGGGCATGATCAGATTTGGAAGGAATTGGATTGATTGGATATGATTGAGAGCAAAAGCACATGAAAAAAAAGATTGAAAAAGATCTTTGAAAATCAAATTTCAAAAACCATGAATGCAAATGATTTGAATTGTTTTTTCTTGACCTAATTCATTCTATACTTAAGCCTGATCACAACCCTAATGAAAAAGACCACTAAGCTGCGCAAGAATCTGGAAATCAAACACACAATTTTTCTTAAAAATCTCAATTCTGAAAACACTTGGGCAGGACGATTCAAGGCGAAATTTTTATCCCATCACCTTCCTGAAGCTTCAAGGAAGGGTTTCTGATCAAAATCATCCATCATAACTACAAGAATTGGTAAAACGAGCAGGACCTGTACCGAAAAAAATTCATGTTCTTGCATTTCGATTCATGCACTTTTCATAACTTTTAATGCTTGGTTTATGTTCATTGCAAGATTCTGATGCTAACCCAATGATTTAATTTTGTTTTCGTGCCCTATATGAAGATTTGCCATTGATAATATTTAGGGTTTGTGAAGCTTGGAATTAGGGGTTTTGAAATAAGGAAAAATTGGAGTCTGAGACCAAAGCCATTCAATTCAATGCGTTTAGACGAAGAGAAACCACATGTCGCGCCTAATTTATGAGGCCTTATGGCCTATTCGCTATTTTCTTATATGGCATTTATGGCAACGTTTGAAAACCGTTGCTAGTTTGTTCTTGTTTCAGGAAAAAATAAACCCAACGAAGAGGACGATGAGGTGGAAGGCGTTGATTGGAAGATTCAAATTCTGCGCTCGTTTTTAAGCCACTGACCATCTTTCTTTTATAATATTTGTTAGTTGTTATATATTAAACACGCGTGAATTGGTTCAGTGGTAAGCGAGAGTGTTGGCAACGTTCATGACCTGGGTTCGAACCCCAGGTCTTCACTATCTCCATATAATTTTCCAATTAATATTCACATGCAGATTCCATGTTGACGCGCACCATACACCTTCAAGATCAAGTCGGCCACGCGTCAACTACCTCAATCCAAAGGCGTAGATTTGGAGAACACCATAAACCCTAGTCAACGCGTGTACACGCGTCATGGAAAGGTCAACGAGGCCTCTAAATGGGCCAGAATTATTGGACTTAACCTCCACTTTGGGGACAGATACCCCCCTAGGTTTGCATTTTTTTACATTCTTTCTCTTTTGTTTTTTTTTCTCTTTCTTTTAATTATTGTTCTTTTTTAATTAATTATTTTTCCATAAAAACACAAAACAATAAAAAAAATCGGAAAAGATAAAAAATATGATAGATATTTTATTTTAAGTATTTTTGCAATTAAATTGCATATAACTAAATTTAGTTTTAAATTAGGTTTTAATTTTAATTCTTTTAATAAAAATCTAAAAAACATAGAACTAGGGTTCATATTAATTTTTTATCCTTTTTTTATTTTTCTTCCATAAATTAAAATATTAAATATTTATTTTTGTGATTAAAATTGCATGTAAATTAATTAGGGTTAATATTAGGTTTTAATCTTCTTTTCTTAATAAATTAAAAACAAATAGAATTAAGGTTAGCGTTTAATTTCAATTAATTCTTTTTTCCCATTAAACATAAATACCTAAAAATCCCAACAAAAAAAAACAATTTCTTTTCTTTTTAATCTTAATTAATTCATCGTTTAATTTAATTTTGCAAAAAGGGTCCAACGCCCTCGTTTTAATTCTAATTCGCATATTTATTTCTTTTTCGCTTAATATTTCTGTATTTCTCCCGAAGCCTTGTAATTAATTTCTTGCACTTTTTAATTCTTTATTTTCTTTACTTTCTTTATTTTTTCTGTCAAATCGGGTTCGAGAAATTTTGGCGATGTGGACCCGCGCCATTTGTAATAGCTTAGAATTTACTTTTCGCAATTTTTAACTGTTAAGTAATGGCATGAAAGAATGTATGGACGAAAATAAAAATAAACGCTAGATCACCCATGACATGACAAAAGACAAAAATAAATGAAAATGACACACGAATCGCACACACCACCCCTAGGGTACGCCTCACTGTTGCCTTACCTCGAAAGGTGATCGTCGAGTAGAGGATGTCTTAGTAAGTCCTCATGATCCGGGAACCTGGCATGAGGGTAGCTTCTAAGGTGTCTTCCCATTGCTCTGGTGATCACCATGTCCCTAACCTCGAATTGACCCGAACACCTCCAATGGTGGTGCTACCTACCTCTCAATGGTGGGATGGCACTACTTTAAAGGACATTTACACAGACGAATTCCTTAGGGTAGGTAGGTTCTCGTAGATACTTGCTCTAATTTCAAAACAAAAAAATTCAAAAATACTTTTCACACCGACACCTTTCAAAAAGCTTTCAAAAAGCAATTTTTCAAACACTCTTGAGGACCGATACAAGAGTCGAACTGGAATTTTCAAAGAAACTTTTTAAAACCCACAGTTGAAAAGCAAACAAACCATTTTTGAAAACACAAATGAGCAAGTATCTAAGAGCCCATGGATAACCATGGATAGAAAGGGTGCTAACACCTTCCCTTTCTATAATCTACCTCCCGAACCGAGAGCAATCTCTTTAAGGAATTTTTCTGTGCTTTTGTCCTTTCCATTTGGAGAAAATAAAAGACGGTGGCGACTCTTGCTTCCGCGACATTTCGCAAACCAGCGTTAAACAGTCAGTTCCAGATCCACCGATCACAGACGGGAAGGATATTCTCTCCGAAGATCTCTCCCCTGACAACCACTACTACAATACCCATTCGTACTTCTGCTGTTAAACATGTTGTTGATACTCAAGAAAAGGAAAAAATGAATGAGCCTGGTCGGACGAAGGCACCCACAAAATATATTGCAGTTGAGGATCCATCTACCCAAAGATGGAGGAGATTTTAAAAATTATCCGAAAAAGTGACTACAAGACAGTGGAACAGTTGGGGCAGACACCCTCAAAGATTTCCATGTTGTCTTTGTTGCTATTATTCGAGGCACATGCCCAAGCCCTGTTAAAATTCCTGAAAAATGCACATGTCCCACAAGAAACTACGGCCGACCAATTTTAAAACTGTGTAGCAAGCTTGACTGCTGACAATGGTTTGGGCTTTTCAGACGCAGATTTGACTCTGGCGGGGAAGAATCACAATAAAGCTCTACATGTTTCCAACGAGTGTATAGGAACCACTTTAGCACATGTGTTAGTGGATATTGGGTCCTCCCTGAATGTCTTACCAAAAGGTGCTCTGGATAGGTTGGACTGTGAAGGTTTAGTGCTGAAACCTAGTGACATTATGGTGAGAGCTTTTGACAGATCAAAAAGAATGGTCCATGGAGAGGTTGATCTCCCTATCAAGGTTAGGTATCAGGTTATCAGCTCAACATTCTATGTGATAGATATCCGCCCAGCTTATTCTTGCCTGCTTGGACGCCCATGGATACATGGGGCAGGTGCGGTTACCTCCACATTACACCAAAAGCTGAAGTACCCGGTCAAAGGGAAAATTGTCACCGTCTGTGGAGAAGAAGAGTTTATGATCAGTCATCTGAATTCATTCAAGTACGTTGGAATGGATGACAAGTTCATCGATACCTTTTTCAAGCATTCGAAGTGGTCTCTTCAATGGTTGTTGTTGCCAAAGCCACTCCTGACACTCCAAAAGCTGCTAAAGATACACCAAGGATGGCTCCTCTCAAAGATTCTCGTGTTGTTGTTGAAGACGGAGGTTGCACCATTTGGGGATAACTTCCTGATATCCCATACAAGTCAGACAAATTTGGCTCAGGCTTCACTTATAAAGCTCAAAAAGAGGTTCGACGTGCTCGTGCAGGGAAACCACCTCTCTGCATTAGTAACAATGAAGTTAATGCTCTTGGAGACTCTAACAGTGACGGTGACTGAGATGACTAGATCTACCCAACTGCTGATGGAGGACTCAACAACTGGCAGACCAAGGACTTCATCTCAATTTCCATTAGCCAGGAGTAATTGCCATTTCCTATTTTTATTACTTTGAGAAATTTGTCTGTAATTTCCATTAAAATAATGACTTTAAACCATGTGCCTTGCCCAGGGCACAATGGTCCATTTATTAAAGGAAAGTCATTTTCATATGCCATATGCCCATTTTAATGTAAAAATTGGACTATTTGCATTCAAATTTTTCACTCCTTGTCTTTCTTTTTTTACTGCATTTTCAAATAGCCATGTGACCTTACATGCACACACACACATTTGCAGATCCACATCCACTCCGGATCTCAGTCACAACAATTCTGCTATTTCCATCTATGACTTTGAAAATCCAATCTATCAAGCTGAAGACGAAGGTGAAGAAGATTATGAGATACCTGTGGAACTCACCAGACTCCTGATACAAGAGGAAAAATCCATTCAACCGCACGAAGAACTAGTTGAAGTGGTAAACTTGGGTACTAAGGCACATAAGAAAGAAGTCAAGATTTGCGCTAACCTGGAAGACAATGTCAAGGGAGGATTGGTTCAGATGTTGCATGACTATGTTGAGGTGTTCGCTTGGTCATACGAAGATATGACGGGGCTTGATACCGATATTATTTACCAAAGAAAGAAGGTTGTCCTCCGATGAAGCAAAAGGTTCGTCACATGCGGTCAGATATGTCTGAGAAGATTAAAGCTGAGGTAATGAAACAATTCAATGCAGGTTTTCTGGTAGTTACATCATATCCCCAATGGGCCGCAAATGTTATTCTAATGCCGAAGAAAGATGGAAAGATTCGTATGTGTGTATACTATAGGGATTTAAATAGGTCAAGCCCCAAAGATGACTTTCCTCTACCACATACTGATGTCTTGGTTGACAACACTACTCAACATAAAGTGTTCTCCTTCATGGATGGATTCTCGGGTTATAACCAAATCAAAATGTCACTTGAAAACATGGAGAAAACCAATTTTGTCACACAGTAGGGTACCTTCTATTATAAGGTCATGCCTTTCGGTTTTAAGAATACAGGCACAACTTATCAACGAGCTATGGTAGTTCTATTTCATTATATGATTCATCATGAGATAAAAGTCTATGTCAATGACATGATTGTAAGATTACAGACTGAGGAAGAACACCTCGATCATTTGCACAAGCTATTTGAAAGGCTAAAAAAATACAAGCTAAGGATGAATTCCAACAAATGCACTTTCGGGGTGAGGTCTGGAAAACTCCTGGGCTTCGTTGTTAGTGTAAAAGGTATTGAAGTCGATCCTGCAAAAGTAAAAGCCATACAAAAATGTCAGCTTCCTGTACTGAGAAGGGGGTCAAAGGTTTCTTAGGTCGACTCAACTACATTGCCCAATTCATCTCTCACTTAACTACTACTTGTGAGCCAATCTTCAAATGCTAAAGAAAGATCAAGTAGTCAGATGGAATGACGACTGGCAAACAGCTTTTATCAAGATCAAGGAGTATTTACAAGAACCTCTAATCCTAATGCCCCAGTTGAAGGAAGACTCTGATTATGTACTTGACTGTGTTAGAAAATTCAATGGGGGTGTGTGTTGGGCCAACATGACGAGTTTGGTCGAAAATATCATGCAATATACTACCTTAGCAAAAAGTTTACCGATTGTGAAACAAGATATTCACTGCTCGAGAAAACTTGGTGCGCTTTGGCATGGGATGCTCATCGAATAAGACAGTATATGTTGACTCATACTACTCTATTGATATCTAAGATGGACCCCATCAATTATATCTTCGAGAAACCAGCTCTCTCCAGACGAATAGCCTGATGGCAAATGATCTTGACTGAACATGACATCCAGTACACTACACAAAAATTAATCAAAGGAAGTATACTGGAGGATCATTTGGCACATCAAGCTATTGATGACTACCAATGCATGAACTTTGAATTCCCGTACGAGAATATCATGTTGATAACCGATAGTGCAAAGCTTGGACCGTATGAAGGACCTGAACAAGGATCCTGATGGACTATGGTTTTTGATGGAGCTTCCAATGCATTGGGCAACAGAATTGGTGCTTTGGTCATTTCTCTCAAAGGTTGCCACACACCTTTCACTGCCAGACTCTACTTTTACTGTACCAACAACATGGCTAAGTATGAAGCATGCATCTTAGGTCTTAAGGCTGCTATTGACCTAAGAATCAAATTCTTAAGCGTGTATGGAGATTCAGCCCTAGTAATCAGTTAAGTTAAAGGAGAATGGGATACCAAACATCCAAATCTGATTCCTTAGAAAGAGCTTGTGCTAACCTTGATCCCATACTTTGAAGAAGTCACCTTTAAACATATCCCAAGGGAATAAAATCAGTTGGCAGATGCCTTAGTGACTATGTCATCTATGTTCAAGGTAAATTGGGACGATGAAGCTCCCAGAATTACTATCAAAATATTTGATGAAGCGGCACACTGTTGTGAGATTGACACTGATGAGGAGAAGCCTTGGTTCCATGAGGTGAAAAAGTACCTTGGAGCACAAGAATACCCTGAGAGGGCATCAATCAATAACAAGAAATTCCTACAAAGGTTCTCAGCCAAGTTCTTACTAAGCAATGGGACTATGTACAAACGCAACCACGATTCAACTCTGCTCCGCTATGTAGACAAGAAAGATGCATATAAGATCATGGAGGACATGCATGAAGGCATCTTTGGTACTCACTCTAGTGGACATACTATAGACAAGAAGATTCTGAGAGCTGGCTACTATTGGTCGACTATGGAAACTGATTGTTACCACCACTCGAGGACTTGCCATAAATTCCAGATTTATGCCGATAAGGTTCACGTGCCTCCAATACCTTTAAATGTCATGAACACTCTGTGGCCTTTTGCAATGTGAGGCATTTACATGATTGGAGAAATTAAGCCCACTGCATCGAATGGACATTGTTTCATCCTCGTCGTCATTGATTACTTCACCAAATGTGTCAAAGCAGCTTCATTTACCTCGGCTACCAAGAATGTTGTAGCCCGATTCATCAAGCATAACCTCATCTGTCGGTACGGCATCCTTGAGAGGATCATCACTAACAATGGTACCAATCTCAACAATGCCATGATCACTGAGCTATGCGCGCATTTCAAAATCAAGCATCACAACTCTTCTCCATACAGACCTAAGATGAATGGTGCAGTAGAAGCTGCTAACAAGAACATAAAGAAAATTGTGCAAAAGATGATGGTAACTTATAAAGACTGGCAAGAGATGCTACCGTTTTCTCTTTATGGCTATCGTACCTAGGCACGAACATCAACTTGGGAAACCCCATTTTCTTTAGTCTATGGCATGGAAGTCGTCCTGCCTGTCGGAGTTCAGATTCCTTCTTTAAGGATTATGAAAGAAGCAGACTTAGGCGAAGATGAATGGATCCAGACTAGATTGGATCAATGGAATTTGATTGATGAAAAGAGACTGGTTGTTGTCTTTCATGGTCAAATGTATCAAAAGTGTATGATCAAGGCATTCAATAAGAAGATTAAATATCGAGTATACCAGGCTGGTGACTTGGTAATAAAACACATCATTCTACCATAAGGCGATCCTAAGGGAAAATGGACTCCCACTTACGAAGGGCCGTTTGTTGTCAAGAAAGTATTCTCTGGAAGTTCCATGATGTTAACCACTATGGACGACGAAGATTTACTGCACCCTGTGAACGCGGACATAGTCAAAAAATACTACGCGTAAGAACGACCCGCTAGGTTGACATACCTAGGCAAAAATAAGGGCATCCCGGTGAACCAAAAAGGTTCGGGCAAAAATAAGGGATATACATACAAAAGATTGTACACCCGACAAGTCGAAAACCTGAAAGGGCAGCTTGGGCAAAAAAGGTTATCCTGGTGGACTGAAAACCCTAAAGGGAGGTCCAGGAAAAAGTTATGGATTAAAGCGTATAACTATGTCTCGTTGGATCACTACAGCCAGCTTTATTACCAAGGTCAAAGGTTCAAATGATACAAGATCAGTTCAATCAACTTCTTCTGACGACAAGGAGTGACATGCTCAAAGACATATGGGAAATAACAGAGTTGGAACTCAATGAGATCACTTCCTCATGGCTATATATATGTTTTTTGTATTCCTTTCATTTCACAACGACTTCCTCTTACTAGGATTTCTGTCTCTTTTTACAAAAACGCCTGTTTATAGGCAAATTATCAATAGAAATATACTTTGAAGTACAAACTTTTTGTTTTACTATTTTGATTGTATAAACGTCCAATGAATAAAATTGAATGAACATATGCATATGAACATGATTAGTTGTTAACAAATATATACATAAGAACATGAATAAACATCTGCTTAAAACTTCAGGAATTGAGATGACACTCAAGTTGTCCATAAATCCCCATAGAATCTCTTTCATAAGGAGATCCCCAGTAAAGTCGCCAGAGCCATCTCTATGAGATTACTCCCCCATAGAGTAAATTCATACACAATTTATTTACGAAGTTCCAATCAACACATCTTTTGGAAATTATCTTCCCCAGCCGAGTTTGGTCTTCCAAAACTGAAAGAGAAACCTTGCAAAGTTCTTCCCAAGAAGAATTTGTTTCCCCAGTGAAATCTCCAGAATATCTTCCTCAACAGGGTTTATTTCCCCAACAGGCTACAATCTCCCCAGTCTGAGTCTATCGCTGACAGAACTCCTCTTCTCCAGTGGAGTTGATACTATCCCCAAAGAGTTGTTGTAAAACCTGGAATTCGACCAGTATACCAGTTAACTTTACTCTCCCTGGACAAATCAGAAGTTTAATCATCTCTTTTATCCTCAGTCAAGGTATATAAGAATTAAATTCCCCAGTAGAGCAACGAACGACTAAGGTTCCCGAACTCTACTCCCCAAATAGAAATTAACATCCCCTGTAGAGGTTCCTCAAACAGCAAACAGGAATCCCCAGTGGAAGAATTCAAAATGAAATTAATGATACACATACTCTTCATCCACAACAATAGTCAGGGATTTATTTTCCCAAACAAAGATACATTTCAATAACATTTCATATTCATACATCATAGCATATGCACACGAAATGCATATAGCATGATCTCATTTAATTTTGATGCATTTCATACATCATGACATTGCATACAGCTAACTCTTTACCTTTTCAGGAAAGATTAATCAACAGACAAATATCATCAACAATTTTCAAAGGTTCCAGATCAATTCTTGAAACAAGACGGGGCGACTATCTTTATCACCAATGGTGTGAACTCCCGAAACAGGACAGGTTTACCAACAAACTGATTATATATCAATTCCCGAAACCAGACGGAGCGACTATCTACATGACAAACATTCCCTTTGCAAGACCTCTGCTGGTTCAGTTTAAATCGACCAATGATTTATCCTAATTTGTTTCCGATAAACACTTACTCTGGTTCAGACAAATTGATCCTAAGATTTATGCTGATCCGATATCCAGTTAAAGACCATTTTAGACTTCTGCTAGTTCAGGTTAAAATCAACCAATGATTTATCTTGATTTGTTTCCGGTTAGACACTTTCTCTGGTTCAGTTAAATCGATCCTAAGATTTATGCTGATTCGATATCCAGTTATAGAACATTTTAGACCTCTGCTGGTTTAGCTTAAATTGAGCAATGATTTATCCTGATTTGTTTCCGGTAGACACTTTCTTTGGTTCAGTTAAATCGATCCTAAGATTCATGCTGATTCGATATCCAGTTAAAGACCATTTTAGACCTCTGCTGGTTCAGTTTAAATCGACCAATGATTTATCCTGATTTGTTTCTAGTAGACACTTTCTCTAGTTCAGTTAAATCGATCCTAAGATTTATGTTGATTTAATATTGAGTTAAAGACCATTTTAAACCTCTGCTGGTTCAGTTTAAATCGACCAATGATTTATCCTGATTTGTTTCCGGTAGACACTTTCTCTGGTTCAGTTAAATCGATCCTAAGATTTATGCTAATTCGATATCCAATTAAATACCATTTTAGACCTCTGTTGTTTCAGTTTAAATCTACCAATGATTTATCCTGATTTATTTCCAGTAGACACTTTCTCTGGTTCAGCTAAATCGATCCTAAGATTTATGCTGATTTGATATCCAGTTAAAGACCATTTTAGACCTCTGCTGGTATAGTTTAAATCGACCAATGATTTATCCTAATTTATTTCCAGTAGATACTTTCTATGGTTCTGTTAAATTGACCCTAAGATTTATTTTGATTCTTATCCAGTCATAGACAAATATAGACATTTGTTGTTTCAGTATAAATCAACCAAAGATTTATTCTGATACTTCTTCCAATCTCTATCAATAGTTACTTTGGATGGCATCTATAAACCCATCTCTGATAACTCTTTATCACCTCTCCAAATGGCATATTTAAGCCCATTCTTGATACAATCAAACAACAGCATTACTTCATACACTAGCGAGTGAAAATATCTGGGCACTTTAGTGTTCAATCATCTTCCACCTTCAAGTTACGAATGGCGAGCATACCAATCTAAATCTTCAGGATTAAGAAGATTGAACAGGGGAAGTTGTTGTACCTCAAACTTTTCCCTCTCTTTTCTCGAGACATTGCTCAAGAAGTTTCAAGAGTTTGATCAAACAAGCTCACCTCCAAAGCACTGAGCCTCCAAATTAGGGTTTTGACTAAGAATGATTGATCATTGATTTGTGACCTAATACATGACCTTATGGCTTGAAGCATAATCTCAAGGGCTCGAACACAACATGTTGACCTAATTTCATGACTCAAATCATTTCTCAATATTAAAAGATTGATAGTTCAATTTTTGGATCAACTGATGAAAAGTCAACTAATACACAAAAGGTCAAACTTTGACTTTTTGGTCAACATTACATTCCAAAAATCAAAACTCATCAAGACATTCTAGAATATCAAACTTGGTCAACAGGAATCAAGAAATTCAAGAAAGTCGAGATTTCTAAGACTTAGGAAAACTCTAAGTGTTTTTAACCTTGATAATTTCATTACTTCGTGACAATTTTTCACCAAGATGCAAGATGATTCAAAGAAAACTTTCAACATGAAAGTTGTAAATCTTTATGAATTCTACAAATTTGTATTAGAGGGTTGATGTCCAAAAAATGCTTAGATTTGAAGATACAGGCTCATGAAGTCATGACATTTTTGTATAAACACTTAGAGAAATTTTCAATAGGTTTGGTCAGGTTTTTGTCCCAACTTCTTGGCCAATTTTCATCAAGTTCCAATTGGATTTAGCCAAAATGGTAAACATGAAAGTTGTAGAAAATGTTTCAAGCTTTCCAAAATATCCAAGAGCATGAATTTATCATACTTGATCTAGGAGATTCAAAGGCATGAATTTGGGCATCCATTCTTGAATTACAAGTCATTTTGGTGAAGAACACATAATCCAATCTACATGCTATGTTGCATAATCTTGTATTGTAGGCCTTCTAACTTGAAAATATCATCATAATTTAATTCTTACACAAACTTTTGAGCCATGGTCCATTTGGTTTAAGCATTGTCCAAGTGATCTTTCATTTTTTGCCCAAAGGCACCATTGCCATTCTTGAAAAGCATGCTTTAATCACAATGTCAACTCCTTGAGCCTCTCAATGGTTTCTTCTACATATACACAATGTCAAAGCAACAAGAAACCATCTATAACCTACAAAAAACTCCTAAAAAACCGGCTATTCCCACATTGGAACTATGAAAAGTCGTGAACTCTCACTTAGTCCCTCACAAAAATTGCTAAGGTATCCTACAATGTTTCCTTCTATGACGGTATGACGACCCACGCATGTCCCTTCACATCCAATGATATTTTTCTTACTAACTAATGGTAAGATGACACTATCTAAAGGAGGAGGAAAAGAACAAAGACTTTCTTTTGAGTAGGTAGAACGCTTGTAGTTGCTTGCTCACAAACATCCCACGAACAAAACCATCTTTACACCTCACACTTTCAAAACACTCTTCAAAACAAACATCTCTTTGAACTATTTTCAAAACCAACACTTTGTATACATTCTTATAGAGACGAGAATCATTAAAATGTTTGTCGAAACAAAGATGTTTTCAACATATTTTCAAACACACCAACACCTTTCATGAAATATTTTCAAAAAGCTAACACTTTGTATAAATTCTTATAGAGACGAGAATCATTACAAAGTTCGCCTAAACGAAGGCACTTTTCAAAAATACTTTCAAACAAACACAAACACATTTACAAAGGATTTTCAATGTGAGCTAGCAACTAAGATCCTGTAGATAACTACGGATGAAAAGGGTGCTAACACCTTCCCTTTTCATAACCTACCCCCCCCCCCCCGAACTCAAGAAAATTCTTAAAAGGCCTTTCTTGTTCTTTTCACCCTTTCCTTTATTGGATAAAAGACAAGTCGGTGGATACTCTGGCTATCCATAATATTTGCAATAAAATGCAAGACACCCAAGTTAGTTCTCCCATCGTATCACACATAGCAAGCCAGTTGTTGCTCCAGTGTTGATTTTCTCTCTGGGTCATGTTCCTTATGAATCAGACAAAATCGTGCCATATAAATACAATGCTATAATCTTGGAGGATGGTGTGGAAGTTTCCATCCAACCTTTGTCTGATATCAAGAATATTGCTGAAGCCAGCTGAGTGACCCGTAGTGGCCGTGTTTTCGCACCTGACATTCGAGGGAATGTTAATGCTGATAAAATGGTTGTTGAAAGTACTGGACCCAAGAAAGAAGTGGGGGAATTTAGTGGTACTACACTGGAAAAAGTTGTGGATGATATATTGAAGATTATCAAGATGAGCGACTACAGGATCGTAGATCAATTGTTGCAAACGCCATCTAAGATATCCATTCTAGCCTTGCTAATGAACTCTTCTGCCCACATGGAATCTTTGATGAAATTATTGGATCAAGATTTCATGGAAAGTGATATGCCTTTGAACCAATTCAGCAGTGTCGTGGAGAATATTACATTCTGTAATAACCTGAGTTTTTGTGATTACGAATTGCCAGATGAAGGAAGGAATCATAATTTGGCTCTCCATATCTCCATGAATTGTAAGAATGACTCGTTGTCCAGTGTGTTGATTGACAATGGGTCTGCTTTAAATGTCATAACGAGGAGCACACTCATGAAGCTGAAGTACCAGGGGACTCCCATTCGCATGAGTGGCATAATTGTGAAAGCTTTTGATGGATCGAGGAAGTATGTCATTGGAGAATTAGATTTGCCTATTCACATAGGCCTGCACTGATTTCAGCTTACTTTCCAGGTTATGGATATTGTTACCGCATACAGCTGTTTACTGGGACGACCATGGATCCACGAGGTAGGGGCTGTTACTTCAACTTTGCACCAGAAGCTGAAATTTGTTTGTGAAGGAAAGGTGGTCATCATAAATGGAGAGCAACTTTTGTTAATATCTCATTTATCCTCTTTCAGTGTTATGGACGTGGATGAAGCTGTTGTTGGAACTCAGTTCCAAGCTTTATCCATTGATAATGTGAGGAAAAATAAGGATTCTATAGCCTCATTTAAAGATGCTTAACATGTAATGCATAATGGCCCTAGCAAGGCGTGTGGGAAGATTGTTGAACCACCTGTGAATAAGAATAGAGTTGGTTTGGGATTCTCTACGAAGAGTAATAAAGGTGAGAATATGAAGCCGAAGTCTGCTTTGGGCAAATATTAAGACATATTTCACATTGGAGGTTACCTTCAACCAACTGTTCCTAGGATCAATGCTATTCTGGAAGGTGGATCAGAGCAAGAGATGCTGAACTACGTGACACATGGAGTCAGAGTCCAAAACTGGATCACTATTGATGTTCCCTCTTGCATTCATATTTCAAAGTAATTTGTTTTTCTTAATATTTTCAAAAATCTTTCACTCTGCCCAAGGTGAAAGTATTGATATTGTATGGGCATATCTGTTGATCTGATCTTTAAAATCATTAATAAAAGTTGTCTTTGATTCCCAAATCATGTTTTTATTTTCTGCTTTTTCTTGGAAAATGGTGATCATAAAAATCCTTTCAAAGTAAATAATAACTGTAAATGAATCTGCATAATCACTTTCTATATGTGTCAGTTTCTAAAATCAATCATAAATTATATGTGCAGATTAATTAAAAAAACTCGTTGAGTACAATGACCCTGCACCCTCTCCCAACTTTGAATATCCTGCGTATGTGACCGAAGAAGAAGAATATGATGAAATCCCAGAAGAGGTTTCACGGTTGCTTGAGCGCGAGGAAATTACCATTCATCCATATAAAGAGCCATTGGAGACAATCAATTTGGGTTCAGAGGAAGATCCAAAAGAAGTCAATATTGGAGCATTGCTTCATCCCGAAGTGAAGAGCAGGTTGATTAAACTATTGAAAGAGTACGTGGATATCTTTGCTTAGTCATACCAAGACATATCGGGATTGGATACTTATATCGTGGAATATAATTTGCCACTAAAGCCAGAATGCCCGCCAATCAAGAAGAAATTGCGAAGAGCTCACCTTGATATGGCAGTAAAAATTGAAGAAGAAGTTTTAAAGCAGATTAATGCCAGTTTTCTTGTGACATCATTGACCCTCAGCGGATTGCTAATATATTGTCCCAGTACCAAAGAAAGACAAAAAAGTTTGCATGTGCATTGATTATAGAGATTTAAACAAATCTAGTCCAAAAGATGATTTTCCATTGCCATATATTGATATGTTGGTTGACAGTACATCAAAATTCAAAGTATTTTCGTTCATGGACAGATTTTCTAGATATAATCAAATCAGAATGGCTCCTGAGGACATGGAAAAAACAATGTTTATCACACCATGGGGAACATTCTATTACAGAGTGATGCCCTTCAGGTTGAAGAACGCTGGTGCAGCATACCAGAGGTCTATGACAACCATATTCCTTGATCTGATGCACAAGGAAATTGAGGTATATGTTGATGATATGATTGGTAAATCCCAGACTGAAGAATTGCATATAGAAGATTTTTTTAAATTGTTTCAGTGTTTTAGGAAGTATCACATCCGCTTGAATCCAAATAAATACACCTTTGGTGTCCGATCAGGAAAATTGTTAGGTTTCATTGTCAGACAAAAAGGAATTGAAGTTGATCCTGATAAAGTTAAGGAAATTCAAGAAATGATTGCACCAAGAACTGAGAAGCAAGTTAGAGGCTTCCATGGGCAGTTTAATTACATTTCCAGATTTATCTCCCATATGACTGTGACGTATGAACCGATCTTTAAGTTGTTAAAGAAAGATCAAGGTTGTGTATGGACAGATGATTGCCAAAGGGAATTTGAAAGCATTAAAAAGTATCTGCTTGAACCTCCTATCTTTCTCCCTCCTATTGAAGGAAGACCATTGATTATGTATCTGACAATGTTAGATAATTCTATGGGCTGTATTTTGGGACAACAAGATGATGCAGGAATAAAGGAATATTCCATCTATTATCTCAGCAAGAAGTTTACTAACTGTGAGTCACGGTATTCTATGCTGGAAAAAACATGTTGTGCTTTGGCCTGGGAGGCAAAATGGTTGCGGAAATATATGTTGAATCATACTACTTGGTTGATTTCCAAAATGGATCCAATTAAGTATATTTTTGAAAAGCCTGCTCTTACTGAAAGAATTTCCATTGGCAGATGTTGTTGTCTGAATATGATAATGAATACCGTACTCAAAAGGCTATAAAAAGCAGTGTGTTGGCAGATTATCTTGCTCACCAATGGTTGATGATTATCAGTCTATTAAATATGATTTCCCTGATGAGGATGTGATGTTCTTGAAGATAAAATATTGCGATGAACCTTTGCCTGGGGAAGGTCCTGATCCTGAATCGCGGTGGGGAATGGTGTTTGATGGGGCCGTAAATGCTAATGGGAAAGGAATTGGTGTTGTGAGTATCACTACTCATGGGTCGCATATCCCTTTTACTGCAAGATTGGAATTTGATTGTACCAATAACATGGCAGAGTATGAAGCTTATATCATGGGTCTCGAAGAGGCTATAGATCTCAGAATCAAAATTCTAGGTGTATATGGTGATTCAACTTTGGTAATAAATCATATTAAAGGAGAATGGGATACTCGTCACCTTGGCTTGATTCCCTAGAAAGACTATGCTAGAAGATTATTACCCTTCTTTAATAAAGTTGAATTTCATCATATTCCCAGAGATGAAAATTAGATGGCGGATGCTTTAGCCACTCTGGCTTTTATGTAAACAGTAAGTACTTGGAACAATGTGCCTCATATCACCGTTCAACATCTGGATAGACCAGCTCATGTGTTTGCAACAGAGGAAACGTCAGAAGAAAAACCTTGGTATTATGATATCAAGCATTTTCTCCAGACTCCGGAATACCCGGATGGTGCGTCAAAAAAAGATAGAAAGACATTGAGAAAGTTGCCAAGAAGATTTTTCCTGAATGAAGATGTGATATACAAAAGAAATTATGACATGGTCTTGCTCAGATGCATGGATAGACACGAAGCAGACATGTTGATGCATGAAATCCATTAAGGTTCCTTTGGCACTCATGCCAATGGATATTAGATGGCAAAGAATGTGCTTAGGGTAGGTTACTATTGGCTAACAATGAAATATGACTGTTACAAATTTACAATGAAATGCCATAAGTGCCAGATTCATGCTGACAAAATTCATGTGCCTCTGAAGCTTCTCAATGTTATTTCTTCCCCGTGGCCTTTCTCTATGTGGGGTATTGACATGATTGGAATGATTGAACCCAAGGCGTCGAATGGACATCGTTTTATCTTAGTGGCAATAGACTACTTCACCAAATGGGTGGAAGCATCTTCATATGCTAATGTTACTAAGTAGGTGGTAGTATGCTTTATCAAGAACAATCTTATATGTCGGTATGGTGTGCCAAGCAGGATTATCAATGACAACGGCTCGAATCTGAATAAAAAGATAATGGCCGAACAATGTGAAGAATTCAAGATTCTCCATCACAATTCATCTCCCTATAGGCCAAAAATGAATGGGGTTGTTGAAGCTGCAAATAAAAACATCAATAAAATCATCCAGAAGATGGTTGTTGCCTATAAATATTGGCATGAAATGCTACCTTTTTCTTTGCATGGATATCATACATCTGTACGCACTTCAACAGGGGAAACCCCATTCTCTCTTGTGTTTGGTATGGAAGCAGTGCTCTTCGTTGAGGTTGAGATTCCCTCTTTACGTGTGATAATGGAAACCAAGTTGTCAGAGGCTGAATGGGTCCATAACAGGTTTGACCAGTTGAATTTGATTGAAGAAAAGAGAATGACGGCCTTGTGTCATAGTCAGTTATACCAGAAGAGAATGAAGAAAGCTTTTGATAAGAAGGTCAAGCCTCATGAATTCAGAGAAGGTGACCTCGTGCTCGGGAAGATCATGTCTTTTAACACTGATTATAGGGGCAAGTGGACTCCCAATTTTGACGGCCCATATGTTGTCAAGAAAGCCTTCTATGGAGGTTCATTGATTCTTAAAACTATGGATGGCGAGGAGTTCCCACTTCCTATGAATGTTGATGCAGTCAAGAAATACTTCGCCTAAATAAATAAAAGAACAACTCGCTATGTCGAAAACCCGAAAGGGTGGCTTAGGCAAAAAAGAGCGTCTCAGTAGGCTGAAAACTAGAAAGGGCGGTTTAGGAAAAAATAAGAGACACAAACATAATAAATTCTTCCCACTAGGCTAAAAACCCGCAAGGGAAACCTAGGAAAAAGTTAGGAATTTTTTGGCAAGTAACTGCATCAGACAAGACTTGATCATTGAAGCAACAATATTCTTGGATCCTCATCACACTTCAATAGAAGTCGCTGCTCATGAATTCAAAGTTGCTAGGGAGAATAGTGGTCATTGTATTTCAATGTATCTTTTCCAATATATTACCATTTTCTAAAATTTGTAATCATCTATGGGGTCTTGCCATTCACAGACTACCATTCTATTAATAAAATTTGAGCTTTTATCCAATTCTTTGTAATTCTTTATTCTACTTACAAAGACTCCATTTATTATTGATAGTAATTTTCAAAACAAGGAGATTTAATAATAAAATTGTTTTTGAAAAGAATTTACAAATTACTTTTTACTTTAGATTTTGTGACTCAAGAAAAACAAAAATAGTGATTTCGAGGATGGACAAACTCTGAAATTTTGGAAGTATATATTCCCCATGAAAGTTCTCTCAAGTCACTCTTGCTGATATGCACATGATCTCCTTAAGATTCTCAAACAGTTGGATTTGATACCAATTGATGTATGGTGCGGTGTTAGGACTGTGATCCCATTTTCCCTAGTCCAGTCTTGGTTCAGTTTTTCTCTCTAGGTTGATTATTTTGATTTCGGGTTTTGCATAGTCTGAAGCCTCTATCCCAAATTCCCCAGTAAGGTCTTTGCACATGTGGAGAAAGGCCCTTTGTATGCTGAGGAAAAATCATTTCCAAAATGTTGCTCTTTGCAGTGATGACACTATTGTTGATTGTTTCCCTAGAAACTAGACAAGGGCAGTATCTTTTATAAGAAGTTTTAAAATAATTGTCAACTTTTTTGGTTTTCTCCCGCCAAGTGTTGGGTTTGATTTAAAGTCCTCATAATTTTGATTTCTTGTTGTATTGTTTGACTTCTTATATCCCCAAGTAAATTCGAGATAATGTTTCTCTCTGAAAGTAGTTATCCCCATGTGGTTTCATAATTTCTCCCTAGGGAAGTTTGTGTAATCATCACTCTTGGTATTGAAGAATGTATTTTAGGCTCCCCTCGACGATGTGGTATTGTCGTCCCCAATGAAATCAGCACGAGATCCCCATTTGATATCTCGATGATGCGGTTTTCATCTGCCCTAGTGAAGTCAGTATTATAATCTCCAGTGGAATTCTAGACATTGAGACATTGTTTTCCCTATTGGAGTCTATGTGATGCTCCTTGGTGAAGCATAAAGGAGGATGTTATATCCATGTATCTGTTTTGATTCACTATTTTGACTTGATAACTTTCAGATTATGTTTCTTCCCAGAGGAGTTAAGTCGTGAAATAGGAATTTATTTCCTCAGTTGGTGCTTGTTGTCTTATGAAATTTTCATCCTGGATGTGATTTAGCTGAGTGTTGAATTTACCCAAGCTAGTTTTGTCTGGTTATTCCCAGTGTTGTATGTCTATTTTGTCAGCATATACGTGATAACATTCATACATTCATACATACGTCATGCATAGCTGAATTTGAAATTCATTGCTCATTTGCATTCATTGATGTTTTTGTTGGCATATTACCCTATTTGCAAGAGTTATGTTACCCTCTCTCCAATAAATTGTCAACCTTAAGCATAAAGAGTACATCCTTTCAATTTCCCCACTGAGTTGTCTCTCGTGGAAGAATTTTTCTTTATCCTTCCTATTCAGCTCATTATCTAGATAGAACATGGTCCCCTTTTGAGTTTATTTCTCATGAGGTGTTATCTTGGTTGATTGTTTCACTTCGGTTTATTTCTAGTTTGAATTCGTGGTCCCCGACAACATTATTCTGATTTCTGCAGGCTTTGAGTCATGGTTTGAGAATGTGCATTTATTTTGGCACGAGAAGACTTTATCTCCTCAGCATGAATATATTGACATTTCTCTAGAAAAGTCATATTTCTTTTCTCAACAGGCTTCTTATAATAGTAAGTGGCAGGTCTCTTTATTTGAGCAACCTGTACTTCCCCAGTAAGTTTGTTAGTTCCCCGAGAAGATTTTTGTTACTCCAATGGATGGTAATCTTGTCATTATGGGAGATAGTTCGTTGTTGAGATTTTGTTACTCCAATGGATGGTAATCTCGTCATTAGGGAGATAGTTCATTGTTGAGATTTTATTACTCCAATGGATGGTAATCTCATCATTATGGGAGATAGTTTGTTGTTGAGATTTTGTTACTCCAATGGATGGTAATCTCAATATTATGGGAGATAGTTTGTTGTTGATATTTTGTTACTCCAATGGATGGCAATCTCGTCATTATGGGAGATAATTTGTTATTGAGATTTTGTCACTCCAATGGATGGTAATCTCATCATTATGGGAGACAGTTCATTGTTGAGACTTTGTTACTTCAATGGATGGTAATCTCGTCATTATGGGAGATAGTTCATTGTTGAGGTTTGTTACTCCAATGGATGGTAGTCTCGTTATTATGGGAGATAGTTCGTTGTTGATATTTTGTTACTTCAATGGATAGTACTCACGTCAATACGGGAGATAGTTCATTGTTGATATTTTTGTTACTCCAATGAATGGTAGTCTCGTCATTATGGGAGATAGTTCATTGTTGAGATTTTTGTTACTCTGATGAATGGTAGTCTCGTCATTATGGGAGATAGTTAGTTATTGAGATTTGTTTACTCCAATGAATGGTAGCCTCGTCATTATGGGAGATAGTTCATTGTTGAGATTTTAAACTCCGATAAATGGTAGACTCGTCATTATGGGAGATAGTTCGTCGTTGAGATTCGCTTTGCTCTAAAAAGTTCATATGTTTCAGTCATACGTATTGATGCTAATCATTTGTTGCCTACCCAAACATTGGTTTTTACCGTTATTATCTTACCATTTCTTTCCCACTGTAGCTCGGCGTTACCTTTTTGCTATCTTCTCAGTGAGTAGATAGTTTACATTTATTCGTCAATCATTTTTATCCTTTACTTTCTCTCCTAAATATTTGAGTTGATGTTACTTTATCTACTCCTTGGGATTTACCCCAGTAGAGTCGAGTCTTCTGCTCACCAGTGATTTATTTTCCTGGTCGAATTTTCTTTTGATCCTTTATTTTTTGTTTCCCCAGTGATGTCCCATGTCACCTTTGGATATGTTTGTTTGCATGCACAGTCATAAGCATTGCATGGCCTCTTAGGGCCAAAAATAGGGCTTGTTTTATATTTAAGTATCTTCAATCGCGTCGACACGAAGATTTTAACCTTTGTATCTCTGGATAGAAGACACTTAAATAAGGGCAGCTGTTGTACCTCAATTTTTGCCCCTAAGATTCCTCTATCATCTAATATCAAATCAATCACAACAAGATCACACTAAGGTTTGGTTCTTCTCCCTATCTTTTGGTTTTCTCATGAGAAATCGCCAAGTACCTTGATTTGTATATTATGAACATATATGTTTAGTGTTTATTAACTTTTAAGGCAAAATACTCATTTTGGTCCCTTAACTATACCCTTGGGTTCACATTGGTCCCTTAACTTTTTTTCGTGTCATTTTGGTCCCTTAACTTTCAAAATGTTTCATTTTAGTCCTTTTTGTCTAATTAGCTACGAATTTAGCGGCTGATTTCAAAGTTTTTCCGTCTAATTAGCTACGAATTTAGACAAAAAGGACTAAAATGAAACTTTTTGAAAGTTAAGGGACCAAAATGACACAAAAAAAAGTTAAGGGGCCAATATGAACCCAAGGGTATAGTTAAGGGACCAAAATGAGTATTTTGCCAACTTTTAACTAACAAATACAATGAACGTTTGCTCTAATTGATGATGCTATAGGTGAGGGAAAAACACATTTCATCAGGTTGATTCATAGGTGCATGAGTTTATTTCCATGCCTTCTTCAACAAAACTTCATTGAGATTCAAGCTCCATCATTGAAGATTCTTTAAAATAATATTATGACAAGGTCTACTAAGATTCATCATGCCTCAATTTGTCAAAGAAAGTCAAAAGATACAAGGATTGATTGAAGAATTGTGACCTAATTAGACAAGTTCTTAATTTCTTGATCACAAGTGAATAACTCTCTCAATTTTCTTAATATTTGGAAGTGGTTTTTGTTGCTACGGATTCTTGTTGTCATCCACAAAAACTTCTATTCACATGGAAAATGTTATTGTGCAAGAAAGTTTGTCAAAATTGAAAAGGGTTTCCAAGTCATTTTGGTGCTTTAAAAGCTAGGGTTTTGAACTTCTAAGGGATATATCTTGCTCATCTCATAATATTTTTGAGTGATTCCAAATACAAGCTTCTCTTCAAAGCGTTATCAACTAAACACTTCAAGAGTTTCAAGAAAATTTAGTGTGGAAGATTCCTAATGATTGAGAAAGATTACAAGTCCTCTAGATAGGCCATCAAATTCCCTTATGTGACTTCAAAAGATCATAACTTGGTCAATTTTTATCTTCTTGAGCCCATTATTTTTTTCAAAATGATCTTAAGGATGTAAAATTCAACTATTCTTTTATGTGCAAAGCTTGAAAATGAGTGGAAGATGCCTTAAGAACTCAAAAGATTATAGGTCACCTCATGAATTTTCACCAATTTTACAAGGCCATAACTTTTTCAATACTTCGTATTTTTGAGTTAATCAAGTTTCACAATGCTCTTTAGGAAGTCTACTTCAATCTAGCATCAATGATCAAAGCTCAATTTTGGAGGAAGGCCTTGTTTGAACTCAAAACATTATAGGTCACTTTTGAAGGAAAAACTTAGAATTTTTCTAAGTACAAAAAGTCAACATCTTTTTCTCAACTTTGACTCATCATAAATTTTAGCTTAAACATCCATCTGATCTCATTCTTGGCACATTGCAAAGCTTGTGAACTTATCTTTCAAATGCTTCAAGAATCATGACCTAAGACCCCTTCAACTGTGAACACCATGGATTCAAAGATGGTACCTTGAAACTGAAGTTTTCTCCAATGTCCGAATTTGAAATTCATAATGTGGCTACTAAACACCAAATTAGCATGCATTTTTGGTTTAAGCATGTTTAACAAAGTTCCCAAAGTTGAATTAAGGATCAAAACACAGGAATTGACTGAGTTTTTATGCACACGGGGTCACACTTTTTTCACTTTCGAGCTTGATCCAATTTCCCTCCAAACTCAAAATTTCCTCTTCATTTTTTGCACCATTCGCTTCCCTATAAATAGAGGACCTCACTCCTCTCATTTTCTCAAGCTTGAACAGCCAAAATCACTTTGTCAAACTCCCTTCATAACTCACTTTTATAAGATTTTGAATTCCTCTTTTCTCCACTTTTCAAGCCAAATTCTTCATTGATCCTTCATTCTTGAACTTCACTGAAGCTAACAGAAGAAGAATCAAGCCTTGAGGTGCCCTGAATCGTGCTATCCAAGTATATTTACAGAGAAAATTCATTTGACTTTGTTCAGGTAGTTTAAGGCACCAAATCTTCTAACTCAAATTACTGGAATGGTTTATGATGTTCACTGATGCTTGCTATTAACTCAATTTTGGTGAATTAATGCATTTGACACTTCTGTTTTCGATTTCAAAATTTTCAAAACATCTCTGATTTTTTCCAAATCGAGTAAGCTGTGTTTTATATAAATTTGGTGCAAGGATATGGTTGTGATCCTCTTGAAGAGACGCTCTAATGATACAACTATGAGCATCTAAATTTACAGATTTAAGAATCATGGTTTTTCCCTAGTTGCAGGGTAGCTGGAGGTTGAAGATGACCTACGTGTCCTCTTCAGCCAAAGGGAGCAAGACAATTGAAATATTGTGATTGGTCTAACTTTCGTGACTTTAGTGTGCGCTTGTTGACCGTGGATCACCAAACATCGTCATTTTTTGAGCCATCAGATGCGCCAACGTGTTTTAATGAACTAGATCCAACCCCTCACATTATTTCTGATTTATTTATTTTTACAAAATTTATTTTAAATTTGTTTTAATTTTAAAAAATCATAACTCTCTTATTTTTTATCCAAAAATTATTTTAAAAAATACAAAAATAATTTGAATTATTTTTTATTTTGTGAATATTTTTTCATATTTGTATTTTAATGTTTGATATTTTTCATAATTTTTATTTTGTTTGCCTTATTTTAGTTATTTTAAAAATACTTCTTGGCATTTTTTAAATTCTAAATTTTTTATCAAGATCATTTTCTCTATTTCTGACTTTCTAAAATTTTTCTAGAATTTTTTTTTGACTTCTACTATTTTTTATCTTTTTTCACTTATTTGAATGATTTTAATTAGTTTAAAAATACTTTTCTGTTTTAAAAAAATTACCAAAAATTTTATAAAAATATTGAGATCATTTCTGACTTTTCTATGGTCTCTTCTAATTTTTCTTTGATACTTCAAATATATTTTGCTATTTTGCCTTTTATTTCCATTAAAAATAATTTTAAAATATATTTTTTCTTTTTATTTTGTTCATTAAATGTAATTTATTTATTTTTTTAATATATTCTGACCATGTAATTGTTGATAATGAAATTCATTAACATCATTGAATCTTGAGTGTTGAGTTTAACTCCACCAAAATGGATGGATGATTTTAATGATAGTTTGATCAAAATATTTGATTCAAATAAATCCCCTCTCTCTTCATCTTATCCCTTTCTTGTACTACATGTTGTTTGAGAATGATCTACATATCCTTTCTCTAAACATATGGTACATAAATTGCTATTGACCGGTCACAAAATAGGTGTGACTTCTATATAAGTCCATTTACGATTACTTAACATAGCGCTAAATTTTGTCCCGATTCGAGAAATGATCATTCGCGGCCCAAATTTATGTTTGCAAGTCCAAGTATGTTTAATTTGAAACCTTTGATCCAATAACCTTGAGGTTCATTGTTAGGAGGTGTGATATGGTGGGAGAACTGACTTGAAGGTGTTGTGTTTTATTGCAAATGTTGCGATTAGCAAGAGTCGCCACCGACTTTTCTTTTATCCAAAAGAAAAGGTAAAAAAGCACAGGAAAGACCTTTGAGATTGTTTCTTGAGTTCGGGGGTTAGATTATAAAAAGGGAAGCTATTAGCACCCTTTTCATCCATGGTTTTCCATGGGCTCTTAGATACTTGCTAGATCACTTGCTTTTGTTTGAAATTGTGATTTTGTGTGGTTTTTTGAAAGTATTTTGTAAAAGAGGCCACTGTTTAGGCAATATTTGTAATGATTCTCGTTCATAAGAATGTATACACAGATGTTTGTCTTTTTGAAAATGTTTTCAATGTTTGTAAGATGTTTGAAAGTCTGTAGGTGTTTATTTTGAAAATAGCAAGGATATTTGTTTTAAAATGGATCAAGTAACTAGGAGTAATCTACCTACTCAAATGCCTTTCTTGTTTATTTTCTTTTTCTTTGACATTGTTGTCTTACCATTGATTTGGTAAGCAACCTTATCTTTGC
The DNA here is from genome assembly GCA_948472305.1 of Vicia faba. Lineage (NCBI taxonomy): Eukaryota > Viridiplantae > Streptophyta > Magnoliopsida > Fabales > Fabaceae > Vicia > Vicia faba. The sequence goes on from OX451736.1 coordinate 682,108,581, forward strand.
ATGTAAACGGGACGGGCGTGGGTCATCGTATAACCATGATTAGCAATGTTGCAAAGTATCTTAGCATTCTCCTTTAGGTACTAAGATCATTTGAAAGGCAACTTAGATAGCGTCATCGAGGGACTATGATCTTATATTTTCTTGTTTTTACTAAGATACTTCATATGCGTAATATGGCCATTTTTGTAAAGGCAACCAAGTGGAGTAACTCTAAGAGTGTTTTGTGTGCAAGTGTGTGATTTTCATGTTTTGATTTTGTCTTGGATTAGGGTTTTCTATTTGATTGATTTTATCTTGCCATACAAACTCTAATTACTAGCATATTATATAAAAGCGATAAATTGTGAAATTTAAAGATTACTACGCTATTACAACACTTTGTGGGAGGGTATACAATTTATGAATGTGGATTGCAATAATATAAACCTAATTAATCTATTACAACCAAATTGAATTTGTACAAATATTGGAATAAATAATGTACAAGATAATTTAAATATGCAAAGATGTATGAATGCAAAGAAGATTTTGTTTGGTTTTTTTATATGGAAAAGTTTTAACCTAAACCTAATAAATAAATTAATATTAAACTCAAATTAATTAGGAAAGGAAATTATTTTTTAGAGAAGGTTTTTTTGTAAACCCTAATTCTATTTTATTAAAAGGGAATAAATTTCTTTGAGAAAAAAGTAAGTATTTTTACATTTTTTTATCTTGAAAAATAATATATGGTATTTATGAGGTATTTTTGGTCTTTTTGTATTGAAGTAATATGTCTAATAAATATGAAGAAAAATAAATATTAAAATTAGTTCTAAATTAATTTACCAAGTTATTTAAGAAAATAGATAATATATGTAACTAAAGAAAATATTTTTTATTGAGAAAAATAAAATAAAATAAGTCAAAATAAAATCTATCATTTTTATATTTTTTGTGACTTTTTTAATATTAAGAAAAATATATTTGGTAAAATAAAACAAAAATAAAATAAGTAAATGAAAATATTTGGGCCAGGGGTGCTGCAAGCAAAGAGGAGGCAGGAGGTTAGCAAAAAACACAAGGGCCCAAAGTCTGAAGCCCACGCTGCAAAATAACAAAAAAAAAGTGGAAAAATATGAAAAAATGCAAAAGGCAGCGCCAAGGCTCGAACCCGTGACCTAGGGCATTTTTGCGCGCTGCCTTACCACTTGGGTGGCTATACATCTGTTAGTCTAAATGAAAACACAAATACATAACATAAAACATTGCCTTGCCCTGTACTTCATCTTCAACCTCTAGCCAGTTGGACCCCCTGTAACTTTTTCATTTCTCAACAAAAATGGAAAGTGATAACATGAACGTTATAGCATTTTACCTCACGATTCTAACCATGTGCATAACTAAAACTATAAGTCCAAGATCAGAGAGAATTTTGTTGGCCCTAATTCTTAACCTAATTTTTTCAGAAACTTCAAACTTAAAATTCTCTAAACTCAAGCCAAATAAATGCAAGCTATGGATATGTACAGCTTCGTAGCAATGACGCCTACATTTTATATTCACAAATGGAAAGCTAACTATGCTTGTATTAAGAGTTAGAAAAACAGAAAGCTCACCTTGAAAATGGAAATCATGTTTTGAAAATGAGCTTGCTTTAGGATGTTGTGATGATCAGGTTAGCTTCCTTGAACCTCTAGGAAGCTAATGCAATGCTTAGCTTGTCTTGAGGGTGGTTGGAATGGTCTGGAGAAGTCCACCTGTGTTGCTCTATTTTTTAACTTCAACAATGGGGAAGATGGAGTTACAGTGATGTTTCAGGGTGTGGGATGATTTACTTGTAAGGTAAGGAAGCTTGGGAAAGCAAAAGGCCTTAAAACGCACGAGTGAAATGGAAGATTCAATTCACAAGTCAGGAATGGCAAGTTTGGAGGCTTGGTATGCAACTTCTGATTCTAGGGTGTTTCAAGGCTTGGGCATCTGTGGTTTTAGTTGCAAAATGATGGCTTTATATAGAGCAAAAGGTTGGAGGACTTCTGCTTGCCCAGAAGTACAATATCACATGTCTTGCTACATTTCTTGTTTTTGAAGCAAGTGTGAGAAGTGACTTCTTAAGGTATGATTCTGATCTTGTAGGGTGGCTTGAAGCTTTAAACATGTTTTGTTCATGTTTAGAGGCTTGGTTTGTGCAGAAAGAACAAGTCCAAGGCTCAAGAAATGAAAAAAAATGCAAAAAGCATGCTTTTCCAAAATGGCAATGTTGCCTTTCTTCCAAAATGGCTATTTTCTTGTACAATGCATTGAATTCTTGGCTTTAGGGCATGAAACCTTGTGCAATCCATTAATGGTAGAGTGACAAACGAGTTTGAGGCCTGAAAAGTGAAGATTGTACAGCCAATTTCCAAATTTGAAAACTTGTTCTTCATGAAAATGACCTATAATCAAAGTGACAAAACCCTAACTTCATCTCTTCCATTCTCCCTACTCAAGAATGATCTCAATGAGTTCTTGGACATTTTGGAAAGCTTGTAATGTGCTCTACACCCCATCGTTGAAATTCTTTTTGAAAATTCCTATTGGAACTAGGTGAAAAGTTTCCATGAAGTTAGGTCAAAAACCTGCCTAACTAGGGCAAAATTTCACTAAGTTATTTTAGTTCATGAGCATGTATTCACAAAATTATATCTTGAGATCTAAGCATCTTTAGGATAAATTGTGTGAAGAAAAGTTGTAGATTTCATGTAGATCTACAACTTTCATGTTGGGAACTTCCTTTGAATCATTTTGCATCATGGTGAAAATTTGGCCTAAAGTTGAGAAAAAATAAGAAATTTTCTATACTTAGTTATGGACTTCTTGGACTTAGGAGTAGAGACATTGACCTACCTAGAGACCTTGGTGACTTCTATTTTAATTTTGTCTGGAGTTCTTGGGGTTTACCCCAAGACATTGGGTTCTTTGTTTTCTTTGTGTGTAGATTATTCTGATTATATGCTTTGACTGCAATTGGGGATTTATTTGTATACAACAGTTACTCTGCCCAATTTTTGTGAGGGAAAACAACAACAAAGTTAATTCCAAAGAATTTTTTTCCTACACTGCACCTTCACATGTGGTTGGAAGATTAATGCCAGTGTGTTCCTCTTGGCACACATCCAGTCTCTTTGTGCACGAGGTTCTACCCCTTTATGTATTGGAGGTTTAGTTACCTCTATAGCACTTGCTCTGAACTTGGGGGACAAACTAGCGAATCTGCCTTCCCTACCATCTTTATTTATTGATATTGACAGCTTTCATGTTGTACACCCTATTAAAGCTAGATATGATGGAAGATACAATCTTATGGTGCAGAACAAAGTCATTCCAAGTATTATTTTTCCAAATCCCCAGCTTACCAAAGTAACAAATATGGATAAGTGGTGTTATGATCTTAATGCTCCTGCTCCTAGTGAGAATGTTCAAAATGATCAAGTTGGCCCAAGCAATGTTGAGCCAGATGAAATGGAGTAAGTACTAGAGCAAGACGCTCCCCAGCCGGACACTCACCAACATGCTGCACAAGTTCCTACCGAGAATCTTGCAGGTTCATCATCCGGGCACCAACCCCGAAGAAGAAGAAATCAGGGGCAGCCAGCTACTCTTGATGACATCTATACCGAAATGCTGCACCATAACAAAGCTGAAGCTTAACACTATCAGAGGATAGAAGCACAATAAAACATGATGATGCAATAATTCCGACAACTTCAGAGAGATCAACACGACTATGCATACTGGAATGATCGTAGCATGGCGGAGCTTACCAAAGAGATGCAAGCATTGACTTATCAGGTTGACGGACTGCATGATTTTGTTACTCATGTTAGACTATAGGGATATAGTGTCTAGCCTTTCTAAGGCAGAGATGATGCACGTGGAAGAGCACGAGCACGGGAAATTCGTGGAGCGCGTGGCCGAGGCGAAGAGTGGTCATTCATCTCATTTCCTTCCTTCCTTTCTCACCTTACTTTGTTGCATTGGGGACAATGCACAATTTATGTTTGGGGGAGGAAGCTTTACCCTTTAGTTTTCATTTTCCGTATTCTAAGTAGATTTTCATTACTGCACATTTCCCTTCAATAAAACAATTTATGTAATATCAAGTCAATATATGCAAATTTTCATTCATTATTCGACTCTCTCACTTTCTTGAGCCATAACAAAAACTTTTACTTGGCACATTCAAAGAGTATATAGGTTGCTCACTCTTAAAGATATGTTAGAAATTTTGAGTGAGATTTAAACATAATTGATAATGTTTTAACACTCTAAAACCCCCGCTTACGCGAGACCGGTTTAAGTACCTATTATATCGAAACCTCAAACTTTGAGGGAACCCTGAGTAGTTTATATAAGCAGTCAGAACCGTCTTAAAAACAAACTACGTAGAGGGCCAATGAGTATAAGTGTTGTACCCTAATTTTTTCTCCTAAGATCCCTTCATCATACCATATTGTTTCAATCACAACAAGATCACATTAGGGCTTTTGGTTATCCTCCTTATCTTTAGTTTTGCTCTTTGAGGAATCACCAAGAACCTTGACTTGTTTTTCTTTGGTGATCATGCATGTTTTGTTTTGACTTTCCTTTTAATTAATAAAATTCAATGTTGGTTTGTCTTACTTGTTAATAATGTAGGTAAAGGCAATGTGGCTTGGCAATTTGATCCATGGGTTCATGAATTTATTTCCATGCCCTAGCCAATAAAGCTTAAGAAATTCAAACCTCACTATTGAATTTGTTTTATAAGAAATGGCATGGCAAGGTTATTTTGGTTCACCATATTTCGAAGTTATCAAAATTGATTCAAAAGTACAAGGGGTTGATTGAAGAAGTTGTCATGGTTGGACAAGGCCTTGCTCCCATTGGTTACAAGTGCACATTCCTCTTAATTATCAAGATATGGAAGTGGTTTTGGTTGCTATGATTTCTCATTATCATTCTTAAAAACTTCTATCTACAAATCAAAAGTGTTGGTACAAGAAGGTTGTTCAAAATTGTCAAAGTTCCTCAAAGCATTTTCTTGATCTAGGAGTTAGGATTTTAAACTTCAAAGAAGTATATCTTGCTCATCTTTTGGTGTTTTTTAGTGATTCCAAAAACATCCTTCTCTTCAAAGGGTTATTAATAAATCACTTCAAAAGTTTCAAGGAGTTTTCATGTGGAAGAAACTTGATGATGAAGAAAGATTACAAGTCCTCCAAATGAACCCCCAATTTTCCATGTGTGACTTTAAATGATCATAACTTGGTCAATTTTTATCACCTTGATCCCACTCTTTTTCCATAATGATCTTGAGTATGTGAACTTTTTCCTTCTTTTATGTACAAAGTGATAAAATGGATGGAATATGCCCTAACAATACAAAATATTATAGGTCATTTCATGATTTTTGCCAACTTCAACAAAACATAACTATCTCAATTTTTGGATATTTTGAATGGTTCAAGTCTCAAAATGAAAATTATGATATCTACTTCATGCCATATTTTTTGGTCAAGAGCAAATTCCAAGTGGAAGGCCATGTTTGGATGCAAAACATTATAGGTCACTTTTGGAAGAAAAACTTGAAATATTTCTAAGTGTGGAAAGTTAATTTTTTCCCAACTTTGACTCATTGCAACTTTCAGCTCAAACATCCATTTGATTCCATTATTTTCCCATTGCAAAGCTTGTAATCTCATTTATCTAAAGCTTCAAGAATCATACCTTAAGACCCCTTGAGCTGAGAATGCCATTGGTTTGAACTTGGTAACTTGAAACTGAAGTTTCTTCAAAAGTCAGAATTTAAAATCCTTGATTTAGCTTCTAAACATATTTTCTCTGTGCATTTTTGCTTCTAAACATGTTAAGTGAACTTCCAGACGTGATTAACATAGCATAACGCGCATTTTGGATGAGTTTTGATCAAAATAGAAGTCACATTTTTCTTGTTTGCAACTTCACATGATTTCCATTCAAACTTCATCATTTCACACGCTTGAACATTCCATTTGATTCCCAATAAATAGAGAGTCATCCCTCATTCATTTCCTCAAGCTTGAATAGCCAGAATCACCCTGCCAAACTTGCTCCATAACTCATTTTTCTGCAACTTCAAAATCAGTGTTCAAGCCTTTTTCAATCCATTTTTTCTATCAATTCACCTTCCTTGATCTTCCCTAAAGCTAACCATACAATTACATTCAAGAATTGTGACCTATATTGATTCATAGAAGTCCAGTTTCAGAGCTCTGCAACTCAACTTCAATCGGTAGATTTCTCCATCAATTCTTCCAAACTTTGATATCACTGTGAAGCTCTCATTGCCCTGGTTCTAGTCGCAACACTTGTTTTATCTTGAAACAGGTTTTGACCATGAAATTCAAATCTCATTTCAAAACTTCTCTTCCAAATTGCTTGAGCTACAGTTTATATAAATTTGTCGCGAAGGTGTGGTTGTCTTCGTCTTGAAGAGACGAAGCGAATGGCATAGGTCTCGTGCTCTAATTTTATAGATTAAGCAACCTGATTTTGGGACTGGCTGGAGGTTAAAGATGACCAACGTGTCATCTTCCAACCAATGATAGCGTGCCATTTGTATTTTTTGAATTTCTGATTTATATTTGATCCAATGCTTTATTTAGTAATGACCATGATATGCACAGTGCACCAGATCTCTTGGATTTGATTACTAACGTGTTTTGACTCTCATTCAATGGTCCACATATTTTTGACCTTATTTTTTATCTCTGATTTTTATATTTAATTGCTTTAAACTTCAAAAAATCATAGAAAATTCATTTTTAGTCCAAAAAATCTAAAAAAATTATGAAAAATATTTTTGATTTTTCTCTTTCTGATTTTTATATTTTTACAATTTTATTTTGTGTTTTGATATTTTTTATTTTCACTTTATTTGAATTGTTTTAAACGTTTAAAAATACTTTTATGCATTTTTTAATTCTGAAAAAAAAAATATGGAATGATCCAATGATATTGTGACAAATATTGGTGTCCTCATTTATTTTTTATTTCTGACTTTGGTATTTTTTTATCATTTTTGGTTTATTTTACTCATTTCTTTTAATTTTAAAAATAGTTTCTGACTTTAAAAAATTACCAAAAATTTTATAAAAATATTTGAGTTCATTTCTGATTTTTCTATGGTCTTACTTAATATTTCTTGATTAGTTTGAACATAGTTGATATTTTTCTTTCTTATTTCTATTTTAAAACATTTTAAAAACCTTTTTTAATGTATATATTAAATGAAATATTATTTTGTGATTATTTTCTGGCTGATCTTAGGTTGAATTTTTTATCATGAACTTTATTAACATCATTCGATCCATGGTGTTGAGTCTAAATCCACAAAAAAATGGATGAATGATTTTAATAATAGTTTCATTAAATTTTAATTCAAATGTGGTTTGTATATTCTTTCTCACCCCTCTTCATCTTATCCCTTTCTTATTGCACTAAGTGTTATTGGAGCATGATCTCTATATCATGTCTCAAAACAAATGGTGCATAGATTGCTATTGACTGACCTCAAAATAGGTGCGACTTCTATATAAGTCCACTTACGATTCCTTAACATAGCGCTAAATTTTGTCTCGATTCGAATAAATGATCATTCGTGGCCCAAACCTATGTTTGCAAGCCCAAGTATGTTGATTTGATATCTTTGATCTAATAACCTTGAGATTCATTGTGTGGAGGCTTTGGTTCTACCAATCCTCTAATGGATCTACAACACTTTTGGTCAACGCGGATCACTTAAACATCGTTGATCATTAAATGATACTTTTGAGGATTCCAAATAGATGATATACTTGACAAAAAAGAAAATGCAACTTGTTGTGTGGAGGCTTTGGTTCTACCAATCCTCTAATGAGTTCCAAATTCAAGTTTCAAGATGGTCATCCAACTAACCACTAACTATTAAATTGTTTTACGTTATGCTTTTATTTTTATGTTTTATGTACCTTTTACTTTAAGCATTACATTTCATGCCATTTTTATTTTGCTCACTTGAGAATTTATATTCTTGTTATTTTTATTTTGCTCACTTGAGCTTTTCTTTTCTCTTTTAAGACACCTAATAATCAACATGAATCATAAAATGCTTTAATTATACTTGGACTATTTGGTTACTATCCTTGGCATTATGGAGTACTGGACTTCTTGGACTTAAGATTAGAAACCTTGACCTATGTTAGAGACCTTGTGACCTTAATTAATATTTTGTTTGGAGTTCTTGAGGTTTACCTCAAGACATTGGGTTGTTTGTTTGTTTTGTGTGCAGGTTATTTTGATTACATTCTTTGTTTGTAATCTGGAATTCACCCGTATTCAGTCGTTACTCTGTCCAATTTTTGTGAAGACTTGATACACTTAAAGTTTGGTTCTCTCAGGAGGTCTAGTATCTTTGCTTGCTTGGTTTAAATCCAAATAATAGGAATTCTATCTTGACTCATAATGTTAAGTATTGGCTTCTTGTTGGTTAGATGGTTCTTATCCCTAGCTTTTACCATATGCTTTAGGATAGTCTCTTCTTCTCCTCCCATCTTCTTTAATTTCAAAAATCGTCTCCCTCCTTTTGAAAACTCTTCTTGCTTTTTGAACTTGAACCACTTTCACAATAAACATGGACTTATGCCCATGCCTCTTCAAAACCTTTTCTTAAATAAACTTCAATCAACTTAACAATACCTTCACATTTTTTGTGATAAGACTAAAATTCAATCAATCTCATTTCAAACCATTTTGCCATTTTGGCTTAAAACCTTTCTCAAAAGATTAGACTCTTAACAATCCTTGTAGTGAAGCAAACAACTATACTTCTATAATATGTAGCGAAGAGAGATATTTTTCACTTGAGTGTTGAGTGAGGCATTGTTGATTTTAAAACCCAAGCCATATCCTCCACTTTGAGATGATGCAAATTCTCCTTTCTAATGATTGTGGGTAGTAAGTATGTTTTCCACACGGACAATGACGATAATGTCTTATCTCATAAAACTAACCAACACACTTGTGTTTTAAAATTTTTAAAAGGTGAACTACGTGTACCCTGATCCCCTATTGCACGAAAGGTGGTACGTAGGCACTAAAGATTCGCAACCGCGGTGGGTGCAAAAATCATAAAAAATACTTCTTTTCTCACCTCCACCATCTATTTTTCATACAACATTTTATAGCCAAAATATACAGATTTTTCAAAGAGGTTCTTGCGGAGTATCGTAGAAGTCTAGGGTGCTAATACCTTTCGTTTGCATAACCAACCCCCTTACCTTGAATCTTTCCCCCTCTTTTTGGGTTACTTGCTCTTTTCCCATTCCTTCGGAAACAATAAAGCACGGTGGCAGTTTTTATTTTGATTTGTATGAGTCTAGTCAATCCAATGGCTTAGTCTTAAACATTTCTACCGCTACAATAAGTCAATTATATTAAACTATTTTCCTAAACATCTTGTAATGATGAATTGAAAACAAGGAATGCGCTAATTAAGTTAGGTGAGCCTCACCCAGTTACTTAACCCAACAATGCGGGACCTACATATCATGTTACAAAAACCCGATGTAAGTTGGTTCAGAGGTTTCTGGTGTTGAACTTGGTAGGGTGGACTATGGGTCGATCCCCCGCATCTTGCAATCATGTTAATTAAGGGGTTACTAAATTTATGTACCAGAACCCCATTCTTAATAGGACTATCACTAACCGGCTACTCTACTATGTGTGTGAAATAAGATAAAGGGATTAATGTGATTGTTCTCGAACAAAATGGGTGAAACAAAGAAAAAACAATTAGGTTGATCTATAATAGCATGATTGGAACTGGTATGCATAAGGAAGGGTTGTCTAGTGTTATTATTGTATCTTTGTTGTTGATATTGAGCTTACATCGTTCTAACAGAAACATTGTGCAACCACGTACGAATTGATTTGTGTCATGTAATTGCATTTAACTTGTGCTTAAAAGATTAACATATTGATTATTTGCTTGAGGACAAGCAAAGGTTCAAGTATAGGGGAGTTTGATAACGCGAAAATACATAGCATATTCGACCCGATTTTGCATAAATAATGTTACTGTTTTATCTCAATTATGTTGCATTATGTTGGCTTTTCAAGTGTGTTTCAGGTAATTATTTCATCCAATTCCTACATAAGAAAAAAAGAAGAAATGGAAAATAAACGGACTCAAAATCAGAAAAACAACAAAAATAGCAGAAGATTTCATATCAAAAGGTTGTGCCCCTCGGCACACTTTCCATGTCGCCTGACACAAGTTGAATTTTTGTGCCCCTCGACACACAAGCCATTCTGATCGGCACAAAGTAAAAATAAGTGTGCCCCACGGCACACATTGCATGCCACTCGGCATAGCCTATTAACTGTTTTGTTTGATGCACGAAGGTTTCTCCATGATTCCACAAATTCTCTAGTGCCAACGACCTGCATGATTTCCTTCTAGTCTTTCTCCATACACTGATTTTTTTGGAAGCAAGAAGTCACATTCCTATATTTTCTCAAAGAAGTTTTGTTATGGAAGAGATATAAAAAGAAGGACAATTATACAAAGAAGCTTTCGCTCTCTCGTGTCGGCTATCTCGTTTTGTTACATTATTTTGCACTTTCATTTTTCCTTTCACACCATTATTCAGTTTAATAGTTCAGAGATTTGTTTATAACTTAAGCACATAAAAGCTTCACCTAAACAACAATATTTTTCTACACCGGGAAACTATTGTAACAGTAGCTTTTCTTCGTAGCCTCTTGAACTTTGTTTTAGTTTAATATTTTGTTCTGCATTCAAGTTAGTTTTCCGCAAGCAAATCCTGCCGGCATATTGTGGAGAATTGCTACGAGTACTTAAAGAGTTGCATAATTTTGTTCTCATTATTTAATTCCAGGTTTCTTTTAGTTTAATTTTATTATTGTTCTTTATTTATTATTCATGTCTGAATCATTATGTGTTTGTTATTATTTTGTGTTCGTAACGAATAATATGTCCAGCTAATTTCCCTGATACTGGTATGTAAGGTCACGAACCAAAGGAGTTCAATAATAAAATGGCATAAACATTTTATAAAAATACTTTTCTAGTTTGATTTTCAAATTTCAATATAAAAACTATTTTGTTACGAGAGTAAGAGACAAACTAAGGCTAAAACCAATAATCACAAGAGTGTGAGTTTTTAACCGGATAGTGATCATCAAACATTGGTTTTAAATACAGCGAGAGCGTTTTACGATTAATTAGAATCTATTTGTTTTCAAAAAGTATTTTTAAATGTTGAATGAAACAGCGAGAGTGATCATTTAAGTTTAATTTTATAATCTGGATCAACAATCACGAGAGTGTGAGAAAAAAGTTTTTAAACTGATAGTTTCTATTGAACAGTGTTTTGAATACTCAAAGTTATGCTAATAAATTACGGAATTCCCGAAGTTACACTATTACGTACCGGTGTCCGTTATTAAATATTTCAATTAAGTCTAACCTTATTTTTTGTCTACCCTAAAACCTAAGATTTATTAGCCTTAGCTTTACACAGTAGCCTTAGATAGCAGTAATTTGATTACCAGTCCTTGTGAGTTTGATATCTTTTAAAACTATGTGATTAAATTGTGCACTTGTCGTTAATACACACGATAGACTCTTATAGTCCCGTGATCAATGTTACCAAATTGAATCGGCCTAGGTTTTTTTTACTATTTTCTTCTTTTCATACAATTTTCTTTATTAATTTTAATTTTTAAAATCTATGAACTCATGCAAGGATTTGCTGCAAATAATAGAAATGCTCAATCATCAACTTACAATCACAAGACATTAAAGGTATAGTGTATACACGATTTCTAAGCTTGTATTTGATCCACTTTACAAGCTTTTTGTTGATCCATTTACAAGCTTGTATTCGCGATTAGATGTCATCCAAAAGTTCTGCGCATACCATGTTAATAACTACTTCTCATTTATAAAAGATCGCATGCAAGATCTGAGGTACGATCTAACCATAATTCACTCTCACACTACTTCTTACTTATTAATTGACTTAGACATTGAGTGATAACTTTTCAAATCACCTCTCTCTCCATCACATTGGAATCTTGCTCCACCGCATCAAGACTTCATTACACACTTCTGGTTCCACACAGAACAATGGCGCCATCTGTAAGAATCGACATCTGATTCAAACAAAATCCATTATAAGATCTCTCTGATTCAAAAATCACAAACTACTACATCACGCTTACTTGAAGAATAAAATTAAGGTTGATTCAATTGCTGAAACAAAATAGACTTCACAACTTCAATATAATATTGGTCAAAAATATAGGTGTGCATGTTTCTCCTACAAGGGCATGGAGACTCAGAGGTATTAGTAGGTTTATAACACGATTTGATAGTAAGTGCTTGTCCATGATGACGAGAAGCCATGTATGATGGTGTTTTGAGGTGATTTAGGAGACCCACTCCGGTCAGATGAGAGGCTCTACTGATGTCCAGTGATGCTTGATAGCAATCATGTGATCATCAACAGTTGTGTATTAAGGTTATAGTGAGTGTTGTGCTCTTTAGGGAGTAGAGAGTATGAATTACATGGGGTACATTGTTTATCCTTGACATGATATGTATTTATAAAGGTCTTTAAGACCTAGGGTTTCCTCGGAAAGGGCCACCGCCCACTTAGTCAACATTGGAAAGTTGAATCCTTATTTTCAAGGAAGTCGTGGGTCAGTTAATGACCTTGACTTTCTCTCTGTCAGATAAACGTCTTATCTCACGTTTCCCACATAAGAGGCAAGGGAAGACTATGAGGCGAGATAATACCTCCTTCCAGGTGACCTTCTATCTCCACCTCTTCTAGGGCATCACCCAAGACAAGGTCTTTCACAAATATAACACTACATTATCCCTTAAGTATGAGGCCTTTTGGTAGAATGCGAAGTGTCTTTTCTCTCACGGATGATCAGAGTATCACGAGAACTGGTGCTTCTTTCACAAGGCCTTTAGTTTCCCAGGGAGATTCAATCGGGGAGACACTAAGTCTCTCAAGTGAAGCATTTGACCTACTTGGGTGGGACTTCCATTGAGCCCTCGAGAAAGACTTGTTATCAAGCCTCTCAGGTTGAATATTTGTTGTGCCTCTTATGTGTGACCCTTGAGTTTTGTCCTGACCGAGAAGACATTAAGTCCCTCAGATGAGAGTATAATGATCCTAGGGAATCTAAGTCCCTTAGGAAAAAGTATCCATAGCCTGATGGATGAGACTACCAGTCCCTCAGACGAGGAATTTGACCTATTTGGGCAAGACTTCCATTGAGCACTCAGGCAAGAGTTGTCATCAAGTCTCTCATGATGGATACCCGTCACGCCTCTTAGGCGCGACCCTTGAGTTTTATCCTTTCTGGGAAAACACTAAGTCCCTTAGGCAAGAGTATAATTACCTTGGGTAATCTAAGTCCCTCAAGTAGAATTGTGCATAGCCTAGCTTATGAGACTACCAATCCCTCGGGAGAGGCGTTTGACCTACTTGGGTGGGACTTTCATCGAGCCCTCAAGTAAGACATGTTATCAAATCTCTTAGGTTGGATATATGTCGCGCCTCTTAGGCGCATCTCATGAGTTTTGTCTCGCCCGTGGAGACACTAAGTCCCTCAAATGAGAGTATAATTACCCTATGGAGTCTAAGTCCCTTGGGAGTAATTGTGCATGGCCCGGCTGACAAGACTAAGTCCCTTGGGAGTAATTGTGCATGGCCCGGCTGACAAGACTACCAGTTCCTCAGAAGAGGCGTTATATGGCCTATATGTGTTGCCTTATAGAGTGATAATGGCCTTTGTTATGAAGTGCATCAAAGAAAAAGTAGCCATGAGGGGCAGCAAGGATCTTCGCTATGAATTCCAGCAAAGCAGATATAGCCTTGAGGGGTGGTAAGGATCTTTGCTATGAAGTATAGCAAAGGATATGTAGCACTAATAGGTGGCAAGGATATTCGATATGAAGTCTATCAAGTGAAATGTAGCTCTAAGAGGGCGGAAATAATCTTTTCTATAAAGTATAATATAGGAAATTTAGTCTTTAGGGGTGAAACAACTGACTGAACAATCAACTGATAATGAAATCAATAAAGTCGCCATCAAACATTTTTTCTCCCACAAGAGGGGAAAGGTAAACATCGAGTAAACCTGAGAAGGGTGAAATCAAGGTCGAACGACCAAGAGATACAGGTAAGGGAGTCTATTACGCGAGGGGAAGGTATTAGCACCCCACACGCTCATAGTACTCTACGGTATCCACTCTTGTTGTTCTAATCAAAGGGTGTGTCTAATCTATATCTAAACTGTACAGGGAATGCATGCAAAAGAAAAGAGAGAATAATGTAGGGAAAATAAAATTGTGCTTGTTCGGACCCTACCCCGATGCCTACGTATCCCTTTTAAGGAATCAGAGCAGCCATAGTTCGGCTTAAAAGTTTTTGTTGGTTTGTATTTTTAATGAACAGTATTAATTTCGCCCTCTGTCGCAGCTTGACCTTTGGAGAATCACGCGTCAGCATAAAAGTGAATTAATATGTTTTTTCTGAAAAGTTTGAAAGAAAATCCTGAAGGCACAAAAGAGTTTGCATTGGTTGGTAGCTTTTATCTTAAAGAAGGATTTGAAAGTTGTTAGATGTTTTAAGATTTGCCAAGAAAAAGAGTTTTAGTCTTAATGCGAGGATGCAAAAGAAGGAAAAAATCTAAGGGAAACTAACCTAGATCTATCGCTAATGTTATCATACAATGATTGATCCTAAAGTTGTGTTTTATAGGGAAATATCTACCCTATGTTGACATGCTTGGATAACAATCCTAATGTATATCTTAACACATCATCTATAGATGAATCAAGAAATCCTAAAGGAGCATAGCAAGGGTCTATCACCTAAAACTATGTCTATCTCGAATCATCATCTATATTTGAATCGAGAGCTCCTAAGGGAACATGCCGAGGGTATATCATCTCAAAACATGCACTCAAAGATGAAACCAAACAAACAAGCCAATAAGCTCAACAGAGTACACCTAGAGAGATCCTATCTAGGTTAGCATGCCAAAGAAAGTCTAATAAAACTATCATATAGGGAACATGCAATGAGAGCGAAGTCGTGATCTCAACTTCTAAATTGAGTGACTCATCGATCAATAAGAAATAAAGGAAAGCGATAAAATCCTATAGGGAGCATGCACTGAGAGCGAAGTCTTGATCTCAATTTCTAAATTGAGTGACTCATCGATCAACAACCAAGGAAACAAACACAAGCACAACACATATAGCAAATGAAGTGCGGAATTCCTGCTACAAGTCTTTTAAACAGCGACTTCGAGCGCACGCTCTTTATTTCCTACTTCTCATGATATCTAGAAAGCAATAAAGTGCGAAATGAGATAAACAAGAGAAAATACTAAATGGATATCAATCCGTAGCAAAGCGTATTAAAATATAAAAACTCGATAATCTTCACGAAAGCTGGCACCAATAACAAGATACTCAGGAGAATTTCAATATGAATCTCCTGCCATGGTGAAAAAAAATCACAAGCAGGAGTAATGAACCGCGATGAACCGCTTTCCAAAAAAAAAAACTTGCACAATCTCACAAAAAGTGTTAGCAAATAACAAGGCAATATGATTTAAACTCAAACACCCAATTTATAACTCAAAATGATACTAAAATGCAAGCACAAATATGTCCTCCATTATTTACAAAATTAAACTCAAAAGATTAAGGAAACTAATAGTAAGAAACCTAATTAATTTCTAAAAAATTCAAAACAATTCTAAGGGATTAACATTTTACCAATTGTTTTATCATTTTTATCATCAACCTTTATTCCTAATGTTATTATCTAGAAATTTGCAAAAAGAAGATTTAAAAAAAAGTCCAGACAAAATCTCAACAGAGGGGGGTATGTGGACTGGAATCCAACGGTATGGTGTATCAAAAATGAGCGCTAGGCCCAGAATGGAGTTCCAGGAAACGTTATTTTTGGGTCAAATATCATCAAACTTTAAAAAAGGTTATGATTGGTCCTAAGGTGGTGTGAACAGCATCCGGATCTAAGTATAACACCCTTTGGTCCAAGAACAACATAACTCAAATCACATCTTCTCTAACTCAGCCTATTATATTTTTTATTTTTAGAAAGAAAAAAATTTAAAAAAAAGAGAAAGAAACGGGGTTGTATGGTGTTGGATAGGGTTCAAGATTGTTTGTGACAATTGAAAGCTCTAACATGAACTCCTTCTTCTTCACAACCTCACAGCGGTGGAGATTCTCTTTCTTCTTCATCTCTCTGATCCAAATTTGCGGTGGCTCAACCCTTCGTCAACCGTCGAACACTACCGTGATTGCGTCACCATAAGATATTGTGACCACCACCTTTGCGGAGCGCTCATCTTGTCCTTTTCTCATCTCATGCGGCGCTCCCACTCTTCTACTTCCTCATCATTGATCGACCTCTTCCTCAATCGTTCACAGCACCGCTGCAGAACGAGCATATTTTTTTCTTTTCTCTTGTCCATTCACGATTTCAGTGCTCATGATTGTTTCGTATGATTCTCAACTTCGATCTTGTTTTTCCATAGAAAATGGAAAGAATGAAGAAATTGAAGAGAAAAAAAATTCAAGTCTTACCTACCGGAGTTCGTCCGGTGTGTCTACAATTGATGAAGATGATGCGAAAACCAGAGACTCTTACGTATTCAGGTACGAAATCCCTTAACTTTTTGCGCGACTTATTCTTCTACTTCTCGATCTTCTCACTCTTTTGCATTTTTGAGTTCTGTTATTGTTGCCACAAGTTCTGTTGCGCGATGAATGATATGAAAATGATGTTGTTGTGGTTCACGTTGAAGTTACAGTGAAAATCTGATGTTCTTATGGATGCGACTGCAATGTTGACATTGTTACATAGAGGCGTTTATTGTTGATGTAGAAAGATGAGGTCTGGAATGAAGATGATTGTGGAGTTGCGAGAGGCTTGAAAAGATGCGTGATATTTGATGATGAAAGTGTTGAATTCAGAGAGAGAGGAAGATTTGGTTATTGCAATGTAGAATCGGAGATGATGAATAAATATCAGTGAAGTAGTTTCAAGAGATAACAGAGAGAATTTCCAGTGTTTTTAGTGATGAAGGTGAAGATGGAGAGCGAATTCTGGGAGAGGCAAGAGGAGAGAATTTCAGAGGATTTTTCTGGTATTTTTTTATTCTCTGAATGAATGAAGGTGAGGGATCAAGAATTGAGAGAGAGGGAGAGAGTTTTCTTTTTTGAGATCCTTGCAGATTCTTGAACTATGTAGAAGCCATGAATCCAGGTAAGCTTCTCTTTTTATATTTTTCTTAGTCTTAGAGTTTGTTAGAGCCAGTTAGGAGAAGTTAGCTATAGTTATAAGGTCGTTATAAAATTCTGTTAGAGACTATTAGGAGGTTAGAGGATTAGTTTAATTTCTGACTTGTTGCAAGTTAGTTAGTTACTGATTTTGTGCTTTGCTGGTTTTTTCTGAAATGTGCAGGGCTGCTTGTCATTTTTGTATTAATTCAGGGAAATTGGTTTTGCAACTTGTTTATGGAGAGAAGTCAGTGAAGTCATGGAGAAAATATGAAAAGATCTTGAAAAGTGACAAATCTGGCGAATTCGGTTAGCAAGCTTGTTAGGAACTCAGTTAGGAAAGAAACCAGTACTTTTGTTATAAATAATTCCTGATTGAATTTTCTGTAATGAATATGTGAACTGAAGTGGCTTTAGTGCTTGTATTATATGTTGATACTTTCTACTTTTTTGGTTTACAAAATGCAGGGTTGGGTCTGACGCTGGTGCAGATAAATTCTCACAGTAGGCTTTCGTTGCCCAGCCTAGAAAACATATTAAAGGAATGTCGGGTAGACAGGGTATAGCATCTGCTGCTGCCTATATACTTGAAATCCTGGATAGTAAGCTTGTCACATTGGTGAATTCTGGACTGGACTTAAAATGAGCATGTTGAACTTATTTAGATTTTTATGTTTCGTGTTGTTTTAGTTTTATCAGGGATATCATTTGCATAATTGTTTTCTTTTTCGATCGCGAATTGGACTTGTCGTCTTACTGTAGGTTAAGGACTAACGCAAATTATGTGAATCATGCAGGTTTGGAAATGTTGTGACAAAGGTCTTTTTTGTTTCACATTGTCTTAAATCATGAAGAAAATTATGAAGTAGGTTGGAGAAAGTTATGAAGTGCAAAACAAGGTGATCATTTGAAGGAGGAACTTGAAGGAAGTTGTAAAATAAATTCAAAATCTTGGTCAAAAGTAGGTGTAAGAATTGATAACTCTTTATACTTTTCTTTATCCATGTAATGTACTTCCTCAGGATATCTTGACTCTTGTACTTTGTATGTTGACTTTTTTGTAATGAAACTTTTCCAAGTGAATTTAATAAAACAGTTTCCCTCCTTTGTATCTTTTGAATGTTGAATACCAAACCTTTTCAATTTGTACTTCATGTGAATTCTCTAACCTTTCTTCAATCTTGCTATACTTGAATGAACCACTAGATGAAGGCCTCAAAAAGATTTAAGAAGGACTTTGGTCTAAAGTCAATCTTCCATGGTTGATTTTGACCAAAGGTCAAAGTTTTGGCAAATCTTTCAAACTCGAGATGATTCAATAATAACACCATGTGAACTCCTGTTCAGTCTTTGCACGAAATCCACAACACAAATCTTGTAAACCGAGTAATGGTGAACCAAACCTCAATTAATGGTAGAAAGTCTAAACGAAATCCTAATGAGACAAACCAGCATGATGGTAATAGTCAGCCCATAAGACCGTAAAATCCACTCGAGCAATGAGCAATATCCATTAAATGATGAGATTCACTGATGAACCCAAACTTTATAAGGAAATCCTTTGACTACCACATGATTAGAGAAATAAACCCTAATTCCATGATCTTTGATTTTTTAAGCCTTGAGTTGGAACCAAACCCTTCCTTGAGGAAATTCCTCGACTCAGATGAAACTGGAAGCATAGCAAGACGTCCATGTGATAGAAACTCTAATTCCATAAGATACATAGGGAAATAAACCCTAATCTCTGGAATTGATGAAACTGGGTGGAGATTGGCCTTATAGATTCGTGAAGAAGATATTCTTAATAACCACAGACCATAACCCTAATTCCAGTGCTCAATGCTTGAAGAAAAAATTAGCCTTTATTGGATACGAACGCTTTGACCAGTGTAAAACCCTAACATCGCACAACCATTGAACTTTAAACCACAAAGCTATATTGAATGAAATGATGCCATGTTAGTGATCTAATGGAATATATGTAGATGAATGCAAAAGTATAAGCCAAATGAAAGAAATTAGGAGGGCAAATTTTGGGGTGCAACAGCTGCCCATATTTAATCGCCTTCAACCTGAAGGTGAGATTGGCGCCAGCCTTTCGAACATTCAAGGTGGAAGAAGATTAAATACTTAAAGAACCTGAAAATTTGCACTCCGAAACCAGTCAGGTATTATTATATTTTTTGGTTTTCTGTATTTTCAATTTTTTTGTTGCTTTTTTTGGATTGCAGTAGTTATCTGAGTAAATCTCTTGGATGTCGAGTCAAGGTTAGACATACACAAAATAGAGACCGACTGAAGAAGGCTCTTAGAAGGGACGCTAGTCGAAGGCAAACTTACTGGAGATACAACTATACATTGACTCTGAATTGAACACCGATCGAAGGCAGACTTTACCAACAAAAAGGAGTATCGGGCAAAGGTAAACCTAAGACAGAAAGACACCGGGCAAAGGTGAACTTACCGAAGAAAAGAGAACGTCGGGTAAAGACAGACCTTAGCCAACAAGAAGGGACACTGGGTGAAGGTGGACCTAAAATGGCAAGACACCGGACAAAGGTGAACTTACCGAAGAAAAGAGAACGTCGGGCGAAGACGAAACTTAACCAACAAAAAGGGACACTGGACGAAGGTGAACCTAAGGTGGAAAGACACCGGGAAAAGGTGACTTCCGGAGGGAAGACGAACCTTAACTAACAAAAAGGGACATCGGGCGAACTTGGATCTAGAATGGAAAGACACCGGGCGAAGGTGAATTCTGGAGGAAAGAGAACATCGGATGAAGACGAACCTTAATCAACAAAAAGGGATACTAGGCGAAGGTGGACCTAAGATGGAAAGAGACCGGGCGAAGGTGAATTCCAGAGTAAAGAGAACTTCGGGTGAAGACGAACCTTAACCAACAAAAAGGGACACTGGGCGAAGTTGGACCTAAGATGGAAAGACACCGGGCAAAGGTGAATTCCGGAGGAAAGAGAATGTCGGGCGAAGACGAACCTTAACCAACAAAAAGGGACACCGGGTGAAGGTGGACCTAAGATGGAAAGACACCGGGAAAAGGTGAACTTACCAAAGAAAAGAGAACATCGGGAAAAGACGAACCTTAACCAATGAAAAGGTACATCGGGCGAAGGTGAACCTCAGATGGAAAGACACCGGGTGAAGGTGAACTTACCAAAGGAAAGAGAACGTCGGGTGAAGTCAAACCTTAACCAACAAAAAGGGACACCGGGCAAAGGTGGACCTAAGATGGAAAGACATCGGGCGAAGGTGAATTCCGGAGGAAAGAGAACGTCAGCTAAAGATGAACCTTAACCAACAAAAAGGGACGTCGGCCGAAGGAGGACCTTAGATGGAAAGACACCGAGCAAAGGTGAATTCTGGAGGAAAGAGAACATCGGGCGAAGACGAACCTTAACCAAAAAAAATGGACATCGGGCAAAGGTGGACCTAAGATGGAAAGACACCGGGCAAAGGTGAACTTACCAAAGAAAAGAGAACGTCGAGCAAAGACGAACCTTAACCAATGAAAAGGGACACCAGGCGAAGGTGAACCTCAGATGGAAAGACACCTGGCGAAGGTGAACTTACCAAAGGAAGGAGAACGTCGGGTGAAGACGAACCTTAACCAACAAAAAGGGACACCGGGCGAAGGTGGACCTAAGATGGAAAGACACCGGACGAAGGTGAACTTACCAAAGAAAAGAGAACGTCAGGAGAAGACGAACCTTAAAAGGAAGAAAGACCAACCGAAGGAGACTCTAAACAAGGATTGCCAACACGCGTTAGGATTTAAGAGTTTGCAAATATGCAAGAACTACAGAGTCCCTCAGGCTAAAGGCGGGGTGTAATTCTTCAAGAGTGGAAATTATCTGAATCATCACACACCAAGTATGGATACTCAAACACTTGAGAAGCAAGAAAGGCTATACAACGACTCTTACTCACACTCTACTTGTAAAGGAGAACACAAGTAAAATAACCAAAGGCTTGCAAGGACACGAGCAAACCACAAACTTGCTGGGGATTCCCATATGTATTGAACCCAAACAGAATACCATTCGAAGGCGGACTTGTGATTAGAAAAAGAGATCAATTGTAGGGACTCTAAACAAAGATTGCCAACGCGCGTTGGGCTTTAAGAGTTTGTGAATACGCAAGAACTACAAAATACCTCAGGCCAAAGGCGGGGTGTAATTCTTCAAGAGTGGCAATTATCTGAATTACCACACACCAAGTATAGATACTCAAACACTTGAGAATCAAGAAAGGATATACATCGACTCTTACTCGCACTCTAATTGCAAAGGAAAACACGGGTAAAATAACCAAAGGCTTACAAGGGCAAGAGAAAACCATAACTTACTGGGGAAATGGAGAATACCAAAGACCCGACTGGTGGTAAATCAAATGGACTCTGTTGGGGAAACAAAATAGAGTCACCCTAGGCTTGTTGTGGAGATAATTCAAATCTGAGCGGCATTCCCATATAAACCACACTGGGGAGATAGGACACTTGCTCCACTAGGTAAAGAAAAAAAAATATATCTCCACTGGGGAATAATGAATAACTTACACCGATAAGTCCTCAAAATTCGGCTTCAATTGAGGACAAAGACCACCTCTTACACTGGGGAGCCAAAAGACTTAGATGGTAACATCAACAATGTTCATTGCACTGGGTATAGCCATCTCTGCAAGATTCAAACTGGTAAGGATTTTTATACTGGGGAGAAGAAATCATTTCATTACGGATGATAGTCGTCCTCATGAGGATAGAAAACTAGAATCTCCCATAGGCAAACATGATTCTCTCCAAGAACTCTGATATAGGCAATCCACATTGGGGAGAGAGAGTGCATTCCTTACTGAGCAGGAGAATGCATACTTCATGAGGAGAACAAGTGCAAACCTCACTGGGGAAGCCGTATAATGTCGACTTCAAGGGGAGTATATCAAGAATCTCCAGTTAGTGAGTAAAATGGTTCTTCCTAGAAACCTGGAAAGAAACAGATTGCACTGAGAAAGATTGATACTCGGGCGAAAGTACGCCTTTACTAGGGAGTATACTGCAAAAATAAATTGCAGTTCAGGGAAATTTTAAACTCTGATCCAACTTCCAACCTCCTGGGGAACAAATTATTTATCCTCTGTTAGAACAAGGAGAGCTTCGATGGTAATGGAAACTTCTGATGTAAATCTTAATAAAAATGACTTCAACTAGGGGATCACAGAAATTCTTGAATAAAATAATTCTACCCAGGCCATACGTGGAATACCACCATCGAGGGTAATAATCTTCACTTAAAAAAGAGAAGGGCGCCTTTGAACCATAAGCTTTGAGGTTCAGAACTCCGCCGAGGAAATATTCCAGCCATACTCCATCACTGGGGATAAAAGAATTCTAAACAGCATTTGTCCATGCACACTGCTCCATAAAAATAGGAGACTTTCTCCGCTGGGCATAACGAACATGGTAGTCAAACATCTTTTCAAGAAAACCCGACTTGGGAAAAACTTCCCTGAGGAGAAAAGATATGAACTTCATAGAGACGATGAATGAAAACCTCACGAAGAGGATAAATGCCAACCAAGGAGACGCATGGTATCGACTTCAAGAGGATATAACAAAGGTATCCCGTCCATAGAAGCAATTCTTCCTAGATTCTTCATAGCAAAGTAGCCCGCGTTGAAGAAGAAGGTCGTACAAAATCTTGTTGAAATTCACTTTTTCGAAGATAAGCCCTCTGGAAGGGACACACTCTTAAACAAACTCTTATCAAGAGTGTTGACTTCAATGGGGATTACGCATGGGTATACTTTCACTGGAGATAAAGAATTCTATCTAGGCGGGAGTACACCTTCATTGGGGATGAATAATTCTTTTTTGAGAAAAAGTGAGCATCCACTGGGAAAATTGGATCCCATTCTACAAAAATCCTCATGTTGGCCGCACACCGGCCCTTCTTGATTCATTTTTTGGAAAGCTTCTTGTCATAAGAGACCAACAACACTTACAAAAAGATAAATTGTGGCAATATACTCTTATTCGGAATGTCAAACTTCATTGAAGAATAAACAAATTGAACTACCAACCACTGGGTAAAAACTGCGATGGAAGATTGCAACTTCATCATGTCAACTCTGAGGAGGGATGCCACTAAGAAGTAGACTTTGGAGAAGATGCTGCAAAAATAAACTACAATCCACTGAAAAGAAATCTTCTTGACTTCAAACAGCTTCTGAATTTCCGGGGAGAAGAACTATTCTCCTCTTGCAGAGAAATGAGGATGCTTTGTTGGGGAATAAAGACCTCTAAAGAGAAACCCCTTGGTAGACAAACCTTTGTCAAGTAGCAATGGATCTTGTGCTGGGGAGAGAAGTCCTTTTTGAAAACAACATTTCCATCACGTCTTGTACGGGTAAACAACCTCAAATGATCTTTATGTTACTGCTCGTATCCCACTGAAGATAACAATCCAAACTTTAACTAGAGATAATGATCCTAACTTCTGATGAAGGAACATCAATGAATGCGCTTAAGTCTCTAATGAGTTGAGGATAACAATCTTGACTTCTCGACATGCTCTTCAAATTCATGAGTCATTTAGCCTGTGCATGGCCTTGATCTGATCAACTCTTGAAGAGGAGAAAATTCCCATGCATAATGCCTTTCCCCGGTTTATAGGGCTTTTGGAGAAAATTGCCTCGAGAGGACTTCATGAGGTCTGCACCAACAAGATAATCTGCCCCAGTGTTATGAACTTCAGAATACTTCCCCTGACTGACCAAAGTGGGATATGGTTTCAACCATGCCTGAGTGAATGCATATGCATCTTCAGATTCTGAAAATATTCTCTTCTACTCAACGAATTCTCAAAGACATTTATCAAATCTCGACATAACTGCCCCAATTTGACTACACTTTGATGGATAAAATCCCGACTTGAATACCTCTGATTGGTTGAACACCTACTCGATAGAGTATTTAACATGCTTGTCCCTGCTCAATAGAGTTCTGACAAACCTTTTCTTCATCTTATACTCACAAAAAGATGAGAAACTTAAGTATTTTCGAAGACATCACAACCTTAGGGTGGTTGGCTCACGTCTTGAAAGTAGGCTATTTAACAACCATACTTCTCAACTTGAACTGCTTCATTCTCGAGCAAATACTTGAAGCAGTCAACTTTTCCCATCTACTTCAGATCATTTCTCAAACTGGTATTCTTTTACTCAACATAGTCAATAGAAGGTCTGCCCCAGATTAAGTTTGTTCTCAAAAATGATTTACCTTTCAATGATATCTTGAATCAATTTGTCCCTTGAGATAAACAAATTTCCATCTGATGCTCATTATGCAAACTTACTTGATGTTTAAGCACTTATTCATATGCAAAGAATGTTTGTTCTAAGAATGATAATTATAATGCAAAGCTCATGTTTGTCTTGAAGTTTAAAAACTTGTATTGAGAAGATATTGAAACATCGAGAAATTTTGTGCAAGAGATAGTAAAAAGATGGAGTGATACCAACTCAAACAAAATTAGCAAACCTCCTAGGAGTCAGATTACCGTACTCTAATTACAGTATTGCTTTCGAATTAACCCTTGCTTCAGTTAGGACTTTTATGGGTTGTAACATGGTCTGGTTCACGGTTTCTAGAAAAAAAGATTTAAGGCTCAAAATTATTTGGTGCCCACCCACTCTTCATGATGTTCTTCAGTCCTACATTCAGTTAAACCAATACGAGCGCTCATCTCTCAAGAGGAGTTTACAATGGCTGAGGAGTCAAATGAGGTTTCTTGGACATGGAAGTCACTCACCTCTTTTATTTTTGGTGTTTTATCACACGACTTTATTATTTGTGGATTATTTTTATTTGGTAATCCCTCCTTCTCATTTCATGTTTTTTCGCTTTCCCTAAATTTTTCCTGGACAAATTCCTTTTGCTTTTGATTTTGAAGTCCAACGGGATGCCCTGAGTTTTGCCTAAGCGACTTGTTTTTTAAAGTTTCGACTTAGTGGGGCTTTTAGTCTTTTCCTTTCATCATTTCCTTTTCTTTCCGTTTGAACAAGTCGTGTGACTTTGATGTCGTATTCGATTTTGTTGGAAGTGATTGTGACTGCCTGAGACTTTGGTAGATGAGGGATAACTATTGTTTTATCGTCATCTGTTGACCTCTTGATATGCAAGAGATAACCATTATGGTATCATCCTTTTTTGATGCACACTGCTGGTAGATGAGGATTAACCATTACGGTTTTGACTTTCCTCAGCCTTTTGATGGATAACCATTATTGTATCCTTATATGCGCACTCCTGATGAGTTCTGAACATTCGATCGGATTAACTAAAATCTACCCTGCCCCGGGTTAAATGTGAGAGTTTTTATGAACAGAAAATAAACTCCTACTTCAAGGCTCAAAAGGGGTTAATGAGGGTCTATCTCCCTTATATCTCCGGTATTTGGAAATTTGAAACAATGCATGTACGTCGTCAACAGGGTTTTTATTCAAAAGCACATTGTTTGAAATCTTTGGTATATAACTCATCAACCTCCCTTCAGAGGTACTTTGCTTTATTTATCAAGATTTAAGTATCAAAAGGCAAAGAAAAACATTAATGAGTGAATACAGATAGATTAATTCAAGACAAACAAATTTAATGCATTGTGATTAATATTCAACAATAAGCAAGTTTTGCATACAAGAAAGTACTGAACCAAAGCAAGAAAGATTACAAATGAGAATTGAAAATTAATCTAGAAATTGCCATGTTGAGGAGGCTAGTCTCCGTATTGACTTGTTACTTCAGATGATGATCTGGAAGTCTTGACATTTACTGAGTCAAAGGAGACTTTAAATTTAACTCGATAGCCCGAAATTGATAGCCTTTGCATCAAGCAGGTCTTGCATATTTTCTTTGAAAGCCATGTAATCTTCAATGGAATGGCCTAGTGCCCCAGCGTGGTAATCACATTTCATGTTAGGATTGAAATCCATAGGATAAGGAGGAATGACAGGCTTGAGTGGCTTAGGTTCCACCAAGGAAAGCTTGAGCAATTGAGAGAACAAGTGGCCATAAGTCATGGGAACAATGTCGAACACCCTCTTTGGCTTCCTATCCCTTTGCTTACCTTGTTGCATACATCTCTGTTGATAGGTTTGTTGTTGAGGAGCATACCGAATAGGATGAACGTGAGGAACATTCTGATTTTGATTAACCAACTGATTTCCACAACTTGTAAACGGCTATTGGTGAGAACTTTCTGGGATTACAGGTTGTGGATGACGTGACTCCCATCGTGCGATAGAACTTTGAAGAGGAGAAGGCGTAACCCTATTCTTTGTAGTAGTTGGCATAATATTGATTTGCACGCTCATACCTTCGGGAGTGAAGAGAATTTTCCATGCATCAAGCAAGTCCTGGACTTAGTGCTTAAAAGCTATGCAATCTTCAGTATCATGATCGGGTGACCTAGAATGAAACTCACACCTAGCATTGTCGTAAAATCCATGAGGGCGCCTTTCATGTGTAGTGAAGATTCGGAGTTTAACCAAATAAAATTCTAGAAGGGGAGGAAGCAATTGTGCATACAACATTGGAATAAGATTAAATTATCGTTCAGGCTGTTTTGGCCTTTGCTGACGGACTTTTCCCTTTGGGTCCTCTTGGGAAATGACAACTGGTTGCGGATGGGAAGATCTTGGAACACAAGACGGTGGAGGAGATACTCCCTGACTTAAAAGAGTCCCCATATTATGGGGATGAATGGTAGCTCCCATTTTAGCAGGCATAGAAACATCTTCTTTCTTCAACATTGTCCCCAAAATTTCCATAACCAAATTCAATTGAGTCTTAAATTGAGTGTTCTCTTCTTTCAGGAGTTCTTATCCACAGACCAAATCTTGCATGTCTAGCATCAAAAATCCCATATGCTCTTTCATCTCATACAATTCCCTACGAAGTTGTTCCATATCTTGAATCTGATCACGGAGCGGAGTGAAGTCAAGATTTGCAGCTCTGAAAAGAAAATACTGAGTCTTAATAAGGATTCCCCATTCTGAGTACCTGTTATGGATGCATGAAGATGCATGAGGTGAATGAGCCGATGCAATGCCATGCTTAAACCTTTTTTTTGCATACAATATTTCACGTTTCTTTTTTTTGTGTAAAATAAACATGCTATGATGCAATCTGAAATGATATAGGTTCAAAAGTTCAGCACAACATGGATAACAACTGTACAATCCTCTGGATAACTAATGTATAAACCTGCTGAATAATCCGAATATCACAAGATCAAAGGTTCGACACCAATTTCAGAATACAACAGAACCAAGTACCATGAATAACCGGTGTTTAATCTCTGAATAAGTTAAATATATCATGATCGAAGGTCCAAAACATAACCAAAGAACCATCCTGAATACCGAATCCAGAAACTCAAAATAAATCTGATACCCACATAGTCACCAACAGGACAACGGTCACCATCAGAGCATAGTCACCATATGTACATGTAATAATCAAGACCCTCCCATCTCACGAGTGAAAACTAGGTTAGGGTAAGGTCAGGTAACCCAGAATCGAGGGTTCTCCTGAAAAACTATCGCCATATCACCTACGTGAAAACGATAGCCCCTCATTTGTACCTCATTTGAGCGTGGACGACATGACGGCAATAGTGAAACCTAAGCCAACTAGTCGTTCATGTTCCACTCTATTCCTAGTATCCTAGTGTACTCTGGCATGGGTATTGGGCCTTTTACCTCATAGTAACACCCACCCAATCATGAAATTAGAGCCAACATAGCAGTATCACCAATATAGAAAGCAATAAAATGCAATGCAAACATATGCACAAATAAACATGTACAAAATGAACAAGCTATAAAGCATAAAAATAAACACCCAAGGAAGAGAAAACAAGATCTAGGATCGACTCTGGGCTGGACCAGTAATAGGTCAATCTGTCCCCAGTAAAGTCACCAACTGAAACAACCGGCTGAACAATCAACTGATAATGAAATCAATAAAGTCTCCATCGAACGTTGTTATCCCACAAGAGGGGACAGGTAAACATCGAGTAAACCTGAGAAGGGTGAAATCAAGGTCGAACGACCAAGAGATACGGGTAAAGGAGTCTGTCTTCTCGGGAATTTTTTCAGCGTGAGCCTCTTTCACGGCGACCGAAATATCCCGAAAATCAAACCTCAATGAGTGTAGTATCGAGTATCTACAAACATCAGACTGCACCAAAGCCGGTTATCTCACTACGCCCTAATGGCCAAGTTGGTCAAGTAAAGGTTCTAAAGTCAGTTAGTGTTTCATGACATCACTCAGCGGCCCTGTATTCTCCTTGACTACTCAAGGGCTACCGGTACCCACAAATATGTCACACTAACGTAGCTATTGCTTAGACCATGTCAAAATATCCCACACAGTTTCCACAATGTATTTCTACTTACCTATAAGGTATCCCAAATCTGAGTAGAGGATTTAAACAAGCCCAAAAAAGGAACCAAAATGTAAAGTAAACAAATCAAACAATGAAAGCAAGTAAAGGTGATCTAGCCCTAAGGCAACCCCACTTTTAAGTTTTCCCCAGCAGAGTCGCCAGTTCTATGATACGGTGGGAGAACTGACTTGGGTGTTTTGTATTTTATCGCAAATATTGCAGTTAGTAAGAGTCGCCACTGACTTTTCTTTTATCCAAAAGGAAAGGCTGAAAAGAATAGGAAAGACCTTTGAGATTGTCTCTTGAGTTCGGGGGGTAGATTATGAAAAGGGAAGGTGTTAGCACCCTTTTCATCCATAGTTATCTACGGGCTCTTAGTTGCTTTCTAGATCACTTGCTTTTGTTTGAAAAATGTGCTTTGTGTGGTTTTTTGAAAGTATTTTAAAAAGGCGCCATCGTTTAGGCAAACTTTGTAATAATTCTCATTCGTAAGAACGTATACAAAGTGTTGATCTTTTGAAAATGTTTCAAGTTTGGAAAATGTTTTGAAAGTGTTTTTGAAAGTGTTGGTGTTTGTTTTGAAAATAAGAAAGGGTGTTTGATTTGAAATTGAGCAAGCAACTAGGAACAATCTACCTACTCAAAAGTCTTAGTTCATTTCATCCTTTCCTTTGATATTTCTATTTTACCATTGATTTGGTAAGAAGCCTTATCTTTGGATGTAGAGGGACGGGCGTGGGTCATCGTATAGCCATGATAGCAATGTTGTGAAATATCTTAGCAATTATCTTTGAGGGACTAAGATCATTTTGAAAGGCAACATTTGATAGCGTCATCGAGGGACATTGATCTTGTATTTTGATTGCTTTTGCTAAGATATCTCACATGCATAACATGGCCATTTTTATAAGGCAACAAAGTGGAATTACCCTAAAGGTGTAAGTGTGCAAATGTGTTGATTTACATGCTTGTTTATCTTGAATTAGGGTTTTCTAACTTGTTGATTTTAGTCTTTCCATACAAACCCTAACTTACTAGCATTTTTATATAAAGCGGTAAATTGCAGAAAGTAAAAATACTAAGCTATTACATCATGAAGGGAGGGGTATACAAATTTACAAATGGGAATTTTCAAGAAAATTAAACCTAATTATCTATTACAACCATATTGAATAAATGTACAAGAATTGGATAAATAATGTACAAATGCAAATAAAAAAAGAAATTATTTTTGTTTGGTTTTCATGAAAGGGTTTTAACCTAATTAAGAAAATGGTTAATAAAAATTAAATAAAATTAACTTAAACTAATTAAGAAAAGAAATTAACTAAAAAGGATTTTTAGGGTTTTTTATGAAAAAGGTTTGAAATTAATAAAAATATGAAAATTAATTAATTAAAGTAACCTAAGTTCTAAATTAATTTTAAGAAAATAATAATATAATAATTAAACCTAATTATCTAAATATTAATTATTAAAAAAGGTATTAATTTGTTTTAAGAAAAATGTTTTTGGTTTTTGTTTCATGAAGAAAAAATAAAATATAAATGAGAATTTTTAAATATGTAAACAAATAAATAAAATATTTTTTTTGGATAAAAATAATAATGATGATAATAATAATAATAATAATAATAATAATAATAATAATAATAATAATAATAATAATAATAATAATAATAATAATAATAATAATAATAAAAATATTAAAAGTAATATGAAAATAAAAATAAAAATAAATGAGAAAAAAGAAATAATAAATAAAGCAATGGGCCAGGGGTATGAAAATAAAATAAGGAGTATGAAAGAAGCAAAAAGCCAGGCCCAACAACAGGGAGCCCAGCGCCTGTATCACACAAAAAAAAATGTGAAAAATAGGCAAAAGGGTATCACTGGGGCTCGAACCCAGGTCCCTAGGGTGACGGACGCGCGCTTTAACCACTGGGGTGGTGATACATCCGTTAACTTAAACAAAACAACAAATATATAATATAAATTATGTCCTGAATGCACTTCATCTTCAACCTCCAGCCAAAGGATCTGTAACTTATTCATTTCTCATCCATTCACAAAACTTCAAATATCAAACTTGTTAGAAATTTTCTCACGATTCTGAATATGTAAATAACTTAAGCTAATTCTCAAAGATGAGCATGAATTTCTAACAGTACCAAATTCTGACCTAAATATTTTCAGAGGTTCAAACTCAAAATTCTCCCTACTCAAGCAACATAAATGAAATCTATGGGCATGCATAGTTTCAGGGCAATGATGTCTACATTTTATCTTCACAAATGCAAATCTAACAATGCCTAAATAATGAGATAGAAGTTCAAGAAAAATACCTCAAAACTGGAAATCGTGAAATGAGTTTGATCTTGTTTCAAGTGATGGTGATGATCAGGTTAGCTTCCTTGAGTCTCTAGGAAGCTAATGCAATGCTTAGCTTGAGTTGAGAGTGGCTGGAATAGTCTAGAGAAGTCCAACTGCAATGCTCTGTTTTTTGCTATGGAAGTTGATGAAGATGATGTTACAGTCTACAAACAGGGACAGGGATGGTTTATATTTGATGTGAAAAAGCTTTTGAAACAAAAGGGCCAAGAAATGCACGAGTGGTTTTGAAGATTGAAGTTCAAAATCAGAAATGACACAAAAATGGAGGTTTTATGCAATTTCTGGCTAGAGGGAATTTGGGAATGCTTAAGGGTGTTCAAACTCGTGTGTTAGGTTGCATAATAGTGTTTTTATATATATGAAAATGTTTGGAAACTTGAGATGGTTAGAAGTACAAAATATAGAGTTATGGCTATGTTACTTGATTTTGAAGAAAAGTGGAAAACATGGTTTCAAGGCATAGTACAAGCATGTCCTGAGTTTATGGGAGGCTTTACACATGTTGTTTTTTCCTTTGACATTGCTTGTGTTTAGATGAAACAAGTTATGAGCTCTATGCATTGACTTTGTGATTAAAGTCACTTTTCAAAAATGGAAGTGTGAACTTTGTTCCATTAATGGAATAATCACTTGGACAATGACTCAAACACTTGGATCATAGCTCAAATAGTTGTGTAATCTTCTGATTATGGATAGATTTATAGGTTAGAATCATGCAAAGTAAGATTCATGCAGCATGGGCTTGAGATTTGAATTCTTGTTCATCATGAAAATGACTTGAAAAACAAGTTTGAAAACCCTAACTTCTTGTCTTCGATTCTCCTTGCTCAAACATGATATCAATGAGTTCTTAGACGTTTTGGAAAGATTGTAACATAATATACAACCTTTATGTTGGACATTTTTGAAAATTCATCTTGGAACTATGTGAAAAATTGCCATGAATTAAGGTCAAAATCCTGCTTAAACTAGGGCAAAATTTCACTAAGTTTCTAAGTTTCATGAACATGTATTCTCAAAATCATAACTTGAAATCCATGCATTTCTAGAATAAGTTGTGTTCTACAATGTTTTAGATATCATTGAGATATACAACTTTCATGTTGAAAGTTTCGTTTGAATCATCTTGTATCATGGTGATAAATTGGCTCAAAGTTGTGAAAAAATATGAAGTTTTCAACACTTAGAAAAATTTCTAAGTTTAGAAATTTTGACTTTTCAAAATGAAATCTTGACTTTTTGATTTCTTGATGAACAAGTTTCATATTTTGACATCTTTTGATGAATTGTGATCTTTGATACTTGATTTTGACTAAAAAGTCAAAGTTTGACTTTTCAGTGGACAATTGACTTTTGATCAGTTGACTGAAAATTCATTTGTCAATCAATTGATCTTGAGAAATGTTTTGAGCCATGTCATTAGGTAAAAATGATGCAATTGAATCCTTGAGATCATAACTTAAACCAATCAAACATTTTCTAGGTCAAAAATCAGAAATTGCTCTTTCTCAGTCAAAACCCTAATTTTGACCATTTTGCCCTTTTGATGATCTGATCAAATTTATTGAGGAATTATGATCCCAACTTGATCAAATGACATATATGAGTGCACATTGTTGATATGGACCAAAAATTGTGAATTTTGACTATAAATTGACCACAGTTGACTTTTTCCCCAATACAGCTGATTTTAGGTCAAATGATCAATTGACTGGGAAAAAATGTGATACAAGACTTGAAACTTGACATGAGCAATCTTGAGGGTCCAAAATGATACATGAAAGTCATTTGAGGCATTAAAAGTCCATTTGTCCTTGTGCAATCTTAAACCCTAATTTTCAGTCATCAATGCTTGAGGAGGTGTCTTGAGCTGATCAACCCCAATGCAGTCTTGAACCAAAGGAGATCTTGTGAGAAATTATTTGATAAATGAGAGGGAAAATTTTTTGGTACAACAGTATGGATGAATAGGGTTGGTGTAATTTTTGTACGCATAATTGTCTTCTTGTATTCCTGAATTGATGTTGAATTGGTATGCAACATTGTTGATAATAACAGCCTGTGTTAGATTTTATCTATAATTGATGTTAAGTTGACATGTCGATGTAATACGTCGTTGTGTCATGTTTTTGTGAATATATTGTTAATCTAAGGAAGATTGGAGAATTATGTGTTTGAATCAATAAGTCTGTGAAGAAACTGCGTGAGAAACATCCTGTGTCGAGGGGAACAAGTGTTGTGTCGAACGACACAAGGTGAAGGAATGTGCGGAGGGGCACACGAGCATGCCAGACGGCATGGTATGGAGAGGAGTTTGCCGAGCGGCACAACTCTATGGCGAGCGGCATGGTTTGTTTTAGTTTGTTCTGAGGGGCACATTTGGGTGACGAGGGGCACACCTTAAACATTCATATTTTGTTTCTATTGGCCTACTCTATTTCCTGTGTGTCTGTTACCCTATTCTATTAATTGGTTAATAGCATAAATTAAGTACACAAATTGTAGGGCTGGCTTATATAGCAGAGTAATGAAATAGATGATTGGATTGGATTATATAATTAGTAAGTATTTAGCAGGATGACCTTAACAGTGGTAGTAGGCTAGTAATAATAGAAAAACCTCTATAAAATTAAAATAGTAGTGCAGGTAAATTAGTGTCAGAAAATAATAACTTCATTGGTTCAATTAAAAATGATTGGTCAGTGGAATATTCATGTGGAATCAAATTAATAAGACTTGGTTGATAATAGTATCGTTATGTATATAAGTTGTTGTGATATTGTTACTTTTAATCGTTGAAGTTGTAGGTGGTGATGAATCATGTTGTATTGCCTCTATAATTAGCAATTATTGAGTTATAGGCTTATGTCAACATTCTCATATGTTGCTTTTATTGTTGTTGTTGCTTTTCATCATGTTGTCGCATATATAGCATATCAAGTTGGCCTGGATTGGCAAATATAAAGTTGAAGGCTTATATGCCTTGTTGATGTCTCTATTTATTGGCAGATTTCTAAGTTGGGAGTTCTGCTCCATTGGTACCACATGCATGTGCATAAAAACGAGTTGCATTTCATGTTGCATCTTGAGTTGTTGTGATGATAAATTAGTTGTGATGTTATGTTGATGACTTAGTGGTAAAGGATGTCGTTTAAAAGCTATGAGGCGGTGATTTTGTATAATCTGATTTTGATATATTATTTATCATACATCTGATTATATTGTTTGATATCTCACCCCTTATGTTTGAATGTTACCCCTATGTTGATAACGTGCAGGTAATTCATAGTGAAGGCGGTTTACCTCCAATAGTTTGAGTCGGTGTCATTACTCTGATACGTAACACTCGGGGGGATGAACGCTTGTTGTTTTATTGCTGATTTTACTTTTGTTGTTGAATTTTAAGTTGATTTTTGTTAAGTACTTGTTGTTTTGAAGTTGTTCCTGTTGGATAAAGATGTTACATTCTTTTAAGTCGAATATTTGTTTCCGTTGCGTAGTTATGAAAGTTGTTGGTTTTAAAAGACTAAGTTATGTTGCTGTTAGTTCATCCGAGTTTTAAGTGTTATGTATCTGTTTTAAATGCGACTAAATGTCATTGTTATAAGCCGAATGTGTAGCATCTCATTTATTCGTTGGAAATTTTGAAACTCTGATTTCATATAATTCGTTGGATAGAAATGGGGTGTTACAATCACAAACATTAATAATCAAATTAATAACTATATGCTTACTAATTTATTATACGCATTGATTTAAATATATATTTAGGGGTGGAAAAACAGGTTGTCAGTCCCGCCCCGTCCTGCTTTAAGTCTACCAAAAAAAAAAGCGGGACGTGGAAATTGACATAAAAATCTAACTCGTCCCGCCAAGGTGGCGATTTGGCAGGCGACGGTCTTGCCCTTCTATTTTTTTATTTTTTAGTTTTTTAATAGATTTATAGTTTTTTTTTCATTTTAATTAGATTTATCACCTATATTTTAGAATTTTTTTATAAAGTATCTTATTAACAAATTTTACTTGCATATATTCACAAATTAATGTATAAAATAAAACCATCAAAAACTGTAATTACTATAATTAACTAAAAAAGAGCGAATTTAAGGTGAGACAAATTAAAAAGGATAGGTGTGACGGACTTTGGCGGACAACGGACTTTGACAGGACAGATGATGGTCCTTAGCAGGATGGATTTTGATGGACGACATGCCTAAAATTCTAATCCAACCCACTATTTTTTAACGGGTGCGCGATCCAGCCCAGCAATCCACAACCCGTTTTACCAGCCCTACATATGCTTATATTCATTACATACAATATTTTATATAAACTAATTGTTTGATTATACTAATGATAATAATAATATTTCACTTAGATATTTAGTTACAAACTTTTTTTTTTAAATTGGCTTTAGTTAACATTTTTACTAAATACATTAAATATGTTTTAATAAAAATATATATTAAAACAATAAATGTTATTGTCACTTAAAAATATGTATTAGAAAATTATTTTATTTTATATATATATATATATATATATATATATATATATATATATATATATATATATATATATATATATATATATATATATATATATATATATATATATATATATATATATATATATATATATATATATATATATATATATATATATATATATATATATATATATATATATGATTATCATAATTTAAGTATTTTATTATTTATCATTTATAAAAATATATTTATAAAAAACATAGTAGATAACTGTCACATGACACATCAAGGTGAAACTATATATCTATCTATTTTCCCTAATAATAAATCTCCTTATCTATCAAGAGTAGTCATCTCTATTTTGCTAAAAGGTGGAGATTAATTTAGAGACGTGCATAATTTATTATTTTTAGAAATTAATTTTTAATTATTTTCAAACTATTTATATGATTTGAATTTATAACCATAACTAGATTTCAATCAAAACTGATTAAAAAACCAAATATATTTTTTTATTTTGAAAATTAAAACATTTATAATAATTAATAATTATTTAGTTATATAATCTGATTATATAGATACATAACTAACCATTAATAATTAAATTAGTTAATAAACATTATATCTAAATATTTAAAATAGATTTAAATTTAGTTATAGATTTTGGGTCTCACACCTTGATATTTTACGGATCCCTAAGTTCATCAACCTTAACTCCTTATGAATTCTTTATGAATCTTATTAATTAATATTGTTAAGTCTTTTAAAAAAAAATTTAAAGACAAAATTAAGATTAATTTGATAATTATTAATATTAATTTATTTTTTATTTTATAGTTTTTTTATTTCAATACCACGTTTTATTTTTATTTTTTTAATTAATCAAATATATTTTTTTAAATGCTAACTTTCCATATTTCATGAATTTTTAAATGCTAACTTACCATATTTCATAAATTTGAATAGATTTAAATGGTATTTGTATTTGTTTAATTAATCAAATATTAAATAATTGTAATTCTATATTGCATGTTTTATTTTTTTAATTAACCAAATATTTTATTTTTATATCTTTTTTTAATTATTTTGTTAATAAAAAACTTTAATACCACTTTTCATTATTTCCAAAATAACTTTTCACATTTTGATTTAAAAAATATTAATTATTTTTTATTTAAAAAATTGTAATCCAACGTTTCAAGTTTTTTTTATTTCAATATTATGTTTCATTTTTATTTTTTTAATTAATCAATTTTTTTTTTAAATCTAACTTCCAACATTTTATGGATTTTTAAATGCTAACTTACCATATTTCATGGATTTGAATAGATTTAAATGATACTTGTATTTGTTTAATTAATCAAATATTAAATGATTTTAATTCCATATATTTTATTTTTTTAATTAATCAAATATATATTTTTTTAAATCCTAACTTCTCACGTTTCATAGATTTGAATAAGTTTAAATGGTATTTGTATTGTTTAATTAATTAAATATTAAATAACAAATATTTTCAAAATAACTTCCCAATAAAATTAGTCAGATGTAACTTCTCTTTTCAATTGATTTTACGTGCATTTGTTACCCAAAAAAATGAAATACATGGTTTTCTTTTTATTTATGACTTTCCTTTGATTTTTTTATACCTTCATGTTTAAAATTTTCCCTCCCTTTCCTTTTCAATATCTCATGTTTAAAATTTTCCCTCTCTTTCCTTTTCAATATCTCCTCAATATCACATGCTCACACCTAATTTTCATAATAATTTTATTCTGGATTGGGTTAGCATTTGCCCCACCGATGGGGAGGCTCAATCCAGCGCCTTTGCCTAAGGCCCAAAGGCATACAGTCCAAGCTGGAGATCGTTGGGCATTTTCTCACATGTCTGCTAGGGAGACGTTGCCCACGTGTCCATATTGTCAACATAACTGCCCCCTTCGGGAATCACGGGTCCAACACCTATTCTCTCGGAGCAGTTGACCAGGGAGGAGGCCACGTGTTGGACTCCATACGCACGTAAGCCTTGGCAGTCTTTGTTGTTGGGCCTTATCGTGGCCCAATATTGAAGACCTTGACTCAGCGCTGGGGGCTATAAATACCTTCTCACTTGAGAGGGCCAGGTATTGATTCATTCATAATCTCATACTCACTTTCTTGCATCAGCTTTGAATCTCACTTTGGCATCGGAGTTTCTTACAAGTACTCCCCTCCCCACTTCACCTCTCACTGTTGCTTGACTTGAAGCTTGCAGGCTTGGACGATCCCTTCTGGTTAGGTATGACCAGCAGCGCCGTCTATGGGAAACCAACTTCCCCGTCTCCATCTCAAGACTAAAGCAACTCTCTATCAAACTCCGTGATTGTCATAGCTGACCAAGCTGCCAACAACAACCAAAACGCCCATCTCGCCGACCTCAACAACAACATTGGTGACAACAACGCTGAAAACAACATCGATATGGCCGGTCTCGAGCAAAACTATAGAGACGGGATGACCGCCTCTTCGTCATCCCACTCTCGATTGCACGAGGACGTCCATCCCTTCTAGAACTATGAACCAAATTCTTTCCAGGAGGTCCTCGTCCCTGTGGACGTTGATGCCACGACCGGAGCTCTGTTCACAGCCATCAACCAAACAAACTACTTGATTTTCTCGCAGGGTGAGCGGCTAAGGGTGCTCGAACAAAGTTGTCGTGCCCCTAGTAGACAAAGGAGACCTGACACTCTTCCTCCCCGCCAGAATAAAGACTGTCCTCAGTCTCCCCCACGGAGATACAGACGGGACATATCGTGAAGCCTTTCCCCCCGACAAATTGGGCAAGGCCCCACGTTGGAGAGACCATTGCCCGAAGCCACCAGGAGACACGGCCACACACCCCCGTGCAAGGAACGACGATCCCCTGAAAAAAGAAACATGGGAAACGGGGAAACACAACCTCGACCAAGGGATCCTCCCTGCGGCCAAGGCCGTCACCACGACCACCATTACAACTGGTCCCCCTCTCGCTCCCCGTACAGAAGCGACGAAGATGACCCCTGCGGTCCCTTATCCCAAGCAATCATGCAGTCACCCATTCCTAGGGGAATGGAGAAACCTCCCCAACTGAAGGAATACAACGTCATTGCGGACCCAGTCGAGCACATCGATGGGTTCGAGGCAATGCTCCATTACCATAATGTCGGGGGACCAATCAAGTGTCGATTGTTCCCTACGACCTTGAGAAACTGTTATGGACTAGTACAAGAACCTCTCCCCAGGGTCAATCACCTCCTGGAGAAACCTTAAGAACCAGTTCATTAGCTTCTTCACCGTGTCTCTTCGACATCCGAAGACTGAGGTTACCCTTGAGGCTATCATGCAGAGATGCGACGAGACCCTCAGGGAATACATCAATCGGTTCAACCGCAAGGCCATTCAGGTCTCGTGCACCGATCACATGAAAAGGTACCTGCTCGAGAGAGGACTCCTCCCGAGCATTGAGTTCAGAAAGGCCGTCGGCATTGAGCCACCCTGGTCTTTGGACGCTCTCCTCGAAAAAGCCAGGGCCTACATGGACTACGAGGAGAAGGAAGCAGCCAACAGAGCCCGCAACTCGAGGAATCGCGGACAAGCCAATGCCCCATGACACCAGGATGCAGGACCTTCTCGACGGACGGGAGAGAAGAGAAGGGATGATAAATTGCACGATCCCTACGAGCACATGGGACCAGTAGGGCGCTTCACAGAGCACACTCCGTTGATCGCTTTCCGCTAGCGCATCTTGGCGAGTGATCCAATGCTGACTTTAAGGACGGCAGCGTCAGACGTCCTCGACCTACTCCTGCAAAGCCTGGAGCTGATAGGACAAAATACTTTCAATACCCTCAGAGTCACGGGCACCTTAGAGAAGACTGCGTCCACCTCAAGGATGCCATTGAGACCCTTATCAAGGGTGGCAGACTCTGGCAGTACCAACGCAATGACGCCCCTCTCCGAGACACCCGCGAGCTAAAAGAAGTCGAGGAAGAAACCCGACCATCGAATGAGTCGGGGCCCATTCAAATAGCTTTCTCTGTGACAAGGCCGAAGGACTTCCACGTCCATGATAGCTGCGAGGATGAACCTTTGTCCATGCATAGAAGATGGGAGAAATTCTCCTCTGCCATGGTCCTAAATGGAGGGGGATTCAACGACCTCTCCGTAAACTCCACTAATAGGAAGCTCGACGAGTTGGTGGACGCAACCCCATCCCAAGCGGTGACACTCGAGAGGTTCAAAGGAAAATCGGAACATATCACTTTCTACCTGGAGAAGTTGCCCGACGGGGCCGCTAACTCGAGCATCCCTCTGCTAGTGAGGGAAAGGATGTCTAATTTCGACGTACACCATATTTTGGTCGATGAGGGGAGTTTCGTCGACATCATAGATAACCATCTATTTCGAACCCTACAGCTCGATGACACCCACCTATCACCATACGTGGGGTCTAACTTTCAAGGATTCAACAGCTCGACCTCCAAGTCATGGGGCTACGTTGAGCTTTTTGTCACCTTCGGGGAAGATAATTCTTCCTGATAGATCAAAGTGAAGTTTCTAGTGATCGACTGCCCATCTCTCTACAACTACATCCTATGGAGACCGACACTGGTCGGGTTGACCGTTGTGCCCTCCATTGTCCATTTGAAGATGAAATTCTATACCCGAAGGGGACGCGTCGCCACCATCCACGGGGGCATCTCAGCTTCCCGAAGGTGTTTTCACATGGCTTCCAAAGGGCAGAGTATGGTCAACACTGGAGCGCGGTTGGCCAAAAGAGCTACCGCCGCTCGACCTGAAACACGGCCTGCTTGGACAGAAGAATAAAGGGCTCCACCAAAGGTCGACTCCATCTCGCTCGACACCCGCTTTGACAAGGATGAAGTCGAATCCCCCAACAGCGAACAGGAACCTCTCCGACCCATTCCAGACTGAGAATTTGAGTTCTTCCCCATCGGTGAATACCCTCACAAAGGTGTGAAGATCGGCACTGGACTCCCTGAATTGGCAAGGAGGCAGCTCAAATTTTTCTTGAGGGAGAACGTGGAACTATTTGC
Organism: Vicia faba; assembly: GCA_948472305.1. Classification (NCBI taxonomy): domain Eukaryota; kingdom Viridiplantae; phylum Streptophyta; class Magnoliopsida; order Fabales; family Fabaceae; genus Vicia; species Vicia faba. The sequence goes on from OX451736.1 coordinate 682,149,394, forward strand.
ATGGATCATTGCGGAGATTACTGGACTCGACCCCGAGGTAGCCTGTCACCGACTCACCATTGATCCAGCCGCTAGGGTACTAGTACAACGTAGACGTAGGCAGTCTCCCGAGAAATCGGAGGCAGCTGAAAATGATGTAAAAGATCTCCTAGAGGCAAATTTTATTTTTGAGGCCCGATATTCAACCTAGCTCTCAAACATTGTACTTGTCAAAAAGAATAATGGAAAATGGAGAATGTGTGTTGATTATACTGATCTTAATCAGGCATGTCCCAAAGATGATTTTCCTTTATCTAACATTGATATGCTGGTCGACAACTCGACTGGTTATAAAATTTTATCGTTTACGGATGCCTATTCGGGCTACAACTAAATTCCAATGGCGATGAGCGATAAGCATTGCACCGCTTTCATGACCAACTCGGGCAACTACTACTACAATATAATTCCCTTTGGCCTAAAAAACACAGGGGCAATATACTAGCGGATGATGAACAAAGTCTTCCACGACGAGATCAGAGATATGCTCGAGGTATACACGGACGACATGATCGTCAAATCTCGAATAGAAATCGGCCATGCTTCCCACCTCAAAAGAGTCTTCGCCTAAGCGAGACAATGCAAAATAAGGTCCAACCTTGAGAAGTGCACCTTCAACGTTAAGGCGGGCAAATTCCTCAATTTCTATCTGACCGATTGGGGAATTGAAGCCAACCCTGACAAGTGTCGGGCATTCTTTGAGCTTCCTACGCCTAGCTTGAAAAAATCCATATAAGTCATAAACGGCATGCTCACCTCGCTCTCCCGTTTTATGGCGAAGTATGTGCAACACGCTCTACCATTTTCAAACTTCTGCATAAAGAAGCGGCTTTCAAGTGGATCGAGGAATGCGAGCGATCCCTCCTCCACCTCAAGCAAAGCCTTTCGCAACCCCCCGTTCTATTGTGGCCTGAGAACAGGGAGACCTTATTCCTTTACCTGGCCATCTTCGCCGAGGCCGTAAGCGCAACCCTCATTCGTAAGACTCCAGATGGGAAAAAACCAGTATATTTTACGAGCAAAGCGCTGCAAGGGCCTGAGGTTAGATATCAACATATTGAAAAAGTAGCCTTAGCCTTCATAATCATGGAGAAGAGACTTAGACACTACTTCCTGGACCACACAATCATCGTACGAACACACCAACCCGTGTGGCAACTCCTATACCGGCAAAACATGGCTGATCGAATGCTGAAATGGTCTTTGGAGATTTCGGAGTTCGACATCTAGTATGAGAGCAGGAAGGCCCTCAAAGCCCAAGCGTTGACCGACTTCATCACAAAGATGACTGCTCACGATTCCCCTATAGGGAAGAGGCATAAGTGGACCATCTTTATGGATGAATCTTCCAGCTCGACAGGGAGCGGAGCGGGAATCCTCCTCGAGAACAAGGAAGGCGTCGTGATCGAGCACTCCCTCACCCTTTTGTTTCTGACATCGAACAATCAAGCAGAATATGAGGCCCTGCTCACAGGATTAAGGTTGGCCGAGGATTTGGGTGTCCGGGAAATACAAATTTTCACATACTTCCAACTCATTGCATCCCGGGTGCAAGGAGGGTACCAGGCTAAGAACAATAGCCTTGTTGAATACTTGAACCTAGTTAAAGAGCAGATGAAGAGGTTTGATTGGGAAAAAATCAAACATGTACCTCGTGAACAAAATACACAGGCAGACATACTTTCAAAGCTCGCGAGCACAAAGAATAAAGGGGGAACAAATTTGTCATCCAACAATCCCTTTCTCTCCTGAGTATTAGAAAATCCACTATACCCCTCGACGTGAATGCCATCAAGTACAATTCAAGTTGGATGGCCCCGATGTTTAACTTTATGACAAAGGGGGAATTTCTTGTCGACCAAAGGGAAGCAGCCGCTACCAAACGAAGAGCATGTTCATATGTGGTGCTCGAGCATAAACTCTATAGGCGAGGATTCTCCATCCCACTCCTTAAATGTGTCGATGAATCCACAATCCCCAAGATATTATGGGAGATCCACGAGGGAATCAACGCCCAACACCTAGGCGAAAGATCCCTGGCAAGAAAGGCGTTGCGTGCAGGCTAGTACTGGCCCACCATCCAGCAAGCAAAGGTGCACGTCAAAAAATGCGACAAGTGTCAGAGATACGCAGACATGCACCTCGCACCCCCACACGAGCTCAAAGCACTATACTCCCCGTGGCCGTTCTCCTGGTGGGGAATTGACATCCTCAGGCCCTTCGTGCAAGGTTCCTATCAAAATAAATTTTTGATTGTGGTCGTTGACTATTTCACAAAGTGGATAGAAGTTGAAGCCCTTTCCAGAATCACCTCACACAATATCCTCAGCTTCTACAAGAAAAAATTACTTGCCCGATTCAGGATACCACAAGCGCTCGTCACCGACAAAGGGACACAGTTCACCGATTAAGGCTTCTAGGACTTCATCGTCGAGCTTGGCACCAAACAACACTTCACTTCGGTCAAACACCCTCAAACAAAAGGGCAGGCAGAGGCTGCAAACAGAGTCATCTTACAAGGACTCAAATGTAGGTTGGGTGAAGACAAAAGGGGGGTGGGTTGAAGATATACATAGCATCCTATGGGCATACCAAACAACACCACACTCGACGACCGGTGAGACCCATTCCCGCTAACCTATAGCACCGAGGCAGTCATCCCCGTGGAGATCATGGAGCCATCCAGGTGAACCGAAGTCCCTCTCAATAAGGAATTAAACGACGAGGCCCTAAGAGAAGAGCTCGACCTAGTCGAGGAAATCCGATCAGGAGCAGCTCTTCGTGAAGCCACGCTGAAACAGCAGGTAGCCCTTCGCCATGACAACAAAGTCATAAAATGCGAGTTCCAGGCCGACAACCTAGTCTTACGGAGGAATCAGAAAGATTCTCATGAGGGGAAGATGGTCGCGGACTGGGAAGGACCGTACCGCGTCTACAGGGCTACGGGCATCAGGGTATACTACCTCGAACACTTAAATGAAGAAATGCTTCCTCGACCATGGAATACTACAAAATTGAAACAGTATTACAACTAAGTTCTTGCAAAAGGATGGGCATTAATAGTCGATTATTCCTCTCTAACAGACGACAGGACACGCTCGACCATGGAGGCATGTCGAGGTATGGACATAGCCTCCAAACATTAACAAAAGGCGGGTTTTATTCATTTCTCGAGCAGAATCTTAGCCCGACAGGGACACCTCGATCGAGATCTGCTATCGAAGTACCCAATTGGCAGAACACCCAACTCGTGATGGGCAGTTCATGCCATGAAGTCAAGATTATGAATGCAATCTTGAGTTCGTCCAACATATTCCCAGACCGCCTCCTCGACACATCCCAACATGTGTCAACCACAACCAACGTCGGGCAAAAATATCTAGTCATGGAAATACCAACTTTCATGAAATAAACAAGTCGAGCACAACGACAAGCAAGTATTTAACAAACATCAACAAGGGATAAAGGAAAAATAAAAGTATTTATAAATCCGACCACGAAGGTCGACGTTGTTTAAATAATTACAAAACTTATAGGCACACAGGCCACAAATCCAAACTAAAACAAAAGCAGGCACACAGGCCCGAAAACATATTAGATATCATCCTCCCTGTCACTATCCCCCGCGGGACTGTCATCGGGGGGTAAAAGATCTTTCCATCAACCACTTTATTGAACGGCCCCGCACCTTCAACCACTAATTTGATCCCCGGGTTCAATATCTTGAGCTGCTCCACGGTTGTGTTAAAGCTATAATCGAGGGTATCCACGACATCCTGCTCGAGCACACGAATGCACGCGATTAGGTTTCCCTTGGTCGTAAGGGCCTTCTTTGCATCAGTCTCGTCGTCAGCAGGTGCCACAATCCCCTCCAACTCTTTTACTCTGGCGGCCAGCCGCTCGTTCTCTCTATTCGTGGCATCCAACTGAGGCCGCATTTCATTAAGATGTTTAAGGAGTTGAACCTAGGATTCATATCTTGTTTCATGGTTGAGGATATCACCCGTCAGCTTTTCATTGATCCCTTGTAGCTTCTGGATTCGGGCGTACGCTTTGTCAAGGGAAACCTGAGACCTTGCTGCCTCATCATTCAGCATCAAAGTCGTTTCAAGCACCCTCATCACGGAGACCACGTCTTCTGACAAGTTTTTTCTTCGAGTTTCCTTGTCTTAGGATAAGATCGCTTCCCTTTCTTCCTTGTGGAGACTTAGAGATATCTCGCCGCTAAAAATATCATGGTTGAGATAACATGGAGGCAACACGAAAACTCCTCCGACCCCCTTATCACGCTCGGTATCCTCCACACGCTTCCTTTTTACCGGTGGATCGAGTGGAGGAACCTGGGTCTTCGAGGAAGAAGGGGAACCACTCACTCGGGCATAAGATTTGGCCTACTCCTGAAGTTAAGAGACCATATTCTTGGGCCCCGAGGTGGAAGCGTTCTTGGGCCTCAACTTCAGTAGACGCTCAGAAAGGGAAGCCATCCGACCTACAATTAAAAGGAAACTGTCAGTCACGGGCCAAACAAAGATGATATCACGGGCATGTCCCCTGCATAAAAGCCAAACATATAAAGACACAGTCACAACCATATACCATACCTAAAATCCTCAAGGCCTCATCGTCTGAAGAACAGTCGAGCAAAGCTTTCATGTTGATCAACTATTAACGAGGAGATACTCCCTATTGTCATCAAAGAGGAGGTTGTTGTTCATGTCCATGCTTCATCGGTGAGAAACTCTTAACATAAGACGCCAACTTCTCATAGGAGAGTTGATCTTGGGCATCTAAGCCCTCAGGTTTCACCGCATAATACTTAGGATTTTGCTTGAAATACTTCCACTGTCATTCAAGCGGAAATCTGGCCACTAGCAGACTACTGGTCGACCTTCCTCCATCTCTTATGAGCGATCGTACAAGGAAGTTATGGCCGCGTCTGTGAGAAGCTTCACAACAAAGTATCTCTCTTTGAAATGGCGAACAGATTCCAGATATGGCCGGAAAAGTTTCCCAAACTGTTTAAAAGACACCCAGGCTTGCCCCCCATCCAATGGACTGCCTTTGCAAGTGGAAGATGCAGAAAAATAGGGGAAGTGTGGTGCCTATATGAAGATACTGACAGACGAGCTCGAATGCTCGCATGAATGTAAGCGCATTTGGGTGAAGCTGAGAGGGTGCCAATTGTAACCATTGGAAAACCCCCACTTGGAAGTCATTAAATGGCAAACGCATCCCTGCCTCTTTAAAAGCAAATTCATTCATAGGGAAGCGCTTGCCCGGATACGACGAGCATATCCTCTTGTTTCAATGAGAGATTTGTAGAGCCCATTTGGCGGGGGGGCCCTCTGCTCGAACCTCCGGACAGTTTAACGTGTCTGATGCATCATGTGAGAAACACGACCTTTTATTTCTAGGTTCGGGCGCATCCCATGCCAAAGGGTCCTCCTCGACATTAATTTGGTCCTCACAATTGGCGGGCACGGTGTCCTCCTCGATTGGATGTGTCATTATACCTGAAAAGCAACGGAAAATAGTGAATTCGACATCATCAAATTCACCCTTCCACCGCAAACCAAGTGAAAGGGCGATGAATCCGTCAAGGAACGGACCTCGAGCCAAGCCCTCGACTGCCACACTTAGACAAACCGCATCCTATTCGGGGACGTTTAGTCAAACGGGCATATATGCCCGAATCCACCCTACTATCTAGGGAGGATGTCCCCGATGCTATGAACTTCATCCACTACCATGAACTTCAATGAACATTCATGAATATTTGTTGCAGAACCCATGAGTGTTCATCCAAGATTCACCCACTCAAGATAAAAACTAGGTGTTTTATCTAAAAAGTTCTAAGAAAACATGTTATCAAGGGGATATGACTTACTTGAATAAAGAATGTCATTGAAGAATTTTATGGAGGAGCTAGGAGGAGGGGATCCACGCGCGAATGGAGAAAAGAGTGCAGAAGAAAGCTTGAAACTAACAAATGAACCCATGGGGTCCCATTTTTATAGATGGTTCACACCCCACGAGGTTGCACATGAAAAGTCATCATTATTTTGGGATTTTTAAACTCCCATACAAAAAGATGGCACCCCAAAACAGCTACCATGTGGCGTTAACAAGCAGCCACATACCCACTCTTGAAGGCAAACTTATCCCCGACTTCAATATGAAACATTGTCCCCGAGTACGTTGAGGATATTGCGCGCTATGATACGGTGGTAGAACCGACTGTTATACTAGTTTGCGTTTTGTATTCGCAAATGTCGCGGTAAGCAAGAGTCGCCATCGACTTTTATTTCATCCAATTCCTTTTTCGAGATTTTGAGTACGGGGGGTAGATTATAGAAAGGGAAGGTATTAGCACCCTTTCTATCAGTGGTTTTCCACGGGCTCTTAGGTACTTTCTCATATTTTTGAAATTGCTTGTATATGTTTGTTTTGAAAAGTTTTGTTTTACTTCGTTTTAACCCTTGCTTCTGTCTTCAAGAGTGTTACAAAGTTGTTTTGAAAACTTTGTTTGAAAAAGGTGTAAGTGTGAAAAAGTTGATTTTTGAGCAAGTATCTACTAGCATCTACCTACTCGAAAAGGGATTATTTCTATTCTCGTTTCCTTTAGACAGTGCTATCCTACTATTAAGAAATAGGTAGCACCGTCGTTGGAGTTGTAAGGGTCAATTCATAAGGGACGTACGATCACTAAAGCAATGATAGGACGTCTTAGTAATAACCCTAATGTCTTAAGATCATATTCGAGGCAACATTTTCGAGGCAACCTTTCCGAGGCAACATTTTCGAATGGGACATTTGATCTTTGTTTAGACAGGAGGGCCACCACTAAAACACCCTATACTTAATGACCGTTTACCGAAGGCAACTGAAGTGAGAGTATACCCTAAGAGTGCGCATGTGCGAGTGATTTGATTTCAAGTTATTATCTTTGCACATTAGGGTTTTCTAGCCATTTTAAATTGTCATGCAATTTTGTCATACAATCCTATTAGCATACATCTAACAGTTAATATTTGTGAGAGTTAAAATGCGAGAAATAAAACCTACGCTATTACAAGGCTTCGGGGTAGGGATTAATTACATAGCCAAAAACCCGTAAAACGATAAAAGAAAATCTTAATTAAACTATTACATACCATGAGCAGTTACATCAATATTGCAAAAATAATAAAACGCGTGCGATGAATCGAGAACGAGAGATTTAGAGTTTTGACCCCAACTACCTAATTGTTATTTACAAGAAAAATCATTTTGTGTTTTTGATTATTTGAGAAAAATAGAGTTTAATTGACTAAATAAAAACCTAATTACTAATTAATTTAAATTAAGAAAAATAATTAACTTAACCTATTTTGTATTTTTATATTTTTGAGAAAAGAAATAAAAATTAAATCACAAGTCTAACCCTAATTTTTCTAATTGATTTTAATTGTTTACAAAAAAAATTAGAATTACCCTAAATCAAATTAAACTAACATTAAATTAAATTTGATAAAATAAAAAATCTAGTTCTAATTTTTTTGTGAAAACTTGATTTTATGATTTTTTTGTGAAAAAAAGAAATTAATTTTGTTAGAAAATAATTAAATAAGGAAATTAAATAAAAGCAAAAAATAGAAAAAAGAAAAAGAAATGGGTCTGGTTTCTTGGCAAGAAGGGGGTGCCAATTGCAATTTTGGGCCCAATAACTCCTGGCCTTGTTTGACCTTTCCAATCTCATGCGTGCGCTTGACTCATGCCCATGGTGGACCTCCATTGGGAAGGCTTTGGATCTGGCCTGTTGATGGCTTGGATGACCAGATTTGGAGAGTGCATGATGGACTTCATGGGATATCAGCACACCTGAATATATAAGAAAAAATAACATGAAGCGAAGTTGGGACCTGGGGATCGAACCCAGGTCCTTGAGCACTATCACGTTGCTTGCTTACCATCTGAGTTGGCCATGTTATTTGTATAATTGATAACAAATAAATATTATATGATGAAAACAAAACAACAAATTTTGGGACGCGCGAATTTCAAATGGCCCATTCATGGAGCGCCACGTTATCCCTCTCCTTCCTCCCACCGTTGCTAAAAGTTTCTTGACTTTTACCTACGGTCACTTGGGTGTAGGTATAACCCTGTGCCTTTCCAAAATCCTATACAAGCATGATAAATGCAAAATAATGGTATCAATCAACTCGTTGCAACCTCACGAGCATCATGGTACCATTATCCATGGCCAATTGTTCCTGTACAGAAAAACCCTAAAAACGAAGCAAGAACCCTAACTATGGCATCTTGGTGTATAGTCAGTAAAAATGCAATTGGATATAATCAATAGCTTGCAAATAACTCAAGGATCATGAATGTACCAATCAAACATGCTAAATGTGCCAAAATTAACGTATTTGATTTCAAGAAAATATGGAGGTCGCGTGAAACTTACAGCGTGTTTCAAGGCTTGAGGAAGCTTGCTAATGGTTGCAATGTGATCTAGGGATATCCAGCAAGCGATTGGGATGCTTAGAATGGCTTGAGATAGCCTGAATCCTGAAAATTGATTTACAACTTTTCTTGTATTTTAGCAACTTTGCTTCTGTTTTGCACGCCTCCAACCTCTTTTTTTCTGATCTACACTTGTTCCTTATGTATCCTAGAATGAATTAGGATTTCCCTTTGTTTCAAATCTTCTCCAATTATGATTATTGAATCATGATTTGATCATTGTACAAAATCTTTCCAAATCAAGCAAAATGCAATCTTTTGTGTCCATGTGAACCTTGCACGATTTGATTCTATCTCCAGCTGTATAATAGACCTAAACATGCACAAAATCTCAAGATTTGATTAGTTTTTGATATTTTCATTATTTTATTTTGATTTTATTTGATTTAATTGAAATAAAATCAAAATAAATGACAAAAATAAAAGAATGACAAATGGAAGGGATCATGGGTCATGGGTCACATTACAAACTCAGTGCAAGCATAAAAAGTTGGGCCCATTTAACAAAAAATGCAATTTTGGACACATTTGACTTTTGGCAATTTTGCAAAAAAGGTCAACTTTACCAATGCATAACTCTCTCAATTTTGACCCTAGACATGTGTTCTTGGACTTTTTAGAAATATTAAGATGTCCTCTAAGCAACCCTTTTAGTCTCATCTCAATTGAGTCTTCTATGTTCATGTATGACGCTTTGACCCAAAAGGTGTTTTTGTTGACTTTCCAAAATGACCTATAATGTCCAAATTCATATCTTCTTGTGAGTGCATATTTTTAACTTGGGAGATGAAGATTGATTGTAGGGAATTACATCCTCTTCAAAATGAGCTTTGTATGGGTCATTTTTGATAAAGTATGAGAAAGTTATGCTTGGTCAAAGTTGAGTTGACTTTTCCTACAAAACCCTAATTTAGCAACTTTTGGTTTTGATGAATTGTGAGCAATCCTTGAGTAATCATTATCAACCCTTGATAAAATGATGAATAATACTTCAAAATGAGAATATTGACCAAATATCTTGAGGTTTGACTGTATATGGGCCACAGTTGACTTTTGCCTTAACATAGTCGATTTTCAGGCCTTTGAACAATTGACTAAGAAAACTTCCTCTGCAAGGATTGAAACTTGACATGAATTATCTTGTGAACATATTAGGGCAATGGTGAGTATTTGGGACTCTTTGGATTCAAACATCTTGATGCAAAATGAAACCCTAATTTGGGGTACACTACCTTAGGAGAGAGTTTGTCTGGCCAACTTTTTGGACTTCCTTGAGCAATTTGGGGACCTCACTTGAAATGTATTGAGAAATATGAGAGGGCAAATTTTGGGGTACAACAGCTGCCCCTGTTCAATCTTCTTAAACCTGAGGATGTAGATTGGCTTGTCTGCCTTTCGTGATCCGAAGGTGGAAGATGATTGAACACTAGAGTGCCCATAAATTTGCACTCGCATGAAGTGGTACTTGTCTTGCGATATCGGGAATGGGCTTATAGATGCCATTTGGAAGTCAATGATGGAATATGGGCTTAAAGATGCCATCAGAATAAGTGTCGATCGTATAAGAGATTCCTTTACAAAAACCCGTACACCTGTTGTTGAGGAGGACTACGCTGGGGAACACTGTTATTTGTCTTGAGAGAGATAGAGTTTTAGGAACTTCAGTTGTCTGTTACTCTACTGGGGAATCATATCTTAGTCTAGAAGGTGAAAATGAACTGCTATCTGGTCGTGCTCCAGACTTCATAGTGGCTTACCGGGGAGATGAGATTAAACTTTCTATTTGGTCGTCTTCCAGGCTTTGCAATGTCTTAATTCTTATCTGGTCATGCTCCAGGCTTCAGAAGGAATCAAGTGGTTATCCGGTCGCATCCGGGCTTCCAGCTTGAATTTAAGGCATACTAATATTTGGTCGATTTACGGGCTTTATAGTAATTGTCCAGGTAAACTGCTATTTGGTAATGCTCCAAGCTTCGCAGTACCTTACACTGTTATATGGTCGTGTCCCAGGCTTCAATGTCTTTTTCTGCTATCTGGTCGTGATCCAGTCTTCACAGCATCTTATACTATTATTTGGTCGATCTCCACGCTTCATGGTATCTGGTATTGCTATCTGGTCAATTTCCAGGCTTCACAATAACTTGTTGAGGGGTTAAGTTATTTTCCGGTTGATTCTCGGGCTTCATAGCTTGTATTTAAGAGATACTACTATTTGGTCGATTCCAGGCTTCGTAGTATTTTGGAGAGGTCAAGATACTATTCGGTTGATTTCCGGGCTTCATAGCTTGAACTGGAATAGAAATCTTAGTATTGATTTGACTGAACCAGAGAAAACTTGTGAGAACTTGATTGTATCTTTCCCCGAAAGGTAAAGAGTTAGTCGTATGTAATGTCATGATGTATAAAATGTATTGAGTAATGATTTTCTCAAAATAAATGAGATTGTGCTATATGATGCATATGCGCATGCCATGATGTATGGATATGCAATGTTCTTGTGATATCCTCCGACTAGTGAGAATAAATCCTGGACTGCTGTTGGAGGGTACAGGGAGTTGAGTTCTCTGTTCTTTTTAGGGATAGTGACCGAAGATGATTAGCTGGAGACTTTCGTCTGTTCTTCTTGAGAACATCTCGCCGGGAGAGATTTTGTTTGAGAACAATCTTGTGGGAGAATGACTCTGCGGGAAAGAGAGGTCCTCTGTAGGATGGTCTGCTGATTTGGAGAAACAACTCTGCTGGGGATGGATTTCCGTTGCTTGTGATAGGTAAACTCTGCTAGGGAGAATTTTGCCGACTCATTCGCGATTATGAACCTCGGCTGGGGAGAGTTATCACCACTGTCTTTGGGTACTTCCTACTCTGCAGGGAGTGTATGTACTTTTAGTCATATTCTCAAGCTGGTTCTATCCCTGTACCTGGTGGATAAAGCAACTGTAAGGTTTGGAGACTTCTTGTTTGCCCCTGTTCCTGTAATTACGAGTAACTGTATTTTGTTTCTTATGTAAATATTTATGAGCAGCAATTATTTTCAAATGCATATATCAAAAATGAATCATTGGACGTTCTTGCAAAACAAAACAGAAAAAGAAAAACAAATCGGAATTTATTGTGAACATGAATTGTATTGATTTTGAAGTTGGCCTGTAACAGGCGTTTTGTACAAGAGGTTGACGTCCTAGTAAGAGAACACCGCCGAAAGACAGGAATTAAACATTTTGTGTAAAAGAAAGAAAAACAGTTATGCGAAACAATCCCATTGGGTTCCAACTCTGCTATTGCCTTTATATCTTCGAGTGTCTCATCACTTTGCTACTTGGTCGAAGGTAGATCAGATTGATTGGCGCCGTCCGAGCTTGATAGTCGATACCGAAGTCTGGTCGCAAGATGATCCAATGAGACATAGTGTTACACTTTGATCCCTAATTTTTTCCTGGACCGCCCTTTCGGGTTTTCAGTCCACTGGGACACCCTTTTTTGCCCAAGCCGCCTTTTCAGGTTTTCGACTTGTCGAGTGTACAGTTTTTTCATTTTCATCCCTTAGTTTTGCCCGAACCCTTTTGGTTCGCCGGGAAGCCCTTATTTTTTCCTAGGCCAGTCAACCTAGCGAGTCTTTGATTAGGCATAGTATTTTTTCACTATGTCTGCATTGATGGGGTGAGGAAGGTCGTCACCATCCATGGTGGTTAGAATCATAGCTCCTCCCGAGAAAATGTTCTTAACCACAAATGGCCCTTCGTATATGGGGGTCCATTTGCCCCTAGGATCACCTTGCGGTAGTATGATGCGTTTTATCACTAGATCTCCGACCTGATATTCCTGACGTTTGACTTTCTTGTTAAAATCCTTGATCATTCGCTTTTGATACGTCTGACCATGACAAATAGCAGTAAGTCTCTTCTCATCGATTAAGTTCAGCTGGTCAAGTCGAGTCTGGATCCAGTCATCTTAGCTCAAACCTGCATCCTTCATAATCCAGAGAGAGGGTATTTGGACCTCAATGGGTAGGACTGCCTCCATGCCATATGTGATATGGTGGGAGAACTGACTTGAGGTTTTGCGTTTGTGTTCGCAAATGTTTCGTTTTAGCAAGAGTCGCCACCAACTTTTTATTTTATCCTAAGGAAAGGTCAAAAAGCACAGGAAAGACCTTTGAGATGTTTTCTTGGGTTCGGGGAGTAGATTATGAAAAGGGAAGGTGTGTGATCGGTGGGAATGAGAACTGACTGTTTTGGATATGCTGGTTCACGTTTTGCGTTTGTTTTTGCAAAATGTCGCGGTGAGCAAGAGTCGCCACCGTCTTTTATCTTATCCAACAAGGAAAGGACAAAAGCACAGAAAAATTCTTTTTTAAAATATTTCTCGGGTTCGGGAGGTAGATTATAGAAAGGGAAGGTGTTAGCACCCTTTCTATCCGTGGTTATCCACGGGCTCTTAGGTCTTGCTCATTGTGTTTTCAAAAGTTTGCTTTTCTTTGTGTTTGTGGGTTTGAAAAGAGTTTTTGTTTTGAAGAAAGTGTAGGTGAGAAAAGCTTTTGTTTTGTTTTAAAAGGAGCAAGTACTTTAAGAACCATCTACCTACTCAAAAATGAATTAAATTATGCAAGTGTCCTTTAGACAATGCTATCCCACTATTGATGAGTAGGTAGCACCGTCGTTGGAGTTTTCGGGTCAATTCGATTAAGGGACGTGTGGTCACTAAAGCAATGTTAGGATGCCTTAGCGCCTAGCGGTAACCCTAATGTCTTAGATCATTTTATTCGAGGCAACCGTTTCGAGGCAACTATGATCTTTGGGCAAGAGGGTGACCTCTAAAACTTTCTATACTCAATGACCACATTCGAGGCAACCAAGTGAGGTGTACCCTAAGAGTGCGCATGTGCGAGTGTGTTATTTTCAGTTATTTTTATCTGTACATGTTAATGGTGAGCTACTGTTGATTTTAAATTAAAAGTTGATCTTGTCATGCATTGCCTATTATTCAAACATCTAACAGTTAATAGTTGCGGAATGTAAATTGCGGAAAATAAATCTAAGCTATTACAAGGCGTCGGGTATTTACATCGCCAAAAACAAACCCTTAAAAATTAAATTGCGAAAAGTAAGCAAAAGCGATAAATAAATAAAGTCCTAAGTTAAAAACTATTACATTCTTGAAGCAGTTACAATATTGAAATATGGATCAAAAATTATTCGCGCGCGAGAAAATTAAATTGGAGTGTCTTAGGGTTTTGTCCCTTTTTTTATTAAATAAAGCATATTTTTTGTTATTTTGAATTAAAAATTAGTCTAAATTAATAATTGAATTAATTAATTAAATGAAAATATTTTTTTGGGTTTTTATTTTAATTAAGGAAATAAAATAAGAATGGTTAAAAATATTTTTTTAAAAACCTAATTCTAAATTAATTTTAATTTATTGCAAAAGATATTAATGTTAAACCTATTTAAACTAAATAAATTAATTAATTGTTATTTACAAAAATAAATAATAAAATTAATGGAATTAAAAAATATTATTTTTTTGTTTTCTGATTTTATGAAATAAAAGTTAATTGGTTAATTTTTTAATTAGGAATAACAAAATAAAATAAATAAATAAAGAAAATGTTAAAGAAAAGAAATAACCAAAAGGGGGGTTTGGGCCTGAAGAGGGTGTTTGAATTTGCAATTTCAGAGGCCCAATTGTGAGCAGCCTCGTTGACCCTTTCAATCCAGTATGCGCCTTTGACTTGAGAATATGGTGAGGACCCATTCTGGCCATTGGATCTAGTCTACAGGCCATCTGGACGAGATCTGGATGAAGGCATATGATGCACTGCAAAGCCTGAAACACACGCAATTGCCTGGAGAAAAACAAGACAAATAATATTGGGGGACCTGGGATTCGAACCCAGGTCCCAATGGTATCACGCGTTAATGCCTTTCCAGCTGAGCCATTGGTGTTTCTTGTTAATAGGATAATCAATAAACATTATATGTGCAACAATCAACTATGCCTGAAATAAAAAAATAAAAGTGTGTAATTTTAAATGGGCCAATGGGAGGGCGACGTCTGGTCGTCTTCTCCAAAATAACTCTGGTTATTTACCTGCATATTTTTATCCGCGGGAAGATTTGTGGGGTGATTCAAAAACTCGTTCTAGGCCATAACAAACCCCTCCAAGCACATGGACGTGATCGCCCCTTCCTCCTGAGTTCGACCATGGCCAAGATTCGTCCTAATTGTCCCTGCAAAATGAAACCCCAAATGGAAACCTCCAAAACCCTAGGTTCGGGTAGGGAGGTATAGGCTACAAAAAACAATTGAATGATGCAGAACGACTGGAAATTTAAGGGCAAGCATGATTATACAAAAATATTGGCAAGAGGATGCAAGGAAATAGTTTCACGATGTCATGTTCAGAGCAAGGTTCGTGGAGACTTACAGTGAGTTTTAGTCAATGAAAAGGCTTGGTTTTGGTTGCTACAGTTTCAGGAGATGCCAAGGAAGAGAGCTACGTCAAGCTTTTTGTTGGAATCGAGCTCTAAGGTTGATTTTGATTTCCAAATTTCCAAGCTTTTTTACAAACTTCTTCTGGCCGTTTCAGTAATGCTTTGTGCGTATATTTGGTCTGGCTTGCTTTCACATGTATATTAGAAGTGAATTAGGTCAAGAGTTGGGCTTTTATCCAAGTGCATTCAAGGTTTTGAGATTTGATATGATCACCATTATCAAGTTTCCAAATATAGGCCAAATCTGATTTTTTTGTGCATAACCAAGCTTGATACGAATTTGATTTGGTTCATGATGATAATTAAAAGTTGTACAAATCACAAAGATATTATTTCATCAATTTTTAGATTTTATTTGATTTAATATTGATTATAAATGAATTAAATCAATAAAAATGAAATAAAATAGAAAAATAAATTAATGGCCATGAAATCAAATATGGGACACTTGTGTGGTATGACAAGACCATATCAAGTGGAAAAAAGTGGGCCCTTTTGTCAAAAATTGGAGTTTTGAGGATAGTTGACTTTTGGCAATTTTGGAAAAATGCCCAACTTCAACAATGCATAACTTCTTCAATTTTGAACTTTTGGAAGTGTTCTTGGACTTTTTAGAAACCTTGAGATGTCATATAATCAAAACTTTTGGTCTCATATCATTTTGATGTTCCATTCTCAAGTTATAAGCTTTGGAAAAAAAGGTGTTTTTGTTGACTTTCAAAAATGACCTATAATGTCCAAATTTGTAGCTTTTTATGAGAGCATTTCTTGATCTTGGGGTGTGAAGATGGATTGTAAGAAATTGAATCCTATTAAAAATGAGCTTTGGATGGGTCATTTCTCATAAAGTATGAGAAAGTTATGCTTGGTCAAAGTTGAGTTGACTTTTCCTACAAAACCCTAATTTAGCAACTTTTGAATCTTGATGAATTTTGAGCAATCCTTGATGAATCATGATCAACCCTTGATAAAATGATGAATTATCCTTCAAAATGAAAATGTTGACAAAAAATCTTGAGGTTTGACTGTATTTAGGTCACAGTTGACTTTTGCCCTAGCACAGTCGATTTTTGGGTCTCTTGAGCAATTGACTGACCAAACTTCCTCTGCAAGGCTTGAAATTTGAAATGGATGAACTTAAGAACATATTAAGACATTGGGAAGCACTTGAGGCCATTTATATGTAAGTACCTTGATGCAACACAAAACCCTAATTTTGAATTGACTGCCTTAGGAGGTGATTTGACTGTCCCATTCTTGAGCCATTTTGAACAACTTGAAGATTATTCTTGACATGTCTTGAGAAATATGGGAGGGAAAATTTTGGGGTACAACAGTTTCCCCTGTTCAATTTTCTTAAACCTGACGATATAGATTGGCTTTCGAGCCTTTCGTGATCCGAAGGTGGAAGATAATTGAAAACTAGAGTGCCCAGAAATTTGCACTCGCATGGTGTAGTATCAGCATTGTGATGTTGGGAATGGGCTTACAGATGCCATTTGGAGATTGTTGGTAGGAGGATGGGCTTACATATGCCATCTGCAGGAGTTTCGATCGCATAAGAGATTCCTTAGCGAGAACTTGCATACCTGTTGTTGTAAAAGATTCCGCTGGGGAAGTCTAACCTTTGTTGAGATTTAGGAACTTGCTTGTACTTCAACTGAGAGAATGCTCCAGCTGAGTTTTAAGAACCTGTCCATAATTCAATTGGGGGGAAACATCTTCATCAAGATCTAGGAACTGTCTCGTGCTCAACGTAGTATACCGCTGAGGTTATAGAACTTGTCCACACTGTGACAGAGGAAAACATCAAGATCTAGGAACCGACTCGTGCTCAATGGAGTATACTATTGAGGTTATAGTACTCGTCCACACTATGACATAGGGAAACATCTTCATAAAAATATATGAACTGACTCGTGCTCAATGGAGTATACCGTTGAGGTTATAGTACTCGTCCACACTATGAGGTAGGGAAACATCTTCATCAAGATCTAGGAGTTGTCTCGTGCTCAACGTAGTATACCGTTGAGGTTATAGAACTTTTCCACAGTATGACAGAGGAAAACATCAAGATCTAGGAACTGACTCGTGCTCCACGGAGTATACCGTCGAGGTTATAGTACTCGTCCACACTATGACGTAGGGAAACATCTTCATCAAGATCTAGGAATTGTCTTGTGCTCAATGGAGTATACCATTGAGGTTATAGAACTTGTCCACACTATGACGGAGGAAAACATCAAGATCTAGGAACTGACTCGTGCTCAATGGAGTATACCGTTGAGGTTATAGTACTCGTCCACACTATGACGTAGGGAAACTGTCGGGATTGAGAACCTTATCTGAAATTCAACCGAGGATAATTCAATTGAGATTTAAGAACTGGTCAGGTCTTCGACGTAATTGAGAACTTTAGTTGTATCTTTTCTGAAAGGTAAAGGTCAGTCATATGCAATGCATGATATGGATCAGGCAATGATGTTCTCAAAATAAATGAGATTGTATTCATATGATGCGTATATGCATGTATCATGATGTATGGGAATATGATGCTTTAGCTGGGGAAAATAAATCCCGGAGCTGCTGGAGAAGAGAGTTGAGTCCTTCATTTCCGCTGGGGATGATGAACGAGGATGGTAAACCTATAGGAGAGAAAAACTCTGTTGGGGGACTAAACTGATGAAGAGATTACTCTGAGGGGAATTACTCTGTGGGGAAGAGACGTTCTGCTGAAGATTTTAACGATAACTCCGCTGGGGATTCTGTTGATAAACTCTGTTGGGGATTTTAATGATGAACTCCGTTGGGGATAGAAAGAGCTTTGCTGGGGATGATCTTTCAGTTGCAACTTGCTGAGGATAACCCAGTTAGACTCTTGTGAGGATAACCTTCTGAATTTGGCTGGGGAGATTTATTTGTGCTCTGCAGGGGATAAGCTTCCAGAATCTACCGGGGAAGATGATTCAACTCTGGTGGGGAAGCCTTTTTTAGACTACGCTGGGGAAATGGCTCCACTGTGGTATCTTGTATTCCGCCGGGGAACATTCTTATATTCTGTTGAGGAATATTAAGATATTCGGGGATGCTCTTATACTTGCTGGAGAATATTCTTATACTCCGCTGGGGAATATTAAGACTTTTGGGGATACCACACCTTCTCAGGGTTGATGGTAGATTAACTCTTCTTGGGGAGAGTGTTGTTGATTCATTCATAGTTGCAAGTCTCAGTGGGGAGAGCTACCATTACTGTCTTACTCTGCGGGGAGTGATGGTATCTTAGTCATATTCTTCAGCTGAACTTACCTTGGTACCTTGGTGGACAGAGCGACTAGACAGCTCGGACAATTCTTATTGCCCCTGTTTTTGATATCACCTGTAATTTGCCTTCTGTTTTGTGTGTAAATATTTATGAGCAGCAATTAATGTCAAATGCATATATAAAAAATGAACATTGGACGTTCTTTGCAAAACAAAACAGATAAAGGAAAAACAATTTGAAATTTGTCTAAAAATGAATTTGTATTGATTTTGAAGCTTTGGCCTGTAAATAGGCGTTTTTGTACAAGAGGCTGACGTCCTAGTAAAAGAACGCCGCCGAACGAATAGAATTTATATAATTTGTGAAAAGAAAACAAAACAGCTATGTGAATAATCCCACTGGATTCTAACTCTGCTATTGCCTTTATATCTTCAAGCATCTCATAACTTTGCTACTGGTCGAAGGTAGATCAGATTGATCAGTGCCGTCTGAGCTTGATAGTTGATACCGAAGTCTGGATGCGAGGTGATCCAATGAGACATAGTGTTATGCTTTGATCCCCAACTTTTTCCTGGACCACCCTTTCGGGTTTTCAGTCCACCGGGATACCCATTTTTGTCCAAGCCGCCTTTTCAGGTTTTCGACTTGCCGGGTGTACAGATTTTTTATTTTCATCCCTTATTTTTGCCCGAACCCTTTTGGTTCGCCGGGAAGCCCTTACTTTTGCCTAGGCCAGTCAACCTAGCGGGTCTTTGATTATGCGTAGTATCTTTTTACTATGTCTGCATTGACGGGGTGAGGAAGGTCGTCACCCTCCATAGTGGTTAGAATCATAGCTCCTCCTGAGAAGATGTTCTTAACCACCAATGGCCCTTCGTAAGTAGGGGTCCATTTGCCCCTGGGATCACCTTGAGGCAAGATAATGCGCTTGATTACCAGATCCCCAACTTGATATTCTTGTCGTCTGACTTTCTTGTTAAATGCCTTGATCATCCGTTTTTGGTACGTCTGACCATGATAAATAGCAGTAAGTCTCTTTTCGTCGATTAGGTTCAGTTGATCAAGTCGGGTCTGAATCCAGTCATCTTCGCTCAAACCTGCATCCTTCATCAAGATCTAGGAACCGACTCGTGCTCAATGGAGTATACTATTGAGGTTATAGTACTCGTCCACACTATGACATAGGGAAACATCTTCATCAAGATCTAGGAACTGACTCGTGCTCAATGGAGTATACCGTTGAGGTTATAGTACTCGTCCACACTATGACGTAGGGAAACATCTTCATCAAGATCTAGGAACTGTCTCGTGCTCAACGTAGTATACCGTTGAGGTTATAGAACTTTTCCACACTATGACGGAGGAAAACATCAAGATCTAGGAACTGACTCGTGCTCCACGGAGTATACCGTCGAGGTTATAGTACTCGTCCACACTATGACGTAGGGAAACATCTTCATCAAGATCTAGGAATTGTCTCGTGCTCAATGGAGTATACCATTGAGGTTATAGAACTTGTCCACACTATGACGGAGGAAAACATCAAGATCTAGGAACTGACTCGTGCTCAATGGAGTATACCGTTGAGGTTATAGTACTCGTCCACACTATGACGTAGGGAAACTATCGGGATTGAGAACCTTATCTGAAATTCAACCGAGGATAATTCAATTGAGATTTAAGAACTGGTCAGGTCTTCGACATAATTGAGAACTTTAGTTGTATCTTTCCTGAAAGGTAAAGGTCAGTCATATGCAATGCATGATATGGATCAGGCAATGATGTTCTCAAAATAAATGAGATTGTATTCATATGATGCGTATATGCATGTATCATGATGTATGGGAATATGATGCTTTAGCTGGGGAAAATAAATCCCGGAGCTGCTGGAGAATAGAGTTGAGTCCTTCGTTTCCGTTGGGGATGATGAACGAGGATGGTAAACCTATAGGAGAGAAAAACTCCGTTGGGGGACTAAACTGATGAAGAGATTACTCTGAGGGGAATTACTCTATGGGGAAGAGACGTTCTGCTGAAGATTTTAACGATAACTCCGCTGGGGATTCTGTTGATAAACTCTGTTGGGGATTTTAATGATGAACTCCGTTGGGGATAGAAAGAACTTTGTTGGGGATGATCTTTCAGTTGCAACTTGCTGAGGATAACCCAGTTAGACTCTTGTGAGGATAACCTTCTGAATTTGGCTGGGGAGATTTATTTGTGCTCTGCAGGGGATAAGCTTCCAGAATCTACCGGGGAAGATGATTCAACTCTGGTGGGGAAGCCTTTTTTAGACTACGCTGGGGAAATGGCTCCACTGTGGTATCTTGTATTCCGCCGGGGAACATTCTTATATTCTGTTGAGGAATATTAAGATATTCGGGGATGCTCTTATACTTGCTGGAGAATATTCTTATACTCCGCTGGGGAATATTAAGACTTTTGGGGATACCACACCTTCTCAGGGATGATGGTAGATTAACTCTTCTTGGGGAGAGTGTTGTTGATTCATTCATAGTTGCAAGTCTCAGTGGGGAGAGCTACCATTACTGTCTTACTCTGTGGGGAGTGATGGTATCTTGGTCATATTCTTCAGCTGAACTTACCTTGGTACCTTGGTGGACAGAGCGACTAGACAGCTCGGACAATTCTTATTGCCCCTGTTTTTGATATCACCTGTAATTTGCCTTCTGTTTTATGTGTAAATATTTATGAGCAGCAATTAATGTCAAATGCATATATAAAAAATGAACATTGGACGTTCTTTGCAAAACAAAACAGATAAAGGAAAAACAATTTGAAATTTGTCTAAAAATGAATTTGTATTGATTTTGAAGCTTTGGCCTGTAAATAGGCGTTTTTGTACAAGAGGTTGACGTCCTAGTAAAAGAACGCCGCCGAACGAATAGAATTTATACAATTTGTGAAAAGAAAACAAAACAGCTATGTGAATAATCCCACTGGATTCTAACTCTGCTATTGCCTTTATATCTTCAAGCATCTCATCACTTTGCTACTGGTCGAAGGTAGATCAGATTGATCAGTGCCGTCTGAGCTTGATAGTTGATACCGAAGTCTGGATGCGAGGTGATCTAATGAGACATAGTGTTATGCTTTGATCCCCAACTTTTTCCTGGACCACCCTTTCGGGTTTTCAGTCCACCGGGATACCCATTTTTGTCCAAGCCGCCTTTTCAGGTTTTCGACTTGCCGGGTGTATAGATTTTTTATTTTCATCCCTTATTTTTGCCCGAACCCTTTTGGTTCGCCGGGAAGCCCTTACTTTTGCCTAGGCCAGTCAACCTAGCGGGTCTTTGATTATGCGTAGTATCTTTTTACTATGTCTGCATTGACGGGGTGAGGAAGGTCGTCACCCTCCATAGTGGTTAGAATCATAGCTCCTCCTGAGAAGATGTTCTTAACCACCAATGGCCCTTCGTAAGTAGGGGTCCATTTGCCCCTGGGATCACCTTGAGGCAAGATAATGCGCTTGATTACCAGATCCCCAACTTGATATTCTTGTCGTCTGACTTTCTTGTTAAATGCCTTGATCATCCGTTTTTGGTACGTCTGACCATGATAAATAGCAGTAAGTCTCTTTTCGTCGATTAGGTTCAGTTGATCAAGTCGGGTCTGAATCCAGTCATCTTCGCTCAAACCTGCATCCTTCATGATCCAGAGAGAGGGTATCTGAACTTCGATGGGCAAGACTGCCTCCATGCCATATACCAAGGAATAGGGTGTTGCCCCTGTTGACGTCCGTGTTGAGGTACGGTACCCATAAAGAGCAAACGATAACATCACGTGCCAGTCTTTGTATGTCACTGTCATCTTCTGTACAATCTTCTTAATGTTTTTATTAGCCGCTTCTACAGCCCCATTCATCTTCGGCCAGTAGGGAGAAGAGTTATGATGCTGTATCTTGAATTTCTCGCAGAGCTCAGTGATCATCTTGTTGTTGAGATTGGTACCATTGTCCGTAATGATCCTCTCTGGTACCCCATACCGACAGATCAGATTGTGCCGAATGAACCGTGCCACGACGTTCTTGGTTACGGTAGCAAAGGAAGTTGCTTTAACCCACTTTGTAAAGTAATCGATCGCTACCAGGATGAAACGATGCCCGTTGGATGCCGTAGGTCTGATCTCACCGATCATATCAATGCCCCACATTGCAAAAGACCAAGGTGCTGTCAGAACATTCAGAGGAACTGGAGGAATGTGCACCTTATCAGCATAGACCTAGCACTTGTGACATGTCTGAGAATGCTGATAACAGTCAACTTCCATTGTGGACCAGTAATATCCTGCCCGAAGGATTTTCTTTGCCATGGTATGTCCACTGGAATGAGTTCCGAAAGTACCTTCATGCAGATCTGTCATGATTCTTTCTGCTTCAATATTATCCACGCAACGTAGTAAGGTCGAATCATGGTTACGTTTGTAAAGAATGCCATTGCTGATGAAGAACTTGGCTGCAAACCTCCTCAGAAACTTCTTGTCATTAACAGATGCCCCCTCGGGGTATTCTTGAGCTTTAAGGTACCTCTTCACCTCATGATACCAGGGCTTTTCTGTCACCTCTTCAGTCTCAAGATCACAGCAATGTGCAGGTTCGTCCAATTTTTCAATAATGATTCGGGGAGCTTCGTTGTCCCAATTGACTTTGAACATAGAAGACATCATAGCTAACGCGTCCGCTAACTGATTCTCCTCTCTAGGGAAGTGCTCAAAGGTGATTTCCTCGAAATGGGGAAGCAACGTCAACACATACTCCTTATAACGAATAAGATTTGGGTGTTTCGTATCTCACTCGCCTTTGATCTGACTGATCACGAGAGCGGAATCTCCGAAGACACTCAGAAACTTAATCCTTAGGTCAATTGCTGCTCGAAGACCCATGATGCATGCTTCATACTCCGCCATGTTGTTGGTGCAGTTGAAACATAGTAGGGCGGTAAACGGAGTATGAGAGCCTTTAGGAGATATGATCACAGCGCCAATGCCATTACCCAAAGCGTTCGAAGCTCCATAAAAGTACATAGACCATCGGGATCCTTCCTCAGGTCCTTTATCCGGTCCAGGTGTCTCACAATCAATTATCAACATGATATTCTCGTCCGGGAATTCAAAGTTCATAGACTGGTAATCATCCACTGCCTGATGTGCAAAATGGTCTGCCAATACACTTCCCTTGATTGCTTTTTGAGTTGTGTACTGGATGTCATACTCAGTCAAGATCATCTGCCTTCTTGCTATTCTTCCGGACAAGGCATGCTTTTCGAAGATATACTTGATTGGATCCATCTTCGAAATCAATAGAGTAGTGTGAGTCAGCATATACTGTCTCAGCCGGCGAGCAGCCCATGCCAAAGCGCAGCAAGTTTTCTCAAGCAGTGAGTATCGAGTCTCACAGTTGGTAAACTTTTTGCTAAGGTAATAAATAGCACGCTCTTTTCGGCCAGACTCGTCATGCTGCCCCAGCACACACCCCATTGAGTTGTCAAGTACTGTTAAGTATAAGATCAGAGGTCTCCCTTCAACTGGTGGCATTAGGATGGGTGTCTCCTGGAGATACTCTTTGATTCTTTCGAAAGCGGCCTGACATTCATCATTCCAGCGTACCACTTGATCTTTCTTCAGCAGCTTGAAGATTGGCTCACAAGTAGCAGTTAGGTGCGAGATGAATCGGGCAATGTAGTTCAGTCGTCCTAGAAAGCCTCTGACCTCCTTCTCTGTCTTGGGAGCTGGCATCTCTTGTATGGATTTCACTTTGGCATGGTCCACTTGAATACCTTTGTCTCTCACGACGAAACCTAGTAGTTTGCCAGACCTCACCCCGAAGGTGCACTTGTTCGGGTTCAATCTCAGCTTGTACAACTTCAACCTGTCAAATAGCTTCTGTAGATGGTCAAGGTGTTCCTCCTCAGTCTCGGACCTCGCAATCATATCGTCGACGTATACTTCAATCTCATGATGGATCATATCATGAAACAAAGCAACCATGGCACGCTGATATGTTGCCCCAGCATTCTTCAATCCAAAAGGCATGACCTTGTAACAAAAGGTGCCCCACTAAGTAACAAAGGTCGTCTTCTCCATGTCTTCGGGAGCCATCTTTATCTGATTATAACCGGAGAAACCGTCCATAAAGGAGAAGACCTTGTGCTGAGCAGTATTGTCAACCAGAACGTCAATATGAGGTAGAGGGAAGTAATCCTTGGGACTGGCCTTGTTCAGATCCCTGTAGTCAACACACATTCGGACCTTACCATCTTTCTTTGGTACTGGAACCACATTGGCCACCCACTGAGGGTAAGAAGTCACTGCTAGAAAACCGGCGTCAAACTGTTTCATAACCTCAGCCTTAATTTTCTCAGACATCTCTGGGCGCATACGGCGAACCTTCTGTTTTACGGGAGGGCAGTCTTCCTTGGTAGGCAGGCGGTGAACCACAATGTCAGTATCCAACCCAGGCATATCTTCGTAAGACCAGGCAAATATCTCAACATAGTTATGCAGCATCTGAATCAACCGCTGCTTCACACTAAGCTCCAGATTTGCATCGATCTTGACTTCCTTCTTGTCTGTTTCAGTACCCAGATTCACCATTTCCACCGGCTCTTCATGTGGCTGAATGGCCCTCTCTTCCTGGAGTAGCAGTCTTGCAAGTTCACCAGGCACTTCGCAATCATCTTCACCTTCGTCTTCGGCTAAGTTGATCGGATTTTCGAAGTCATAATTGGCAGTAGCAGAGTCGTTACCAGTGAGATCCAGAATGGATTGAGACCTGTATATGTGAGTGTGTGTAAAATAGCTTTTTTGCAATATATAATAAGGAAATACAAGGAGCGCAAAATTTGAAATGCAAAAGACGTCCAATGCTTTTATTAATGATATATGAAAAATGGCACACAAAAGCCCTCACAAATGAAGCCACGGTGCCCCGGGTAAGACACCGGGACATAAAATTTCACAACATTGTCTGTTACAAATTCAAAACAAAGAGTTCATTACTGGGTAACAAAAGTAATAGGGATGAAGTCCTTCGTTGTTCAGTTGCTTGGTCCACCATTGGTCGTAGGATAGATCCAGCTGTCGAATTCAGACTCCTCCACATCATCTTCAATGGCATTTACTCCCGAGTTGCTGATGAACACGAGAGGTCTTCCAATCCTTGCACTTCGAACAGCCCTTTGAGCTTCCTTCTCAATAACAGCCCGAGCATCCTTTAAGGAAGCCATCTTCATAGGAGAATCTTCAACCACAATCTCAGCTGATGCCAGTGTTTGAGGAACCTCTTCAAAGTGCTGAACTGGGGTATCAATGAACTCCCCATCCATCTCTACGTATCTGAACGAGTTGAGGTGGCTGACCATGTACTCCTCCTCCCCTTGAACTGTCACAATCTTCCCTCTGACTGGGTACTTCAGCTTCTGGTGGAGCGTTGAGGTCACAGCTCCAGCTTTGTGGATCCATGGACGACCCAGCAAACAAGAATAGGATGGCTGAATGTCCATTACGTAGAATGTAGAATTGAAGACCTGAGAACCAACTTTAATTGGAATATCAACCTCACCATGTACCATCCTTTTAGACCCGTCAAAGGCCCTGACAATGATGTTACTTGGCTTTAGCTCCAACCCTTTGCAATCCAACCGATCTAGAGCTTTCTTGGGCAAGACGTTCAATGAGGAACCAGTGTCAACCAATACATGTGCAAGAGTAGTGCCCCTGCATTCAATGGAGACATGTAGGGCATCGTTATGATTTTTCCCCTTGGCAGTCAAATCAGCGTCGGAGAAACCCAAACCATTATCAGCAGTTAAATTGGCCACACAATCGGTAAACTTATCAGCTGATGTCTCTTGTGGCACGTGGGCAGTCTTTAGGAAGGTAATCAGAGCCTTGGCATGGGCCTCTGAACACAACAACAGTGACAACATAGAAATCTTGGATGGGGTTTACCCCAGTTGCTCAACTACGTTGTAATCACTCTTCTTAATAATCTTCAGAATCTCTTCCATCTCCTGTTTGGAAGCTTCAACAGTAATAGTCTTCGGTGCCTCCGTCTGGGCAGGCATATCAGTGATGATCCCTTTTCCCCGAGCGTCAGATGACTCGGCGACAGGAGTAGAACTAAGAACTTGATCAGGAATGGCAGTAGGTACACTTGCAGGTGTAATGACAATAGGTCTTCAGACAGTTGGTGGAGCAATATCAGGTGAGAAAAGTCTACCGCTGCGGGTGACATTAGCAGGCCCAGTAATGTTGTTGACGCCGGTATCAGCATCCAACTCTTGCTTAACTCCAAGAACATAAACATCTGCCCCATAGTGCCAAGGGACAGCTTTGTCAGAGGTGTAAGGGATGGGCCCCGGAACAGTGATGATTAAAGGTGCGATCTTCGGAGTAGATGTAATCCTAACAGGCTTCCTCGAGGGAGCCTTGGAAGAATTGTTGAAAATGGTAATGATGGCAACTTCTTCAGTAGGAATGGAAGGAACAACAATCTTCTCAAACAGGATCTCTTTATTATCGATAAGGTTTTGGATACCTGACTTCAGAAATGGGCAACCAGTAGGTAAAACAGAACACATATGGCAACCTTTGCCACAGCCCGGGAATAAACCGGCTAGCAACAGGTTCTTCTTGACAGTCATCAGAGGGGTAACAATATCATCCACGGAAACTACAAACAAGTCTTCCTCTACAGCATTTACTCCATGTTTGGGCATGGGAGCAGTCACAACATTAGGCCTCTCGTGCGCCTCAAACTCAATCTCCTTCGCATCAATTAGGTCTTGCACCCCTGTTCCTCAAAACCCAACAGTCATCTGTATTATGCCCCGGGCTATCAGAGTGAAAAGCGCAGCGGGCATTAGCGTTGTACTTTGGTGACGTGGTACTTGGATTCTTTGGAGCTTCTTTTAGAGTCACCAGATTGGTTTTCAGCAACTGTGGAAGAATCTGAGACAAAGTCATGCTGAGACGAGTGAATTGCCTTTGAGGTCTCTCGTCCTTTTGTTGATTATGATGCTGAGGAGCACCAGCAGGTTTTAAAATAACAACCGCGTTGACAGCTTGGCGGTGTTCAGGCCTATTATGTCTTCTCGAACTGTAGACAGCATTGGACTCTTTTTTAAACGGTTTCTTCTTGGTGCTTGATGAGGAACCCTTCTGTATCTTCCCAGCCTTAATACCAGCTTCAATTCTTTCACCAGTCAAAATAAGATCTGTAAACCCAGCTGAAGATCTTCCAATCAGATGATTAAAGAACGGACCAGACAGGGTCCCCAGAAACATGTCAACAAGCTCACGATCAACGAAAGGTGGTTGCAGCCTTCCAGCAAGGTATCTCCATTTTTGAGCATACTCTTTGAATCCTTCACCCGTTCCTATTGACATACCTTGGAGTTGGATACGTGTAGGAGCGAGGTCAGAGTTGTACTGATACTGCCTATAGAATGCAGTAGCCAAATCTTCCCAGCTACGGATACTGGCTCCGTCTAACTGATAGAACCACTCGAGCTGAGTCCCTGAGAGACTGTCTTGAAAGAAATGGATCCATAAGTTCTTATCAGTAGTGTAAGGTTAGATCTTCCTCACATATGACCGGAGGTGCAGCTTTGGACAGGAAACTCCGTCATACTTGGCAAAGGTAGGTGCCTTGAACTTATGGGGAATCACCACCCCAGATGATAGACCTAGATCTCCGAAGTCCAGACCGGGCACCTTCTGAATTTCCATAGCGCTCAAACGGTCTTCCAGCTGTTTGTACTTATCCTCAGCAGGAGGATACTGTTCTTCATCATAGTCCGTCTCGTTGTCGGAGACCATAGGGCTAGGAGCCCTCCTTTCTTGTGGACTATCCTTCCCTCCAGATGAGGTGGTCAGATCAACTTCATTTTGCAGCCCGTTTCCAAACCTGCGTCCAGTGTTAAACAGGATGGTCCTCTTCTTCTTCTTCTTCTTCTTCTCTTTCAGAATCAAGGTCTTCAGGTCCTGCTGACCCTTAGCTAGATTCATGAACAACTCTTGAAATTGGGCATTCTGGGCCTGGAGGGCCTTGATAGCTTGCTCAGTTGAAGGTTCAGCAGACATGGTGATTGCTGAAATAAATAGCGAAGAATATAAGAGACCTGTAAAAGGGTACCTGTTTATGAAGTGCATGGGATGAAATGCGTATGATTTATGATTTCCAAGACAATCGGGATTCAAATTTGTAAACAAGAAAGGAAACACACTTTATTAGATTTAAACTTCAAAATTTAAATTGTTCAACAAATTGCCCTTAGGCGTTACAAGAATGGAAATACTAAAAAGTAAATGAAAACTGTAAAAGAAATCCCCAACGGTCCATCAATGCTCCCATGGTCTCTTCTTCTCAGTGCGGACATATTCATTCAGGATCCGCTCGTTCTCCAACTGTCTGGTCAGCTTCTGGATCTTCTGCTCTTGTTCATTGAACCTCTCTCGGTAGGAATCCCGTTCATCCCCCAATTGCATCCAAAACCTCTTCAGTGTCCCAATATCAGTGGGCATATAAGGGTGGAGAATAGTTGGAAGAACCCCCTCCTCATTAGCAACTTCAAGAGTAACAGGCCTGACAGCTTCATATGGTATACCTAACTTCTGGGCACGGATGCGGACCCATCTAAGATATGGCTCCATTGGCAGAGAAGTCTTTGGACCCAATTCATGTGGATCAGATTGGTGAACTCTGTCCCAAGCCTTTATGAATCTACGACGCAGCTCGTCGCTATCTCCCTGAAAATAAAAGATGATATGAGGCATCAACATCTCACGAGGCCCTTCTCTTCTGGCTCTTCCAAACTGACGGAGAGCTAAGCATGGGCTGTAAGAGATCCCTCCATGGGTTCCGATCAATGGAACATTAGGATATTCTCCACAGCGATCAATGATAGTCACCTCATCCATACCTTTGAGAGTCCAGATAATGTCATTATGAGAAAGAGACAT
This sequence comes from Vicia faba, assembly GCA_948472305.1. Classification (NCBI taxonomy): domain Eukaryota; kingdom Viridiplantae; phylum Streptophyta; class Magnoliopsida; order Fabales; family Fabaceae; genus Vicia; species Vicia faba. The sequence continues at coordinate 682,178,683 of OX451736.1, forward strand.
CACCCTATAAGCCCAGCCCATTCCTTCTTTGTTCTTCAGTACGGACTTAGGGAGGTGCGAAATAAACCACCTCGACAATAAAGGAGCACAGCACATCAAAGTTCCCCGCTTTCGGGCAGTACGAGCATAGAGCTGATGAAGGATATCACCCAAGAGTGTGGGTACCGGATTCTGAGAGATGAAGATCTTTATGGAATTAATATCAACAAAAGTGTTAGGATTCGGAAACAATACCAGACCATAAATCAAGAGAGCTGGAATGTCCTCGTACGCCTTGAAGTCTAAGCTGTCCCAGAAGTAATTAGCTTTGTCAACCAAAAACTTAGCCAGAAAACCCTTAGCTCCACTTCTAGTCTCCCAGTTAGCCATTATCTCCTCCTTGGTCAAGTGAAGGGCTGCAGCAATTTCTTCGGGCTTAAGAGTCTTTTCCCAACCAGTAAACGGAGTTTGTTCCAGGACGGAGATACCGAGCAGCTCAGAGAACTCTTCTAGGGTAGGCATCAGCTGGAAGTCCTGGAAAGTAAAACAATGGTACAGTGGATCATAGAATTGGACCAGAACACTCATCATTTGTTCGTCCAATTTTGAAGTGACCAAACTGAGAAGAGACCCATGCCTTCTGATGAAGGAAGTGGTGTTTGGAATCCTGACAACCAAATCTTTAAGCAGGGTAGGTACTTGGACAAAGTTGATCCGGATAGTATTCCTACGCATGGGCATCATAATGACCTACAAAACAGAGCAAAGATGAAACCCTCTTGTCTTTGAAATAGGTTAGTCCTTATGCAAGATGTGTGCAATGTTATGATGTCATGATGTCATGATAAAGGCACACCACAAGTATCCACAAAAAGCAAACATGGTAAAGGCACACAAGTCACACTGAGAGCCCTTAGATTTCAGGCTAGCATGGAGCTTAGGTACTACCCTCTTTCAGTTCAGTTGGTTTAAACCTGTCCTAAAAATAATAACCAGGTTCTAGAGGATCTCAATATCACTGACTACCCTCAATCGGTCATAATTCCAGTTTAGCAACCTTTTCTTGCGGCCGGAATCATCGCAAGAGTTTAGTCTCAATGAGTGTAGCATACTGCTACTGTTCTATGGCCAAGTTGGTCAATTTAAGGTTCTAAGGTCAGTTGGTGCTTAATGACTCCTTAGAAGACCCATATTCTCCTCGTTCCAACACAAGGGATATCGGTACAGACCAAGGTGCCACACCAACGTAGCTACTGCTTCATCCGTATCGGTCTACGCCGTACAGATCCCTCACAGTTTATTGCTACTTACCTAAAGGCTATCCCCAGATCCGGGTTAGGATCTATAGAACTCCGATACAAGCCCACAAAATTAAAGCATACAGAACATACAATTGAAAACACAATGATCTAATCTTAAGGTACACCTCACTTATAAGAGTCCCCAACAGAGTCGCCAGTTCTGGCGATCGGTGGGAATGAGAACTGACTGTTTTGGATATGCTGGTTCGCGTTTTGCGTTTGTTTTCGCAAAATGTCGCGGTGAGCAAGAGTCGCCACCGTCTTTTATTTTATCCAACAAGGAAAGGACAAAAGCATAGAAAAATTCCTTTTTGAGATATTTCTCGGGTTCGGGAGGTATATTATAGAAAGGGAAGGTGTTAGCACCCTTTCTATCTGTGGTTATCCACGGGCTCTTAGGTACTTGCTCATTGTGTTTTCAAAAGTTTGCTTTTCTTTGTGTTTGTGGGTTTGAAAAGAGTTTTTATTTTGAAGAGAGTGTAGGTTCGAAAAATTTTTGTTTTGTTTTAAAAGGAGCAAGTACTTTAAGAACCATTTATCTACTCAAAAAGGAATTAAATTATGCAAGTGTCCTTTAGACAATTCTATCCCACTATTGATGAGTAGGTAGCACCGTCGTTGGAGTTTTTGGGTCAATTCGATTAAGGGACGTGTGGTCACTAAAGAAATGTTAGGATGCCTTAGAGGTAACCCTAATGTCTTAGATCATTTTATTCAAGGCAACCGTTTCGAGGCAACTATGATCTTTGGGCAAGAGGGCGACCTCTAAAACTTCCTATACTCAATGACCACATTCGAGGCAACCAAGTGAGGTGTACCCTAAGAGTGCGCATGTGCGAGTGTGTTATTTTCAGTTATTTTTATCTGTACATGTTAATGGTGAGCTACTGTTGATTTTAAATTAAAAGTTGATCTTGTCATGCATTGCCTATTATTCAAACATCTAACAGTTAATAGTTGCGGAATGTAAATTGCGGAAAATAAATCTAAGCTATTACAAGACGTCGGGTATTTACATCGCCAAAAACAAACCCTTAAAAATTAAATTGCGAAAAGTAAACAAAAGTGATAAATAAATAAAGTCCTAAGTTAAAAACTATTACATTCTTGAAGCAGTTACAATATTGAAATATGGATCAAAAATTATTCGCACGCGAGAAAATTAAATCGGAGTGTCTTAGGGTTTTGTCCCTTTTTTTTATTAAATAAAGCATATTTTTTGTTATTTTGAATTAAAAATTAGTCTAAATTAATAATTGAATTAATTAATTAAATGAAAATATTTTTTTGGGTTTTTATTTTAATTAAGGAAATAAAATAAGAATGGTTAAAAATATTTTTAAAAAAACCTAATTCTAAATTAATTTTAATTTATTGCAAAAGATATTAATGTTAAACCTATTTAAACTAAATAAATTAATTAATTGTTATTTACAAAAATAAATAATAAAATTAATGGAATTAAAAAATATTATTTTTTTGTTTTCTGATTTTATGAAATAAAAGTTAATTGGTTAATTTTTTAATTAGGAATAACAAAATAAAATAAATAAATAAAGAAAATGTTAAAGAAAAGAAATAACCAAAAGGGGGGTTTGGGCCTGAAGAGGGTGTTTGAATTTGCAATTTCAGAGGCCCAATTGTGAGCAGCCTCGTTGACCCTTTCAATCCAATATGCGCCTTTGACTTGAGAATATGGTGAGGACCCATTCTGGCCATTGGATCTAGTCTACAGGCCATCTGGACGAGATCTGGATGAAGGCATATGATGCACTGCAAAGCCTGAAACACACGCAATTGCCTGGAGAAAAACAAGACAAATAATATTGGGGGACCTGGGATTTGAACCCAGGTCCCAATGGTATCACGCGTTAATGCCTTTCCAGCTGAGCCATTGGTGTTTCTTGTTAATAGGATAATCAATAAACATTATATGCGCAACAATCAACTATGCCTGAAATAAAAAAATAAAAGTGTGTAATTTTAAATGGGCCAATGGGAGGGCGACGTCTGGTCGTCTTCTCCAAAATAACTCTGGTTATTTACCTGCATATTTTTATCCGCGGGAAGATTTATGGGGTGATTCAAAAACTCGTTCTAGGCCATAACAAACCCCTCCAAGCACATGGACGTGATCGCCCCTTCCTCCTGAGTTCGACCATGGCCAAGATTCGTCCTAATTGTCCCTGCAAAACGAAACCCCAAATGGAAACCTCCAAAACCCTAGGTTCGGGTAGGGAGGTATAGGCTACAAAAAACAATTGAATGATGCAGAACGACTGGAAATTTAAGGGCAAGCATGATTATACAAAAATATTGGCAAGAGGATGCAAGGAAATAGTTTCACGATGTCATGTTCAGAGCAAGGTTCGTGGAGACTTACAGTGAGTTTTAGTCAATGAAAAGGCTTGGTTTTGGTTGCTACAGTTTCAGGAGATGCCAAGGAAGAGAGCTACGTCAAGCTTTATGTTGGAATCGAGCTCTAAGGTTGATTTTGATTTCCAAATTTCCAAGCTTTTTTACAAACTTCTTCTGGCCGTTTCAGCAATGCTTTGTGCGTATATTTGGTCTGGCTTGCTTTCACATGTATATTAGAAGTGAATTAGGTCAAGAGTTGGGCTTTTATCCAAGTGCATTCAAGGTTTTGAGATTTGATATGATCACCATTATCAAGTTTCCAAATATAGGCCAAATCTGATTTTTTTTTGTGCATAACCAAGCTTGATACGAATTTGATTTGGTTCATGATGATAATTGAAAGTTGTACAAATCACAAAGATATTATTTCATCAATTTTTAGATTTTATTTGATTTAATATTGATTATAAATGAATTAAATAAATAAAAATGAAATAAAATAGAAAAATAAATTAATGGCCATGAAATCAAATATGGGACACTTGTGTGGTATGACAAGACCATATCAAGTGGAAAAAAGTGGGCCCTTTTGTCAAAAATTGGAGTTTTGAGGATAGTTGACTTTTGGCAATTTTGGAAAAATGCCCAACTTCAACAATGCATAACTTCTTCAATTTTGAACTTTTGGAAGTGTTCTTGGACTTTTTAGAAACCTTGAGATGTCCTATAATCAAAACTTTTGGTCTCATATCATTTTGATGTTCCATTCTCAAGTTATAAGCTTTGGCAAAAAAAGGTGTTTTTGTTGACTTTCAAAAATGACCTATAATGTCCAAATTTGTAGCTTTTTATGAGAGCATTTCTTGATCTTGGGGTGTGAATATGGATTGTAGGAAATTCCATCCTATTAAAAATGAGCTTTGGATGGGTCATTTCTCATAAATTATAAGACAGTTATGCTTGGTCAAAGTTGAGTTGACTTTTCCTGCAAAAACCTAATTTAGCAACTTTTGAATCTTGATGAATTTTGAGCAATCCTTGATGAATCATGATCAACCCTTGATCAAATGATGAATTATCCTTCAAAATGAGAATGTTGACAAAAAATCTTGAGGTTTGACTGTATTTAGGTCACAGTTGACTTTTGCCCTAGCACAATCGATTTTTGGGTCTCTTGAGCAATTGACTGACCAAACTTCCCCTGCAAGGCTTGAAATTTGACATGGATGAACTTAAGAACATATTAAGACATTGGAAATAACTTGAGGCCATTTGGATGTAAGGACCTTGATGCAACACAAAACCCTAATTTTGAATTGACTGCCTTAGGAGGTGATTTGACTGTCCCATTCTTGAGCCATTTTGAACAACTTGAAGATTATTCTTGACATGTCTTGAGAAATATGGGAGGGAAAATTTTGGGGTACAACAATGTGCAAGCACCCTTTTCATCCATGGTTATCCATGGGCTCTTGGTTACTTGTTTAGATCACTTGCTTTGCTTTTCAATTGTTTGAAATGGTGTTTTTCAATTGTTTGAAATTGTGCTTTGTGTGTGGTTTTGAAAATTTTTTGAAAAGAGGCCATCATTGTGGCAACCTTTGTAATGATTCTTGTTTGAATGTATACAAAGATGTTTTTGTCTTTTGAAAAGATTTCAAAGTTTGAAAGTTTGTTTTGGGAAATGTTTTGAAATTGTGTTGTGAAGTGTGTTTGAAAATAGCAAGGATGTTTTTGCAAGCTTTGATCAAGTAACTAAGAGCTATCTACCTTATTTTACTCAAAGATCTTTCTTATGTTTTTAACCCTTTTAACAGTGTTGTTTCACCATTGTATTTGATGAACAACCTTGTGTTAGGATGTTAAACGGGACAGGCGCGGGTCATCGCATACAATCATTGAAAGCAACTTGTGAGACGCTCTAGCAATTTTGTAAGGGATGAGATCATTTTATCAAAGGAAACATTGAGGGTCATCGAGGGACTACGATCTTTGTTTATCGAAGGGGCATTTGCTAGAGTGTCTCATATTCGAGGGACATGATTGCATTTTCCGAGGCAACAAGCGAGGTTACCCTAGAGGTGCAAGTGTGAATTGTGTATTGATTTTCATGCATTTATTCTTGTATTAGGTCATCTAGCGATTGATTTTAGATCTTCGCATACAAACCCTAATTACTATACAATATATTGAAAGCAATAAATTGCGGGAATTTAAAGTCTAAGTTATTACAAAAGAGTATCCGGGGATGGGGGTACAATTATTTACAAATGGGGATAAGTCTCATAAGAGTAATAATGTCCAAATATGTGTTACAACCAAATCGAACTGTCGCAATTCAGTGTAAAATTATAACAAATTATAAAAATAAAGAGAAACAAAAATATTATGAGATGTATGTATTTATTTACAAATAAAAATTTAACCTAATAAAGATTAAGTATTATTATTATTTTTGTATTTTTTAGGAATTTTGTGTAAAGAAAAGTTTTAAAGAAATAAAAATTAATTAAATTAAAGCTTCTACTATTTACATATTTTTTAAACAAAAATAAAATCTCTATTATTATTGTATTTTATTAAATGTAACAATCATTAAAACAAGAAAACTATATTAAGAAAATTAGAACAAAATTTTAATATACTTTTAGTTTTATTATTAACAAGAATCAAATTATGAAAGTAAAAAAAAGTATTAGTTTTAACAAAATTAAAAAAGATGATGGGCCTTGGGATTTGTTGGAGGTTAGGCCCAAAAATGGAAGGAGAACAAAAATAAGTCAGAACAAAGAGAAGATGGGGGGGGGGGGGGGGGGGGGGGGGGGGGGGGTAGGCAGAAAATTAATTGGGCTTATGGGAGTGTTGGGGCGAAGGCCCGGGGCAAATGGTACAACGTTTTTGTTTTGGGGTTCACTCAGTTTTAGGGTTTGTGAGTTTTTGCCATAGCGGCGCCGTTTCTCTCATCTCTTCTTCTTCTCCGTTTCATCTTTCTCAAGCAAGGCGTTGATTCTCTCTTCAAACCTAGCTACCGGAGCACCGCCCCTTTCCATTCTCTCATACTCTCACAGTGGTCCAAGCTTGGTTCTAATGGCATGGTTTGTTTTCTGTCTTTTTAGGATTTTTTACAGTTTCGTTCATTTGTTTGCATGTTCATGTTTTACAGTTTAATCTCTTAACCTATGATGTTTTACGCAGTAAAGGTTTGAGGGAAATTTACCTTGAGGAAGATGGAGAGGAAAATGGAGGGAGGGAGAGGGATTGGTGGCGCCTCCTTGGTGGCCGTTCAACGGAGAAGATGATGATGACGGTTGCGCGTTTGCTTTGTTGGTAACCTTTGTTGTTTCTTTAAAATTTGAATGTTTGATGATGATGATGATGACTTTCTGAAAACTGTTGTTTCTGACTTTTGTTGATGATGTATTTTCTGAAACTGATTTTGCTTTTGAATGTGTTGATGATGAAAACGCTTCTGAAACCTGTGTTGTTTTGCTTCTAAAACTCTTCTTCTTTCTTCTTGGCCCTGATTGTTTGATGATGATGATTCTAAAAACTGTTTTGTTTTGATTTTCGTTGATGATGAACACGCTTCTGAAACCCTTTATGGATTGCTTCTGATTTTCTCTTCCTCTTCTCTTGGCTACTGATGTTTTGATGATGAGTGATTCTGAAAAAAACTTATGTTGTTTTGCTTTGAGTTTGTTGCTTTTTTCTGTTAATGATGATGAAAAAGAAATCTGAAACTTTGCTTGCTCTTGATTGCTTCTGAACCTCTTGGAATGTTGATGTTGAATGATGAGGATAACCTCTGAAATAGCCTTTTGTTGGTTTGAACTTGTTTTTTTGATAGTTGATGAAGCTTGTGATTTTTTTGTTGATGCTCTACCTTGAATATTGGTGATGATAGTTAGACTGGGTTTACAGTTTATGCAGTTTTGGCCAAACAGGTTTGGAGTTTGGTTTGTGGTTGAATCTGTAGTTTGGTACAGGTTTCTTGCTAGAAGGTTTTGTTAGCTTGTTTTGTGCAGGTAGGTTTGGTTTGCAGTTATGCAGTTTTGGACAAACAGGTTTGGTTCTCCAGATTGGATTGTTGAGCTTGTTGATTTCTGTTTCACAGTTTTTGAAAACTGCAGGTTTGTAAGTTTGCAAGTTGTCTTAGTCAACTTAGCAAGTTTGCAGTTTAGAACTGTTTGCAGGTTGTTTTGGGTTTGATAGCAACTTGTGCAGTTTTTTTGTGTTTTGATAGCAGTTTATGCAGGTTTGTGTTTGGCATGTGTGTTTAGCAGCTAGCTTGTGGTTTTGCACTTGTGAAAATGCAGATTTGTGGTTTGATAGCAGCTTGTGCAGTTTTTTATGGCCAAGTATTTCTATCCCCCTTTTAGACTGTTATGCAGTCCTTTCTTTTATATCTTCTTTTTGTTTCTGTTAACTTATGCCAGCCTTAGCCAAACTGCAAAACTTCTCACTAAAGGTCCTCTCTTTCTCTCCCTCTCTCCTAAGCACCTTTTGCTTATTATATTGTAATTTCAGAAACGTTTGCCTAGGAAAATGATGATGGCTTTGACAAGTCTCTTTGGCTTGTAATTTGGTTTATCTCTCTGCATTATATTACTTGCTGCATTGTGTACTTTCTGTACTTGTATGCCTTGACAGTTTGCATACTTTCTGCATTGTTCTTTTGCTAGTTGCTATGCTTCTTTGTTTATGTTTTGCAATTCAGTTTGGATTTGCCATGTTTAGTTAGCTTTGCTGACTTACTACTGCAGTTTGATAATCAGTTTGGCATAGTTTGCTTTGTATGCAGCCTTGTGCCTTTGTATTTGAACCAATTGTATGCTTACATTTTATTATTTGTTTTTACTTTTCTCTTTGTGAACCAAGAAGAGTAATCTTCTTGTGATTTGCAAAGATAAAAATAAAAACATGATGAACAAATAGCATTCTGATTCCAGCCGACAAACTTTAGTGATGATTTTCTTTCTTCCTTTTCATTTGAAAATTCTTCTGTATTAATTTTCTTTTCTTTTGTCTTTTGCAGGTAAGTACAAATTGGATGATAGAGGAAGCAGTAAAAGCCAAAGATCTTGAGCATTGGAGCACTTGAAGCTTAGGAGATTAGGCTTAGAAATAGATAGATTTTTTCATTTGTTGTAAACCATTATTATTGTAAATACTGTAAGTTGTAAATTTACAATATTCAAATAAATTTTGTAACAACATTTGAAACGGATAAAAAGTCTTTATTCAAAAGAAATTTCTACTGTCAAATATCTTCCAATCTTTTCCTTTGCCTCTTCACTTTTATTTAAGATTCCTGATTAAACAATGACTGAAATTGCATTCCACCATTTCCAATACAGATGACTTAAAATCCAAGTAATCCATAAAAACTTTGCAATCTCTTTGCATCAGTATTCCAATCAACATACACATTGTGCATTCTAAACAAACAAGCATTTCCATTAACTGGCAAACATTTCACTCCACTAACAAGCAGATGCCTTAATGTTCCAAACAAAAGTCTCAGCTCTTATCCCATATAATTAGGTTTTGAGAAACAACCAGTAAACTTGAACAAGCGTGAAAACAATGTAACAGTTAACTGAATTTCTGAGGATTTAATTTCTTCTGAGAAATGTGAGAGAAAACCCTAATTCTGGATTTTTTGCTAAAGAAAAGTCTGTTTGATCGATTCTTGAGCTAATCTTAAAAATCAGAGAAAACCCTGGGATTGTAATGTTCTTGTGAAAAAGGGAGGGCAAATTTTGGGGTACAATAATTGCCCCTGTTCAATCTTCTTGAACCTGAAGAGTTAGATTGGCAATTTTGCCGTTCGCGACTCGAAGGTAAAAGATGATTGGACACTAGAGTTCCCATAAATTTGCACTCATCAAAGCATAGTTGAGGGAATGGGCTTAAAGATGTCATTTGGAGATGTGACAGAATCTTGTCGGAGATGGGCTTAAAGATGCCATCCAAGAATGTTTGTTGAACTGTATATCGTAGGTGAAAGAATGAGTATCAGAAAGGTATCCGTGTTTGGAACATCTCTGAGCTGGGGGTCTGAATAAGAAATAGATTAGCATCTGTGTCGGGAGGCATCCGTAAACTGTTTTCAGAAATCCTTGAAGTATGAAACTTGCTAAACTTATCCTGCAACGGGTAAAATATTAGCTGAAACACAAAGTTATGTTGTATGATGCAATATATGTGTTATATTAATGCTTATGTTTATATAAATGCAATGAATGCGCATGTAAGCTGATTAGTCGTCTTGCTGAGGAAGATAAGTCCTGGATAGCTGGAGATAATAAAATCTTTGACCGCTGTCGGGGAAAATAAATCCTTGAATGCTGTTGGGGATTGAAAATCCTTTGATCGTTGAGAATGAGAAGCCCTGGGACCACTGCTGGGGAAATCAGGAGTTTGGGTTGTATGCCAATCTACTGGGGATTCCTGTTTTGAGGAGATCTTCACCGGGGAATATCTGAAAACTCTGTGGAGAATCGAGAATGAGAATCTTTATTCTTCCAGGGGGATTTGTACTGAGGAGTCAAGAACGAGAATCTTCGATCTGCAGGGGACTAAAAACTCTGACAAATTCATGTTGAGAGTAAAGAAAGCTCTGGAGAATCAAGGATGAGAATCTTGATTTTTTTGGAAAGTAAAAACTCTGTGGGGAGTAGCTGTACTGCCGAAGAGTGGCTATCCTGTTGGAGAACAAGCTCGGGATTTTGGGAAAAGCTTATTCCTGTTTGGAAGAAGTTCAGAAATTAAGTCGTACGCCACTTTGAGAATGAGAATCTTTATTCTGTCGGGAGTATCGGGGATTCAAGTCATATACCACTTTGAGAATGAGAATTTTCATTCTGTCGGGAATATCAGGAATTCAGGTTATATACCACTTTGAGAATGAGAATCTTCATTTTGTCGGGAATATCAGGAGCTTGGGAGTATGCCAATATACTGGGGAAGCAAAAATGAGAATCTTCATTCAGACGTTTGGGTCAGAAGGTTGGGTGTATGCCAATCTACTGGGGAAGCAAAAATGAGAATCTTCATTCTGTTAACGGTATCAGGAGTTTGGGAGTATACCAATCTTCTGAGGTTTTAAGGATGAGAATCTTCATTCTGTTAACGGTATCAGGAGCTTGGGAGTATACCAATCTTCTAAAGTTTCAAGGATGAGAGTCTTCATTATGTTAACGGTATCAGGAGCTTGGGAGTATACCAATCTTCTGAGGTTTCAAGGATGAGAGTCTTCATTCTGTTAACGGTATCAGGAGCTTGGGAGTATACCAATCTTCTGAGGTTTCAAGGATGAGAGTCTTCATTCTATTAACAGTATCAGGAGCTTGGGAGTATACCAATATTCTGAGGTTTCAAAGATGAGGGTCTTCATTCTTGAGAGAAACAAAATTTTAGGAGCTTCAATTGTCCATTATTCTGCTGGTGGGTTGTTTCTGTTGAGATTTAGGAACTTGTCCGTAATTCAACTGAAGTAAAAGCTTCGTCGCTTGAATTTGATTGTACCTTTCCTGAAAGTTAAAGGTTAGTGGCATATATCAAACAATGATGTTCTCAAAATAAATGAGATTGCGTCATATGACGGCCTGATGTACGGAGGTGTAATGTTTTTCAAGACGACCTTTCGCTGGGGAAAATAAATCCCGAGCTGGTGGAGGAGAAAAATGTTGGATTCTTCATCCCTGATAGTGAAGAAAATCAGAATAAATCACTGAGAGATTTATCTGAAATATCAAAAACCTGGAATATCTTCCATTGGCATAAGAATCAGGGAGATCTTAGTGTCGATCTGACTGAACCAGAGAGGGTCTTAGGTTAACTTTGATTTAACCGAATGATGGAGGAATCTTTAACAACTGCAACTCCAACAGGTGATGAAGGAATCTTCGACGACTGTAACTTCCAACAGGTGATGAAGGAATCTTTACTTGTCGATCAATCTGCATATGTCATGAATGTTATTGAAATGTAATTTCGTTTTGGAGAATAAATCCTTGACACGTGTTGGGGAAATAAACCCATGACTACTGGTATGCTAGAGAGGTGATAAACTTCTCGAGGATGCTTGAATTCCTTTTCAGAAGGACTTTGGAGAGATTCGTCATTGCCTCTAGTATCAGATGTTTGTGACACTTCTAGGAAATTTGGACTGTATGTAACCCCTTGATGAGATTGATATTTTAATGCCCCAAGTGATGGTGAGGGAGACTTGCCCCAGGTTAACTGGATCTTGAGAGATTTGTTGAAATCTTTACTGGACTGCTCCAGGTTTACTAGACAATACCATATCAAGTCCCCTTTTATCGATGGGAGATTTTTTGCCACGGGAGTGTCATTCCACTTGAAGTGATTTTGTTCGCTGAGAGAGATTTCGTTCACCGGAACATTCACGGTGTGAATTTCTTCGCTGTCAAACTAATAAACATGTGCAAACAATGATATTCAAATAATGCAAAGTTCATGCTTGTCTCGAAGTTTTGAAAAATGCGTTTTTTAGCAGAAAACTTTTTATAAGACAAATTCAACACAAGATTTAGAGCAAAGCCTTACAGGAGTCAGGATACCTTTTGTAACAGTATGCTTTCGAACTAACCCATGCTTCAATTAGGACTTTTGAAGGGTTGTAACGTGTCTTGGTTCACGATTTAAGAAACAAAGGATAAAGGCTCAAAGTATATTTGTACCCACCCGCTCTTCATGATGTTCTTCAATCCTAAACTCAGTTAATTATGCGTCGAACTCTATTCGAGTTTGGAATGGCGTTTTGGTGATGGTCCACACAAGTTGAATTTTATGGGGAGGCAGTCAGTTTTGCAACATTTTTCATGTTGTTGAGGATTTATAATGACCTCTTTCTTTTGATTCATTACCCCTAATTTTGCCTGACTGTTCCTATTTTTGAGATTACAGTCAGCGGGATGCCCTTACTTTCTTAAGCCTCCTTTGTAGGTTTTGACTCAGTGGGCTTTTCTTTTTTGAGAGATAATGACTGCCTATGAGATAAGGAACCATCACCGTCTTTTGGTTCCAAAGGTAATGTTTTTGATGTCGTTCGTTGTATTACGAACTGAGAGTTTGCGGTTAAACGCACATTTTGAATTAACTGAGAGACTACCCTGCCCCAGGTTTTGATTAAAGGTTTCAAATTTGTCTTTAAAACAGAAAACTTCTACTTCTTTGGCTCGAAGGGGTTGACTAGGGATTATCTTCCTTATAACTCCAGTGTTTAGGATTTGAAAGAAACGCCTGTACATCGTCAGCAAGGTTTGTCCAAAAGCATACTGTATGAGATTATGGCATTGTTTCGTCATCCTCCCTCTAAAGACTTGTAACTTTTAGCAAGAGTTAAATATCATAAAGAAAGTAGGAAGCATAATTCAAGAATAGTGAATATGAATGGATGAATTCAAGACAAACATATGCAATGCATTAATGAAACAGAGTTTGACATCAACAGATAATTGTTTGAATAACAAAAGAAATTACAACTTGAAAATTCAAATGAAACAAAAGTCTCTTAGTTCGAACTTGTCATTTCAAGTGGAGAACCCTCAGCGGAAGATTTTCATCTCGCCATCCGGCATGAATTTCAACACTCCTATGTCAATCAATTCTTGAATTTTGTTTTTCAAAGCCCAACAGTCGTCGGTGTCATGTCCAGGACTATAGGAGTGGTTTACATAAAATGCGTCGGGGTGATAGCCAGGAGCAGTGGTATTGGGATTCCGAAGAGGATCCTTTAAAACAGTCAGATTGACCTCCAACAAGAGTTCCAGTATTAGAGATGATGGTATGTCAGTCTCAGTGAAATGTCTTCCAGATGTATTTTGCTTACGCCGATTACCCCGTTGACGCTGACGAGGTTGTTGTTGGGCTTGTGACCCTGAAACAAGCTGGGGAGCCATTCCCTTCTTTTCCTGTCCCAAAGGAGGTTGAATGATGACTTGATCTTCAACCCTAGTTGTTTGCCCCAATAGGTTGCATCCATCTTGAAGCAGTTTGTTGATGAGAACCCTTAGCTCCTCTTGTCCTTGAGCCAGGTTTTGAATGAGAGCCATCTGGCCCACCAGTTGTCCCATCATCTGGATTTTCATTGTTGCCAACTCAATTTGTAGTCCTTCCAACTGATCATTCTTGATGCCCCCTGGATTCCCTGGGATCATGCCCCTTGTGAGGAGAGCTTTAACTTCTTCTTGCCCCTGGGACAGGTTCAATAACATTTCTTGAAGTTGAGCGCTTTGAGCCTGGATCTCTTTGACAGTCCTCTCTAGAGCCATCTCTACTGAAATAAACAGTAGGAGAATAAGGAAACCTGAAAGGGAAAACCTGTTATGATACAATTCATGATATGTGGATGCATGTTTTCAAGGATCTCGCGGGGTAAACACAAGAAAATGTTAGAGGTTGAACTTCGATTAACATCTTTGATTTGGAGAACTTTGCATTGGTGGATGTCTTTCCACGAGAATCAAGCTCACCATGTCGAGTGGGTCATAGCCGCCGATTCAAGTTGTTGCACTTGATCTTTGACGGTGTTTGTTTAGAGGAAAATGAATCCTCTTGCCCTTTGGTAGACGTCTGGTTCAATGTGACCCTGCATCAAAGACCCTTGAGATCCTTGAAATGGTTATTGAAAATGCTGTGGTATGGTGTCATGATGTTATGTACAGGTATGCAAAAGTAAGCAAGTGTATATACAAATAATCACATTCACACAAAGCAGACAAGTCCTTAGGTTTAGGCTTACATGGGGTTTATAGGTAAGTATCCTCTTGAAGTTAGCTGGCTCAACCTGTCCTATAAATAGTAACCGGGTTCTAAGGAGCTCAACATCACTGGATTATTTTGTGTTCATTGTTTTGGTTTAGACACTTAACTGGCGACTAAAATATTCCAAGAAAACAATCCTCAATGAGTGTAGTATCGAGTATCTACCAACTTCGGACTGCACCAAAGCCGATCATCCCACTATCCCTAATAAGGCCAAGATGGTCAAGTAAGGTTCTAAGAGTTCGTTAGTGCTTCATGACATCACTCAGCGGCCCCGTATTCTCTTTGATTGACTCAAAGCCTATCGGTACCCACAAATATGTCACACTAACGTAGCTACTGCTTCAACCATGTCGGTATACCCTGCATAGTTCCCTCACATTTTATTGCTACTTACTTAAAAGGTGTCCCCAAATCCGGGTGTAGGACTTAAAACAAACCCAAGCAAGGAACCAAAAAGTAAAGCAATCAAAGCAATCAAGGTAAGCATGTAAAAGTGATCTTAAAACCCTAAGGTAACCCCACTTTTAGAAAATAAGTCCCCAGCAGAGTCGCCAGTTCTGTGATACGGTGGGAGAACTGACTTGACGTTTTGTGTTTGTGTTCGCAAATGTTTCGGTTTAGCAAGAGTCGCCACCGACTTTTTATTTTATCCTTAGGAAAGGTCAAAAAGCACAGGAAAGACCTTTGAGATGTTTTCTTGGGTTCGGGGAGTAGATTATGAAAAGGGAAGGTGAAAGCACCCTTTTCATCCATGGTTATCCATGGGCTCTTAGTTACTTGTTTAGATCACTTGCTTTGATTTTCAATTGTTTGAAATGGTGCTTTTCAATTGTTTGAAATGGTGTTTTGTGTGCGGTTTTGAAAGATGTTTTAAAAATAGGCCATCGTTGTGGCAACCTTTGTAATGATTCTTGTTTGAATGTATACAAAGATGTTTTTGTCTTTTGAAAAGATTTCAAAGTTTGAAAGTTTGTTTTGGGAAATATTTTGAAATTGTGTTGTGAAGTGTGTTTGAAAATAGCAAGGATGTTTTTGCAAGCTTTGATCAAGTAACTAAGAGCTATCTACCCTATTTTACTCAAAGATCTTTCTTATGTTTTTAACCCTTTTAACAGTGTTGTTTCACCATTGTATTTGATGAACAACCTTGTGTTAGGATGTTAAACAGGACAGACTCGGGTCATCGCATACAATCATTGAAAGCAACTTGTGAGACGCTCTAGAAATTTTGTAAGGGATGAGATCATTTTATCAAAGGCAACATCGAGGGTCATCGAGGGACTATGATCTTTGTTTATCGAAGGGGCATTTGCTAGAGTGTCTCATATTCGAGGGACATGATTGCATTTTCCGAGGCAACAAGCGAGGTTACCCTAGAGGTGCAAGTGTGAATTGTGTATTGATTTTCATGCATTTATTCTTGTATTAGGTCATCTAGCGATTGATTTTAGATCTTCGCATACAAACCCTAATTACTATACAGTATATTGAAAGCAATAAATTGTGGGAATTTAAAGTCTAAGTTATTACAAAAGAGTATCCGGGGATGGGGGTACAATTATTTACAAATGGGGATGAGTCTCATAAGAGTAATAATGTCCAAATATGTGTTACAACCAAATCGAATTGTCGCAATTCAGTGTAAAATTATAACAAACTATAAAAATAAAGAGAAACAAAAATATTATGAGATGTATGTATTTATTTACAAATAAAAATTTAACCTAATAAAGATTAAGTATTATTATTATTTTTGTATTTTTTAGGAATTTTGTGTAAAGAAAAGTTTTAAAGAAATAAAAATTAATTAAATTAAAGCTTCTACTATTTACATATTTTTTAAACAAAAATAAAATCTCTATTATTATTGTATTTTATTAAATGTAACAATCATTAAAACAAGAAAACTATATTAAGAAAATTAGAACAGAATTTTAATATACTTTTAGTTTTATTATTAACAAGAATCAAATTATGAAAGTAAAAAAAAAAGTATTAGTTTTAACAAAATTAAAAAAGATGATGGGCCTTGGGATTTGTTGGAGGTTAGGCCCAAAAATGGAAGGAGAACAAAAAGAAGTCAGAACGAAGAGAAGAGGGGGGGGGGTGTAGGCAGAAAATTAATTGGGCTTATGGGAGTGTTGGGGCGAAGGCCCAGGGAAAATGGTATAACGTTTTTGTTTTGGGGTTCACTCAGTTTTAGGGTTTGTGAGTTTTGGCCATAGCGGTGCCGTTTCTCTCATCTCTTCTTCTTCTCTGTTTCATCTTTCTCAAGTAAGGCGCTGATTCTCTCTTCAAACCTAGCTACCGGAGCGTCTCCCCTTTCCATTCTCTCATCCTCTCACAGTGGTCCAAGCTTGGTTCGAATGGCATGGTTCGTTTTCTGTCTTTTTAGGGTTTTTACAGTTTCGTTCATTTGTTTGCATGTTTATGTTTTACAGTTTAATCTCTTAACCTATGATGTTTTACGCAGTAAGGGTTTGAGGGAAATTTACCTTGAGGAAAATGTAGGGAGGGAGAGGGATTGGTGGCGCCTCCTTGGTGGCCGGTCAATGGAGAAGATGATGATGACGGTTGCGCGTTTGCTTTGTTGGTAACCTTTGTTGTTTCTTTAAAATTTGAATGTTTGATGATGATGACTTTCTGAAAACTGTTGTTTCTGACTTTTGTTGATGATGTATTTTTTGAAACTGATTTGGCTTTTGAATGTGTTGATGATGAACACGCTTCTGAAACCTGTGTTGTTTTGCTTCTAAAACTCTTCTTCTTTCTTCTTGGCCCTGATTGTTTGATGATGATGATTCTGAAAACTATTTTGTTTTTATTTTCGTTGATGATGAACACGCTTCTGAAACCCTTTGTGGATTGCTTCTGATTTTCTCTTCCTCTTCTCTTGGCTACTGATGTTTTGATGATGAGTGATTCTGGAAAAAAACTTATGTTGTTTTGCTTTGAGTTTGTTGCTTTTTTCTGTTAATGATGATGAAAAAGAAATCTGAAACTTTGCTTGCTCTTGATTGCTTATGAACCTCTTGGAATGTTGATGTTGAATGATGAGGATAACCTCTGAAACATCCTTTTGTTGGTTTGAACTTGTTTTTTTGATAGTTGATGAAGCTTGTGATTTTTTGTTGATGCTCTACCTTGAATATTGGTGATGATAGTTAGACTGGGTTTACAGTTTATGCAGTTTTGGCCAAACAGGTTTGGAGTTTGGTTTGTGGTTGAATCTGTAGTTTGGTACAGGTTTCTTGCTAGCAGGTTTTGTTAGCTTGTTTTGTGCAGGTAGGTTTGGTTTGCAGTTATGCAGTTTTGGCCAAACAGGTTTGGTTCTCCAGATTGGATTGTTGAGCTTGTTGATTTCTGTTTCACAGTTTTTGAAAACTGCAGGTTTGTAAGTTTGCAAGTTGTCTTGGTCAACTTCGCAAGTTTGCAGTTTAGAACTGTTTGCAGGTTGTTTTGGGTTTGATAGCAGCTTGTGCAGTTTTTTTTTGTGTTTTGATAGCAGTTTATGCAGGTTTGTATTTGGCCTGTGTGTTTAGCAGCCTGCTTGTGGTTTTGCAGTTTTGAAACTGCAGATTTGTGGTTTGATAGCAGCTTGTGTAGTTTTTTATGGCCAAGTATTTCTCTCCCCCTTTTAGACTGTTATGCAGTCCTTTCTTTTATATCTTCTTTTTGTTTCTGTTAACTTATGCCAGCCTTAGCCAAACTGCAAAACTTCTCACTAAAGGTCCTCTCTTTCTCTCCCTCTCTCCTAAGCACCTTTTGCTTATTATATTGTAATTTCTGAAAAGTTTGCCTAGGAAAATGATGATGGCTTTGACAAGTCTCTTTGGCTTGTAATTTGGTTTATCTCTCTGCATTGTATTACCTGCTGCATTGTGTACTTTCTGTACTTGTTTGCCTTGACAATTTGCATACTTTCTGCATTGTACTTTTGCTAGTTGCTATGCTTCTTTGTTTATGTTTTGCAATTCAGTTTGGATTTGCCATGTTTAGTTAGCTTTGCTGACTTGCTACTGCAGTTTGATAATCAGTTTGGCATAGTTTGCTTTGTATGCAGCCTTGTACCTTTGTATTTGAACCTATTGTATGCTTGCATTTTATTATTTGTTTTTACTTTTCTCTTTGTGAACCAAGAAGAGTAATCTTCTTGTGATTTGCAAAGAGAAAAATAAAAACATGATGAACAAATAGCATTCTGATTACGGCCGGCAAACTTTAGTGGTGATTATCTTTCTTCCTTTTCATTTGAAAATTCTTCTGTATTAATTTTCTTTTCTTCTGTCTTTTGCAAGTAAGTACCAATTGGATGATAGAGGAAGCAGTAGAAGCCAAAGATCTTGAGCATGGGAGCACTTGAAGCTTAGGAGATTAGGCTTAGAAATAGATAGATTTTTTTCATTTGTTGTAAACCATTATTATTGTAAATACTGTAAGTTGTAAATTTACAATATTCAAATAAATTTTGTAACAACATTTGAAACGAATAAAAAGTCTTTATCCAAAAGAAATCTCTACTGTCAAATATCTTCCAATCTTTTCCTTTGCCTCTTCACTTTTATTTAAGATTGTTGATTAAACAATGACTGAAATTGCATTCCACCATTTCCAATACAGATGACTTAAAATCCAAGTAATCCATAAAAACTCTACAATCTCTTTGCATCAGTATTCCAATCAACATATGCATTGTGCATTCTAAACAAACAAGCATTTCCATTAACTGGCAAACATTTCACTCCACTAACAAGCAGATGCCTTAATGTTCCAAACAAAAGTCTCAGCTCTTATCCCAGATAATTAGGTTTTGAGAAATAACCAGTAAACTTGAACAAGCGTGAAAACAATGTAACAGTTAACTGAATTTCTGAGGATTTAATTTCTTCTGAGAAATGCGAGAGAAAACCCTAATTCTGGATTGTTTGCTAAAGAAAAGTCTGTTTGATCGATTCTTGAGCTAATCTTAAAAATCAGAGAAAACCCTGGGATTGTAATGTTCTTGTGAAAAAGGGAGGGCAAATTTTGGGGTACAACACCATACACCAGAGAGTAGGGTGTTGCCCGTGTCAAAGTTCGTGCTGAGGTACGGTACCCATGAAGAGAGAATGTTAACATCTCATGCTAGTCTTTGTATGTCACTGTGATCTTCTGCATAATCTTCTTGATGTTCTTATTAGCCGCTTCAACAACCCAATTCATCTTCAGCCGGTAGGGAGAAGAGTTGTGATGCTGAATCTTAAATTGTCTGCAGAGCTCGGTGATCATTGTATTGTTGAGATTTGTACCATTATCCATAATGATCCTCTCTGGTACACCATATCGATAGATCAGATTGTGTCGGATAAATCGCACCACGACGTTCTTGGTTATTGTAGCAAAGGAAGCTGCCTCAACCCACTTCGTGCTACCAGGATGAAACGATGCCCGTTAGACGCAGTAGGTCTGATCTCACCTATCATATCGATGCCCCATATTGCAAAAGGCCAAGGGGCTGTCAAAACATTCAAAGGAACGGGGGGTACATGCACCTTATCAGCGTAGACTTGGCATTTATGACAGGTTTGAGAATGCTGATAACAATCGGCTTCCATAGTGAACCAATAATATCCTGCTCGTAGGATCTTCTTTGCCATGGTATGTCCACTGGAATGAGTTCCAAAGGTACCTTCATGTAACTATGCCATGATCCTTTCCGCCTCGCTTTTGTCCACACATCGCAGTAAGGTTGAATCATGGTTACGTTTATAAAGAATCCCATTACTGATGAAAAACTTTGTAGCAAACCTTCTCAAGAACTTCTTATCATTAACAGATGCACCCTTGGGGTACTCTTGAGTCTCAAGATACCTTTTTACCTCGTGAAACCAAGGTTTATCTGCTACCTCTTTAGTATCAATGTCATAGTAATGTGCGGGTTCATCCAACCTCTCAATGGTAATTTGGGGAGCTTCATTGTCCCACCTAACTTTGAACGTAGAAGACATGGTAGCTAGCGCATCCGCTAACTGGTTCTCCTCTCTTGGGAAGTGTTCAAAGGTTATCTCCTCGAAGTGTGGGAGCAACGTCAATACATACTCTTTGTAAGGAATAAGATTCAGATGCTTCATATCCCACTCTCCTTTGATCTGACTGATCACTAGAGCGGAATCTCCGAATATGCTCAAGAACTTAATCCTCAGGTCAATAGCTGCTCGAAGACCCATGATGCACGCTTCATACTCCGCCATATTGTTGGTGCAGTTGAAACATAATCGAGCGTTGAACGGAGTATGACAACCCTCAAGAGATATGATCACAGCGGCAATTCCATTACCTAACGCGTTTGAGGCTCCTTCAAAATACATAGACCATCGGGATCCTTCCTCAGGTCCTTCATCCGATCCAGGTTCTTCACAGTCGGTCACCAACATAATGTTCTCATTTGAGAACTCGAAATTCATGGACTGGTAGTCATCCACGGCCTGATGCGCTAAATGATCCGCCAATACATTCCCCTTGATTGCTTTTTGGGTGGTGTATTAGATGTCGTACTCGGTTGAGATCATCTGCCATCTCGCTATTCTTCCGGATAAGGCGGGCTTTTTGAATATATACTTGATTGGATCCATCTTTGATATCAATAAGGTAGTGTGAGTCAGCATATACTGTCTCAGCCGGCGAGCAACCCATGCCAAAGCGCAGCAAGTTTTCTTGAGCAATGAGTATCGGGTCTTACAGTCAGTAAACTTTTTGCTAAGGTAGTAAATAGCGTGCTCTTTTCGGCTAGACTCGTCATGCTGCCCCAGCACACACCCCATTGAATTATCCAGTACTATCAAGTATAAGATCAAAGGTCTTCCTTCAACCTATCGAACAGTTTCTGGAGATGGTCAAGGTGTTCTTCCTCAGTCTGGGATCAGGCGATCATGTCATCAACATAAACCTCAATCTCATGGTGAATCATGTCGTGGAACAAAGCAACCATGGCACATTGATAAGTTGCCCCAGCATTCTTCAACCCGAAAGGCATTACCTTGTAACAAAAGGTGCCCCACTGTGTAACGAAGGTTGTCTTCTCCATGTCCTCGGGAGCCATCTTGATCTGATTGTAACCAGAAAAACCATCCATGAAGGAGAAGATCTTATGCTGCACGGTGTTGTCGATCAGAACATCGATGTGAGGGAGTGGGAAGTTATCCTTGGGGCTTGCCTTGTTCAGATCTCTATAGTCCACACACATCTGTACCTTACCATCCTTCTTGGGCACTGGAACAACGTTGGTGACCCACTGTGGGTAAGAAGTGACAGCTAAAAATCCCGTGTCGAACTGTTTCATGACCTCAGCTTTGATTTTCTCATACATCTTAGGGCACATACAGCGAACCTTTTGTTTTACCGGAGGGAAGTCTTCTTTAGTTGGCAAGCGGTGAACCACAATATCAGTGTCCAAACCAGGCATATCTTCATAAGACCAAGCGAAGATCTCAACATAGTCGTATAACATCTGTATCAACCGTTGTTTGACACTAGGCTCCAGATTCACACCTATCTTGACCTCTTTCCTATCTTCCTCCGTACCCAAATTCACTGATTCAACTAGCTCTTCATGAGGTTGTATGGCCTTTTCTTCCTGCAGTAACAGTCTAGCAAGTTCTCCAGGCACTTCACAATCATCCACACCTTCGTCCTCGGCTTGGTTGATTGGATTTTCGAAGTCATAACTGGCAGTAGCAGAGTCGTTATCAATGGGAACCAGAGTGGATATGGATCTGCGCTATGATACGTGAGTGTGTGTAAGAGAATAGTTGTTTGTGATAAAGACAGAAAAAAGAAAAACAAGGAGCGCAAAATTTGTAATGCAAGAAACTTCCAATGTTTTATTGATGATATATGAAAATGAAAAATAATAAGCCCTCACAAGCAAAGCCAAAGTGCCTCGGGCAAGGCACCGGGCCGTAAAGTTTCAAACTGTCTATTACAACTCTTAAAACAAAAGTCAATTACTGTGGAATAAAAGAAACAGATATGAAGTCTTTCACCGTCCAGTTGTTCAATCCACCGTTGGTCGTAGGGTAGATCCAACTGTCGATATCTGAATCTTCTTCACTGTCCTCAATCGCATTAACTCCCTGATTGCTGATATGCAGAGGAGGCCTTCCAATCCGTGCGTGCCTAACATCCCTTTGAGCCCCTGTAGTAAAGCCCAAACCAAATTTGTCAGTTTTGTGTGTGAAATCAGGGAGCTGACCCCAATTTATACACCCACCTTTTTCAATTACAGCCCTGACATCCTTGAGGGAAGCCATCTTCATCAGAGGTTTGTCAGTATCAACTTCGGTTGACGCCAAAGTCTGGGGGACCTCTTCAAAGTTTTGACAAGGAGTTTCGATGAACTCCCCATCCATCTCCATATAGCGAAAGGAATTGAGATGACTCACCATGTACTCCTCTTCACCTTGCACCATAACAATCTTCCTCTTTACTGGATATTTCAACATTTGATGGAGCGTAAAAGTCACTGCCCCAGCCTTATGAATCCAAGGGCGACCCAACAAGCAAGAATATGATGGTCTGATATCCATCACATAAAAAGTGGATGCAAAAGTATGAGAGCCAACTTTAACAGGGATGTCCACCTCCCCGTTCACCATCCTTTTTTACCTGTTGAAAGCCCTGACCACAATATTGCTTGGCTTTAGAATCAAACCTTCACAGTCCAGACGGTCCAATGCTTTCTTTGGCAAAACATTCAATAAGGACCCGGTATCCACCAGTACATGGACCATGGTAGTGCCCCTGCACTCGATCGAGACATGCAGAGCGTCATTGTGATTTCTTCCTTTAGCAGTCAGATCTGCATCTGAGAAACCCAACCCATTATCGGCAGTCAAACTAGCTACGCAGTCTTTGAATTGATCGGCTGAAGTTTCCTGCGGCACATGCGCAGTCTTGAGGAATGCAATTAAAGCCTTTGCATGGGATTCAGAACACAATAACAATGACAACATGGAGATTTTTGACGGGGTCTGCCCCAGCTTCTCGACTACGTTGTAATCACTCTTCTTGATAATCTTCAGAATTTCTTCTATCTTTTGCTTAGAGGTTTCTACGATGATCTTCTTAGGTGCCTCCGTCCGGGCAGGATCACCTGTGATTTCTTTGCCCCGAGTCCCATATGGTTCGGCGACAGGGGTGATAACTGGAATAGGAACTGGGATAGTAGTTGATGTACTAGCAGATGGAATGACAATAGGTTTGTGGGCAGTCAGAGGGGAAATCTCGGGAGAAAAGAGTTTTTCGCTTCTGGTAACCTTGCTAGCCCCGATAATATTGCTGACATCAGCATCAGCTTCCTCACTTTTTAAGTCTTGTTTAACTCCATGGTAATACACATCAGCCCCATAGTGCCAAGGGACAGCCTTATCCGAAGTGTAAGGGATAGGACCAGGGACAATAATTATTAACGGAGCAATTCTTGGGACGGGTGTAATCCTAACAGGATTTCTCGAGGAAACCTGGGAAGGATCAGCGGAAATGGTTATGATGGCAACATCTTGAGTTGGAACCAACGGAATCATAGTCTTTTCGAACAGGATCTCTTTGTTATCCATCAGGCACTGAGCACCTGATTTTAATAAATGGCAACCAACAGGCAAAATTGAACATATGTGGCAACCTTCACCACAGTCCGGAAATAAACCGGCCAACAACAAATTCTTCTTTATTGTCATCAAAGGAGTAGAAATTTCTTCCACGAAGGTCACAAATAAATCATCGTCCACAGCATTCACCCCATGACCATGTTTGGGCATGGGAGTAGTTATGACGTTGGGCTTCTCCGGAGCGTCAAACTCAATCTCTTTGGCTTCGATCAAGTCTTGCACCTTATTTTTCAAGGCCCAACAGTTGTTTGTATCATGACCTGGACCTTCAGAGTGATAGGCGCATCGGGCATTCGAGTTATAGTGAGGAGAAGTGGTGTTGGGATTCTTCGGGGCCTCCCTCAGAGTTACCAGATTGGTCTTCAACAATTATGGTAAAATTTGAGACAAGGTCATATTGAGCCGAGTGTACTGCCTCTGTGGTATTTCCACCCTTTGTTGATTGTTGCATTGTGGAGCAACTGTGGGTCTTGATATCACTACCGCATTTACTGCTTGACGGTGTTCAGGTCTGCTTTGGCCCCTCGAGCCATAGACTGCACTAGCTTCTTTCTTACTGGTGAAAGGCTTCTTTACTGCACTTGATGAAGTATCCTTCTGTATCTTACCACTTCAAATACCAGCTTCTACTCTCTCTCCAGTCAAGATCAACTCAGTAAACCCAGATGACGAACTGCCGATCAGATGATTGAAAAATGGACCAGATAGCGTCCCTAGAAACATGTCAACTAATTCCCTATCAGACAAAGGGGGTTGGACTCTTCCAGCCAAATCTCTCCACTTTTGAGCATAGTCCTTAAAACCTTCACTTGCACCCATAGACATGCCCTGAAGTTGAGTACGAGTGGGAGCAAGGTCGGCGTTATACTGATACTGCCTGTAGAAAGCAGCAACAAGGTCTTCCCAGTTTCGGACATTAGTTCCTTCCAATTGATAAAACCATTCAAGTTGAGTCCATGATAGACTATCTTGAAATAAATGTACCCATAAATTTCTATCAGTAGTGTGGGGTTGGATTTTCCTGACGTACGAGCGAAGATGGAGTTTTGGGCAGAATACTCCATCGTACTTGGCAAAAACCAGAGCTTTGAACTTATGGGGGATCACCACTCCCGATATCAGTCCCAGCTCTCCAAAATCCAAACCATGGATCTTCTGAATCTCCATTGCACTCAGACGGTCTTCTAACTGCTTGTACCTATCCTCGACAGGAGGATATTGCTCATCATCATAATCCGTATCGTTATCAGAAATTGCAGGACTAGGGTCCTTTGTCCTTTCTTGGTTCTCCCCATCCTTGGATGAGGAGGTCAGATCAGCTAATTGTCTTATCCTTTCTCCAAATCTTCTACCCATGTTTAGAATACCAACCTTCTTTTTCTTCTTCTTCTCTTTCAGAATCAGGGTCTTCAAATCCTCTTGCCCTTTCGCCAGACTTAGGAACATTTGTTGGAATTGGGCGTTCTGCGCCTGAAGATCTTTGATGGCTTGATCGGAAGACATTTCTGCTGAAATAAACAGCGAAGAAGATGAGAAACCTGTAATGGTACCTGTAATGGTGTGCATGATAATGGGATGTGTATGTAATGATTTCAAAGACTTTGGGAGATTTAAATTTGCAAACCAAAAATAAACAAACTTCATTAGATTAACTTGTAAAAAGGTTCAACAATGCCTTTAAGGCGTTACAAAGAAGTAAATGAAAAACAATCTAGAACTAGAAAAGCAAAATCAAAAGTCCCATGGATGCTTCCTCTTGGTGCTGACGTAGTCATTGATCACTCTTTCTTCCTCGAGCTGCCTGGTGAGCTTCAAAATCTTCCTTTCTTGCTCATGGTACTTCTCCCGGTAAGTATCCCTTTCCTCTTTCAACTGAATCCAAGACCTCTGCAATGCCCCAGGATCAGTGGGCATATAAGGATAAAGAACTGTATAAGGAATGCCTTCTTCATTAGTGGGCTCCACAATCACTGGCAATACGGATTCATAAGGCATCCCAAGCTTCTGGGCACGGGCTCGGACCCATTGGAGGTAAGGCTGCATAGGAAGGGAAGTCCTTGGTACTAGCTCTTGGGGTCAGATCTGTTCACCATGCCCCAAGCTCATATAAACCTCCGGCGATGTTCGTCAACGTCTTCCTTGTAGTTAAATGCAATATCTGTAAGAAGTAGCTCATGGGGACCATCTCTCCGAGCACGACCAAATTATCGCAAAACTAGACAATGATTGTAGGTTATTCCCCCTCTGATTCCAAGAAACAGGACATTAGGGTATCCCCCACAACGATCAATGACAGCAGTGTCTTCTATAGCCCTTGAACTCCAAAGAATGTCTGTATTGGCAAGTGACATTATCTTGTAGGACCATCCCAAACATTCTTTATTCTTTAGCACAGACTTGGGGAGGTGCGAAATAAACCACCTCGACAGCAACGACATACAACACATAAGGGTCCCTCTTCTTTGCACAGTACGAGTGTAGAGGGCATGCAAGATATCACCCAGTAGAGTAGGCACAGGATTGCGATACAGGAAGATCTTAACCGCATTCACATCTATAAAGGAATCTGGATTCGGGAAGAGGACCAAACCATAGATAAGGAGAGCCAAGATATCTTCGAAAGCCTGAAAATCCAAATTATCCCAGAATAGCTGAGCCTGATCTATCAGAAACTTGGATAAGAAACCTTCGACCCCGCTTCGTGTTTCCCAATTGGATACTACATCAGCCCGTTTCAGACGCAGAGCTGAGGCAATGTCTTCTGGTCTAGGAGTCCCTTCCAAACCTGTGAAGGGCATCTTCTCAAGGATGGATATGCCCAATAAGTGAGACGACTCTTCCAAAGTGGGAACCAGCTGATAATCTGGAAATGTGAAACAATGATGCACATGATCGAAGAACTGGAAAAGCACACTCATCATCTGCTCATCAAACTTTGAGGTGACCAGGCTAAGGAGCTGACCATGTCTCTTAATGAATGAAGAAGTCTCAGAAACTCTTGAGGCTAACTCTTTGAGTTGAGCAGGTATTTGCACAAAGTTAACTCGGATGGTGTTTCTGCGCACGGAAGCCATAATCTGCAAAACAGAACAAAGATAAATCCCCTCGGTCTTTGAAATGGTTAGTATAATGAAGTATGAATGCCATGTTATGATGCATGATGTCATGATAAAAACAATAGGTATAGCAGATAACAGGCATGGCAAAGGCAAACAAGTCACACAAAAGCCCTTAAGTTTAAGGCTTGCATGGGGTCAAAGGTATTACCCTCTTGAAGTTCAGTTGGTTTCAATCTGTCCTAGCAAAAGTAACCGGGTTCTAGAGGTTCTCAATATCACTGACCATCCTCCATCGGTCATGGTTTCAGCTCACGCAATCTTTTCTTACGGCCGGAACTATCTCGAGAGTATGGTCTCAATGAGTGTAGCATCGAGTATCAACCAGTTCTCAGCTTTACACCGAGGTCGGCTATCTCACTACTTTCTAATGGCCAAGTTGGTCGATTAAGGGTTCTAAGTTCAGTTGATGCTTAACGACACACATAGCGGCCCCGTATTCTCCTTGTTTCTCTACAAGGGATACCGGTACCAACCAATGTGCCACATCAATGTAGCTACTGCTTCAACCGTATCGGTCTACGCCATACAGTTCCCTCACAGTTTATTGCTACTTACCTAAAAGGTGTCCCCAGATCCGGGTTAGGATCTATAGTAACTCCCAAACAAAAAACCCTTAAAAGTAAAGCAACCAAAACAAACAAGAGAAGCAATTATGATGAACTAAATCCTAAGGTATACCCCACTTATTAATTCCCCAGCAGAGTCGCCAGTTCTGTGATACGGTGGCAGAACCGACTGTTATACTGGTTTGTGTTTTGTATTCGGTAATGTCACGGTAAGCAAGAGTCGCCACCGGCTTTTATTTCATCCAACTGAAAAGGAAAAAAGCACAGAAAAATTCCTTTTTCGAGATTTTGAGTACGGGGGGTAGATTATAGAAAGGGAAGGTATTAGCACCCTTTTTATCCGTGGGTTTCCACAGGATCTTAGGTACTTGCTCATCTTTTTGAAATTGCTTGTGTGTGTTTGTTTTGAAAAGTTTTGTTTTACTTCGTTTTAACCCTTGCTTCTGTCTTCAAGAGTGTTACGAAGTTGTTTTGAAAACTTTGTTTGAAAAAGGTATAAGTGTGAAAAAGTTGATTTTTGAGCAAGTACCTACTAGCATCTACCTACTCGAAAAGGGATTGTTTTTATTCTCGTTTCCTTTAGACAGTGATATCCTACTATTGAGAAATAGGTAGCACCGTCGTTGGAGTTGTAAGGGTCAATTCGTAAGGGACGTACGATCACTAAAGCAATGCTAGGACGTCTTAGTAATAACCCTAATGTCTTAAGATCATATTCGAGGCAACATTTCTGAGGCAACCTTTCTGAGGCAACATTTCTGAATGGAACATTTGATCTTTGTTTATGAAAATTCTGGCTGCAGATACTCAATGTCATGTCCAATGTTATGACACCGTATCTGACTTACTATATGACAGTAAATACAAAAGCAGTAAAGAACACAGTCAATTGTTTACCCAGTTCGGTGTGCAACAACACCTACTCTGGGGGCTACCAAGCCAGGGAGAGAATCCACTATAAGAGATGTTAATTCAGGAATAAACCAACCAGTTTATCTCCTTCACTTAAGACCTACCCAATGCAATTCTAATCTAAGTACAACTTAAACCTGAGTTCCTACTCACTCCCCCTCAATCACAGCAGTGATACATAAACCAATTTGACTTAAGAATTGATGAAGATACTCTTCAAAAAAAACACACACTTGATTAAGCTTCACAGCTTTTTAATCAAGCAACACAATCACTCGTGCTTCACAGCTTTGAGTGATGTACACAACTAACTTGACTCTGCTTCACAGCTTTAGTCAAGGGACATTCAAACACTCTTGCTTCAAAGCTTTGAGTGCTACACAACCCTTACAATCGAAACCTATTCCAAGGCACTTATCACAATGATAATTGCTTAGAGTACAATAAACAAATCTATACAGATTACAAAATTGATCTTCTAATCAATCAGCAGGGATTTCTTGAAAAACAGCAGCTCTGTTGAATATATAGCAGCTGCAACTTCAGTTAGGGTTTCCAAAAACCTAGGGTTGATTCCGTTTGACCTAAAGACCAGGTCACAGGACTTTATTAACCAGGTTAGGGTTGAGCTAGGTTACTCCTCAGAAAACACAGGATTCTGTTCAGAAAGGACTGAGTTATTTCCTGAAAAAACTCAGACTTATCCAATCCTGCAATCCTGTTAGTTCAGAACAGGATGTCATAACATCTGTTATGACATCTGAGAAAACCTGTCTACTGATTTAGCAAAATGTGATCATTTTGCAAACATGCTCAGATACACACTTATAAACATCAGTATTTGAATTACAATATTTTTCTGCACATGTACCTAATGAGTTAGTACATCCTGAACTAGAATGTTATGACATCAGTCATGACATTCACACATACACTTGGGATTTACCAAAAATGCAAGCCAATACCTAAACACCTACAAACTCCCCCTTTGGCAGATTTTTGGCTAAAGTCCCTAAACAATCAGAGATAGATAGCAGCAGAAATAAGTGACAGCAGAAAAATATAATGTCAAGTACTAACTAAGCAAGTACCAAAATATTCTCCCCCTCTTTAGCCACAAATGGGCCAAAGTTACATGTTCATAAAATTATACAGTTATCCAAAACAAAATAATGAGATCAGCAGTAGACAACAGCAGAACACACTTCCAAACTCCACCAGCAACACCACCAAGCAGCAATCAACCTTCAAGCACTGTCATCAGACTCAGAGGAGCTAGTTTCTTCAATGTTGAGCTGTCCTTCAGCTTCTATACCTTCTTCCCTTCTGCTTTCTTCAGCTTCCTCCTTTTCTAGCCTGGCAATTAGAGCTTCTAGGGTCCTTTTTCTAGCATCCAGATCTTTGCAAGTTTCTTTTAAAACAGCTATGACATCTGATGTCTTGGACTGGGTCTTTGCAGACGATGTCTCAGCTGATGTTATGACAATGTCTGGAGCATGAGATCCCTGAAACAGTTTGTAGTGCAGGCCCAGGGCAGGAGCTCTTTTGCAGACTGTATCTCTTGCTACAAGGATGTCAGGGTATTGTGCAAGGATGATTCCACAAAGGAGGGAGGGAAAGGCAATTGGTCCTTTGACAGCATAACTGCCAGCATGCTTCAAAGTTTGTTCAAAGATGTACCTTCCATAGTCAAAGGCAGTCTTGGTTCCTACAGCATAGATAAATCTCCCCAATCCTGTGGAGATGGTTGATTTGTGATTTGTAGGCACCCAGTTTGCTGCACCTATTTTATGCAAGATGGCAAATTTCATGCTGAGTTTACTAGCATTCAGCTTCCCTTTCAATGGCCAGCACTTTACTTGCCTGGCTGTGATGGTTAAACAAACTTCATTGTCAGTTGCCTCTAGATCAGGACAGTCCTTATTTGTTCTTCCAAGAAACTTGTTGATTTCTGATGGAGAGAACTTGACCCTTCTTCCTCTAACAAAGACACTTTCAAAGTCAGCTGACCTTCCATCAGCACAATCATTTGACAAGTTCACTACAAACTCCTTAACCAGATTTTCATAGCATTTGTTAAAATTTGTCACTGTCTTCATTAGCCCAGCATTCTTGATCAGATCCATGATGTCTTTGCACTCCAAGGCATCATTGTTGAGCTCTCTCTCCAAGGCTATTCTCTTCAAGCAAACATACTTCCATCTGTTTGCATTGTCAGGATGATGAAAGGAGATGTTGTCTGTTGGCACTTCAGGCACTCTAGCAATCTTGCTGGAGGGGAGCTTCCTTCTGATGGGAGTTTCTTCAATATCAATCTCAAATTCTGATTCATCATCAGAATCAGAAGTTTCAGGTTCTTTACTTTTCTTAGAGATTGGTTGTCTAGCAGTCTGCACATGTGCCTTCTTCCCTTTTGTCTGAATTTTCTTAGCCATCCCTTCAGCCTTGGATTTCTTAGCATCAGGTTTAACATTCTGACTACTCTTTCTTTTCATCAATCTCCTAGCAATGCTAGGGTTCACATTAGCAATCAGTTCATTATCTGAGTAATCTTCATCCACATCAATGATAGGTGGATCAGCAGCCTTTTCAGAGGGGTTCTGAATGTTGTCTTTTGGTGTCACAACATCCTCAGTGACATCTACATTTTCAGAACCTTCCACATTTGGACTTTCTGATTGATTCAAAGGGATAGAAATCCCCGGTACAGATTGGTTGCCACTCAGAATGCTAGTAACCAGCCTAGAAATAGCTTGGTGTACTTGAACTGATCCTTCTCTATTAGGTATAGAAGACGAAGGATGAGAAGAATTACCAGAGGCTGTAGCTTGAGCTCTTCCTGCATGTCTGGTTCTGAGCTTTTTGACTCTGGCTGGGTCAGTTGCCATCTCCCTGAGAGGAGTGACCTCAAGAACTTCAGATTCTATGCATGTAGTGATTGCCCTAGAATCTTGATCAGATGATGACGATGATGAGGAAGACGAAGCCGCCATGGTGGAAGACGATGTCTGAGACATTTTGTTTAACTTTGAGTAATAGTAGCAGTTTGAGAAAAATCTTTGATTGGGAGGAGGAAACAGGTTGCAAGGATGAGAGAGGTAGGGGGTAAAAGGGAGTCTCTTCAACTTCTTAAGGCTTTTGAAGGAATTGTGAATGAATATGATTAACCCACTAAATATAGACTTAATAAAATTAATCCCTTCAACCCTTGTTTTCAGCAAAACTAATTGCTATAATTTCTCATGTTGGTGAATACCCAACCTGCCCCTCAAATTTTCAAGTTTATTTCCAACAAGCGCCTTGGTAGAAGAATCAGTCAGCTGAAGTTTAGAGAAACTATGTTCCAGTTTAAATGACTTCTTCTCTTCAAAGTCAATAGGGTTCAAGGAAATGTTGAATGTTTTCAGATTATCACAACACAATGTCACAACATCTTGTGTAACATTGTACTCAGGGAGCATCTGTTTTGACCAGATGTTTTGAGAACAGAATTTATGAGACTTGTTCTTTCCAACATCCTTGTCAAGATGACTTAAGGTTCTGACAACACATTCTTCTTCAAGTTTATTTGCCACATCACATATATTATCAGCCTGTAGTTTTGGAGTTCTTCTGACAGCTTCCATAGGAATAGCTCTTTTCATTCTTCCAAGCTTATGCTGCCACTGTTTCATCTCTTTTTCTTCTTTGATGATTTGACTCATAGTGGAGATATCAGTGTTCTCAGGCTGCCACACATAACAGTTATCTTTGGATTTGATTCCTCTCATTACAACATCTAGTTTTTCATTAAATACTAGACATTCAGATCTTGAGAAGTTGACCAGGAATCCTAGATCACATAATTGACTGATGCTAATGAGATTAGTAGTCAACCCTTTTACCAGCAGTACCTTATTCAGACTTGGAACTCCAGGGCAGTCCAAATTACCAACTCCTTTGACTTCACCTTTAGCACCATCTCCAAAGGTCACAAAACTGGTGGTGTGAGGCATAACATTATTGAGGAGATTTTTGAATCCAGTCATGTGTCTGGAACATCCACTATCAAAGTACCAATCTTCCTTTGCAGAGACCCTCAGGGAAGTGTGAGCTATCAGTGCAGTAGCCTTTTTCTTCCATTGAGGAGCATGTGGTACCTTTTTAGACTTAGGTTTGACATCTGAGTTCTGATTAGGATATCCATGTAGTCTGAAGCAGAAGGGCTTTATGTGACCATATTTCCCACAATGATGACATATCCATCTTTGGTACCTCTTCTTCATATGTCTCTGTCCCTGATGTTGAGAGTAATGTTGAGACATCCGTTTTGACATTTGCTTCCCAGTACCAAATTTCTTTGTTTCCACAAATCCTAGGCCAGATTTATTTCCCATATTTTGTCCAGCCTGAAGGATCTCTTCCAATTTGTCTGTTCCATTGGTCAACATCTTGACATATTTGGTCATTTGATTCAGTTGTGAGTTCAGCAATTGAAATTCTCCTTCTAGATGACTTATAGTTTCAAGATTCGCCCTTTTTTCAGCCTCTAGCTTTATAATGAGTTTTGATTGTTTCTCATTCTGCACACAGACTTCAGCACTTCTGATACACACTTTCTTGTAAGTATCAGCCAGTTCTTCAAAAGTCACCTCTTCATCACTGATGTCACTTTCAGAGGTACAAACACCAGTTAAAGCAGTAACTCGTTTGGCAGTCTCTTCTTCAGAATTACTTTCTGAATCACAGTCAGACCAAGTAACAGTCATTCCTTTTTGTTTCTTAAGAAAGGTAGGACATTCAGTTCGAATATGCCCATATCCTTCACAGCCATGGCATTGAATTCCTCTGCCTTGAATTCCCTTCTCTTCTGACCTTGGTCTTCTGCTGGAACTGTCAATGTTAGAGGGAATGTTATGAACATTAGACCTTGACTTTGGATCTATTCTTTTGATGAGTTTGTTGAACTGTCTTCCAAGCATGGCTACAGCTTCTGAAATGTTTTCTTCAACATCAGTGTTGGACATGAGTGCTATACTCTTGTTCTTTTTGACATCATCATTAGTGATTCCCATCTCAAAAGTCTGAAGAGACCCAATAAGTTCATCCACTTTCAACTTGCTAATGTCCTGGGCTTCCTCTATGGCAGTTACCTTCATTGCAAATCTTTTAGGCAAGGATCTGAGAATCTTCCTTACCAGTTTTTCTTCTGACATTTTTTCTCCCAGTGCTCCTGAGGTGTTGGCAATCTCCAAGATGTTCATGTGAAACTCATGAATGGTTTCATCTTCCATCATTTTTAGATTCTCAAACTTAGTGGTCAACATCTGAAGCCTTGACATTTTTACTTTGGAAGTGCCCTCATGAGTAGTTTTGAGAGTGTCCCAAACTTCCTTGGCCAGTTCATATTGATGTACTAGTCTGAAGATGTTTCTATCAATTCCATTGAACAAGGCATTTAAAGCTTTTGAATTTCCCAGAGCTAACTCATCTTCTTCTTTACTCCAATCTTCCTCAGGCTTCAGACTGATTGTCCCATCTCTCTCAGTTATGGTGGGATGAATCCATCCTTTGTCAGCAGCTCTCCAAGCCTTTTTGTCCAGAGATTTTAGGAAGGCAATCATACGAGGTTTTCAGTAGTCATAATTGGTTCCATCCATAATGGGTGGTCTATTTCCAAAAACTCCTTCTTTGTCCATAGTGCCAGAAAGTGATATCCCTAGATCTCACCCAGTAATACAGGCAGGGTGCCTGCTCTGATGCCAATTAAAAATTCTGGTTGCAGATACTCAATGTCACGTCCAATGTTATGACACCGTATCTGACTTACTATATGACAGTAAATACAAAAGCAGTAAAGAACACAGTCAATTGTTTACCCAGTTCGGTGTGCAACAACACCTACTCTGGGGGATACCAAGCCAGGGAGAGAATCCACTATAAGAGATGTTAATTCAGGAATAAACCAACCAGTTTATCTCCTTCACTTAAGACCTACCCAATGCAATTCTAATCTAAGTACAACTTAAACCTGAGTTCCTACTCACTCCCCCTCAATCACAGCAGTGATACATAAACCAATTTGACTTAAGAATTGATGAAGATACTCTTCAAAAAAAACACACACTTGATTAAGCTTCACAGCTTTTTAATCAAGCAACACAATCACTCGTGCTTCACAGCTTTGAGTGATGTACACAACTAACTTGACTCTGCTTCACAGCTTTAGTCAAGGGACATTCAAACACTCTTGCTTCAAAGCTTTGAGTGCTACACAACCCTTACAATCGAAACCTATTCCAAGGCACTTATCACAATGATAATTGCTTGGAGTACAATAAACAAATCTATACAGATTACAAAATTGATCTTCTAATCAATCAGCAGGGATTTCTTGAAAAACAACAGCTCTGTTGAATATATAGCAGCTGCAACTTCAGTTAGGGTTTCCAAAAACCTAGGGTTGATTCCGTTTGACCTAAAGACCAGGTCACAGGACTTTATTAACCAGGTTAGGGTTGAGCTAGGTTACTCCTCAGAAAACGCAGGATTCTGTTCAGAAAGGACTGAGTTATTTCCTGAAAAAACTCAGACTTATCCAATCCTGCAATCCTGTTAGTTCAGAACAGGATGTCATAACATCTGTTATGACATCTGAGAAAACCTGTCTACTGATTTAGCAAAATGTGATCATTTTGCAAACATGCTCAGATACACACTTATAAACATCAGTATTTGAATTACAATATTTTTCTGCACATGTACCTAATGAGTTAGTACATCCTGAACTAGAATGTTATGACATCAGTCATGACATTCACACATACACTTGAGATTTACCAAAAATGCAAGCCAATACCTAAACACCTACAGTTTAGACAGGAGGGCCACCACTAAAACACCATATACTTAATGATTGTTTACTGAAGGCAACCGAAGTGAGAGTATACCCTAAGAGTGCGCATGTGCGAGTGATTTGATTTCAAGTTATTATCTTTGCACATTAGGGTTTTCTAGCCATTTTAAATTGTCATGCAATCTTGTCATACAATCCTATTAGCATACATCTAATAGTTAATATTTGCGAGAGTTAAAATGCGAGAAATAAAACCTACGCTATTACAAGGCTTTGGGGTAGGGATTAATTACATAGCCAAAAACCCGTAAAACGATAAAAGAAAATCCTAATTAAACTATTACATACCGTGAGCAGTTACATCAATATTGCAAAAATAATAAAACGCGCGCGATGAATCGAGAACGAGAGATTTAGAGTTTTGACCCCAACTACCTAATTGTTATTTACAAGAAAAAACATTTTTTGTGTTTTTGATTATTTGAGAAAAATAGAGTTTAATTGACTAAATAAAAACCTAATTACTAATTAATTTAAATTAAGAAAAATAATTAACTTAACCTATTTTGTATTTTTATATTTTTGAGAAAAGAAATAAAAATTAAATCACAAGTCTAACCCTAATTTTTCTAATTGATTTTAATTATTTACAAAAAGTTGGAATTACCCTAAATCAAATTAAACTAACATTAAATTAAATTTGATAAAATAAAAAATATAATTCTAATTTTTTTTGTGAAAACTTGATTTTATGATTTTTTTTGTGAAAAAAAGAAATTAATTTTGTTAGAAAATAATTAAATAAGGAAATTAAATAAAAGCAAAAAATAGAAAGAAAAAAAAGAAAAAGAAATGGGTCTGGTTTCTTGGCAAGAAGGGGGGGTGCCAATTACAATTCTGGGCCCAATAACTCCTGGCCTTGTTTGACCTTTCCAATCTGATGAGTGCGCTTGACTCATGCCCATGGTGGACCTCCATTAGGAATGCTTTGGATCTGGCCTGTTGATGGCTTGGATGACCAGATTTGGAGAGTGCATGATGGACTTCATGGGATATCAGTACACCTGAATATGTAAGAAAAAATAACATGAAGCGAAGTTGGGACCTGGGGATTGAACCCAAGTCCTTGAGCACTATCACGCTGCTTGCTTACCATCTGAGATGGCCACGTTATTTGTATAATTGATAACAAATAAATATTATATGATGAAAACAAAATAGCAAATTCTGGGATGCGCGAATTTCAAATGGCCCATTCATGGAGCGCCACGTTATCCTTCTCCTTCCTCCCACCGTTGCTAAAAGTTTCTTGACTTTTACCTACAGTCACCTGGGTGTAGGTATAACCCTGTGCCTTTCCAAAATCCTATACAAGCATGATAAATGCAAAACAATGGTACCAATCAACTCGTTGCAACCTCACAAGCATCATGGTACCATTATCATTGATCAATTGTTCCTGTACAGAAAAAACCTAAAAACGAAGCAAGAACCCTAACTATGGCATCTTGGTGTATAGTCAGTAAAATGCAATTGGATATAATCAATAGCTTGCAAATAACTCAAGGATCATGAATGTACCAATCAAACATGCTAAATGTGCCAGAATTAACGTATTTAATTTCAAGAAAATATGGAGGTCGCGTGAAACTTACAGCGTGTTTCAAGGCTTGAGGAAGCTTGCTAATGGTTGCAATGTGATCCAGGGATATCCAGCAAACGATTGGGATGCTTAGAATGGCTTGAGATAGTCTGAATCCTGAAAATTGATTTACAACTTTTCTTGAATTTTTGCAACTTTGCTTTCTGTTTTGCACGCCTCCAACCTCTTTTTTTATGATCTGCACTTGTTCCTTATGTACCCTAGAATGAATTAGGGTTGCCCTTTGTTTTAAATCTTCTCCAATTATGATTATTGAATCATGATTTGATCATTGTACAAAATCTTTCCAAATCAAGCAAAATGCAATCTTTTGTGTCCATGTGAACCTTGCACGGTTTGATTCTATCTCCAGCTGTATAATACACCTAAACATGCACAAAATCTCAAGATTTGATTAGTTTTTGATATTTTCATTATTTTATTTTGATTTTATTGGATTTAATTGAAATAAAATCAAAATAAATGACAAAAATAAAAGAATGAAAAATGGAAGGGATCATGGGTCGTGGGTCACATTACAAACTCAGTGCAAGCATAAAAAGTTGGGACCATTTAACAAAAAATGTAATTTTGGACACATTTGTCTTTTGGCAATTTTGTAAAAAAGGTCAACTTTACCAATGCATAACTCTCTCAATTTTGACCCTAGACATGTGTTCTTGGACTTTTTAGAAAGCTTAAGGTGTCCTCTAAGCAACCCTTTTAGTCTCATATCAATTGAGTCTTTCATGTTCATGTATGAAGCTTTGACCCAAAAGGTGTTTTTGTTGACTTTCCAAAATGACCTATAATGTCCAAATTCATAGCTTCTTGTGAATGCATATTTTGAACTTGGGAGCTGAAGATGGATTGTAGGGAATTACATCCTATTCAAAATGAGATTTGGATAGGTCATTTTTGATAAAGTATGAGAAAGTTATGCTTGGTCAAAGTTGAGTTGACTTTTCCTACAAAACCCTAATTTAGCAACTTTTGGGTTTTGATGAATTGTGAGCAATCCTTGAGGAATCATGATCAACCCTTGATCAAATGATGAATAATACTTCAAAATTAGAATATTGACCAAAAATCTTGAGGTTTGACTGTATATGGGCCACAATTGACTTTTACCCTAGCACAATCGATTTTCAGGCCTTTGAACAATTGACTGAGCAAACTTCCTCTGCAAGGCTTGAAACTTGACATGAATTATCTTGTGAACATATTAGGGCAATGGTGAGCATTTGGGACCCTTTGGATTCAAACATCTTGATGCAAAATGAAACCCTAATTTGGGGTACACTACCTTAGGAGAGAGTTTGTCTGGCCAACTTTTTGGACTTCCTTGAGCAATTTGGGGATCCCACTTGAAATGTATTGAGAAATATGAGAGGGAAAATTTTGGGGTACAACACACGCTCAATAACGGGAAAACGCACGGCCCCATGACTAAACCTTACATACGGGCACGTTTATCACGTTTCGCTCACGGGGGCGAGGTAACGCTCGACATCACGAAGACACCCTGTGAACGGGCACGTCGAAAAAGAAAACTCGGGGAAACTCCTAACATCCTACATATTCTTGACGTGCACCAAACGGATAAATGATATATTAGGCCGCATAATTCGTATGTTTTCGGGATCCCCGACACGGGTCAACCAACTATCTCTGACACGGGTAAACAAATTATCCCTGGCGGAGGGTTACTATTTCCCTTCTCGGGCGAGTGTTCTCAGACAGTGAAGCTGAACTTAAGTTATCGCCCTTTCACCTAAGGGCAATAACTTGGGGGGCTCCTGTTCTGGACTGGGACAACATTTTTCCCACCGTTGGAGAGGCCTAATCCAGTGCCTTTGCCCAAGGACCAAAGGCATGCGGCCCAATCTAGAGACCGTTGGGCATTTCCCCACGTGCCCGTTAGGGAGACGTTGTCCACGTGTCCATATCGTCATCATAACTATCCTCCGAGAATCACAGGTCAAACGCCTGTTCTCTTGAGCAGTTGGCCAGGGAGGAGGCCACATGCTGGACTCCATGCGCACGTAAGTCTTGACAGTCTTCGTTGTTGGGTCTCATCGTGGCCCAACATTGAAGACCTTGGCCCAACGCTGAGGGCTATATACCCTCTCACTTGAGAGGGTCAGGTATTGATTCATTCACACTCTCATACTCACTTGCATCAGCTCTGAACCTCACTTTGGCATTGGAGTGTCTTGCAGGTACCCCCCACTTCACCTCTCACTATTACTTGGCTCAAAGCTTAAAGGCTTGAACGATCCCTTCTGATCAGGTACGATCAAATTTTAAGACAGTTATCAATATCACTTCTCTTGATGATATTGTCCTTCTAGACAAATAGGTATATCAATTTGACTTTTATAAAAAAATTATAACTTTTTATTATATATATATCTCACAAAATATTTTATTTCTTCATCTTAGTTGTCAAAAAATATCAAGTATATATATATATATATATATATATATATATATATATATATATATATATATATATATATATATATATATATATATATATATATATATATATATATATATATATATATATATATATATATATATATATATATATATATATATATATATATATATATATATATATATATATATATATATATATATATATATATATATATATTAATGAGTTTAAATAGAAATATCACAATGATTGTAAAGTTCTATCTAAAATTGATGAAGAAGATGTTGATGTCAATATTGAGATAAATTTTATATTAAAAGTAATTGTACAACTGAATCCTCAGCTTCTAAAACACAAAAAGTTGACACAATAAAAGAAGTTCCTGAATATTAAATATTTTTAGAATAGACTAATTAATTTCATTAATTCATCTGTTTAAAATTTTAATTGTTTAATATTTAGTATTTTTATTAATTTGTATTCAATTTTTTTTTAAGTTATAGATTAATTAAGTTCTTTAAGTTCATTTGTTTCAAAATTTAGTTGTTTTAACATTTATTTGTGTTAATAATTTGTTTTTAATTTTTTTGAACTACTCCAATTATATCATTATTTTTTTCTCTATTGTAATTTAGTTAATAAATAATTCTTTACTTTAAGGTTTCATATTGGAGGAAAAATATAATAAATATTAATTTTTATTTTAAGGATATAAATATTTTTTTTAAAATTATATCTAACACTTATCAAGTTATAATTATGACACAAATCATTGAGAATTACAATTAAATAATAAAATATTATTTTTTATAAATATTTAATTTCAAACATAAATAATTAATATTTATTTTTTATTGTTTATTCTTCTTTCTCATAATATATTAAAATCGAGATAACTAAATTGAATTAATAAAACCCTAAAAAAACAACGGTAGCAGATTTTTAATAAAATATATAAATTAGTCAAAAACATAAAAGTCTTTTTTTTTTTGGAAAAAAAATGACTAGAACCTCAAAAACCAAAATTAACTTTTTTTAATAAAAATATTATTTTGTAATACAAATTTATCAATTTTTTTATAAAATGAAAAATAGAAAAAAAATAGCCTAAATAATCTAACCACGTATGATTTTTTTTTAATTCGTTGCGTCATCCATCCATATCATATAACATTAAAATTAAAATTTTAGTAATTTTTTTTTTAATTTGAGTATTATTTACATAAATAATATTGGTCCAAACAAAAAATAATAAAAAATTACAATTTTTTATTAAAAAATAATTAAAAATTTTAAATCAATAAAAGAATTAATAAATAAAATAGAAATAAATAAATAAATAAAGTACATGATTATCCTACATTTAACGAAAAAAATTGTTAACAAATTTTAATTCTAAGTAATAAAAAACATATAAATTATCATTTTATATTAAATTGTTAGCACGGATACAATTAGTAGTTAGTATAATATTTTACTAGTCTAAATGAGAATGAACAGGTTTTGAATGTATCAAACTAATAACAATGCTAATACAACAGTATTCAAATCCATAAATCATTGGACAATATTTATTTATCATAAGGCTATACACATAATATGTAATATCATTCCAAAATTAAGCATCCACTTATAT
Source organism: Vicia faba (assembly GCA_948472305.1). Classification (NCBI taxonomy): domain Eukaryota; kingdom Viridiplantae; phylum Streptophyta; class Magnoliopsida; order Fabales; family Fabaceae; genus Vicia; species Vicia faba. The sequence goes on from OX451736.1 coordinate 682,219,915, forward strand.
TGCATCTTTGGGCAATGACTGAGACATCCCATGTGATTATGAATCACTTCAAAGTTCAATAATTGTTGATTAATAATGACTACCAAAACAAATATGTCAAAATTAAAATGTTAAATAATACTATATGTGTCCTTTTTTTCAGTACCATATAATATATCATGTCTATCGAAAGAAAATATGACATGTCACTTTTTTATTGGAAACTTTTGTAGCCATGGATTAGTCTTCCAATTATATGACTTGCCTTTTGCAACTTTCATTATGCAATTTTATGTACCAATTAATCTATTGTTTTTCTTTCTTAGGATAAATTGACACATGATTCTGCTCCGAGAAAATAATTAGCACATGATTTTCATTTCCTTGAAGCTTCCATTTGAATTATTGTGTTCCGAAATTGAACCGATCTAGGTTTTTTTCTTTATTAAACTCTGTTTTTGGTACAATTTTCTTTATCAATTTTAATTTTTAAAATTTATGAACTCATCGATGGGTATTGTTGCAAATTATAATATAGGTCGGCTAGATACTCAATAATCGAGAGACTCCATCATCAACCTAAGTTTAAGTTTATTAGGGTGTAACAGATTCTTTTATTATATTTTAAAAATGAAACTGAATTAAATTAATTTATTTGATTTAATTTAGTTTAGTTCGATTTATCAGTTTATATTATTTTTTTTATAAATATTATATTAATTTATATAATCTTTGATATGATATTTTTTAATTTATATAATCTTTGACTAATATAAAATATATATATCGTGATGAATGCATTAGATGAATACATTATATACATTTATATTAGTCTCTACTATATCTCTATATTTTATATTTGACCTCTCATTATTTTATATGTGTAATAAGTTTTGTTTTATTTTTTTGATGTATTTTTAATTTCAAAATTCTATCCGAATATTAAAATTATACATTCTATAATTTTATAATGTTTATTTTAGTGTTAAAATTATGCATTTTTATTCTTGAGAATTGTTATCTTAATGAATTGCTTAACAATAAACAAGAAATTAATGTTTTTATCACGGTTGTTGCGAATATATAATTATGTTTTGTTAATATTTTATTAAATTTGATTAAAATTTAAATGTTTTATATATATAACTTTTATAATTATTTATAATTTTTAGTTTATCTTAGCGGTCATCCCAACAATTTTGGTCTGGCTCCGCCACTGAATGTAAGGCGAATAACTTAGCAATTTCTCTAAAGATTCTCAAAGCGGGTTCGACAGATATTCAAATGAGGCTATAACTGATTCTTAACGCTTATTTGATCTTTTAAAAAAGAGATAAGTGAAAGACTGCAAAGGGCTAGAGACATGCAAACAAGAACGGGTCATCCTCTAAGAAGAAGACCGTTTGTTACAATTAGTTTTGAATTATTATATAAAGGAGTTTTTATGTTAGAATTTTGTGTGTTCACTTCTTTATATAAATTAATCAAAATCACTCAAAGTATCAAGTGTTCGAGAAACGAGTTGCTGAGAATATACGTATGAAGCACCAATTTTATATTCAATATTTTTCCTTTTCAATTGAAATCTTCTATATTTCCTTTAAGTTTAAATCGTAATTGCTTTTGCATAATTTTCTTTTCTAGTATCTACACTGGTAACCATTATTTGATATGATATAATACATATTTAAATATATATAAATTATAAATTAATTATTTAATATTTAAATTATAAATTGTAAAATTAAAGAAGAAGAAAGAAAGAGAAAGAGAAGAACAAAAAGAGCCTAGGAGAAAAGAAAAAGAGGAAAGAGTGAGAAAAGGAAGAAAGAGTTAGAGTGAGAGAGAAACCAAATAGATGGAGTGAATAATAAAGTACAAATTGAAAAAAGTAGTAGTTCAAATAAGACAAAATTAAAATTTGGTTACAAAGTTAACCTTCAATTCAATAGATGTAGGAATTGTAGCAAATGACAAATAGGAGAATTCTAGATACATTTGTTTTCTCATATTATAGATTGCTTTACATTCTAATTTTTATTTTAAATCATTTTATTACTATCTTCGAAGTAATAATCTCTATCGAAGAGATTGACATTAAGAAAATTTAGAAAATACAAAATATACACTGTCATTCTAGGATCAATCTAGTCGATCCTCCAAATAACCAAAGTCATTAGAATTTGGAAGACTAGTGCTTGTTTACCAAATTTCATGGTAAATAAATTGACACGCCCAGTGGGATCAAGTGTCTATTTTGTTAAAAAAAATTCATCATTTTCATACAAAACTTTTTAACATTGTTGCATGAGATTAATGAGTGGTAGAATAGCCAGAACTAATGAAGTATTACCTAAAAGAAATACGATAGAAAAATGGCGAATCCACCAAGTAACAATGGAGAATAACCACCCCCTTCGACAGGGAAAAATACGGCTGTAGTATCTATAACCAAATCTATACCAGTCCAAGTAAGTACAACGACAATACCGTCAAACGCTTATAGTGGGTCAGTTCTCTCCCCATTGTGAACACAAGGTACGCCGGTGACCCCAAGACCACCAGGGACGAGCAATTTCAGATATTTTGCATCTAGATTCACAATGTTGACGAATGGACGTGAACAAATGTATGACATGCCAAGATCAATGATGGCAAGTTTAAATAATAACACATAAATATTCTCTGATCCACGAGTGTCTACTTTTTCACCACTACAGGGATCAGGATCAGGTATCAATAATATGAGTCTAAATATATAATCCCCTGAATTTGCTGCCCAATTACCCACTGTAACGCTCAATATTTAATTAATTATTTAATTAAAAAATTTCGAATATTTTTCCGATTAAACTTTCGAAGTTGTGATATATTGATTTAAGTTGTGTCATTTTTATTTAAATTAATTTATTTGATTAAGTTGTAGAATAATATTAGAATAATACTATTATTTGTTATGGGCTTATGTTAATATTAGAAGTAGTAGAAAGAAGTGTAGGAATTTAAGCCCAATAAGACATAATAAGAATAATAGTAGACTCAATCTATTATTTAGTCTAACATATTTAGTGAATATTTGGTAGTAATTCCAATAGCACCTTCAGTATATTTGCAGTAAATAGCATGATTAATAGTTGGTAGCATAAAGTAGTGTGTTTGACAATTAACAAAAGTAACAATTAGATTGAAACTAATATATATGTAGTAGGACAATATTAATTGACATGTAGTATACATGTAGCATAAGGTCTTAATAGCATATTAGTGATTTTTTTGACAAAACCAACATCAACAGTATAGACTATTCAATAGCAATGTAGTATTAATTTAACTGAGTCGTAATAAGAAATTTAGTATAAAGTAGAAATAATAAAATTTTTGGCCGATAATTAATTAACCGATTTTAGTCGAAATAGTCCGAATAATTACGAAGTTTATTTGTAGTAATTTTTGGTTGATTCGTTGGGTGGTGTTTTTGTTGAAAAATGTGAAATTACATGTGATATTGTATCTTGTTGATTTGCCTCTATTTATGGGTAAAATATAAGTTGTAGGTGTATGACCAATGCTGATTTGTTGTTGTGTTGCTATATAACTATTTTTATCGTTATTCTAACATTTGTATTGTGTCGCATACATAACATATCAAGTTGGAGCTAATGTTCGGTAAGTTGGTCTGGATTGGCAAATTAAGTTGAAGGTTTATGTCTTGTTGAAGCCTATATTAATTGGCAGATTTTTAAGTTAGGAGTTCTGCTCCAATCGTACCACATGCATGTGCATTGTAACGAGCCGCATTCTGTGTTGCATATTTAAGTTGTTGTGTTATTGACTTGTGATGATTGATGTTGGTTGAAAGTTGTGAATGATGATTTTATATAATCCGATCTAATATATTATTTATCATACACTCAATTATATGATTCGATATCTCACCCCTTCTGTTTGAATGTTGCCTTATGTTGGTAATGTGTAGGTAATCAAGAAGGATAGTTGTTACTTTCGTTAATCTGAGTCAGTGTTGTCGATCTGATACGTAGCACTCAGGGGGATGAATGCATGTTTTCTTTATTGTTGGTTCTCATTATGTTGCAGAATTTTTAAGTTATTTTTAATAAAGACTTATTGTCTTAAAGTTGTTTTGAGTTGGAAAAGATGTTATGGTGTTTTCAGTTGAATTTTGTGAATCCGCTGCGTAGTAATGAAAGTTATTTTATTTTTAAAGACTAAACAGGTTGTTATCGGTTCATCCAAATTTTATGTGTTATGTATCTGAACTATAAGTGATTGAATATCGTTGTTTTAAGTTGAAAGTGTAATATTCCATATGTTGTTGAAAATTTTGAAACTCTGATTTTATATAATTCGTTGGGTAGAAATTGGGTGTTATACCCACCATTACAACGATTTCTGCGACGACATTTAGGCAACAAATGGATGGCATTAATCACGAAATGATTGGTGTCTTAACCCAACAAATGTGCATTATTTTTAACCCATTGATCCAAAGTGCTACCCAAACAAATTAATAGAATACCCAGACGAAATAACAATTGGCAACACATATGGCACAAATTACATATTTCTTTGGTGTCCCTCAGGCGCCAGTTTGACAACCTCTTCGAGATTGGTTAAGAGAAAACCAAGGAGTTGCGTTCGAAGAGAATACAACAATTAAACAAGCACAACCAATTGCGCAAAATATTGGCAAAGTTAACCAGGGGCAAAGAATCAAACAACCCAGGATCGAACAAGAAATACCAAGGGAGGTTCAAGCCCCAAGAGTGGTGATGGTTAATCGAAACCAAGACGTAGACGAAGTTCTTCACCGTGTTCGACAGAATAAATTTGCAAGGGAAAATAATCTGGCAACCATGGTCGAAAGGATAATGGCGCGCAATGGGGTAAATATAGGCCTTTAAAGGCCAAACTATATTTCCCCTTTGTCTGAATATGTTTTACATACTAAATTGCCAAGGGGATGGAAAATCCCAAAGTTCATGAATTTTTCTGGTGGTACTAGTGAATCCACCGTCGAACACATAGCCAGGTATTTGATCGAGGCTGGTGAAGCAACTGGGAAAATCATCGAGAGAAAATCAATGAAATCTCCATCAAGTATTTGTTTATCCCACAGAATAGAAAGGAAAACATCAAAGAAAACCTGAAAAAGAAGAAATCAAGGTCTTGCAACCAAGAGATCGGGTATGTGAGTCGATTATGCAAGAGAAAAGTATTAGCACCCCTCACGCCTGTGGTACTCCACGAGATCCACTCTTGTTGTTCTAATCAAAGGGTGTGTTCATATCTAAAGCTTACAAGCTAAGGGGAGAATTCATGAATGTTAAGTGTATATACAAAGAAAAACAAGGTTTTTGTTAGTCGTGTCCGCCGCGGTTGCGAACCTTTAGTGCCTACGTACCACCTTTCGTGCAATAGGAGATCATGACACTCGTAGTTCTCCTAGAAAAGACTTGTCTGTTGGTTAATTTTAAATGAAGAGACAAGTCGTTATTTTTAATGAGAAGACTCGTCTAAACACCCACAAGATATGATAAAGAAAGAAGGACTACACATCAACATGGGGGAGGATTTGAAAACACCTCTAGTACTCAAGTGGAGAAGTCGACAATCATGGGGATAGAGAAAGAACATCTCGATTATAAATGAAACATGTCTAATCTGGAAAAAGGTTTTAAAGGAAAAAGGTGCTCGAGCGTACAAAAAGGTTTGAATGAGTTTAAGTGTTTTTGGTGGGATGATAGCAAATGGATCCCACTGGAGGGACACTCACTACTTCCCTGCTTATTTGCAAAAGAGTTTGTAATTTGAACCGTAATAAAACCCGAAATGAAAGAAGAGCAAGATTCAGTCTAGACTGATTCGCTCTACCCCACAAGACTTAACTTCATACAATTCACATCTTTATTCATTAAGTGTTTTAGAGTTTGAACAAAGGAAAAAAGTTTCATTTTAATTATGCAAAAGGGGAATAAAAAAGTATAAGGGAGACTAACAATCCTAAAGTTATCATGCAATAGTGGTCCTAAAGTTTGGATACAAAAGGGAAACATCTACCTAAGTTAGCATACATAGATTACAACCTAATGTCCACCTTGAATCAAAAACGAAACCAGTGATCCTAAGAGAACGTGCAAAGGTGAACCTAAAAGAACACATAGAGGTGCAAGAAAGATAAACACAAACAAGGATGCTAACAGGCATCAAACATCAGTTATCTGTACATGAAATCAAGGTAGCCGGGTCGAAGGACCCTTCTTTCACTAGAATAACTCAAGTATCAATCGAGTAACAACTCGAAGCATCAACATTAAAAAACGTGAGCTAAGTATTGGCGAAGCGATGACAATGCATGAGGGTTGATTACAAACCATTTCCACTTTTATTAACTCAAAGGACAAGAGGAGAACGGTTTAAAGCATCAACGTACAACGCGAGCTAAGAATGACCAATAGACTTGAAATGTGAGGGCCGATTGCGAGTCCTTTCCACTTTTATTGACTCGATTGCAAGCACAAAGTAAAAAGGATTGGGGATTGTCTTCTTTGAGGACTTAACAAAACTGCCTTCTTTAAGGACTTTAAACAAACACAAGAAATTACCCCTTTTTGAGGTCTTTTGCAAATAAGAATTGCCTACTTTGAGGACTTTAAACATATTCTCAAATGACTACGGGGTAAGTCTTTCCAGACATGCATCTCTATTCTTACTTCTCATAGCAAAAAATTCAAAAGAATGCGAAATTAAAACATAATAGAAAAAATATCAAACGAACAAATGTTTGTCGCAAAGCGTAATGCTCAGAATAAGTGTCGAAGCATCATCAATGTGAAAATAAACCACAAGCATATAACATCAAAGAAATCCAAGGCGTCTGATAAAACTCAAAGCATCAAATAAAGTACATCAGGTGAAAATAAATCACAGGCGGGGAAATCACATCATGTAAGCTCAAAGCATCAGGTAAAGCTCAATGCATCAGATGAATATCGAATATAAATCCATGCGTCAGATGACAATCCAAACAAACAGACAAACAAGATAGTAAAGAAATAGTCCGCACATCTCGTGAGATCAAGTCCGACCGGACTAGAAAACAGTATAAAAACTACAATGAAACAAACCAAACATGGATCAATTAATTAAGAGTTGATTAACTTAATTAATTGAGTTAAGAAAAATAGATTAGTAAACTAATCTGTTTTAATTAACTAAATCAACATCTAATTAATTGATCAAAGTGAAAAGATAAAGAAAGATGGAGGATGAAATAAAGAGAAAATCAATTAATTAAACATTGATTAAATTAATTAATGAAGTTAAGAAAAATAGATTAGTAAACTAATCCATTTTAATTAAGAAGCACCAATTAATTAAAACAATATGAAACTAATGGATTAAGATGAAAAATAGAAATCTGAAGTAAAATGGAATTGTGAGGAGAAAAGTTCTTGAGAACTCTTGTAAGCTTGCACAAATCAACAAACAAGTTAGTAATCACAAGGTATAAAATCGAAATGAAACTTGTATGATGCACATGAACAATTCAAGAACCAAACAATTGATTATCCAAGTATTTCAATTCACAAATGAACTAAAACCAAAGAAACTCAAAATATAATTCAATTCATATTCGAAACATGGAAAATCGAATTCAAAGTAAGTTAAAACTAAACAAATCCAATCCGGACAACAACTATGCATATGAAACAAGGCTCGAAAAGATCAATCTCAAACATATTTAACGCAAAAAGAAACAACAAAGTAATACCACCCGAATTAAATTTTCGAATTCAAATCGAATCATTCAACCAACATTATCCAAGTCTCTTTCCAATCGATTCAAACAAAATGACGCAACATGAATTCAAATCAAGATTAATATCCCAAAGAGAGATGTCGCAAACAAGTTAATATTTCGAAATCAAAATGACCAACAAGGTATCATACTTTGAACAAAATTCATCCTCTTATTCCAATCGGATTCAAAAAGTAATAACAAAAGACATGAGGATGATTTCAAAGATTCTAAATCAAACAAGTTCGCACAAGCAACAACAGCATCATGATCGGGAAAAAAAAAACTCAATTTAAGCAACATATCCATCATTATACCACCAAAGTTCTCATTCAATTTCACAACACAGTAATGACATCGACATGATTATTCAGATTTAAACAAAAAACACAGTACAACGTTCCCACTTCAACATTTGAACTAACAACAACAACACAATAACATTTCAGGATTTAAGCTAAACAAGAATAATGATGGTGCGATGAAATTTACCGTGTCGAAGTGGGAACGTGAGCTGACTACAGAACTTAATCAGTGCGGACAGAAGTGAGGCTTCAGTGAGCTGGAGCGGAAGAAGAACAAAGGTTCTATTGATGGTGTGAAGCAATTTCTGGTGAGTAGTGATAAGAAGGCGTTGATGATGGTGTACCGTGCAGAGAATGTGTTTTCTTATTTTTCTGATCTCATCTTTTTCTTTTCTCTTTTGGATTTGCCTCCTTTCATTTACAAAATCTCGTGCCTCCTTATAACCAACCACACCTTATCCTTTTTTTTAGGTTTTGTAACAAGACCAAAAAGCCCTTCTGAAGATATTTTGCTATTAAATCTAAATAAAAAAGTTACACACAAATTTTATAGAAATATTAAACTAAACAAAATTCTCAATTAAAAATAAATAAAACACAAAAAAAAAATCCTTTTGATATATACATTTTTAATAAATGTCGTAAACAATAAAAATTTGAATATTAATTATCTAAAAGTAAAGAAAAATAAATTTGAATGAAAATTTTAAATCGGAAATAAAGGCAAAATGCGTGAAGAGATACAAAGATATGAATAAGAATTAAAATTGACACATGAATGCGAATGAGAAAGCTTTGGATAAAATTTGGGGTGCAACAACTAGAGACATAGCAAATAACGAATACCTAAGGATAAAACACTTTCCTAGTTCCTTAATAAAAAATGGTTTTACTTGGTTCACTACTCTTCCCGCGAGTTCGATCCATGATTGGACTCGTTGAGAACGATTGTTCCATGAGCAATTTTATATGGGTCAATCAAAGATTAGCTTGAAGGAACTGACTTATATTAAGGGTGAGTTTAGCAAGCCAATAGACGACTATCTTAATAGGTTCTGATTGTTGAAGGCAAGGTGTTTCATTCAAGTGCCAGAACAAGAACTATTCGAAATGGCCGCGGGTGATTTAGACTATTTCATTAGGAAGAAATTAGATACCCAGTATTTAAGAGATATGACACAGTTGGTAGGCAGAGTTCGATAGGTCGAATGTCTAAAAGCTGAAAAGGCCAGGGCCAATAAAAACAATAGAAGAGAAAGGGTAGCCTACGTCGAAATGGATGAGGACAAACTAGAGGTGCATAATGACCCTATAGGTTTCAACAAAAACGAAATAGATCTGGCCGAACTAAAACAAGGGCCACCCTATTCATGTAAAATCCTTGCTCTTTCGAATGGGAAGAATCCCATCGAACAAGAAAATAATGATAACTTCCCGAAAAGAACATACACCTTCGATGTAACAAAGTGTGACGAAATCTTTGATTTATTAGTCAAAGATGGCCAAATGATATTGCTACCTGGAGCTAAAATTTCTCTGTTAGAACAACGAAAGAAAAGAGGATTTTCAAGTATCATAATTTCTTAGGCTATAAAACCTCACAATATTTTCTTTTCAAGGATTTGGTGCAAAATGATATCCGAGATGGAAGACTCCAGTTTGGAGAGAAGAACAAAGTGCAGATGAAGGTCGATTCAGACCCTCTCCAAGTGGCTGACGCTCACTGCACAAAGCCATCAAATATCAACATGATCAAAGTTGCTAAGGACTTCGAAGACCAGAACACCAAGAATGAAACTACTAACGGTTTCAATCAGAGTGTCGAAGCAACAAAGGCTACTGAAAGCCTCAGGATCAAGTTGTAAAGGTTTGGGATCAATGATGGTCCTAAGGTTGAAATCAACATGGTGGAACTTAGTTATGAAGCAGTCATGGGTGCTAAGGAAGAAAGCATCCAAAGAGAGGAAAACCAAATTAAGATGGCCTATCCCAAGGCCAATGAGAATCTGCTTGATTTTCTTCTTCACTACCAGAAGAAAAATTTTGAGGCATTAATGTGCCCTAGATGTAGTTTGATCTATGATAGGAAAGTAATTGAGAAATTGGAAAGATTTAGAATTGCTAGTTGAAAAGGGAACTGGAAGAATGATGGGGGGAAATTTACGTTGACAAGAGGGGAGTTCCCTAAAGGCAGCAACAAGAAGGGAAAAACCTTAGGGAAAATATGAAGGCTTCGTTTAAGCCAATTGCGGATGCTCCCACTGATAAGTGGGTGACGCCTGATGAAAATAGAGGTCTAGGATAAGGAAAGTGGAGAAGCTTTGAGTTTGGAAGGGGATCTTTGATTTCCTATCAAAGGGAGTTTTAAGTGTCCCAGAAACAAGCTTATAAATATGAGAATTATAAGGGGAAGAATCCCATGTCAAGGTCTCAGTGGAGAAGATTCTAGCAAAAGAAGAAGGCATGGAGAGAAGCAACTGAGGCATGTATAGCTCAATCCACCACTAACCATCCTCTATTAAGTGACAAGGTCGAAGACAAAAGACCGATGGGAAGGAAACTATTCTCTCCTAAAGGATAAAAATCCAAAGAAAAAGTACCTGAGCAGCCTCTAGATTATGAGAACATGCTAACTCACGATTTTGATATAGGTTCTGAGTCTTGCCTGTATATGAATTGTAATGTTATTTTTGTGTTGCCTTATGAGTATGATCAGGTGACGGAGGTCGGAGACACCAAAGAAAAAGACGAAGCTGAAATGGCCAAACATAGGCCACTATGTTACTATGTAATGAACAATGGAATAATCGAAGAGTAAAATGCCTTCTTCGAAAGGCCAGACAAGGGGATGAAGAACCATCTAAAGCCTCTATTCATAAGGGGTAAAATGGAGAACACTGGGGTCAACAAGATCCTTGTGGATGGAGGAACAACAGTAGATTTAGTGTCATAATTTATGTTAAAGAGAATAAGAATGTTTAATACATACTTGAAGCCTCACAACATAGTATTATCGAACTACAAAGTAAAAATTGGTCACACCTTGGGTGTCATTCAGGTCAAACTAACACTGGGAACCATCACCAGACCCACTATGTTTATGGTGATAGCTTCGAGAGCCAACTATAACCTACTCCTAGGAAGATAATGGACCCATGGCATCAGAGCAGTGCCATCCTCACTCCACTAGAGAATATCAATTTGGAGAGAAGATGGAATTGTGGAGAATATCAAAGCAGATCAAAGCTACTATATGGCTAAAGTAAACCATGTGGATAGACGTAACTTTGATAAAAATCTGGTGAATATAGTGAAGGGGTAAGAAAACACTTAGAAGGGGGGTTTGAATAAGTGACTCTTTTTCTTTTCAAAACAAAGCTCAACAATAATGGAAGGACAAGATTATTTTTATCCTGGTTCGTTTGAACTCAAACTACTCCAGTCCACCCGTCAAGGTGATTTCGCCTTTCTCAACAAGGACTTAATCCACTATAATCAAATGATTACAAACACACAACAACTATTGTGACTAACAATGCACAAGTAAATTTACAAGTTACTGACACCACTAAGACTTAAATCTAGTCCTAGTCTACTTGAGAAATCTGACCAAACTTGGTCTCTCAAGGAACACTTACAAGAGTTTAATCTTACAGATAGTGAAATAAAATTTTCTTCTAATCAAGCTATATCACAACTGTGATTTTTCACTTAGAATAAATTGCACAAAGTGTATGAACAAAGAGTTTGTGTGAGCCCAGAATTTTTCACGTAGTTTCTTACTTCTCTTTTTGAAATTATGATTCGTTAGTTGGTTTGCAATAAATGTCCTTCTATCTATAGTAGGAACAATAAGACCGTTGCTGCCTTCAGAAAAATGGAGAGCATTAAATGCTTGCGTGTTTTCTTGCAATATTCCATTTTCCAAGAAACTACCTTAGACACTTGAGTTCTAGCAGCCGTCTTTGCATTAATGAGCAAAAGACAACTTGTAAGAACATGTTTCCTACGCTTGACAAGACAAGTTGGCTTTAACGTTCTTTCAGAACTTGCTTCAACGTCTAGAAGTCAGAACATGCTTTACTCATCTTCTAGGCAGTGCTTTGCTTGCTAATAACTTGATCAACACTTGCTTTCAAATAACTTCGGAACAACACTTGCTTTCAAGTAATCTTCTGAGCAAGGAATCCTGCTAAATGTTAGAAGATACATTTAAAAGAAATTGTCTTACCAGAGTTAGCAGATGTGCTTAAAACAGAAATGATTTTTTCATTAAAGAACTTCTTCATATAATTTTTAGCTTAGCACATCAGAATGCTTCTGTCAGAGCATTATCTGAAACATTCAAATACGTTCATCAGAGTATAAATTATCTAAAAAATAATTTATTGTTATCATCAAAATTCTGAGATAGATCAGAACTAATCTTGTTCTAACAATCTCCCCCTTTTTGATGATGACAAAAATTATTCAGATATAGAAATAAAATATGATAAGAGATAAGAATTTCCCCCTGAAATGAATATTTCTATATATAAAACTTCATGAGATTATTTATTAGAGTATGAAAAATATCTTCTTGGATTTCTTCATAACTTCTTTAAGAAGATTTTCTCCCCCTTAAACTTTTTGAGTTTAAGTGATACCTGCAAAATAAATTCTTTTGCACAGAAAGAAATCTTGTATTTTGTTAGAATGTCTGAGACTTAGTCCCATAACTGTTAAACAGTGATTAGTTTAAAATACTCATTTCTCCCCCTTTTTGGCATAATCAAAAAGTGTATAAATAAAATAGTTGAGGAGCTTAAAATGTTTTCATAAAAATAGTAAAAGAAATATCCAGAAGTACAAAAACAATCAAACAAAAAACAAGAAACAGAAAGAAAATAGGATTTCTTAGTAACAAGAGCCATCAGAAGATTCTTGATCTTAGAGGCAGATTCTTCTTGTTTCATCATCCAACTTCTGATTTCTTGATTTGTTTAGTCTTGCTTGTCCAAACGCTCATGTATGACTTCATTCTCCCTCTTGAGCTCATTCAGAGTGTCCATGATAAGTGAGGTAGGAGCAGAGGATGACGAAGCTTCAGCAGAAACAGGCTTGGGAGCAGCAACCGTTGAGTCAGAATGCACAAAGGTTGAAAGTATAGTGCCCAGATCCATTACAAGGGTTGGCACGGGTTCATGAGCTGCCTTAACAGAAGGTTGATTCAATAGAACAATATCCAGAGGGTTTGAATCTTCAAAGGCATCTTCAGATTCATCTTCTGATATGTCCATTGTATCAGCTGGTGTATCAACAATCGTTAAAGAAGACTTCTTATTCCAAATGTCAGCAGCTTCTGACTTGAAGGCATGTAGATGTTTGGAAAAGTTGTCCAGCACCTGAAAGTGGCATAAGTCCTATAACTTTAGTGACTCAGCATCCAAAGTTCTTCTGAAAGTTTCCCACAGAAGATCCGTTGCAGCTGGGTTCACGGTTCTGGCACAATCTTCTTTCAGCAGATTTAACCATGCTTGAACATCTGTTATAAAATTCTGAAACAAAGTATTCACATCTGGCTGAACAGGTTTTGGGACAGCCTTATTGAAGGATTTATTTTTCAAAAATTGTAGAGATTCATAATACACTACAGTTCTTAAAAAGCTAGCAGGTTCAGGATTTTTGGTTGGTTCAGGAGTGGATGAATGATCAGGTTGGTCAACAAAGTTAGTTGGTGCAGATTGTTCATGAGGTTCAGATGATTCAAAAATTTCAGGTGGTTCAACATATTGTTGTTCTGGAATATGAGGAGGTGAGAGTATTGGTGAGTTTGGTGTGGGATGTTATGGTGAAGTAGGTGGAGTGATGTCAGGTGAAATGATTATAGTATTTTCAGGAGTGAGAGTGGGGTTCTGATGTTGTGGTTGGTTCATGGCAAAAATGTTTTCAGATGGTAAGGTGAAGGGTGGTTTTTGTGTTGCTAGAGGAACGGTGATTCCAGGAATTCTCCAAGATCCAACGTCATACCATCCAGAGGGTCTGGGTGATAGAGGTCTAGGAGGATGTCTTAAAAAGTCTTCAGTTGGAATGGGTTGAGAAACAGACGGTTCAGAGGGTTCTGAGTGTGAGGGTTCTGATTGGGAATCAGAGTGTTCATCAGAGTCAAAGTCACTCAAATCTGATAAACTTGATTTCTCTTAGGGTTGTCAGCAAGGGAGTCAGATGGTAAGGTTAGGTAAATATCAACATCAATATCTCCTAAGGTTTGGGAGGGTTCAGTAGATGTGGATACATTGACAGAATCATAAACAGTGATAGTTTCAGCAGGTTTACCTGTCTTCTTTTTCTTCTGAGGTCTGGCAGAAGGTCCTTCTACTGCTTTCCTCTTCAAAGATTCATGAAGAACAACATTTGGAGCAACTTGATTTCTTCCTTGAAGCCAAGCTGGATCAATAGGTGTTCCAGTTTCTTTGCAGATTTCAATGTAGTGCAGGATGATACGTGGGTGATCTCCTGAATTGAACAAAGGGAAATCAGCAATGGGTATCCTTCTTCTCTTCATAGAAGCTAACACATACAGAGTTGGTTCCACCAGCAGCTTGTCAATTATTTTCCTTTTCAGCAAATTCTTCCCATTCATAGTTTTACCACAAGTAGGTTCTAGCTCCCCCAGAAGATTGGCTTCATCTAGGTGAGCAATCAGACCATTCTCAGTCAGAATGTCTGAGATTAATCTACCCATAGGAATCCAATTTCTTTTGGATTTTGGGTTTTTTAACCTTTCAGCTTCCCTAGTCTCTTTTACATGGTTCCAGAGATGTTTGAATAGCAAATAAGGCAAATCAATTTTGACATTTATTCCAAGGCAGAACAACAAGTATTGTTGATCAGCGTTAATGTAATCTGGAGAGCTGGTGTCTTTCCTGTGGTGAATACATCCATGGATAATTCTTGCCCAAATCTTGTATTTATCTTTCAAGTCCCTGACTTTAGAGGAACCTTGACCATTTGTGAAAAATCTCTGAGTAGACTCTTGACATCTCCATTCTTCCACTTGGCATACCTGTAACTCCAAGTCCTTTAAACCCTAGCAACTTTTTGATTAGGTTTTCAGTAATGGATATTTCCTTGCCCATTACGAAAGAGAGAATAACCTTAGGCGTTGCAATAGCATGAATCCAAAATTCCTTCACCATATGTGGAAAGACTGGACCAATGAGACGATCAAAAAAGTTTTCCCACCCTTGAAACTTAACAGCGGGAAACAAGTCAATGCCATTTTCTCTTAGATTCTCAAAGTCTACCATTAACTCACTTAAGACTTCCAAACTGTCTACAGGAATGAGGGTAGTTCTTTCAGGCACAATGTATTGCTCAGAGTGGGATGAGGAAGAAGCCATTGAAGTTCTTTGAGAGTTGAGAGATGAAGAAAAAGGGGTTTTAGAGAAAAAGTACAGAAAACGCTTGAGTTTGAAAGAGACGGTAAAAAATGAAAAAGGGTTTTTCAAAACGTATTTATATGCAAAATTTTCAGTATTAGGTTTAGAAATAAAATTAAAAAAGAATTTTTAAAGAATTTAAAACGAATTTAAAACGAATCTCATCATTACGTACATTTAATGATTTTGCTAAAAATAAGGGAAAACGTGAGATTATGGCTAATCATTAACAGTTACCTAGAACGGCGTCAGTAGCCTTTGCACGCTCGACCTTTCAGAAACACACCACGTGTCCAACTCCTGAAGGATGCATGTAACAACTCTTTGTTCTAATGAATTTCTGAACTATATTTAGAAATGAAACGTTAGAACATTTCAGAACTTTTCATATAGCTTCTGATGTAACTTATCTTCTAACTTCTAAAGAGTTGTTAATCTGAACATTCATTTCAGAATATTCTGAAGTCAAACACAGAAGATAAATATTATTTTATTCAGGACATAGTTCCATACAAATATTTTTCAAAATGAAATTAAATCTATCTTCTGAAAGGGCTTTGGTAAAAATGTCAGCCCATTGATGGTCTGTTTTTACAAAAATTAAATTTAAAATACCCTTCTGAATATAGTCCCTTATAAAATGATATTTAATTTCAATATGTTTGGCTTTAGAATGTAAAATTGGATTCTTAGAAAGACAAATAACAGAAGTATTATCACAGAAGATAGGAATCTTACTTTCATAAAGATTATAATTTTCTAGCTGACTTTTCATCCAAATCATCTGAGAACTACATCCAACATCAGATATATACTCAGCTTCTGAGGTTGAAAGTGCAGTTGTTGCTTGCTTCTTGCTGTACCACGAGATACGATTTTCACCCAGAAACTGACAGCTTACAGAGGTGCTTTTTCTTTCAATTCTATCTCTAGCAAAGTCAGCATCACAATAACCTACTAGTCTGTAATCTTGTGATCTTCTGTAACACAAACCCAGATTAGTAGTATCTTTAAGATACCTAAGAATTCTCTTAACTGCTGTTAAGTAAGATTCTCTAGGATCTGATTGGAATCTAGCACATAAACACACGCTGAATAGTATATCAGGTCTAGATGCAGTCAGATAGAGAAGGGATCCAATCATACATCTATAGAGCTTCTGATCTACCTTCATACTTACCTCATATTTTCCCAGAATGCAGGTTGGATGCATAGGTGTCTTGGCATCTTTGCTTTCTGACATCTGAAATTTCTTCAGAAGTTCTTTAACATACTTCGTCTGATGTATATAAGTACCTTCAGGAGTCTGGTTGATTTGAATTCCTAGAAAGAACTTCAATTCTCCCATCATGCTCATTTCAAATTCTGCCTGCATGGTCTCAGCAAATTCTTTTCCAAGGGAGATATTAGATGTTCCAAAAATTATATCATCAACATAAATTTGACAAATTAAAATATAATTTTTAAATGTCTTTCTAAAAAGAGTTGTGTCCACTTTCCCTCTGGTAAAATCTTTTTCTAAAAGAAAATTACTCAGACGATCATACTAAGCTCTGGGAGCTTGTTTTAAACCGTACAAAGACTTCTTTAATTTAAAAACATGTTCTGGATATTTTGAATCAATAAATCCAGGAGGTTGATGGATATAAACTTCTTCTTCAATGTAGCCATTTAAAAATTCACTTTTAACATCCATTTGATATAATGAAATGTTATTTTGTACAACAAAATAAATTAATAATCTTATAGACTCTACCCTGACGACTGGGGCAAAGGTTTCATTATAATCAAATCCTTCTTGTTGACTATAACCTTGTGCAACCAGTCGTGCTTTGTTTCTGATCACCTCTCCTTGCTCGTTCGGTTTGTTTCTGAAAACCCATTTGGTTCCTATAACGTTGAATCCTTTGGGTCTTGGAACTAGATTCCATACATCATTTCTGGAGAATTGATTGAGTTCTTTTTGCATTGCTAATATCCAATCATTATATTCCAGAGCTTCATCAATGGAAGTTGGCTCAATCAGAGAAACCAAACCAAACAAATATTCTTCATTAATTCTGAGAGAGGATCTTGTTCTGATGGGATCTTCCTTTCTTCCAATGATTACGTCTTCTTTGTGAGCTGAAGAGATTCTAGGAAACCT
The DNA here is from genome assembly GCA_948472305.1 of Vicia faba. Lineage (NCBI taxonomy): Eukaryota > Viridiplantae > Streptophyta > Magnoliopsida > Fabales > Fabaceae > Vicia > Vicia faba. The sequence continues at coordinate 682,237,585 of OX451736.1, forward strand.
TTTCTGAGTGAGTTGGTCAGAGATTATGAGGTTATCCAGAGCATTGTCAAGAGGATGATCAGCTGAGTCTTCCTTTGCTTCTGAATCTTTCTTTGCTTCTGAAGTTTCAGAGTTTGAGGGATTATCTTCTGTACCTACAGAAAAATCAATTTGCTTTGGTTGTTGCTAGACAAGCTTATCATCAAACCTGACTTTGATTGATTCTTCAACAATAAGAGTTTCTGTGTTATATACTATATAGCCTTTTGAGCGTTCAGAATATCCAAGCAGAAAACACTTTTGTGCTTTAGAATCAAACTTGTTCAAAGTTTCTTTAGTGTTCAGAATAAAACAAGTACATCCAAAAGGATGGAAATAAGAAATGTTTGGCTTTCTGTTTTTCCATAATTCATAGGGAGTCTTTTCAAGAATAAGTCTTATAGAGATTCTATTCTGAATGTAACACGATGTGTTCACAGCTTCTTCCCAAAAGTGCTTAGCCATATTAGTTTCATTGATCATGGTTCTGGCCATTTCTTGTAAAGTTCTATTCTTTCTTTCTACAACTCCATTTTGCTGGGGAGTTCTAGGACAAGAAAAATTATGAACAATACCATTTTTTAAAAAATATTTTTCAAAATAATGATTTTCAAATTCACCACCATGATCACTTCTGACTTTTATGATTTTAAAATCCTTTTCATTTTGCACTTGAGTACATAAGTCAATGAACACAGAATGTGACTCATCCTTGTGTTTTAAAAACTTTACCCATGTCCATCTGCTGAAGTCATCAACAATGACCAATCCATACTACTTGCCTCTGATTGATGCAGTTTTAACCGGCCCAAACAGATCAATATGAAGTAACTCTAATGGCTTAGAGGAAGAGACAACATTTTTGGATTTAAAAGAAGGTTTTGAAAATTTTCCTTTTTGACATGCTTCGCATAGAGCTTCTGAGTTATACTTCAGATTGGGAAGTCCTCTGACTAAATTTAATTTATTTAGTTGAGAGATTTTTCTTAGACTGGCATATCTCAATCTTCTGTGCCATACCCATTGCTCATCACTAACAGACAAAAGGCATTTAACGTTCTGAGATTTAAGATCTGATAAATCAATTTTGTATATGTTGTTCTTTCTCTTGCCAGAAAATAGGATTGATCCACCTTTTTGACTTACAACTCTACAGGAGCTTTGATTGAAGATAATGTCATAACCATTGTCACTTAATTGACTTATGGACAATATATTATGAGATAATCCTTCTACTAATAAAACATTAGAGATAGAAGGAAGGTTACCGTTTCCAATGGTTCCAGAACCAATAATCTTCCCTTTCTAATTACCTCCAAACTTCACGTCTCCTCTAGCTTTAAGTTCCAGGCTTTGGAACATAGACCTTTTTCCCGTCATGTGTCGTGAGCACCCAGAGTCCAGGTACCATGACAGGTGTCTCAATTGAGTTGTTAAGGACATCTGCAACAAATATTATTTTATCCTTAGGTACCCATATCTTTTTGGGTCCTTTTGGGTTAGAGAGTTTAAAGTTCTGTTTGAACTTTGGGTTAGCATAAGAGTTTCAAGAATGTGATGTATATTTTATATCATGAGAGTGTCCAAACTTGAATTGTTTATTCAGAGGTTTGTAAGTGAAAGTCATTTTAGAATCAGGTTTTGGTATGTATGTCTCCTTCCCTTTTGGAGGTTCATATCCAATTCCACTTCTGTTTTTCCCACTAACTCCATAGATCATTGAAGCCATTTTGCTTCTATCTATGCCTTTAGCTAGAAAAGTTTGAAAGCTATAGTCATATTCTTTCATAATATCTTTTGAACTAGACACATACTCTGAACTAGAAATTTTTTGAACATTTTGAATTTCTTCTTTAAGTTTAAAATTATTTTCTAAAATTTCAGATTTTTCTGTTTCAAGTTTCTCAAGATTAGATGCAAGACTCTTCTTGAGTTTCTTGTATTTGATTTTGAGCTGACTATAGTTTTCCAGAAGTTCTGATAAACTATCAGCAAGTTCATCTCTAGAAAATTCAGAAAATACCTCTCTTGGTTCTGACTCACAGTCTGAGTCATCTGATGTGGTAGCCATCAGAGCTAGGTTGGCATTCTCATCTTCAGAACCAGATTCATCTTCAGATGATTTTGAGTCATCCCAGGTTGCCATCATTACTTTCTTCTTACTAAACCTTTTCTTTGGTTATTCTTTTTGAAGCTGTTGTACCCCAAAATTTGCCCTCGCGCTTTTCCACAAGAAATATCAGCTTCAAACATTTCCTGACTTTTCAAACTGGCTCAAGAATCGGACAAACGGACTTTTCTTGACAGTCAAGCAGAATTAGGGTTTTCACTGATTTTCAGAGCTTTGAATTGTTTCATACAGTGGGCTTAGGGTTTGATTGATTTTTGGTTCAATTTTGATCAAGCGAGCGTGATTTGGCATTTAATCGGGAATTAGGGTTTCATGAGCATATTCTCAGAAGAATTTGAATTCCACAGCACTTTGCGGTTTATTTCAAGATTCGGATTAAAATTCGCGTTATCTTGGTTTAATCAGTAAAAGAGACAGTGGTTTTGAATTCAGTACGTTTTGATTGGGCCAGTCAGATACAAGATGCAGTTTTGAATTCACAGTGCTTTTGCGTTTGATCAGTCCATTTGAGTTAATTGCTGCTTTGCTTTGGATGTTGGATAAGACAGGTTTATTGGATCAATGTTGTTTTATTTTAGTTATTTATTATTCTAAAATTAAATGATTGAATTTATTTTTCAATTATTTTAATTCTAAGAATTTTAAATAAATAAATAAGCAATAAAGAAAATGGAACCAATTGGATAATTTGGATTTTTATTGATATTTGAATTATTTACAAATTGTTGTTACAGACAATAATTTACATTTAATTTAAATATTACATAGAATGAAAAACTATCCTATTTTCTAAATATTCTTCGTGCTTCGTTCCGCTCCGGTATTCCATTTTTTCATCTGCAAAAAGAAACAAGAAAAGTCAGAAAGCATTAAATTGGAAAAGACAGTTAAAACTTGCTCATCATTAGGGGCCACTGACTGGGATCAGTTGACCCTCTCTGCAAATCACGGGATTTCTCCCGGTTCACAGAGAGGGAAGATTATTTTATCTCATGAAATGCAAATGTCAAAAATGCATAAGATACAAATTTTAAGATGCATAGAAATTTAAGAATCTCAATTTCCAATTCCAAACCATTTAGTTCAAATCCAAATTTCCCATTCAAAACTAAACTGAAAGTCCAATGCCCAAGATGTCAAAGAAAAGCAAAAAGGGAATGTACTGTCAAAGCAGAAAATCTATCCAAACTGTCAAAGCAGTCAAAAGAGAGATAAAGGAAATGCAGAAAACGTATTATGCAAGCTAGTCATCATTTCCCAGTATAAATGGAGCCCCTTCAGAACACAGTACAGATAATAACATTATAAAATTCTTAGACTGTACTTTAAGAGAGAAGGAAAAGAGATAAAGCAGTAGGCAGGGATTAGGCATCAGCAGCAGACAGAAAAGAGATATACAAAATCAGAAAAAAAGCCAACTCAGTTAGGCAGCAGCAGCAGACAGAAAAGAGATATACAAAATCAGAAAAGCCAACTCAGTTAGGCAGCAGCACAGCAGACAGTAAGGAAGACAGAAGAAAAAGATTATGCAAATCAAAAAGCCAAGACAGTTCAATAGCAGTAGACAGTAGAGCAGAGAGAAGAGGGCAAAAGAAAGAAAATATACAAACTCAAGCCAAAGCCTACTGTCCAGGATGGCAAAAAACACATAGCACATCTAAAACCAAAGCCTAAAAACTTGATATACAAAAAACTGAACTAGCATAAGCACCAGTACCACATTACACATAACCATAACCATAACCAAAAACCACCAATAACCTAACCCATTCCTAATTCCTCAAACCCAAAAACTCTAAGGCTACTGAACCTGTGAAAGTCAAAAGCTCCAACCAATGTCATAACCCTCAAACTGTCCCAAAACCTTCAAACACCCACAAAAAACTGATAACCAAAACTCAGAATACCCTGCATTAAACACACATCTCAGAACTCAATCTTTATGCTAAACACAACAACCTGATATCCAAACTCAAGCCCCACCATCTTATGAAACTAACATCCTGTCATATCCAAACTCAAGCCTCACCATCTTATGAAACCAATATCTAAAACATTCAAACACCAAGCCTCAGAAGCGATATCAACATAGGCAAAAGCAACATACAGAATTCCCAAGGCAATAACAAGAAGCATAGTCGGGGCAACGTAGGCAACCTAGACCCTCAGACCTTTGAGGTCATCACAGGGTGATACGAGAAAATATACAGTGCTCAAGAGAAGAAGAAAGAAGAAGCATCTCAGGCAACCATACATAAGCAGCAAGCACGCAAATATACAGTGGTAGAAGAAGATAAAGAAGCGAGGAATTAGGGTTCTCAGTACGTATCATCATCAAAACCTAACATAAGCAAAGAACGAAAGTACCAGAAAAGCGTCAAACGCGAAGCAAGCTCCATCACCGCCGTTCCGGCCTCCTGAAGCATCACCCCTTCGCCTCTCCTCCATCTCCCAAAATCAGGTAGCCATCTTCTCCCCTTTCACCTCATAAAACGAAAAATAAAGAACTCAGCTTAAAACAAATCTGAACCACGCGAATCAAAAAAAAAATAAAGACATAAAACGACTAGAATCAACCTTGTTTCAAGAGGATGTGGAGACCGTGCTAGGGAGGGAAGAAAAGCTTCAGGATGGGAGCTGGTGGCCGGGATCGAGCGTTCAGGGAAGTGAAGTTTAATCGGAGAAGATGAATGCAACGAACGCGCCGTCGTCACCTCACAAACCCTCGTTTTCATTCTGAGAATAATTGCCTAACCCTAATTTCGTTTTTGCTTGACCCGGGCCTGACCCGTTCCCAGTTATGCTAAGCCCATTAATCACTAACCTAAACAATACTTATTATTCTTTCATATATAACACTAACCATTCTTGTTATTTTGTAAAAGCAATATTTTTATTCCTTAAAAATACTAACTTAACTAAATATTTTTATTATTATCATAAGGTTAGGACTTTTTAGATGATACATTTTGTATATACATAATTATATTAAAAATTAATTTTGTACATATTATATAAAACATTTTCTTTAGATTAATACACATTTGTACATAACAATAACAAAATACTTTTTATACCAATTAACTTGAAAATATTTTTTACATATTGAAACATATTTGTACATATTATTCATTTTTCATACATAATTAAAATTAAACTTTTTAATTAATTAACATTCATTTTTTCATACATAACAATTCAATACATTCATTTTTTCTAAATATTAAATTCACAAACATTTGGACTAAAATACTTTCCAATTAAAACTTAACATTTAAACAAAACACTTCTTTTCTTTTGTACATAATTAAGCATATAAATCAAAAATTCATTTAAAAACATTTCTCTAGGTCAAACCCTAATGCGACTCAATTTCACATTTCGCATTTGTTACACACTTCACAATACATATACACTTGTACACTTACACAAATACATTCACATTGCCCTGTACGCACTTTATCTTATATTTGTATATTTGATATTCATTTTGATCGCGACATTCGATTTGGTTGTAAATTATTGGGTACTATAAGTCTCATCCCCTTGTACATTTATACCCCCACTCCCGGACATTATTTTGTAATAGCGTAGATTTACATTCCGCAATTTACAGCTTTTCAATTATGCCATGGTTAGACCTAGGGTTTGTATGTACATAAAATCAAACGCTAGATAACCTAATACAAGACAAATACATGTAATCAACACACAATCACACTTACACCCCCTAGGGTAATCCCACATGTTGCCTTCCAAAATGGGCCATGCTTGCACGTCGAATGTCTTTGGCAAAACAAAATCAAATGATCATAAGTCCCTCGATGACGCTTTCGAAAGTCGCCTATCAAAATGATCAAGTCCCTTCAAGCAAATTGCCAAAGACACTTGGCATCATTGCATTCATGGTCCATACGATGACCCGCGCCCGTCCCGAATAAACTTCCTAAATGCAAGATTGTCCATCAATTTCAATGATGGAACAAAATTGTTAAAAGGGGTTAAAACATGACAAAAACCTTTGAGTACAATAGGGTAGACAAAACTCTTAGTTACTTGAGATCAAACTTGCAAAAACACTTGCCTTCTTTTCAAAAAAACCACAATCCACAACACTTTCAAACAAACTCTCAAAAACATTTGAAAACATCTTTTCGAAAAGATTCACACTTTTGTAAAACACTCAAACACGAGTCAAATACATTAGTTGCCTAAGACAAGGCATCTTTTTCCAAAACATTTTCAAAACCCACACACTCAAGCACCATTTAAAACAATCGAAAAAAACAAGGCAAGTGATCTAAAAAAACCAAGTAACTAAGAGCCCATGGATAACCATGGATGAAAAGGGTGCTAATACCTTCCCTTTTCATAATCTACCCCCCGAACCCACGAAATATCTCAAAAGGTTTTTGCTGTGCTTTTTAACCTTTCCTTTAGGATAAAGTAAAAAGTCGGTGGCGACTCTTGCTAACCGCACAAGTGCGAATACGAACGCAAAACACTAAGTCAGTTCTCCCACCGTATCACAGAACTGGCGACTCTGCTGGGGAATTCCAAAAGTGGGGTTACCTTAGGGTTTAGATCACTTTTGTTTTCAATTGATTGCTTTGTTTGCTTTTACATTTGTGGGCTTTGTGTCGGAGTTTTATAGATCCTAACCCGGATCTGGGGAAACCCTTTTAGGTAGCAACAAGGCTGTGAGGGAACTGTGCGGGGTATACCGACATGGTTGAAGCAGTCTGCTACGTTGATGTGACACTTTGGTGTGTACCGGTAACCCTTGAGTCAATCAAGGAGAGTACGGGGCCGCCGCGTGGTGTCGCGAAGCATCAACTGACCTTAGAACCTTAATTGAACCATCTTGGCCTCTTTAGGGTAGTGAGATGACTACTTTGGTGTACTCCGAAGTCGGTTGATACTCGATACTACACTCAATTGAGGGTTGTTTTCTTGGGATATTTTGATCGCCAGTCAGTGGCTAAATCGAAACGATGAACAATGAAAGCAATCCAGTGATATTGGGACCTCTAGAACCCGGTTACTTTTGATAGGACAGGTTTTAACCAACAAACTGAAAGAGGGTAATACCCAGACCTCATGCAAGCCTAAACCTAAGGCCTTGTGTGCTTTGTGTGAATATTGTCTGCCTGTATATACACTTACTTGTTTGTGCATACATGTACATAACATCATGACATCATACCATAGCATTTTAGCATTTTCAATAACCGTTTCAAGGATCCCGAGGGTTCTGTTAATGCAGGATTACGTTGAACCAGACGCCTATCCAGGGGCAAGAGGTCTCTCCTTTAGCCAATCCAGTCAAAGATCAAGTGCAACAACTTGAATCAGTGGCTATGACCCACTCGACATGGTGAGCTTGATTCTAGTGGAAAGACATCCACCGATACAAAGCTCTCCAATCAAAGTTCAAGTGCAACAACTTGAATCAGTGGCTATGACCCACTCGACATGGTGAGCTTGATTCTAGTGGAAAGACATCCACCGATACAAAGCTCTCCAATCAAAGTTCAAGAACAACAACTTGAATCAGGGGCTATGACCCACTCGACATGGTGAGCTTGATTCTAGTGGAAAGACATCCACCGACACAAAGTTCTCCAGTCAAAGATCAAGTGCAACAACTTGAATCGGTGGCTATGACCCACTCGACATGGTGAGCTTGATTCTAGTGAAAGAACGTCCACCAGTGCAAAGTTCCCCAATCAAAGATTGAAGTTCAACCTCTAACATTCTCTGGTGTATACCCCAAGAGATCCTTGAAAACATTGCATATATATCACACATATCATTGCATAACAGGTTTCTCCCCTACAGGTCTCCTTATTCTTCCTACTGTTTATTTCAGTAAGACGGATATGGAGCAAACGGTGAAAGAGCTCCAGGCTCAAAATGCTCAATTCCAACAAATGCTGCTGGCTATGGGTAAGGGGCAAGAGGATCTGACAGCTCTCCTTCTCAAAGACAAAAAGAAGAAGTCCAAGAAGGCAGCCCGCATCCTGAATTTGAGGAGAAGGCCCAAGACCCAAGACCTTGCAACTCCATCCAACACAGTGGTTAGTCTTGGAGAAGACCACAATGTGGAGATTGGTGAAGCTGACTACTCTGAGGAACAATATCCTCTCACTGATGACAAGTACAAAGAGTTGGAGGATCGCCTCAATGCTATGGAGATCCAACAAATACCTGGCTTGGATTTAGGAGACATGGGGCTGGTTCCTGGATTGGTCATCCCTCCAAAATTCAAAGTTCCTACCGTTGCTCTGTACGACGGAGTTTCTTGCCCTAAGATGCACCTAAGGTCTTATGTCCGCAAGATTCAACCATACACAGCTGATAAGAGGCTTTGGATCCATTTCTTCCAAGAAAGTCTAGTAGGGGCTCATCTCGAGTGGTTCTATCAATTGGAGAGTTCTCGCATCCACACCTGGGAAGATCTAGCCGGGGCTTTTTACGAACAGTATCGGTACAATGCGGATCTCGCACCAACTCGTGTGCAGTTGCAGAACATGACCATGGGTTCTGACGAGAGCTTCAAAGGGTATGCTCAAAAATGGAGAGATCTGGCTGGTAGAGTGCAACCCCCTCTAACTGACCGAGAGCTGATTGACATCTTCATGGGAACTTTGACAGGGCCTTTCTTCAAGCACTTAATTGGAAGTTCCTCAGCCGGGTTCACCAAGCTAATACTAACCGGCGAAAGGGTCGAAGCTGGCATCAAAAGTGGAAAGATCCCGGGAGCTACAACCTCCGATACTCAGATAACTCCCTACAATGGAAAGAAAGAGTCTAATGCTGGGAACAGTCAAAGGAGTCGTCATGATGCAGGGGCAGTCCTGATTTCTGGTTCTACATCACGCCGACAACAACCAAGGGGTAGTCAACAACGACCAGACGAGCCTAAGAGACAGTTCACCAACATCAACATGCCATGGTCTCAAGCACTGCAACACTTGTTGAAGATGAATCTGATTGCATTGATAGGGCCTCATCCCAACCCCAAGACCTCATCTCCTAACTACAATCCTAATGCAACTTGTGCTTATCATTCTGACAGTCCCGGGCATGACACTGACGATTGTTGGGCTTTGAAGTATAAGATTCAGAATTTGATTGACGCCAAGGAGATCGAGTTTGGTCCTCCAGAGACTCCAGCATGAGCGTTGCTCCTGTGCCAGCTCATTGAGATTGCGTTTGTTTCATTATGAATTTTCAAAGTTGTAATTTCTTTTGCTGTCAAACAATTATCTGTTGATGTTAAACTCTGTTTTCATTAATGCATTGCATATGTTTGTCTTGAATTCATCCATTCGTTTCACTACTCTTATGCTTTTCTTTATGATATTCGACTCTTGATAAAAAGCTACAAGCCTTTAGAGGGAGGATGACGAAACAATACCGTGATCTTATACAGTATGCTTTTGAACAGACCGTGCTGATGATGTACAGGCATTTCTTTCAATTCCCAAACACTGGAGTTATAAGGAAGTTAATCCCTAGTCAACCCCTTCAAGCCAAAGAAGTAGGAGTTTCCTGTTCTAAACGATCAAAACCTTTGATATAAACCTGGGGCAGGGTAGTATCTCAGTTAATTCAAAAAGTGCGCATTGAAGTCGCAAACTCTCAGTTCGTAATACAACGAATGACGAATGACAAGAGAAAGCATTCCTTTGGAATCAAAAGACAAAGGTGGTTCCCTATCACATAGACAGTCAATCTCCCAAAAGAGAAAAGCCCACCAAGCCAAAACCTATAAAGGAGGCTTAAGAAAGCTGGGGCATCCCGCTGACAGTAATCCCGAAAACGGTAACAGTCAGGCAAAAGTTAGGGATAACAAATCAAAATCAAAATAGTGAGGTCATTACAAAACCCTCAACAACATGAAAAGTGTTGAAAAATAAAAAAAGGAGATGATGACTGTCTCCCAAATTCAAACTGGTGAGCCATCGCCCAAAAGTCGTTCCAAACTCAAAACAGAGTGCGACGCGCAATTAACTGAGCTTAGGTTGAAGAACATCACGAAGAGCGGGTGGGTACAAATACACTTTGAGCCTTTATCCTTTGTTTCTTAAACCGTGAACCAGGCCACGTTACAACCCTTCAAAAGTCCTAATTGAAGCATGGTTTAGTTCGAAAGCATACTGTTACGAAAGGTATCCTGACTCCTGTAGGGCTTTGCTCTAAATCTTGTGTTGATCGGTCTTGTGAAAAGTTTTCTGCTAAAAAACGCATTTTTCAAAACTTCGAGACAAACATAAACTTTGCATTATTTGAATATCACTGCCTGCATTTGACTTTTTGTTTGACAGCGAAGAAATTCATACAGTGAGTGTTCGGAGGAACGAAAACTCTCTCAGTGAGCAAAATCACTTCAAAAACAAAGGGATGACACTTCCAACGACAAATCTCCTATCAACAAGGGGCAGGACATGTCACAATTCAGTTAACCTGGGGCAGTCCAGTCAAGATTTCAAGAAATCTCTCAATATGCAGAGTAATCTGATTCAAGGTTCCTTCTCAAATTCCCGATGCAGTTTTACACGGACTCATCATGAAGCTACCCTACACAGGTTCCTTCTCAAATTCCCGATGCAGTTTTACACGGACTCATCATGAAGCTACCCTACACAGGTTCCTTCTCAAAAACCCGATGCAGTTTTACACGGACTCATCATGAAGCAACCCTACACAGGTTCCTTCTCAAGTTCCCGATGCAGTTTTACACGGACTCATCATGAAGCTACCCTACACAGGTTCCTTCTCAAATTCCCGATGCAGTTTTACACGGACTCATCATGAAGCTACCCTACACAGGTTCCTTCTCAAGTTCCCGATGCAGTTTTACACGGACTCATCATGAAGCTACCCTACACAGGTTCCTTCTCAAATTCCCGATGCAGTTTTACACGGACTCATCATGAAGCTACCCTACACAGGTTCCTTCTCAAGATCTCGATGCAGTTTTACACGGACTCATCATGAAGCTACCCTACACAGGTTCCTTCTCAAATTCCCGATGCAGTTTTACACGGACTCATCATGAAGCTACCCTACACAGGTTCCTTCTCAAGTTCCCGATGCAGTTTTACACGGACTCATCATGAAGCAACCCTACACAGGTTCCTTCTCAAGATCTCGATGCAGTTTTACACGGATTCATCGTCAGGAAACCCTACACTGGTCCCTTCTCAAAACCCGATGCAGTTCTACGCGTACTCATCATCAGGAAACCCTACACAGGTTCCTTCTCTCAAGATTACAATTCAACACATCTCCAGTGATTATCCATCCTACCTCCAAATGGTATCTGTAAGCCCATTCCAGAGATCAAGTGCCTACGACAACCAAATATTCTTCCCATCCCCAGCGGAGTTCATCAAAATTCCCCAGCAGTAACTTATCTTTGGAAATCCCCAGCCAGGGAATCCTCAGGAATTCAATCCCCCTCAGAGTTTAAGCTTCAGTATCCCCAGCAGATCAAGAGCTTCAAGCGGACAATCCCCAGCGGAGTCAGACTTTTAAACCTTCTCCCCACAGAGTTTTGGAAGGACAAATCTTGAATTCCCCAGTGAAGTCTCCAGAGTTACTTCCCATCAAGCCGAAGATTCTCAGTCTGGCCTCCTCAGCATGAGTCTACTAGTTTGGGACTCCCCAGTAGAGGTCATCAGGAATTCTCTTCCCCAGCAACAGCCAAGGATTTATTTTCCCCGGCAGCAGTCAAGACGTTTTTATCTTCAACCATCTCGGATTCATGTATCCTTGGCAAGATTAGCTCATCAGCCTACAAGCGCATTCATTACATTCATATCATAAACATTAATGTCACATACATTGTATCATGCATCATAACATTGCATACAACTAACCCTTCACCTTTTCAGGCAAGATCAGTCGACAGAGACAGATCAACTCCCAGGATTCATCCAGAAATAGTTCAGATGTGACCCGGACACGGCGACATTCTGATACTTATTCCAGATCCATTCAGACGCATCATCAAGAAACCCTACACCGGTTCCTCTTCAACTTCAAGATTTCTGAAAACAGTTCACGGGTTCTCCAAGTAAACGGATGTTAACCTATCACTTGTTCAGATTCTTCTTCAAGACTTCTGAAAATAGTTTACGGATTCTTCCCAACAACGGATGTTAATCTATCGGCTTGTTCAGACTCTTCTCAACCTTTGAATTTAGTTTACGGATTCTTCCCTACAACGGATGTCAATCTACCAACTGATTCAGACTCTTCTCAATTTTTGAAAATAGTTTACGGACGTGTCCCAACAACGGATGCTGCTCTATTGCTTATTCAATCTCAAATAGTTTACAGATTCTCCAGACACGGACGTCAATCTGTCGCTTGTTCAGACCCCAATTCAGAGATATTCCAAAACAGAGATGCCCTTCTGATACTCGTCCACTCACCATTGACGTACAGTTCAACATCACCATATGGCATCTATAAGCCCATTCTCCTACCAGCAGTCGCCGAATGGCATCTGTAAGCCCATTCTCAGATGGCATCTCTAAGCCCATCCCCCGACAAAATTCTTTCGCACCAGGTGGCATCTTTAAGCCCATCACCAAATGGCATCTTTAAGCCCATTCACCTCCACCGTCACATCGACGAGCGCAAATTTTCTGGGCACATTAGTGTTCAATCTCCTTTTACCTTCAAGTCGCGAAAGGCAAACTTGCCAATCTAACTCTTCAGGTCAAAGAAGATTGAACAGGGGCAACTGTTGTACCCCAAAATTTGCCCTCGCGCTTTTCCACAAGAAATATCAGCTTCAAACATTTCCTGACTTTTCAAACTGGCTCAAGAATCGGACAAACGAACTTTTCTTGACAGTCAAGCAGAATTAGGGTTTTCACTGATTTTCAGAGCTTTGAATTGTTTCATACAGTGGGCTTAGGGTTTGATTGATTTTTGGTTCAATTTTGATCAAGCGAGCGTGATTTGGCATTTAATCGGGAATTAGGGTTTCATGAGCATATTCTCAGAAGAATTTGAATTCCACAGCACTTTGCGGTTTATTTCAAGATTCGGATTAAAATTCGCGTTATCTTGGTTTAATCAGTAAAAGAGACAGTGGTTTTGAATTCAGTACGTTTTGATTGGGCCAGTCAGATACAAGATGCAGTTTTGAATTCACAGTGCTTTTGCGTTTGATCAGTCCATTTGAGTTAATTGCTGCTTTGCTTTGGATGTTGGATAAGACAGGTTTATTGGATCAATGTTGTTTTATTTTAGTTATTTATTATTCTAAAATTAAATGATTGAATTTATTTTTCAATTATTTTAATTCTAAGAATTTTAAATAAATAAATAAGCAATAAAGAAAATGGAACCAATTGGATAATTTGGATTTTTATTGATATTTGAATTATTTACAAATTGTTGTTACAGACAATAATTTACATTTAATTTAAATATTACATAGAATGAAAAACTATCCTATTTTCTAAATATTCTTCGTGCTTCGTTCCGCTCCGGTATTCCATTTTTTCATCTGCAAAAAGAAACAAGAAAAGTCAGAAAGCATTAAATTGGAAAAGACAGTTAAAACTTGCTCATCATTAGGGGCCACTGACTGGGATCAGTTGACCCTCTCTGCAAATCACGGGATTTCTCCCGGTTCACAGAGAGGGAAGATTATTTTATCTCATGAAATGCAAATGTCAAAAATGCATAAGATACAAATTTTAAGATGCATAGAAATTTAAGAATCTCAATTTCCAATTCCAAACCATTTAGTTCAAATCCAAATTTCCCATTCAAAACTAAACTGAAAGTCCAATGCCCAAGATGTCAAAGAAAAGCAAAAAGGGAATGTACTGTCAAAGCAGAAAATCTATCCAAACTGTCAAAGCAGTCAAAAGAGAGATAAAGGAAATGCAGAAAACGTATTATGCAAGCTAGTCATCATTTCCCAGTATAAATGGAGCCCCTTCAGAACACAGTACAGATAATAACATTATAAAATTCTTAGACTGTACTTTAAGAGAGAAGGAAAAGAGATAAAGCAGTAGGCAGGGATTAGGCATCAGCAGCAGACAGAAAAGAGATATACAAAATCAGAAAAAAAGCCAACTCAGTTAGGCAGCAGCAGCAGACAGAAAAGAGATATACAAAATCAGAAAAGCCAACTCAGTTAGGCAGCAGCACAGCAGACAGTAAGGAAGACAGAAGAAAAAGATTATGCAAATCAAAAAGCCAAGACAGTTCAATAGCAGTAGACAGTAGAGCAGAGAGAAGAGGGCAAAAGAAAGAAAATATACAAACTCAAGCCAAAGCCTACTGTCCAGGATGGCAAAAAACACATAGCACATCTAAAACCAAAGCCTAAAAACTTGATATACAAAAAACTGAACTAGCATAAGCACCAGTACCACATTACACATAACCATAACCATAACCAAAAACCACCAATAACCTAACCCATTCCTAATTCCTCAAACCCAAAAACTCTAAGGCTACTGAACCTGTGAAAGTCAAAAGCTCCAACCAATGTCATAACCCTCAAACTGTCCCAAAACCTTCAAACACCCACAAAAAACTGATAACCAAAACTCAGAATACCCTGCATTAAACACACATCTCAGAACTCAATCTTTATGCTAAACACAACAACCTGATATCCAAACTCAAGCCCCACCATCTTATGAAACTAACATCCTGTCATATCCAAACTCAAGCCTCACCATCTTATGAAACCAATATCTAAAACATTCAAACACCAAGCCTCAGAAGCGATATCAACATAGGCAAAAGCAACATACAGAATTCCCAAGGCAATAACAAGAAGCATAGTCGGGGCAACGTAGGCAACCTAGACCCTCAGACCTTTGAGGTCATCACAGGGTGATACGAGAAAATATACAGTGCTCAAGAGAAGAAGAAAGAAGAAGCATCTCAGGCAACCATACATAAGCAGCAAGCACGCAAATATACAGTGGTAGAAGAAGATAAAGAAGCGAGGAATTAGGGTTCTCAGTACGTATCATCATCAAAACCTAACATAAGCAAAGAACGAAAGTACCAGAAAAGCGTCAAACGCGAAGCAAGCTCCATCACCGCCGTTCCGGCCTCCTGAAGCATCACCCCTTCGCCTCTCCTCCATCTCCCAAAATCAGGTAGCCATCTTCTCCCCTTTCACCTCATAAAACGAAAAATAAAGAACTCAGCTTAAAACAAATCTGAACCACGCGAATAAAAAAAAAATAAAGACATAAAACGACTAGAATCAACCTTGTTTCAAGAGGATGTGGAGACCGTGCTAGGGAGGGAAGAAAAGCTTCAGGATGGGAGCTGGTGGCCGGGATCGAGCGTTCAGGGAAGTGAAGTTTAATCGGAGAAGATGAATGCAACGAACGCGCCGTCGTCACCTCACAAACCCTCGTTTTCATTCTGAGAATAATTGCCTAACCCTAATTTCGTTTTTGCTTGACCCGGGCCTGACCCGTTCCCAGTTATGCTAAGCCCATTAATCACTAACCTAAACAATACTTATTATTCTTTCATATATAACACTAACCATTCTTGTTATTTTGTAAAAGCAATATTTTTATTCCTTAAAAATACTAACTTAACTAAATATTTTTATTATTATCATAAGGTTAGGACTTTTTAGATGATACATTTTGTATATACATAATTATATTAAAAATTAATTTTGTACATATTATATAAAACATTTTCTTTAGATTAATACACATTTGTACATAACAATAACAAAATACTTTTTATACCAATTAACTTGAAAATATTTTTTACATATTGAAACATATTTGTACATATTATTCATTTTTCATACATAATTAAAATTAAACTTTTTAATTAATTAACATTCATTTTTTCATACATAACAATTCAATACATTCATTTTTTCTAAATATTAAATTCACAAACATTTGGACTAAAATACTTTCCAATTAAAACTTAACATTTAAACAAAACACTTCTTTTCTTTTGTACATAATTAAGCATATAAATCAAAAATTCATTTAAAAACATTTCTCTAGGTCAAACCCTAATGCGACTCAATTTCACATTTCGCATTTGTTACACACTTCACAATACATATACACTTGTACACTTACACAAATACATTCACATTGCCCTGTACGCACTTTATCTTATATTTGTATATTTGATATTCATTTTGATCGCGACATTCGATTTGGTTGTAAATTATTGGGTACTATAAGTCTCATCCCCTTGTACATTTATACCCCCACTCCCGGACATTATTTTGTAATAGCGTAGATTTACATTCCGCAATTTACAGCTTTTCAATTATGCCATGGTTAGACCTAGGGTTTGTATGTACATAAAATCAAACGCTAGATAACCTAATACAAGACAAATACATGTAATCAACACACAATCACACTTACACCCCCTAGGGTAATCCCACATGTTGCCTTCCAAAATGGGCCATGCTTGCACGTCGAATGTCTTTGGCAAAACAAAATCAAATGATCATAAGTCCCTCGATGACGCTTTCGAAAGTCGCCTATCAAAATGATCAAGTCCCTTCAAGCAAATTGCCAAAGACACTTGGCATCATTGCATTCATGGTCCATACGATGACCCGCGCCCGTCCCGAATAAACTTCCTAAATGCAAGATTGTCCATCAATTTCAATGATGGAACAAAATTGTTAAAAGGGGTTAAAACATGACAAAAACCTTTGAGTACAATAGGGTAGACAAAACTCTTAGTTACTTGAGATCAAACTTGCAAAAACACTTGCCTTCTTTTCAAAAAAACCACAATCCACAACACTTTCAAACAAACTCTCAAAAACATTTGAAAACATCTTTTCGAAAAGATTCACACTTTTGTAAAACACTCAAACACGAGTCAAATACATTAGTTGCCTAAGACAAGGCATCTTTTTCCAAAACATTTTCAAAACCCACACACTCAAGCACCATTTAAAACAATCGAAAAAAACAAGGCAAGTGATCTAAAAAAACCAAGTAACTAAGAGCCCATGGATAACCATGGATGAAAAGGGTGCTAATACCTTCCCTTTTCATAATCTACCCCCCGAACCCACGAAATATCTCAAAAGGTTTTTGCTGTGCTTTTTAACCTTTCCTTTAGGATAAAGTAAAAATTCGGTGGCGACTCTTGCTAACCGCACAAGTGCGAATACGAACGCAAAACACTAAGTCAGTTCTCCCACCGTATCACAGAAGCTTTGGGCAATCACTCTTGTAGTAACCAGTTTCTTTGCATTCATAACAAATGATCTCTCTTCTGTTTGACTTTTTGTGTCCAGAAGATTCTGGTCTATCTTCTGACTTTTTGAAGTTCCTGAACTTCTTCTGTCTGTGCTTTCACAGATGGTTGATCCTTCTGGAGAGCAAGGATAGTTCATCTTCTTCTGACGCTGATTCTTCAGAGTTTTCCTCTTCAGCCTGAAAAGCGTTAGTATCAATTTTCTTAATAGATTTAAGGGCCAGAGACTTACCTTTCTTCCGAGGCTCGCGCTCATCCAGTTCAATCTCATGACTTCTGAGAGTGCTGATGAGTTCCTCCAGAGACACGTTGTTCAGATCTTTTGAAACTTTGAAAGCAGTGACCATTGGTGCCCATCTTCTGGGTAAGCTTCTGATGATCTTTTTCACATGATCTGCTTTAGTATATCCCTTATTCAAAACTCTCAGACCAGCGATCAGAGTTTAAAACCTAGAGAACATTGCTTCTATAGACTCATTTTCTTCAACTTTGAAGGCTTCATACTTCTGAACTTAAGCCAGAGCTTTAGACTCCTTCACTTGAGCGTTTGCTTCATGAGTCATTTTAAGAGACTCAAACATATCATGCGCTATATCTCTATTAGTGATTTTTTCATATTCTACTTTAGAGATGGCATTTAGAAAAAAATTTCTAGCTATATGATGATTTTTAAAATCAGCTTTTTGTTGTCTATCCAAATTTTTTATATCCACTTTGTTTCCTTCTGAATCTGTAGGATGTGTGTAACCATCCAAGACTATATCCCAAAGATCACTATCATGACCTAGAAAGAAACTTTCTATTATGTCTTTCCAGTACTCAAAATCTTCTCCATCAAATACAAGAGGTTTGTTGTAACTATTATTGTTTTGTTCAGCGGCCATTGTGTTTTCTTCTGGATCTTTTCCTGACACGGTTAAGTGTTGTGCTCAGAGTCAAGCTCTGATACCAATTGAAGGGGTAAGAAAACACTTAGAGGGGGGGGGGGTTGAATAAGTGACTCTTTTTCTTTTCAAAACAAAGCTCAACAATAATGGAAGGACAAGGTTATTTTTATCCTGGTTCGTCTGAACTCAAACTACTCCAGTCCACCCGTCAAGGTGATTTTGCCTTTCTCAACAAGGACTTAATCCACTATAATCAAATGATTACAAACACACAACAACTGTTGTGACTAACAATGCACAAGTAAACTTACAAGTGACTAACACCACTAAGACTTAAATCTAGTCCTAGTCTACTTGAGAAATCTGACCAAACTTGGTCTCTCAAGGAACACTTAGAAGAGTTTAATCTTACATATAGTGAAATAAAATTTGCTTCTAATCAAGCTATATCACAACTGTGATTTTTCACTTAGAATAAATTGCACAAAGTGTATGAACAAAGAGTTTGTGTGAGCCCAGAATTCTTCACGTAGTTTATTGCTTCTCTTTTTGAAATTATGCCTCATTAGTTGGCTTGCAATAAATGTCCTTCTATTTATAGTAGGAACAATAAGATCGTTGCTGCCTTCAGAAAAATGGAGAGCATTAAATGCTTGCGTGTTTTCTTGCAATATTCCATTTTCCAAGAAACTACCTTAGACACTTGAGTGCTTGCAGCCGTCTTTGTATTAATGAGCAAATGACAACTTGTAAGAACATGTTTCCTACGCTTGACAAGACAAGTTGGCTTTAACGTTCTTTCAGAACTTGCTTCAACATCTTGAAATCAGAACATGCTTTACTCATCTTCTAGGCAGTGCTTTGCTTGCTAATAACTTGATCAGCACTTGCTTTTAAATAACTTCTGAACAACACTTGCTTTCAAGTAATCTTCTGAGCAAGGAATCCTGCTAAATGTTAGAAGATACATTTAAAATAAATTGTCTTACCAGAGTCAGCAGATGCGCTTAAAATAGAAATGGTTCTTTCATTAAAGAACTTCTTCATATAATTTTTAGCTTAGCACATCAGAATGCTTATGTCAGAGCATTATCTGAAACATTCAAATACGTTCATCAGAGTATAAATTATCTAAAAAATAATTAATTGTTATCATCAAAGCTCTGAGATAGATCAGAACTAATCTTGTTCTAACATATAGGACCCTACGGATCTACAGATCATGCCTATTCGCCATTGAATAAAGCCCTTTATTTCCTCAAATTACACTCAACCCATGGGTTCCAATGGGACAAAGAAATTATGGAAGAGGAAGATGATATAAAAGGGGTACCTAGACTTCGGCCAACTGGCTGGGGGGACGAAGACGGTGACCATGTCTGAGTCCAGCTTCTTAGAAAAGATTTCGGCTTACATGGCCGAAAATAAGATAAAAGAGGCCTTGAAGGCTAAAGTGAAATACGTGGTTGTCGAAGCCAAATAAACTTCAGTGCATCTAGAGGGACCTGGTGTGGACTTTGAAACCGAGCCACCCGATAGATCACACATTGATGTGAAAAGCCAAAGGCTCGACGCTATCTATGTCGACGGACCTTTGGGTTTCAAAAAGGATCATGTAGCAACTAATACCAAAATGCCAGCACATAATCCCCTCGAAGAGATCGACTTGGGAGATGGAGAAGTTAAGAGGCCAACTTACGTATGTGCCAACCTCAATCTAGAACTCAAAGTCAAAGTGATCCAATTATTGAAAGAGTACAAGGACTGCTTCACATGGGATTACGATGAAATTCCTGGTTTAAACAGAGAATTGGTATAACTGAAGTGGTCCATCAAGCCTGGGAAGAAGCCAATCAAGCAGATATCAAGACGCTTCACACCAGAGATCTTGTTAAAGATAAAAGAAGAGATCGAAAGGCTTCTCAGGTGTAAGTTCATACACACCACTAGGTATATCGAATGGATTGCCAATATAGTGCATATGATTAAAAAGAATGGAAATTTGAGGGTTTGTATTGACTTCAGAGATTTGAATGCTGAAACCCTAAAGAATGAATACCCTATGCCACTGGCTGAAATGTTGATAGATTCGGCCGCAGGATTCAAATACCTTAGTATCCTTGTTAGGTATTCTGGGTATAATCGAATATTTATTGCTAACAAAGATGTTCCCAAAACGACATTTCATTTTCCTGGTGCCCTAGGAACGTACGAATGGGTAGTTATACCCTTCAGTTTAAAAAATGTTGGGGTAACCTATCAAAGGGCGATGAACTCTATTTTCCACGACTTCATCAAAACCTTTATTCAAATTTATATTGATGACATTGTTATTAAGTCTATATCAGGGAAGAATTATATAGACCACCTCTGACAATCATTAGAAAGAATGAGGAAGCATGGTTTGAAAATGAACCCACTTAAATGTGCATTTTTGTGCAGACTGGGGACTTCTTAGACTTTGTGGTCCATAAGAAAGGAATCAAAATAAACCAATACAATACCAAAGCCACCATTGAGGCAAAAGCTCCATCAACAAAAAAGGAATTACAATTTTTGCTAGGGAAGATCAACTTCTTGAGGACGTTAATCTCGAACTTAAGTGGTAAGACTCAAGCCTTATCTCCTCTTCTTCGAACAAATAATGAAGGTTTAGAATGGGATCAAGCGCATCAATAAGCTTTTGACAAAATTAAAGACTATCCTGTACACCCTCCAATTCTTTCACCACCTTGTAGAAGTAGGAGTATAAGACTACGCATCTATGCATCTGAAGTCACTATAGGGAGCATGATTTCTCAAGAAGATGAAAATGGCATTGAAAGAGCTGTTTATTATCTTAGTCGTGTCTTAAATGATGCAAAAACTAGATATAGTATAGTCGAAAAAATCTGCATATGCTTAAATTTCTCTTGTACAAAATTGAAGCATTATATAAAGCCAGTTGATGTTTATGTTTCGTCTCACTTTGACATAATTAAACATATAATTTCAAAACCTATCTTGCATAATAGAATTGGAAAATGGGCATTAGCCTTGACTGGATATTCTTTGACTTACATGCCCTTAAAAGCTATGAAAGGGTAAGTGGTTGCAGATTTTATAGTTGACCATGTTGTGGTTGAAGTCCCCCAAAATTTAGTCAAACTTGAAACATGGAGATTATAATTTGATGGTTCAACACATAAGGATGGTACTAGAGTTGGAGTTTTGGTTATTTCTCCTAATAAAAATACTATAAAATTCAAGTATGAAATAGATGGTCCCCCTTGATCGAACAATGAGGTTGAATATGAGGCTTTGATATCCGGCCTTGAAATCTTGTTGGAATTGGGGGAAACTAGGGTCGAAATAAGAGGAGACTTTGAATTAGTTGTTAAGCAAATAACTAAGGAGTACAAACGTGTCAAGGAAAATTTGATCATATACTTCGTTGTAGAAAATAGGTTGCTTTGAAAATTTGAGTACGTGAACATCAAACACATTCCTCGGATTAAGAATCAAGAGGCCAATGGCTTGGCCCAGATAGCACCTGGATATCAAGTGTCGATCGAGATGTTAGAAAACCTGATCAAAGTTCGAGGGAGAATGATCACAACAAGACTATCTTCATTTGATCTAGATATGTCAAAGCTGGGTTATGTAGATGAGGAAAATTTTGAAATTTTTGCAATTGATAGCTTAACAAAAACTGATTGGAGGAAGCCAATAGTAGATTATCTAGAAAATCTCACAACATCTACAAAACGAAAGATCAGGTACCACACTTTAAGTTATACTCTTATGGGCAATGATCTGTTCAAAAATACGCCTGCATGAATTTTGCTCAAATGCCTTAGTGAAAGTGAGGCATATCTGGCTCTTTCGAATGTCCACAGTGGGGAATATGGATACCATCAGGTTGGTCACAAGATGAAATGGCTACTATTCAGACAGGTCATGTATTGGCCAACAATTCTAAAAGAGTTCATTGAGTTTGCTAAGGGTTGCCAAGAACGCCAGGTTCATGCAGGTATTCAACATGTTCCTGTAAGCAAACTACACTATATTATCAAGCCTTGGCCTTTTAGAGGATAGGCTTTGGATATGGTTAGAGAAATTTGACCAGTGTCTTCAAAAGGTCAAAGATACATTTTAGTAGGGATCGATTATTTCACTAAATGGATTGAGGCTATTACTTTGGCAAATGTAGATCAAGAAGCAGTAATTAAGTTTATCTAAAGGAACATAATGTACAAGATTAGAATTCCTGAGACCATAACAATTGATCAAGGGTCAGTGTTTACTGGTCGAAAGATGCAGGAATTTGCCAAAGAGGTGGAAATTACATTGCTAACATCCTCACCTTATTATGCCCAGGAAAATGGCCAGGTTGAAGCGGAAAATAAAGTAGTGATTGGCTTAATAAAGAAACATGTGGGAAAGAAGCCAAATAATTGGCATAAAACACTGGATCAAATTCTTTGAGCTTGCCGAACATCTCCTAAAGAGGCTACCAATGCTACACCCTTTCAACTAACATATGGTGATGATGCAGTGTTACCAGTCGAAATATGTCTACAATCAACCATGATACAAAGAAAATATGAAATTACAATGGAATCATATTGGAATATGATGTTAGATGAATTGGTCTATTTAGACAAAGAGATAATAAAAGCCTTAGAATTATTAAGAAGGCAGAAGAAAAGAGTAGAGAAACAAAAAGGTTAAGATCAAGACTTTTTGATTGGTGATTTAGTTTGGAAATTGATCCTACCTATGGATCGAAAGGATAGAACTTTTGGAAAATTGTGCCCAAATTGGGGAGGTCCATTCCAAGTTATTCAAGCCTTTTCAAACAATGCTTATGAAATTGAAGAACTGGCAGAAGATCAAAGACTTCTAAGAGTAAACGATAAATATTTGAAAAAATATAAGCCTATACTGCAAGAAGTCAAAATACCAATAGAGTAAATTCAAATTCAATTAGAAAGCCAAAATGGTAAGTTTAAACGCGCCAAATCGTTACAAAAAGTACCCAAAATATCCGAATTCATAAAACAAAGAACATATTTCAACAAGTATTAAACTCATATGGGAGAAAGGCCTTCATGCGCCTATACTTTGAAGAGGACATTAACAAGCGGCACCCGATCACATATTGGTTCTTCTTTAATTCCTTAATCTCAGTCTCCAATTGTTGGGACTTTTCGACATGTTGGACGCCTACCTTGATTCATCATCAAGTTTTTTGCGATCGAGTTTGCGGATCTCATCCTGACGATCCTGTTTAGGGTTTAGGGTTTAGGGTTTAGGGTTTTGCGATCGAGTTTGCGAATCTCATCCTGACGATCCTTCGCCTTCTGAATATCCTCCTTAAATTTTTCAATCTACTTCTCCCAAGTTGAGATGTTGTCTGCATAGAGCTTGAGTTCTTCTTCATGTTTGGAAAAAGACTTTTCCAATATTTCTACCTTAGTGGTTGACTCAGTAGCTGCAATCCATTCAGCCGTTTGGCTTCCCGTTTTATTTGCAATCTTGATTGAGACTTCTTGATTTTTGGAGTAGTATGCAGAGAGATTGTCGAGGAGGAACACGAGATCAACTATAACATCTGTAACTTCTTTTGGAATGTCTAGTATGTCAACCTGTTTCAAAAGTTCTTTAATTCCATGGCATGCATTGGTATTGCTCTCTAGCACTTGAATCAGATCAACATCAAAGGTTTTCTTTGATTTGTAGAAGAAGATGATCAATGATTTTGTGAGAGGAACGACCACCAGAGGCAGTCGAAGAAGTGGTACCTTTGTCATACGAACTTTCCCTTGAGCTAATCATGGCTCTGAGGTATCCAGCAAGATTGGTTGCTTTCAAGTCATTTAACTCCTCTTGATATATATATATATATATATATATATATATATATATATATATATATATATATATATATATATATATATATATATATATATATATATATATATATATATATATATATATATATATATATATATATATATATATATATATATATATATATATATATATATATATATATATATAGAGAGAGAGAGAGAGAGAGAGAGAGAGAGAGCAGTGGGAGTGACATTCGAGGAGGTCCTAAAATCCTTAACTGAACAAAAGGGTTGTTTAGTGGCACCTGCATATTCCACTTGGACCTTTTCAGTCTGAAGCCCTCCTTCGTCATGATGTTCTTCACCATGATTAAGTTCCTCTTCGCTTTGGGGTTCCTCATCGACAATTGTGATATACATATCTTCATCAATTATTTCGCCTTCGTCTTGGTGGGGGATTACTGGTGAAGAATTCTCTGGTTGGCCCTTGTCTTGGTTCTCAATGTTTGGAATTTCCATGATGGTGGGCCTTTCTTCATCACTTTCAGTCTCAGACTTTAATGATTCAGTCAAATGGGGTGAAGTAGGAGAATGAAATGGTTGTTGAACTTCAAAAAAGGGATTTGTTTCGTTGTCCAACCTTTTGTTCGATCCTTTATTTGAAATAGGATGAACCGAGCGAGAGTCAGTGCTCTCGGCTATGTACTTTATGCTTGAAGTCGCGCTACCAATCTGGTCACACTGTAAAGGAAAAGAGTTTAGTACAAGTCGAAAACTAAAAGTGAAACAAAGAAAAAGAAATATAGCCAAGTGAAATACCTTAAGTCTCATAGCCCCAAGACTAGAATTGTCACTTTCGACAATATCAACAACATTGTTAGTTATTGGCATTGTGACATATATTACCCTCTTTGCAACCGAATTCGATGGTGTAAGTATGGCGGTGATCTTCGTTTGGATGGTGGAGGTGGAAGTTTTGGATTACTTTTTCTTAGGAGCAGGTTTCAGACAATCTAGAGGCCGGTCTTCATACCCTTATTTAATTTGGAAGATTTCTGGTTGAGCTGGTTTGTGTTTCTTTGGAGTAGGTGGTGGTTTCTTACTTATTTGAAAAAGCAAAGGTATTAATAAATTTTGAATAGAGATATAACGATATTTTACGATTCAAATAAGTAACTTTGTGGTGGTCTTGGCAATGGTGGTCCCTTCACTTTGTTTTCCTTCCTTCGAGGAAGCAACAACCTTTCTTGCAACAATAACTTTATCCTTGGCACTCTGCCTATGATCAATTGCTAAAGAAATAAAAGAAAGCAAAGTTAGAAAAGTATTTGAAGGCATTTTTTTGATTGAACCAAGTCGAGAGTTTTCGCCCATCCCACAACTTTATGTAGTGAAGAAAGTGTGCTAACATCCTCTACATCGACATGAAGGTGACCTTTGAAACTGTCTAGCGTATACTTAGTCAGAACCACCTGTTTTCCAAGTTTTTTCAAATCTTGTCGTAGAACCTTCAGGTGAGACCCACATACGAACCATTCAGGGAATGGAGGTATGATTGCTAATCCGAAATTAGTAGGGGTGGCAAAGCAGGAGGCCCGCCCTATTTAGGCCGGTCCCGTTTAAGGTTGTCCAAAAGTGGGGCGGGGCGGACGAGCCAACGTATGGGTCCGAGCTCAAAAGTCAAGTCTGCCCCGTTTACTAACGAGTTGGCGGGTTGGCAGGCCGGCCCGCCAATTTTTAATTTTTTTAATTTTACAATTTGATTTAATACATAATTTAGAATAATTTTAATTATTACCAAAGAGGTCGATAAATAATTTTTTTTAACGCATAATAGAACTTCAAGATGTCTTAAGTCCAAATGATTCAAAAAAATTAATAAATAAAGACCAATTATAACAAAAAAACAAAATAAACTCAAGCACAATAAAAAAATATCAAAATAAATAAACAATACATATCATCCTAATCTTATTTAAAACTAATTACTAAAAGAACCCAATTTATAATTTACACAAAACCAACAATGATAACAATAACATTGCATAAAACATCATAGTGCATAAAATAGTAATGCGTAAAATATTACTGAACTTTTTCACTGTTTACATTATATAAACTCTTATACTGACCGATTCTTTAATAGTTAAATCCTAAATTTGTTACACGTATACACTAATCAAATTCTTCCTTTTCTTAAAATCAATATCTATTTCTAAAAAAAAACATCTGAGCTAATATATTGGAAACTTAATAATTATGCATGTTATACATTTATTCTTTTATTCTAATCATTTTCAATCAACGCATGTATTAGAAAGTTATAGAAAGAACGTTACAATTATAATTCAATTTGTTTGTATAATAATTTATAATACAATCCTAAGAGATAAATGTTGTTTTTATAGTTAAAGTTGTTTTAATTCTTAATAAAAAGAGAAAGTTTAAACAAAAATCCCGCGGGGAAAACCCGCCCCGCCCCGCCTCGGCCCACTTTTTTAAGCGGGTTAGGTGTGGTGGGTCAACTTAAGGTACCGAGCCGAAAATCTCAGCCCAACCCACCAAAAATGGTGGGTCAAACAGGCCAACCCAGCGGGCCCAACCCGTTTTGCCACCCCTAGAAATCAACAGTTGGAAATTTTGGGAATCTCGAAGGTTCGAGCTTGAAATTTAGCTCATACTGGTGTTCAGGTCTAACACACTACGAAAGGATAAGATATGGAATCGTTTTCATAAACTTTTCTTTTAAAGTTACTGCTACACCGTAGATGGTTCGACTAAGATTGTATGGTCTATACACAGTTTCAAAGTACTTTTGGAATGCATGAATATCCTTGATATGAGTGGCCATACCTTTTCTGAAGCGGGCCTGTATAGAAGCAAAAGCAAGAGTTAAATGTTTATTAAAATCAGACACATTAAAGATCTTGTTGGTGTAGTAATTCTTCCACCGAGTGTCAAACTCTTGCATGCAGTACAAGGATGGTCAAAAGGAAATAGGTGTGAGCATGGTTTTTCCAATATATCAAGCCATATGCCTTTTATATCCATCTTCAGTAGAAAACATGTTCCGGAGGCATAGATGTCCCTTCTTCTCAAAAAGTGGCTTGAGTTTTATCTGATTTAAGCCAAACTGTCAAGAAACTAGATTGGGTTGATAGCCAGCAAGGGTATAATAACTCTTCGAAGGCCTTAGCATGTTAACAAGCAGTTTGGGGGTGAGGAATGCTTCCCAAGCATCCGTGGAATCTTCTTCTTGATCTGCGAAAGGAGCAGGGAATTCTCTTGTGAACCACTCAGGGCCATGTTTCTATTGGCGAAAGGAGCCATTGGAGAAGTGAAATTGTAACACTTAGTGAACATCATCACAAATAAAGTGAATGAGTCTGAAATATACACTCCTTCGTCAAAAGGGGTTAAGCGAGCTAATCTATT
Source organism: Vicia faba (assembly GCA_948472305.1). Taxonomy (NCBI): domain Eukaryota; kingdom Viridiplantae; phylum Streptophyta; class Magnoliopsida; order Fabales; family Fabaceae; genus Vicia; species Vicia faba. The sequence goes on from OX451736.1 coordinate 682,265,169, forward strand.
TCCTTCAAAGGTCATGTTCTTTATAATATCATATTCCTCATTGATGGTTTTGTATGTTAGGATGATGGTTCGAATGTGGCATTCAGCCATAGTTGAAGTAGCCAGAAGGGTCCTGTGAAAAGAATGATGCCCCCCATTTGATAATTCATTAAGTAGTCAGCAACTTATCCAAGGGATTCATAGAGTGAACCCATGATCATTTGTCTAGGGCATAATTCATGCCCAATGTTCATTTGGTTCACCATAACGAGAAACCTCTTTGCCACTTGAAGAGATGTCAAGCAAAAGGCGCAACGCGACAACCATGAGGCCAGGAAGGAAATACGCTCTTCGTATGAGACCTCTTCGTCATTAATAATACATTGATCAACATTATATTGGGTAAAGGTAGCTTACCTCCCTCACTAGTATCTTCATCCATTTCTATTGGATCAAAACTCTCCTTAGTTTGTTGAAGCCTAACAATGATAGTGACATCAAAAAGGGTGAGGGTAATCATTCCACAAGGGTAGTGGAAAGTGTTTTGGTAAGTATCCCAGAAATAGAGTGAGGCCACTATCATATTTTGGCTATACTCTAAGCCATATTTTGACAGCATTACTAAATCATAAATCTCCATATCTTTCCAAAATTGAGATTTCTTTTTCTCAATATTAGCCAACCAAGCATACTATGCTTCGGGGTCCTTAGTTAAGGGGTAGCTCGAAACACTCTAAGAGCATTGTTCATTTAATCCAGATCGATAGAATCATGGACAACCAAAGCGTTAATCGAGGACTTTGCTTGGTCTTTTTCAGGTGAAGGTGCGACTAGAGGAATGGGTTTACCTTTGTCATCAAGCTTTTTCTTACTAGCCAAGGGCCTAGAACAATGATAAATAGGAAATAACTTTGAAAGAGCTATAGAATATGCATTAGGTTCATACAAAGGACCCATGAATGCGTGCGTTTCACCAGAAATGGTCAAGGATATAAGTACCTGAGATTCATAAATTTTTGTCTTCTCTTCAATAAGGGAAGGCTCTGGGATATATTATTGGTTCCCTACTTGTATGGGTTTAGCAATATGGACAATGGGATGAGAAGCATCTTCTTGTTGTTTCTTGGGAGCTTTTGCTGGTTTAGGCGCCATTGTTAAGTCTTGAGGTTGAGAGCTTGAAGATTGTTGAAGTTTGAAGGAGAAACATTGAGAAATGTTACGATTTAGAAAAGCTTAGAGTGTAAAAGTGTTCAAATATTGAAGGCTGTTGGTATTTATAGGAATCGTTTCATATTGCACTTGAATGATGAATGCAAAATGAGTGGGGCACGTGGAGCTTTCTGATAGGAGTTAAAAACAGTTGCACAAGTTACTACCTTACTCCTAGTTTATAGGATTAATCATCATTAGAAAATACGCACATCTTGATGAGACGTTTTGGAAAAGTGGTCATTATGACCACAACTTCTCAGCAATGTTGGCACACGCGTCGATAGTTCTTTCAAAAAATGTCCTTTTCTAAAGTTGTTGAAAAGAAACATTTTTTTGGGGAAATTTGTTAGCTGTGATTTTGACGCTCCAATGAATGGAGGTTCGAGAAAAATAAACAAGACAAGTGTTGGGATGATAAAAGCTAATTTTGATTTGAAGTGTTAGAAAACACATTTCGATCAAGTCTACATGGACGAAGCAATGTAAGGTGAATAAATTATCAATTTCTCCGAAGATACTCAAAGCGGGTTTGACAGACATTCAAATGAGGCTATTACTGATTTTTTTCCGCTTATCTAATCTTTGAAAAAAGAGATACGTGGAAGCCTGTGAAGGGCTAGATACATGCAAACTAGAACATGTCATCCTCTAAGAAGAAGACTTCTCGTTACAGTTAGTTTTGAATTATTATATATAGGAGTTTTTATGTTAGAATTTTGTGTGTTCACTTCTTTGTACAAATTACTCAAAATAACTCAAAGTACCAAGTGTTCGAGAAACAAGTTGTTGAGAATGTAAGTATGAAGCACCAATTTTATATTCAATATTATTCCTTTTCAATTTAAGTCCTTTATATTCTCTTTAAGTTTAAATCGCAACTAGTGGGATACCCATGCGTTTGCACGTGTACTTTTGTTTATAAAATATAGGCTTAAATAGTCTTTTGGTCCCTGTAAGTTGGCGCGTTTTTATTTTGGTCCCTGTAAGTTGGCGCGTTTTTTATTTTGGTCCATGTATCTGTTTTTCTTGGAAATGAAACCTGAATGTTAAAATCCTTTTGGTTTTAGTCCCTAAAGTTAATATCCGCAGGAAAATTTGAAGGTAAATCCGAAAGTTAATATCGATCTTTTCCCCGCGGATTTTCACTTTAGGGACTAAAACCAAATGAAATTCAACATTTAAGGACTTTATCCAAGAAAAAAAAGATACTGGGACAAAAATCAAAAACACGCTAGCTTATAGAGACCAAAAGACTATTTAAGCCTAAAATATAATAAAAATGTCAATAAAAAAACAAAGTTGTATTATCAAAATAGTTTGCTATTTTTAAAACAAAGACATATTTTTAATATAAAGATAAAAATTTTGTACCAAGATTGTCTGTTATTTTTAAAAGAAAGACATATTTTTAAAATAAAAACATTTTTTTTTACCAAAATGGTTTTACATCAATAATATATATTTCAATTTTCCATATAGTTTGCTAAAAATTATTGTATCTTAAATTAAAAATACTTTCAAATTAAAAATATTACATACATAAAATAATTAAAAAACAACATATTTTTCTCGTATTTCGATGGTGAAGTTATTTTTACTTTTAATTTCTTTAATTGTATAAAAAATTTAATAACCAGTGGGTTCGCAGGAATCCCGGTATGGTTACTCGTGCATTCACACGATACTGGTATGTTACTTGTGTGTTCGCACGTGTACTGATGTGGTACGCTGTAATGTCACAATTTTTCATGATCATTGAAAAAAAGTTAATTAAATGCATAATTAATAGAAAAATATTTTGATCAATAACTTTATTTTTCTGTTAATATTCAATATTTTGATCATTAACTTCATGTTCGCATTAATATTCAATATTTTGATCAGTAACTTTATGTTCCCGTTAATATTTAATATTTTGATAAATAATTTCATATTCCATAATTTCATATTTCTGTTATTATTAAAAAAAATTATAATCACAAGTTAATATTTTAATATTTGCAAAAGAAATAATTTAGCTTCAATATTCTATACGCATAGAAAATATCTCTTTTGTCAAAATAATACGAGTTTTCAAATTATGAGGGTGTAATTTACATTTTCAACTTTTGTATAATTTTCTTTTCTGGTATCTACATTGGTAACCATTATTTTATATGATATAATACATATAAATTATAAATTAATTACTTAATATTTAAATTATAAATTGTAAAATTAAAGAAGAAGAAAGAAAGAGAAAGAGAAGAACATAAAGAACCTAGGAGAAAAGAAAAAGAGGAAAGAGTGAGAAAAGGAAAAAATAGTTGGAGTGAGAGAGAAACCAAAGACATGGAGTGAATAATAAAGTACAAATTGGAAAAAATAGTAGTTCAAATAAGACAGTTAAAATTTGGTTACAAAAAGCAAAAGTTAGACTCAAACTAACCTTCAATTCAATAGATGTAGGAATTGTAGCAAAGGGAAAATAGGAGAATTCCAAGTACATTTATTTTATTATATTATAGATTGTTTTACATTCTAATTTTTACTTTAAATCATTTTATTACTACCTTCGAAGTAACAATCTCTATCGAAGAGATTGACATCCATAAAACTTAGAAAACACAAAATATACACTGTCGTCCTAGGATCAATCTACTCGATTCTGCAAGTAACCAAAGTCATTCGAAATTGAAAGACTAACCCTTGTTTACCAAATTTCATGGTAAACACCACCCTAGAATGCAAGAACTCTCTAACTGCTCCTCATATATACGAGATTTCATGCAAGACTTGAAGTATGCTTTAACCATAGTTTACTTCCACACTACTTATTACTCAATAACTCACTTAGACATTGGAGTGTTAACCTTACATATCAGTCTCCTCTCCATTGCATCAGAAGCTTGATTCATCGCATCAAGATGTCATTGCGTATTTTTGGTTCCACACGGAACAATGGTGCCGTCTATGGGAATCGACCTTTGATTCCTACAAAATTCATTATTAGATCTCTCTGATTCAAAAATCATGAATTACTAAAGTGACCTTACTTGAAAAAAATGTTGATGACTGATTCAATTGTTGAAAACAAAAAAAAATCCCAACTTTGATATATTTCCCTTTCTTCTCTGCTGAATCAATATATGACAGTTCATCCATTGAGGAAAAACCTTTGTCGTGAAAATCACCAATGGAGAATGAAATACAAAAATATTACATATTTATCTTAGGGTTTTGAGATAACGAAAAAAATTAGATGGAAGTTCTAATGCGATGCTTTTGCTAGTAGTAACCGCCACCATGCCGAATCATTTACTATTTGGAATCCTCATTGATGATGGGGGCTCTTTTGATCTGTTGTACATTGGAATTTTAGGATATTAGGGCCACACCATTGAGATTTGATGTTGTGTGAAGGAGGGAGTGTGTTAGCATTCATAGAGTCATCAACTCTTTCATGTGCAATGATCGAGCTATTGGTCTCGTTTGAAAAAATAAATTAAGAAAGGATTGTGAATGTGCATTTCACCATGATCCCTTGTGAAAGAATCTACAACAACATCCTCAGGAGTTTATTCCTTGCAACATTGAACACAATGGCCTCCCCGGTCCAGTTGAGGATGAAATATCATAATAATGCATGAAAACTGGTTGTTAGCTTGGAAATCTGCATGCAGCTATATAATACTAAAGAACCCCCATGGATGTCGTCACCTTAGAGAGATAGAAAACAAATACTCTTCAAATCATTAGTAGGTCGACCTTAATGTGTGAGAAGACAAAACACCTTGAGATGAAGAACTCAACCATGCAATAAAAGTCAAAGGAATAATCTTAAGGCCAGTTCTAAATGGAAACTTTTAGATCATCCAACCCAAAGTTAATATAGCATGGTCAGTCTGTGTGGGGGTTGAGGTGTCGGTCATGGTAAAGAAACGAATAACCAAATTCATTAAAGTTGATGTCTGACTTCTCGTAGTTTTCCTTGACGAGATACCTAACATAGATTCTAGCGTGAATTGCCACCAGTTAAATATTACCCATTTATCCACTATGTGACACAACATAGAAGGTGATAATCTCCTAAGAAAGCCGAAGCAACCAGGAAGACAGTTCAGGGCTTACTAAAGACCAATTTTACATCTAAAGTAAGATATACTAAATAGCTATCCAATGTCGTGTTGGTCAAAAAAGCTTTAGGGAAATGGAGAATATGTGTCATTTACACCAATATCAATTGGGCCTATCCAAAATTTTATTATTTGTACCTAAAAATAGACAAGATAGTGGAAAGCTCGACCGATTACAACTGTTATCATTCATGGATGCATACTCTGACTACAATCAGATACATATATACGAGGTAGGTATAGGCAACACAACCTTCACGACTGAAGGAGCCAACTATCAATATAACATCATGTTTTTTGGCCTTAAGAATGAGAGGGTAATATATTATAGAATGATGAATAAAATCTACATATAAAAAATTATAAGTATGCATAGACAACATGATTGTTAAGTCCAACAGTAAGGAGATTCACATCGAATACCTAGCTTGTGTGTTATAAAGGATCTGATAATACAATATAAGGCTCAACTTGGAGAATTTACCTTTGGGGTCAAAGATGGGGTCTAACCATTGTATCTTTTTACTCATTTGAGATGTAATGAAATGGTGCATTTCACATATAAAATTTATTTGCATTCTGATCATAACACACGACACATTATTCAAACTTTAAAAATTCTTAAGAGTTTTAAAACTTTGAGAATTTACATATTGCATGAAACATTGTTTAGAAATTTCATACTCATTATTGTTTCAGCATATATTGAGCTCCAGCTCTGACTATAAATTTCTTATTAAATCTTGTCTTAGTGTCTTGATAACTATAGTGTTATTCAAGAATTGATCATACTTTGTAAAAGTCAGATTTTATATAAGATTAACCTTGCATTCCTGGGTTGTTGGAGCGAGTGTTATTTTAAGAGCCTTTGATCTCCCTATAAATTAGATAGTAAGGCATCACCTTTGGTGTTATTAGGCTTGTACAATCATTCTAAACTATAGTGAAATCTCTTCCATGTTGGCAAGAGGACTGGAGTACTCTCGATCTGTGAGGGGAACAAGTATATATCTGGTTTTCATTTACTTTCCGCATTTTATTGCTTTCATAACCATAATCAGAAAAATAAGAACTTTAAAAGAGAAGGCAAAAATTAACCATCAGCTAATTCACCCCCCTCTTAGGCGCATTATTAACTTACATTTGGCATCAGAGCAAGTTATGGTAACTTGTTCCCATTCGATCCAGAATGGCTTCCGCACAACCAACTTTCAAAGATGGTGGTAGTAAAAACAAGCCTCCATTGTTTTCTGGTTAATACTTTGACTTTTGAAAAATTTGCATGAAGGCTCATTTAGAAGCACAAGGAGAAGAAATATGGGATGCTGTCAAAAATGGTCCGTTTACTCCGACATGTGTTGTCAATGGTGTTGGAACATTGTAGTACATTGGGAGAACTGACTTGGTATGTTTTGCATTTTATCACAATTGTTGCGGTTAGCAAGAGTCGCCACCAACTTTTCTTTTATCCAAAAGGAAAGGTGGAAAAGAACAGGAAAGACCTTTGAGATTATTTCTTGAGTTCGTGGGGTAGATTATGAAAAGGGAAGGTGTTAGCACCCTTTTCATCCATAGTTATCTATGGGATCTTAGTTGCTTGATAGATCACTTGATTTTGTTTGAAAATATGCTTTTTGTGGTTTTTGAAAGTATTTTGAAAAGGCGCCTTCGTTTAGGCAAACTTTGTAATGGTCCTCGTTCGTAAGAACATATACAAAGTGTTGGACTTTTGAAAATATTTTATGTTTGGAAAGTGTTTTGAAAGTGTTTGTTTTGAAAGTGAGCAAGGATGTTTGTTTTGAAAGTGAGCAAGCAACTAGGAAAAATCTACCTACTCAAAAGTCTTTTATTTATTTCTTCCTTCCTTTGATATTGCTATCTCACCATTGATTTGGTAAGAAGCCTTATCTTTGGATGTAAAGGGACGGACGTGGATCATTGTATAGTCACAATAGCAATGTTGTGAGATATCTTAGCATTTCTTTTTGAGGGACTAAGATCATTTTGAAAGGCAACATTTGTAGCGTCATCGAGGGACTATGATCTTGTATTTTTTATTTGTTTTTGCTAAGACATCCCACATGCATAACATGACCATTTTTGTAAGGCAACAAGTGGAGTTAACCCTAGGGGTACAAGTGTGCAAATGTGTTTGATTTACATGCATTGTTTATCTTGAATTAGGGTTTACTAATTGTTGATTTTAGTCTTGCCATACAAACCCTAATTACTAACATTTATATGAAAGTGATAAATTATGGAAAGTAAAATTACCACGCTATTACATCATTAGGGGAGGGGGTATACAAATTTACAAATGGGGATTGCAAGAAAATTAAACCTAATTATCTATTACAACCATATTGAATAATATACAAGAATTGAAAATATAATGTACAAGAAGATAAATGGAAAAGAAATGATTTTTGTTTGGTTTTTGTTAAGGTTTTAGATTTGACCTAATTAAGAAAAATGATTAATAAAAATCAAATAAAATTAAACCTAAACTAATTAAGAAAAGAAATTAAGTTTGAAGCATTTTTAGGGTTTTTATGAAAGGGTTTAAACTTAATGAAAATAATGTGGTAATTAATTAATTAAAGAAAACCTAAATTCTAAGTTAATTTTAAATAATAAAAATAATAAAATAACTAAACCTAAATCTAATTATTATTAAGAAAAAGAAACTAAGTTTGTTTAAGAAAATGTTTTTTTTTTGTTGTCTTTTTTAGTTTTATAAAGAAAGTAAACTATAAGTATATAAAGAATAAATAAAAATATTTTTTGTTTTTTATTAATAAAAATAAAAATAAAAAATAATAATAATAATAATAATAATAAAAATAATAAATAAAATAAAATAAAATAAAAATAAAGTAATAAATAAAATAAAAATAAAAATAAAATATAAAGAAAAAGTCAGGGAGGTGTGAAATTAAACTTGGGAGTTTGTTAAAAAAAGTAGTTTTTTGAATCTGGCCCAAATGATGTTTTTGTTTAAAAATCTGAAAATAAAAAAAGGGTTTGGACCTGCATGGTAGCAAGCAAGTAAGGGGTGTGGTGCAGCAAAAATGGCAAGGCCCACTGATTTAAGGCCCATGCACGCTGTTTGCAACAAAAGGGAAGACAAATGTGAAAAAAATAAACAAAAGGTAGGGCTGGGACTTGAACCCACGACCCTTACCATACACGCGCGCAACCTTTGCCACTGGGGTGACTGTACATCTGTTAACTTAAATGAAATGATAAATACATAACATAAAACAAGTCCTGAAAATGACTTCATCTTCAACCTCCAGCTATGGTTCCTGTAACTTACTCATTTCTCAACAAAAATGAAAGATGTAAATATGAAAGTTGCTCCATTTTCCCATACGAATCTAACCATATAAATATCATAAGCTATAAATTAAAGATGAATGAGAATTTCTAAAAGTACCAAATTCTGACCTAACTTTTTTCAGTGATTCAAACCTAAAATTATCTAAGCTCAATCAATATAAATGAAATCTATGGACATGTACAGTTTCAGGGCAATTATATCTATATTTTATCTTTACAAATGCAAGCTTAAAAATGGCTAAATGAAAATATAGAAGTTCAGAAAAGATACCTCAAAACTGGAAATCGTGAAATGCAAATGAGCTTGATTTAAGGTGCTCAATGATTAGGTTAGCTTCCTCAAGTTCCCAGGAAGCTAATGCAATGATTAGCCTGAGCAATGGATAACTGGAATGGCCTAGAGAGGTCCAGTTGCAGAGCTCTATTTTTGATTTTGGAAGATGATGAAGATGGAGTTACAGTTATGAAACAGGGATGGATATGGACTATATTTGATGTATAGAAGCTTTGGGATTGATTTGGAATGAAAACGCATGGGGGAAATGTGAGTTTAGGTTTCAAAGTCAGAATGTGCACATAAATGGAGTTTTGATGCAAGTTCTGATTTGAGAGAGTTTGGGAGAGTTTCAGGGTGCTTAAGCTCGTGTCTTAGCTTACAAATAGTGCCTCTATTTATAAGCAACACGTTTTGAGACTTGTAGTTGATCAGAATTCAAAATCAAATGTTTAAGCTCAACATGTGATTTTCTTAACAAATCGAGTTTCAATGCTTTGTACTTGCTATTGTAGAGTGGTTACACTTTAAACAAACTTACTTCTAACTTTGTATATGGAGTGTGATCATAGGGAAAAAGTGAGAGGCTCAAGAATTGACTTTGTGCATAAAGCTTGCTTTTCAAGAATGGCAATGTTAGCTTTCTTCCCAAAATGGCAAATGGACTTGGAAAATGCTTAAACCACTTAGATTATAGCTCAAAAGTTTGTGTAATCCATTAATTATGGATATATACACAAGTTAGAATACCTATAAAGCAAGATTATGCATCCTAACATGGAGATTGAATTATGTGTTCATCAAGAAATGACTTGTAATTCAAGTTTGAAACCCTAACTTCTTGCCTCCGATTCTCTTAGATCAAGTATGATATTAATGAGTTCTTAGATATTTTGGAAAGCTTGTAAGATCCACTACAACCTTTATATTGTACATTTTTTAAAATTCAATTTGAAACTAGGTGAAAAATAGCCATGAAGTTAGGTCAAAATCCTGCCTAAACTAGGGCAAAATTTCACTAAGTTTTTTCAAGATTCATGAACATGTCTTCACAAAATCATAACTTGAAATATAAGAATTTATAGAAATTTTTTTGCCCTACAATGTTTTATATCTCATTGAGATATACAACTTTCATGTTATAAGTTTCCTTTGAATCATCTTGCATCATGGTGAAAAATTTGGCTCAAAGTTATGAAAAAAGTGAAATTTTCAACACTTAGAAAAAATTCTAAGTTTTAGAATTTTGACTTTTCAAAGATGAATATTGACTTTTTTATTTCTTGATGAACAAGTTTCACATTTTGACATGTCTTGATGAATTGTAATCTTTGAAGCTTGATTTTGATCAAAAAGTCAAAGTTTGACTTTTCAGTGTATAATTGACTTTTCATCAGTTGACTGAAATTCAACTATCAATCAATTAAACTTGAGAAATGTTTTGAGCCATGCCACTAGGTCAAAATGATGAATTTTTATCCTTGATATCATGTCTTAAACCAATAAATCATTTTCTAGGTCAAAAGTAAAAAATTGAACCTTCCCAGTCAAAACCCTAATTTTGACCATTTTGCCCTTTTGATGTTCTGATCAAATTTCTTAAGGAATTGTGATCCAAACTTGATAAAATGACATATATGAGTTCATAATGTTGATATGGACCAAACATTATGAAGTTTGACTGTAAATTGACCATAATTGACTTTTCCTCCAATACAACTGATTTTAGGTCATCTGATCAATTGACTGAGCAAAAATGTGATCCAAGACTTGAAACTTGACATGAGTAATCTTGAAGCTCCAAAATGATCCATGAAAGTCATATGGGGCATTAAAAGTCCATTTGTCCTTGTGCAAATTCAAACCCTAATTTGAGTCATCAGTGCTTAAGGAGGTGTCTTGAGCTGATCCAACCTTGTGTAGTCTTGAATCAATGGAGATCTTGTGAGAGATTTATTAAGAAATGAAAGGGAAAATTTTGGGGTACAACAGCTTCCCCTGTTCAATCTTCTTAAACCTGAAGAGTTAGATTGGCGGATCCGCCATTCGTGACTTGAAGGTGGAAGATGATTGAACACTAGAGTGCCTAGAAATTTGCACTCGAAGATGTATTGGGAATGGGCTTATAGATGCCATTTGGAGGAATTATGGTAAATACTAGAAGAAGTATCAACACAAATCTTTGGTCGATTTATACTAAACTTGATGTTTCACCTATGGGAAAAAGAGTTAGTCAAATGCAGATGTGTGGATGATGTTCACAAGATGTGGTATTATGCTAAATGAATTTTGTATGTATATGCTATGATGTATGAACGTGAGATGCATATTTGTCTAGGAAAATAAATCCCTGACTACTGCTGAGGAGTTTTGGGAAGCTAAATCCCAGATTGCTGTTGGGGATGAAGAATATACACATCTTCAAACTTTGTTGACAAAATGCTCCCGCCGAGGATTATCTCTTGAATGTTAGTTGTTATCTGGTCAGATCCAGGCTTCACAATAATTTGCTGAGGATGAGGAAGTCAACTGCTATCTGGTCGGATCCAGGCTTCATGACAACTTACTGAGGAAGAATAAATAAACTGTTATCTGGTCAGATTCCAGGCTTCATAGAAAATTTCTTGAAATTGAACTGTTATCTGGTCGGGTCCAGGCTTCATGGTTTCTTGAAGTGGTAACTACTATCTGGTCGGGTCCATGCTTCATAGTTTTTTGATGGGGATTGTAGCTAGTTGTTATCTGGTCGTATCCCAGGCTTAAAAACTGATATCTGGTCGGATCCAGGCTTCACAGATTTTGAGGTGGATGAGGTTAATTGCTATCTGGTCGGGTCCAGGATTCACAATAAACTTGTCTGAAGAGATAATGTTAAACTAATATCTGGTCGGGTCTAGGCTTTACAGTAACTTGCTTGGAACTTAGTTGTTATCTGGTCGGATTCCAGGTTTCACAATGAACTTCTGAGGGGAATTGTTATCTGGTCGGATCCAGGTTTCACTAACTTACTTGAAAAGATGAAATTGAAAACTGACATCTGGTCGGATCCAGGCTTCACAGTAACTTGCTGGGGTAAAGGCAAACTCTACTGGGGAAAAGAAGTTAAACCTTTGTCTGGTTGAGTCCAGGTTCTTCTATATTTCAAAGAGCTAAACTATTATCTGGTCGGGCCCATGCTTCATAGTATTTGAAAGTTGTATTATTATCTGGTCGGATCCAGGCTTCATAGTATTTGAAAGGTTACACTATTATCTGGTCGGGTCCAGGTTTCATAGTAGCTGGAAAAGTTACACTTTTATCTGGTTGGGCCCAGTTTTCATAGTAATCTTTTGGAGACAGTAAAGGCTTTGTTGACGACTTCACTGGGGATTAAGGGTTGTGGCCCTCTAATTTGTAATAGTTTGAAAGGCAAACTCAAGCTGGAGAGGATAAACTTAGCCAGGGAAGACAGACCCAGCTGGGGAGGATAGACTATGCCAGGGGAATTTTGCTATTCATTAATTGGCTTATGTTATTTGTTGGGGAAATAAGCCCTGTTGATGAATATTTGATGAACTGCTGACGAGGTGAGTTATTTTAGGGAGAGATCCACAAGGCTTCTTCTTGTAGGATCAACTTAGCTGGGGAGAGAGTTATCAAGAGATTGAGACTCTGGTTGGTGATCAACCTATGCAAAGAGACTTTGTGGGCAACTTTGTTGAGGATTTGTTTATTGTATCCGGTCTTGAGGGGATAATGCTAATGAAATAACTCTGTAGGGATATTCGATATACATTAAAGAGATGCTTGTTATTGATTGGAAGGACACATGTGCCAAATAGTTTTAATTATGTTCATGTGCATATGTTCGTTCAATTTTAGTCATTGGACATTTTTACATTCAAAACAAAAACAGAAAGTTTGCACTTCAAAGTATATTTGTATTGATATTTTGCCCATGAATAGGCATTTTTGTACAAAGATACGAAGATCCTAGTAAGAGGAAATCGTTGAAAGGAAAACAAAATTTAAAACAAAGATAAATAGCCATGAGGAAATGATCTCATTGCATTCCAACTGTACTATTGCCCCAATATCTTCTAATGCCCCTTGCCATTGACAGAAGTTGATTGGATTGATCTTAGACCGTTTGAACTTGGAACTTGGTAATAAAGTCGATTGTGGTGATCCCATGGGACATAGTCATACGCTTTCAATCCTTAACTTTTGCCTGGACCTCCCTTTCGGGTTTTCATCCCACCAGGATACCCATTTTTGCCCAAGTCGCCCTTTCGGGTTTTCAACTTGTCGGGTGTACAATCTTTTGCATATATCCCTAATTTTTGCCCAAACCTTTTGGTCTACCGGGATGCCCTTATCTTGCCTAGGTGTGTCAACCTAGCGGGTCTCTTATGCATAGTATTTTTTAACTATGTCCGCATTCACATGATGTGGGAAGTCTTCACCATCCATGGTAGTCAGCATCATGGCACCGCCAGAGAACACTCTTTTGACAACAAATGGCCCTTCGTAGGTGGGAGTCCATTTGCCCCTGGGGTCTCTTTGTGGCAGAATGATGCGCTTTATCACCAAGTCACCAGCTTGATATACTCGAGGCTTAATCTTTTTATTGAAATACTTGATCACACATTTTTGGTACGTCTGACCATGACAAACAACAACCAATCGTTTTTCATCAATCAAGTTTAACTGATCCAATATTGTCTGAATCCACTCGTCTTCGCCTAGACCTGCTTCACTCATAATCCTTAATGAGGGAATATGAACTTCCACTGGCAAAACAACTTCCATGCCATAGACCAAAGAAAAGGGAGTTGCCCCAGTTGATGTCCTAGCTGAAGCACGGTATCCATGAAGAGCAAATGGAAACATATCATGCCAGTCCTTGTAGGTTACTACCATCTTTTGCACAATCTTCTTAATGTTTTTGTTGGCCGCTTCGACTGCACCATTCATTTTAGGTCTATAAGGAGAAGAATTGTGATGCTTGATTTTGAACTGAGTGCAAAGTTCAGTAATCATAGTATTGTTGAGGTTAGTCCCATTATCGGTGATGATCCTTTTGGGGATACCATAGCGGAATATGAGGTTATATTTGATGAATCTGGCTACCACGTTCTTTGTGACTGAGGCAAATGAGGCAGCTTCAACCAATTTGGTAAAGTAATCAATAGTGACCAGAATGAAGCGATGTCCATTGGAAGCGGTGGGCTTGATCTCTCCAATCATGTCAATGCCCCACATTGCAAATGGCCATGAAGCGGTCATGAAGTTCATAGGGATAAGAGGCACATGGACCTTGTCAGTATAGATTTGGCATTTGTGGCAAGTCCTTGAATGTTGATGGTAATCAGTCTCCATTGTTGACCAATAGTAACTAACTCTTAGGATCTTCTTGGCCATCGTATGTCCGCTTGAGTGATTCCCAAAGAGACTATCGTGCATTTCTTCTATAATTTCCTCTGCGTCCTTCTTGTCCACACATCGGAGTAGAGTAGAATCATTGTTGCGCTTATACAATATTTTGTTGCTTAGGAAGAATTTGGCTGAAAATCTTCGTAATAATTTTCTGTCATTGACAGATTCTTCCTTGGGCTACTCTTGTGCTTCAAGGTATCTCCTCACCTCATGGTACCATGGCTTTTATGTTTCAGTGTCAAGCTCACAGCAGTGTGCAGGTTCGTCGAATCTCTCAATTGTAATCATAGGAGCTTCGTTGTCCCATCTGACCTTGAACATCAAAGACATGGTGGCCAAAGCACCGGCTAACTGATTTTCTTCCCTAGGGAAGTGCTCAAAGGTGATCTGTTCGAAGTAAGGAATTAGAGATAGCACAAGCTCCTTGTAAGGGATGAGATTAGGGTGCTTAGTGTCCTAATCTCCTTTTACTTGAATAATCACTTGAGCAGAATCCCCAAACACATTCAAATGTTTGATCCTCAAATCAATGGCAGCCCTCAGGCTCAAAATTCACGCTTTGTACTCAGCCATGTTGTTCGTGCAATCGAAGTAAAGTATGGCAGTGAAAGGAGTGTGGCAACCTTCAGGGGAGATGATCACATCACCAATTCCGTTACCCAAGGCGTTGGAAGCCCCGTCGAAGACCATAGTCCATCGGGATCCTTGTTCAGGTCTGTCATACGATCCAGGTTTCACGCAGTTGATTACTAGCATGATATTCTCATCTGGGAAGTCAAAGTTCATAGACTGATAATCATCAACATCTTGATGGGCCAAATTATCTGCTAGTACGCTTCCTTTGATGGCTTTCTGCATTGTGTATTGAATGTCGTACTCAGTCAAGATCATTTGCCATCTGGCTATCCGTCCGTAAAGAGCAGGTTTCTCGAAGATGTACTTGATTGGGTCCATCTTAGAAATCAACAGAGTGGTATGAGTCAACATATATTGTCTTATCCCGTGAGCAGCCCATGCCAGAGCGCAATAAGTTTTCTCAAGCAGTGAATATCTGGTTTCACAGTCGGTAAACTTTTTTCTCAGGTAATAAATAGCATGCTCTTTTCATCCAGACTCGTCATGTTGGCCCAAAACACACCCCATAGAATTCTCTAGCACTGTCAAGTACATGATTAAGGGTCTTCCTTCAACTGGAAGCATGAGAATAAGAGGTTCTTGTAGATATTCTTTGATTTTGTCGAAGGCAGCTTGGCATTCATTATTCCACCTGACTACTTGATCTTTCTTCAAGAGTTTGAAGATTGGCTCACAAGTAGCAGTCAAGTGAGATATGAAGCGGGCGATATAGTTCAGAGGACCTAAGAATCCTCTAACTTCCTTTTCAGAGTGGGGGACTGACATTTCTTCGATGGCCTTTACCTTGGCAGGATCAACTTTGATGCCCTTACCGCTGACAACAAAACCTAGAGGTTTTCCAGATCGTATTCCTAATGTGCAATTGTCAGGGTTCAACCTCAACTTGTACTTTTTCAACCTCTCGAATAGCTTGTACAGATGATCGAGATGTTCTTCTTCAGTTTGAGATCTTGCAATCATATCATCCACATATACCTCTATTTCATGATGGATCATATCATGAAACAAAGATACCATAGCTCTTTGATATGTTGCCTCTGCATTCTTCAATCCGAACGACATGACCTTGTAACAAAAGGGGCCCCATTGCGTAACGGAAGTTGTCTTCTCCGTGTCTTCGGGAGCCATCCTAATTTGACTATAGGGGGATAAACCATCCATGAAAGAGAAGACTTTATGTTGAGCAGTATTATCGACCAAGACGTCAATGTGTGGTAGAGGGAAGTCATCCTTGGGGCTTTCCCTATTCAGATATCTATAATCCACGCACATGCGAACTTTTCCGTCTTTCTTTGGTAATGGCACCACATTTGCAACCAATTGGGGGTAAGATGTCACAACTAGGAATCCTGCATCAAATTGTTTCATCACTTCAACTTTTATCTTTTCATACATATCAGGCCTCATGTGATGAACCTTTTGTTTGACAGGAGGACAATCTTCTTTTGTCGGCAGACAATATACTACAATGTCGGTATCCAACCCTGGCATATCTTCATATGACAAAGAAAACACTTCCACATAGTCATGCAACATCTGAACCAATCTGCTCTTGACACTGCCTTCCAGGTTAGCACTGAACTTGACTTCTTTCTTTTTTGTCTTGGTACCTAGATTGATAACTTCAACTGACTCTTCGTGCGGCTGAATATCTTTTTCCTCTTGTAATAGAAGTCTGGCTAGTTCTCCCGGTATTTTATAATCTTCCTCACCTTCGTCTTCGGCTTGGTTAATTGGACATTTAAAGTCTTAGTTGGAAATGGTAGAGTCATTGGCAATAAGATCCAGAGTGGATGAGGACCTACGAGAGTGTGTGTGTGCATGTAAGATACATGGATATTTTGAAAAATATATTTGAAGGAAAAGAAATATAACGAACACAAATATTTGAATGCAAAAGAGTCCAATGGTTTGTATTGAATGATCATATAATAAGATGAATATAAATAAAACCCTTGACAAATGGACCATAATGCCCCGGACCAGACACATGGCATAAAAGTCATTGTTTAATATTACAGAAAAAATGTTCTTGAATTAATAAAAAGCAATAAACAAATGATTACTCCTCAATGAAGGAGATGGGGACGAAGTCCTTTTCTTGCCAATTCTTGAGCTCCGTTGTAGTAGGATACACCCAATCTTCAAATGCACATTCATCATCAGAATCACCTACAACATTGACTTCGTGGCTTCCAATAGGGAGAGGGGGCTTCCCTGTGCGAGCGCGCCTCACTTCCTTCTGAGCCTTGACGGTGAAACCCAAACCAAAATTTTCTACTTTAAATGGGATCTCGAGGAGTTGCCCCCAAGTATCACAGCTTCCTTCTTCCACTGCAGCACGAGCATCTTTTAATGAAACCATCTTTGGCGCGACCTTAATAGGTTTGGACACATCAGAGGAACATTTGGAAGTGGCAACCGTTGGTGCACAACTTTTAAAGCTTGACATGGGGTCTCTATAAACTCGCCATCCATCTCCACATATTTGAAAGATTTGAGGTGGTTTACCATGAACTCCTCCTCACCACAGACAGTGACAATCCTTCCTTTGACCGGATACTTGAGCTTTTGATGAAGAGTTGAGGTTACTGCCCCAGATCCATAGATCCAAGGGCGACCCAACAAACATGAGTAGGCAAGATGAATATCCATAATGTAGAAGGTAGAATTGAAAAAATGTGATCCCACCTTGATCAAGAGATCCACTTCTCCATGAACTATCCTTTTGGACCCATCGAAAGCCCTCACAATGATATCACTTGGTTTCAAGACTAAACCTTCACAGTCTAAATGGTCCAACACCCCCTTGGGTAGCACGTTTAAAGAAGAGCCAGTGTCGACTAGAACATGTGCTAGGGTGGTCCCCTTGCACTCGATAGAAACATGTAGAGATTTGTTATGATTCTTCCTAAGCGGTGTCAGATCAGCATCTGAGAACCCCAAACCATTATCAGCCGTCAAGCTTGCGATACAATTTTCAAACAGGTCAGTTGTGGTCTCATGAGGGACATGAGCCTTCTTCAAGAATTTGATTAATGCCCGAGTATGAGCATTGGAACAGAGTAGCGGAGACGACATAAAAATCTTGGAATGGGTTTTCCCCAACTGCTCCACGATCTTGAAATCACTCCTTTTAATAATTTTCAAGATCTCGTCCATCTCATGAGCGGAAGGTTCTCCATTAGCAACGTCCTTTGCGGGTATTTCTGTCACGACAGGCTCAATAGCTTTCTCCTTCCCTCTTGTATCAGTACTTGGCCTAGCAACAGTGATGCAGACGGGTGCCCTTGTAACAACTGGTGGTGAAATGTTGGGTGAAAAGATTCTCCCAATTTGGGTTACCTTACTTGAGTCGGTTATGTTACCAATATCATCAGCTTTGTCTTCTTCAATCCAAGCGTCTTGTTTTGTCCCATGGTAAAACACCTCAGCACCATAGTTCCATGGCATTGCCTTGTTTTAAGAGTAGGGAATTGGTCCAGGAGCGGTAATTATTAGAGGAGCAACAATTGGTTCATTTGAAATCCTGATAGGACCTTTGGAGGAGATCCTAAGAGGCTTATTTGAGATGGTTATGATGGAGAGATCTTCACATTTATTAGTCAAACTTTTGGCAGGCGGAGTCTTCTCAAATAGGATCTCGTGGCTATTCATCAGGTTTTGAATGCCTTCCTTCAGCCCTTCGCATCCATTGAGTTGTTTGGCACAGCAAACACAGTCTTTCACACAGCCAAGGAAAATCCCGGCTTTCAACAGATTCTTTTTGATGATGTTCAATGGAGTAGTCAAGTCTTTGACAGAGGAAACAAAAATTGTATCTTCAACAGCATTGACACCCTTGCCATGATTTGGCATAGGTGCAGCGATTACATTCGAAGTTGGTGAAGGATCAAATTCAATGGTCTTGTTATCGATCAAGTCCTAAATTTTATTCTTCAGTGCCCAACATTGGTCAGTATCATGCCCGGGACTACTTGAGTGGTATGCATATTTGGCATTCGGATTGTACTTTGGTGAAGAGGTATCTGGATTGGCTGGAGGATCACACAGTGTCACCAAATTATCCTTTAGCAAGTGTTGTAAGGCTTGGGATAGTGACATGCCTATCCTCGTGAATTGTCTTCTCGGAGTCTCAAACCGTTGATGATTAGCAGATGGTCTTTGAGCAAGAGTTGAATTGGAGATTCGGACAACATTAAGAGATGGACGGTCATCCTTCTTGGTACGGGCCCTTTCCCTATACGCAGCATTGATTTCTTTCTTCGCGGCAAAAGGTTTCTTTACAGTATTGGAAGTGGAGGCAGATGCCATGGGAATCTTCCCACTTTTGATGCCGCTTTCAACTCTTTCATCGGTTAAGATCAGCTCGGTGAAACCGGAAGAAGAACAACCAACCAATAAGTTAAAGAATGGACCAGATAAAGTGCCCATAAACATGTCAAAGTGCTCCCTATCAATCAAAGGTGGTTTAACACTACTGGAAAGGTCTCCCCATTTTTGGGCGTACTCTTTAAACCCTTCATTCTTCCCCATTGTCATGTCTTGCAACTGCACTCTTGTTAACGCCAAGTCGGTATTATACTGGTATTATTGGTAAAAAGCGGTGGCTAAGTCTTCCCATGTATTGATACGGGAACCATCTCTAGTTGCGTCCCGACCAAGCTTTCTTGAAAAAGTGAACTCAGAGTTTCTTATCAGCAGTGTGCGGCTGTATCTTGAACACATAAGATTTCAGGTGATGTTTTGGACAGGAAACCCCATCGTACTTTGCAAAGACTGGTATCTTGAATTTGTGGGGAATGACAACCCCATATATCAAACCCAAATCATAAAAATCCAAACCGGGGACGACTTGAATCTCGACGGCCTTCAATCTGTCTTCTAACTACTTGTATTTGACATCGGCATGAGGATACTTCTTGTTAAAATAATCATCATCATCAGACGCTTGATTGTTGATACACCCAGCCTGGGTACTCATAGATTCTCCAATTTGATTCTCGTCTTCCTCAGACGAGTCTTCCACTATCGGGATTTGACGAACCGACTCTTTGAACTTTCTACCCATGTTGACCAGGGCTTTCCTCTTTGGCTTCTTTTTAGCTGCTAGCAATGCTATCAGGTCTTGTTTCCCCTTGGATAGGGTTAGTAGAGTTTCTTGGAACTTAGAGTTTTGTACTTGTAAATCCTTCACTATTTTCTCTAGATCCATCTTGCTGAAATAAACAGCAGAAAGATAAGGAAACCTGTTGTGTGAAAACCTGTTATGTTATGATGCATGGAAGATGTATATGCAAATGATTTCAAGGATTTATGAAATTTAAATTTGTATAGACAAAGAATAAACAAACGTCAATTTTCATTAATTAGTTCAAAATGATTACAACATGCCTCTTGGGCTTACAAAATAACTCTCTAAGATAAAAAGACCGAACGCATCCTCTTCGGCGCAAGGTAGATGTTCACACTTTGCTCTTCATGTAGCTTCTTTGTAAGCTCCAAGACCCTTTTCTCACTAGCATAGAATTGATCTTCGAAGGTATCTCATTCTTTCTTTAGCTGAATCCAACACTTTTTCAAGTCTTCAAGAGAAGTTGGCATGTCGAGATGGAGGACAGTGTACGGGACATATCCTTCAACCACAGGTTCCATGATAACTGGTAAGATAGAGGGATAAGGCATCACAATTTTCTGAGCACGAGCTCGTGCCCACCTAAGGTAAGGCTCAAGGGGAATAGAATTCTTGTGTCCCAACGTCTTACTATCCACTTTTCTTACCATCCTCCAAGCTCGTATAAACCTCTGACGGTAACTTTGATCGTCACTCTCGTAGTCGAATACCACTCCTTGGATGAGCATATCATGCGGACCATCTCTTCGGGCGTAACCAAACTGTCACAAGGCTAAACAAGAGTTGTAAGTGATACCTCCT
Organism: Vicia faba; assembly: GCA_948472305.1. Classification (NCBI taxonomy): domain Eukaryota; kingdom Viridiplantae; phylum Streptophyta; class Magnoliopsida; order Fabales; family Fabaceae; genus Vicia; species Vicia faba. Next base: position 682,286,080 of record OX451736.1, read on the forward strand.
CTAATTCCAAGCAAAGGGACATTAGGGAATTCCCCATAATGGTAAATGATAGTAACGTTCTCCAAGGATCAAGAACACCAATGAATATCTGAATGTCTGAGCGTCATCAGCCTATGGGACCATCTCAAACCTTACTCGTTCTTTAACACAGATCGGGGAAGATGTGAAATAAACCACCTAGCCAAGAGGGGAGTGCAACACATGAGGATCCCTCTCTTCCTCATAGTGTGAGAGTAAAAAAATGTAGGATATCTCCCAACAAAGTAGGCACTGGATTGCGAGACATGAAGATTTTGATAGTAGTTTCATCTATAAGTTGGTCAGGGTTTGGAAACAAAACCATCCCATAGATGAGAAGGGCCAATATTTCTTAAAAAGCTTGTAAGTACAAAGAGTTCCAACAATCTTGAGCTTTCTCAAACAAGAACTTGGCTAAGAAACCTTTGAAACCATTCCTTATTTCTCAATTAGTCGTGACATCAGATTCTTGCAAGTGTAGTGCTTGGTCAATCTCTTCAGGTTTTGGATCTCTTTCCGTACCGTTGAAGGGTAGTTGATTGAGAATGGGAATCCTCAAGAGTTGAGAGAATTCTTCCAGAGTAGGTGTGATACGGTGGGAGAACTGACTTTTTGTTTTTGCGTTTGATCGCAAATGTTGCGGATAGCAAGAGTCGCCACCGACTTTTCTTTTATCTAATAAGGAAAGGTGAAAAAGCACAGGAAAGACCTTTAGAGATGTTTTCTTGAGTTCGTGGGGTAGATTATGAAAAGGGAAGGTATTAACACCCTTTTCATCCATAGTTTTCCATGGGCTCTTAGTTACTTGCTAAATCACTTGCTTTTGTTTTGAAATATGTTTTGTGATGTGGGTTTTGAAAGTATTTTGAAAAATGTGACATTGTAATGATTCTCGTTTCTATAAAAATGCGTACAAAGTGTTGGTTTTGAAAATAATTCAAAGAGATGTGTTGGTGTATAAAAATGTTTTTATTGCGAGCAACTAGGAGCGAATCTACCTACTCAAAAGGTCTTAGATGTTCTTTTCCTCTTCCTTTAGATGTTGCTATCTTACCATTGATTTGGTAAGAAGCCCCATCGTTGGATGTTAAGGGACGAGTGTGGGACATTTGTATATTCATAAAAGGTAACCTATAGGACGTTTTAGCAATGTCATTTTCAGGGACTAGATCGTTTACCGAAGGCAACATTGAGGGTCATCGAGGGACTACAATCTTTTATCGAGGGTCTTTGCTAAAATTCCCATGTTCGAGGGACATGACTATTTTTTGATAGGCCACAAAGTGGGATTACCCTAAGGGTTCCAGTGTACAAGTGTGTTTGATTGCATGCATTTTAGTCTTAATTAGAGTGATCTATTTGTCGATTTCATATCTTGCCATACACACCCTAGTTACTAACAATATATGAAAGCAATAAAAATACGGAAAGTAAAGATTTTACGCTATTACAATCATTAGGGGAATGGGGTATACAAATTTACAAATGGATGGGTTGCAAGAAAATAAATCCTAATTATTTATTTCAACCATATTGAAATGACAATGCAAGAAAGAAAAAGGACTTTGTTTGGAAAATTGTTTTTTTGTCTTAATGAATTAAAAAAGGAATGAATTAGCTAGTAAAAAAAAATATTTTTATGCCCTTTTTTATATTGATAAAGAGAATATTAATAATGAAAGTGATAAAAAGGAAATAAATGAGATATATAACCAGCATGCTGCTGCAAGCAAAACAAAAGGAATCATAAGTTCTGATGCCAGGAGTGCTGTGACTCAGAAGGAAATGTCAGTGGGCATCAGAAGTTCTGGATTGGTAAACTTTGAGGTCCTGTAAAAAACGTTAGAGGGAAAACACATAGGTTCTGGGTGGTATTCAGACAGTGAGCAAAAATTCAGAAGTTCTGTGTTACGCTAAAAGAGTGAGTAAACATCAGAAATTTAGTATATTGTCAGCATGTGAAAATTAGAAACTCTGAGTATTTAAAACAGCGAATGAGAGTATCATAAGTTCAGTGTGCCTAATAATAAGGAGAACTCAGAAGTTATGTGCTATGCTAGAACAGTGAGTGAGCATCAGAAGTTCTATGTGTCAAAACAGTGAAGATAACTCAGAAGTTCTGCGTGCTTAAACAGTGAGAAAATCATAGAAGTTCTGTGTGTTAAAATGGTGAGTGAAAAACAGAAGTTATGTGTTACATTTTAACTCTTTTCTCATATTAATCAGCACAACAAAAACTTATTCAGTTTTCAACAAACAACAAATCAGAAGGATAAAAGCACAACAATTTATAGAAGTTCTAATCCTGATCCTGAGCCTAGCCTTAATCAAGAAGTTCTGATCCACAACTTTTCTACTTATGTAATGATATGGACAACATCAATACTATGATATTTACATGTTTAATGATGTTCTGAATGAAAATATGCAAAGTCAGAAAGACTTACCTTGAATCTGGAGCGTGTGTTTGGAACTTGAACTGCTGCATTCAGATGTTCTGGAGTCAGCAAGAGCAACAGAAGAGAAAAATTCCAAGTTCTTTGATTCAAAGGGAAGAACAAAGGTTTGGTTTTCTGTTTTGGATTTCTGGATTTTTACGAGGGGTTTCACAGGTTTATTTTCTCTCTTTTGATGATTCTCTCTCTCCAAAAGCCACCCCCTTGAACGTGTGATGGAGCAACTTATTTATAGATGGGTTTGTTGTGGTTTTGGGGGGAAAACAAATGGGATTTGAACCTTTTGGGAATCCTGTTCCCTTGCCTTTTGATCACAGTCTTCGTATGCTAGTTTGGTGCAATTATGGGATGCAAGCGTAGGCTGAATTAGATTTTGGTTATAGGTCTGTGCTATAGCAGTGCAACAGGTTGTATAAATAAGGTTTTGGGATTTGGTCATGTTCTGACCGAAGCGTTGAATATAGCCTTCATATGCTAAGGTGCTGCCTTGTTCATGAAGCAAGCATGGTGGTTACCAGCTTTTAGCCATGCCTAAGCTGGATTTGTGAGCAGGAATTAAGGAAAGGTAACTTCAAAAGCAAAAGCAACGCATGGGCCCAACACACTCTTATACAAGAGTTTGTTTTTTCCAAGACAGTAATGGTACTTTTATGTCACACGTGGGGAAATCCTTTGAACAAAGATCTAAAAGTGGTTGTGAGCATTAAATGATAATGAGATTTATCAAACCAGAAATCCTGCAACGTGATATTCTGCATCATTGCTTAGTTCTAGATCAGAAGTTCAGCTTCAGTGTGACTTAGAATAGACATCCAACTTCTTATCTTTGTATCTCCTTGCTCCAGTATGTTCTGAAGGAGCTCTCAGACTTTCCAGGAACCTCGCAGCATGCTTTGTAACCTTCTTTGAATTACCCTTGCAAACTCTGACTAAACCTTTGTGAAAACTGGCCCAGAAGTTCTGACCAAACTCTCTTGAAAGTGTCCAGAATTTGCTGAGTGCTTTAGTTTCATGGACGTGTCTTTGAGAAATTATAACTTGAAATCCCAGTATTTCTAGGAGAAGTTCTGTTCTGCAATCTTTTAGATCTCATTGAAATCTATAACTATTGAATCAGAAGTTCTTCCAGAATCAGCTTGCATCATGGTGAAAATCTGGCCAGAAGTTCTGAGCTTGTCATATTTTCTTAAACACTTAGAAAAAATTCTAAGTATTTAGAATTTTGACTTCTCCAAAGTAGTTTTGACTTTTGAATTTCTTGATGAAACAAACTTCATATTTCAACATGTCTTGATGAAATATGATTCTTGAAATTTGATTTTGATCCAAAAGTCAAAGTTTGACTTTTCAGTATGCAATTGACCATTTTCTCCTTGTGCCAATTCCAAACATAAATTGATGTATCAACGCTACAAACTAGATGTCATGAGATATTTAGGGAGGAAATTCTTGAGAAATGAGAGGGAAAATTTTGGGGTACAACAGCTGCCCCTGTTCAATCTTCTTAAACCTGAAAAGTTAGATTGGCGAGTCTGCCATTCGTGACTTAAAGGTGGAAGATGATTGAACACTAGAGTGCCCAAAAGCTTTCACTCGAAGATGTGTTAGTTGACTGTGTGGGGAATGGGCTTAAAGATGCCATTTGGAGAGTTATCAGAGATGGGCTTACATATGCCATCCAAAGTGATTGTTGACAAAAGTTAGACTTAGTCTAAGCTTGACTGTAACTGGGAGGAGCGTCAGAATAAATCTTTGGTTGGTTTAACTCTGAATAATATGCTAGAATGGACTCGTGTTAAGCCGTGTCTGGAAATGTATGAGACGGAACCTGTGTAGGGTAACTTCATGATGAGTCCGTGTAAAACTTCATCTGGAAATGTATGAGAAGGAACCTGTGTAGGGTACATGATGAGTCCGTGTAAAACTTCATCTGGAAATGTATGAGAAGGAACTTGTGTAGGATAACTTCATGATGAGTCTGTGTAAAACTTCATCTGGAAATGTATGAGAAGGAACCTGTGTAGGGTAACTTCATGATGAGTCAGTGTAAAACTTCATCTGGAAATGTATGAGAAGGAACCTGTGTAGGGTAACTTTATGGTGAGTCCATGTAAAACTTCATCTGGAAATGTATAAGAAGGAACCTGTGTAGGGTAACTTTATGATGAGTTAGTGTAAAACTTAATCTGGAAATGTATGAGAAGGAACCTGTGTAGGGTAACTTCATGATGAGTCCGTGTAAAACTTCATCTGGAAATGTATGAGAAGGAACCTGGGTAGGGTTGCTTCATGATGAGAAGAAATACATGTAAGATTGTTTTATGATGAGAAGAAATCCATGTAAGATTGCTTCATGATGAGCAGAAATCCATGTAAGATTGCTTCATGATGAGAAGAAATCCATGTAAGATTGCTTCATTATGAGAAGAAATCCATGTAAGATTGCTTCATGATGAGAAGAAATCCATGTCAGATTGCTTCCTGATGAGGCCGTGTAAAGCTGCATCTGGTCACACAGGTAGTTGCTCTGTCTTGCTTTAGAAACTAAACTTGGACCTGTTAAAAATTGCTGATGATAGCCATCTGTTGATTGACCTTTTCCTGAAAAGGAAAAAACGTTAGCTGCATGCAATGTCATGATGCATGAAATGTATGGTGCAATGATGTTCTCAAAATAAATGAGATTGTGCCGTATGCATTTATCGTGTATGTAAGTAAGATGTATGAAATGTGAAATTTCATTGAAATGCATCTTTATCTGGAAAATAAATCCTTGACAAATGTTGGGGAACTTTGGGAAATGAAATCCCGGACCGCTGCTGTGGACGAAGAGTATCCTCTTTGGACCTTGTTTCAGGATGTTTCCATTGGGGAATCCTGTTTTGTTGGTTGAGGAGAGCTCTGCTGAGGAATGTTGAAAACTCTGTGGAGAGTGTTGATTCTTGCTTGGGGAAAAAGAGTTCAGGAGTCTCATTTATTCGTTGCTCTACTGAAGAGTCAAAGTTGAACTGATATCAGGTCAGGTCTAGGCTTCACAGTAACTTGTTGGGGATTGTAGAGTAGTCTATTGGGGAAGAGGAGTTGTGGTTCTTTGATTTATAGTAGTCGGAGAGGAAAACTCAAGCTGGTGAATCTGTAGTTTGTTGGGGAAATAAACCCTGTCATCAGCCTGTCGGGGAGGAGTCTTCTTTTGGAAGAAATCTTCGAGGATTCTTGAGGTCGACTCAGTTGGGGAGAAGTTTTCAGAGATTGAAACCCTGGCTGGGGGTCACCCTATGAAAAGGACTTTGGGGGGGGATTTGTCATTGCCCCTAGTAGCAGGTGTTTATGGCACTGCCAAGAAATGTTTGACTGTACGTAACCCTTTATTGGGATTCACGTTCAATGCCCCAAGTGATTCAGATGGAGACCTGCCCCTGGTATATTCAGCGTTTCTTGAGAGATTTCTGGATCTTGACTTGACTTCCCCAGGTGTGCTGGATAGTGACATGTCATGCCCCCTTGTTGATAGGAGATTTGTCACTGGAAGTGTCATCCCACCTGAAGTGATTTTGTTCACTGAGAGAGCTTTCGTTCATCGGATATTCGTTGTGTGAATTTCTCCGATGTCAAACAAATAGCCATATGCAAACAGTGATATTCAAATAAATGCAAATTTTATGCTTGTCTTGAAGTTTTGAAAATGCATTTTTAGCAAGTAAAGACGTTTGTAAGAAAAATTCAACTTTGGATTTTGAGTAAAGCCTTACAGGAGTCAGGATACCTTTTGTAACAGTATGCTTTCAAACTTACCCATGTTTCAATTAGGACTTTTGAAGGGTTGTAACGTGGCTTGGTTCACGGTTTAAGAAACAAAGGATAAAGGATCAAAATGTATTTGTACCCGCCCTCTCTTTGTGATGTTCTTCAGTTCTAAACTCAGTTAATTGTACGTTTGAACTCCAATTGAGTCTGGAATGACGTTTTGGTGATGGTTCATACAACTTAAGTTTGTCGGAAGGCAGTCATTTCTTGCAACATTTTTCATGTTGCCGAGGATTTGTAGTGACCTCTTTTTATTTGATTTGTTATCCCTAATTTTTGCCTCACTGTTCTTTTTGAGATTACAGTTAGCGGGATGCCCCAGTTTTTCTTAAGTCTCCTTTGTAGGTTTTGACTTAGTGGGATTTAATTTTTTGAGAGATAGTGACTGGCTATGTGATAGGGAACCATCACCGTCTTTTGATTCTAGAGGAATGTTTTTAATGTCATTCGTTGTATTACGAGATGAGAGTTTGCGGCTTAACGCGCGTTTGAATTAACTGAGAGACTACCCTGCCCCAGGTTTTGATCTAAAGGTTTCAATTTGTGTAAGAAAGAAAACTTCTACTTCTTTGGCTCGAAAGGGTTGACTAGGGATTATCTTCCTTATAACTCCAGTGTTTAGGATTTGAAAGAAACGCATGTACATCGTCAATAAGGTCTGTCCAAAAGCATACTGTATGAGATTATGGCATTGTTTTCGTCATCCTTCCTCTAAAGGTTTGTAAATTTTAAAACAAGAGTTGAATATCATAAAAGGAGTAAAAAGCATAATTCAAATAGAATGAAAATGAATGGATTAATTCAAGACAAATATATTTAATGCATTAATGAAACAAAGTTTGACATTAATAGATAAATGTTCGAATAAAAGAAATTACAAATGAAAATTCAAAATGAACAAGATGCTCTCATGCTCTCAATGATTCGGCATAGGTGCAGTGATCACATTTGGAGCCTCCTGAAGGGTCAAACTCGACCCCCTTGGCGTCAATCAAATTCTAAATTTTGTACTTCAACGCCCAACAATCGTTAGTATCATGTCCGGGGCCGCCGGAATGATAAGCACACGTTGCATTAGGATTGTAGTTAGGAGAAGAAGTTTTGGGGTTTGGATGAGGTCCTATCAACGTAATCAGATTCATCTTCAATAAGTGTTGTAGCGCTTGAGATAACGGCATGTTGATGTTGGCAAACTGTCTTTTGGGCTCGTCTGGCCTTCGTTGATTTCCCTTTTGCTATTGTCGGTGTGACGTAGAACCAGAGATCAGGACTTCCCCCACGTGTTGGTCATGATGACTCTTTTGACCATACACAACATTGGACTCTTTCTTCCCATTATATGGATTTTTCTAAGCATCAGAAGGTGTAGCTCCTAAGATCTTTCCACTTTTGATACCAGCTTCGACTCTTTCACCAGTCAGTATTAGCTCGGTGAACCTGACCGAGGAGCTTCTGATTAGGTGTTTAAAGAAAGGTCCCGTCAAGGTTCCCATAAAGATGTCAATCAGCTCCCTGTCAGTTAAAGGGGGTTGCACCCTACCATCCAGATCTCTCCACTTTTAGGCGTATCCTTTGAAGCTCTCGTTGGAACCCATGGTCATGTTCTGCAATTGCACATGAGTTGGTGCAAGATCAGCATTGTACTGGTACTGCTTATAGGAAGCAGCAGCTAAATCCTCCCAGGTGTGGATGCGAGAACTCTCCAATTGATAGAACCATTCGAGTTGAGTCCCTACTAGGCTCTCTTGGAAGAAATGGATCCAAAGCTTCAGATCAGTTGTGTACGATTGAATCTTGCGGACATAAGACTTTAAGTGCATCTTAGGGCAAGAGACTCCACCGTACAGGGAAAAAGTAGGGATTTTGAACTTTGGCGGGATGACCACTCCAGAAACCAAACCCATGTCTCCTAAATCCAAGCCAGGTATCTGCTGGATTTCCATAGCAATGATGCGATCCTCCAACTGTTTGTACTTGTCATCAGCGGGAAGATATTGTTCCTCAAAGTAGTCAACTTCGACTTCATCAATATCTAGACTGTCGTCTTCTTCATGACTATCCCCTATGTTGGATGGAGTTGGAAGATCTAGAGCTCCCTTGACTGGCCTTCTAAGTCTTCTTCCAAATTTAAGGACGCCTACTGAATTCTTAGGCTTCTTCTTCCTGTCTTTGAGGAGGAGAGTTTTCAGGTCCTCTTGCCCCTTAGCCATAGCCAGGAATATTTGTTGGAATTGAGTGTTTTGAGCTTGGAGATCTTTCACTGTTTGTTCCATATCCATCTTACTGAAATAAACAATAGGAAGATAAGGAGACCTATATGGGAGAAACCTGTCATGATATGATGCATGATATGTGGATGCATATTTTCAAAGATCTCGCGGCGTTAGTAGTCACTTACAGTTTTAATTGGAGAACTTTGTGTCGGTGGATGTCCTTCCACGAGAATTTAGCTCACCATGCCAAGTGGGTTGTAACCCTTGACTCAAATTGTTGTACTTGATCTTTGACGGTGTTTGGTTAGAGGAAAATAAATCCTCTTTCCCCTTGCTAGAGGTCTAGTTCAATGTGACCCTGCATCATAGGCCCTTGAGATCCTTGAAACGATTATTGAAAATGCTATGGTATGATGTTATGGACAAGTATGCAAAGTAAGCGAGTTTATATACAAATAAAGATATACACACCAAGAAGATAAATCCTTAGTTTTAGGCTTGCATGGAGTTTGTAGGTAAGTACCCTCTTGAAGTTTAGTTGGATCAATCTGTCCTAGTTAATAGTAACCGGGTTCTAAGGGATCTCAATATCACTGACCTTTCCCACAAGCTTCGTTCGATAGGAAATTGACTCACAACCAAACAAAACTCAGGAGTCAAGTCTAAATGAGTGTAGCATCGAGTATCAACCAATTTTCAGCTTTACACCGAAACCGGCTATCTCACTACTTCCTAATGGCAAAGTTGGTTATGTAAAGTTCTAAGGTCAGTTAGTGCTTCATGACGCCGCTCAGAGGCCCCGTATTCTCCTAGTTTTAACACAAGGGATACCGGTACCAACAAATGCATCACACTAACGTAGCTATTGCTTAGACCATGTCGGTATACTCCACACAGTTTCCACAATCTATTGTTACTTACCTAAAAGGTGCCCCAGATCGGGGTAGAGGATCAAAACCAAACCAAACAAGGAACCGATAATGTAAAGCATGCAACTTAAACAATGAAAGCAAGTAAAGGTGATCTAACCCTAAGGTAACCACACTTCTAAAGTTTTCCCCAGCAGATTCGCCAGTTCTGTGATACGGTGGGAGAACTGACTTTTTGTTTTTGTGTTTGATTGCAAATGTTGCGGATAGCAAGAGTCGCCACCGACTTTTCTTTTATCCAATAAGGAAAGGTTAAAAAGCATAGGAAAGACCTTTAGAGATGTTTTCTTGAGTTCGGGGGGTAGATTATGAAAAGCGAAGGTATTAACACCCTTTTCATCCATGGTTTTCCATGGGCTCTTAGTTACTTGCTAGATCACTTGCTTTTGTTTTGAAATATGTTTTGTGGTGTGGGTTTTGAAAGTATTTTGAAAATTTTGACTTTGTAATGATTCTCGTTTCTATAAGAATGCGTACAAAGTGTTGGTTTTGAAAATGATTCAAAGAGATGTGTTGGTGTATAAAAATGTTTTTATTGCGAGCAAGCGAGCAACTAGGAGCGAATCTACCTACTCAAAAGGTCTTAGATGTTCTTTTCCTCTTCCTTTAGATGTTGCTATCTTACCATTGATTTGGTCAGAAGCCCCATCATTGGATGTTAAGGGACGAGTGTGGGACATTTGTATAGTCATAGAAGGCAACCTATAGGACGTTTTAGCAATGTCATTTTTAGGGACTAGATCGTTTACCAAAGGCAACATTGAGGGTCATTGAGGGACTACGATCTTTTATCGAGGGTCTTTGCTAAAACGCCCATGTTCGAGGGACATGGCTATTTTTCGATAGGCCACAAAGTGGGATTACCCTAAGGGTGCAAGTGTGCAAGTATGTTTGATTGCATGCATTTTAGTCTTGATTAGGGTGATCTATTTGTCGATTTTATATCTTGCCATACACACCCTAGTTACCAACAATATATGAAAGCAATAAAAGTGTGGAAAGTAAATATTCTACGCTATTACAATCATTAGGGGAATGGGGTATACAAGTTTACAAATGGAGGGGTTGCAAGAAAATAAATCCTAATTATTTTTTACAACCATATTGAAATAACAATGCAAGAAAGAAAAAGGACTTTGTTTGGAAAAATGTTTTTTTGTCTTAATGAATTAAAAAAGGAATGAATTAGCTAGTAGAAAGAAAATATTTTTATGCCCTTTTTTATATTAATAAAGATAATATTAATAATGAAAGTGATAAAAAGGAAATAAATGAGATATATAACCAGCGTGTTGCTGCAAGCAAAACAAAAGGAATCAAAAGTTCTGATGCCAGAAGTGCTGTGACTCAGAAGGAAACGTCAGTGGGCATCAGAAGTTATGGATTGGTAAACTCTGAGGTCCTGCAAAAAACGTTAGAGGGAAAACACAGAGGTTCTGGGTGGTATTCAGACACTGAGCCAAAAGTCAGAAGTTCTGTGTTACGCTAAAACAATGAGTAAACATCAGAAATTCTGTATATTGTCAGCATGTGAAAATCAGAAACTCTGAGTGTTTAAAACTGCGAATGGTGGTATCATAAGTTCAGTGTGCCTAACAATAAGGAGAACTAAGAAGTTATGTGCTATGCTAGAACAGTGAGTGAGCATCAGAAGTTCTATGTGTCAAAACAGTGAAGATAACTCAGAAGTTCTGCGTGCTTAAACAGTGAGAAAATTATAGAAGTTCTGTGTGTTAAAATGGTGAGTGAAAAACAGAAGTTCTGTGATACATTTCAACTCTTTTCTCATATTAATCAGCACAACAAAAACTTATTCAGTTTTCAACAAACAGCAAATCAGAAGGATAAAAGCACAACACTTTATAGAAGTTCTAATCCTGATCCTGAGCCTAGCCTTAATCAAGAAGTTCTGATCCACAGCTTTTCTACTTATGCAATGATATGGACAACATCAATACTATGATATTTACATGTTTAATGATGTTCTGAATGAAAAGACGCAAAGTCAGAAAGACTTACCTTGAATCTGGAGCGTGTGTTTGGAACTTGAACTGCTGCCTTCAGATGTTCTGGAGTCAGCAAGAGCAACGGAAGAGAAAAATGCCAAGTTCTTTAATTCAAAGGGAAGAACAAAGGTTTGGTTTTCTGTTTGGGATTTCTGGATTTTTACGAAGGGTTTCGCATGTTTCTTTTCTCTCTTTTGATGTTTCTCTCTCTCCAAAAGCCAGTCCCTTGAACGTGTGATGGAGCAACTTATTTATAGATGGGTTTGCTGTGGTTTTGGGGGGAAAACAAATGGGATTTGAACCTTTTTGGCATCATGTACCCTTGCCTTTTGATCATAGTCTTCGTATGCTAGTTTGGTGAGATTATGGGATGCAGGCGTAGGCTGAATTAGCTTTTGGTTATAGGTCTATGTTGTAGTAGTGCAGCAGGTTGTATAAACAAGGTTTTGAGATTTGGTCATGTTCTGATCGAAGCGTTGAATATAGCCTTCATATGCTAAGGTGCTGCCTTTTTCTTAAAGCAAGCATGGTGGTTAGCAGCTTTTAGCCATGCCTAAGCTGGATTTGTGAGCAGGAATTAAGGAAAGGTAACTTCAAAAGCAAAGGCAACGCATGGGCCCAACACACTCTTGTACAAGAGTTTGTTTTTTCCAAGGAAGTAATGGTACTTTTATGCCACACGTGGGGAAATCCTTTGAACAAAGACCCAAAAGTGGTTGTGAGCATTAAATGATGATGAGATTGATCAAACCAGAAATCCTGCAATGTGATATTCTGCATCATTGCTTAGTTTTGGATCAGAAGTTCAGCTTCAATGTGACTTAGAATAGACATCCAACTTCTGATCTTTGTATCTCCTTGCTCCAGCATGTTCTGAAGGAGCTCTCAAACTTTCCAGGAAGCTTGCAACATGCTTTGTAACCTTCTTTGAATTACCCTTGCAAACTCTGACTGAACCTTTGTGAAAACTAGCCCAGAAGTTCTGACCAAACTCTGTCTTGAAAGTGTCCAGAATTTGCTGAGTGCTTTAGTTTCATGGACGTGTCTTTGAGAAGTTATAACTTGAAATCCCAGCATTTCTAGGAGAAGTTCTGTTCTGCAATGTTTTAGATCTCATTGAAATCTATAACTATTGAATCAAAAGTTCTTCCAGAATCAGCTTGCATCATGGTGAAAATCTGGCCAGAAGTTCTGAGCTTGTCATATTTTCTTAAACACTTAGAAAAAATTCTAAGTATTTAGAATTTTGACTTCTCCAAAGTAGTTCTGACTTTTGAATTTATTGATGAGACAAACTTCATATTTCAAAATGTCTTGATGAAATATGATTCTTGAAATTTGATTTTGATCCAAAAGTCAAAGTTTGACTTTTCAGTGTGCAATTGACCATTTTGTCCTTGTGCCAATTCCAAACATAAATTGATGTATCAGCGCTGCAAACTTGATGTCATGAGAGATCTAGGGAGTAAATTCTTGAGAAATGAGAGTGAAAATTTTGGGGTACAATAGTAGGTACAAGCTGATAATCAGGAAAAGTGAAGCAATGGTGTAGAGGATCAAAGAATTGGAAAAGCACCTTCATCATATCTTCATCAGTGTTTGAGGTAACCAAGTTTAGGAGGAGACCATGTCTTTCAGTGAATGAAGAATTCTCGGGGACCCTTGATGCTAACTCTTTGACCATGTTTATGATGTTATGTACAAATAAGCATATACAAACAAGGCAAACAAGTCCTTAGATTTTGGCTCGCATGGAGTCTTATAGGTAAGTACCCTATTGAAGTTTAGTTGGCTCAAACCTATCCTAGAAATAGTAACTGGGTTCTAAGGGATCTCAATATCACTGATCTTTCTTATCGGGCATTGTTTCAGCGGAAGCCTCTTTCACGGCGAGCGAAATATCCCGAGAAATTCAATCTCAATGAGCGTAGTATCGAGTATCAACCAACTTCGGATTGCACTAAAGCCGGCTATCTCACTACTTCCTAATGGCCAAGTTGGTTAAGTAAAGGTTCTAAAGTTAGTTAGTGCTTCATGACACCACATAGCGGACCCGTATTCTCCTTGACTACTCAAGGGATACCGGTACCCACAAATGTGTCACGCTAACGTAGTTATTGCTTAGACCATGTCGTTATACCCCACACAGTTTCCACATTGTATTGCTACTTACCTATAAGGTATCCCAAATCCGGGTAGAGGATTAAAACAAACCCAAACAAGGAACCAAAATGTAAAGTAAGAAAGTCAAACAATGAAAGCAAATAAAGGCGATCTAGTTATAAGGTAACACCACTTTTAAGTTTCTCCCCAACAGAGTCGCCAGTTCTGTGATACGGTGGGAGAGCTGACTTGGGATCTTTTGCGTTTGATCGCAAATGTTGCGGTTAGTAAGAGTCTCCACCGAATTTTCTTTTATCCAAAAGGAAAGGTGGAAAAGAACAGGAAAGACCTTTGATATCATTTCTTGAGTTTGGGGGGTAGATTATGAAAAGGGAAGGTGTTAACACCCTTTTCATCCATAGTTATCTATGATCTCTTAGTTGCTTTCTAGATCACTTGCTTTTGTTTGAAAATGTGCTTTATGTGGTTTTTGAAAGTATTTTGAAAAGGCGCTTTCATTTAGGCAAAATTTGTAATGGTTCTCGTTCGTAAGAACGCATACAAAGTGTTGGACTTTTGAAAATATTTTATGTTTGGAAAGTGTTTTGAAAGTGTTTGTTTTGAAAGTGAGCAAGGATGTTTGTTTTGAAAGTGAGCAAGCAACTAGGAACAATATACCTACTCAAAAGTCTTTTGTTTATTTCTTCCTTCCTTTGATATTGCTATCTCACCATTGATTTGGTAAGAAGCCTTATATTTGGATGTAAAGGGACGGGCGTGGGTCATCGTATAGTCATGATAGCAATGTTGTGAGATATCTTAGCATTTATTTTTGAGGGACTAAGATCATTTTGAAAGGCAACATTTGTAGCGTCATCGAGGGACTATGATCTTGTATTTTTGATTTGTTTTTGCTAAGACATCCCACATACATCACATGACCATTTTTGTAAGGCAACAAATGGAGTTAACCCTAGGGGTGCAAGTGTGAAAATGTGTTTGATTTACATGCATTGTTTATCTTGAATTAGGGTTTACTAATTGTTGATTTTAGTCTTGCCATACAAACCCTAATTACTAACATTTACATGAAAGCGATAAATTGCGGAAAGTAAAATTACTACACTATTACATCATTAGGGGAGGGGGTATACAAATTTACAAATGGGGATTGCAAGAAAATTAAACCTAATTATCTATTACAACCATATTGAATAATGTACAAGAATTAAAAATATAATGTACAAGAAGATAAATGGAAAAGAAATTATATTTGTTTGGTTTTTATTAAGGGTTTAGTTTTGACCTAATTAAGAAAAATTATTAATAAAAATCAAATAAATATAAACCTAAACTAATTAAGAAAAGAAATTAAGTTTGAAGCATTTTTAGGGTTTTTTATGAAAGGGTTTAAACTTAATGAAAATAATGTGGTAATTAATTAATTAAAGAAAACCTAAATTCTAAGTTAATTTTAAATATTAAAAATAATAAAATAACTAAACCTAAATCTAATTATTATTAAGAAAAAGAAATTAAGTTTGTTTAAGAAAATATTTTTTTGTCTTTTTTAGTTTTATAAAGAAAGTAAACTATAAGTATATAAATAATAAATAAAAATATATTTTGATTTTTATTAATAAAAAAAAAATAATTAAAATAAAATAAAAATAAAATATAAAGAAAAAGTCAGGGAGGTGTGAAATTAAACTTGGGAGTTTGTTAGAAAAGTAGTTTTTTGAATCTGGCCCAAATGATGTTTTTGTTTAAAAATCAGAAAATAAAAAAAGGGTTTGGACCTGTGTGGCAGCAAGCAAGCAGGGGGTGTGGTGCAGTAAAAATGGCAAGGCCCACTGATTTAAGGCCCATGCGCGCTGTTTGCAACAAAAGGGAAGGAAAATATGGAAAAAAAATAAACAAAAGGTAGTGCTGGGACTTGAACCCATGACCCTTACCATACACGCGCACTACCTTTGCCATTGGGGTGGCTGTACATCTGTTAACTTAAATGAAATGATAAATACATAACATGAAACAAGTCCTGAAAATGACTTCATCTTTAACCTCCAACCATGGTTCTTGTAACTTGCTCATTTCTCAACAAAAATGAAAGATGTAAACATGGAAGTTGCTCCATTTTTCCATATGAATCCAACCATATAAATATCATAAGCTATAAATCAAAGATGAATGAGAATTTCTAAAAGTACCAAATTCTAACCTAACTTTTTTCAGTGATTCAAACCTAAAATTCTCTAAGCTCAATCAATATAAATGAAATCTATGGACATGTACAGTTTCAGGGCAATGATATCTACATTTTATCTTCACAAATGCAAGCTTAACAATGCCTAAATGAAAAGATAGAAGTTCAGAAAAGATACCTCAAAACTGGAAATCTTGAAATGCAAATGAGCTTGATTCAAGGTGCTGCAATGATCAGGTTAGCTTCCTCAAGTTCCCAAGAAGCTAATGCAATGATTAGCTTGAGCAATGAATGACTGGAATGGCTTAGAGAAGTCCAGTTGCAGAGCTCTATTTTTGAGTTTGGAAGATGATGAAGATGGAGTTACAGTTATGAAACAGGGATGGAGATGGACTATATTTGATGTATAGAAGCTTTGGGATTTATTTGGAATGAAAACGCACGAGGGAAATGTGAGTTTAGGTTTCAAAGTCAGAATGTGCACATAAATGGAGTTTTGATGTAAGTTCTGATTTGAGGGAGTTTGGGAGAGTTTCAGGGTGCTTAAGCTCGTGCCTTAGCTAACAAATAGTGCCTTTATTTATAAGCAACAAGTTTTGAGACTTGTAGTTGATCAAAATTCAAAATCAAATGTTTAAACTTAACATGTGATTTTCTTGAAAAATCAAGTTTCAATGCTTTGTACTTGCTATTGTAGAGTGGTTACACTTTAAACAAACTTGCTTCTAACTTTATAGATAAAGTGTGATCATAGGGAAAAAGAGAGAGGCTCAAGAATTGACTTTGTGCATAAAGCTTGCTTTTCAAGAATGGCAACATTAGCTTTCTTCCCAAAATGGCAAATGGACTTGGACAATGCTTAAACCACTTGGATTATAGCTCAAAAGTTTGTGTAATACATTAATTATGGATAGATACACAAGTTATAAGACCTGCAAAGTAAGATTATACAACTTAACATTGAGATTGGATTATGTGTTCATCAAGAAATGGCTTGTAATTCAAGTTTGAAACCCTAACTTCTTGCCTTCGATTCTCTTAGCTAAAGTATGATCTTAATGAGTTATTTGACAGTTTTGAAAGCTTGTAAGATCCCCTACAACCTTTATATTGGACATTTTTGAAAATTCAATTTTGAACTAGGTGAAAAATTGCCATGAAGTTAGGTCAAAATCCTACCTAAACTAGGGCAAAATTTCACTAAGTTTTTTAAAGTTTCATGAACATGTCTTCACAAAATCATAACTTGAAATCTAAGTATTTATAGAAAAAGTTCTGCCCTACAATGTTTTATATCTCGTTGAGATATACAACTTTCATGTTGGAAGTTTCCTTTGAATCATCTTGCATCATGGTGAAAATTTGGCTCAAAGTTATGAAAAAAAGTGAAATTTTCAACACTTAGAAAAAATTCTAAGTTTTAAAATTTTGACTTTTCAAAGATGAATCTTGACTTTTTGATTTATTGATGAACAAGTTTCACATTTTGAAATGTCTTGATGAATTGTAATCTTTGAAGCTTGATTTTGATCAAAAAGTCAAAGTTTGACTTTTTAGTGTACAATTGACTTTTCATTAGTTGACTGAAATTCAACTATCAATCTATTTAACTTGAGAAATGTTTTGAGCCATGCCACTAGGTCAAAATTATGAATTTGTATCCTTGAGATCATGTCTTAAACAAATAAATCATTTGCTAGGTCAAAAGTAAAAAATTGAACCTTCCTAGTCAAAACCCTAATTTTGACCATTTTGCCCTTTTGATGTTTTGATCGAATTTCTTGAGGAATTGTGATCCAAACTTGATAAAATGACATATATGAGTTCATAATGTTGATATGGACCAAAAATTATGAAGTTTGTTTGTAAATTGACCATAGTTGACTTTTCCCCAATACAATTGATTTTAGGTCATCTGATCAATTGACTGAGCAAAAATGTGATCCAAGACTTGAAACTTGACATGAGAAATCTTGAAGGTCCAAAATGATCCATTAAAGTCATATGGGGAATTAAAATTCCATTTGTCATTGTGCAAATTCAAACCCTAATTTGAGTCATCAGTGCTTAAGGAGGTGTCTTGAGCTGATCCAACCTTGTGTAGTCTTGAATCAATGTAGATCTTGTGAGAGATTTCTTGAGAAATGAGAGGGAAAATTTTGGGGTACAATAAACATCAAAACTTAAAACATCATGGGATGAAGATGATAATAAAAAAGTCCTTTATGACAAGAAAGCAATCAATCTTCTTCAAGGTTCACTTTGCATGGATGAATTCTTTTGTGTTTCGGCATACACAAAGATAATGGAAATTTGGGATACTTTGGTTGAAACACACAAAGGAGCAGTCGGAGTCAAAAGATCAAGATTGATTACTTTGAGTTAAGAGTACAAGATGTTTAGAATGCAACCCGGATAATCTATTCTCAATATGCAGAAAAGATTTGTTCATTTGACAAATCCTTTAAAAGCTCTTGGTAAAATTCTCACCAATGACGAACTCAACCTAAAGGTGCTTAGATATTTAACTAGAGAATGACAACTGAAAGTAACTACTATTTCAGAAAAGAAGAATTTATCCAATATGTCATCCACAACTCTATTTGGTAAACTTCAAGAGTACGAGACGAAACTTGGAAGACTTGTTAAGCATGAAAGTCAAGAAAAGAAATCAAAAGGCATTGGTTTGAAGGTGTAATCCAAGGAAGTCGCTATTGAAGAAAATCCGGAAGAAGATGAAAATTTCACGCTTCTTGTAAAAAGGTTAGGAAAATTATTTGGTCCTAAAAATAATTTTGGTAATTCTAACTTTGTCAAAAGGAAGAAATTCTCAAAGAGAAAATATAAAAAAGCCTCCACATCAAATGTTACATGCTATGAATGTGGAAAGCAATTCCATATCAAACCGGATTGTCCAAACCTCTCCAAGAAGGATGGAAACAAAGGAAAGAAATACTCCAATTAGAAGAAATCCTACATTGCTTGGGATGACAATGAAGTTTGTACATCATCTGAATCAGAGAATGATGAATGCGCAAATTTAGCATTGATGGCTACTCATGAATCTGATGATGATGAAAATGAAGAAGTTAGTACAAATTTTACACTTTTTGATGCAAATGCTCGAGGTGAAATTGATGAACTTCTAAATGAATGCAATGTCTTGTATAAAAAGGTATCAACACAAGAAAAGGAACTTATTTCTTTTCAAGATAAGATTGATACTATGAACAAGGATCTTGAATGTCAAGAACAAGTTTTTCTTAAAGAAAAACAAGACTTTGTATGCAAACAAATTTAAGTTATATAATTTTCAAATTGTTCAACTAAAAAGAGTTATTGAACGGTATAAAAAGGGTAAAATTTGTTTGGAAGGATTTCTTAGCCAACAAAGATATGCTAATGACAAAAGTGGACTTGGTTATTCAAAAGTAAATAAATCAAGTTCCAACAAAACTGTTTTTGTAAAGGCTAGTAATCAATCTGAAACCAAGAAGGCCAACAATGTGCAAAATGAACATATTCATCAAAAGAAAAATAAAAGAGTTGTTAAGAAAAAGCAAGTTCCAAGATACAAGAGAAACTTTATTCCAAATTGTTTTTATTGTGGTATTCTTCGCCATACACCTAATGCTTGCTATGTTAGAAAATTTAGTATGGGAAGTGGACACTATGTATGGGTTAAGAAAGGTACTAACTATGAAGAACCCAAAGCAACTTGGGTACCTAACAAGAAATAATTTCTTTTATTTTGTACGTATGCTTGAAATCCACTAAAAATCTATGGAATCTCGATAGTGGATGTTCAAAGCATATGACAGGAGATGTTAACAAATTTTCACATCTAACATTGAAAGCCAAGGGGTATGTTACCTATGGAGATAATACCAAAGGAAAAATTCTTGGCATTGGAAAAGTTGGTACACCACCTTTCACATCCATTGAAGATGTTATTTATGTTGAAAGACTCAAGAAAAATCTTCTAAGTATTAGCCAACTTTGTGACAAAGGTTTCAAGATCTAGTTCAACAAAGATGAGTTTTTGATTATGGATGAAACTACCGATGAGATAAAACTTAAAGGTAACCGAGCTAACAATATTTTTATGATTGCCTTAGATGATTTATCATTGAAGGTAAAATGCTTATTGATAAATAACAATGATGCTTGGCTACGGAACAAGAGGGTTGCTCATATTCACATGGAGCACTTCAACAAAATTATCAAACATGACTTAGTCATTAGATTGCCTAAAATAAAATTCATTAAAGACAAATTGTGTGATGCTTGTCAAAAAGGCAAACAAACAAAATCAACTTTCAAACCAAAGTGATGTATTCAAGGCCTTTAAAAGATATGCTAAGCAAGTCCAAAATGAAAAATCACTAAAGATTACATAAATCTGAAGTGATCATGGTGGAGAATTCAATAATGCATCATTCGAAGAATTTTGTGAAAAAAACGATATCTTCCATAATTTTTCAGCACCTAGAACTCCTCAACAAAATGGGATGGTAGAAAGAAAGAATCGATCACTCATAGATCTTGCTCGCACAACGTTAAGTGACTCAAAATTACCAAAGTACTTTTAAGCTGATGCGGTAAGCATAACTTGTTATGTAAGCAATTGTGTGATCATCCGACCAATGTTGAAGAAAACACCATATGAGTTGTTCAAGAACCGAAAGCCGAATATTGCTCATTTCCACATTTTTGGATGTGTTTTGTTCTTAACAATGATAAGGACAACCTCAGTAAGTTTGATGAAAAATCGGATGAAGGTATATTTCTTGGTTACTCTCTTTCAAGTAAAACTTATAGAATATACAATAAAAGAAATTTAACTATAGAAGAATCTATGCATGTTTCGTTCGACGAAACTAACCCATCAAAAGTTGATATAGTCTCTTGTGATGATGATGATGTTTTAGATATGCCAATAGAAGATGTTACCAAGGCCAATCAAGATTCTCTCATAGAAGAAACTTGTCAACAAAATCTACCTAACGAATGAAGAACTCATCGAGAACACCCAATCGACAATATTATCAGTGATATTAACAAAGGAGTGTCAACAAGACTCAATCTTCAAGATGCATGTCTACACATGGCATTTGTTTCTCAAATCGAACCTTCCATGATTGATGAAGCATTGGGAGACAACCATTGGATGATTGCTATGCAAGAAGAGTTGAACAAATTCGAAAGAAGTCAAGTTTAGGAACTAGTACCACGACCAAATGGAAAGCATATCATTGGAAATATATGGGTATTCAAGAACAAAATCGACGAAAATGAAATAATTGTCCAAAAAAAGCTAGATTGGTCCCCTAAGGATACAATCAAGAAGAAGGGATTGATTTTGAAGAAACTTTCGCTCTCGTTGCAAGGATGTAAAACAGATAGAAAAAGTACTAGTGGCACATGTCATAATCTTGGCAACACTCTAGTATCATGGTCATGCAAGAAGCAAACATGTGTGGCTCTTAGCACGGCTGAAGCGAAATACATTGTGGCTGGAAGTTGTTGCACTCAAATTTTATGGCTAAAACAACAACTACGTGACTATAGAATTAATCTTGGATGCATCCTGCTAAAATGTGACAATACAAGTGCAATCAACATCACAAAAAATCCAGTCATGCACTCTCGGACAAAGCATATTCATATATGACATCATTTTCTCTGGGATCACATGCAAAATGGTGACGTAGAAATATCATTTGTTGATACACATAACCAACTAGAAGAAATCTTTACAAAGTCTCCAACAAAAGATTCATTCTTAAAGATTCGAAGAGAACTTGGTATATTAGATGAACATGATGTATGATTTATATATATGAATCATAAAGGTGCATGTATTCTTTTCATCAACTTTTATATTATTCTTACCAAGTATATCTCTTTTCATCTTACATTCACTTTGAATGGTTCTATCTAATATTTATCTATATGTTTTAATGTCATATATACTTGTTAATATGTTGTTATACATGTTTGGTTGAAGTTACAATAGATAGGTGTAGATTCTGGACTGATACGTGCAATATTTTCACATTTTTCACTGTCAGTAACTGGTTAGCCTAAGTCAGTAACCGCTTACCACACACACATAAGCATTTTTAACTTTCCATGCACCTTTAGTAGCCGGTTACCGCGTGAAGTTTTTCAAAATTTTTGTTTGGTCAAGGCATTTATGATTTCCAACTTAATTTCCCTCCAATTCGTTTTCCTCTTAAAAGTCTCTTTGGTTAAAATTACTTCCCACCTAAAAACTTCCCACCACAAATTACTCTTACCAATTCCAATCTCCCTCCAATATTTACTTCACCAAAAGAGTAATTCCCTCCAAAAATCATCTATGAATACTTTCTCATTCTTACATTTTCAACTCACAACACAAACATTCTCTCTTACATAAATCTCTCCATCCAAAACCCTTTATCTCTAAGAAAAACTCCAACCTATGTCACGGGGCCATCAAGAAAGGAGAAAGGCAAGGAAAATGCCATTGAAGGAGAATCTCAAAATTAAGAGGAACATGATCCAATCTTGGTCCGATTTCGACTTCTCACTTCAGTAAATTATGGTAATCTCTCATACTTTCCTTCAACAAGTTTTAGTTTTCCATCAACGTTGGCTAGACAAGGAGTGGGTGAATTCATCACCGAATATGGAGTTTACTACCCAGATTTGGTTCGTGAATTCTATGCGACTATGCAAATTGGTTTCAACAGTGTTCTTTCGTCATGGGTAAAAGGGAAGCACATCTTGATGTCAACCACTCAATTTAGAAAAAAGCTTGGGTGTTCTTTGTGAATGCTTACTCATCAAGCATGGGTATACCATTGATGTTGATGCTTACAATCGTACTTGCTACTACTATAGCATCACTAATATCTCTGAAAAATAAATGTTGGACAAGAAAAAGGAAGTAAGTTCTACAACATATCAGTTAACTTTGTATTCCTCCAACCTCACTGTATGTGACTGTATGTTACATTACTTTATTGCTTACATTTTTCTTCCTAAGAACTCAAATCACTCTCAAATAAGTGATGTTGAGATGCAAGTCTTGTTTGCAATAAAAAATAATCTTCAAGTGAATTGGGCATACTTAATCATGAAATATATGGAGAATCTCAAAAATCTATCCGGCGGACTTCCATATGCTCATTGGGTAACCAAGATTCTCAAGTTTGGAAAGGTTAGCTTCCGAGGAGTAATAGAAACCAAAATGACTTCAAGAGATTGTGAAATTTCGATTGCGGCGACAAACAAAAATATGGGCATTTTCAAAGATGAAGATGGATTGTTCAAGCATAGAGAAAAATGAACTTCCTCCGATCAAGATGCACATCCTCCACCACCCGCATATGACGGTGAAATATCAAATGAGATGATTTATCACAAAATTTGCTCTGTGGGAAATTTCATGATATCGGAAGTTCGAGATATTCGTCAAGACTTGGCCAACCTTCAAGCCAGTCAAGATGATTCAATGGTTGAGAGTGATGATAAATAATTTTAAATGCCTTAGTACATTTGTTTGTTGTTTATGTTCTTCCTATGTAACGTCTTTATCTTTTGCATTTTATATCGCATTTTCTTCTGTATCGTTTATGTAATCAAAGACCTAGTGTCTAGTGTATTTTTTAAAGTATGCATTAACTTTGTTTTTGTGTTACAAATTGTTTTATATTTAACTTGTGATTTATATTCTGTTTTATTATAGTCTTTTCTCCACCCCTTTTGATATTGACAAAGGGGGAGAAGACATTGTGTGCTTGTGTTTAGTGATGCATAAATTTTTTCCAGATTTAAAAGCTTCCTCTTTGAAAAATAAGTCTTCAAAGGCTACATATATTCAAGGGGAGATATCCAACATAGGGAGAGAATGCACATCATTATGGTACACACATACAAGCAATACTCAAAGACCTTGATACACAAGCTACAAATGTCAAATTGGTTGTCTACATCAAAAGGAGGAGAATATGATTGCATGCACTCCAATCAATGTATTTTGATGAAGAACACCATACATAAAGTCAAATAAATATCAAGGTTGTGGAAAAAATATGTTCAAGATCATATAATATTTCAAGATCATTCTATGAAGTCTTCTACAAGTGTACAACCAACTTTCAAGATGAAGATTTATGAAGATTCATCAACAAGTTAGGTACAAGTTTTAAATTGAGGTTTTTTAAGATGATATAGTGCTCAAAAAATACTCTAAACATTTTATATAAGTGTCATGATCCTTTAAGAGTAAAACATTGCATATTCATCACTTAGAAAATAAGTTTTTATCACTTTCACTCAGTGGTAACCGGTTACAGGGTTACAATAACCGGTTACAGGGTTATAGTAACCGGTTACAGGGTTACAGTAACCGGTTACAGGGCTTCGCAAAAATATAAATAAATTAATGGTTCAGTGGTAACCGGTTACAACTTTTGGGTAACCAGTTACAACCATGCAGATATGAAAAATATATATGTTGTCGCGTCTGTGTAATCGATTACAGTCCTACAGTAACCGGTTATCGTTGAAGAAAAATTTCAAATATTTTCTGTTTTACTTGGCTGTTGGGTGATACCTCTTGGGGTCCAACCATTGTATCTTTTTACTCATTTGGGATGTAGTGAAAGGGTGCATTTCGTATATAAAATTAGTTTGCATTCTGATCATAACACATGACACATTATTCAAACTTTAAAAATTCTTAAGAGTTGTAAAACTTTGAAAATTTACATATTGCATGAAACATTGTTTAGAAATTTCATACTCATAATTGTTTCAACATATATTGAGCACTAGATTTGACTATAAACTTATTTTTAAATCTTGTCTTAGTGTCTTGATATCTAAAATGGATCCGATAAAATACATCTTCGAGAAGCCTGCTCTTTCTGGGAGAATAGCGAGATGGCAGATGATCCCGACAAAATATGACATGCAGTATACTACCCAGAAATCTATAAAGGGGAGTGTACTAGCCGATCACCTTGCTCACCAAGCTGTAGAAGACTACCAATCCATGAAGTTAGAATTTCCGGATGAAGACATCATGACATTAGACAATTGTGAAGAATTCAGGCAATATGACGGACCTGAACAAGGATCCCGATGGACCATATTCTTTGATGGAGCATCCAACGCACTTGGCAATGGTATAGGTGATGTACTCATATCTCCTGAAGGGTGTCATACTCCATTTACCACAAGAATCTACTTCAATTGTACAAATAACATGGCGGAATACGAAGCGTGCATCTTTGGTCTCAGAGCTGCTGTGATCGGTGGGAAGAGAACTGACTGTTTTTGGAATGCTGGTTCGTGTTTTGCGTTTGTTTTTGCAAAATGTCGCGGTAAGCAAGAGTCACCACCGTCTTTTATTTTATCCAACAAGGAAAGGACAAAAGCACATAAAAATTCCTTTTTGAGATATTTCTCGGGTTCGGGAGGTAGATTATAGAAAGGGAAGGTGTTAGCACCCTTTCTATCCGTGGTTATCCACGGGCTCTTAGGTACTTGCTCATTGTGTTTTCAAAATTTGCTTTTCTTTGTGTTTGTGGGTTTGAAAGAAGTTTTTGTTTGAAAGGTGTAAGTGCGAAAAGTTTTATTTTGTTTTTAAAAGGAGCAAGTACTTAAGAACCATCTACCTACTCGAAAAAAAAGGAATTAATCTATGCAAATGTCCTTTAGACAATGCTATCCCACTATTGAGGAGTAGGTAGCACCGTCGTTGGAGTTTTAAGGGTCAATTCGATTAAGGGACATGTGGTCACTAAAGCAATGTTAGGACGCCTTAGCGGTAACCCTAGTGTCTTAGATCATTTTATCCGAGGCAACCGTTTCGAGGCAACTTATGATCTTTGGACAAGAGGGCGACCTCTAAAACTTCCTATACTCAATGACCATATTCGAAGGCAACCAAGTGAGGTGTACCCTAAGAGTGCGCATGTGCGAGTGTATTTTTTTCCAGTTATTTATCTTTGTACATGTCATGGGTTATCTATGTTGATTTTAAGTTCATACATTTGATCTTGTCACACATTCCCTATTATCAAACATTTAACAGTGTATAGTTGCGGAAATAAAATTGCGGAAATTAAATCTAAACTATTACAAGGTGTCGGGTATTTACATCGCCAAAAACAAACCCCTTTAATTTAAATTACAGAAAGTAAAATAAAGCGATAAATAATTAAAGTCCTAATTAAAAGCTATTACATACCGGAAGCAATTACAATATTGGAATAACGATACGCGTGCGAGAAATTAAATCGAACGAGTTTTTAGGGTTTTGACCCTTTTTGAAAGAAAGCACTTTTTGTTTTTTGTTTAGTTTTGAATTAAATGGAAATTAAATTAGGTCAAGATTAATTAATTAATTAAATAAAAATATTTTTGGTTTTTTTAATATTTAAGGAAATAAAATAAAATGGTTAAAAGTTAGTAAAAACCTAATTCTATATTAATTTTAATTTATTGCAAAAATATTAAAATTATACCTAATTAAAAACTAAATTAATTGATTAATATTTATTTACAAAATTAAAAATGAGGAATTTAATAAAAATAATATTTTTTATGTTTTCTGATTTTATGAGAAAAAATATTAATTGGTTAATTAACAATAAAAATAATAAAACAATTTAAATAAAAGAAATATAGAAAAGTAAAGAAATAAACCAAAGGGGGTTTGGGCCCCAAATCAGGAGGTGAGATAGCAAGTCAGAGGCCCATTTATGAGCCAGCCTCATTTGACTTTTGCAACCCTCCATGGCACGTTGACTGATGAACATGTTGCACGCTCAATCTTGGCCCTTGGATTTGGCCTGAAGGCCATCTGGCGCCTGATGGGATGACTGCATATGGTAGATCTTAGGCCTTGGTATGTACTGGATAGCCTGGAAATAAAATGCAATAAATATTAGGGGACCTGGGATTCGAACCCAGGTCCCATTGGACTTTGCAACAACGCCTTTACCAACTCAACCACTGCATTTTATTGTTAGTGGAATACACAATAATCAATATGTTGGAAACAAATCATATGCATGAATTAAAAAAAAAAGGCGTGTAATTTGAATTGGCCAATGGGGAGAAGACACCTAGTCGTCTTCTTCCTTGAAAAGCCTGGATATTTACCTGCGGATTTTATCCGCAGCTAAATCCATGGCTCACTCCTAAAACAAATTCCAGGCCATATAAATACAAACTAAGACCATCACCATGTTCGTCTCTCCTTCCTGAGCACGTTTATACCCATTATTAGTCCTAATTTTACCTGCAAAGCAAACGCCTAAAAACAAGAAACGGAAACCCTAGGTTCGAGCATTACAATACAAGCCATAAAAATGGAATCAAATATTGCAGATAGCTTGGAAATTATGCAGGGATCAAGAATATGCCCATGATTTATCAAAAAGATGCAAGAATTCAAGGTTACGATTTCATGTAAAGGGCGGAGTTTCAAGCGACTTACAGTGCATTTCAGGTGGTTTCAGGACTCGTGAATGGTTGCTTTAGCTCTAGTGGATGTCAGGCAAGAAGGCTACGTTGAGCTTTTGCCTTGAATTGGACTCCAAACAATATTTCGATCTCCAACTTTTTAAAGCTTTTTTCAGTTTTTGTTTTGTGATTTTGGGCAGCTTTTTGGTCGTGTCCTTGATGTCTTTGCCTTGTATGAGTAATAAGGAATGAATTAGGTTAAAAGTTAGGCCTTGAATCCATGTGAATTGATGAATTAAGATATGATTTGATTCCTCCATTAAAGACTTCCAATTTCTTTCCAAATCCAAGATTTTGTGCATGATATGGATTGGCACTAATTAGATTGTGTTCATGATGTCAATTAAGACCTGTAATGATCAAAAAGATATCAAGTTATTAAGATTTGGATTTTATTTGGATTTAAATTGATTAAAAATGAATTAAATCAATAGAAATGAAATAAAATAGAAAAATTAATAATTGGACATAAAACTAAAGATAGGACAGGTGTGTGGTGTGACAAGATCAAATCAAGTGGAAAAAAAGTGGGCCCTTTTGGCAAAATTTGAAGTTTTGGGGATAGTTGACTTTTGGCAATTTTGGAAAAATGCCCAACTTCAACAATGTATAACTTCTTCAATTTTGAACTTTTGGAAGTGTTCTTGGACTTTTTAGAAACCTTAAGATGTCCTCTAACCAAACCTTTTGGTATCATCGCATTTTGATTTTCCATGCTCAAGTTATAAGCTTTGGCAAAAAAGGTGTTTTTGTTGAATTTTAAAAATGACCTATAATGTCCAAATTTGTAACTTTTTGTGAGTGCATTTCTTGATATTGGGGTGTGAATATGGATTGTAGGAAATTTAATCCTCTTCAAAATGAGCTTTGGATGGGTCATTTCTCATAAAGTATGAGAAATTTATGCTTGGTCAAAATTGAGTTGACTTTTCCTACAAAATCCTAATTTAGCAACTTTTGAATCTTGATGAATCTTGAGCAATCCTTGATGGATCATGATCAAACCTTGATCAAATGATGAATTATCCTTCAAAATGAGAATGTTGACAAAAAATCTTGAGGTTTTACTTTTTGTAGGTCATAGTTGACTTTCTCCCTAGCATAGTCGATTTTTGGACCTCTTGAGCAATTGACTGACCAAACTTCCTCTGCAAGGCTTGAAATTTGACATGGATGATCTTGAGAACATATTAGGACATTTGGGAGAATTTGAGGCCATTTGGATGTAAGTACCTTGATGCAACACAAAACCCTAATTTTGAGTTGACTGCCTTAGGAGATGATTTGACTGTCCAACTCTTGAGCCATCTTGAACAACTTGGAGATGATTCTTGACATATCTTGAGAAATATGGGAGGGAAAATTTTGGGGTACAACAGTTGCCCCTGTTCAATCTTCTTAAACCTGAGGATGTAGATTGGCTTTCGGGACTTTCATGATCCGAAGGTGGAAGATGATTGAACACTAGAGTGCCCAGAAATTTGCACTCGCATGAAGTGGTATCAGCATTGTGATGTCGGGAATGGGCTTACATATGTCATTTGGAGATTGTTGGTAGGTGGTTTTGTCTTCTTTGACTGGTTGAAAACATCAAGATCTAGGAATTGACTAGTATTCAATGTAGTATACCGTTGAGATTATAACACTCGTCCACACTATGACGTAGGGAAACATCTTCATCAAGATCTAGGAACTGTCTGGTCTTCAACGTAGTATACCGTTGAGATTGTAGAACTCGTCCACACTTTGACGGAGGAAAACATCAAGATCTAGGAACTAACTAGTATTCAACATAGTATACCGTTGAGGTTATAGCACTCGTCCACACTATGACATAGGGAAACATCTTCATCAAGATCTAGGAACTGTCTGGTCTTCAACAGAGTATACCGTTGAAATTAGAGAACTCGTCCACACTTTGACGGAGGAAAACATCAAAATCTAGGAACTGACTAGTATTCAACGTAGTATACCGTTGAGGTTATAGCACTCGTCCACACTATGACGTAGGGAAACATCTTCATCAAGATCTAGGAACTGTCTGGTCTTCAACAGAGTAAACCGTTGAAATTAGAGAACTCGTCCACACTTTGACAGAGGAAAACATCAAGATCTAGGAACTGACTAGTATTCAACGTAGTATACCGTTGAGGTTATAGCACTCGTCTACACTATGACATAGGGAAACATCTTCATCAAGATCTAGGAACTGTCTGGTCTTCAACGGAGTATACCGTTGAAATTAGAGAACTCGTTCACACTTTGACGGAGGAAAACATCAAGATCTAGGAACTGACTAGTATTCAACATAGTATACCGTTGAGGTTATAACACTCGTCCACACTATGACATAGGGAAACATCTTCATCAAGATCTAGGAACTGTCTGGTCTTCAACGTAGTATACCGTTGAAATTAGAGAACTCGTCCACACTTTGACGGAGGAAAACATCAAGATCTAGGAACTGACTAGTATTCAACATAGTATACCGTTGAGGTTATAGCACTCGTCCACACTATGACATAGGGAAACATATTCATTAAGATCTAGGAACTGTTTGGTCTTCAACGGAGTATACCGTTGAAATTAGAGAACTCGTCCACACTTTGACGGAGGAAAACATCAAGATCTAGGAACTGACTAGCATTCAACGTAGTATACCGTTGAGGTTATAGCACTCGTCCACACTATGACGTAGGGAAATTGTCGAGATTGAGAACCTTATCTGAAATTCAACCGAGGATAATTCAATTGAGATTTAAGAACCGGTCAGGTCTTCGACGTAACTGAGAACTTTAACTGTATCTTTCCTGAAAGGTAAAGGTAAGTCATATGCAATGCATGATATGGATCAGGCAATGATGTTCTCAAAATAAATGAGATTGTATTCGTATGATGCGTATATGCATATATCATGATGTGTGGGAATATAATGTTTTAGCCGGGGAAAATAAATCCCGGAGCTGCTGGAGAATAGAGTTGAGTTCTTCGTTTCCGCTGGGGATGACGAACAAAGATGATTGTGAGAGTAAACCCGCAGGAGAAAAGAACTCCGTTAGGGAATAAACTGATGAAGAGATTACTCTGAGGGGAATTATTCTATGGGGGAGAGATGTTCTGCTGAGGATTTTAACGATAAATTCCGCTGGGGATTCCGTTGATAAACTCCGTTGGGGATGAATTACCGTTGCTGGTGATATTGAATCTGTTGAGGATTGAATTCCTGCTTGTGAAAGGAAAGAACTTCGCTGGGGACGATCTTTCAGTTGCAACTTGCTGGGGATAACCCTGTTAGACTCTTGTGGGGATAAATCTCTGAGTTCTGCTGAGAATGATCCTTTGAACTTGGATGGGGAGATTGATTTTGTACTCCGCTGGGGATAAACTTCCAGAGTCTACTGGGGATGTTGATTCAACTCCGTTGAGGAAGCTTTTTCAGACCGTGCTGGGAAATATTGACTCCACTGGGGTATCTTGTATTCTATCGGGGAACATTCTTATACTCCGTGGAGGAATTTTTAGACTGCCGGGGATACTCTTATACTTGCAGGAGAATATTCTTATACTCCGCTGGGGAATATTAAGACCTTCTGGGGATACCAAGCCTTTTTAGGGATGATGGTAGACTAACTCTGCTTGGGGAGAGTATTGCTGATTCGTCCCTAGTTGCAAGTCTCAGCTGAGAGAGCTATCATTACCGTCTTACTCTGCGGGGAGTAAAGGTATCCTAGCCATATTCTTCAGCTGAATCTACCTTTGTACCTGGTGGTCAAAGCAACTGAACAGTTCGGACAATTCTTATTGCCCCTGCTTCTGATATTACCAGTAATTCATCTTTCGTTTCGCATGTAGATATTTATGACCAGCAATTAATGTCAAATGCATATATCAAGAATGAACATTGGACGTTCTTCGCAAAACAAAACAGATAAAGGAAAAACAGTTTGAAATTTCTTTGAAAATGAATTTGTATTGATTTTGAAGTTTGGCCTGTAAATAGGCGTTTTTGTACAAGAGGCTGACGTCCTAGTAAGAGAACGCCGCCGAACAAATAGAATTTATACAATTTGTAAAAAGAAAACAAAACAGCTATGGGAATAATCCCACTGGGTTCCAACTCTGCTATTGCCTTTATGTCCTGGAGCATCTCATCACTTTGCTACTAGCTGAAGGTGAATCTGATTGATTAGTGTCGTCCGAGCTTGACCGTTGATACCGAAGTCTGGATGCAAGGTGATCCAATGAGACATAGTGTTACGCTTTGATCCCTAATTTTTTCCTGGACCGCCCTTTCAGGTTTTCAGTCCACCGGGATACCCATTTTTGCCTAAGCTGCCTTTTCAGGTTTTCGACTTGTCGGGTGTACAAATTTTTTTTCATTTTCATCCCTTATTTTTCCCCGAACCCTTTTGGTTCGTCGGGAAGCCCTTATTTTTTCCTAGGCCAGTCAACCTAGCGGGTCTTTGATTATGCGTAGTATCTTTTTACTATATCTGCATTGACGGGATGAGGAAGGTCGTCACCATCCATGGTGGTTAGAATCATAGCTCCTCCTGAGAAAATGTTCTTAACCACAAATGGCCCTTCGTAAGTAGGGGTCCATTTGCCCATGGGATCACCTTGAGGTAGAATGATGCGCTTGATTACCAGGTCCTCAACTTGATACTCTTGTCGTCTAAATTTCTTGTTAAATGCCTTGATCATCCGTTTTTGGTACGTTTGACCATGACAAATAGCAGTAAGTCTCTTTTCGTCGATTAGGTTCAGCTGATCAAGTCGGGTCTGGATCCAGTCATCTTCACTCAAACCTGCATCCTTCATGATCCGAAGAGAAGGTATCTGAACTTCAATGGGCAAGACTGCCTCCATGCCATATACCAAGGAATAAGGTGTTGCCCCTGTTGACGTCTGTGCTGAGGTACGGTACCCATGAAGAGCAAATGGCAACATCTCGTGCCAATCTTTGTATGTCACTGTCATCTTCTGCACAATCTTCTTAATGTTCTTATTAGCCGCTTCGACAACCCCATTCATCTTTGGCCGGTAGGGAAAAGAGTTGTGATACTGTATCTTGAATTGCTTGCAGAGCTCAGTGATCATCTTGTTGTTAATATTGGTACCATTGTCCGTAATGATCCTCTCTGGTACACCATATCGACATATCAGATTGTGCTGAATAAACTGTGCCACGACGTTCTTGGTTACAGTAGCAAAGGAAGCTGCTTCAACCCACTTTGTAAAGTAATCGATAGCTACCGAGATGAAACGATGCTTGTTAGATGCTGTAGGTCTGATCTCGCCGATCATATCAATGCCCCACATTGCAAAAGGCCAAGGTGCCGTCAAGACGTTCAAAGGAAATGGAGGTATGTGCACCTTATCAGCATAGACTTGGCACTTGTGACATGTCCGAGAATGTTGATAACAGTTGGCTTCCATTGTGGACCAATAATATCCTGCCCGTAGGATCTCCTTTGCCATGGTATGTCCACTGGAATGAGTCCCGAAAGTACCTTCATGCAGCTCTGCCATGATCCTTTCTGCTTCATTCTTATCCATACAACGCAGTAAGGTCGAATCATGGTTACATTTGTAAAGAATGCCATTGCTGATGAAGAACTTCGTTGCAAACCTCCTCAAAAACTTCTTGTCATTAACAAATGCACCCTCGGGGTATTCTTGAGCTTCAAGATACCTCTTCACCTCATGATACCAGGGCTTTTCTGTCACCTCTTCAGTCTCAATATCACAGCAATGTGCAAGTTCGTCTAATATTTCAATAATGATCCGGGGAGCCTCGTTGTCCCAATTGACTTTGAAAATAGAAGACATCATAGCCAGCGCGTTCACCAACTGATTCTCCTCTCTTGGGAAGTGTTCAAAGGTTATCTCCTCAAAATGGGGAAGCAACGTCAATACATACTCCTTGTAAGGAATAAGGTTTGGGTGTTTCGTATCCCACTCGCCTTTGATCTGACTGATCACGAGAGCAGAATCTCCGAAGACACTCAGAAACTTAATCCTTAAGTTAATTGCTGCTCGAAGACCCAAGATGCACGCTTCATACTCCGCCATGTTGTTGGTGCAGTTGAAACATAGTCGGGCGGTGAACGGAGTATGAGAGCCTTTAGGAGATATGATCACAGCGCCAATGCCGTTACCCAAAGCGTTTGAAGCTCCATCAAAGTACATGGACCATCGGGATCCCTCCTCAGGTCCTTCATCCGGTCCAGGTGTCTCACAATCAGTTATCAACATGATATTCTTGTCCAGAAATTCAAAGTTCATAGACTGGTAATCATCCACTGCCTGATGTGCCAAATGGTCTGCCAATACACTTCCCTTGATTGCCTTTTGAGTCATGTACTGGATGTCATACTCAGTCAAGATCATCTGCCATCTCGCTATTCTTCCGGACAAGGCAAACATTTCGAAGATATACTTGATTGGATCCATCTTTGAAATTAATAGAGTAGTGTGAGTCAACATATACTGTCTCAGCCGGCGAGCAGCCCATGCCAAAGCGCAACAAGTTTTCTCAAGCAGTGAGTGTCAGGTCTCACAGTCGGTAAACTTTTTGCTAAGGTAATAAATAGCATGCTCTTTTCGGCCAGACTCGTCATGCTGACCCAGCACACACCCATTGAGTTATCGAGCACTGTCAAGTATAAGATCAAAGGTCTCCCTTCAACTGGTGGCATCAGGATGGGTGGCTCTTGGAGATACTCTTTGATCCTTTCGAAAGCGGCCTGGCATTCATCGTTCCAACGTACTACTTGATCTTTCTTCAGCAGCTTGAAGATTGGCTCACAAGTAGCAGTTAGGTGCGAGGTGAATCGGGCAATATAATTCAGACGTCCCAGAAAGCCTCTGACTTCTTTCTCTGTTCTGGGAGCTGGCATCTCCTGTATAGCTTTCACTTTTGCCGGATCCACTTGAATACCTTTGTCGCTTACGATGAAACCCAATAATTTACCAGATCTCACCCCGAAGGTGCACTTGTTCAGGTTTAACCTCAGCTTGTACAACTTCAACCTGTCAAACAGTTTCTGCAGATGGTCAAGGTGTTCTTCCTCAGTCTGGGATCTTGCAATCATATCGTCGACGTATACTTCAATCTCATGATGGATCATGTCATGAAACAAAGCAACCATGGCACGCTGATATGTTGCCCCAACATTCTTCAACCCAAAAGGCATGACCTTGTAGCAAAAGGTACCCCACTGAGTAACAAAAGTTGTCTTTTCCATGTCTTCGGGAGCCATTTTAATCTGGTTATAACCGGAGAAGCCATCCATGAAGGAGAAGACCTTATGCTGAGCGGTGTTGTCAACCAGAACGTCAATATGAGGTAGAGGGAAGTCATCCTTAGGGCTCGCCCTGTTCAAATCCCTGTAGTCAACACACATTCGGACCTTACCATCTTTCTTCGGCACTGGAACCACATTGGCCACCCACTGAGGGTAAGAAGTAACTGCTAGAAAACCGGCGTCAAACTATTTCATAACTTCAGCCTTGATTTTCTCAGACATCTCTGGGCACATACGGCGAACCTTCTGTTTCACTGGAGGACAATCTTCCTTGGTAGGCAGGCGATGAACCACAATATCGATATCTAAACCAGGCATATCTTCGTAGGACCATGCAAAGATCTCAACATAGTCATGCAGCATTTGAATCAACCATTGTTTC
The DNA here is from genome assembly GCA_948472305.1 of Vicia faba. NCBI lineage: Eukaryota > Viridiplantae > Streptophyta > Magnoliopsida > Fabales > Fabaceae > Vicia > Vicia faba. Next base: position 682,321,036 of record OX451736.1, read on the forward strand.
ACACTAGCTTCCAGATTTGCACCGATCTTGACCTCTTTCTTATCTGTCTCGGTACCCATATTCCCTGTTTCCACTGGCTCTTCATGTGGCTGGATGTCCCTCTCTTCTTGAAGTAACAGTCTTGCTAGTTCACCATGTAATTCACAATCATCTTCACCTTCATCTTCGGCTAAGTTGATCGGATTTTCGAAGTCATAACCGGCAGTAGCAAAGTCGTTACCAGTAGGATCCAGAGTGGATGTGGACATGTATATGTGAGTGTGTGTAAAATAGCTGTTTTGAAATATATAATAAAGAAAAACAAGGAGCGCAAAATTTGAAATGCAAGAAACGTCTAATGCTTTTATTAATGATATATGAAAATGACACACATAAAGCCCTCACAAATAAAGCCACAGTGCCCTGGGTAAGACACCGGGCCGTAAAGTTTAAAACATTGTCTGTTACAAATTTAAAACAAAAGTTTCATTACTGGGTAACAAAAGTAATAGGGATGAAGTCCTTTGTTGTCCAGTTGCTTGGTCCACCGTCGGTCGTAGGATAGATCCAACTGTCGAATTCAGACTCTTCCGTATCATCCTCAATGGCATTCACTCCCGAGTTGCTGATGAACACGGGAGGTCTTCCGATTCGTGCATTCCGAACAGCCCTTTGAGCTTCTGCAGTGAAACCCAAACCAAACTTGTTAGTCTTCTGTGTAAAATCAGGAAGTCGGCCCCAATTTGCACACCCACCTTTCTCAACAATAGCCCGGGCATCCTTTAAGGAAGCCATTTTCATAGGAGAATCTTCAACAACAGTCTCAGCTGACGCCAATGTCTGGGGAACCTCTTCAAAATGCTGGAACGGGGTCTCAATGAACTCCCCATCCATTTCTACACATCGGAACGAGTTGAGGTGGCTGACCATGTACTCTTCCTCTCCTTGTACTGTCACAATCTTCCCTTTGACCGGGTACTTCAGCTTCTGGTGGAGTGTTGAGGTTACGGCCCCAGCTTTATGGATCCAAGGATGACCCATCAAACAAGAGTAAGATGGCCGAATGTCCATCACATAAAATGTAGAATTGAAGACCTGAGAACCAACCTTGATCGGGATATCAACTTCTCCGTGCACCATCCTCTTAGACCCATCAAAGGCCCTGACAATAATGTTGCTTGGTTTCAACTCCAACCCTTTGCAATCCAACCTGTCTAGAGCTTTCTTAGGCAAGACGTTCAACGAAGAACCAGTATCCACCAATACATGAGCGAGAGTAGTGCCCCTGCATTCAATGGAGACATGCAGGGCATCATTGTGATTCTTCCATTTAGCAGTCAAGTCGGCGTCAGAGAAATCTAACCCATTATCAGCAGTCAAATTGGCCACACAATCTGTAAACTGATCAGCTGATGTCTCCTGTGGCACGTGGGCAGTCTTCAAGAAGGTAATCAGGGCCTTGGCATGGGCCTCTGAGCACAATAATAGTGACAACATAGAAATCTTGGATGGGGTTTGCCCCAGTTGTTCAACTACATTATAGTCACTCTTTTTGATGATCTTCAGGATCTCTTCCATCTCTTGCTTAGAAGCTTCAATAGTAATTGTCTTCGGTGCCTCCGTTTGGGCAGGCACATCAGTGGTGATCCATTTGCCCCGAGTGTCAGATGACTCGGCGACAGGGGTAAGAATAGGAACTTGAACAGGAACGGTAGCAGGTACATTGGCAGGTGTGATAACAACAGGTCTTTGGGCAGTTGGTGGAGCAATATCAGGTGAGAAAAGTCTTCCGCTGCTGGTGACTTTAGCAGGTCCAGTAATGTTGCTGATGTCAGTATTAACATCCAACTCTTGCTTAACTCCATGAAAATAAACATCAGCCCCATAGTGCCAAGGGACAACTTTATCAAAGGTGTAGGGGATGGGCCTCGGAACAGTGATGATCACAGGTGCGATTCTCAGAACATATGTAATTCTAACAGGCTTCCTCGAGGGAGCCTTGGAAGAATTGTCGAAAATGGTAATGATGGCAACTTCTTCAGTATGAACCAGAGGAACAACAGTCTTCTCGAACAGAATTTCTTTACTATCCATCAGGCGTTGGACACCTGATTTCAAGAGCGGACAACCATTAGGTAGAGCAGAACACATACGGCAACCTTCGTCACAACCCGGAAATAAACCTTCTAGCGAAAGGTTCTTCTTTACAGTCAACAGAGGGGTAACAACATCATTCACAGAAACCACGAACAAATCTTCTTCTATAGCATTTACTCCATGCTTGGGCATAGGAGCAATCACAACATTAGGCCTCTCGGGCGCCTCAAACTCAATCTCCTTCGCATCAATTAGGTCTTGTACCTTGTTCTTCAAAATCCAACAATCATCCGTATTATGCCCCGGGCTATCAGAGTGAAAAGCACAGCGGGCATTAGGGTTATACCTCGGTGATGTGGTATTTGGATTCTTCGGGGCTTCCTTTAGAACCACCAGATTAGTCTTCAGCAACTGTGGCAGAATCTGAGACAAGGTCATGCTGAGACGGGTGAATTGCCTTCGAGGTCTCTCATCCTTCTGTTGATTGTTGTGCTGTGAAGCACCAGCAGGTTTTGAAATAACAACCGCATTAACAGCGTGGCGGTGTTCGGGTCTATTCTGTCTTCTTGCACTGTAGACTGCACTGGACTCTTTCTTAAATGGCTTCTTCTCGGTGCTTGACGAGGCACCCTTCTGTATCTTACCAGCCTTAATACCAGCTTCTATCCTTTCACCGGTCAAAATAAGCTCTGTAAACCCAGACGAAGAGCTTCCAATCAGGTGGTTGAAGAATGGACCCGACAAAGTCCCCAAAAACATGTCCACAAGCTCCCGATCAGCCAAGGGTGGTTGCACTCTACCGACGAGGTCCCTCCACTTCTGAGCATAATCTTTGAATCCTTCTCCCGTTCCCATTGACATACCCTGGAGTTGGGTACGCGTAGGAGCGAGGTCGGAGTTGTACTGATACTGCTTGTAGAATGCAGTAGCCAAATCTTCCCAACTGCGGATACTGGCTCCGTTTAACTGATAGAACCACTCAAGATGAGTCCCTGAGAGACTGTCTTGAAAGAAATGGATCCATAGGTTCTTATAAGCGGTGTACGGCTGAATCTTCCTCACATATGACTGGAGGTGTAGCTTCGGACAAGAAACTCCGTCATACTTAGCAAAGGCTGGTGCCTTGAATTTGTGGGGAATCACCACCCCAGATGATAGACCTAGATCTCCAAAGTCCATACCAGGCACCTTCTGAACTTCCATAGCACTCAACCGGTCTTCCAGTTGCTTGTATCTATCCTCGGCAGGAGGATACTGTTCTTCATCGTAGTCCGTCTCGTTGTTGGAGACCACAGGGCTAGGAGCCCTCCTTTCCTCTTGATTGTCTTTCCCTCCAGATGAGGTGGTCAAATCAACTTCATTCTGTAGCCTGTTCCCAAACCTGTGTCCTGTGTTGAACAGGATGGTCCTCTTCTTCTTATTCTTCTTCTCTTTCAGAATCAGGGTCTTCAGGTCTTGCTGACCCTTAGCTAGACTCATGAACAACTCTTGAAATTGGGCATTCTGGGCCTAGAGGGCCTTGATAGCTTGCTCAGTTGAAGGTTCAGCAGACATGATGAGTGAGTGCTGAAATAAACAGCGAAGAAGATAAGAGATCTGTAAAGGGTACCTGTTTATGAAGTGCATGGGGTGAAATGCGTATGACTTATGATTTCAAAGACAATTGAGAGATTCAAATTTGTAAACAAGAAAGAAAACACACTTTATTAGATAAACTTTAGAATTCAAATTGTTCAACTGATTCCATTAAGGCGTTACATGAAAAGAAATACTGAAAAGTAAAAATAAAACTGGAAAGGAAATCCTCAAAGGCCCATCAATGCTCCCATGGTCTCTTCTTCTCAGTGCAGACATAGTCGTTGAGAATCCGCTCGTTCTCTAACTGCCTAGTCAGCTTCTGGATCTTCTGCTCTTGCTCGTTGAACTTCTCTCGGTAAGAATCCCGTTCTTCCCTTAGCTGCATCCAAGATCTCTTTAGTGCCCCAATGTCAGTGGGCATATAAGGATGGAGGATGGTTGGAAGAACCCCTTCTTCATTAGCAACTTCAAGAGTGACATGCCGGACGGCTTCATAAGGCATACCCAGCTTTTGGGCACGGATACGGACCCATCTGAGATATGGCTCCATCGGGAGTGAAGTCTTTGGACCCAACTCATATGGATCAGATTGGTGAACTCTATCCCAAGCCCTTATGAATCTACGATGTTGCTCATCGCTATCCCCTTGAAAATCAAAGATGATATTAGGCATTAGCAGCTCGTGAGGTCCTTCTCTTCTGGCTCTTCCAAATTGACGGAGAGCTAAGCATGAGTTGTAAGAAATTCCTCCATGGGTTCCTATCAATGGAACATTAGGATACTCTCCACAGCGATCAATGATAGTCACCTTATCCATACCTTTGAGAGTCCAAATGATGTCATTATGAGAGAGAGACATCACCCTATAAGCCCAACCCATTCCTTCTTTGTTCTTCAGCACTGACTTGGGGAGGTGCAAAATAAACCACCTCGACAACAAAGGAGCACAACACATCAAGGTTCCCTGCTTTCGGGAAGTACGAGCATAGAGCTGATGAAGGATGTCACCCAAGAGAGTGGGTACAGGGTTCTGAGAGATGAAGATCTTTATCGCATTCACATCAACAAAGTGTCAGGATTCGGAAACAATACCAAGCCATAAATCAGAAGAGCCAGAATATCCTCGAAGGCCTTGAAGTCTAGACCATCCCATAAATAGTTAGCCTTACCGACCAAAAACTTAGTCAGAAATCCCTTTGCTCCACTTCTAGTCTCCCAATTAGCCATTACCTCCTCTTTGGTCAAATGAAGGGCTGCAACAATCTCTTCGGGCCTAAGGGTCTTCTCCCAACCAGTAAACGGGGTCTGCTCCAAAACAGAGATACCGAGCAACTCAGAGAACTCTTCTAGGGTAGGAACCAGCTGATAGTCTTGAAAAGTAAAACAATGGTACAACGGATCATAGAACTGGACTAGGACACTCATCATCTGCTCGTCCAATTTGGAGGTGACCAATCTGAGAAGGGAACCATGCCTCTTGATGAAGGAAGTAGTGTCAGGCATCTTGGTAACCAACTCTTTAAGCAATGTAGGGACTTGGACAAAGTTGATCCGGATGGTATTCTTACGCATGGGCATCATGATGACCTACAAAACAGAACAAAGATGAATCCCTCCTGTCTTTGAAATAGGTTAGTCCAATGCAAGATGTATGCAATGTTATGATGTCATGATGTCATGATAGTAGGCACACCACAAGTATCCACAAATAGCAAACATGGTAAAGGCACACAAGTCACACAAAAGAGCCCTTAGATTTCAGGCTGGCAAGGAGCTTAGGTACTGCCCTCTTTCAGTTCAGTTGGTTTAAACCTGTCCTAAAAATAGTAAACGGGTTCTAGAGGATCTCAATATCACTGACTACCCTCAATCGGTCATAATTCCAGTTTAGCAACCTTTTCTTGTGGCCGGAATCATCGCGAGAGTTTAGTCTCAATGAGTGTAGCATATTGCTACTGTTCTATGGCCAAGTTGGTCAATTTAAAGGTTCTAAGGTCAGTTGGTGCTTAATGACCCCTTAGAAGACCCATATTCTCCTCGTTCCAACACAAGGGATATCGGTACAGACTAAAGTGCCACACCAATGTAGCTACTGCTTCAACCGTGTTGGTCTACGCCGGACAGTTCCCTCACAGTTTATTGC